>OY283142.1:13248156-14619464 GCA_958299785.1 Medicago lupulina | reverse complement strand
TGTACTTTTGTTTGCCTGTATTTTAGAGTTTTTGTTTAAAACATGTTATATTCAGACCATGGAACAACAATTTCGAATTAATATATAATGGAATTAAAAGTATGTATGTTAAGTTGATCACACACTATAGTTTGTATCATTAGTGTTGTGTTTTGTTTGAATCATGCTAACTTGTATTGCCTAAACATTATATACAATTCTGAATTATAATCACAAGATTCGTGAATAGGCATATTGCAGGTCTACCATGCATACATAATTGATCAAACACAACTTTTGGATATTATTGTTTAACTTATGTGTGTTTGCTTGTCGTTTTGAACCAACTATTTTTTCTCTATCGTGATTATTTGTCAATTATGTAATTATATCAAGCGACCCATCTTAGTAGGTGGAAACATTTATAAAGTTTAAAGATTCCCCATTGGTTTTTAACTAGTTAAATAGTACACCAAACTATTCAAATACTACTTTCAACCACTTCAAGTAATATGGGTATTTTAGACTTTATATGTTATTTTACCATTGAAATTGCATACTCTCTCCGTTTCATAATGAATGATACTTTTATTTATTTCACACATAGTAAGAAAAAATGTATAAATGAAAGAGAGAGAAAAATAGTTTTAAATATTGAGTAAATTACACTCTCCTCCCCTCAAAGATGCTTGAATTACACTCCCCTCCCCTCTTATGTTAAAATATACATTCCCCTCCCCTCTTATTCAAAACATATTAGAAAAAAATTCATTCTCCTCCCCTAAGAAAAGCTTGAATTACATTCCCCTCCCCTCTTATGTTAAAATCTACACTTTACTCCCTCAATATATATTTTTTATTTTTAATAATCTAGCAAAAAAATAATAATCTAATATACTTCGAAAAAAATAGTATTGCAGGTCTATTTTAACATAATAAAAAATTAAATACATATTTTTTTGCTATTTTTTATTCACAATTTCATTAACATGTAGTTTTAAACCCTATTATAAAATATGAAACAAGCCAAAATAAAATTAAAATATGTGAAAAATTACTAATGACAATAAACCATGGTTATTTAAAAGTTAATTTTAAACTCTAAATTATAAAATCAATAGCTAAATATTTAAATTTAATTATCATTAACATTTAAATTATAAAAAAATGAATTAATTTTTCTTAAAGGGTGGTTTAAAATTAATATATATCATAAAAATATTTATTTATGTTAAAATAGATTAAAGTGTAGTGCATATTTAATTATCAAGGGAGGGGGTTGTAATTCAAGCATCTTATAAGGGAGGGGAGTGTAAATTTTATTTTTCAAGGGAGGAAATTGTATATTTTAACATAAGAGGGGAGGGGAGTGTATTTCAAGCATCTTTGAGGGGAGGGGAGTGTAATTTACTCTTAAATATTTTGTCAAGTATTAATGCATTTTCATTTATCATAAATGCAAAGTAGAATATATTGAATTGAAAACGATGAAAATAATATTAATTAGATTTATAATTGAAAAAATAATAATTAATATTGTCTTGAAAAGTGAAATGAATCAATTATTTTAGGACAATTTTTTTTCATACGACTTGGTTATTTTGGGAGGGAGAGAGTAATTAATAATTTTCTTAAGAAAATATGCACAAGTGACACTTATAATAAGCCAAATGGAGTAATAATGAAATACTATACGTGAAAAGGAATTTTCTTAATGAATGATACTTCATAAAGAACTTCATAAAAAACTACCGTAACCACTAACTTACTACATTTGCCTGCATATAAAAGTACTTTAACACTAAGCAACTTATTAAATAGGCTTAATTGCACTTTTGGACCCCTATCTTTTCAAAAGTTACGGTTATGGACCCCTAACTAATTTAAATACAAAACAGCCTTCTATGTTTTGATTCTTTAGCAGTTTTGGACCCCCAAGACAAAAAAAAATGACACGTGGCACCTCACTTAGGGTGTCACGTCAGCGTTGACCGAGTCAACAATAGACTGGGGGTCCAAAACTGTCAAAGAATCAAAACATAGGGGGCTGTTTTGTATTTAAATTAGTTAGGGGTCCATAACCGCAACTTTTGGAAAGATAGAGGTCCAAAAATGCAATTAAGCCTATTAAATAATGAATGCAAAGAAAACGATACCTTAATGTTAACATCTTTCTGATCCACCTCTTCAATAACCTTTGTCACTGAAACTTCTGAAATGGCTTTTGTCTCTTCTTCCATGTTTCCTTTCTTTTATCGACTGCTTTAGAAGAAAAGAAGAAATGTGATGAGTGAAAGCGAAGATGTAGTTAGCAAGGATATGCATGTTTGTCATTGTAGTCTTGTAGAGATGCTTTATTCACAATCCATTTAGTCTTTAGATAATTTATTAAAGGATTAAGTGTGGGAAAAGAAAAATGTATATAAGCTTTAAATCACCCAAAATCAAGTTCTCTGAGGCTCAAAATGAGTTTTTAAAGATATTTGAAACCATGTATGCTTTATTTTCCAAAGGTTTGGGGGGTTAAAATATGGTTTGAGAGAAATAATTATTTGTGTCTATTGGTTACAATGTAAAATTAAACTATATATCATTTCACTACAGTTTAATCTGTATTTTAGTATCAAGTTATTCTAAAGACTAAATGGATTGTAAATTTGGAACAATGTAAAATTGTACCAAAACAATTTTAAGTATCACAACTCTCAAGACAAACAGAAGACATAACAAACTGACCGAAAATTGTCTGTTTATTGCATAAAACCTCCGAAGATCCTTTTAGTACGTAAAATAATAATAATAATGATATTTTTCTCTTTTCGTGGAAATGGTCATTTTAATCTCGAATATGTAACGAGTGATTTAGTCTTTCAATGTATCAAAGTTTTAAAATAATCTATGGTTGTATACTTTGCTAGTAAAATAGTACATCAATGTTGATTTTAACTCTTTTCATACAAGGAATGACACATGGGCGAAGGGCTTTAAAGCAATGGGGTAGCCAATGCTACCCCAAAAGAAAATAAAATCTTGGATAAAGGGTATAGTTTTATATGTCACTACCCCGTTAGTATAAGATTTGCTTATTCCACACATTTTTTTTTATTCAAAGAGAGATGATATTAAAATAATATTGATCATTTATTTAGTTTATTGTCCATTATAGATAAATATGTCTTCTTATAACTCCACGGAGTTCATCTTTTATAAATAACATTATTTTTTTTACAAAATCATTTATAAATAACTACCGCTAGTTTTTTTTTGGTCTAATAGCCTAGTGGCTAGAGCTCACACAATTAAATGTGGAGAAGTGGGGTGTCCAGGGTTCGAACCCCGATCCCAGCATAAATTATGCAATGTCCTTACCAACTAAGCTAAGTTCACGAGGACCGCTAGTTTTTATTTTCTATGTTGTAGTTTTATTAAATATAAGAAAAAATTATTGTAAATTCAATTAAGTTTAATGTATTAATTTTTAAAATGTATTTTATTTCTTTTTTATATTTAGTCCCTTCGTAAAAATTATGCGCCGCATCCAAATAACAATCAAGTATCTACAGATCAAAGAGGCAATAAAGATGACATGATGCGATGAATCAAAACAGCACACAGCGATTTCAAAGTACAGTATCACAAGTAGATGAATAAAAGTAAGTAACAAAAAACAAAACAAATATGAAAAATATAGAGGTTCTATAAGCTGATTGGTTATTCAGCATGATACACACATAAGAATACATAAAAGGAAAAGGAAAAGGAAAAGAGAGATAGAATTCTTGCCTTAGAAAAAGTTGAATTGCTTTGGTTTATTGTAGTTGACTTAAAAGAGTAGTAAAGTTGGAACTTAAAGAAATTAAGAGAAAGGGTAAATGTAGAACAAAGGAGAAGGGCACCAAGCATAACAAGACTTTGTCATTAAGAAATGTTGTCATCGTTTTCTTGTTTTTTTAGTTAGCAAGAATAGTCCAGGTTTTGAACAAGGAAGCAACTCATGTGCAAGTTTAAACTCATTCTTTTTAAAAAAATGATTTAAATAAGCAGTAAACAAACAAAAATAATTTCAGATTTTTGTTGTGAATCTTAAAAAATATATAATTTTTTAATATTTTTTTTTTAAAGTTGAAACAAACGCACCTTTAAAAGAAGATTTGAGTCGTACAGTTTATGTATTTAAGGTGGAAATAAAAAGTATTTTTGCCTATATTTGTTGTCAGGAATTTTTTTTATTATGTTGTTTTTTTACTTTTTTTTTTTGAGTAAATGTTTTTCTACTTGTAATAAATATTAACCGCACAAAAATATTATTTTTCAGCACGTATTTTACTGGGTGAATATTATAGTTCAATTGTACGTTAAGAACTTTTCATTTTTAAACTCCCAAAAATCTCCAAAGGTCTCATGAAATACCAAATTTGCCCTTTTATACAACATCATATGGATATATACTGAACAAGTTAGGAAAATAACTACCGGATGCTCAAATTACCTTATTTACAATATCCGATAGACATAAACCGGATAAGTTAGGGACATATCTTCATAACGGCATGTTACGAAAGTTACATATGACGGAACACAATTTTGGTACTTTTATTTCCTCTTTTACACTCCACTTGAATTTTATTCTATATGTTGCAATTTTAGGTTTCTCCATCACAATCATACAACAATGTTAATCTTCACTCAATTGCGATCAATTAGCGAGTAAATCGTATTTCTTTCTATCAGTATGCAAAATTTTCATTGGTTTGACAGTTTCTGCACAAATATGGGTCATATAGTTACGTACCAAACTAGCTCGGTAGTTATATACCATAAGTGATTTTTTTTTAAATTTCTTTTCAAAATTTTACACATTTTGATTTATTTTGTAGCATAGATATGATTGAACTTCTTGTTGTTCAAAATCCGGATTAAGAGATCTATTCAGTTAAAATGAAGAAATGATCGAATATGGACCTTCCTTCAAAACAAAAAAAAAAATGGACCTGCTGCAACAATTTCACCGTTCCCTCTTCCAAGAAAATAAGTAAATTACTACAAAACTTCACCGTTCCCTCTTCCAAATAAATAAATAAATTACTACAAAACTAAATGCTACTACCTAACAAATAAAAAAGAAATCCGGAAGAGAATCATTCTGCATCCGAAATCTCGTCTTCATCTTCCTCCAAGATATAGACCAGAGCACGCTTTCTAGCAGCAAATACACAGGCCACACCTCTTGAAGCTGTTAGCAAAACATAAGTAACAATTGAGAAAGAGTTAACTAGTTGAATGGCTTATACTCAACTATACTGATACCAGCATCAATTACAATTCTAATATGCCAAAACTTATTTATCTCCAAGTATCAACAAACAAATTTTAACGAAAATCTAGCTAGATAAAAATCATTCTCCCTGAATTTTATTAAATTTTTCTTAAGCATTCTGAAATTGGACTAAAAGTTCTTGTATTCACTATGCATTGTATCTGCAATATGGACCTGCTGAACGAAAAGTAATGACTAACACACTAGATTTTGATATTAGTTAATAGGTCAAATGTATCTAAAGGTCCTTTAAGTTTTTTGTTTTTCCCAAAGTGGTCTTTTAAGTTTCAAAAGTCCCAAACAAGTCATTTAAGTTTCAAAAGTCTCAAACAAGTCCTTTTAGTTTTTGAATCGTTTCAGACAAGTCCTTTTAGAGGATGATGGTGATGATTCAGATGATAGCAACAAAGAGCATTATCCACCATTTGTCATGCCTAAAAAGATTACTAATTTTAAGTGGGTGTTAGGAGCCAGATTTGGTACCAAAGATGAGTTCAAGGAAGCAATTACCAACTATGCTATCTACAATAGGACTTGTTTGAAATGATTCAAAAACTAAAAGGACTTGTTGGGACTTTTGAAACTTAAAGGACCACTTTGGAAAAAATGAAAAACTTAAAGGACCTTTAGATGCATTTGACCTAGTTAATAAACCAATACATTGCATTTAACAAAATTTGTGTGCAGATATTCTGTGGTTTAAGCATGATTACATTTAACAAGGTATAAATTCTTCATTCATTTGTAATTCCTGCGGAACATCAGCTAGCTAGGTAGATTGTTATCATTAAATTTTTATGCATTTAAGCCAGAAAGAGAGTACTTACCACTAACTGCCAAGGGAGCAATTACACAATGCGGGATAGTACGAGTTTTCTCATCCCCTATATGCAGGCAAGCGGCAGAATCCTATGTGAACATAATTACAAAAATATATGAATAATGGAATACGTAATGGGAAAACATAAGTACTGACATTAAAACAACGTAGTTTCAAGCGGGAAAGGAAAAGGAATACTTTTTCAAAATAATCAAATGCTGTTCCTAAAATCTGTTCGGTGAAATTCTATTATCATAGTCAAATATTTGAAAATTTGTATTATGCCAATCAATTCTATCACTAGTTCCTCCCAGCAGACTAAACTGTGAAGTCTGCTAGGGTGCCTATTATAAATTGATGAGCCGCATCTTACCTTACAAGGCTATGCGGTTATCATTTACTATTTGACACTATCAAAGCAAATAAGGTGGTAAACAAGGTTGATGATGCGATGTAATGAAAAGAATTATTTATAGGTCATAACAGTTTAAACTTACAGGACGCACAGACTCATGAAAGCCACAATTTAGGAAAATAATTACATGAGAAAGGGTCAAATTATTAGTTTCTCATTCACTTTTGCTGTTTCCTTCTTTCCATTTGGCCTTTCGATGAATAAAAGAATTATACAGAAGAAAAGTGTTGTTTTTCTTCAGGAACAAGAGTGGTCTAAAGGGTGCTCAGTGCTTAAAATGTTAAGCATAAGATATATTTTGAGTTTATAATTTTAACTTCAATGAACGTGAAATTCTATGGATAGATAATTTATGAAGAGCTGGCAACGTATATCCGAAATACGCCATAAACAATGAAAACAACAGACTTAGCATGACTTACCTTCAGTTCTTGTAACCTCCAGACATCTATATATGCAGATCTTGATATAGAGACATATGGGAGATCACTTGCTTGCAGAATTATCATACAGCCATCTCCAGCACTTTCTGAAGTATTAGTAGCTTTGTTTAGTAGCAAGACAATTTGACTATCCTGTATCCAACAACACATTTTAAGAATAACAAATATCGAGACTGTGTCGGGTAGAAAATTGGGAGTAGAAATGTTTGGAATATTTATAACCTCCAAGATTTTACCTTGTACAATGACAGATCGACACACTGATAATCAACAGGAACACGTAACAGCACAGCTTCCAAAGAACTGTACCCCTTCTTTAGAGAGTCTGCGTCATGCATAAATCCTCTGACTATGCATATGCATTTTTTAATATCTGAGTAAGACTCGTCAGGTACTTGAAAAGATATGTAATCAATAACTTGATGTTGACCGGTGTAATGTGAGGAAGAAGCTCTGGAGGAATCCTACAGAAAGAATATAAACAATACTTTTATAGAATTTGAACACACTGACATCAAACTCAAATAAGAATCTAAATAATATATTAAAAATTAGCAAAAGTGATCATTCTGTGGTAAGTACCTCATAATATGATATTGATGTGGGAATTCTCGTCATTGATGATGCATTTGGCAGAGATGGAAGGGGAAACAGCGGTAATAAATCCTCACAAAGTATCTTTCTAGAGATTGTCGTAAAAGGCATTTGAAAGGCCTCTTTAAAGCTGAAGCACAGTAAAGTCATAAGAAAAATATGGAAAAATAAAAAGATATAACTAGAACAATGTGAAAAAAGATATCTTTGGGATTTAGATGACCTGACTCTTGTCATCTTTTCTTCTGAGTGATAATTGCCAGATGTTTTAGGAAAATCAATTTCTAAACAGGAAAATAAACTTGTTTCATGGGTACTATTTTAAGATGGTATGCTTTCAAGCTCAGCATCTAAACAGGTAGAGTATAACATTATCTTCGCCAACACTTTCCAGGCAAAAGAACTAAGAATAATTTTGTTTTCCTTTTCACTATGGAATAAGCCTTTCTAGACAGAATGAGAACATATAGTTTTGTGCATGAAATTTTCTCAAGATTCTTTGTAAACAAATAATAATTTATGTATTATCATCATTAACTTGGTTGATGAGCGCAATTAAAGGGAAAAACTAACAGCTAAAGCCTTATCTAACTAGAGAGGATGAAAGGAAACGGATATACCTTGACTCCAACTGTTGAAATTCTTTAGCCAAAGTTCTCCTGAGATGTTCAGTGTCAGAAAATCCCCCGAACTGAACTAATTCTTTAATTCTTTCCGCTGTCTCCCTGTAGATTTCGACACAATCAAGTTTAAAATTAGAATAAAGTCAACAATCATACTACCAGAAACCTACTAGTGAAAAACACATCAATATATTTTTCAAGACCATCTACGCGACATTCCATCACAACAACAACCAAGCCTTATCCCACTAAGTCCTTTCTAATGATTTCTCTAATAGTTTTCTTAGGTCTTCCTCTACCTCTTTTAACTTGACTCTCCTCCATTTGATCTACTCTTCTTACGACGGCATTTATGGGTCTTCTCTCTACATGCCCAAACCATCACTTACTGAAAATAGTCTCACGGTATACATCCTTCATGCGTTTGTTATTTTATACTTGGGAATGTGTATTTTAATTTTGTAAAAATTTGGGAGGATTTACAGGTTGGAATCGTCCTTTTTATATTCTATACCCCCTTTATGTCACAATCCTATTAGCAACTTCAATTCTCTCCAGAATATTATCATCTCCTGGAATTCCCGTTTTCCCTGAAATCCTGCTGATTGAGAATCGTCAAAACTAGACCCAACTATTGGTTGGCCAAACTTTGCTCATCATTCTTCTTCTACAGATAGAATGATTTGGATTTTAAACTCCTCTGTTTTCTTGTAAATACTAAACTTAGTTAATTGCTTATTCTCCAAAATCAGGAAAATACTTTTCCTGGTAATGCCCTCAGGAAGTTCAATGAATGCCTTGTTGTGCTATTACCATGAGAATAAGTAAGTGGTCACAGATTCAAGCAGAGGAATCAGCCTATTGCACATGCAAAAGATAAGGATGCCTACAGTAGATCCACAATGGGTTTGATCTCTCCCTAGAACCAGCTCCGGTGAGAGATTTATGGCACCGGGTGGCCTTTTTTACCCTTTGGAAGTTCAAGTCCCCGCCGGAGTGAAACTTTTCATTTGTGTAATAGAACTTCAAAGGATTAATATAAATAATCCCAATCAAGTTTTTAAAGCATCCAAAGCTTTCCCCTAATATTTGAATTACGAAATTTATTTAGTTTTACATTTTTCAGCAGCTAGATTCTCGTGGCATAGACTCTGTCTTTGGTAATTCTGAGGAACGTCAACTGTCTAGAGAATGTAAGCATTTTCTATAATGTCATTTGTGATGTTCTGGGAGTAGTAACAATAGGAAAGTCCTTTGTTGGTGGCCAAAATCTGAACATGAATTATTGCTTCTAACTATGGATTAAGGTAGTTTTTTATGCTAATTTACGGTGCTTGGTGATGCCACTCAATTCATGTCTTATTTCCTAGAGTTATGTGTTAAGTGTCGATAACATCCTAATCTCTATAATAGTTGCACAAGCTACGGTTGAGCCAACACCACAACAAAAATGTGAAAAGAATGTACCGTTCAAATTAACAACAAATTTGGATAAAACATCAATTGGGATTAGACAAAAAAAACTTACAAATCAATTTCAACATCATAATCTGTTTCTGATATTTCTAGCAGTTGCTTAACAGGATCTTGCTCATACAGAAACTTCAGAAATATAATAACAAGTTCACTGCCAAAACCAAAAGTAAAATAAGAAAAATAGCATAACATCTTTTACAATCCAAACAATAAGGAATGGCTTGACAAACCTGTTATATGGTAAAAGCTGGTCGCTTGGTTCTGACATGAGTAATTTGACACACTTTAATAGCCAGTTGAAGAAGTTTGAATACTGGTTGAGGATACGTGAGAAAGCAAACAAACAAAAATAAAATTATCAGACAGAACAGGCTTTTACAAATATGGAGTGTTGAAATATTTTGAAATTATTTTGTTAAGAAATGATGCCAGAAAATGTGTTATTACAGTAAAGAGATAGTACAAACTTTTCAAGACAAAAAGTTTTGAGGTTTCACCAGATACCCAAAGAGGCACTTGAAAGTTAAACATGTCTTAGTAAGTTTAGGAATCTTCAGGAAATTTTGGAAAGAATATATGAAACTCAAAATTAGATATGATGGCTAACCCAATGTTTAAGATGGTTTCAGAGTTTATAAAAGATTTGTTGGGCCATCTGCTATCAGGTTTCCGCTATGGGTTGAGTTAGGCCCAAACCAAAGTTTGAGAAAAACGTTGATATTTGATCGCATCTACCCTCTCTCTTGTCCATAATTTTTTGTGTTTTCTCCAAATTTCTCATCTTGATTATTTTTTTATTAGTCAATTACTATACTTTGGTTGCTGAACTATATAGATAACTTATATTTTATTTCAATTTCATAAGAATATATAGATAACAATTAAGAAATCGAGACAATGATAAATCTTATTAGTAACGAGCATACATTGGAAATAATAAAGTTAAACCTTGTAAGATCCATTTCAAAGGCACACCTGCTGCAAGACAGATGAAAGAACCCTCATAAATCTTTCAACTTGTACAAGTAGCATACCAGCCTTTTCTGTTGCATTGCTAATGAGTGGTTCATCCAAGCCAATGCCGTGATATCGTGCACGCCATCTTGAAAGCCCTCTTAATTCTCCCATTCTGAACCCAATAACTTCTACAGCAGGCTGACAAATTATTTAGAGTTTAATAAATAAGAGAGGAGTTTGTACAAATAGTTTGAGTAAAAAGCAAATGAAGTTCTACTACCATGTCAAGAATGGAAGAACCGATCATCCTAAACTTTAATAAATTATTACACGAATATATTAGATCTGTTAACAAATTTATTCAATACACCCCCATGTGTCCTTTGATTTTTTATCTCATGTTTGTACACTCCATCGACATTGTTAATAAAGGAGGCAAATATAAGAAAAAATTATGTTGAGGCTTCTTTATGACCATGAAGCTGGAATTTAGCTTTGAAATTACAGTTTCAATTCCACTTCTTCTGCAATATATTGAACTTCGGACACTTCAGGATGACCAAAACAGCCTCTGATGCCCCAAACCATTATGCTAGGAGCAGATCAGCAGACTTGCCCATCAGCCTACTTTATTAAGACAAGGCCTAAGTGAGACAGGGACCTAGCTCAAACCCTCTAATGTGGTTTAGAAAAAAGTCAGAAAAAAATAGACCTTGACACGGTCTGTGTTGGTCTTGTCAAAAGCCTATGATATTCTGCAACAAGAAGTTATACATTAAAAGTATATGCTTTCAAACAGTAACACATTTTACTCCTATTTAGTAAATATTGTGCACATGGCACGGTGCAATCTTGTACCTGGAGGTGCTCCAAGACAATACGTTGAAGTTCTTTGCCAGCACCACATAGAACCTTCGAAATGCGCTTAACACCCTGTGAAGTAATAAAATTGTTGAATGAAAACTATATTCATAAGCTATTCATGAATAAACAAACACAAGAGAAGCTAGATAAAGCTTTCTGTATACCACTTCACCAAGAGTGCTAACAAGAAATTGATGAACTGGTGGACTGGTCCTTGCACCACCCAAAAGGCCCAAAAACTCCTCTTGGGGAGAGGAATCAAGTCCTAGTAATAAATGATAGAAACAAATTAATTGAAGCATATGATAGCATAGTATGAAAAGCATGCAGACTTCTCTGGTATGACTAAGAATACTTCCACAGTGCATTAGAGTCATCACGCATGTCTCTCAGATATCTGGATCATTAGTTCTGTTATGTTAGTTAATTTATTAAAGTTATCTATATTTCTAGAATAATCCGACTATTATATAAATATCTGGATCATCCGACGATAATATGAATAGCATGTATTAAATTGTTTGATTCAGTTAAATAATCACATCTTCAGAATTTTGCAAATCCTCTCTTGAATTTCTCTTTTCTCAAATTCATCAGGATAAAACAAAAACAAAAATATCAATTAAGTTTTTTAAGTTACCGTGATCCGTAATCAGAGTAGACAAAGAGTTGAACTTTTCCCTGAATGTATGCATGGCATCAGACCACTGCCTAGACATGACTGATAATGATGCCCGAACAACCTCAGTCAAATCCTCGATGTTAGAAGCTTGCTGAGCTACCTGATGGAGCTCGTTTTTCCTGTACATAGATAGAGGGAACCAAATTGCAGAAATAAGAGGCAGAAGAAATGTCCATTATAAAGCATGATCAACCTATTTTCATTTGCATTGTCTCACAGGCATAAGGTTTTATATTTTGCAAAGAAATTAAATTGATGTGTCTTGTAAGAATACAATAGATCATCCCATTTCTCAAAGAATGATTACCTATTCCAAAATATAGCTGTGTTCAGGGCTAAGCAATGCAAGCCATTTGCATTATGCCCAGCCATGTGAGTAACTCCCAGGTCATCAACAAGGTCTCCTGAGCACATGACTATCAAACGACAAAGATCTTTTGATAAAGCAACCTAGTGACATGTGAAAGTATCAGTTTCAACAAATAAATTATCAGGGCATTGACATGTATGTTCATTCATCTATCAGCTACAGCTTTCAAAAGAATTGATTTATAGCATGTTATGAGATGTTATATTATATGAGCAAGTGGTGGTCTACAGTTGATATTTGGCACCCCCATTATTCTAATGAATTGTTTAGTTACAGCATAAGGTAAATGTGACAATGTATTTGCCACGCTTCAAGACCAAAAGGTTCTTGCATGATGGGGCGTGTCACAAAGGTGATTAAAAGACATGTGCTTCACCCAATAGCTTAAGGTTTTATGTTAGTTCATGGCAGGTTAGAAACATGCTTGAGTGTAATTAAAGAGGCAAGGTCTGAAAAGTGTACTCCAGGAGGACCAAATTGTAATTCAGAAATTGAAGTCAATTAGAACCTGTGACAGCTGGTTTTATTGTGTGATATTGAGGAGCACTGGTTGTAAAGTCAGACACAAAATGTAACAGCTGATATTAGAGGGCACTGGTTGCTAGTTAAATGCAAGGCTTTGGAATGTTGGAGGAAGCAAGGAAACAGAGTTGTCTGTTATGATTATAAAGGAAGTCCCCTTGTAAAGAGGAAGTTTCCTGGTTACTTTCACTGGGTAAGAGTATTTTCTCTCAAGTTTTCTATCTCGTCACTAAATTCCTATCATGACAGTTTTTAATTAACCTATGCAATTTGTCATTTCAACTTTTTTTATTCAATCATTCATATGTGCACCGAACAATATGAATTGAACTTGGAATCTCACTTCCATCCATCACCTTTTACCACTAAAAAAATTGTGTAGGTAGCGTTATGACAGAAATCGAAAGTCATTAAAAATTAAGAAAAAGAGAAAACTGTACGGAAAGAGACGTAAAGAGAGAAACCTCTAACGGGTTCTGGAACACATGTAGTTAGTAATCTCATTCAGATTCCAAACTAAATTTAATGATTCTAGCTGCCTGCCATCTAGGCTGATAACATGGCAAGCTAAATTACATTACATAGTACAATAACAGTACAACAGATACTTCACCATTGAACTGAGTATTGTATTACCAATTTACCATAAACATTGGGTCCAATAGTTCATTAATCTTTTGGCAGAATTTTGAACAGAGTGGAATATAATTTGTCATCCTTAAGGTAGTTCATTCTGCTGCTTTCTGTTTGCTCCTTTTCTTATATTTTCTATGTTGAAAATACTAATTCATATGCTAATAAATCCTACTACTTAATTTCAAACATCAAACTACTATTGTATTTTTCTACTTTGGTCCCCAACTAAGGGGAAGGGGATCCTCAAATGAAGTTCGGTATCGAAATAAAAAGAGAATCTACCTTGTGTATACAAGCATTCAAAAGTCTTTTGCTGCTTTCAGCGCCATCACTAGAAGTAGGAAAAGTGAGGTTGTGTATGTTCTGAAACACCAGCCAGCATAAGAATATTTTAATATTAAGTGAAAAAGGAAATTAAGAAGCACATTAAACAAAAAGAAAATAATGGAAATAAAGAAACAAATAAGGCCAATTTCATTATCATGTTTAGTGTTGATTATTTTACAACCATTCGTATGCAAAAAAGTTTCGCAGAACAATATCTATGATATCTGTCAAGAGAGATATGTTTTTATTTTTACTTAATTAGGAAAATATTCTTTGTTAATTACGTAGTAGCTTATGATATAGCCAAAGTAAAACACTATAGTTGTCTTTTACTGGTCATGATTGTTAGTAAGTCAGAGTAATGTATCATACTTATATAGAATCCAAAAAATATGACTTCTCTGGTCACCCCCTGCTTTTATATGTCTCATTTTTAGTCGAATCCCTAAAATTTCAACATGTTATCAGAAAGTGAAAACTAATGTAAACTCACAGACCAATAAGGAAAAATATATGAGCAGGAAGGGTACGTTAAGGGTTTAGATCTACAATAAATCAACGGCACCACAATAGTTACCCCATTTACTGCAGCAAACTATTTAAGAGAGTATCTTTAGTTACTATAGTTAGCCCACCAATCAAACATTAATTTTGGCTGCAAACTTAACCTCAATTAAATCTTAAACATTCTGATGTTGAAATGCTATTCAGTTGGTCTACAGACTAAAATCAAATTGTTCAGAAGGAAAAAAAAGTTATGTATCAACTATCAACTAATACAAAACAAGGTTAGGGTGGTATTCCCACACCACACCTCAGCAATTTATTCATTAAAAATGCTACCCTCTACGACAATGACTTACAGTTTTCCCTATAGGGAAGATGCCAAATATACTAAAACATATATTCCCGTCTTTGTCTCCGCTACATAAGACGTTAAATCGTTGGTGAGAAGAATTTGACAGTTCCTCAAATGAATCGTCACCGTCATCCATGAAGCCATTATCCCCAGATACCAATCCAGGCATTCGAGGAATTTTTGGAGCAGGAGGAAAGAAACGGGAGGTTCTATCTTCATACTTTGAGGTGTGGTAATGGTCATCCTGTAAGGAAGGAAGGAAAGATCAGAATACTAGAAAGAAAACAACCATGTGCAGTGCATCCATAACACACCCTGTTCACATAAGAAGAATTTGATATCCATGGTCTAACACTTACTTAAGCATCATGTGTCATTTGGATTTTCCAAAATCAAGGCATATATTAACATAGAAATTTTATTTTAGTAGATTGTAAGTATCTTTAAGACATTCCACTAAATCAAATTCTACCAATAAGGGCAACCCGGTGCACTAAAGCTCCCGCATACGCAGTGTCCGGGAAGGGGTCCCACCATTTGGTGTATTGTACGCAGCCTTACACTGTTTTTACACAAGAGGTTGTTTCCAAGACTTGAACCCGTGACCTTTCAGTCACATGACAACAACTTTACCAGTTGCGCCAAGGTTACCCCTCAAATTCTACCAATCAAACTAATTATGAAAAATAGAAATTGGGTGGGAAGAAGCATACAGTAATTAGGTGGCTGTCCTCCTCCCAGTTGAGACATATGATGGCAGCACAGTGTGATTTTAAGCTTCTTAACAACTTCCCGTTCTGCCATATAGGAAATGTCAGGAATTAGGTATGTCACAAGAAATCAAAGAAAAATCAACCATAAATCCTATCCACAAACTTGACCAAAAGAAAAACCAACATTCAAAAGGAACAGTTCCGTGTTTTCTATCAGGTAAATACGTTTCTAAGAGTCTAAGACTCTATCTAATCTTCCTAAGAAAATCTGGCAGCGCCTAGTGCTATGGAGTTCTTCCTATTGTGGGGTCCAAGGTCATTGGACCCATTGCAGATTAATTGTAATTAATAAGCAAACTTGCATTGCATTTCCAAGAGACTGATTCCATGACTCAAACATGTGACCTCCCAGTCACACGGCAACAATTCAAACACTTGCATCAAGGCTCCCCTGTGATTGAAAAGAAAATTTGTTTCAAGTAACATTGTTGGACTTTGACTGAGATTTCTTCCTAAGGTTGAAAATATCACAAGGCTTATCTCTTACTTGTTAGGCTGGCAAATTTCAAATATCTTATCATCATTGTAAAAACAACCGAACAAGTAGAATCTTTGGTCCACAGTTATGGCTAGTATCAATTTCCAATAATGTCATAATAGTAAAAGTATTGGTACACAAAACCATACAAAATCATATTTGAGACCAGACATGAGTTAACTTAGCTTGTTTACTCTGATGTTGAACCTTAGAACTAACGATCAGTATATGATCTCTTAAAAGCTCGAAAAACACATTTTTCCCTTTAAATTTCTCAGGGACAGTATGAAATACATTTATAACACATAATTCAGACAACAAAAATGTTTATCAAGAACAAATGATTAGAAATATTCCATCTAGAAAAATAAAACTACTACCCACTTCAACATCGTATAGTGACAGCGTTCCATCATCAAGCCCGACAGCAATTGCCTTACCATCAGGACGCCAACACAAGGACGTTACACATTTTCCTGCATTAAAAGAGGCATCCATTCAACGCCCGAGCACACAAATTAAGCAATATATATACAACCAACAATCATTACTTCAAAAACCAAATGAAAAACCAGAACAATAAGGTGTTTATTGTTTCAAAACAGTTACAAATTCCATTCATTTGATTTCACATAACATTTAAACATCACACACTCAAATATAAACAATTTTTCTAACAAATTAAAAAAAATGAATAAAATAAATAATAAATAAATTGAAAGATTGTGTATGTTTGCTTCCACTATAGGTCGTGCTAAAATTGATTCTAGAGTTGTAGAATTGATTTTGACCAATTAGGAAGCTTTTCAGTAGAATTGATTTTGCCTTTACAATTGATTCTAACTTGCAGCTAGGATTTGTAGTTTTAAGACTTCAAACGTTAATTTTCACACTCAAATTACATTCAACTCACTATAAACTAAAATCAATCTTATTAGTAAATAAATATATAACTAAAATCAACTATACAAAATCAATTCATTGAAAATTAACAAGGGAGAAAGAGAGAGACCTGGAGTAATGGTCCACAAGCGTTGCCAATTGAAACGATGAAGCAAGATCTTAGAGTCATCAGAAACCATAGCAAGCAAATCCTTCTCAGGATTCCACTCAGCGATTTTCACCTGTTATACAAAATTCATTCACAAACAAACGGTAAAAACAACATGTTGAATCAAATCTAACAGTAAAACAGATTGAAACGTGAAATGCAGAAGAATACCTGAGAAGCAAGGGGTTTATCGAATTGAAGCTGAAAGGGAAGTACTCGACATGCCTCATCTGTTTCCATATTGAACGCTAGAAGACACTGAACTTGTACAGAAAATTCAAAATGGCGTGGTGAAGCAAAACCCTAAGAACAGTGAAAGTGAAGAAAATGAGAATTAGGAATTGCGAAATGGGAGAGAAAAGAGTGAAACGAAGAGAGAGAAAGTGAATATTCACGTTTGAATGATGGGGAGGGAGGGAGGGAGGGAGGGAAAATCAACGTATGTGAATTTGAAGCTATAATTTGCGTTCCTACTTCCTAGTGTGTAGATTTTCGTAGAAGAATGATTTAAAAAAATTTAAAATTAGTGAATTTAAAATAAAATAAAAAAACTGGGAGGACGTGAATTTTTTTTCTTTTAGGGTTAATTGTAGTTTTGGTCCCCTATTTTCACTATTTTGTAGTTTTGGTCCTTCTATTTTAAAATTTAACAGTTTTGGTCTCTCTATCAAATATTTTGTCTAAAATATTGTGATATGATATGTTTTAAATGAAGTTTTTAAGGAAATTTTGTTACAATTTCATCGATGTTAATCTTTTTCCATCTTTAGATCATATTCTACGACATTTAAAATTTATCATATTACATTTTTATAGTTCAAAATTATGATGGAGGGACCAAAACCGTCAGATTTCAAAATATGAGGACCAAAACTGCAAAATAGTGAAAATAGGGGACCAAAACTGAAATAAATCCTAATTTTTATCAATCAAGTTTTTTTTTTTAATAATATTAATCAAGTCTTGTAACAGTCGTTTTACAATTGTCTCTAAAGAACTTAAATTGAGTTGAAATATGAAGTGTGTTTTGATGTTATGAACTCTAGTTTTCAGTGTTTCGATCAAATATTCACGCATATGAGAACAAGGCCTTTGTTATGCTATTAATCTGATGTAGATCAAATTGTAAGTCCCAATTAGTAACGATCAATGCATAACTTCTAATCCAATCATATTGTAACTCCATATTAGTACGTAAATAGAAATTTTGGCAATTTGGGCTTTGTTTACGAGTTTGGAAGGTAAGGGAGGGGAAAGCTTGGGAAAAAAGGAATGAGCAAGTGAAAGAAATAGAAGAAAATGGGAGGGGAGGGCTTTGGCGAAACTAAACCCTCCTCATTTGACGAAACTAAAAAATTGTATTTGAGGAGAGTTTTGGGGGTTTTTGGAGGGTTTATATGAATTCTTCAAATTTAATCTATGTTGTTATATTATTTTATCATTCTCTAAAACCTACTCTTTCAAAATTTTGAAAAAAATTCTCCATTTTCCTTCATATTGTCCACCCCTCAAAGTCTTCCCTTCCCCTCCTCTTCAAATTTGCAAAGCCTTCGGAAAATATGAAAGATAATGCGAGGGGATTATGTAAAAGACAAGTCCTTAAAATTCATTTAATATTATACTAATTTAGAAAATATTTAAGTAAATTTTATTGACTTTTCTTATAACACAAATCTTGGGGCACCAACATTCAAGCATTCTGACAACACCATTAAACATGAAGCTTGAAGATGAAGCACAAGTTTGAGAGCTGTTTTTAGCGGTACGACCACCACCCATCATTACATATTCAATTTAAACAAATTTTACTGAAGAAATTTTGGAGATTTCGTATTGTAAATGGGAGATTGCAAAATTAGGGTTTCTGAAACAAGAATTTTTTTTTCCAATTCGGCCAATTTCGTCCCTGCCTTTCTTTCCGGTCAAATTAGTCCCTAAACATGTGACATATATATGACTTGGCAAGTCATGTCACCGGTTAACGTCTCACGTCATCACCATTAACAACCCAACTTAACAGAGAAACTCAAATGATCGACATTTGTAAAATTCATAGACCTGTTAGTTATTTAAAAAATTCAGGGATGAAACCGGTGCATCCAAATTCAAGACTAACTAACCTATTCACTTTATAATTTGCTCATCCTATGTATAAGTCGGGTTCTTGTACAATAAATGGGAGGGAGCAGGCGTTGTCGTATTATTTTGAAATGTCATCGCTAACAACAAACACCATATAATCGAGGAGCCACCGATGCAAAAAAATATCCAATTAATATATGTTGCCACTTGAGAATTAAAGTATATTAGCCGACTTTCATCTTCAAATCCTATGCCATACCTCGGTACCAAATTGTCTCCATGCATTATTCTCCCTATATACATAAATTCTTCATATATACTAGTATAAACTAAGATTAAGGTACCCTCCAACCAATAACATTACTAATGACGAATAATTGAAAGGAAGTTGGAAGAGGAAGAATGGCCAAGTCTAGTAGTAGTAACAGCAGTTTTGCTCTAGTTTTATCATTTCTTCTCATTATTACGATGTTTAGTACAGCACCAACCGGTAAGCATGCAAATAACTTCTTTTTTTTGGTACTATGCACATAGCTTTTTAAATCAACAACATATAGTTTGAAAAAGGTACTAATTATAGATGTTTGCCTAAAAAAAATAATATAAACTTTGCAGAATGATAGTTAATTAATCAATAAACCAATATCTTACATTTTATATAAACTTTGCAGCTGGATTCCCAATATGCAGCACAATTCATGGTGTGCAAGTAGGGGAAACTTGTTTCAGCATCATTCAAAAGTTTGCAATAGAACAGCCTTTGTTCTTGAGGCTGAATCCCAATATCAACTGTTTCGGCATCTTTGTGGGTCAATGGGTGTGTGTAAATGGCAGGTAATTTGAGAGATGTACCAACAATCCAACAAAAATACAAGCTCTTTTGAAAAATTGTACAATGAGAAAAATCAAAATTTTCTCCACAGTTATTACTATCAATCAATCACAACCTAAAATGACAAGCAAAAGTGTAAGAAAGTAATGAAATGAATATTTGTTATAATGGAATACAAGATCATTAATGTAATACAACATCTCACACTTCTGGTTCTGGATGCTTTAATGCGTTATGTAGGAGGACAATAATATTTATGTTTGTGCGATGCATGAAGAAATAATGTTGGGAGTATAATTTTGTGTATGGAAAAACCCTTCAATAAAAGAATATTCTGTAAGAATATTTTTTTAGTAAGCAAAAATATATTAATGGAGGTAAAGGGGTACTTCAACTCTTAAAAAGGATCCTTATATGCTTTGTATTTTATAAACTGTTAAACAATGTTTAAAAGAACAGTTCAAAAAACTTTTTTTTGTCACCGAAGAAATTACTGGGATGAGTCACAAATTGGGTCTCAACGCTGTCCAAAATTGTGAAAGCAAACTATCAACCACGACGTGCCTATGATAAAACAGCTCAGTTACAATTGTATCAAAGTCATACTCCACTGTATGATATGTTCTAGAAATGCACCATCAATATGGTACTTAGACCACTCTATATGGTACAACACCTCTCTAACTTTTGAAGGGACAGCAGAAAGGGCAATTGAAGGGACTTTTTTCGAAGGGACGGAAAGAAAGAGGGAGAAGTTAACTCAGAAGTGCGTCGAGCAGAGAGAGGGAGAAGAGATAAAACTTGCTAGTTTATGGGTTTTGTTGCGAGTAAAAGTGAGGGAGATGAACTCCTAATATAGGCAAGGAGCCAAGATTGGTTACTAAACTGATATCGCAGATCATTCGACTGTTATTAAATCAACAGTGTGATATCATCTTATTAATGAGCACATGGAAGGGAGTTGACCAAATAGAGGGTGCATGTGGTCGTGTGACAAACACATATTTACGCATGCAAAATACTTATGTGGCGATGACGTGAACTGAAATAAAAAATCCGAAAAAAGAGTATTAATTAATTTTAGGTTATGGGTCGTTAAAAAATAATACAACACATAGCCTAAGCCTCAGGCCCGACCTAGACAGACAGTTGCGGCACCGTCGCATATGTTGTGGTCATGTTGATTGCATCATCATCATTGGGAGTGCTACCTCTACTATATAAATGCTAGTGATGTGCGCAAACTCTCATATGTAGAACTTCTAAGAATTATTAAATTTACGTACAAAAGCCCTTAGTGTTGCAACAATTCCTCACTTGAATTAAAAAATGGCTCGGAGGTTTCTCTTAAGATTATGCGTTAGCAAATGTCTTATAATTTTAAATTTTGGCATAGTGAATAAGATTCAGATTTTACAAGAGTGGCTCGTAGTCTTGAACTCTATCTCTGACATCCAAAACACACACAACCCTATTCTTAGTTGTATTCTCAAAAAGCCTGTGTTGTAACAAAAAAAAAGCTCGTGCATTAAAGGTCGTACACTTCAATACCAGTTTAGTTAACGCTATAGGAATTTTGCCCAAAATTTCATAGGAAACGGCCCCCACATTCACATTCACAAACGTGAGTCTATTAAAAATACTCATGTAGTTAGGTACTCCACTCCATATAAAGTATATATCTCATTAACAGTTTCTATTATCTCATTCTCTTATCGCTTCATGAATCATGCCCTTTTTGATCTATTATAACATATTCACCTCATATCACTTCACAACTTGTTACCCATTGTACCAATTTCTTAAAATCTTCGGTCATTTAGGTCGGATTACCATCATGAGTGATTCACTTTTCCAAAGGCAATAGTCCCATCTTTATTGTTGTGTTGTGGGCTTTCTAAACCCAAACTTAATTTGTTACAATCTGAAGCATAGAAAAAAGGTTTTTGTGTTGGAATATTTTTTGTTTTTATAATATTCCAATATCATTATGTGGGAAAATATCGTAATAATAATTATATTAGCTATTTATCAATTGTGAACCTTAATTGATTAGTGATCAAATTAAGTAATAAGGCTTAGATTTCTAATTGGATAATTAATTAAATAATTAATTAGTTGATATGGACTCAATATGAGTGGATGTCCGGATAGCCCATTAACGGAATAATGGAAACCTAATGGCTATCCAATATAAAAGAGGCTATGGTCCCAATACACGGCAAACTTTCTCTTCTCCCCATCTGAAGAGAACTTGAGGCATAAAGGTACCGGTTGAGGAAGAACCAAATCAGCCGCCGCTAACTGTTTGTTTCAGATCACCTCCTTGCTTTACCGTTGTTGTTGAGAGGGTTGCTGCCATGAAAGCTTTGATCACCTCCTTGCTTTACCGTTGTTGTTGAGAGGGCTGCTGCCATGAAAGCTTTATTCAGGTATTTCCAATAACCAAATTCTTAATATCCTTGATAAATCAAACATGTCGCTGATCCATTCATAATCATGTTCATGTTTTGTTTTGCTTCCGCTATTGATTCATGATATTGAACATGTTTTATGAAATATGTTTTAATTAAGACCTAAATTTGCAACAAGTGGTATGAGAGTGGTCTATTTTATGTTTCAAAATATATTGATTGATGATCCATGTTTCGGTTTCAATTTTTTGTTGTTGTTACGAGCATGATACATATCTGCGATGGCTTTATTTTGACCTATTAGTTTACTAAGCCTATTTGGTCTATGATGCCTATTTGTTTGCAATGATTCTTGGTCGATGAGTTATTATTTTTCTTTTGATTCATGGCTGCCTTTATTCATGGATTCAGATTGCAATGTTTTTTGGTTTTTTGGATTCTGTTAAAATTATCCCTTCATTTAATCCTATTTTGCCTCTTTTGGTTTCATTCTGAAACAAATCCCTACAGATTATTCCCTTTAATCATGAATCATGAATTTGCTTATTTAGTAGATAAATTATGATTTGGCTTAAAAAGTTGTGGATGTTACCGTGATTTTTGGATCCACGTACAATTTTTTTAAATTTTTCTTCTCCATATAAATAAGAATATTTGCAAGGGATTAACTTATAAAAAAAGGGGGAATATATATTATTAGTTCGCATCCAGACTTGTATATTCATATAAAGCGGTGAATTTGAATTGGCTTTTAAGGCAATTTTGATCTCATGATTAATTGGCAATTTCTGTGTGCATCCGTGAGTAATTGAATGGCCATAACAAATTTTTTGAATTTCATTGTGCTATTGAATTAGTGCTGGGAAAGTGTTGATAAATTCTTATTTGGTAAGTAGTTTGAGTTTTTTTAAATCATTCGGCTTAATTTATTTTGCATATAGTTACAACTTTGGTATATTGATAGCCATTGTTATAGCAAATACATTTTGATTGTCCGACATATAAGAATATGAAATTTTCATAAAGATTTGATTTGATAATTTGATTTTATATGAAATCTTTTGGTTAATATAATTACATATTTTGCAGCTTAATTTCTCTATGAAATTAGATTTTTGATTCACATAGATTTTGTAATAAGTTTATTTTGAGAAGTAGATAAATAAGGATTAATATATATTTGTTTTATATTTGTTACCTTTTCATAATGAATCTCAAAATATTATGAACTTTTATTTTTTTTTGGTACATAAAGGTAAGAATTTGGTTCTTTAAAGTTTGAGAAATAATAATTCTAGTTTTGTTTGTTTATTTATAAACATAAAGTATATTTTCTTATTTAGGAAATAATTGAGTCTAGAGCTATTCATTATTTTATTTAAAGAATCATTTAGTACATGTGAATCAAGTGTGACATGAATATTTTTGGTACATATAAAGTTCAATTTTCTTTTGATTTGAAATTGAATATTTGGTTTATGGCATGATTGTGATGTTTGTGTTTATTGTCATTAAGTTTCTACAATAGCATTGTTTTTCTTCTTCCAATCATGCATTTTGGAAATATTTCATGCTATTTATGTTGTTGTTTTTATGCGATATATGTAAATGTGTTGTCATACACACATTGGTGTGATATTTTGGCTTGTATCTTCTTTCAAATTCGTTAATTTGTCTTCACACTTAAGTATTGTCATGCACACATTGGTGTGATTTGTGACTTGCATTTTCTTTCAAATTCGTGAATTTGTCTTCACACTTAAGGTTGCCAAGTGACCTTATGGTTACTTAGCGACATAATGGACTAATTCGGCCTACATTATGTCAGTAGTGCCTTGTAAATGTAATACATTTCCCATTTGCCTTGTAAAATTAAGATCATTCCCATTTAAATTCATTTATTGAATTGTCTAGTAATTTTGATTGAGTTGGTTGAAACAACAAGTTGCAAAAGTAACCTCTGTTGCGTAGATTTGATTTAGTTGGAATTACAAAAGATGTAGTATCTAATTGTTCATGCGAGTTGTTTTAGTCGGCCAAAAGGAAGGCACAACTTGGCCGAATAATTACATACCTGCGATGATGTAGTATCTAATTCTTCAGATATTTAGATTCATGTTAAATAATTCTGCGATGTGCGGGACCTATGTGACAGCGAGGTGCGGAGTCAGAGACTAAAGTGATCATTTACTCATATTATTATTTGACAATAATTTAATATACTTGCTAAATTATACACCATCCAGTAACAAATATAAACAAAAATTCATATGACCACATACATTATTTATTGAATAAATCTAAAACATGATTTTTGCTTATATTTATGATTGGAAAATATACATCATAATACATTTCATCCTATTCCACCACTTAACTTCAATTCGTTACCTTTTCAATTTGGGAGAAATGGAATTGAATAATCAATGTATTACTTTTTTTTAATTAAATACTTGTATGCCCCCGTCCTTTATTATTATATATCGACAACCTTTTTATATTCTCATTCACATGTCCTTCTGTGGTCGATGTTTATTTTCTCTCTTGAGTTATATCTTTTCTAAATTTCGATCACACTAATTCGTTTAATGAAAAATGATGACGATTCTATACAATTCATGCTCATCATACTAGAATGCAAGGTTTTTTTTTAACAGAATGCAAGGCTTTATTTCTTTCATAGAATATCTTGCGTGTCAATAACCCCACCGATGAAGAAAGATTTGATCTTTTTTATAAAAAGGAGAAAAAATCATTTTTTTATGTTGAAACTTTTGTATTTTATATTAAATATATAAATTTTTAATAATAATTGTGTTTTTCAATTAAAAAAAGTTGTTACTTTTGGTTCCTTTAATATGCATGTGCAATATTGTGCATGTTGAAAAATATTTATAATAAATATATATATTTTTTCATACATCAAACACCTCACAATATCTTATTACTTTCTTGTAAAAAAAAAATTATTACCCCTACTTAGGTCACAAACTTGCGTTACCAAGCTCTGCATGTTAGAAAAATATTTATAATATTATTAACCATGTTTTTTTTTAATCTTTAATGTGACTCTCTTATTTTTTCTTTGCTCTTTAATTTGTAGCTGGCTTCTCAGAGAGTTTTTTTTTTCTTTTTTTCTTTCAAGTAGTTTTCTATTTTTGACTTTTAGCCCCTCTTAATAAGAAATCATTATATTATTTTATTGAAGATGTTTGTAGTTTCTCCAACAAAAAAAAAAGTTTGTAGTTTGATTAAAATACCACATTGCTCATATTCTTATGTTGTAGAGTGTACAAATGTGCTTGAATTTCCTCTTCATTTGAGTTACTTTTGTGACGAGTTCTAAAATCATTTAAGATATTTTACTTTGAAAACTTCCATTATTCTCAATTATGCATATCATTCGAATTATTGATTTATGTAATAACTAATTTAGATTAATTTCTATACACTTATAGTAAAATACTTTCTTTGTACATGCATCTAATCAAATCATATCATAATATCCTTTTTAAAAGTTAGTTTCTAAAATATTTCCATGAATATTTACATGTCGCAATTTAATTGCCCGTCTATACATATAAATAAATTCTAGTAATTGATATACAAAAGGTTCGCATAGTCGATTTCTTGTGCAATATACAGTCACAAGATATCATACAAGAGAGAAGCATCATCGTATATGACATGGACACATTGATATTGATATAGAAATAAGATGCGAGATGCGGCTAACAGTAAACATCATATAAATTCATAATATATCCAATTCAATGCCAAAAATATATACTACTCTAATATGCTGCCCTAGAGCCGGCATTCTTCTTAGATCCAACGCCATAGTATCTCAAAAAACTAGTGTCTATAGTCAATATTATTGGGTTCCTAGCTCCTATATAAACTGAAGCCAAAGAGTCTAAAAATCACACACAACTCGTAACCTTAGAACCATAATTAAATTAAAAAGGGTTTGGAAGAATGGCCAAGTTTACTAAAATCAGCTTTGCTCTAATTTTTGCACTCATTCTCATTATGATATTTATCGCTGAAAGTCGACCAACACCAACAGGTATATCTGGAATTGAATTCTAAACAAGCTAAGATAATGCATGCTTTGAAAAGAAAAAAAAAATCTAGGCTTTTTGAATTGAATGGCCAAATGACTATAAATAAATAATGAAATTTTATAATAGTAAATCACTATCTAATTTTAATATAAATTTTGCAGTTGCAGTCCCAAGATGTGACACAATTCATGCTGTGGCAGAAGCTGAAACTTGCTCCAGCATCTTTCAGAAGTTCAACCTACTTGAAGCACACTTCCTTGAGATCAATCCTAACATTAACTGTGTTGGTATCTTTGTGGGCCAATGGGTGTGTGTTGAGGGTGAAGTGAATTGAGTTGTACCTGCTATCAAACTTAACTAGATATAAGTAACGGAATATATGTGCAATAAGGAGAAACCAACCTTTCTCCATACTTATCTATATGATACTATGTAATATGTTCTAATGAATGAATGTGAATGAAATTACATACACCACTTATCTTTGCTGAGTCGATTATGATTCTCTAAATCTTCTGTGTTATGGGTGGTAATTCAAGGTCTTAAACAATAGCAATTTGATTTTTATGTTCACGATAGTTTAACAAAATAGATTGATTTCTTGGTTCAAAGTCCCGTTTATCTAAAATAGAAACCCTAATGTTTTCGGTGAAAACAAATTTTATCAAAAGTTGTATTGAACCTTAAACTATCAATTCCACACTAAATATGTCTAGATAAAATAATTAGAGAACACTAGATCTAGTTCCAATAACAAAATCTAGTGTTAATAGCAGATTATAACATATAATTAATTCAAAATTTATCAGGCATTGAAAAATATTTAGCATAATTGCTCAACCATAGAAGTTCATCATTCAATCATAATCTAATAAGTTTAACGACTCATAATTGTGGCAAAAGGCATAATCAAAAGGTTAAAGAGTTACACAAATTTTCAATCTTATTGCTAATAGTTGAAAATCATCACTTTAGGTCGTTGGGATCACACTTTATTCATTTGGATCGTCAAAGTTCGAAACCCTTGCATTCTGGTGAAAATTTCAATATATAGACCTAATTTTGCATCATACATGCACGCCACATATGCCACTTAAGTTGGCTTGGCATGTTTTGAACTATCAGCAGTAACTAGTACGCGCACTGCGAACACATACATGCGTGTCGCACACAAACTTCACACGCGAGGCGCGTGCGTCTCAAACTTCTTCACTTGTCTTCACTCTCCATGGAAAAATAACATTTCACATTTGAATGAAACTTGGGATAGAATTTCCTCAAGTTGTTTGGACTTCATCTCTTCACTTTGACTGGTCTTTATACCTCTGTAACATCCACAAGATATTTCATGATCAGATCAACCCACTTATATGTACCAAAAAGACTATGACATCCTTTATGGTTGTGTGGTTAGGGAAATACAAGACATACGATGACTTAATTCAAAATAATACAGACTCTTTCACAAACTATCAACAGCTCACCGGAATACTCTAAAAATCCTAAAATAAAACCACATAAAGACTTTTTAAAACACAAAAATACATGTCATGACAATCATAAAAAATCTTAATAATACCATTCTATTTATCAACATATAGCTGACAAGCACATGAAATTTTGTTCTACACTTAGACGTTGCAGCATCTCCAAAACATCACTTGGTAACTTAAGCATATTAAAGGAGACATAATCAGATTTCAACATAGCACTTCTTAAACTTGTTTTAATTTTGTTTTCTCTTATCGCATGAATTAATGTCACTGTTACCATGTTCTTCTTATTTAAATGTTTGCTTTTGTTCTTCTCACTATACACTGTGAAAATTTGTCCACCGTTCTCAGTTATGCATATCGTATTGAAATCATTATTCATACTTAATATACAAAAGGTTCTCATAGTCGATTCTTGTGCAATATAGAGTCACAAGATATATAGAGGAATGAAGAAGCATCATCGTATGTGACATGACATATTGATATAGTAATAAGATGCCTGCCGCAGCTAGCATTAAACACCATCTAAATTCATAATATATCTAATCTAATGCCAAAAATATATCCATGCTGCTCAGAGACGGCATTCTTCTTAAAATCCAACGCCATTTATTATCGAAAACTATAGTGTCAATAGTCATATTTGGTTCTTAGATCCTATATAAACTGAAGCCCATAAGTCTAAAAAACACAACTCACAACAATATTAGAACCATAATTAGTTAAAAAGGTTTGGAACAAGAAGAATGGCTAAGTCAACTAACATCTGCTTTGCTCTAATTTTTTCACTTATTCTCGTTATGATGTTTATCGTTGAAAGTCGACCAACACCAACAGGTAAATCTGCAGTTAAAATTCAAAACAAGCCAAGAGATAATGCATACTTTGAAAAAAAAAGAAGCTTAGACTGGCCAAATGATGACTATAAATAATAGTAAACCCTATCTAACTTTAATTTAAATTTTGCAGTTGCAGTCCCAACATGTGACACAATTCATGCTGTGGCCGAAGCTGAAACTTGCTCCAGCATCGTTCAAAAGTTCAACCTTCTTGAAGCACACTTCCTTGAGATCAATCCTAACATTAACTGCGTTGGTATCTTTGTGGGCCAGTGGGTATGTGTTGAGGGGGAAGTGAATTGAGTTTACTCGCTATCAAAGTTAACTAGATACAAGTCTAATCGAAATAAATGTACAATAAGGAGAAACCAACCTTTCTCCATGCTTGATATCATTGTTATCTATCAGATAGTGATATGTAAACTCTTGTTCTAATGAATGAATTGTAATGAAATTACGCCGCTCTGTTAGTTAAGTGTATTATATTACCAATTTACCATTGCATTTGAATTTGTTAAGTATCACTCATATATATATATAAGACACTAAAGAATGCAAGCCAAGCGACTAGCGATAATATGGTAAACTGAATATATTGAAACTTTAATTTCACCGCAGCTATGGTTATTCTATAGTTAAAGAGGTATGCGCTGAACAACGTTAACAAAGATCGATCGTGTTCATTATCTTTTGGTTTAAATGTTTAATTTATCCTTTAACTTGATTTCAAATATCGGTTTGATCACATAAGTAATAAAAGGTTCGTTTAAGTCCCTTAACTTTATTTAAAGTATCAGTTTGATCATTTTTGTTAATTTAATTCAAAAAAACATTAATTTTAAGGATCAAACTAATACTAATTAAATAAGTTAAGAGACCAGACTAATACTAATTAAATAAGGTAAGAGAGACCAAAAGTTAACCTTTTTTTTGAATTAAATTAACAAAAATGACCAAACCAATATTTAAATAAAGTTAAGAGACCTAAACGAATTTTTTATTACATAAAACCGATACTAAGAGACCAATTAAACATTTACACCTTATCTTTTATTTTCGTGTTCGTGAGCTGCTTTAACATTGAAATTATTTTTTTTCCAGAAAAAATGGATTTAAATTTAAATAACTTTATTAACAAAAAAAAAAAAAAAGGAACGCTTATTGGTTGAAGCAGATTGTGACGGAAAAATGAACGGTGAGATCTACAAGTAACTACAAGACGATTCTTCAATCGCTGCCGTATATTTTCGTCGGAAAAAAAGGAACGGTTGAAGCAGATCGTAAAGGTTGTATCGAAGGCCGCGAAACAGGTTTGAAGCTGGTGAATCGGAGCTGATTTTATGTGAGAAAGTGTCGCCGGAGGAGATTGCTTCGTCGGAAGTGGTATCTCTCCGTTGGTGGAGGTGGGAAGAAAGTGGAACCAGTCGCAGGAGGAAATTAGATGGAAATAGGTTAACTTAAAATGGGTACAGTTTTTTAACAGCAATTTTGAAACTTAGAAAATTGGGTTCTTGATTCATTTATGTTTTTTTTCCTCTCGTTTTCCAATTTCTACGAGTGCAGAGGCAAGCTTGAACCAATGAAGAGTTTTTAGAAAAGGAAAGGGCAATTTTGTTTTTATATTTCAGCCGTGCGATGAATCCAACGCCTAACAAAAATAAACAAATCCTTACGTGCCAAAACTCACTACTCTACCAATACCATCTTTACCCTGTCTGTGAAACAACTCCAAAGGTTGAACCAACACTCTTCACGGTTCGATTCAACCAACAATTATCTAAAATTTTCATTGCAGATTAGAAAATGTCTATTGCAAGAAAATTGATTAAATGCGTTATCCTTGATTTGGATGGAACTTTGCTAAACACAGATGGCATAGTTTGTAACGTTTTAAAGGTTTCGTTAGGAAAGTATGGAAAAGAATGGGATGGAAGAGAAACCCTTAAAATTGTGGGGAAAACACCGCTGGAAGCTGCTTCTGCTGTTGTTGAAGATTACGGACTTCCTTGCTCCCCAATTGAATTTGTTACCGAGCTTTCGCCGCAATTCTCGGATCAGTAATTACTATTTCTTAATCCTTTTTTTAAATGTTGACTGGGGGGTGGATGTTGTATGGGTTCGCTAGACCAATATTGTTTGAAACCATGTACTTAACTTTTTATTCATTTCTCCGATTGTCATAAACTGTTCTTTCTAAATAACATTGCTGAATGCTGATTCAAAGTTCGTAACATCAGAATATGAATACAATCTCAATTGTTGATTTTTTTATGTTGTGGCTATAAATACTCACTTTTTCGTATAAAGTGAGTCCATCGTTTTATAGGAACCATATCCAATCCTCTTTGCCTTGGAAAATTCATTAACAGATATATAGCCAACATCTAGAAAATTTGTCCCCAGTCAATTAGTTTATGGTCCGATATGATCTTTGTTCAATTGGAAAGCTTTGTGTCTCATATGTTTCGTATTGGATGGCAAGCAAATTCCTTTGTTTTATAAAGCTCCTGTAAACGTAGTTACTTGGTTGGTCAATCCAATTGAACTTGTACTTCAAAGTTATGAAGGAATTTTTCTAAGTTTTTGCTTGATTCTCATGTTAGGTGGTGCAATATTAAAGCACTTCCTGGTGCCAATCGGTTGATTAAACATTTGAAGAGCAATGGAGTTCCAATGGCCTTGGCATCAAACTCTCCAAGGGAAAGCATTGATGCCAAAATATCCTTTCATGATGGTATTGATTTATTTCAGAAACCTTACGCTTCTTGGACTCCTTTTGTCATTTTTTGTCATAATGAAAGTATGAGCTATTTTTTTAATTTATATTCTTTTTCCATGCAGGATGGAAAGATTCTTTCTCTGTCATAATTGGGGGAGATGAAGTTCGAACAGGGAAACCTTCCCCTGACATGTGAGATGCAAAAATTGTTTTGTTTAGCCTTGATTACTGATTGTTACTTGTCTACTATACACGTAAGATAATTTTCTTCTGAAAAATTGTGATTTATGGGGTCAGATTCTTTGAAGCTGCTAGGAGGTTAAGGATTGAGCCTTCCAGCTGTCTTGTCATTGAAGACTCTCTGTAAGTGTCCTGTTCTAACTTTAATTTATGTGCCGGCTTCAAGTATTCTTTGAAGGTTAAACCTTCTGTTGAAAATTTAATCCTATCATCACACTTCAAAAAGAAAGTTCTTTAAAATGGTTTAATATTCCGAGAAATGCTAGGACCACTCTCTTTCTAAGACTCTCTAATACTCACTCTCATATTGGGTGAAACACACGTGGGTCTCACCACTGTATGTTGGATCCATTTCCAAAGTGTGAGACCCACATGTGTTTCATACAATAAGAGAGTGAGTGTTAGAGTGTTAGAAAGAGTGTCCATAGCACTCGTAAAATTCTCTTAATTATATTTGTAATATGGGGTAGGGTCAAATGACACTAGATTATTAAAGCTAGCTCTTAACACCAAATCAGGCTTGCTTATTTGTGTTTAATCTGGTGGCTTGCGTGCTAGCTTATTTTTGTTGAATTGGCATAGAGGAACCAAGAAAGAGATAGTGAGAGACTCTGAAGGAGAGACATAGTAGGTCACATGCTATTTGATTAAATAGGTTATATCATTTAGATTAAAGGAAAATGGAGGGATAGGATTTGGTGTCAGAAATTTTGAAACCCGATGTCAATTGGTCCCACCCTTGTAATTATTACATTGAATTATAGATATCTTTTCTTTCTTTTGCCTATTCATATAAAAAGAAAATATTCTAAATATTATTGGAAAACCGCTAAACATCCTCACCCCCTCCAGTGGTTCTGTCTGGACTTTTTAGCCTGGCAATGCCATTTAAGTTTTTAATTTTATGTTCAGACATGAGATAAATCTAATGGCTGAGGACTATTGTTATGTTGATACTTGATAGCTTGGGCAGACAGAACAGAACTACTCATTTTGTACTTGTAAGGATGATGGCTTGTTTTTGAGGAACAAAAACATATTAAATTGCATCTTTCGTATTTGATGAGTGCTCATTCAGCTGCAGTTTATGTGTGATTGATTAACAGATAAAGCGGGTAATTTGGGTGCATTGAGACCTGTAATTGAAGTTTTAGAGAATCCATATGATATTTTTTTAATGAAAATCTTTCATAACATCATTTAGTGTATGTGTGCTCAGGTTGAATGCTCTCTGTTATTATGATTTAAACATCTTTTTGTGACGTCTTCATGATTTCCAATTAATTTAGCTCTTGTCCTGTTACAACTATCTGCGAAAGAACTGTACTTCTGTATCCCATGAATCTACCCTTTGATACGTGGAACATGGTTTATAGAATTTGGTTAAATTTAATACTTAATTCAAAAGGATTTTTCTAGCACTCTCAAGTTGTGTATATATCCTTATAACTTGACAGGCAAAATAATCTCTGTTCAATACATATTACTTTTTGGCTGAATCCTCCCCTTCTGTTATGCTCTACACTCTATAGTGATTTCTTTGTTGAAAATATGTTAGACCGCCTATTGGCCACATTTTTTTCTTTCTTTCTAAAAAATATCTATTTGGCTACTTCAGACCCGGTGTTACTGCAGGTAAGGCTGCTGAGATGGAAGTGGTTGCTGTACCATCACTCCCAAAACAGTCTCATCTCTATACTGCAGCAGATGAGGTGATAAATTCCCTACTTGATTTGCAACTTGAAAAGTGGGGTCTACCACCATTTGCAGATTGTAAATCCTGAATACCTTAAGATAACACTTTGTGTCTGTGCATTTCCTTTATTGGTATGTACGATATTTACATTTGAACTAGTATTATAATTTATTGCAGGGGTAGAGAGAACTTTGCCTGTAGATCCTTGGTATATTGGTGGTCCTGTTATCAAGGGATTTGGTCGTGGCTCGAAAGTACTCGGGATTCCTACAGGTTTGTTTTCAGTTTTCACCTATTTCTTGTGCTGGTATGAGGCTGAAACGTAGAGAGAAGCAAAATATGGGTGATTCATAGTGGTTGCTTGTTTTATAAGCTTGAGAACCTGATTTTATAATTTTCCCCTGAATGTATAAGAATTATGAAATCTTAAAACAGTTTTAGGCCTATTTGTATACTAAGGGTATTGGTGCACTATTTTTCAGCTAATTTGTCAACAAAGGACTATTCAGATCTCCTTGCTGAGCATCCTGCAGGAGTTTATTTTGGTTGGGCAGGATTATCAGCAAGAGGTATTTTTAAAATGGTGATGAGCATTGGTTGGAATCCATATTTCAACAACAAAGAAAAGACCATAGTAAGTTGTTTATTTTAAACCTCCGGCTATAACCATTTACCTCAGAATTTTCATATGATCTATATTTTTTTCTCTCTGTAGGAACCATGGTTGCTTCATGAATTCACTGAGGATTTCTATGGGGAAGAACTGAAGTTGGTTATAGTTGGTTACATACGTCCTGAGGTATGGCTGCAGCCTACATTATTTCTAAATCATGCTTGTCATGTTCTTCATCTTTTTGAGTTTCTCTAAAATTGGGCACTCTGCATAGCAGGTCAATTTTCCAACCCTTGAAAGCTTGATTGCTAAGATTCATGAAGACCGCAGAGTTGCAGAGAGCGCTCTTGATCTTCCCATGTATTCAAGTCATAAGGATGATTCATATTTGAGAAGCTCATAGTACTCTGATTTTATTAGCTTCTTTTGAAGAAACCTCTGCATTTGTACTAGAGCCAAAACAGTTGTTGTATTATTCCCTGTGATTCTTAGTCACCACTCACCATAACACAATATGATTTGTAACATGCATAAATAGTAATGAAAAAGGCCACTATTTTACTTTCAATATTTGTTGTTCTCGTTGGGGATTTAGATCCTTAATTGAACACTCAACAGTTTCACGTTTCCTACATGAAATCTATATTCCTCCGAATGAACAAACTGTAGAGATTGAGTGGTTAGTTTACACCATACTTCGGATGAGGGTAACGTTGTAGCTGATTTTCTAACAAAAAAAGGGTGCTCTAAGTGATAGTAGTCTTGTTATTTTGCATGAAGCCTTTCCTCGTATGGCCTCTGTCCACTTAGTGAATGCTATGAGCATTGAGTTTGTTCTACCCAAGTTTGGGTCTTTTCCTTGTCTTTTCTTGTTTTGTTTTTTCTTTTTTGCTTTTCCCTTTTGTTATCAAAAAAATTGTAGTGTCCTTTGTATCTTAAAATGGTAATGATTTTCATATGTTTTTAGCAGTAATTCGTTTCTTTAATATTTTTTGAATGAACATTACTTAAAAAAAAAAAAGTTATTGAATGAACATTGTTATTTCATATTTGTCCGGTGCATCATGACTATTTTATTTCATATGACACTATTCATAATATTATTATTCAAAAAGGAAGTGATATATGCAGGGTCGAGGTTCAAACTTGAGATTCCCTACTTATTCTACATAAAAGTGGGATTGTTGCCACTAGCTACTTAAAAAATAAAAGAAAGTAAAGTGATATATATAAATAATAATAATAATAATAATAATAATAATAATAATAATAATAATAATAATAATAATAATAGAGTTTAATTTACATATACATCCAATGTTATACATGGTGCAAAATGGAAAAGAAGTTTTACATATAATTATGATGATTTTTCATATAAAATAATTTAGACATAATATGACACTAATTTTTTTTTTGTTGTTGAAAGATTTAGGAAAAATTACACTCACCTCCCTTGAGTTTTCTTTAAATGACAAAGACACCTCCTCTAGTTTTAAAATAAACACTAACTTCCCTTAAGTTTTCATTAAATAGATTGATACTTCCCTTCTCTCTTAACACCGTTATCTTTCCCTTAAATACAAATAGACTTTAAGCTGAAATTCATAATCTTTGACCATTCAAGTGTTTTTCTTATGTTGAAGACACCCTCCTTTCACTTAATTCCCTTCAATCTCCCACGGTAACGAACCAAGCACCTTTTCCATCATGGCAATTATGCTCTAAATTTCCGTGGGTATGAAACAAAGCTTCACGCCTTCACCATGTGGTAGAAGCATACAAGCCAATTTAAACACAAAAAAACTAGAACACGTCAAAAACAAATTCCTAAGTTAATTGGTACCCTTCGGTGGTAACCCTCTAAATATTTAAGGGGACTGTAAATTTATTTTCTTTTGTGTGAAAATTGATGTTTATTAACAAAGTTTAGAAATAGTTAGGAATGAACAGGGCAAGGGAAAGTATGTATATATATTAGTTTTCTAGTTTTATGACGTCTTAGGATAAATGAAAACAAATTAAAGACTGGAGAGGATTATAGTGTCACTAGATTGCTTGTTGCCATTGCCAAAGATTTGGATTAATATTGTTGGTTCAGTTAGTTGCTGAGGTTGATGCATTCAATCATACTGAGAGGGATAATTCATATATAGTACTAAGGCTAGCTATCGTAATTTTGAATTAACATATGGTTAACAGAGTTAAATTGAGGGGAGGTGATTGTATTTTTGAAACTAGAGGGGAGGCGTATGTCTTTTAACCAAACCTCAGGGGAGGTTTTTGTAATTTCCCCAAAGATTTATGAGTCTATGACACTAACGTTAACAACATCTCTTTTTTCCCTAAAAAAAAAAAAATCTCTTTTAATTGGGATTAAAAACCTGGTTCACCACGTTGCATGAGATTAGTTTGTATGTTAGACATAGACCATATCATTATCCTTTATTTATTTATGGGAAATGTTAAGTTTAGAAACCAAATGTGAAATAGTGTATTGGAATTTGCATTAAATTTAATCTTTAATGTTTTAATTAATTAAATGCACAAAGTTTAAGATAATATTTTTGTTTTTGAAAGTCTTAACATGTCCTAAAAGTACAAGTTAACACTATCGAAAAGCCTAGCACGAGGGAGGGGGAGTGAGGTCCGAAAGTGAATTTTGGCGCTTACAGTTAAAGTCGAGTTTCCAGGTGCAGCAGCAGCAGGAAGGGTGGGTTGGAGGAGGAGAAGCATCATCAGTAATATCAATGGGAGAAGAGGTAGTTGAATCCCAACCCGAGGTATCTATCCCCAACGAAGTCGATGAATATTCCTGGCCCGTGCTTCGTTTCGATGTCTCTCCTCATAGAACCTACCATTTCCATCAACAATTCACTTCTCCCACTAACCCTAACAATTTCCTCAAAGCTGTTAAATGGTCACCCGATGGCTCCTCTTTCCTCACCTCTTCCGACGACAACTCTCTCCGCCTCTTCACTCTGTATGTTAACCTCCTTCACTGTCTATTTTCATTTTAACATATTCTTCATTCATTTCTCTGTCAAATTTTCAGACCGCCCGCTCACACTGACATTCCTCTTCATACTTCTGACGACCAAGGCAAGCTCACTCCCTCTCACCGCAAATAATTAACTGCTTACATCATAAATGCTTATCGTATAAGTCATAAGTGCTTAGGGCTCTGTTTGGATAAACTACTTAATTTGCAGCTTATAGCATACACACTTATCCTCATAAGTGCTTATGTATAAGCTATTTCTGTTTTCAAAAGCTACCTTAGAGAGATTATGGTAATAATCTGAAAATAGCTTATTCACTTTTCATAATCTGTATTCATATTTTCTTCCAAACAGTCTAACAGCTACTTATGTCATTAGATCTAAGTTTAAATAACTCAGTCCAAACATGCCCTAAGTATTTACGTTCAAGTAATTGCACTGGCTTGCATTCTTGCACTGGCTCGCTGTGAATAGGAACTGTTTGAAAAACATCTTAATTAAGATGCTTATAACATAAATGTTTATCTTATAAGTCGTAAGTGCTTATTATAAGCTATTTTTATAACAAAAGATAAATTAAAGTCAAGCCATTTCCATATAAGTTATGAGTTGTTTTCATAAGCTATCTTTGACAATTTATGCATAAGCTCTTCCAATGAGTATCACAAGTGTTTAGGTCAGTAGATATGTTCAAATAAGTCAATCCAAACATGTCCCGACTCTTTACATTTGAGTAATTGTGTTTGCTTGCATTATTGGTTCCAATTTTTACTTTGGTTGATGTTAACTGGCTGCAGATTCCTACGCTGCAAGTCTAGTCATGAGTGAAGGAGAGTCTATACATGATTTCTGTTGGTATCCTTACATGTCTTCCTCAGGTATTTCTTTTATCTTATAATATATTTGTATCTTTATCTTTGTTGGATGAAGAGAGGCTTACTCTATGGTATTCTTTGATGAATGTTTCAGATCCGGTGACCAATGTTTTTGCAACTACTACTCGTGACCATCCCATACATCTATGGGATGCTACATCAGGCCAGGTACTTTTTGAATTTTGCCTTTCCGCTTTTGTGCTTAAATTATTTGATGTATAGATAACTGGAAATTCCAAATATTCAACATCAGTATTGCATGAATTTTTTTAAAAAGCATGAGTCTGAAATTCAATATTCTCTATTCCAAAAGTGATATAGGGTTGGCATTTTGAGGTGTTAGTTGTTCTTTTATGGGTTGAGAACTGATATTATTAGCAGCTGTGCAAGCACATTGTGGTTTCTGTATTGCTATTGTGTTTTCTGACCTTTGAGTTACGATGATGAAACTTGCAGTTACGCTGCACATATCGGGCATATGACGCTATGGATGAAATTACCGCCGCTTTTTCTGTCGCTTTTAATCCTTCTGGAACAAAGTAAGGAACTTATTTATTTTCACGGACAAGAAGTTGGCATGTTCTATATACATATTACATGTGCAGTATATGTTTGATAACATTTACTTCATGCTCATAATTCCCAAGTTTTTCCTCCTTCAAGCATTCATAAAATTTCTTTTGGACACCTAAATAGTTGAATATACTTTCATCCCTTGTGCTGCTGTGTTCAAACTGCTATTGGCAAGTACATAGACATTTTTTTGGTTAGCTGACATTGTTAAGGTTTTGGAAGATATGTCAAACGACAACCTTGAGATTCCTGTTTGTGATTGTCCGAGTTGATATCTGATTCTTGTTTTTCATAATGTGGTATTATTTTCAGTTTACTTTGATTGTATTGATGACTGTATCGACTTAAATTGTGAAAGTCACTAACAGACGATGAAGAACCTTAATATCTTGCATTTTCTCGCAGGATATTTGCCGGATACAACAAATGTATTAGGATGTTTGATTTACATCGCCCTGGTAGAGATTTTAAATTGCATTCAACAGTAAAAGATAAAAAAGAAGGCCAAACAGGTAGTTTTCTGATAGGTCTACTAAATTGTTATTATAATGGCTATAAAAAAATGGAAGAAAATTCTGTAACACGAACAGACTCAAATAATTCAGTCTATATTAATGCAGGTATTATATCTGCATTGGCCTTTTCTCCATCTCATACTGGGATGCTAGCTTTGGGTTCTTATAGCCAAACTACTGCTATTTATACGGAAGATAACATGGAGCTTTTGTATGTTTTGCATGGTCAAGAAGGCGGAGTTACACATGTAAGTTTGGTTACTTGTAATTTGTACAAGATTGATTCTCATTATAAAACCTAGCACAAACTAAAATTTTCCTTATTTAAAAAAAAAAACTAAAATTTTCCTTTCTTCAGGTCCAGTTTTCCAGAGATGGTAATTATTTATATACCGGAGGTCGGAAGGTAAAACTTTCAAATTTCCTTTTCTTGATCTAGAATACAGACAGCTCTATATATCACACTCTTATTATTGTTTACTTCAAGTTCAACCATAATGTTAATATCTTTCATGCAGGGTGTCTGTAACACCCCAATTTCCCGACTTAAAAATTTCATTAAATAAATGCATATATCAGAGTAACATCATAAAGGAGTGTCACATTTCTCAACAACAAAATCTTTAAACCAAATAAATATTAGTTTATCCTTCGCATAAATAATCAAATATAGCAGCGGAATCATAATTAAAATATCCTTCAAAAAGGTCTTGGCACTAGGCCTCATAAACGTCTCATAATTTCGTCAAAATACTTAAAATCATTAAATAGTTCAAACATGATACATAAAGGAATAGACTCTAATAAAGACCCCATCCCGTTACGTATCAGAGCAATCCTACGTCACACAAGACTCCTCACATCTGCGCACCTAAGCTTGGTTACCTGCACTTGCCCACAAGGCGGCAATTCCAACAGAAGGGTGAGATTCACAACAGAAATATTAATATATAAATCAAACATTTATGATTAACATCATAAACTCATCACATATTAAAATACAAGGATAACACCATCGTCATAAAACATCTCAAACAACACATCATCGTCTCAAAACATCGTCCCATATTATGTCAACAATTTGACTCACTAAATGCAACTCTTAACATCTTGACATCATGCATGTGGTACCATATATAAGCATTAATATGCTTCACCGTCGCTTTGAGCAAATGCTCCACCGTCGCTTTGAGCAAAAGCTCCACCGTCTCATAATATGCAAATGCATGGACACGACTCTTTACGTCTTAAACAAGTTAATTACAACTTCTCAAACATCATTAACAACTCAACTGACACATGCAATTCTAGTAAATACATGGCAGAGGTTCAACTCATTTAAAACATATACAAGGCACATAACATCATCAACATCACTTAACATCATGCTTATAAATCATTAAAATATGAGCAATACATCGCATTATTTTTAACATAAGAGAACCATCATTAATCATCATTACAGAATACATCTTAAGTCATAAAACATCTCTAACACTACCCAAAGATCTCCTCTTAAAGTCCCATGCGAAACAGATCGCAAAACGAAACAATGGTTCAGGAAGGTACTAACTCGCCATGGAGAGGGATTTGCTCGCTACAGCGAGCTCTCTCAAAAGCTACTCGCCAAAGGCGAGCTGGGGGCGAGCTACAGGCGAGCAAAACTGGGTGCTCTCGGCCTTTTTGACATTTTTGCCTAAAATCTTCGTTTTAAGGTTCCCTAAATCCCAATTGGTCCAAACAACTTCACAGGTCTTTCTTATAAATAATAAGGCACTCAAAACCACCTAAAGTTTGGCAAAAATCCTAAGTTTTAGGGTCAAGCTCGCCACGGCGAGCTATGCTGCTCGCCTCGCGAGCGATATGGTTGTACTCGCCACGACGAGTAGTCACTCGCCACAGGCGAGCGATCTCAGAACCACTACGGGTTCACTCCAATTCTCACCAAATCATCCCAAATCTTTCATGTTAAGCCTCTAATTCATCAGCAATGTTGTCCTAGGGGATAATCTAGGTTCTGTAACACGTTCCTACAGCAATGCAACACATTCTCGCATCAAATTCATCAAATTCATCAAACCCTAACTCATGAAACTCATCTCAATTTCTTCCCAATCTCTAAGCCAATCATAAACAGATGAAATACTATTAATATTACTGAAGTTAGGCTCACCCTTACCTGGAAATATGCAGAAAATCGTAGCCTAGCTTCTTCCTCTCTTCAACCGTTTCTCTTTCTCTAATTCGAAAAGTCTGTACGCGTTCTGCCTACTTTCCTTAACCTAATTTCCTTTTATACCACCTCCCAACTTATCTAATTCTATCTCAACCCTTATAACTCTTCCTATTTATAAATATAACCCCACTTCTCAAAATAATATCTTTTTATAACAAATCTCTATTTTTCATATAAATATATATATATAAAACATCACATATATTATTTTATTAAACAATAAAATAATCATCACGTCACACATCATAATTACGTCACATAATCATCAAAAAATCATATATATATAATAATATACTATATTCTCTAATAAAATAATTAAATAAATAAAGAGGGCGTTACAGTGTCCCCCTTTTTTATTTCATGGTTATATTTTAGCATAGTCTTGCATCATATATGATTTTAAACAACCTCTAACATTCAAATTTCTTGTAGGACCCTTATATACTCTGCTGGGATGTGCGCAAAGCTGTTGATTGTGTCTACAAGTACTATTCTCTCGCCTCATTTGACTCTGGTTTTTTGTCTGAATTTTTTATGTGAATCTAAGGAAAGTATGAAGTCTTCTTTAAGGGTTTCGTTAATGAGTGCCCTAAGGGCACTCTTTAAGGTTTCTTAATTAAGAAATTATTCTTTGAAAAAGGTTAACACTTCAATTTCCGATGCATTGAATGCACAATTTTCCATAAAAATTTACTATTTAAAGTCCTTAAAGAGTGAGTGCCCTTAGGGCACTCGTTAACATTTCCCCTTCTTTAATATACAAAACTGACTCAAAATTATATTTCAAGATAAAGACAAAAGTACTACCTACTCTACAGTAATGCCCTGAAAATAAAGGATTGGATTACCTTATGGTAGCCGCTACTTAGTAGAGTATGTGAATGTAAAACTCAATTCCCTTATTAATTACTGACTGCTGATGTATGTGCGTGTCAAAGTCATTCTAACGACCCATATTTTTGCAAGTTTAAGTTGATGTTTGCTATGATATGGTTTTGTACAATAATTCTATTGTTATGGAACCTTGACTGGCTGCAACTATGTTAATTCACTTGAGTTATATATTTCTGCAAGGCATTTACTCTTTATTCCATAAGTTAGCTGAGATGATTGCATGTGCGCGCGTTGTGATTAGGTTGTACAGATCAGCGGAAAACACCAATCAGCGGATATTGTTTGATATTGACCCTTCTGGACAGCATCTTGGGACAGGCGGCCAGGTATCTCTTTCCTTAATTTTTATTGTCTAGCAGTGCCAATGATGCTCTATCAATATTCGTTTATATTTCTAAACTATTGTGTTTGTAATTTTGGTTTCAGGATGGTTCAGTGCACATATATGATCTTCAAACTGGGCAGTGGGTGTCAAGTTTCGAGGCTGCACTAGGTACTGAAGTTCTGCATTCTTTGCAATGCCTGTGGTTATATTTTATCTCAATCTTGGCTTTAATATGGAATATTTTGAACGTCACCCTTATCTGAATCAAAGTTCTGCACTCTTTGCAATGCCTATTTCATTTAAAACATTCTCCAATATATTTATGGGAAATGTTAAAAAGTGCCCTTAGGGCATTGGATAAGAGAACAAAAATAGAAATTTTGTGTTGGAAAGTGATAAAAAGTGGTCAAGTCAACTTGTTAAAAGTTTACAAATTGTTGTTTCCAATGTAAAACTACTAGTTTTGGTTACCTTAACTAGTGCCCTAAGGGCCCTTGTTAACAAGACCCTATATTTATTCTGTGTATATTTCCTTAATACTTTGATTTTACTCCATTTTCCATTCTTCAGTCAAACTATCTAAATTTTCATCGTGCTGCAATCATATCTGTAAATTCATCTCAATTGCCTATCCATTGTGGTTTCTTTCAACTTAGCTTGTTCCACCATTTTGATAATCTCCTCAGTTTGACACAGTCTTCAGGATGCCTCTACTCTAGTTCTCACATTCCGAATTCCAATTTTCTTCCTTAATATGCTTGTGTTACGAGCCTCATGTTTTGACATTGTAGTGATACATGCATCAAACTGTGGCCAACCTTATGGCAGTAAAATGAATTTTCTGTTAAATGAGATGGTCACGGACATGGTACTTTACCTGCACGATCTGATGTTCTGTGCTTAGCCCATTTATGCTAATTCTATGGACCGTTTCTTGTTATTTGCGAACGTGCATCCTACATTCTTTTCCCTCGTCCTCTATATTTTAATATCATCTGCTAAATGTATGTCCCACCTGATGTAAAGAGGCAAGATTTTGGCACATTTATCTATATTTACTACGTACTCTTTTACATATTGTTCAAACATTGAAAGAGGGAAGTGTGAGACCTTTTTCTCATGAAGTTTCTCTCGTACTGAAACTAATTTTTCCCATATGCTATAATGAGTTATTGACTGTAGATATTGTGTACATAATTTCCAATTTCGTAAATATAATTGGCTTTCTTTTGTTCTGTTTGTTGTGCAGATACGGTTAACAGCTTCTCTTTCCATCCATTTCTGCCCCATGCTGTGTCATCCTCAGGCCATCGTAGATTTGTAATACCAGATGAGAATGATGAAGATTTGTGTTTGAGTGGTATGTTTGATCTTGAAGTGTATATATTTCTTTTTTGGGTGGTTTTCTGCAGTTTTAGTGTTTATGTTCAACATTAGCATATATTACACTGGTTTAACAGCCGTAACCTAATTTCTTATTATCTTTAAACAACATATAGATTTCAGGAAGTTCTGAAAAGCATTATATACTGTGGTATTTGTGGGACATGTTTTACTGGAATTTATTTGATAAAATTGGTTGTGTTTAATGTAGGTCGTGAAAACTGTGTCTCAGTTTGGAGTTTCTGTTATGATTCAAAGATGGAGGACTACAAGCACGATGACATTTTCAATAATCAGTCTGGAAGTGGATCCTTGGACTAAAATTCCTTAATGTTTTTGTGGTCACCTTGTACGGGTCCCGGCAAAACAATGTTTTTTAAATGCAGGCAATGATCAAAACGAGTCATCTCCTAATTGTTCATTGTTTGAGAATAAGCTGATCTAAGTTTTGAATCTATAATTTATACTTGTAAATTGCTAACTACGTAGAGAGAGGACTTTGAAGTTCAGCTCGTCATTTTGTTGGATTGCATGTATGTGCATTCATGTAGTCAGTTGGCGATTATTGGATCAAGACTAGACGATGCAGAAAACATTCTAATTTTGAATTTTACCAAGCTTAAATTTGTATAGTACGATTTTAATCCAACAACCATCCTTGAATTTGTTCCTAAAAAAAAAAAATCCTTGAATTTGTTGTATAGTCCGATTTTAATCCAACAACCATCGATTGCATGATTGTATAAATGCACTAAGTTTTGACAGCATCCAATCCAATTCTAAGTTTTGATCCTCACTTGAGAAGCAAAGTTCTCTATATTATTAAATACAACAAAGAGCACTGATGGACAATGGACATAGCTATGTGGAAAAACATGGCGGCGAATTTGAAACTTTATGCTGAGAAAGTTTTTGACATAGAGTTTGATATATGTCCATTATCGCCAAATGAGTTTTTGACCACGTGGTTGCTGGTGGGTAGAGAAGGTTTATTTCCCTATCTCAACCATAAGAGCGTTGAAGACTATAAACTTTTACTTAAAATAATGATGTTGATTGTCATCAATTTTAAATGGTTATAATGGTCGTGAATGCATCTGAATTTGTGAGTGCCTTTAGATTGTGAACAATTTTCTTCTTACAACAAAGTGCTTCTTCTTACAACAAAGTGCCTTTAGATTGATTGATTGGTGATCGAAAATAAAAGTATGTCTTAAGTACTTTTACATGTCATTTAAAAAAATATTCTTCAACTTAGAATTTAAGAAAGTTATATTATTTTCTAAAAAAAAAAGGTTATATTATATTTATTTTTTTACAATAAAAGGTTATATTAATTATATGGAGAGTAGATAATTAACTTTTAAAAGATATAATTATGTACTAATACTCTACACCGTCTTACACTTTTTTTAATATTTTCTGTTCTACACGTTACGCGTCTATCCAACACGTCAATCGAATTTTCTGTTTGCATCAAGTAACCACAGCCCTGCCCAAATGAAACCTATATATACACATTTTTCCTTCTTCACTTCACAATCACATAAGTTAACTTCCAATTCCATCATATATACTCTTTGATCGTTCAGCTCTTCGATAATAGTAACTTCATCATCAGTTCAATATCATGAGTCAATTAAACAATCAGCAACAAGCCCCATCAGTATCATATCCACCACCAGGTGAGGCCTATTCTACAGCTCAATATGTAACTGCCCCACCACCTATGGGTTATCCTTCCAAGGATGGCTCTGAAGGGTACCCCCAACAAAGCATTCCAGACCAAACTACTAGCAGGGGTGATGGTTTCTGGAAAGGATGTTGTGCTGCTCTATGTTGCTGTTGTGCCATTGATATCTGCTTTTAAGTTCTGATTGAATTGTTATAGCATAGATTGTGATTATTGTCATCACAATTTTTTAACTCGGTCGTTTTCTTTTGTATTCTTTGTAGTTGTAGAAGAATAAGGATATCTATCTTTTTGGACATTATGGATTCATTTGTCCATTTGGTGGAAGTTATTTCTTTCTTTATATATAAAAGTACTTTTATTTGTGGCAAAAAATTATGGACATTATTGATGAGATTATTTAATAATTGAAATTATAGTATAATCGAAGGTAAACAATGTTCAAATTTATTATTGAATAATTTAAGGTAGAAAACCTTTTTATAAAATATTTTCTATGATATAATATTTTTCAGAGATAGTGATTATATTTTCATCATTTTAATAACTAATAAGAAAAATATATATTTCTAACCGGTATTAAGAACACTCTTTAAAGATTCAAAATTAAGATTATTTTTTAAAAATTAGATATTTTCATTTTTAATGAATTGAATATATACATTTTTAAAAAATTTCTTAGTTAAAATTATTAAAGAGAGGTTTAAGAACACTCTTTAAAAAGAAATAGTCCTTCCGTTATACTTTGTTTGTGTAATTCAAAATATAATACTCGATATCACTACCAAATTTTTAAATCATATTCTCTTAACTCTAAATGTATTTTACGACCATATTTATCATCTTATTTTATGTATTGTGGTTTTTTTTTTTTTTTATACAGCATTGTGGTTCTTATTTGTGAGGTGAATGAAGCGGAAAAAATTAAGCAATACCGACCTATTTTAATATGCTTATTTCAAGTTTAAAATTATCACAAACATGTTTGCAAATAGATTAGTCAATATTGCACCTAGTATTATTCCTCCTAATCATGGAGGCTTCATCTAAGCAAAGTGTTCCGTGTTCGACAAGGAGATCCTCTCTCTTTCCATCCTTTGTTGTCTAGATGAGAAAGTTCTCAGCAGAGATATAAGTAAGTTGGTTCAAAATGGTGATATTAGTATGATTAATGGTTCTAGGGGCTGATTGGTTTCTTCTCATGTGTTATACGTTGACGATGTTATGATCATTATCAAAGGTAGTCAAAGGAATTTATATGCTCTTCTTAATTTGTTTAGTAAGTATGCTGCTATTTGTGACCAAGTTATCAATACTCAAAAATCTATTTTTCATGGCAACATAGCTTATAGTAGAATGACTCACATTACTAATTTCGTTGGTTTTTCGATGGATAAACTTCCTTTTGATTACCTTGGTATTTTAATTTTTCTTGGTAACCAAGACTATTCATTTATAGTCCATTGAAGATACAACGACAATCAAGATTTATTTCACTAAATGGAATCAGCTATATGGATTAGGTTCGTTGTCTGATGACTGTAAGGTCGTCGATCCTCTTCCTTAGAATCATCAGAGTTATAATAGACCTCAGGGGAGGTAAGTGTAATTTCCCAAAAATCAAATATGTGATTTTGAAATTATTTCAAGATATTATTTTATTTAAAAAATATCTAAGATGTGCACATAAGCGAGTCTATAAATAGAACTCCCATTATGCTAATATCATACAATTTTTTAGAAACCCTAACTAAAAAAAAAACTAGTTTCTCTGAAGCTTTGATTGTTGCTAGCATCACTCACTAGAGCATATATGTTCGCATGAACCGAGTAGAGACATCAATACTTTGTTTTGCATGTGATCGAAAGCGTTTTAACAACAAAATTTTTGTACTTCAAGAAATAACTTTAACATTCTTATCATTGATTCATGACAAATTTATAATGATACAAGGAAGAAAAAATAATTTTTTTAATCATCTACTGTGTTTTATATATCAATTTTCCTTCGAGAACAACTGTCATCCCCGTTCCCTTCAATTGTAGTCATTTATTATCTCTTACCATTTATTTTTCTCTCTAAAATAAATATTTAAGGATGGTATTGACAAAAACAATAGTTAATGTTGCATCAAACTTTGAACATTACAAATAAAGAAAATTGATTTTTCTTTTTTTTTGTAAACACAACAATTAAAAAATACTCCCCAGAGAGAGCACCACTTATTGTGCCAATAGACCAACATTGAATTAGTCTAAACGATAAAGAATTTGGTCATTTAAGTAAGTGGTCAGGAGTCCTATCCCTCACTTTGAAGAAACTACATAATATGCTCCACAAATTTAAAAAGTTCATTTAAGATGGAAGAAACGTAGTATATGATATGCTCCACAAAATTTTAAATAAGGATTAATATTGTCAAACGGCTATGAAAATTTTGTACTTGTTAACCCAACAAATTCATGGTGCAAATATATACAAGAATCTGTGATAAAAAAAAGGTAATACAAGAATAAGAGTTACAATGATCAATCCGTAATAATCGTTAGGCACAATTAGTAATAATGTGTAGAAATAAGAGCAACAAAAATTGAGACGTACTTATTACATTGTGTTGTTGTCTGGCTATATCATCCCCAAATGTAGTGGTCAATTAGAGTACTAGAATGGCATGTCTATCTTTATTAAGAAACTATAGTTATTCTATGTAATTACATTTATTTTGTTGTGTGTGTGTATGGCAAGTGAATCCGGCATACAAAATTTGACCAAACCCTGTTCCTGTTGGACCTTTGTATATTGTGATTATTGTCAACATTAATTCCACATTTAATTTGCTTGGTAACAAGGAGCCAGCCTTGTTTCTTCGTAGGATTCAATAGCTTCAATTTTTCACCAACCAGCCACCGAGTAGAAAACAAAAATGTCTAAAAGACAAAAATATCCTCACATTGTATTAGTGTAAAGCCGTAAAACCCAACAGAAAACACGACAGCCGTCAGCCGCCTACTTGGAAATCTCCGTCAAACCACGAAGACTTGTAGGCCCCACTCCCATGTTTCTTTTCCACCGTCAATGAAGTCATCCCACACGTTTTTACCCCAACCAAGTAACCTACATCTACATAGATTTATCATAATAAAATAAAATAAAATGAAATGAAATGCTAAGACACAAAAATGAAATGAAAGTAACTAACATAGAGATACCTTTGTTGTGATCTAGTGCAGCGACAGTCCACGTCTACATACACAGAACGTGTTCAAGAAGTAACCGACATTGCCGACCAAGCTCCACGTCACTATCCACTTGCATATTCATCTTCTCCCATGCTGCCACGTGTTCCCTTGTAACGGCTAGTTTTTTGATTCTCTCTCCACTCCCAATTTTAACCGCCATTTTGGAGTGTGATTTTTGTTTGGAAGGTTCCCGTAATTTCCTCATTCCTCACGCGGTTTTGTGCTGTCTCCACTTTCTACAACTTTTTTCATTCAATTAAAATTTTAATTCTCATTACTAACCATAGTTGAACATGTAATTTGTAATACCATTTAATAACGCATTCAATTTTCATAAAGTCCGAAAAATTATAATCAATTTTTTCCCTAAATCATAAAATATGAATTCAATATTCAATTTTGATAAAGTCGCAAGACACTCTTTAAACATTTCAAAATAAATAATTATTTTTTGAAATAGTCAAATTTTTCGATTTTTAATTCATTGTTTATATGCATTTTCATAAATAGTCTTTAAAAATGCTCCAAAACACTCGTTAACATTTTCCATTTTATAAACACCCTTCTATGAATATTAGAATTTTGTTTAACCTATAGAACAAAAATCTGAATTTTTAATCCTTGTACTATTTTCTATCGATATTTTTTATCGTAAAAATGTTACAAAGATTAAAAAGTATAATTTTTTAATCTTCTATTTATATAATATTATATTTTTGTATTTTTTCCCCTAAATTTCATTGATTTTTAAGTGGGGGATTTAAATCCTTAAACTTTTCAATTTAAATTTCATTGATTTTAATGTGGAGGGATTTTAGTCCTTAACTTTTCAATTTAAAATTTCATTGATTTTAAAGTGGAAGGACTTTTTTCCTTAAACTTTTGAAATTAAAATTTCATTGATTTTAAAATAGAAGGAGTTAAAAACTTAAAAATTTTAATGAAAAATTTCAAAACTTAATTGAGTGGGTTTTCCATTTCTATATAAATGACCTTAGATTCCCCCCATTCGAGCCTCAATCAAATATCGAGTCTTATTTTAAATCCTCTCATTTAACTAACGCCTGCCTTCAACACTTACAATCACAAATAGTAACCATTCTTAGGTTCATTTTCCGATCTCATTCCTTCATCTCTGTTTTTCTGTCTCCAATTTTCCCATCATAATCTCTGTTTAATCTTTTCATTATTTTCATAATCTCTGTTTAATAAATAAGTTAATTAAACTATTAAGTTTTCAGTTTTCAATTGCGTCGATGATGTTAAGAAGAACGGTTTCAGATATGACGCTAGGGTTTGATACTTATAGTTATGGTCGTGCTCTTGGAAGAAAAAGGGTTGTTGTTTCCAACAACGATGAAGCTTCTTCTCTTGAAATTGATTCCAATCCTCGAATGGTTTCATTGAAGAGAATGTGCAGTGGAAGATTCAATTCCGTTTCTGAAAAATCTCGTCTTGAAGCCCTTCCTCAAGATCTCCTTGTAAGTTTTGCAATCAATTTCATCTTTTAATTCACCATTTTTCAATTCAGATTCTCTATTTAATTTTGCTGAATTTTATTTAATTTTTCTTTGCAGGTTAGGGTTTTATGTGGTGTTGACCATGATGATTTGGAACAGCTTTTTAATGTCTCTACAACGATTAGAGAAGCAGTAAGTGTTATTATACATAAATCAATTTCAAAAAAATTTCATTTTTGATTCAATTTGTGTTTTTTTCCCCTTTCCATTTTTGATTAAATTTGTGTTTTTTATTATTATTTTTATTTTTTTCAATTGATTTGATTGTGCTAGTTTTGTAATTTTTTTTTGGGGTTTTGATTTTGCAGGGTGAAATTGCAAAGCAGATGCATTTTGAGTTCAACACTCCAAGGAAAAGCTCTGTTGCTGTTAGATCACCATTTGATATTGAAAATGGGTTTGATGATGAAATTGAAGCTCCGAATGCACCGGTGATGTCGAAGAAATCGAAGCCAAGGTTGAGTTCTAAGAAACTTGCTGGTATCTCAGTTTCATTGTTTGGTTAACTTGAGCAAAAAATCAAGGTGGGGAGAAGCAGCAATTCATGGTGGAATGGAATAGTTGGTGATGTTTCTCTTGTTGAGTAAATAGATTGCTCCTGTTGTTCTTGTATATTGAACTATACATTAGAAGGGCTTTTTAGAGGGATTAAGATCTTCAAATCATTCGTTGAAGATTGGTTTTGCTTGGTTGTAATCTTTTCTGTACATCTATAGGCAGATAGAATGGGACAGAGAGTCTAGTGATTTTGTTTGGAGGGATATCATAGGCCCTTCTAGTCTGATAAATTTGAGTATGTACAGATAGAAATTGCATACTCTTTATGCTTCTATAAATAATTAAAAATTAATGAATGTTTCACCTTTTATGATTAAATTTGTTCCTTGATGTTAATGTTATTATTGTTATGTTTTCTTTCATTTCACATCTTTGTATTAGATTCATTTTCCTTTGGTGGTGGTCCTTGAAATACACACAGAATGTTCATAACTCTGGTGAATTTTTTCTATTTTTGATTGTAAAGGTGTCATTGGTAGCTAATGCCTAACAGTGCCCCACTGTAAAGTGGAAATAAACAATCTGATACATCATCATCAATCATGGTCCACAGAAATTCAAGGGAAACTTAGACTGTGATACTTGACTTAGTTTGAATGAACATCTTTAGACTTGAAGACTGTAAAGTAAAGCCATCATTTTCTTTCTTTTAGTTTAGTACTGGAGGTTAATATAAATCTATATACTAGTGTACTATTATTCTTTAGCCGTATGTGCGGGCCATTGGAAAACTCAAATTTATGTATGGTTAATTCATGTGTATTTATGAGTCTAACAATCATTGGTCCCATACTTTCATCTATGTCTTCAGAACTTTTTATTTGCTTTACTTTTTGACAACCATGAAACCTGAATGACTCAAAAAACCCCTGTGATAGGATGACATTCCCCTGTGATAAGATTTTTGGTCTTTCAGACAACATTATTTTCAATGCGTAAACTGAGTTGAAACCAGCTTATATTGGCTCAAAACTTCGCTTGTCTCCATTGAAACTAGCTTGAAATTGGTACTGCCACCCTTTTATAGGATATTGATAATATATCATCTACTTAACATAAGAACATCAATAATGTTGTTGCTTTACAAAGTACAAACACTATTGTGGCCTTGTGGGTATACTAATAATCAAGTTTCCAACTAAAGAAACCCTTTTTCAAAATTATAGTGCACATTCACAAATAATAATACTTCTTGATCATGAGTAATTACCTGATTTATGATTATTGATTAGAAAATATGAATCTTCATGTTTTTTTCCTCCCTTACTTTAATTCCTTCCTTTTACATGTCAACCTATAGCTATTCTATATGGACAATTAGTTTCTATTAATTAGGGAATACGTTGACACCACCCAAGGAAACCATGATGTATAACTTCAACAAAAGAATAATGGAACAAATGAAATTATTTCAGCAAACTAAATGCTTACCTAAATTTTTGGTAATGTATATTACTTACCAGTTGCCATGTGTCGTTTGGCTCATTATGATTATCCTAAGTATATTTTTTTTCACCAAGCTTATTAGTGCTTTTTACACGGGCTTATTGGTTAATAATATTTTGCTATTTCAAGAAGCAAAAATAAAAATCCCAAGTATATCTATCTATCTATATGTACAAATTTAATCAATCACTAAACTTCCAAAGGTAGTAGACAACTAGACATCAAATCTAGCTTCAAAGAAAAATGGATTTGGAAGATACACTAGTAGTAGTTAATTTATTTAGAATATTCACATTCTCTTTAAGAAAGGCACTTTCTGCCCTGTGTGGCTAAAAAGGTCACTGTTATCCGACATACAACATGATCACTATCGCAACTTAAAGGCCAAAGTCTTATTTATATATGAATAACATGATAAGAATAACATACAAAAGAACTTCATAATAAAAGGAAAAAACATGTATAAAAAAAGCAGGCATTAAGCTAATGTTTTTTACTACTAATTTATAACAGCGTGAAGCTCATCATATTATGATGTCCCATTTAAGGTCCGTCTAAGAGTAAGACTATTAAGACCTTTGGTTTTTTTTTTTTTTTAGGAATATTAAGACCTTTGGTTTAGACCTCCCACAAAAAATCATTTTTCATTAGATTTTATACACAAAACAGCCTCATATACATACAAATTAAAAATGTTCATATATTAAAATTTGTTTTAAACCTCACATACAGATAAAATTTATTGGATAAGTCCCAATACCATCTCAACTATTTTATATTATAAGATGCATGATTCGTCTCTCTTCCTCCCTCTTTTATGATATTTTTTTTTTCTTTTCTCTCGCTTTTCCTCTTTCTTAAATTCTTACCATCCTTTAATTTTTCTTTTGATTCTTCATTCTTTTCACTTTCTTTTTCTCTCAATTCCTCGTTCTATTTTTCTTCATTTGATTCCTCTTTCTCATCACTTTCTTTTAATTTTTCCTTTCTACCATTTCCACATTCTTTTTGTGGAGTTCTCAAAGAAGATAAGAATGTGCAAATCGCTTTCTCATCATTATTTTCATCTTCTCCTAAGTTTCAATGAATGACTCTTCATACCTTATTTCATGATTTAATCCCACCAATGCATAATCTTTTAAATCATGGTCTGCAACCTATTTGTTTAATTTTTGTCTTCCTTCCTTACAAGCTTTCTTGGTATCCATCTTTAAGCATGAAATTCAATCCACTTTCTATTTCAACAAAAACACACCAAACAAAGGGGAACTTGGGTTGGGAAGCACATATGTAATGAGTATCTCATGCTCCAAACAAAATTAAAATACGCATAACAATAAAATAAATTTAAGTGTTTGGCATAATTTATACAAAGTCTTGACCACACATTTTATGACAATTTAAATCAAATAAAACAAAGCAAATGAGCATCATGCCATGCACCCAAATCTCATTATATATTCTTAAAACTAATTTTCAACTCTTGAAAGTTGGGTTTAAAGTGTCCCTTAAAGGTTCATATCATTGGGGCACTATGTTGAGTTGCTACTATCATCATCACTATTATCCTCTTCAACAACAAGTTCATCAGCAACATCATCATTATAGGTTCTTCATTATGTAAATACCGATTAGCAGGTAGAGCCAATATATACCTTTGAGCAACAAAATCTTCTTCAACAAAATATTCTTCTTCTTCTTCTTCCTCCTCATGATCAACAACTTCCTCTGGTTTTTCCAATATAGGTAACTGGGGAAACTCTTCTTTAAGTAAAGTCAATTCCTATGCCATGCCGAACATAACCTTATTGATTAGATTTTCATTAAGATAAAATATTTTGTTTATGTAAAATGAAATACATGTGTATATCTTACCTCTTTCTCAAACTTGTCAATATCCGGACAGAGCAAAGCAATCAATGCATCATAATTTGGATCATCTCTCAGTGAGAGTTGGTCAGGACAATGTGTGTGACAAACAGGACATTCATTTTTTCTGCAATTGATGACAAGAAAATATATTACAACTAAATAATCAACACAGTTCAAACTAAAAATATGTGAAATATTGATAAGTAAATATGGTGGAAGACTGGAAGTTCAAGGAAAAACCCAAAGAGCATGCACTTGTCTATGCACTCTTCACAGAAACGATGCAGGCATTGTCTTATAGTTTTTGTTTTCCGAATGATTCCTACACATATAATGAAATCAACCACCACCTTTTAGTATAGCATCCAATCATTATTATTACGAAAGATTTATACAAACTACTTAAGATGTTAGTGTATCTGACATATATTCTACAATGCAATAAATATTTCATATGTGCATAAGAACATTTATATAGAATATAGATATATCATATATGTTGTTGATGGAAATTATATAAAGAGCTATTTATGTTGTGATTTTCATCCACAATTACTTTAAGGAAGTTGTGAATTGTTATTAGTAATTTGAAATTTATAAGAGGAAATTCTAATTACTTAGATAAATCTATTGAAAAATCTAGAAGCACTTTAATTAATTACAGAAAAGTGTGGAGTGCATATAAAATGTGTATTAATTAGGAAACATCTAGCTTTTTAAAAATAATAATTCAAGTAAACAACTAGAAATTTGTCTAGATTATCTACTTGTACCTATAAATACCTCAGTTTACTTGTAATTTTGAATCAAACAAATAGTGGGTTATTTATTTGAAACACTTTCATTCCTCTAAGAAAGTTGTATTCAAAGCTTATTTTGTGAAGATTTGTGAGAGAATAGAAATGAAAGATGACAAGTTCTGACTACACTACTTTTCACTTTCTTCATTTTACTCAAGAAAACTATCCAAATGATCTAAAAGGTCACCCATCCCAAAATTGCTGCAAGTCATACACACTTAATTGTGGAGTTCTTATGAAATGAACTACCAAAAACAAGATTCATTTTGTTGGTATAGGCAGCACCAATCAATCCTTATAAGACTTCCTTCAACCATGTAATTCCATACCTTCATGGCCTCAGGAACTCTCATTCCGATGTGAATTCAGTTGCTGAGAAGCTGTCAGGAGCCTCTCATTGCCATGTCTTGTGCAACGGCAATTACTCCTTTTCCTCGTCAACCTCAAGCATTATAAGGATCCCACGCGACTAAGGAAATTTTAAATTAAGGGAGAGAAGTATTATTAACAATTTAAACCTTAGATGATTATAGAACTATTTAGAGATGTTTATAAAAAAAAAAACTACAAATGTTTTTAATTATAGAAAAATGTGTATTAACTAGGAAGTTAATGAATATGTATCTAGAGTTTATCTAGTTCCACCTATAAGTACCCTATTGTATCTTTACTTTGAACAAATTATTTTTTTAGAAAGACTTTTTTTCTCAAAGATAAATATCATGAAGCTAGACTAAAAACAAAAGTTGTGAATGAGATACACAACTTCCATTAAAAACAAGTGTATTACTCTTTATGCAAAGTTATGTCCAACATTATTTCATATGTATAATCTAAATATTACCGTAGATTTTCTCATCAACTAATATTAAATTGGTTTGTTCAACATTTTGACCATTTCAGTTGATCAACTATTGTTATATTTTCTCATTAGAACAAAATTTTCATATTGACCAATTTTTTTTCTTCTTCATAAAATTACCCATATTTGCAGTAATAAATAAGGAAATCTAGCATTAATTATAAATTACATACCAAAGCAAATAGGGCACTCAATCTCATGCATGCTTGACAAATCTATGCTCACATATATGAAAATAAACACCAATAGAGGAATCCACAAACATTAGAATGTTGGATCCGTCACATTATGAAAATTCTAGAATTGTTTCAAAACATTATGAGATATATATTTGATTTATATTTTCTTTTTTTATTTGTTGAAATGAAAAAAAAAAATTGGAAGTAACCATGCCTTAATACTTTAGTGATGTGGGTCACTTAATTGCTGAATTCCCACCCTTTTACATTTGTTTTTGAAAAAACAAAGAGATTACTAGATATTAGCCGAGCACAAAACATACTCAATCCATATACAAAGCATACACAAGAAAATAAAAGTACCTTTGAATTTAGAGAAGAGTTACACTCTTAAGAGGTATTTCATAGGATCTACACATAACTCGTAGAGTTATAGTCTAGACACTAAGATATAATTAACTCTTAAAACAGATTGTGACCATTTTAATATATTTAATTCACTAAAATAAAGTCATCATCCTAGAATGAAAATGGAGATGCTAAAAATTGCATTTTAAAAGGATTTCTTGAATCGTGTGTGCCTACACGCATACACAATATATATGTGTGTGAGACATGTATTTGTGTCAAGTGTGGGTTATAAGTTTCATATTGTATGGAAAAGTAAATATTGAGCAACATATAAGTGAGAAGAAGCATAAACCTAATTTCTTAATATTTTGAGTTAAGATGTGGTGTTCAATCGACTTGTGTGGTTTGTCTTAACCCCATATGATGATCCCAATGCTTCTCTCATGAAGCAACAATGCTATGAAAGTCGATGGTTACTTAAGGGACTTAGTCCTTATCTCAACAGTCTCCTTGACAATGATGGTCAGGAAGTGTGCCCTCACCAAAAACAATGTTCCTTTTGATTCAATGTTGGTTGTTGAGGTATTGTTATAGATTTGATTCAAACTTGTAAATAGTTGTGCTACTTAACATTAGGAGTCGCGATCAACTTAATTCAATTCAAGAAATAAGAACTTCTTTCGCATGTTCTCATGAGCTTAGCTCAGTTGTTAAAGACAACGTATAATATATGCAAGATCCGAGGTTCGAATCCCAAACACCACCAAAAAAGAACTTCCTTCGCATGCCATCTAAGCACAATAATTTATTTTATTTTTGAATGGAATCTAAGAACAATAATTTGATTAACAATTAATCAAATGCATATTTTATTGTAATAAATTTCAGAGCTAAAAGTGAGTATCTATGGTATACATATATGATTAAGTTTAATTAGGGTCGGTTTATGGGTAAGGCCTTCAAGACATTGCCTTAGGCCTCTAAAATATACAAATTTTACTTGATAAACAAATCCCATACTTGACTATTTGTAAGACTAGAATTAATAAACATTATTCAGATTTAACATTGTCTCAACAAAGATCAAATTAATTGATTTTATTATCAACTGGAAAAGAAATATCAAACAAAATTGATTACATTAGTTTAATAATTGATTTTGTATTATAAGTGCAAGACAAAAATTAAACCAAAACTTAGTAATTTTACTAAAATACTAATTTATTTTTCAAAGAAATGACTAACTTGTATTAACAAACAAACCTTAAAGGACCAAATTAACTCATCTTAAAGTTATGAGATCAAATTAAACATAAAAAATGTGTTAAGGACCAAATGATATTTAATCCAAGATAAAATCAGACTAAACACATATATAAGAATATATTGAGAAAGATTTGCAAATAATTCATATAAAATACATGCTGATGCCTTGGACCTTGCTATGAAGTAATTATAATCTAATTACGCAAAAGACCACGCAGAACAAAAAAAAAGAAAAAAGGATGAGATCACACAAGTGAAAACCACAGTGACACTCTTAGCTGCCTTGCCTCAGAGAAACAACATACAAAGATACACATACATCCTTATATCTTAAGTGTGACAATGTATTTGATCTAAATTTAGGCTAAATATATGTACTTTTTGCTTATATTTAAAATGAGATGGAGTAATTAAAATCCACATAAAAATTTAAAGGGGGAAAATAAATGATAGAAGAATAAAACAATAAATTTTATAGCATATGAAAAAATATATGAGGAATCGGGTTACATACTCTTCTTTTTCAGTTTTATCTTGTTCTTCAGCTTCATCGCCTGCTTCCTCTTCTTGCTCTTCTCCATCATCATCACCATCCTCGTCATCATCATCCTTTTCACCATTTTCTTCTACTTCTTCATTATTAGAAGAATGCATTTGAACCGATCCTAATGCAAATAAATTACCAAGATAATAAATATATATAAATAAACAATAATGGCTTATGAAACAAATCATTAGAATTCATAAAAAAATCCAAGAAGCAACCACATTATTGAGATAAGATTAAGAAAGAAGAAAAAACACTTACCGACTTCATATTTGGGTTGCTCCTGCAAGTTGTTTATCTCTTTCTTGGTCTCCTCATCCTCTTTGAGAGACTCTTCATGAGAGCACATATTTCCTGATATTGTGATCAACTGGATAGATTTAGTTCTTCTTTAAGTTGCTTTTGTACTTCCTTGTGCATATAAAGGCAAATGCTAATGATATAAGTTTAAAGACAATTTTGTAATTTAAAAGGTGATATGCTCTTCAAACGTGCTATTTCTCGAAGACTAGGTGTACCCATCCTAAGCAACTTGCACATGATCATTTCCCATTTTATTTATTGATATTTATTTTTCTTTTTTTGTTTATACTTTATTTTTGGCAGTACCAAATTGAATTAATGGAAATATTTATTAACTTATAAAAATAATATTATACCAAAAAATATATTTGACCTACTTAATGATATATTTTTTTTTTATATATTATTACTGATAAATTTCAAAATAAGTAATATAACAAATCAGGAAAATAGTTTTCACAATTTAATACTCCGTCTTTCCAATTCTATATTAAAAAATTAATTTATTTTGATTGTAATTTTTTTTGAAGGATGATTGTAATTTTTTTAAGTAGTACCAAACTGAAGTAATGAAAATATTAACCATTAATTATTATAGGAAAACAGATGACATGTTATATTGATTGAAATATTAAATGTAAAGTTTAAATATAAAAACTATTGAATAATAAAAATAAATATTAAATAATACCAAACAAATAAATAATAAATTCCAGTAAAAAAATGTGAACAACATATGCTTTTAAATACTAAAAATTAGTCCTTTTAAAAAATAAAAAAAATTATACTTACCAAAAATAAAAAATTAGTTCTTTTAGGTAAATAGTGTTGACTATAAAATATAAATACTTGTATTATATACAAAAAAGAAATTCTATGAAAATATTCATTAATAAATAAAAATTTAATACTTACCAAAAATAAAAATTACTATTAATAATAAATTCCAGCAAAAAAAATTGAAAAAAATTAAATTATTAAATATAAAAAAATTATTCCTATAAAATAAATATATGTATGGTTCTTTTAACAATTTGGTCCAAGGTGAATATGGAAAATATATATTGAAAGAGGTCGATTACTTAAATGAATCTCAATTACCTCAATAAATTAGTGTCTGTAATTATGCATAAGACATTCAGTGATATACCACAATTTTTTTTTAATTATTTTTAAAAGGATTTTTTTAATTATATTTAGTTATTTTTATTACTTTTTAGACTGATTTGGGTAGTATTCAACTTTTCATTCGGTGTATATCAAACTTTTACAACCAACATTTTAGGTATATTTGTAATTGGTGTTATAATTTATTATTAATTATTGATTTTCTAAGAGCTTTCTTTATTAACTTGGGAGTAACTTCTGCGTTGAATTTTGAACTCATTGCAGCAATGGTGGCAATTGAGACAGCTCATGCAAAAAATTGGTACAATCTCTGGTTGGAAACAGATTCCATGTTGGTTTTCTTGGCTTTCAAGTCTACAAAGATAGTTCATTGGTCTCTCAAGAACAGATGGGACAACTGTTTGTTTCTTTTGTCTTTGTTTAACTTTAATGTTACTCATATATTTAGGGAGGGCAATCATTGTGCATATCAACTTGCTAACTTAGCTTTATCTTTGCCTGCTTATTCTTGGTTCAACAATGTTCCTCCTTCGGTTCATGTTGAATTTGTATGGAATAAGACAAATTTCCCTAACTTTAGGTACTGCTAACTCCTGTGGAGGGTTTTGGGTTTTATGTCCCCCCTCCATCCATCTTTTTTTTATCTTTGTTTCCTCTTTTTGGGTATATATATATATCGTAGCCTTTCTGGCTACTCTTCCCTTTGATTAAAAAAAAATAAAAAAAAATACAAGAGATTTATAAGGCTTTGCCTTGCATAATGTGCTTGATTCTTGAAGCTTGCAATAAACTAAAATTTTCTCATGTCTGTAATGTCTTCCACTTCTAAATTCCATCGCTTCATCATATGAATTGCATCTTCTCAGTAATCATGCTTCCCTGTAGGCATGAAATATTTTCATAAAAAATGTGCGCGTCCACTGTTCTCAAATTTTGATTTGCTATATTTATCCTTTCTTCTCAAGTGCTTTTGTCCTTCTTTTGTTCCTTTACAATATAGTGCACCAAATTTGTAACAGAACTCATCAAAACATCCTTAAATGACACGAGGTCTTGGAGTTTACTACCACTCTATGTGTTTCTATCATGTTTTCCATGTAGAATAGAAAAAGCACTACATGCCAATTTCTTGGACTAGTTCTCATATGTTGGTCTTGTAGAAAACAAGATACAGTTGCATTATCTATTATGAATATGAGTATGTTTCTGCTGCAAGTTGTTGTTCTCAAGTTTTTTAGGTAAGGAATTGGTTGGAAGATTACTCCGTAAGGTGCACAAACATTTCAATCTTATGTGATAATACTTCCATTAATTTATCTAAAAATCCCATCCAGCATTTTAGGTCTAAGGATTTAGAAATTAAGCATCATTTTACTATTGATCATGTGCATAAAAACGATGTTAAATTGATGTTCATTCCAACTAAAATTCAATTAGAAGATATTTTCACAACATCAGTTGTTGAGGATAGATTTTTTTATTTTTTATTTATCATGCAAATTCCCGGTATACGTTGAATGCAAAACCCACTTCAAAATGATTCTTTAAGTCTAAAGAAATGTTTGTTTATGAATTAATCTGATCATGTATACTTTAGAATGCTTCTGAAGTCACAAAAACTATTTCTTGCTCAGCAAGTTATAAGTTTATTCTATTTAAGGATCTTATTTCCTTCATTTTCATTTAAAAATAAATGAAAACCTACTTAGGTACATTTTTTATGAATCATAACAACTAGTTTCTCTCACTCCCTCTCTCTCTACATTAATGGCTACTAGCTCTCATTAACCTACAAGCTACCAAAACTCCTATTCCTCTTTCTCGGTTTCACATGAAATCACTCTTCTTCCATCTTCAAAAATCATTCACTCTCTCATCTATTCTAACTATCTCCATTTTGATACTTGTTTTCTGATTTCAATCTCAAAATGGCAAGAAAAAAAACTACTTTCATTAATGTGATTGAATGAAAGTAACACATCTTGTAGACTATCCTTAATCATCACCATCAAAATGGCAAGATATGTATAAGGCTTAGCACACATCTTGTAGACTATCCTTAATCATCACCATCAAATGAGATTGAATCTTAACCTAACACTGATTCTCAAACTCAAATTGAACCTATGTCTCAACTTGAGCGTGTTTCTCCAACTTAACATATCTCTAAACCTCAAACCGAAGTTGATTCTCAACCCCAAACTACAACATTGAATATGGTCAAACCTTTTTTTTTTAGTGGCAAATGTTAGTAGTTAATTTGTTAGATTAATATTTTCTCCTTCACCAACTTTGAACCTGAGACCTCCAACTCCTTTTTTCTTAGCTCAAACCAGTTGACAAAACAGTATACTCAAGACAAAATAGTACAAATCTTTAAATCTCAAAACCTTCCAAATTTTTTGCACATGTGTCTACATTCAAATTTTTCCAAGAGTTGGAAGTCTTGAAAATATCAACACAAGTGGTCTTTGTATCATCTACCATCTGATGAACAAGAACCCCTTAATATCAACTACCTCATTATCAACCATATGATGAAGGTTGCAGAGAACCCCATGAAAAGTGCTATTGTGCCTTATGGAATGACTTTAAACAAAGTGTTCAAATGCTTCAAAGTGCCACTGAAAGATGAGAATATTGATACTAACTATCAAAGCTTTGATAAGAGAAACCAGATCAACATGAAGATTTTTCAGCCATTATCCTACAAAGAAACTTGCTAAGCAACCACTCTTGTTAAATCTCAAAGCCCTCCACCCCTAGTTAGGGCTCCTTCCAAGAGAAAGAGAATCGACTCTGTCATAAGTAAGAGAATGGTAAAACACATCTTTCAAGGAAAATGATCCTCATGAAAGAAAGAAGAGGAGGAGAAGAAAGAAGAAGAAAAGAATGAAGAATATGACAATCAAATTAAAGGAAATGAGGAAGAAGAGACTGATATTAAAATAAATCTGAAGAAAAAGAAGAAGGAGAAACTGACATTTAGAACGAGAAAGATAAGAATGTTGATGATGTGTTACTTTAAGAAGGTCACCTATTAGATCATTCTACATAGCAATTTTAGAACGAAGCTGATTCTCAAGTCTTGCATGAAAAAGATGATTCTTATGCTGAGAAGTTGGAGAAGTTTATTGAAGCATGATATGAAGAAATTGCTAGCTTTTGATGCTCATGAAGGAGATCATATTGAAAAAATTGTTACCAACATCATGAAAGAACTTAAATATGATGTACATCATGTTGCTTCTGAAGTCAACAAGGATAGTGACTCTGAGTCATTCAAAGAATCTAGCAAAGAAGAAGAGGACTCTTATGATGATGACGAGATCGATATAGGAACAATAAAAAAGTTGCATGCTTAAGCAGTATGAAAAATATAAAGCATTCCTGAGGTTCCCGCGATATATAGCATCCCTCTTTTTATATCACCAGGTACTAAGTAGCAGACATGATAATAGATATAGTTATTTTATATTTAGGCATAAATGTAATTTTGTCCTTCCAAGTTTAATAATTGTACAATTTTGGAGAGAAATTTTAGTTCCTTGAGCAGAGAAATTCATTTTTGAATACTGAAATAGGTTTCACGTGTGTATATCACTTTTTTTTTTTTTTTTTTTTTAATAATAGTATCTAATAAGTACTCAATCCCTCCAACCCTTCACATAAATTTCGTAAACATGAGTCACTAATCATCCATCAATAACTCTATATGATTAAATTTTATTTTTTTAATATTAAAAATATGTGGGACACGTAATCAAATGGGATGCTTATTTGCGAACCCTACAAACCGTCCAAATTTTTTGTGTAACACCAACATCCACATGCTAGGATGGTTCAGATTATATATGTCAAAAACCTCAAACATATTTCAGATTATATAATTCAAACTTGGCTTTCACCCTACAATGTATGAGCTTGAACACATGTAATTTAATTTCAACGACATAGAATAACTATAACCATCTCAAATACATCAAAAGATTTAATTCATAACATAAAATAAATAATAAAAGAAAACATAACAGATCACGGATCAACCAACCTAGCTTATTCGTCTAGTTCCTCCATCAAAGCCTTGATTTTTTCATAGTTCATGGGCCTTTCTTCATAGTTCTTGGTCTAGATCAAACTTTTTTGAATATCTTCGAATGATCTGACCAATAAAGCGTCCAACTCAATCGTATCTTTAGTACTGACAAAACATCGAGAACATGGTTCTCACATCGTTGTCGTTCCTGGGCTTCATCTGATTGAACTGCAATCTTCTAGCCGAGCTGATCGATGGACGTCGATACTCAACACCTTCCATCCTCCTTGTGTGTTTGTGGTTGAGTTGACAGTTGATTTGATCCAATTGATCATTCAATCCGGAGAGATTGATATCATTTCGAACCCTGGACATATGGGGTTTTCCCCGTTGTTGTAAATTGTTGCTAGTTTGGTGTTCAGCTCAATGACTAAAGTGTAATAGTGTTTTGGTGTGGTTTACAGTAAACAAGCACACAGACTTATAGAAGTTTTTGTGCATCGTAGAACATAGAATTTATCATCGCAATGTGGATCACAAAAAAATCTTGTACTGAATAGGTTCGAATTTTATATTTCAAATTCTCCCTCACCCCATAAAGTACGAACTTTAACACATTCTTGAACCTCTTCATAATATATAAACCGAATATTTATGAGAGGATTTTAGATTATATAATTTAAAATATTTCAAAGTTTGGATGGTTACTTGCTCAGCAAGAATAACTCATTGAACACATTTTTTGACTTGTCGTACCAGTCATCATATGTTTTTTCACCTTAATTTATAAGTCGTTACACTTTATGCACTCTTTCTTTATTGAATAAAAAAACACCAGTACCACATTGGATAGAGTGTACGAGGTATTCCTCTCAACGAGCGGTATAGGCGGTTGTTCGAATTGTTTGAGAATAAATGGATGTTGTTGGAAGTATGTCTTCTTTGGGTTTGGGAAGAGGGAGGAGAGACTTGGAAATGGTGGAAACAATTGTTTTCTTGGGAGGAGAAGTTGGTAGGGGTGTGTAGGACTTTACTTAACAATGTTACTTTACAGGTTGGCAGTGGTGACCATTTGCAACGACATTTACATTTGGTTGTTGGTTATTCTGCCAGCGGAACATATTAGACGCTGCTTAATTTTGTTCCTTTTTTTCATTCACATGTTTCAGATTTACTTTGGTGTTAGGATATTCATTTGAAGATATATGTGTTTGTTTGGCGTTTTCTCTAAAATTGGCTTCCTATCAAGGACACCTTATTTAAGCGAGACATCATTAATCAAGAATCACAACTTTGTGTGGGCGTGGTGCTACATAATCGGTAATGACTCGTGTTTGAATTGTAACTTATTCAACTATGTTTGGCAACATGTTTGTCATTTTGATTGGTTTATCTTTGGCTAATCCTTTGAGTATTTGAGACTATTTTATTCAGTTTGACTATTTAACATGCGATTCAAAAGCTTGACGATATATTATGTCTATAATTTGGTTTTCTTATGTTTAGGTAATATAGAAAGAGCATAATAATATAATATTTAGGCAAAAAAAAGACAAAATACGTTAATTTAGCTTTTGATTATCATGACTTTGGCTTAGCCTGTTCTCTTGTTTGGGTATTGACTATCATCTCTAGCTAGAGATCCCCCCACCCTTCTTTTTTTCCCTTCTCTATTTGGTTCGTTTGATTACCATTTCTAAAACTTTGATGTTTCTCTCTGGTACATCTTGTGTTAGGAGGAATGCTTATTGTTGACAAGTACTCCATCGAAAGAAAAAAAATTTGTTGCTGAGACTATAGGAGAAATGCTTATAATTGTTACTCCATCCGTTTCAAAATGAGTATCGCTTTAACAAAAAAAATATTGTTTCAAAATGAATGTCACTTTCAGTTTCTAATACAATAATAACTTTTTCTTTTCAATTATACCCCCCAATTAATACTCTGCACATTACTTTCAAAGTATTACTTTTAAAACTAATCAATAGTTAATAAGGATAATTTTGTAAAATAATCATTCTCTTTCTTTTAATCATTGCATTTCTTAATATGTGTGTAAAAACCTAAAATGACACTCATTTTGAAACGGAAGGAGAAATAAAAATTCACTTTTATTATTGTTGATCTTCGGATTTTGTTTTTTTTTATTTTGCTTTATAAGTTCGGAGAAAGTATTCATTAATAACCAAATGCATGTATAAAAAACGGTCAACATGCATAATAACTCCTGACATCTCTTTTTGAATAAATTTGTCAAAAAAAATTCTATTTTTGAATAAAAAAACAGTCAAGGTAAAACAATCTATTTAATTCCCAAGTACTATATAAACTTTGGATTTTTTTTTTATAGGGAATAAACTTTGTAACCTATAATGACATCATGTTAAGTCAAAGAAAATAGTTTAATATGGTTATTGTTTAATCAGTCAACATGAATAATTATTGTAAAAAGCACCTGCAACTCATGACATCTTCTTTTTGAATAAAATAACGGCATAACATTAAAGTTTAGATTCTTTATATTAAGCTAATTAAGTCCATAACTAATTAGAAATTCCCGTTTAGATTCTTTATGTTATTTCAGCCTAGATAAATCCACCATATGGTATTCTAAATGTAACACATTGACCATCATCAAACTCTCCACCAACGCTACGATGGATACTATCACAAAATTGTCCTTTCTCCTCTCAATTCTAACATTTGTTCTTTCTGTTCTTGGAACAACTTCATATTCATCATCATCATCATCATCAACCCTTGAAAACTTTTTCCAATGTCTTTCCAACCATTCTCTACCTTCATATCCTTCATCCAACGCAATTTACACTCCAAAAAACTCCTCATTCTTATCCATCTTACACATGCACACACACAACAACAGATTTTCATCACCAACAGCACCAAAACCTCTTGCAATTGTAACATCCTTGCATGTGTCACACGTGCAAGGAACAATTATATGTGCAAAACAATATGATCTTCAAATTAGAATCCGAAGCGGCGGCCATGATTGTGAAGGCCTTTCATATGTATCAGATGTTCCTTTTATTATACTTGACATGTTTCATCATGATTCAGTTGATATAGACATTGAAAATGGAACAGCATGGGTTGAAGCAGGTGCGACACTTGGTAAGGTTTATTATCACATTGCAAAGAAGAGTCAAGTTCATGCTTTTCCAGCTGGGGTGTGTCCTACCGTAGCTACTGGTGGTCATTTTTCAGGTGGTGGTTATGGTAATTTAATGAGAACATTTGGTCTTTCTGTTGATAATATTATTGATGCAAAAATTGTTGATGTTAATGGTAATATTCTTGATAGAAAATTAATGGGAGAAGATTTATTTTGGGCTATAAGGGGTGGTGGTGGTGCTAGTTTTGGTGTCATTCTTAAATGGAAGATTAAACTTGTTCGTGTAACTCCTAAAGTGACAGTTTTCAAAGTGCAAAAGAGTGTAGAAGAAGGTGCAGCCAAGGTTGTTTACAAATGGCAACAAGTTGCATCCAAATTGGATGAAAATCTTTTCATAAGAGCTACGTTTGATATAGTCAATGGTACTCAAACTGGTCAAAAGACAGTAAATGTTACTTTTATTGGAATGTTTTTAGGGCTAACTGATAAATTATTGCCTTATTTGAATGATAGTTTCTCTGAATTGGATTTGAAGAAAAGTGATTGTATTGAAATACCTTGGGTAAATTCAACTCTTTATTGGTACAATTACCCAATTGGAACCCCGATTGAAGCTTTGCTTGATGTGCCCAAAGAGCCCCTTTATTCCAATTTTAAAACCATGTCAGATTATGTGAAGAAGCCCATTTCAGAGGGTGATTTGGGGTCAATTTTAAAGTTTATGTTGATTAAAAGTGATCGTGTGCGGATGGAATGGAATCCTTATGGTGGGAAGATGCATGAGATTTCAGCATCAAAAACTCCATTTCCTCATAGAAAAGGAAATTTGTTCTTGATTGAATATTTGACATCTTGGGGGGAAGATGGAATTGAGGCTAATAATCTTTACTTGAACATGGCAAAGACATTCTATGAGTTTATGACACCTTATGTTTCAAACTCGCCTAGGGAGGCATTTCTTAATTATAGAGATCTTAATATTGGTGCAAATTATCCTAGTAATGCAACAACCAAAGTTGACATTGCACGAAGTTATGGGATCAAGTATTTTCGGGGTAACTTTGATAGATTAGTGCATGTTAAATCCAAGGTTGATCCTCACAATTTCTTTAGATATGAGCAGAGTATACCACCTCTTTTCCATTAGTTATAGAATGCTAGCTAATTTATTTCAGTGGAAAATTGTGGACCATTTCAATAAAGAGGAGAAATTGTTGGGGTTTTTTTATATCAAAATAATGCTCACATTTTTTTACATGAAAAAACATATTTAGTTCATCAATAATAAAATATTCAATACACCTGGCTATTTATCACTAGTACTAGATATATATGTGGCTCCTATTATTAAGATGTGAACGACTACATTTGCTTTTATTTTAGAGAACTCAACATAAGAGTTTTTGAAATGAAGATTCAGTAAAACTCGACAATCTTATGAAATGGTACCAAACTTATAAAATATGGATGAAGAATGAAAACCATATCTAACACAAATTTCACATCAACTCAAAAATAAAGTTCTTGACATTTAGCTACATAATCCAGAACACAAGTTTGATACGACAAAATAACTTCTCATTCATGAATAGTTAACGCTAAAATAAAAAAAATGTGTTTTTGGCTGCCCAAAGCCCTCACAAACTTGCAAAAACGATAACAAATCACATCTATATTTGAGACGGTAAAAAATGGATAATGTTTCATGTACACACATTTTTCCATACACACATTGTATGGAAAACAAATGTTTATTTAAAAAATAATAATTGATGGACATTTTGTGAGGGAGGAGGGTTTATAGGGTCGTTTCTAGAGTTTTACGGGTCTTGGACATAATATAGAAAAGGACTCCTTAGATAATACATCATAAAGTTTTTTAGTTCATTGTTGTGATTTTATTAGCTATTCAATTGTTTTTTTTTCCCACTTTTCACTACCAAATAATTTTTTTTACGTAACATCTGAAAGTAAATCAAATAGTTTATAGACACAAAAACAAATACCGTTGAAGAGAACAATAGCACCTACGAAATGATCATGAACGCATCCCACATTGGTTTCATGATCTTGAATGCGTCTTGCATGATCTTGCAATATCAAATTCAATTTTGCAATCCTTTCAAGCAATTCAAGAAAGTTGACATTACTATATTGATATTTTTTTTCCGGAACCTTAGAAAGATAAGATTAAGATTAACTTCGTAGACTCATTTTCAACTAAAAATATAATTTTTTTTTATGGAAATTATCCCAATTTCTTGGATAAAAAATATCACCAATATTTTTAATATTAGTGAGGCACATTATTAGGAACAAAAGGCCCAAAACAATATCGCCAATATAATTATTTTGGCACATTATTAAGAAAAACTAAATTTTTATAAGTAGGGTGTATATAGAAATCTGCGTTACACAATGGTATATATATATAGCAAATCTCACCAAAAGGGCCTAAAACAATAACATACTTGAGCCCAGTCCTACATCGTGTGAATATTTAGGGCCTTTTAGTGAACTTTACTATATACACCCCCAATAAACCAACTATTTCTATATACATACCTTTCATAAAAATAATAATTAGGGCACCTTAACGGCAAGGGCCTTAGGCTCTCGCACCCCCGACCTATGCCTAGGGCCGGGTCCATCATATCATTAAAAAAAATGTGTCATTTTGTGTTAAACCATCACAAATTACCAATTTTTAAATAAAGAAAACAGTTAAACAATTTAACAAAGAAAACTTTTTATCTTTAAATTTTTCCTATCTATGTGCGTGCCTGCCTACGTGTGTGTGTGTATTTAGGGAGTGCCTAAGTATATTTTATTACGTGCTTATGACTAACTAAGACTTTCTCGAAAAAATAAAGGTTGGAAAATCAGTAGGTTTCAATTAGTGTGGATCATCTCCCACACTCCAACCTTTAACCACGATTTGAGGACACGCCAAAAAGATTTGTCAAGTTGTTTCTTTCTCATTTCGTAAAATAAAATGATAAGGACATGCAACTGATCCCTTACACGTTGTAGATTCATGCGAGCTGAGAGTACATCACAACATACTCTCTAAAGAAACATCTAACTAGGAGAGTCTTTTATGTTGCCACCCTCCTGATGATCCCAAATAAATCGTTCTTCAAGGACCAAAGGAAAGAAAAGAACCTGATTGATAACTTTACCAACAACAAAATGATTAAAAGTTCGATATAAAAGTTTGAGTACTTCTGAGGCTCCCACTCATTCGTATCACAATAGCAAGCAAATTAGGAAGACATAATTATATGGTTATCTCGGGGAAAATCAATGGAGTTTAGCTTCAAAACCAACAATAATTCCACACCCTTATAGCCTCCCCTCAACCAAATACTTCAATGATACCCAGCCCTTAAAAGAGCTTTGGCGGTTCAAATGCTACGCCACACGTAACTGGGATGCTTCCAGTCATAGCATCATGAAATCACAATTTTTAAAGTATTTTCTTTGAACATATGTGAAACAAGAGATGAAGGTTTGTTTCATCAGCCTCAAACCTAGTTCGACGAGTAATATGGATAAGAGTCATCATGGTTGTCTCTGATAATTCGGAGACCCGTTATAATCTTGATAATTTTTTATTTAAAAACAATTGAAAAAAAAAAATCTAACACCGCTTATAGTGATAAACAACTAAGTTGTAGTTAAACATATGAGTAATGATTCAAGCATAACTTTTACCTAAAAACAAATAGGCATTTATCCACAAATAACGCATAATTTGACAGCAAAATTATTGTTTTTTAGACACGGATTTTGACCGTAGGTACAAGTGTTTTCTGATCCCATCTCTTGATTGAATGGCAATTAAATTACAATGTAGGAAATAGAGGTGCCACTTGTTACACCTTCCTCCTTGCACTCTATTTCTTATCATGATCGAAACGACCAGTCTTGACAAGGATCAATACGATCGAAAAACTGACTCTCACAGACGGTTGAAAGCAAGGCTAGCTAAGAGGAAGAGAGGAAACCCTAATAGGTAATTTAATTATTTATTTATTAATATAGTTTTATTAAAATAAAGTTCTGTGATATAAACATTTATTAATATCTTTATAATATTTTTAGAAAATTATGTCTAGTCAAATATTTTGATTTTATTTCAGAGCAAATGAATATTTAGCTTCATTGTTGTTTTTTGAGGATATTTATTTATATTGTTTCATGCTATATTTATTCATTTATATTTTCATTTTTTCAAACTCATAATAAGTCTATATTTTTATTTTCGTATCTCATGAGATGCAGATGGAGGGACGATTGCATTTCCTTTGATTTGGTAAAAACATACGATGTGATTGAACCATGATTTGGCAGTTGGCACATGTTCAAAAATTGAAATGTAAATATAATAGAGATCAATGTAAAACAAATATAAAAAAGATTATGATGCGGTGGGTAGGAATCTAACAAGTGATAAAATCACTTGTCGAATATGTGAAAAATAAAAGATGAATACGTGAACAAACTCACATCATCTATGTAAATGGCATAAAACGACATAGTACTTATGCTTACAAATATGACTATATCAAAGTTTCTGAAATATTCAGGTTTTCAGATTTGCAACGTTGACGATACTAAAATCATTGATTGAATCTACATTTTCTCAAAGCCAGTTTTCAATTTGAATCAAATAAACATCACAATAAGACAAAAAAAACACCGCACAAAGACGTGAAATAAAAAAACGAGTCCTGCAAAAACAATAAAATAAAATAAAACAAGCGAAATAAGATTGAAAATATATGAAAATCATTTTTTTAACTAAAAAACAATTCGGATGGATGATTTTGGGTCAAAAATATTGACCCTAAATTACACCTCTTCGGCAGGTCAAAAAGAAGAAAAGTATAACGACTAGGATTTAAGAAGGAGTGAGAGAGCTCTTACATATTTAAGACTTTTTTGTTGCTAAAATAGTCTCTTAAAATCTAAATTTAATAGACCCTTTAAGACTCAAATTTTGAACCTAATAGTTGGGTATGAAGTCAATGGTATTTTGTAATCTAGATCGTAGTAATTATGTATGAGTTGCAACAATTTTTTTATTTATTTTTTTACAAAAATAAACGATATTCATTCATTTAAATTTGTAGAGTACATCGATACAATACAAATCCAAATTCGTTAAAAACAAAAAGGATGAATCTTTGAACAAACTCACAACATCTACGTTAATAGCATAAAACGACATAGTATTTATACCTATAAATATGACTAATATGACTATATTCAAATCTCCGAAATACTCATGTTTTCGGATTTGCAACGTTGACGACGCCAAAGTCATTGTCATTTATCGGATTTGCACTTGCTCAAAGCTAATCTTTCAACCTCAATCAAATAAACATCAAAAACACACCGCACAAAGAAAACAACTCGGATGGGTGATTTTTGGGTCAAAATTGACCATAAATCACCCCTCTAATAAGAAGAAGAAGAAAAGAATAAAGGAGTTGCAAGATTGTAAACCTAATTCATTCACTATCAGTGAGATAAAACTACGTACAACCCTTATGTAGTTGCAGACGTAGGCGTACTTGACTGAATTTCGTAATGAAACATTGTGTTTCATTAATTGTTTGTGCTTTATCAAGAATTAAGGTTTTGTTTTAGGCAGTGAGAATTAACTATTGGGGAACTTGTTTTAATTTGCCCTCAAATTTTAATTATTTCCTTGAATATATAACTTAGCTTATTAAAAAATAGAGAAGTGAAATAAAGAAAATGAAACTGTGTATACAATTTAATACAGAAAAATGCTAAATCTAGCGAAAAAATACTTCACGAAATTATAACAAATAACACACTAGGGTCATCCTTATTTATTAATTTTGTTAAGTTTTAACTTAATTTTTTTCCTCCACTAATCCCTTATTAGGTTTGCAACAACTCTATCATAAAATTTTGACTCTAAATTTGCATCATATATGTTTTTCATTGTTCAAAGCAAAAATTTAATAGATATCATAATCTTTATCCTTATTATTTATTAATTTTATTAGTTCTGCAACAACTTAACCAATTGTTTCTGTAGTTTTTTTGACAAGTTGTTGTACACTTATTTAATACGTTTACAAACAGAATACCCTAATTTTCATGCAAACTCGGCTACCCTAAATAATTTGTTAGGAACCATGAACTGCATTAATTCTTTATGTTTAACAATAAAAGTAATAAATAAAATTGACCTGTGCAACAATATAATTTTGTATTCTTTTTATCTTTTTTCTTTATAATTTTTTTTATTATTATTTGATTGTAATATTGTATCTCTAATAATTTAATTTGTGTTTATTGATCGACCCATGATATTACAGGTTAAAGATTATTTATTGATCTCTATTATAGTTGAGAAGACCCGTGCATCGCACGAGTCAAAAGTCTAGTATAAGTGATTACTGTTTCTCTCCTTTTATTCGGTGCATCAACAAAATTGGCATTTGCATAAAACATACAATAATTGTCAATAATAATAATAATATATACTCCAAATTATTGAATGGTCATATAATTGAACTACGTAAAAACATAAATTGTTCTAAAAGTTGTAATGGTGACATGTGGTTGTAGAATCATTGAGTGTATGTGAAGGTGGCTAATGGTATATATAGATGATAGGTGTGGTTTAGTTTTTGCATGTGTTGAATTGAAGGTAGGTGACCGGCAGAAAAATCCAGACTTGATATCCATGATGTATGTGTAAAATCAAAACTTTGCTGATGCTGTCGTGAATTTCCTCTCGCAAGATATAGCAGTCATATTATTCCATTTATAAAATAAAGGTCCTGCTAACCGATGTACGCATTAGTTAAGCATATCAAAAAGAGAATTATTATTATAAAATAAAGCTGTTTTTGACATCATTATAGATTAATTATTCAATTTCAATAAACTAACTACTATATAATTTTCTTTTTTATATCTTTAACCAGTACCTTGGACACCGGTTAGTATTTCCCATAAAATAAATAATTGTCACGACATACAAGCTCAAATAAATCACGACATGCACATCATATTATAATTAAACAAAATAAACGACAAATAGACTAAGGCCATAACTACACACCCGCCACTAATAATTATATTAGATATCACATATTTAGGCCTTCCTTAAAAAAAATTATTTAAGGCCATACAACTATGATCAAGTTTTTTCTAGACAAAACAACTCTATCAAGTTGTTTCTTGAAAGAAAAAAAAAACTATATCAAGTTGCCAGATAATACCATATCCAACCATTATTTGAGTTGTTCGCTTTCCGTTACCAAATCGAATAATAAAGGTGTGTTTATTTCAAGTTATAATTCTAAGAAATATTATTTCAAAGAATAAATTTAATAAAATTAAAACAAACACACGTTATTTCAAATAATTGTAAATTGTTCGCGATGATGGGAAACGATGTTAAACAAGGACGTCAATGAAAATATTTGACAAGTCCACTCAAAGACCGAAGAGTAGTAATTATTTTATTTAGTTTAGTCTTATGTGGTAGATGATCATTTCCATATTACTTAATCTTTTACATTTCGCATGTCATGCATGATAAATAGGTTGTTTGTTTTTTTTTAAAGAAAAAAAAAACAATATAACTGTTTTATATGTTTTAAGTTGTGAGTGTCTATCTTTTTTGACACAAAACAAACGACATTCATTCATTTAAATTGATAAAGTGTAATACAAATTCGCTAAAAACAAAAGAGATGAATTTATGAACAAACTCACAACATCCATGTTAATAGCATAAAACAGTAAAGTACATAAGCCTACAAATATGACTATATTAAAATCTCCGGAATAGTCATGCCTCCGAATCTGCAACGTTGATGACGCCAAAGTCATTGGTTGGATCTGCACTAGATCGAAGTTGATCTGACAATCTGAATCAAACAAACATCTGGACAAGAAGGAAAAAACAAACAACGGCGCATAAAGATGACAAACAAAACAACGTTGCATTAAGACGACGAAATCACAAAAGAAAAACCTAATTCGATGTGAAAATCACATATTTAAATAAAAGGGAAGGAGAAAAACGATTTAGAGGGGTGATTTGTTTCAAAAAAATTGACCATAAACTACCCCTCCTTCAGGTGTAATCTCTTCAATTGAATCTCTTTTCAACAATTTATTTTTTATTTGGTGAGTCTCTTCTATTGAATCTCTTTTCAACAATTTATTTTTTATTTGGTGGTGGTGGTGGTGGTGGTGGGGGGGGGGGGGGGGGGGGGGGGGGGTAAGGTTGATAGGAAAGTTCTTTGATTTGTTGGAAAATTGTTTGTTTAAGAAAGGAGTATGAAAGGTTGTGAGTAAGGCAGATGATGGAGTTTAATACAACTTTGTTAGGAATATGGTGCTGGAGAAGGTTGATGGTATATGGTGATGGCTGCTCGTTATAGTGAGGAGGATGAGAGGTTGGAGGTTGGGGGTCGGAGTGGGTCCACGTGGTGGAGAGAGGTAGCAAAAATCTGCCATGGAACTTATATTTGGGGATGGAGGAGGGAGGTTTGCGAAGTGTGTGATGAGAAAAGTGGGAGATGGTCTCGATACTTATATTTGGTATGATAGGTGGTTAGAAGGTGTTCCTTTATGTGTGTGTTTAATCGCTTATTTGAGTTGGCGGAGAACAAATCTAGTTCGGTGGCCACTATGTATTCGCTAGGCTGGAAGGAAGGGGTGATGCGTGGAAGTGGAGGTGAACGTTATGCTTTGGAAGAATAGTTATTAGTGGAGTGTATGGCACTACTTCATGATGTTTCTTTGCTGACTAACCTTTCAAATTTGTGGCAGTGGCAGCTTGACCATGTAAGGGGTTATTCAGTTTGTGGCGTTTATCAACTTTTAACGTCTCACGAGTCTCCTCGTGTGGAATTAGTGGCAGATTTAGACTGGTATAATCAAGTGCCTTTGAAAGTCTCGATTTTTACATGGAGATTGCTTCGTGACAGATTGCCCATAATCAAATTTGGTGATTCACGACATCATCTCTCCATAAAATCATTTTTGTGTTTTCGAATGTGGTCAAGTTGAGTCTGCTTAGCACTTATTCCTTACTTGTAGCACCTTCTGTTATACTTGGCAGCTAGTGCGGTTCTAGATTAATTGGTTTCTTGGGTGCGGATAATCAGTTTCTTTCAGATCACTTCAATCAATTTATTAATTCAACATGTGGTTTGAAAGCTCGGCGTCGTTATTACAACTTATTTGGCTCCTTGTGTGTGGGTGGTGTGGAACGAACATAATAATAGATTATTTAAGTATTTAGAATGTTTCATACCATAGTTGTTGGATAAAGTTAAGTTTCATTCCTTTTTGGTGACTAAAAGCAAAAAATGCCAATTTTATTTATGACTTTCAGAGGTGGTGGTCGAGCCCGTTTACAAGTTTGGTCATCGACTAATTATTATTTGAATCTTTAAAAAAAGAATCTATAAAAAAAATATTTATAAAAAAAAAAAATCAAATCATTAAAAAAAAACCATGATACAGTGTACCACAACAAGGATTTTGCATGGCCAGATTACTGAAAGTTGAAGAATCTAACGTGATAGAGGTGGAATCTATAAAAACACGATTTACCTAGTTTCACACTTTCACTCCATATTACAAGAACCAAAAGCATTTTTTTACCCAATGTCAAAAACATTATTAACCCTAAAATCTCTACATTCATATCAATATTGTCCATGTAACCCATCATTTCCGGTAAGAATTAAAAAAAAATACAATACTAAATATAATGAATCATATAAAATTTAACAAATTAAAAAAAAATGTTATCGTAAAATTTATTAATAAATCCAACAAATTTAGAAAATCAGTCTCATTATATTACTTTTCAAAATCGATTTCCAAAAATTTTAAATCAAATATATTCATAAATTTGATAGCAAAATGCAACTTAGTTGGTTAAACACTTTATATACACCCAAAGGATTGTGGATTCGAGTTATGATGTTTGAAGTGAAGAACATTATTTATCCTCTAAAATAAAGATATTCATTACATAACATTTTACTTACCGATAAGCTCGTATATCGTAGGATTTTAAGAGGGATTTTACTCTCTTTTTAAGTACTTATACGCTCTTATTTAGGATTTGAATCTCACTTACCCTTATTTATTCCTCATATTTGCAAAATTGATCTTGAGATAAATTAATATTGAATATTGGTGAAATTTGAAAAGGGGAAAAATAATGGATGGAGTGGAAGGAATGGGGGCTATGGAAGGAGGATTTTGACAGGATCAGATAATCTCTCTATGATGTTACAATACTCTCAATATTAAAAATATAATAATCATTAGCATTCATATATCTTTTTCATTAAAAAAAATCTCTTTAAAAAAAATGGGTAATTTCTCTATACTCGTGTTTTTTGATAAGACTCTAGATATAGAAGAATTGGTTCTTAAGATCCAATTCACTTTGTATTTTTTTTTTTTTTGAGACACCTGATTCCCCTTGTTTGCATTATGAGTAGGTGGTAGAATCACTACTATTTTGGAGTCGGTAGCCTTTCTCTACAGGGGCCTTGGTTGAGAACATTTGAGTGAAGTCCTTGGTATATTTCCTGATTTCTTGTGTATCATCTCTCGGGTGGCATAGGGTTGGTCTATTCTTCATGTGTTTTGGCCACTAGGATAGAGGGAGGGATTTTTATGTTAGTGTTTTCATTCTATATTGTTGTTGAGGTTTTAGTTTTATTATAGGTGATGTTGTGATGTTGTGGGTGTTTTTATATTTTGTTCTTGGTGGGATTCTGGGTCACTTTTGGTGACCATTCATCCTTGTGCATTCGTTCTATTCCTCTCTTGGTGATCATTCATCCTTATTTTCAATAAAAAAAAATTAATTGTTCAAATTAACTCTCTAATATACATGATATCTTGAAAATGACCTTGTAAAATAAAAAACACATATTTTTAACTCTGTAATTTGAGGTTCTTCTCATATTTTACCCTATAATATACACATAGTCCAAAAAGGTAACCTAGAGGTTGAATTTTTTCATGCATCTTTAGGACGATCAAATATGACTTTACACAAAAATTAAATTTTTTCGACTACGGACGGATTAATTACGAATTTTCATTTCCCATAATTATGAATTTCTTAAACAAATTCATAATTAATATGTCTCTCATTTAAAAACTAAAAAATTTCATTGGAAATGTTCTTATGATGTTCAAACTATGTCTACAAAATTGGGAAACGAAATTTGACCTGTGAGTACACTCTTACTCAAAACTAAATTGCAATTTTACATTTTTTGGTTGAAAAAAAAAAAACATAGAAATGTCTTAGAAATGTTATGAAACTTTTCAGATTCTTTTTATGTGTTTTTATAGATATGTCTGCCAATGATCAACTCAATTTGATTTATAGGTCAAAATTACCGTTGTTTTGTTTTTTGAGTTTTTGACGTTTTAAAAATTCATAATTAATTCGACTTTATTCGAACAGTTCTAATTTTTTGTGTAAAACAATATTTTAACATTTTTTTAAACATATTTTCACATCTTAAACATGCATGGAAAAATTCATAGAAAATTCAACTTCTAGGTACCTCTGTTGGATTTCATGTATATTATAAGGTCAAAAATGAAAAAAAATCTCAAATTACAAGGCTAAAATATGTGGTTTTTATTTTACATGATCATTTGTCAGACTTCGTGTATATTACAGGGTCATTTTCAACAATTAACCCAAAAAAATAAATAACGAAGCAATTAGAATCAAGTGGTTAATGAGCTCTACCAAATGACGAATCGTACATGGGAGTATTTTGAGTTTACTTTTTGGATGGAACAATTATTGACAAAATTTTACTTATCTCCCGACCGAGCTCTACATTACTATTGACCCCTTTGATTCAAACGATTAATGCTTGAGGAGGAACATGTCCCTCAATTATGGATTTCCTAACTTCTCGAGTAGAGTGTTAGGTGCAATTGTTTTTGGATTTAGGCTACACTAATTAATGCATAAATAAAAGCAAAAAGGTATTGGGATAAAAATTGCAAAACAAAACAAAAAAAATTGTTTGTTTTGATTGGATGTGTTAATTACAATATACAAACAAAATATTTATATTGTTTTTATTTCCTATTAGCCAAAATCAGGCGGCCTACAATGCATGATAACTCCCTTGTTATTGGGATCAGGACACCCCACATTCGCCTTCAGTCTCCTCTGTTTGACATGCATGATTCTTTGACAAAGTCCTTTTATGCGTATTTCCTCCGGCGGTCGTGTCTTCCCCATGTTATAGTAAAAAAAAATGAATTTTGAACCATATTGCATGTTTTCGACTTAATATAATTCCTCCTTGAAATTTATAAATTTTGGGCTTGTGTTATATTATCCATTTTAAATTTTTATTTATTATTATCATTGGAAAGGATCGATTACATGTTCGATATTGAGGATTTTATATTCTAAAAGTTTTTTAAAAAAACAAAAACAAAATTAGAGTGAAAAACATCACATGATGACTATGACATTTCCAACTACGTTTTCATTCCAAAACCACCACCTATCTTTTGAAGAACCCTAACGATTTTACTAAAATAACATGAATATAGAAAACATTCATCTTGGGCCCCTAAAAAAAACTAAGGGAATGAGTTTTTTTTTTTTTTGGTACAAAAAGAGGGCAGAGTCCAAGAAACAAGAAACTACGAAATTAGATGGACATTCCTAGGCATGCAAGCCCCGGAAATATCATCAAACATGAGCTTTTGAAGCTCAGGAGGAGGAGTCTCCAAAATAATCAAATTCAAATGATTCACAGAAATGCTAAAATTAGCAAGCCAATCAGCACTTCTATTTCCTTCGCGCAAAGTATGGTTGATTTTCACATGCCAATCCATTCTCAACAGCTTCCTGATACGTTGAACTAAAATAGGGATATTCCCATTAAACTTGAACTTGTCAGAAATCATGTCGATCAATATCTTCGAGTCGCTTTCCACTATAAGATGATCAAAATGCTCCCTCCAAGCCATCTCTATACCCAAATACAACCCCCACATCTCAGCATGTAGGGCATCACAAGCTCCAATCTTCTTAGTGTAGCCTTTAATCCATTTATCATCTGCATCACGGAAAATACCACCACAACCGGAAATAAGGGAATGAGTTTTATATTTGACATTTTGGTGTTTTTATTGAATGACATAACTTAATTAATACTTTATGTTACATTTTTAAATTCATATTTTTTAGAGGATTTTTAAATTCATGTTAAACTTCTTCAAAATACAGGACTAAAAATGTAATCAATTTTTTTTTTTTATCTCAAAAATGTAATCAAATTTATTACTAGTTACAAACCCTTTTTTTACACAAATATATTACTATTTGTTTGTTGAAAAAACTAAACTGTGGTTAACTGTATTTATATATACTCTATTATTTTCATTTCCATTTAATGCAATTTCTACATTCGGAATTTAGCAACTGTTTAGTAAAAAATCTGAAAATGTGTTGACTACATTTATATATTCTTTTCATTTCTTTTTAATGCAGTTTCACTCCATTCGCAAATACTGAACTTTTTTTTTTTTGAGCAACGCAAATACTGAACTTAGACTATAGTATAATTTCGATGTTAATTAATGGTTTCAAACTCTTAAAAAAACAAAATTTAGTATCTGTTTGATAAAAAAAAAACTGAATTTTGCTGACTATATTTATTATATATCAATTTTATTTCCATTAATGAAATTTCTCCCTTCAAAAAGACGTCTAGACTATATACTTTCCCCATCTTTTGAGTCAAAAAAAAAAAAAAGGAAAGAAAGGAAAAAAAAGGAAAGAAAGACTCGATTAATTTATCTTCCTTCTTTAAATGACACAGAATATTACTAAGACCCTTATATATAGAGCGCATCAATGATGATGAGATGCAAAACAAAGTAACAAACCACGTTTCTTTTTTTTTTTTTTTAAGGAACAAACCACGTTTCTATTCCTTCAGAAACAAAAAAAGAAACCCACGTTTCTATTAGTACCATGGAAACAATGAGAGCGTTATTTTTTCTCTTGACAACCTTAACAATTTTCATGTCTATTTCAACAACAACATCACTATCACCCATTCAAAATCTTCTCAATTGTTTTTTTCATTATTCTCAACAACAACAAGATCACTATCACCCTATAAATTCATCTGCCTCTGACATTATTTACAATCCAAAAAACCCCTCATTCGCAACCATCATAAACATGAAAATACATAACAAGAGATTTAAAACAGCAACAACACCAAAACCTTTAGCAATTATAACTCCAAAAGATGGTTCTCATGTCCAAACAACAATTAAATGTGCCAAAATCAACAACTTACAATTAAGAATCCAAAGTGGCGGCCACGACTATGAAGACTTCTCATACTTATCAGACGTGCCTTTTGTTTTACTTAACCTGCTTCATCTTAATTCAGTTGATGTCAATTTACAAGATGAAACAGCATGGGTTGAAGCTGGTGCAACACTTGGTAAGATTTATTATACCATTTCAAAGAAAAATAATCCTATTGCTTTCCCATCTGGGGTATGTTTTTCTCTAGGTGTTGGTGGTGGTATGGTAATTTGATGAGAAAATTCGGTCTTTCTGTTGATAATATCATTGATGCAAAAATTGTTGATGTTAATGGTAATATCCTCGATAGAAAGTCGATGGGAGAAGATCTATTTTGGGCTATAAGAGGTGGTGGTGGTGCTAGTTTTGGTGTTATTCTTTCATGGAAACTTAAACTAGTTCAAGTAACTCCACAAGTTACTGTTTTCAATGTCAAAAGGAACATGGATGAAGGTGCAACTGATGTTGTTTACAAATGGCAATTAGTTGCACCAAAATTGGATAAAGACATTTTTATTAGAGCGCAACATAATGTTGTTACAATTAGTGGTAAAAAGATAGTGCAAGTTAGTTTCATTGGTCAATTTTTGGGAACAATTGAAAGACTTTTACCTTTTATCAATGAGAGTTTCCCTGAATTAGGTTTAAAGAAAAATGATTGCTCTTCAATGCCTTGGATTAATTCCACATTTTTTTGGGTATGATATGCCAACTGCTACTCCTCTTGAAACATTGATAGATGAACCAAAAGATCCTAAACCAATTTATATCAAAGGTAAATCAGACTATGTGAAGAAACCAATTCCTAAAAACGCTATCGAATCTATATGGAAATTGATGATTGAAGGTGAGACATTGTCTATGCAATGGAATCCTTATGGTGGAAGGATGAAAGAGATATCGCCATCTGAAACACCATTTCCTCACAGAGCTGGAAACTTATTCTTGATTCAATATTTTAAGTCTTGGATAGATGAATCTCCTGGAGATATTGAACGTCATGTGAATTTTTCAAGGTCGTTTCACAAATTCATGACGCCCTATGTTTCAAATTCTCCAAGGGAAGCGTTCCTCAATTATAGGGATGCCGATATTGGTGCCAATCATCCAAGTAATGCAACAAAATTTGACGTTGCGAGCAGAGTTGGAAGCAAGTATTTCAAAGAAAATTTTAAAATATTAGTTAGTGTGAAAACCAAAGTTGATCCTGAGAATTTTTTTAGATACGAATAGAGCATACCTAGTAGGTTATTTAAAAGTCATATTTAGTGTTAATTGCTAATGAAATAAAATGGAATAATACGTCCCTCTGAAAAAAAATGGAATAATACGACTTTTTATTAAATTGCATACACTATTTTGTTTTCCTTACTTTATTTTAGTTCTCTATTTTCTTATTAAGCTAAAATATATTGTCAAGGAAACAATTAATTTGTTTTAGAGGGATAAGGAAACAATTATGTTACATTCCCAGCCAAAGACATCAAATACCAACCAACAGTCAGCAACCATTTTGAAGGCAGATCAGCTTTTAAAAATTATTAATTCTATCGACATCAATCAAGAGATAAGCCTTTTGCTACTCTCCGTCTTAAAATAATTGTCTCTTTAACAATTTTTTTCTATGTCTCAAAATAATTGTCACTTTCAAAATTATTAATTCTATGCAACATTTATTATTATTTTTTCACTATTATATTCTTATTTACTGAATTTCATTCAATTTAACTTCTCTACTTACTACAATTAATAAGGGCAATCCTTTTTCGATGACAAAATCAAACTTCTTAAATATAACGTCCATAGACCTAGGTGACACCACATTGTTATGCATGATCTCTTAAACTCTTTATAGAAGGTCAACAGTCTCACGTGCTTCAACCTACAAAGCCAAAAGTATCAAACACAAATGATATGAAAGCATGTTGATTGTCAGAACATGTTTTCTCCGTCATAGATTGTAAAAATGTCAAACACAAATGATATGAAAGCATGTTGACCCTTAGGGCCGCTTGTTCCACAACAAAAACCACGACCCCCAGAACATTCTTTTAAAAAATTTAAGTTAATAAGAAGTACTTTCTTCATCCTAAATTATAAATCGTTTTAGTCATTTCACACAAATTAAGAAATGTAATTATTTTTATACGAAAAAAGAAATTATGAGTTAATTTATAAAATTATTTTTCAATTATGATATATGAGAAAGGTAAATTAAGGAATTGAAAGATTAAATGATCAAAAATAGTTGACGGTATAATTTAAAAAGTAACATAAATGTTGCATTTGTAAATAAAACGACATATGATTTTATACACACAAAAAAAAAATCTAAAACGACTGATAATTTGAAACGTATGGAGTATATATGAGATTGGAAAAGTTGATAAATTTGAAATTGAATATTAGAGATTTTCACTCTTTAAAATTCTAATAAAAATATGAGTGATTGTTAGCGACTAACATAGTGTATTTTTTAAAGAGAAAAATTAAGGTGGGTTTTAACACGTAGATGTGAACATTGATATACATAGGTTGATATGTCTCAAATAAAATTGCCTCTATTGAAAAAATAGATAATATGAAGAAAAAAAATAAACTAATGAAAAATTAAGGTGGAATTAACACATATATGTGAACATTGATCCATAAATATATTGGTATTTTTGTATTAAAAATATTAATTAAAATCGTAAATTTTTATTCAAAAAATAAATAAAATTAATCGTCAATTTAATTAGGCCATCATATTTAAAATAAACCATGCATGCCAATAAACTCTACCAATTTAGTCACTGTTGGCGGTTAATCCTAAAAATGTTGGAAAACTTCTATCGACATTTTTCGTTTTTTTTTTTTATTTACAAAAGTTTTGGTTATTTATTTCTCCATGTTTTTATTAATTTTGTGTAGCTAGATCAAGCGAAAGTATAATTAAAATCAATTGTTCTTATGTCGAATAATTTTTTGTTTTAACCAACTTTCTGGTTCTAATTAGTAGAAGGACCCTATTAATTTAGAGTTCGACTAAAAGATAAGTAAATTTAGTAAAAAAAAATTATTGTTAATCACGACGAGAAATTTAGAAGGTGTAGTCCTTTTTTTGTTGTTTGTCTTTTGTTCATTACGAGGGTATTGGCCTAGTCCCCCTCTTGTACATATTTTTTTTTTAATAATACATATTGGGAAGGTGGTAGAGGAATGGAGTTTTTGTTGGATGCCAACTTAGTTGGAATGTTTCGGATTCTCCCCAATATCTAACATTTCTCTTTGCTTATAAAAAAAAACTACCTTAAACAAATCTCAATATATATATATATATAACAAGAGAGAAATGCTATAAACACTCTCTTTCTATCACCTTCTTTAATATTCACTCTTGTATTGGATGAAACTCATATGGATCACACTGTTTTACGTGGAATTCCAATGGCAACATAGCGTGAATAAATTGTTTTCCCATGATCTACTTTGTTAATACCATCTGAAATTTGTGCATGATATTTAATAGTGACATTGATTTTTTTAACACTAATAGGAAAAACAAAATTAGGGAGGAAAATTAGTGACGAAAAAATTAAAATTTGTCACAAATTCTTTGGTCGCAAAATTTAGTGACGAAATTAGAAAAGGATTTCATGTTTTCTCTCACTAAATTTCCCTCATTAATTATTGGTTTTTAGTAGTGTAAGTTGAAACAAAGAATATTTAAATGTAAAGGAGGATCTACTTGGACATGTGAACATTGGTTAAGGGTAAAAAGAAAACTTTGTTTGAACGTACGGATTTACTAACGTGAATATATTTGCTAGGATTGCTTTTCTACTAGCTACGGATTTACTACGAATTATTTCACTAGAAAATTTGTTTTTCAATCCATGCTACGGCCAATTCAATAGGTATTCCTAGCATAGCTAACTTTGTTTGCTATAAATTAGCGACGAAGTAGCTACAAAATCCACCCTAGCAAAACATATATTTTCTTGTAGTGCGTAGTGATCCTTTGAGGGTAATAATTATATTCTACTTCGAATTGTCACATGACCAACTAATGCTAGTTCATGTATATGGTTTTAGGAAACGCTAAAATGTGTTTTTGTTATTAATGTATTGAAGATATAAATTTTGTATTAAAAATTATGCATTTTATTTGATCAAAAAATTAAAAACGGCGGTTTTCAAGATATATATTAATTGCTAGTATGTTATTTTTGAATTCTCTAACATGTATCTTTAGAACGCAAGTTAACTAACATGACCATAAAATTTAATAATCCCTTTGTCGTTAGAACAACCTTTACTTCCATTATTATATTAAGGGTTGAATATTTTTTTTTGTCTCTAGAAATATTCAAACTTTTTATTTTAGTCCCCTTAAACATTTTCTTTGACTTTTAATCCCTCAAAAGTTTTTCATTACCATTTTTTGTCTTAGATTTTAAGTTAACTCATCTTTATCATTTTTATGTCTTTGTTTGAACGTAGTGATCCTTAATTTACAACAAAAGGATCACTACGTTCAAACAAGGTTTTTTTTTTTTTTACTTTTGTTAACAAATTCAAGTATTTTTGGGAAAGATTTTTAAAATATTTTAAATATTCATGTAAAAATTCATTTAAAAAACTAAATGGTACAAATGAACTAACTTAAAATCAAAGACCAAAAGTCAAGGTCAACGTTAGTCATAGGCTTAGAGTGCGACAACCTAGGGCATAGGTTTGTAGGGCCTAAATTTTTTATAGGGGGTGTATATAGAAAAACTTGTTTATATTAGGTTTTATATAGCAAATCGCATTAGGTGACCCAAACATGAACATAGTTTTCAGCCCTAATGATGTTTTGCTTTTATACCCCTAGCAAGTGTTTTCAACCCTAAATTTTACTTTCAAGGGAATCTTCAAAACTTATAAAACTTGGACCATGAAAATGAAAATGAGGAAATTGATCATAATTCAAGTGTTCTTAATGATGTGCCAAATGTATCTAATATTGAAAATCTTGGTGATGGTTATGAAAACAAAATTCCTCATTTTGATATTTATGATCCAAGAAATTGAGAGAATCTTCATAACAACTCAAATTATATTATAGTTAAAAAGGAGCCTATTAAAAAATGAATCTTAATTTTCCCAATGACAAATATCTTAGGTATTTCTCATATGTGAATTATTAAAGAAAATTAAGCAATGGTGAGATTAGTGATCGAAAGTGGTATGCTGACACAGTATATTGTTTTTGTTGTAAATTGTTTAAATCTTCTACTTCTATTAACTTGAGTTTGGTAGCAAGTGAGGGCTTAAGTAATTGAAAGCATATTAGCCAAAGACTCACATAACATAAAAATAGTGTCGACCATATAACTAATAGGAATAGCTGAATGAATTGAAAATAAAACTGGATAAAAATCAAATAATTGATAAACACTTGGAAGAAAAAATTATGAAAATGAGAGAGTTTTGGTGAGAAGTTTTACATTTAATATTTTTAATTGTGAAATGTCTTGCTAAATATAATCTTGTCTACCTGTCGTTTTACTTAATTTTGTTGGATTTGTTTCGGTTCTCCCAACTTTTTTTTTGTAGTTGTTTCTTTTTATTAATAATATATATGATGAGGTGTATTTGACACATGAAGTTTCAGGGTGTAAGCATAGTTGGAATGTCAAAGTATCATATTATGATCCGAGTTTTTTAAAAGTCGTATTATGGAGACATGAGGTGCCAAAATAATTGTGATGTCAACCACTATAACTAATGCATATTTCATTCATCATTTATAAATTAAAAAATTAAAAAAAATTGATCTAATATGTAAAAGTGTCTTTTTCTCACGCTTTTACTAACGCCTGTAATACGTAAGGAACGAGGCTGCGAGAGGTGTGGGCTATAAAACTTTTGAAGAAATAAAACTCCAAGAAAAATATTATGAGGACTAAAATGAAAAGTTAATGTATTTATAGATAAAAAAAAAAAAAACACATTTGACTCTTGTATTAATTGATAATTCATCATGGATGATGTGATGAGATATGACAGAATGCGCGTGTGAACGATGAATGATGTAATATGTAAAAGTGTTTTTTTCCTCACACTTTTACATACTACCTCACATTTAACGCCGTTACTAATGTTTACTAAAGGTGGTTTAGTAATCACACACATTTTATAAAATTTTAATACTCCAACAATTTGTTTTAATATCCGTGATTTTTGTAAAATACTCTTTTAAAAAAACATATAAAGTATATTTATAGATTTATACTATTTGGTTGAAGTTTAAGTTGACATTTAAGTTGGAGGTGGAAGGCACGGTAGGCAACCTTGTGCAGAAATTGCTCAAAAATGAATATATATGTCTACATCAAAAAGTCTAAGAGGAAAAGCTTGATAATGTGGTTGTATACTTTTTGGCAGTATTATAATTTTCCACAAAATTACGTATGAGATGACCGCAAAGCAGCACCATTCAAACTGATATCATGTTGACCCGTCAACAGCAAGACGACGGCAGCTTGAAATGTATTATTGACTATTCTAGTAAACTGGTATATATACTAAAAAATCTCATGTTAGTAGAGAATTCAAACGATGATAATTTATATACAATTAGCTTGAAAAGCGGCAGCTCAGAACACCATTTGTTTAAGGATATCAAAATTATTATTTTTATTTAGTAGTTATATATATATATATATATATATATATATATAAAATTGATTTTAATTAATTCTATTGAAAAAATATTTTACATAACTTTGATTATAAATGAATATTTTACAACAAAAAACACAAAAAAGAAATATTTAAATAATTAAAAGGACACAATTTATAATTTCGCCTTAAGCATCAAAAATCTTAAGGCCAACTATATACGATATTCATATTCTTCTATCTATCAAGATATGTCTTTTAGCTTAAACATGCACCAAAGCTAACATCGCCTGAACCTCAACAATAGACTACTGTTTCAGTACACCAAAAGTTTTTCCCACAAAATGTTGCCAATGCTTCCAACCTTTAACAACATTTCCGACATATTGCATATGGACAGTAAATACACTTATCCTAAAAAATTGTGTTTAGATGAAGGAATATGTTCCTTCAAAAAAAAAATGAAGGAATATATTGTTTAGATGATTATTTGAAGAATTTTTATAATGATACAAATTTATAATATATTTTGTCTAAGTTATATTTAGTGAATTTTAAATGAAATATAAAAGAAAAGAATTTTAAATTTTTTTCCCTAATTCTATACAATGTGAATGACAGAAAATTTCTTCTACTTTCATTTTCAAATTTTGCAAGTTGATTCCCAGTCTTTTGCAAAATTTTCAAATTAACCCCTATATATTCAAAAATTGTAAATTGGTCCACAAAATTTTTAAAAAATACATTTTCCCCTTAAAACTTTAAAAGATAACCCCTCAAAATTTGTTTAATTATCTAATTATTCGAGCACGCACTTTTAGTCCTACGAAATTTAAATCTATTTAATTATCTTACAGTTTCAATTATTTGAATGAATATTTGCAAACATCTTTAGAGGCTTAATTACTCTTTTGGTCCCTTAACTTATTTTTTGGTTTCGTTTTGGTCCCTTAACTATTAAAAGTTTCGTTTTGGTCCTTTAACTTACTTTTTGGTTTCGTTTTGGTCCCTTAACTATTAAAAGTTTCGTTTTGGTCCCTTAACTTATTTTTTGGTTTCATTTTGGTCTCTTAACTTATTTTTTGGTTTCGTTTTGGTCCCTTAACTCTAATACATTCATCCTAATATAAGGACCAAAGTGGTTGACGGAGGAAGAGTTAAGGGACCAAAACGAAACCAAAATTTAAGTTAAGGGACCAAAACGAAATTTTTAATAGTTAAGGGACCAAAACAAAACCAAAAAGTAAGTTAAGGGACCAAAATGAAATTTTTAATAGTTAAGGGACCAAAACGAAACCAAAAAATAAGTTAAGGGACCAAAAGAGTAATTAAGCCCATCTTTAGAATATTAGTAAACACGTACAAAAAAAAAATTGTTAACATGGAATGAATTGCATATGCTTTTTTTTTAAACGTCAAAATTCAGGATAAAAATAATAAAAACTGGACCTAAAAATCATTTTTTTTAGCTTACTTTTTAACCAGAGTAACTTTGTATAATGTTACAAATGTCTAAAAATAAATCATTCAAAATTTAAAAGTTTAAAAATAATTAATTAAATTTAAATTTAGTAGGAATTAAAAATGCACGTTGAAAAACTGCATAAATTAAGTAGACTAGGCCAAAATAAGAGTATGTTTTGATGGCATGTGATCTGACCTTTTAAATTAAATAAGCTTATAAAAAAGCTCATGTCTCCTCTTATTCAAGAAAAAAGTTTGAAATGGTTTGATTTGTTGTAACCTAGATCGTATACCCCTGAGGTCACCTGATCTATTCTCATCCTTACTTAGGGGACACATTTAAGTGTTTTTATTTAATGAAATATTCAATAACTTATATTTTTCTACCAGGGCCGTCTTAACAAATTTGTTGGCCTTGTTATAGTTTTTAGAATCCTGCTCTTTACCCAAACAGTTTTGCTTATTCCCAAAGTAAATGTCGAAAATGCCCCGGCGCGAGTTAACTCACGCTAGTGCAAATCTCATTTACTCTCAGCGTGAGTTAACTCACGCTAGTGTAAAACTCAACGTGAGTTAACTCACGTGAATTAGAAAATACACAACGTGATGGGCACTTGGACTGAGATAAAAAAAGTGTAGAATCTAGTAGAAAGACCATAATATTATGAGCTCTTTTGATCTAATGGTTCTTATTAAGTGGACTACGATGGTGAAAAAGAGTTACTGGACCATGCAAAGGGGACCTTTGCATAAAATACCGATTTATTTGAATTTTTCTATGCTATATATCTTATTTGACAACACTTGGTAATAAATATCATATTGTAGAACAACAATTTCTTCAAATTCTGCTATTGTTATAGTGTGTTATTTGACAACAAAGGCAATATTTCATTAAATTATGATTGTGTTGCAAATTTCAGTCCTTGATATTAATTGTAGAGAATCATGGTGAAATATGGTTGATGTGACCACATCCCTCTTGCATTGAGAATAAAAAACATTGATGCTGCATCATATTTTACAATCATGAAAAAAAAATTATTTATAGAAAACCCTCAATGCAAGGTTTTAATCAAAGCCACGATCTTGAGATTTTCGATGCCCTAAGTCAATTAAAACAATGGTACCCCGAGCTAAAAGAAATTATTTTGTACATGGTAAGTAAAAATAATGTATTCTAGATAGGCTTTCCCCTCAGCAATCTATAGTGGCGTGTGGAAAATACACAAAGCATTCTTTTTCAACAATTGAACAATTAGCTTCTAAGTTTCTCCCTTTAATAACCAAACTTTCCCAAAACTCTGTTAGTGAAACTACATTAGAGACCAGTGTGACTTAACTCACGCTGGGTTTTAGTGTGTTTTTTTCAACGTGACTTAAGTCACGTAGCGTGAGTTAACTCAGTTGTCATTTACACTAGCGTGAGTTGACATGCGTAGAAGTATTTTGGTCATTTCACTTGAGAATGAGCGAAACCATTTAGGTAAAGAGCATAATTCTAGTTTTTAGGGATAGAAAAAAAAATTAAATTTTGGGCCTCAAAACACTGAATAAGACACTAAAAAGAAAATTACTTATAAAAGTCACTCTAATGGGCGTTGAGCCCACAAGCTCAGACTCAATTAATGGTAGGCATGCCACCGAAGCACAATGAATTGTTTGTCAAATCCCGGCATTTGCTCTATATTAATATAAATTAATTGCCTTTTATATTAAAAAAAATGTTTCGGCCCCCAAAAAATTGAGGCCCAGTGGCATAGCCCAGCCTCAACGGATTATGGGCCGGCCCTGTTTTCTACGAGAAAACACTTATTCAATAGTACTTACTAATGTTTTTTTGTCCTCTATACTTTGCTCAGTTGGTAGGGACAATACATAGTATATGCAAGGTCCAGGGTTCAAACTTCAACCACCACAAACTCTTAACAAAAAAAACTAGCTAATGTTTTTTTACGTTTTACTTAAAAGTTGACGTTACATTTTTAAATTGATGCATAACCTCTTAAGATGTTAATAGACGTTTCAAACTTAGAAAAATAAAAATCCAGCAAGTTATTTGAAAAAGAAACTGAATTAATGTCATGTACTGTCTTTATATTATTCCCATTTCCATTCAATGCAATTTTTCCAAGACGAGACTTTCCTCTATTATTATTTTTCTCCATTTATTATTAATAAAATAGTCTAGCTTATGGAGAAAAGTTAAAAAAAAAAAAAAAAAAACATACTAGACCATAAATTAATTTTCTATATCTTACAACTTGCATTAGAAAAGTAGAGGATGTATATATATATAGAGTGCAATGTTGCACGAAGAGTTCATAATAAAGTAGCAAACGAAATTGTTACTACTATACCATGGATACAATGGGGAAATTGTATTTTCTCGTGGCAACTTTATCAATTGTCTTATCTAATTCAACAACAACAGCAAAATCACCTATTCAACATTTTTTAAAATGTCTTTCACATTCCCTTGTCTCTGAAGTTACTTACACACCAAACAACAACTCATTCTCAACTATACTCAACATGAAAATACAAAATAAGAGATTTAAAACAGCAACAACACCGAAACCTTTGGCAATTATAACTGCAAAAGATGATTCTCATGTCCAAGAAACAGTTAAATGTGCCAAAAGCAACAACATTCAGATTAGAATTCGAAGTGGCGGTCACGACTACGAAGGTTTTTCATATGTATCAGATGTGCCTTTTGTTGTACTTGACATGTTTCATCTCAATTCAGTTGATGTCAATTTACAAGAAGAAACAGTATGGGTTGAATCAGGTGCAACAATTGGTAAAATTTATTATACCATTGCAAAGAAAAGCAACAAGCTTGCTTTCCCATCTGGGGTCTGCTTTACTCTAGGTGCTGGTGGTCATTTCTCTGGTGGTGGGTATGGAAATTTGATGAGAAAATTTGGTCTTTCTGTTGATAATATTATTGATGCAAAAATTGTTGATGTCAATGATAATATCCTTGATAGAAAATCAATGGGAGAAGATCTTTTTTGGGCTATAAGAGGTGGTGGTGGTGCTAGTTTTGGGGTTATTCTTTCATGGAAACTTCAATTGGTTCCGATAACTCCACAAGTTATCGTTTTCGATGTGAAAAGGAATGTCAGTGAAGGTGCGACTGATATTGTTTACAAATGGCAATTAATTGCACCAAAATTGCATAAAGATCTTTTCATTAGAGTGCAACCTAATGTTGTTCAAATTGGTCAAGAGGGAAAAAAGGTAGTACAAATTAGTTTCATTGGTCAATTTTTGGGGAAAATTGAAAGACTTTTAATTTTGATGAGTAAGGATTTCCCCGAGTTAGGTTTGAACAAAAGCGATTGTATTTCAATGCCTTGGATTAATTCCACTCTTTTCTGGTATGGTGAGCCAATTGGTACTCCTCTTGAAGCATTGTTGGACGAACCAAAGGATCCTCAACCAGTTTATCAAAAAAATAAATCAGATTATGTGAAGAAACCTATTCGTAAAGAAGCTCTAGAATCTATATGGAAATTGATGATTGAAGGTGAGAATTTCCTTATGCAATGGAATCCATATGGTGGAAGGATGAAAGAGATATTGTCATCAGAAACACCGTTTCCTCATAGAGCAGGAAACTTGTTCTTGATTCAATACCTTAATATTTGGTCTAATGAATCTTCTGAAGTTAGTGAACGTCATGTGAATTTTTCAAGGTCATTTTATGAATTTATGACGCCTTATGTTTCAAATTCTCCGAGGGAGGCATTCCTCAATTACAGGGATGCTGATATTGGTGCTAATCGTCCAAGTAATGTAACAAGATTTGACATTGCTAAAACTTATGGAAGCAAGTTTTTCAAAGGAAATTTTGAAAGACTTGTTAGTGTAAAAACCAAAGTTGATCCTGAGAATTTCTTTAGATATGAACAAAGTATTCCTACTAGATCATTGTAAAAGTCTTATTGAGTGATCGATATAAAAGTCATATGTAGTGTGAATTCCTAATAAATAAATAAATGACATTCTTATCAAATTGCATGCACTGCTTTGTTTTCTTTATTTCAGTAATCTATTTTTCTCAATAAGTTAAGTTATATATTCAAGGATTTCAAGGGAACAATTAAGTTAAATCGGATGGCTTAAGTAAAACATTCATGAAACTAATCTCCACTTTTCAAAATTTATCTAACAAACAAAATTATAACTGTAGTGAAAAATGATCAGATGCCAAATATCAGTCCACAGTCAGCAACCAAATTCCAAGCAGAGATCAGATACTTCTAAAAATTATTAATGCTATCAACGTCAATCAGCAAATAAGTTTTTTTTTAGCATACTTTTCAAACTGGTTTCACTTTCACGTGGTCCTCCACTACTCTATAAATAAAGCTAAATTGGATATGTCCCATGCATTGTGCAAATTTAATTTTGAAAATGATTAACTGTGATATTTAAAATTCATTTATAAATGTATCATTCTTGGTAAATCGTATAAATTTGTACGTACTTGTTTGGTTGTACATTTCCGTCACCAAACATACGTTTATATAGTTCGTATATCCAAAACCGAACATCTGCGACAATGTGGTTTTTCACTGCTAATGGTAAACGTGCCACTAAAACAAACACACGCTAAGTTTATAAGAAGTATAAAAGAGATAGAAAAAGTTGACAAATTTGAAATTAAATATTAGTGATTTTGACTCTAAAAAAACTAATATAAAAATTGAGTGATTGTTAGCAAGTAGCAACTAACATGGGTTGAATCTTGATGAAGTGATTAGACTCCAAAAATATTGTGAATCAATATTTAAATTTTGACTAAGAAATATTTATATTTAGTGTCTAGAAGATGATTATGTGTATCCATAAGGACTCACTTGAAGAAAAAAAATTAAATACATTATGAAAGGAAAATTAACGTGGGTTGAACATGTAAACATTGATTTTTAAATGATATATATTGTAAGAACCAAATTGGTCCTATGAACAATTAATAGAGACATTGATGTTTTGATTATAACATAGCATGAGAACAATTTGTCTACTGACTTTTTGTTAAGTGTCACTACCAGAAAGTTGTCATTCAATGAGCGATTTAGAGTACGAAAAAATTCAGTTACTCCAGAGATAAATTTAGAGACAAATAATTTTATTTGTTTTAAGAAATCATAAATTTACAAAGAAAAGTTAGAAAACAAATAATTGAAATTTGTTTTTATTTTTGTCAAAAAAAAAAAAAACAAGTTTCGGCTGTAAAAATATTTTAGTGACCAATTTGTAGACAGATGTATCAGTGACCAAAACTTTGGTCGCTACACTTCATATTATTTTTTACGTAACGTGCACTTTCCGAAATTTACTTTTTGATTCTGCTTGTTTCTTTAATAAAACCGTGCAATCTTAAAAAAAAAAAAAAATGCAGTCCCTCCCCCTATTCTTTTCTCCCAGGTCTTTTGAAAAGAAAGAAGGGTTAAATAAGTTTCTTTGTCTGTATTAATATCTCAAATTCATTTTAAATTCCTTTGAAAATTTCAGCTAATTTTGGTTCTCAACTGTTTTCTGTCGAGACTTTTGGTATATATTTTGAAGTCAACTTGTATGTACAGAGCTATTTAGAATATTATAACAATCTTTTGAACAAAAGTTTAGAATTTTTTAACAATATGCAAAAAAAAATTGAGTAAACAATACGTAAATTTTGTAGCACTAATAATAACTTAACAATATTTAGTATTTTAACTTTTGTTTATTCTCTCATTCTCAAATCCTAGCTGTCATCTTTTTTTTCTTTTTTTTTCTTTTTAGAAGGAGTAATTTAAAGTCAATTTTGACCCAAAAATCACCTCTTCGAAAGTCTTCCCCTCCAATACCCTATTAAATTCAACTTACAAACACACCGTTACTGATTTTGGGTTTGCTGGATTTTTTAATGAAAAATGTCTTTAAATGAATTTTTAGAAGATATGCAGGTTTTGGGTTTCATAATTTTGTTTTAAAAGGCAAAATAAATTAAAATACTCATTTCAAGCACAAGTAGTGCAAGAAACAAGAGAAGAAATATAAAATTACATATAAACAAGAAGTTGCGAGATACATCCAAATCAACATAACACCAATGATTAACATAAGGCAGCAGAACTAACACAAAAATTCAGCACCTATACATAATCAATCAACATCCAATAGTCCTACCAAGTTTGATGATCCTTCAACACAATGTAATTACTTGGCTAGGATTTGCAAACTTTTTCGAAGAGGATCCACATCGTGATGAAAATAGTGAGAGAGTTGTGAACACTTGTTTTTGGTGTTTTATTGTTGTTTTGCTAGGTTTGATGATCACTATGTACTTTGGAGGAACAAAATTACAAAATTGTAAAATTTTAAGGGTTAAAAGTGCAATTAAGCAAAAAAAAAAAAAAAAAAGAACCAAGCCAACGCAATTTGGGTTGATTTGCTTTTTAGCGAGACCACACATAATTTAAAAAAATTGTCAACAATTTTGATTATATTAGCCGCAACAATTAACTAATTTGCAATGATTAGCAATTAATCCCATATACTATTAAGGTGCATAAACTGAAAATGCAACAATTAACAATTAACTCAATTACAAAGTTGTTAAGGATTAAGTAGGTTGCAACAATTAAGCATAAACAGAAGTTTTCCTAATAGAGTCCAACTCCAAAAGGATTAAGCATAAAGATTCAACTCCAAAGCAAACAACGGTAGAAAAATTCAACTCCAAAGACATCAGTAGAACTGTAAGTGAAGAGTGTTTGAGTTGGGTTGAGTGTTCGCGTAAGTTACTAATTTAATTAAGTAAGTTTGGGGTTTGGTTTAGCTTGGGTGGCAAAACAAAAACCGTTAACCGAACCGTTTTACAGTTGAATGAAAATTTTGTTCAAACGTGAAACACGGTTTTTTGTGGTTTTCAATTTAGATTGGTTTGGTTTACGATTTTTTATTAGGTTAATTCGATTTTGAATATCCTTAATTATTTATGAGTGAAAAAATAAACAGTTCATTCAAACCACTAATAGGAACGAGTGTCGTTGATATTTTTGTATAGAAGTTAGTTTTAACAAGGAAAGGGCCCCAAACCATGTGACTCTAGTTTCACAAAAGTGAAATTCCGTCCACCTGTTTCATGGCTTTGAACATTGAACCGATAGACTAGATAAGTTGTCTGCCACGATGAATGATAGCAAACCAATTCATCAACTTTATCTTTAAGACATGGCTTCATCCCAACAAGCAGATTATTACTCATACCAACTGCTATGTCTTTCTATTTCCTTTCCCTTCTACATGTTTCCCTTGTTGAGTGTAGACAATGAAAAATGCTACGATATATATATAGTTATAAGGATGAAAAGGGGTGCATTATAGGGGATTGCATAAGATTGGGATAAAAAAAAGTTAAAAGAGTAAATTGTGTCATATCCCGGGTTTATTGTACCTTAACCCATAATGCATCATGTTTATGCTCGATGGAAGATCTGCTGACATTATGTGACATCGAATGATGCTTCACTTCCTTGTAATTAAGTTAAGATGGGATATATTTATTCAAAAAAAAAAAAAAGTTAAGATGGGATATATAGTTTTATACCTCAAATTCCTATTTTGGAGTTTATATTAGGAGTGGTAGAGTTATGATCTTAAACGGTAAACAGAAAGGGATAAAATAGAGAGTTATGCTCTCTTATTATCAATTATGTTAAAACCTGTTGTCGGATGCTACAAAATTAGAATATAAGATGAAGATTAAATAATAAGAATATGATGATTAATATATGGAAAAAATTCTAAAGCTTGCATATCACACTAAGTTAGTGTTCAATTTGTCCTAACCATTACAAAATTAGAATATAAGATGAAGATGAAAAATGAAGAATATGATGATCAAATATATGTGCTATTTTGGAGTGTGAATGTCGCACTATAATTTATAGAACAAGAGACATTACCTCACTTGGGAAAAACAACTCTTTGTACAAATATATGATCAGATTTTTGAATGAAAAAACTTGTTTATTCACTTACTATCATGTCTTAAAAATATAACAATACATCTCTATTAAACCCATGAAGAGACGGCATTTGAAAACCAAAAAACATGAGAAAACCACATCTAAGCAAGAAAGCATATGTTTATTATCACCACAGTAGATATGTCAAAGTCACAGTGAGCCGTTGATTTTTCAAAAGCTATACGTCTTCTGCAAAATCACGGTATACTAACCGTGATACCAAGCATACACAAAAACTTTGCCCTAGATGACGACTGACACGATTCCCTGGCAAACAGGAGGTCAGCGCCTTGCACCCACTATGCATTATGCAAACACCTATAGCCCCCCTGCACATATATTTTACTATTGCATTTTGTGATTACATTGTTATGGAAATCACTCACAAATTAGGCAAATATACATTATGTGGTCCTTGAAGTTATTTATTTGTACCATATTAATATTTTTTTATACCACAAAGGTTCTTTAAGTTCCATTACAAGTACACCTCATTCAATAGTGTTTTGGCTAAGTGGTTCGGGTAGAGAAGTTAAGAAGTTTGGAGGTTCTATATCCATCGAGAACATAAGGCTAAAATATTTCTCTCATGTTACATGAGAGTTTAGTCCAATCTAAGCCATTGATTTGGAAGATAAGAGAAAAAAGAAATAAGAGATTTTGAAATTAAGAAATTGATAAATAAGTTTTAAGATAGAGACTGCTCCAGATAAATAACTTAAATCATGCCGTCTATATTATTTTGGAATCTAAATTAGGTCATTGACGCACCGTATGAGACATGATTCACTTCCCACCGTAGCCTATGCCACCAAACTATGATCATTAATTGGCAAAAGAAATAACTATTTGAAAAAGAAAAAATGAACCAAAAATGAGCAAGTGGAAATGTCATCCGAGTGCAAGGCACTTACCGACCGACTTATACCATAAAAGAAGTATCCAGGCTGCATGTCATGTGGTATAGGTGAAATTTCACATTCAGAAAACTAATACTACCACCAAAAGTGTTGAACAGGTTATAGTCATTAGGACCTTGAAATCAACGTCTAGTATGGATATAGATTGCTGATCCATTAAAGGTACGAAAAAGTTATGAACAGGTTCCATCAATTAAAGTGTCAAATCAATACTATCCAAACAGCCTCAGATTCATTGATTAAAATCACAAATTTTTGTTTAGTGAAAAAGTAAACTGACTTTTTTATATGTTGGATTTGTATATATTTTTAGGGTGCTATTTTTTAACACCATCACAAAAAGGGGAAATAAAGTCCGTGAACCGTAAGTCTTTATTACATTAATGTTTAATGTATTAAAATTGTAAACACATTTCGTATATCTCGTTTTGTTAGTAATTTTATTGACTAAACTGTTAAACCAAAAACGTATTTGATGATTGAATTAACTATTTAAAAAAAACATATTTAAGATGCAAAATGATTAATAAATAAGATATTTGTGAATGTGTTTGCAATTTCGATGCTAGTTACACTTTTCATGACCAAATTTTCACTTACATTTTTTTTGAATTGTAGGACCCACCCACATCCCTTAACCCCTTCCTTACCTTTATTATTCCATGCCTTCTTCTCACGCCATAAAGCTCATAAACCCCACAATAACACCCTTTCTTCTAAGCCCTCCCATGCATAGTGGACCTGTTTAGTCCCATCAATTTTTTCTCACTTTTTCCTCATCTCCCAAACACTCCTTTCTATTCCATCATGACCTTGCTTTTCTTAGATACATTTATAGAATTGAAATTAGTTTCTTCCTTATCTCTTGATAAATTCATGACCTCTCTATGTGTTGAAACCATTTCATCTATTTCAAAATCTTCAATGTTCTCTTCAAATCCTCTGTTTTCTTGCATTGTCACCTTTTGCACCTTAATTTTCCTCTACTTACCTCATCTTTTCTCCAAGATAGTTTTCTCTCCGGTGCTTATTCTCACCGGAATTCTCTTGCTCACAATCCTCCGTCTCGGTGCAAATCAAAAATATCATCATGAACAAAAGAAAAATCAACAAAAACATGATCCCATCATTCATAAAGAAGAAAACAGAGCAAAATGCAAAGAGAAAGAAAAACAGAGTTCAACATGTCCAATTGAATCAAAGGAAATCGAGCAAGTGCACCGTTCAGAAATTGAGGTGAATTCTGAAATGGGTTTTGAATCTAGTTCAAGTTTTGTGGAATGGAACGTGAGAGCACCATTGGAGGTAATATACGAAGAATATGAAGATGAAGAAAAATTGGATGATCCAAATGTAAAAGAAGAAAACTGGAATATGGGTGATTCAAAGTATCCTTCGTTGTCACGATACTACCCGGAATCCGATTCGGATAGCTCGTCGGAGGGTGAGTTTCCGGCGAAAGAGGATTGGGATTCGCCGGAGGAGTGGGAAGAAGAAGACAGAGAAGGGTTGATTGAGATAGCTTTAGATGGAAGCAAGATGATGAAGAGGGATTTGGAATTTCAGTATGAAGAAGAGAATTTGATTGAGATTGATATTTCTCCGACGAGGTACAAAAAGTTTTCCGGCGATCATGAGGCTCTTGCCGGTGAGATTAGATGCAACTAATGTGTTTTTTTTTTTTAAGAACTAATGTGTTGTTAATCGAAGGTTTTTTATTTTTTAACTTAGTGGTAGAATTATTGTGATTTGGATTTTGGGGTGCATGTGCATGGGTAATATTATTACCATAATAAAAGTGCAAATAGAAATTTGTGATTATTTCTTTAGAAGTATTGCGTCACTAGGTGAGACAGGTGAACCACCCACATCCCAGCCAGAAATGCAAGTGAGAGACGTCACACTCTTACCTAAAATTTTGAGATAATAGGTTTATGGGTCCTCTCATTTATAAAGTGTTAAACCTCTATTTTTCTATCGGATGTGAGACATATAACTCACACTTGTACACAACAAAAAGATCTTTGAATCGTCTGTTTTAGGTGTCGGTTAGTGGTTACTGTCCTATTAATCTTTGTTCTAAAGACGATTAATGCTAAACTCAAATATTCAAATTATTATATTCTCTCCGTGTTTAAATACTTGTCGTGATAATATGTATAAGTCATGTAATTTAATTTGACCATATTTTTTAACTAGTATATAAATTCAAATGTTAGGATAAAAGATATTCAATTTGTCTCAATAAATATTTTTAAAATATCAAATTTTTATAATCTTTTTATCATAAATTATATATTGACAAGTATGAAGTGGTTGACTACGATATATTTAAGAACGCATTGAAGAGTAAGTAGCAAGGATTTTTATATACAAACCGATTAAAAAAAACATAAATTGGTTAACAAAATGGTGGGCACTTCATAACTACATTGGTTAAAGATCACTTAATACTATTCAAAGAGAAATTCTACACTAGTTCTTCCAGCTCTTCCTAAGAGACAATTGAATTGGTTGCGGTAAGTAAATAATCTGCTTATTGTTCTGCACAGCTTTTAGGGATAATTTTACTTACCTATGTATTCCTCAATAATGTCTATATATATATATATATATATATGGTGAGTGCTGACTACTCAATCTCAGGACTTGTCTCTATTGGTTACGAGTTTTTAGGATTATGAAACCTAGCGATGTACATGAATTTCCAAGTGGAAAGATATTGTTGTTATTGTGGGATACAAATATACAATTGAAGTTCATATTTTGAATTTGAATGGGTGAACTCTTCCAAGGAAACAGACACCACCATCCCTAGGTTTCATTTTAAATGACGTTATCCAAATTATTTGTTAAATTGCTGAACTCTTCCATGAAAACAGACACCATTCCTAGACTTTCAGTTGTTTTCTTGTCTATTGTTGCAATAATTTCTATTTTTCAGTATAATGACATAAAAGATAACACTTGGCACTATTTCTTCTCCCTCGAGAGTAATTTCCATTTATATTTTTATTTGTCTTTTGAAGTTGATGTAATTTTTGTTGGAGATTCATGTTTAAATTAGAGGCTTCTTTTGTTTTTTGTTAATAAATTAGGTTATGTTGTTGTTCAAAAATAAAACCCTGAGTGAAGTAGCAAGTATATTGTATGTGTTTTTTTGTATATAGATGAAGAGGCGAGTACTAGTGAAACTCCCGTACACAACTGCAAAATTTTAGATAGAGTCTCCATCATAATAATAATGTGTGTCATGTCAATAGTCATTACGTTATTTTTATTGTAAATTCATGATCTTTTGAGTTCACAAACAAGCTTAAACAGCAAGGAAAGCATGAAAAGTTGAAGATTTTGAAGAAAGTAAAATCGTGACATGATTGTTGAAATTTGGAGCACATGATGAGGTTCATTTGACATTGGTACAACGTGTCACGATGGCTATTTCGTGACACGATTTTGGGAACCATAATTTGAAAAGTTTGTTACTCAAGACAGAATCGGGTCACGATTTCATCAAATCGTGCCACGATTTTAGGAGCAGTTGTTGCCTATTTAAGCTGAATTGTTTTCAGAAACAAGGGTGACAAATTGAGAACAACAAAGTGAGATTTTGAGACCTAAAGACGGCTAGAAGGGCGATTTCTTCAACCTTCTATCAGTTCATATATGTTTTGATTTCTATATATATTGATTATGCTATTTGTAAACTCGATTATGAGTAGCTAAATCTCTTAGAGATTAGGTCTGAGATGATTCTGTGTAATCCTAATTGAAACATGTTGGTGTGAAACTCTATCTATTGTGAATGACAATATAGTTTTATTCAATTCAAATGTTCTTAATGTTTTTTATATCCTGATCAAATATAAACATGATTTAGTGAGATGAATGACTACTGATCATAGCTTTCAACTTAGACCTAATTGAATTGTTCTAATAAACAAGGTTAGTCTAGGAATGAATAATCGTTTATTAATGATAATAGATTAACGTTCTTAAAACCTTCAAAGATTATTAGACCACCTAAGGAATTAGGGACTGTAATATGAGAAAAGGGTCCTAAGTCAAGGGATTGATTAAGGCTATTTTGTTAATCATCGTGAAACTAGAGAATCATTCATAAGAAATAGGTGCAGTATACCAATTAGGAGAAATAGAGGATTCTAAAGACTTATTCTCATCTCTATTCATATTTTCTAATCAAATCTTTATTTTGTGTTATTGAATTTTATGCAATCAAACCAAATCTACTGCCTAGGGCAACAAAATAACTTTTACACATCCTTTGATATAACACTATTATCTTGTTTAAATTAACACGGTCCTTGTAAAAACGAACTTATAAATTGTATCACTTCGATAGTTTTAGTACACTTGCTAAATCTCTATCATGCATATGTTTGATATTAAAGTCGGTATATTGGAATAGACTCATTGTGATTTTACAAAAGATACGCCTGTTGTTTATAGGATAGTGCTAACTTGTGTCATAAGGGCACAAGTTAAGAAACTTAAAATATAATTTACAGATAAATTTTATGTTGTGAATTCGATGAAATTCACACCAATAAAATACTTGATGTTTGGAGCAAATAATAATCAAGCAACCAAAACAAAGTGTATGAAAGTTATAAACACAAGCAAAAGTAGAAAACAAGAAAGAGAGAACACATAGAATTTGTTTACCCAGTTCGATCCAAAACTGACCTAGTATGGGGGAGAGTGCAGCCCTCTGTTCCACTATAATGATGAGTAACTTTAAAAAAGAGAAATCAATGGGTTACAAGAATAAGTCTCCCGCCTAATTCTACCTTAAGTCTCAATCTCTTCCCATAACCAAGAGACTCAATCTTAATAGTGTTAAGGTGAATCAACCCCAACCTTAGTGTTTGTTGCCAAGAGCAAATTCCATACAAACCCTAGTTATCTTGTTGACTTTCTAAACCCTTGTTTTAAGCCCTCCCTATCCTAAGGTTTACTTTGATACAAGGTCTATATTTATAGTAAAAGTATCCCTCAAAAAACTGGAACAAATCTAGACCCGAAAATACGTTTGTGTTTTATTTCCTGCTGTCAAATTCGGCCACCGAATTGCACCGTACGACCACCGAAAAATGTCGTAAGGAATGCTGCAAAACACACTGCAAAATCGGCGGTTTTGCTTCTTCGACCACCGAATTGGAACATCCAGAAACTCAATTTTGAGTCACTTTCACAACATTTTATATTGAAAAGATAACTTTTAAAAAATTTAAGATATTGAATGCACAATTTCCAATAAAAAAACTACTACATTTAGCTTTTTAACGTATGCCCTAAGGTCACAAGTTAACATTTCCTTTGTTTATATCATAAATAGCATGCTCAGTTCAGGGTGGATGAGCGAAGTAAATCATTCACGGTTGATGAGTAATGTGAACTGTTAGATGAGTGGTGTAAAAATGCACTATCAATAGGTTATACAATTCTTTTCTCTCTTATCTTTCCCTGCTTTACCCGTTCCTTTCTTCCTTCTACCGTTAACCAAATCCTATTTACATTCCCTCTCTTTCCATCACAAATAAAGACTTGATCATAATATATGACTATGAATTGATCTAGAATAACTTGATCGAGACAAGATACTCATCATTGTTGAATCACTAAACTTAATTGATGAAAACGAGAAATCAATAGGGTTTTAGTTGGGGTTCTACAACAAGGATTCATGGTAGAGACTAAAACCCTATTAATGGACAATATCTTTTTCCAAAATAGTTACACGTTGTCATGTGTATTTATAAGGTAGCCGGCCCTAGCTTTAGTGAGAGAAACTCCAACTTCTCTCTAAACTTTCTTTCTTCTTGATCATCGAGGAGGGGGTGGTTTTAGGTCATTCTTTGACCTAAAATCACCCCTCTACATATTTTTTTTCTCTTTTCTTTCAATCTAATTAAGTGATTTTCACACATATAGTTTTTCCTTTTGTGTTTTTTATGATTTCGTCGTCTAAGTGCGGCGTTGTGTTGTTCGTCGTCTTGTGCGGCGTTTGATTTGCGTCTTGTCGCGGTGTTCGTTTAGTTATTGTTGAAGATCTACATCAATCAATTACAAATTCAATCAATGATTTGGGCATCAACGTTGCAGATCCAAAAGCATGAGTATTTCAGTGACTTAGATTTTATCATATTATTTGTAGGCATTTTGCCGTTGTATGTTATTAACTTGGGTGTTGTGAGCTTGTTCGCAGATTCACCCTTTACGTTTTTAGCGATGTTTGTATTTGATGTACTCTATCAATTTGAGAATGAATGAACATCGTTTTGCTTTTATCAAAAAAAAAAAAGATCAAATAAAAATAGCCCAGAAATTGAAACAATTTAGGGATACTAAAAATCAAGGCTTTTATTTATATTTCTATAATACTCGTAACATTAGGCCTTAGAAAGGGAAGATTCAAATTTCAAAGTTGGTAGCAAAAGATAAATTGAAACTGAAACTTACAGTGAATTAGTAAATTCGTAGTTGGTAGCTACAAATGAGTGTAAAGATGATATGTTATGGATGTAGAAGAAAGGAAGCAGAAACATAGACAAATGATGCATGGATGGAGAGGGAGGGAGGGGGAGAGAGAGATGTATATTCTACTGACAATGTATCTTAACATCACTCGTCCAACAGTTCACATTACTCGTCCACTCCACTGTAGATGACTTACTTCACTCATCCACCCTAGCATCTGCCTAAATAACATACCAAACTATAATTATGAGACCAAATTAAAACAATAAAATAATTAGTTAAGAGACTAAATGTATAATTTAGCCAAATAAAAATATGAGAAGTAAGCATACCTTTAATTTCTATCTTTTTTGTTTTCCTTTTCCCATGTGCATGGTAAAAAACTACTCATAAAATGTTAGCACCCTAAACTATAATTGATTTTAATGAGAGAAGTGTTGAGTAAAACATATTTTAACCACACATTTTTATTGGTTATATTTCATATGGATTCCATTAAATTTATAAGAGGTTTGCATAATTTAGTTAAGGCTTAATTGCATTTTTGGACTCCTATCTTTTCAAAAGTTGCGGTTATGGACCCCTAACTAATTTAAATACAAAACAGCCCTCTATGTTTTGATTCTTTGGCAGTTTTGGACCCCCAGTCCATTGTTGACTCGGTCAACGCTGACGTGGCACCCTAAGTGAGGTGTCACATGTCAATTTTTTTTTGTCTTGAGGGTCCAAAACTGCTAAAGAATCAAAACTTAGGGGGTTGTTTTGTATTTAAATTAGTTAGGGGTCCATAACCGCAACTTTTGGAAAGATAGGGGTCCAAAAGTGCAATTAAACCTTTAGTTAAACACGAATTTCAATTAATATAAGAAAGTTCTCTAAAAAAACTAGGGTCTTGCTAACCAGTGTTCTAAGGGCAATGGTTAAGGATTCAAAAGATGAAGTAATTTATAAATTTCATGTTGAAAATGTTTCATTTTTAATTTTAAATATAGTGAAATCACAAGTTTCAATAAAAAGTTTATTCTTTAAATTTTTAAACAAGTGCCCCAATAACACTTGTTAGCATTTCCAAAAAACTACTAATATAAGAAAGTGTGTTTGTTAAATATATAGTTTTAGAATTATTCTCTCATACATTATTCTCTTAAATATTAACCTCACATGCATTCACAAGGTTGGTCGCATATTGGTGTCAAGAACAACATGTGAGAAAGTTCCAAAAAGAGCATGTGGGAAAGGTTGCGGATTTTGAACAAAAAGTCTGTCGAGAAGTTCAGACCCAACAACCTAGCATTCCTCTAGAAATCATGACCAACTCATACTCCCTCCGTCCCTTAATATAACTCCCCTTTTGTTTTTTTTGTTCCTAAATATAACCCCCTTTTCAAATTACAACACACATTAATTATTTTTTTCCATAGATACCCTTATTTAATATTACTACTAATTCTAAAAGTATAATAAATTGACTTTTCACTTTATCTCTTTAATGAGGTTAATTTTGTAAAATTGTACTATAAAACAGATACATTAACTACACCAACAACATTTCTTAAGAAATGTGAAAAAAGCAATAGGTAGTTATATTAAGGGACGGATGGAGTATTTTTTAATAGTAACATCTATGATCATTTCTCAAACCCCTCGTAAAAATACTTGTCATTACTTTGGAATTTAATTTGAATGCAATAAAGTGTAAATTTAATAACCATTTCATTCAAATTTGCAATGAAACATTGTTTCGTTCTCTATAAATGTCTGCGGAAAAGTTGACCTATCCAACACAAGTATGGCATGGCTTAAAGAAGGGAGTGTCATGACCCTTCTTACTCTTGGTATTTTTTTGTGCTAACCTGTATTAGTGACTTGAGAATAAAATGTGAATTTTGGGATTGATTTCTTGTATGTTTGGACTGGCGTGGATTTGGACAAAATCGCATTGAAAACCACGGCAATGCAGAAGCTTGATATACTAGCTTCAGAATTTTCACGCAACCGCGCATTGGGACGCGGTATTGGATTGGCAAACGTTTATCCAAACGCGGTATTGGTTGGGGATGCAATTAAGCACAACACAAATGATGTGTCGGAAATTGACTTATTTATTTTAAATTTGTCGATTATATTTTGGATGGAGTGCAAATATGATAACAGATAAATTAAATGATTAAGGGAGATGTATTGGATTAGGATTTTGAAGGACAATTTTTGCTTAAAAATGTCTCGAGGATTTTAAAAGATTTTGTGTGATTTTAATGACTTTCAGGATTTTAAAAGACTATCAGGATTTATAATTTGGATTTCAATGGATTTACATCATGAGATTCTTAAAGATTTTAAAGGATTTCAAATGATTTTATTGATTTATAAGATTTCAAAAGATTTTATCAATTTTAAAGATTCATTGAAATAAAATGATTACAACACATTCTCTATCATAATATTTTCACTATATACTTTTTTTTTTAGATATAGAGAGATGAAGAGAGAGAGAGAGAGAGGGGGGGGGAGGGAGAAGAGAGGAGAGAGAGAGAGATAGAAGGGAGAGGGGGAAGAGAGGGGAGAGAGAAGGGGAAGGGAGAAGAGAGAGAAGAGAAGAAAGAGAGAGATGGTAAAATTTTAAAAGAAAAACAATCCCAAGAAATCTCATGTTTTTATGAAAGACTTTTTCATGCTAAAATTTCACTAGAATATCCCACAAAATCCATCAAAATCCAATTTATTAAACAATCCTTCAAAATTTGAATGATTTTGAATACCACAAGACTTTTTTTAAATGATGAAAAGTCTTGATTGAATACCTCAAGACTTTTTTAAAATGACAAAGAGTCTTGATTGAATACAACAAGATTTTTTTTAAATTGCAAAGAGTCTTGATTGAATACCTCGAGATTTTTCCATCATTAAAAAGTCTTTTAAAATCCTTTGAAATCCTAATTCAATACATCCCCTAAATGTATGGTATTTCAGTAAAATAACAACTAATCATTGAATATATAATATAGTACAATTTTTACATCCTAATTAAATTCTTAAATAAAAGTTTAATTTTGAAACATAATGTAAAAAAAAAAACTACATCTAATCATACGTTTAAAAATGGTGCTAAGAATTCATTGATATTTTTAAGAGAAAAAGATAGAAAAACGACATGAATAAGACTCGTGGAGATCACAAAGCCTCCACCTAGAAGACACGCAATTCCCATTTTCCACCATCTCCCTTCCCAAGTCCCACCTTCCAGGATTCTTTTTTGACCAAACTCTCTCTTTTTCATCACCATATACGAGTAAACGACACTTCTCTCTCTACAACTGCCTCATTCATTTCTTCTCTCCCTCAACTTTGGACACAGATCTTCCTCATCACACAATGCGGAATTTCCAATTCTTCCAACGTTTCTCTAAAACCTTCCGTGACTATGACTCTCAATTCAAGCTTGTTCTCCTCTGCACCACCGTAAGGTAAGATATCATCAACTCAATTTTTGTCTTCCTTCTGTTTTTTTCTTTTATCTACTTTAGAACAACATTCCTGTAACGCTGATTAAATTCTGAGTTAATTATGATTAAGATCTACGAAATTTTCGGAGACGTGTGATTAGTGAAGACTTCTAGATTTGATCGACTCGACAGTAATAATAATATTTAATTATGGTTTGGTTGATGCAGTGGTGGTGGTCTTTTGGCATACGGTGAGGCTGTTGCTACATCCGAATCGGCGGTGCCGGAGAAGAAAAAGGTGTTAGTGCTGGGAACTGGTTGGGCAGGAACAAGTTTCTTGAGGAATCTCAACGATCCGAGATATGAGGTTCACGTTGTGTCTCCTCGCAATTATTTTACTTTCACTCCTCTGCTTCCTAGTGTTACTTGTGGTACCGTTGAGGCTCGCAGCATTGTGGAACCCGTCCGTAATATCTTCAGGAAGGTCAGGAATCCTTGATTAAAACATTTTTCTTAGCTCTGTACCACTCACAATTCTAATGGAATGCATGTCTGGTCGTGTCAGTGTCGTGTCGTGTACGGTGTGTGTATGTGCTTCGGTGTTTCTTGCTAGTACATTACTATTATGAAATTGTTCATTTGTTTCATTAGCATGTGAGCTGGATATATTCAATTTCAAACCATTTACCTGTGGCGTTATTTACAATAACAAATCACTGTTGTTAACAGTTAATCATAAGCTGTTGGGTATGGTTGGCCAAATTACTATTTGTCTTGTGTGTATAGGAGTACCTGAGAAACTATATCTATATGACTGCATGCCCACATCTACATGAATTTTTTATTTTATTTTATGGCATCATTGTTCTGTACTTTCTATAAATTATTGTACTTTATGTAAATTAAACTTATCTTTTGGTTCATGTTTTTTATCTGGATGCAATATAACTGAAGATTGTCAGCACTGTTGCTTGTGAAAAATATCATATTTTTGTTCATTTATTGGTTCATCTGATCTACACTTGGGATATTTTGGCGTCTAATTATAAATAGGAGGCACATTTTGTGGTGATTAGATTACTCCTATAGAATTCCCTTTAATGCCTTAGTTCATTACTAGTGGATATAACTGGACCTTTTACTTGTTTCCATTTGAACAGAAACATGTGGACTCTCGATTCAGTGAAGCAGAATGTCTCAAGATCGATGCAGTAAACAGAAAAGTTTACTGTCGATCTAATATAAACAATAATTTGAACGAAAAAGAAGAATTCGTCGTGGACTATGACTACTTAATCATAGCTGTGGGAGCAAATGTCAACACATTTAATACTCCCGGTGTCACAGAGAATTGCCATTTCTTAAAGGTAAAATATTTCTTTTTCATTCAGTGTTTCACAGCATTTTTTTGGACAATAAAAAGCTTTGTGCAGTTAAGAAATGGTTAGTGGAGATGAATTGGTCAAAATCCAATGATGACTAAAGTGTGATTGCATTTTGTTTGTCCATGTTTTTTTGGTTTTTAGTTATCTCATGAACATGTGTGTGCATTGTACAGGAAGTTGAAGATGCACAAAAGATTAGAAGAACTGTAATTGACTGCTTTGAGAGAGCAAGTTTGCCTAGTGTGAGTGATGAAGAGAGAAAGAGAATTCTTCATTTTGCTATTGTTGGAGGTGGTCCAACTGGAGTGGAGTTTGCAGCCGCACTTCATGATTTTGTCAGTGAGGATTTGGTCAAATTATACCCTGGGGTAAAAGATTTAGTTAAAATCACACTCCTGGAGGCCGGAGGTCATATCTTGAGCATGTGAGCGTCAAACTCTTTTAACTCTATCATTATTAGCAGACATGCTTTGCCGTCCATTATTTGCATCTATGAGTAGGCATTTGGAAATCGATTTGATTCGGTCATGGATTCTCATGCATTTTGTCGTTTAGAACATAATTACGAACTCATGCTCTATGGTGGTTTTGTCGTTTAGAACATAATTACGAACTCATGCATTTTTATTCTCATGCTTATTTTTTAGGTTTGACAAAAGAATAACAACTTTTGCTGAAGACAAGTTCAAAAGAGATGGTATTGATGTGAAAACAGGATCCATGGTTACGAAGGTATCTGACAGAGAAATTACCACTAAAGAAATGAAAAATGGAGGAGAAATTACTACAATTCCATATGGAATGGCTGTCTGGTCAACTGGTATTGGCACTCGTCCATTCATAAAAGATTTTATGACACAAATTGGTCAGGTATGTTTTCTAGAAAATTTGACATATACTTGTTTTGATTCATAATTCCATGTTATTTTTCTCTTGTGCTCTGTACTTCATATATTATTTACTTGACATTGATTATTCTGAACAGGTTAACAGACGTGCCATAGCTACTGATGAATGGTTGAGAGTTGAGGGAACCGGCAACGTGTATGCGCTTGGTGATTGTGCTACAATAAACCAGCGAAAAGTCATGGTACCTATTGGCTAATGCTATTTCTCCATCATTTATTTAATTAACACAGGACATTCTTACTGCCTAGTGTCTTATACCTTTTCTATATTCCATTATTTTGGATGGACACATTAATATCAATTCATATTGAGTTATTTTCAGTAGTTTGATGTTAAAACTATACACAGCACACACATCTTGCAACTTTGTGCAGTATTTGTGCCTGCATTTCTAAGCTAGCTGAGTGTATTAAAGATAATTATATTGGCGATCTGGGATACTGTGTCAAGTTTGACCTACCTTTGAATTTCAAATGTTACCTCTCTTCCTGCTGATTGTTAAATTGAATTTTGGAATTTTAGGAAGATATTGCGGCAATATTCAAGAAGACTGATGCAGACAACTCAGGAACACTTACGCTCAAAGAATTTCAGGAGGTAATGAATGACATCTGTGAAAGGTACCCTCAGGTGGAGCTGTATCTAAAGAATAAACAGATGCATGGCATTGCTGATCTGTTGAAGGAATCCAAGGGAGATGTTAAAAAAGAATCTATTGAACTCAATATCGAAGAACTCAAGACCGCTTTTTCCAATGTGGACTCCGAGATGAAATTTCTTCCTGCTACAGCTCAGGTGCATGTCATATTATTTTTCTGTAGCATTCTCTTTAATGGTATGTTTCTGCTTTTGTTTGCTTGGTGATATGACTTTGGGTTTTTGAAACTACATATCAGGTTGCATCTCAGCAAGGCACCTACCTGGCCAAATGTTTTAACCGGATGGAAGAGTGTGAAAAAAATCCAGAAGGTCCTATTAGATTTAGGGGAGAAGGGCGTCATCGGTTCAAACCCTTCAGGTAACTTGATCATGTTAACTTACTATACTAGATCTCAGTGTTATCGAATGGCAGTATGGTGAGAGGGTTTTTACCTCGACGATATGGTGAATTTTTCTGCCATACCCCATCATAACCGTGGATGAAAGTGCAGAATTTTGGGCATCCGCCACAAACCACCATCAGCCATAGACAACACTGCTAGATCTTTACTTTTATCATTCTCTTTACGTTGACACATCAATGAACGATTCAATGTTTTTCAATAGTTCTCCAATGTTTCCTAATCAATGCATGGTATATTGTTCCTCAAGGTACAAGCATTTAGGTCAATTCGCTCCTCTGGGAGGAGAGCAGACAGCTGCACAGCTACCTGGAGATTGGGTTTCAATTGGACACAGCAGTCAATGGTTGTGGTATTCTGTCTATGCAAGGTATATAATTTGTTTTCACTTAACTACTATATTCTTAAAACTGTTAGACGCATAAGGCATTATGATTAATAAGTTATTAAAGCTTCTTCTAATGCATTGAACAGCAAGCAAGTCAGCTGGCGCACAAGGGCGTTAGTGGTGTCAGACTGGATGAGACGCTTTATTTTTGGGAGGGATTCGAGTCAAATCTGAAGGGTATTTACATTTTCCAGAGACCTGCATTGGCAATATTGAAGTGCTCTCCAATCTTGAATATATGTTGATATAGGAAAATTTCTGTTTCAATTCCCGATTCTTTGAATAACGCAAGCATACTCTCAGTTGGAATGTCAGTGCTGGGATTTATTATCATGACTTGCCACTTTTAACTCCGTTACGAATTTCTTACATGCCCCTTTCCCTTATTGTTTTGTGCTTCTGGTATTGGAATTGTGGCATTAGTGGATCTCCGAGTTTTGCAGATCTATTTTGGAGATGCCTCCGGATGTTAGCTTTTCATGTCAAATCATTATTGTTATACTTCTGCTCAAGCTTTGCTGGAGTGAACTAGTAGAATGAATAATCACTTTAATACATTATTATGTTTCTTCTGTCTTGTCATTTGCAATTGGTTGATCCATGTTCAAAGTGAAGTGAATCTATTTCCCAAACTAACATGAACAAGTTTGACTCAGTGAACACTTCCCAATTAGTTTTGATGTGATCTTGTTGCCTTTGAATTGATTCCTATATATATATTCTCTATGAATTGAGTTTTCATGTATGGTTTTAACAAGTGTCTATCACATTAATGTCAAAAAAGTTCATTATGAAAGAGGTTGTTTTTAAGTTTATCGGAAAAGTTAATTGAAATAAACTCAATAGCTTATAGGTCATCCTTGATTAAAATTATGAACCGGTCCGTGAGTCCTAGCTAGCTCAAATAGAAAATATCGAAATTGTTAAGATGAATCCCGTGATCTGAATTCAAACCTAGAATCTTCCACTTATGTGTGACAACTTTCAAGTAATTTATTATCATTCCGTCTATTTACCAAATTTTATGAATCGACAACCACCAACAAATAGAAGGAGTCAAACTTTTCCACAAACACATTTTTTTAAGAAGTTTCATCATTCTAAAAAGATACTGAATTAAGTATTAACCCTTACAATCGTCCTCTTATAAAAGACCGGGTTGTGGGCAATTTGAATGACACTTAGCTTGTTATCACGATACACATGAATTAGTTAAGAAAAAATGGCATCAATATTAGTATCATTAGAGTAAGCACGTAACTCAGAGAAAGAAGATGATGGAAACAAAAGGCTCCAAGTAGCGAAAATGACTCAAATCCTTCATCTCAAATCTTTTAGCTCACCGATTTTAGCTCACCAACATGATAACATATACTCCCTCCGTTCCTTAATATAACCCTCTTTTGTTTTTTTTTTGTCCCTAAATATAACCCCCTTTTCAAATTACAACACACATTAATTATTTTTTTCCATAGATACCCTTATTTAATACTACTATTAATTCTAAAAGTACAATAAATTGACTTTTCACTTTATCTCTTTAATGAGGGTAATTTTGTAAAATTGTACTATAAAACAGACACATTACCTACACCAACAACATTTCTTAAGAAATGTGAAAAAAGCAATAGGTGGTTATATTAAGGGACGGAGGGAGTATATAAGAAGAGTAAAACATGACATGAGAAGTAGAATCATGATCACTAAAGCGAAATCCAAGATATGTAGTCATAGTTGAAAACTTTTTGAACCAAACTCGTAGAACTTATCTCAAACCATAGATAACTTTCTTCAAATTTATTAAAATAATGTCTTAAAAAATAATTTAATTTCATCAAATCAAATATGTTCATAAGCATATAGAGTTCTGTAAATTGCACATTCAGATTCAGTTTAATAGTTCAACCCACTAGTAATTGAATAAGACACTAGTAACAAAACAATTGGATTCAAGTGATTGATAAGTTTCATCAAATAATAATATATTGTTGAGCAGAATATGAATTTCAATTCATGAATGGAACAAATTTTTGCCATACTTTCTTACTTTACGGCCGAACTTTGGATTACCTTGACTCTCTTCCCATGGCAACCGGAGGTTTTAAAAAAAAACGGTGTTAAAAAAATTGCCATTTAAAAAAGCAGCAATAATTAAATGCATATCATAAATGCAATGTGTTTTCTTTTTTATTATTACAAAATGCAATGGCTTAATAATGTAAACATTCAATCACAAATTATTAAGGGCGTGTTTGGTTCAGCTTTGGATAAAATTGATTCTGATATAATTGATTTTGTCAGAATTGATTTTGAGAGAATTGATTTATGTTTGGATACAATAATGTAGAATTGATTAATCAAAATGAATGTTGTTTGGATAGTTTTGATCAAAATTGCTTTTGAATGTATAATTACTAAAATGGACGGACATAGCTAAATAAAAATAAATGAACATAATAGATGAATGTATGTGCAGATCAATATTAAATGTATATATATTATTTAATATAAATAAATAATTTTTCTGTATATTAATTTAAAAAATAATAAATACGATCGTTAAATCAATTTTTTTTGACAAAATATTTGTTCTATGTATTTTATATTTCTTGATAAAATATATTTAAGTTAAATAATAATAGAGTTTTTTTAAAAGAAAATAATAATAGAGATGGTAGGCAAAAATGATAAAATGTAGCGTAAAAGAAAAAAAAAATGCAGCAAATCTGAACGAAAATACCTTAAAAAAAACCAAAACTTGGTAACTCATGTTCATAAATATTTTAAAGGGTTAATTTAGTTCGTTAAATTTTTTGATTAAATTTGGTTCCTTAAATTAAATAAAAAAAATTGATAAAGGACAATAAAAGAAAATAATGGATTGTAATAAATAAAATATAAAATTTAATGGAGAATTGATTCTAGTTAACTCAAAAGTTAGGAATTGTAGCTTCATCTAGAATTGCTTTTAGAGAGTAAAATTAATTCTAAAAAGCTAAACCAAACATGATTGAAAACTTAATTTTTTACTTTTGATGTGGTGTAGAAATGCTTCTTGCTGGAAAGAAACCAAACCAAACACATACTAATTTGATTTTGCAGCATCCATATATAAACCGTAAAAGGAAAAATAATAATAAACACCCAAAACAAAAACCGTCCTGCATTTTAGTGTGGAGCTACTGGTAGGTATAGGTGCATTATTATGATGCTTTGGGTGCATCTATCTATCAAAGAATTATGCGATAGATTAGATAGATAGTTTAACACGGCCGACAAAGGGTACAGCCTCCGTAAACCGTGAAATATGTTGAACTATATTTATATATTATTTGTCCACTTGTGTATAAGGCCATTTTGAATGAATGATGTCTTGTCAGTAACACTGACTTACACATAGTGAGTGAGGGATTGAAGTACGGATATGTAGGAAAGCTTTCTTCTGCAAATTTGCAGGGTACATATAGAGAATTAATTGATGTGTAGAGACTTCTGAAGCTGTTGCAAACAGAACAGTTGAATCAGTCAGTGCGGTTATGGTAGTGTGTAAAGAGACTAATAGTAGTACAATGTCTCCAAATTTGGAAAGTTAAAAGTTTGAGTTTTTGTCAAATAGATTACTTTTTAAGGTGTGTAGAAGTCAGGAATCTAGGTTCGGATTTCGATCCTTATAAATAATGTCTTAGTTAGCTACTAACTGAGTTATATTTACGAGATGAGTTTTTAGTTAGTAAAAGTATAATATTTTGAAATAATTTATAAGATTCAACAATGTTTTTTTTTATTAGGCCATTTATTTATTAAGATTAAAATATGGTAAGACGGTCTGAGTTAAACTATTTGTCAAAGAAACCATCAATAGAAATCTATGCAAATTATTCAATTATTTCAACAATTATTGGACAATTGTTTCAAAAAAGAAAACAAGGAGAAATTAATTGTGAAAAACATGTATGCAGGAAAAAATAACCAAGGAGAATTTCATAGGTGCAGTAAGTGTGAGTGTGTTCCACCTAACAGCTTATGTTTCAATCTAAATGGATTAGACATAGTTCGTAAAGGAAAACAATCTAGGACTTTCAAACACTCTTAAACTCCATTGATTCAGCATCAGTGTTTTTAGTGCTCCCTCCATTGCAAAACTCAATTGTCCACCCCAATCGGTAGGTTTTAAAAAATGAATTCTGAAATAAGATCAATTTTTTTTTTTTTTTATCTATGAAATAAGATTAATTGATATGCATTGTAATTTGTAAACGACTAAACATAAAAATGTTGTGTTTATGAAATGGTCCAAATGCAACCCAGCTAAATCAATGGCAAATTGGAATGGATCTTTTTTGAAAACAAATGAGAAATATCAAATTGAATAGTATAGTCGAAAGAGGTATATTGGAAGAACATAAAAGATACTCAACCATTTGAGAACATTAGGTGAAATATCCTAAAGAAAGAAAATCGCACAAAAAAACTGGTGATTAACGTTTTCCTCTTTTTCACATTCTCCTAATCATAAAATAGAGTTTGAGCATAAAATATCTGGTTGAGCCAAGTTATTCTTTGTTAGAATTCTATTGTTCTAAATCCTCCATTTGAATAAAGATTTCTTCAAAGGAGTTGTTTTGTTCTAAATGAGATCTGTGAGAGCCACATGTTCATCATGCACCGGCTGAGCCAAACATGATAAATCCTTTTAACAAAGTACCTTTCATCAAATGTTATCCAACAAAGAACAACAATATATACCACTTGTTTCTCCTCCCAAACATAAAGCCTCCTAGGCAACCTCCACCCTACTCCTTCAACACCCAAACCTAACATACACATATCCTCAACATACACAACGATTTTCAGTTAACTAAAAAAGTCTTCTAAACAAATTACATAAAGGACCATCTTCAACCACCGATTATGTAAAAACAATGAATTTTCCCATTAGCCAACTCTTTCACCATGTTGTCGTCGAGCCAATTACCAACATTCAACCCCGCCCTTTCTCTAACACCATACAAATATTTCCACCACACTGACGTCAGACTACCTTATCATTCACATGGTTTTTCTCCACCCCAAAACAAGCAACCAAAACCTTGAACCATAACTCTTTGATCCACATGCAACCTCAAATACTATTTACTTGACATATATATATGTATATTAAATTAAAGACAAAATTTAAAAGTACCAAGCAACAATTCAACGAAAAATTTCTCTGTTTCCATCCTAAATAACTTATTCTTGATATAATTAAGCAAAGAGTATCAATAATGGAGGTATCCTTAAGCCTTTGGATTGCGGTTCTTAGTGTGTTAACCGAAATTTCTTCCATAGGCTCAACCTTTGGTTCAGGTTGTAAATGTGTTAAAGCAAGTGGGGAAGGTGTGTCCACAATTTCAAAAATCCTAAAAATTACATGAAAAAATATTACAACCATGAGTACGATGATTTATGGAAATGTTATGTTTAAAGTATTCTAAGACCACGTATACATGCTATATACATGTTCATTATGCTTATATCTTCAACACATATTTGGTTGAAAATCAATCTGGTGCAATTAAAACAATTTTGCACATGTATCATGTCTACAAAGACCATATACATGTTCATTAGCATGAGTATAACTTGAAGAAGAAAAAAAATTGACATAAAAATTTTAAAACAGAAATGTACCCGCCTAGCTTCAAATCAATCGCATTCTATTTTATAGTGTTACCATTCCTTTCTAACTCTCTTTCACTACCCACTCCTGTAAACACTCGAATGAAATCTGAAATGTTTTTAAATCAACTATACTTTAATAAACATGAAACAACTGAAATCCAAGTAAACAAAATATGTATAAAGTTGAATGAAATTTCATAAAAGCATAAGAAAATCATCATATAAATAGTCAGTATCATAAGATCGTCCAACAATGTCAGAGATTGGTTCCAAATGGTAAATGGACCTAGTGATATTCAGGTTTGGGAGATATTGTAGCTTTGACCAAGGTTATTTTGGCTCAATTTGTTAACACTTTGAATGGTGAATTTCTTTTTGGGGGGATGATCAATGGTAACAGGTTTGGGGATTTCATCATTGAATGGAAAATGTTTTTGTTGGGTGGTACAGAGGTGTTGTAATAGGATTTGTCTCATAGCTGGAAAAAAAAAATCACAAAGAAGGTTTGGTGTTGAACTTTTTTAGCGTTCCCTTTTTGTTTCGTGCATTTAATATTGGCAAATTCTATGGTATACCTACAAATTTGAGTGTATTTGTATTGGTACACCAAATCAATAAATTAATAGTTAAATGTGTTATTTTTTAAAGAGAAAAATTGTTTTCTATCACCTATAAATATAATAATTAAATCTTATTTACCAAAAATGTCAACGAAATAAAATTTAATTTTTCTGAATTTTTAGTACTCATAATAAAAAAAATTAATTATTTTTTACAATAAAATATAAAAAAATTAGTATGATTTTTATAGACAATAAAATGATGTTTTTTTTCTAATGAAATGACATTTTCTAAAATATAAATATTAACAAATAACTCTTTATTCCATAAAAATAATAGTATATTTAAAGATTTTTTGAAGTAGGAGCACCGGTACACCTCAATTTGCGGGTGTACCGTAGAAGTTCCCTTTAATATTTATTTCTAATGGATTTTTTTTTTGTTTCTACAAAATAGGTTCGAAAAAACTCTTTCTTGGAGGAAAATTAACTAATTCGAATTTTGATGGTTAAAACTTAAAAGTGATTTTTGATGATTTTATAAAATGTGAGAAATTGATGAAAATGATGTTTTCTTATCCAAATTGCTAAATGAGGTTATAAAATATCTTGCAAAATTTGATAATTTGGCAATAGGTGCTTACAAATTTGACACATAGATTTAGAGATGTAAAAATTAAGAGTCATTGTATATTATTAAGATAAGAATAAGATTTGAGATTACATTTCACAATATAGATAATTGTGATATATTTTAAACACTAATAAACTCACATAATAATAAGGTGTTTCTCCGCAAAGGATAATAATGACATGTCATAGTCGCGTCAACATTTTTTTTTGTCAATATTGGTCAAAATATGCAGACTATTTTTAGGGAAAAATATGGATAGGGACTAGTGAGTGCAAAACGGAGTAAATGTGGAGGGTCAAAATTACACATTTTAAACTTTAGAGATCAAAATCACACAATTTTAAAATTTAAAGGGGAAAAAATACAATTAAGCTCTTATGTTAATAAATTTTTATAGTGATTTCAGTGTATCCATTTTGGATAAAAATCTTTCTAAACGCACCTTTTTTTAAATAAAATAAAAAACCAGAGAATGAGAGATTTTTTATCATTTAAATCATATTAATGGTCAATTTATTACCTTTTTTGTCAGATAGCCTAGTGGCTAGAATTCACCTTATAAAATGAATAAGTAGGGTGTCTGGGGTTTGAATCCTAACCCCTACATATAATAATACATTGTCCTACCAACTGAGCTATGCTCACGGGACTATAAGGTTAAACTCTTACCACTTAAATAACACAACAAATATTTTAAAACAGCTTGTGTATATTCGTGTGTCTAATTTTAACTTTTTATCTCTCAAAATAAATTAGTAGTTGTGCTACTAAACGACAAGTTTAAAAAAAAATAAAAATTGCACCTTCTAATTTGTGTAGAAACTTATATTTTGGAATATTATAAAATAAAATAAAAAACTTATATTTTTTGGGACGAAACTTATAGTTAAAGAGACATATACATTAGAGACCGTAATTAATTAGGTGGGGTTATGGAGTTTAGCCTAGAGTCGAAATTGCCACGTTTTAAGCCCGGAAACTAAACGCAATTTAGGCAAACAAATGAAGATAGATTGGATATGATATGAATTGAAAGTAGTGATGGTCGGACAGAAGTAGAAGAACATGGGATTCTTAAGCTTTGGGGAACAAATGGGTAGGGGTCCATTTTAATTGAAAGTGAACCAATAACCTTTACTTCACAATTATTTGAACAAAGTACTATTTAGAAGCTTTATTGGTGTTTCTGGCTAAGGTCAAGGATTAGATCCTATAAACCCTTTCACATCTTATCTTTTGTACCAAACTAAATGCATTGGAGCCTCAATGAGAGGCTTTTGGCCTTCTAATGTGTAATGACCACCATGAATATATTGAAAATAAAAATTAGTTAGTTGGAATTAGATCACTTGCAATAACAATTCATTTTGTTCACAACCTTATCCCATAGTGTCGATAAAGATGCATGTTACAAAATTGCATTACCTAATTCTCACTCAAAGTTATACATAACAACAAAACATGATGCCAATTCCAATCGGTCAATGAAGAGACCATAGACCTTTTTTATTTTTTTGTCACCACTTGCACTTTGTATATTACTTTAATAATTGTAAAACTAGTATGCAAAAAGATTGACCACCATTATAGTGGAGCTCCAATTTGTAATGGCAAAAGTGTAACGTTTTCTTATGGTTAATTAATTAAGTGAAGAAGGGTTAATGATTTTAGCAGCAAGATAGTTGACAGCACTAAAATTCACCCTTCATAAATAGATCTATGATTTATATGATGGATCTTTCCGCATCTTATATTATTATATAGGTTAAAAAAACATAGAATTCCTTCAAAGAAGGTTGGATGCATGTGCTTTCTTTAACCAAACCCTATCCAATTCAAGAGGGATCCAATTTAGATGGAAAGTCCCCACCACCGCCACCACTACATTAATTCACATTGCAATATTTTGCATACACCTTTTTTTGAAAAGAAAAACAAATAACATTAAACTCTCATTACCCTTTGTTTTTCAACGGATGACGTGAACATTTAGCAAGTTCGGTTGGCAAGTTTATGAACTTCAGTGTAATCCTCGGAAAAATGCATAAATTTGATTCCTCGACAAAAAAATCTTTAAGTCTTTTCTTGAGAGTGTGAAGGGTAGTGGATGGAAGAGTTTTGGAGGAGGGGACAAGAGAAAATAGAATGAATTCCTAAAATAGAATGAATTCCTACGTATCTCTTTTCTTTATAAAGAAATATTTTACATTTTATTTGAAAGTGTTTTTTTATATAGATTTCAGAGAATGCTAAATGAATGGTCATGCTCCCTCAACAAAAAAAGAAGAAGTCATGCGTAGTTTTTTTTTTTTAAAAAAAAATGTTATTTTTCTAAAGAAATATTATAATAAAATAGATTGAATTTGAAGAATTTATCGACATCCTCAAATCACTTAAAAATTGTTATAAAATATAACTTTTGTGTTCTTTCATTTAAGAAAAAAAATAATTACAAAGGAAAGTAAAGTTTCACATTTATGTTAGAGCACTCTCCTCCCAAGTGTCACGTGATTTACAGAGAGCGAGCGAACACAAAAGGGGATGACGAAGAGGATTCAGAAGAAAGAGAGGGGGTTGTGACTGATGAGAGAAGAAGAGAGATGCCTTTTTCAGAAAAGAAAAAACGATGATAGAGAGTGAAGGTTTTGGCGAGTTCGTGAGAAAGATAGGGGGTTGAGATTCACGAGGGAAGAAAAAAGAGATATGTTTTATTGCATGAATAACATTTGACATGTTTGCATGTAACCCTCATGACAATTGGTTTATCGCATGAATAACAATTGGGTTGTTGCATGCATTCCTCTTGACATTTGGGTTATTGCATGAGTAACACTTGGTTGTTGTTAAGGGTGTGCATGGTTTAAAAACCAAACATTTAAGTTATTGCATGGGTAACACTTGGTTGTTGCATCATGACACTTGATTTATTGTATGAGTAACACTTGACTTGCTGCATGCATTACTCTCAACATTTTAGATGCATTTTAGGTACTCAAGGACACAAATGACAAAGTCTTTTGTGAAAGGATAAAGAAGGGTAGGGTTGTTATTTTGAGATACTGTGATTTTGCCGTCAATGAACAGAACAATGTAAAACTGTATCACTTGCTTAGGGTTTTACTAGGATTTCATTGCATAACTTTCTTGAAAAAAAACATTAGTTAAAAAATCTCACTTTTCGAATTGCAATTTCACGAGTTTTCGAAGTTGGTAAATGTTCTTTTTAGAAGAAAAAGTAGGTAAATGTTAACATTCTTTTTTTCTCATAGACGGTGAATGTTAACATGGTGATATATATTTATTGTGAACTCGAAAATAACAATTGATTTAGACAATTGATTTTTATTATTAAATTAATAATATTTTTGAATTCATCATGATAGTAAATAAAATTCACCCTATCAAACTTTGTTTTTTTTTGTTAAAAGGCTAAAGGAAAGACAAAAAAGAAGAAAATAAAATATCAAGAAATAAGTTAATATAACATGAACTAAGAGGTCAATATTTGAAGAACCTTGATTTGTTGGTTACACTAAAAATGGCTTGGTTGAAAAGTGGCTCTCCATTCTTAGTGATATGCGTTCAATACTATATTAACCTTCACTAAAAATAAGATATTTTTAAGAATCATTAAAATAAAAGTTCTTAAAAAAATTCCTCAATTCTCCTTTTCGTTTTTATTTTGACCGAATATTCTACTTTTTTTAGCTGAAAAAAAATAATATACTCAGCCTCATTTGGACAACGTGGCTAAATCATCCACATAGGATAGCTATGATTAAGTTTGGTGGGCTATAGCATTCTTCACAACCCCGATTTCAAAGCTTATGTCATTATTGATCATAGACACACATGTATTATGTAAAAATGAATTTGTAAAAATGATTTTTAGTTTAATTATTTTTTATATACATTTTTTTAAGGGTTTTATAAATACACGATTATTTGTTTTTACCATCATACATCTTCATTTTTTAGCATCATAAAACATCGACTAAAATAGTCCCGCCAACCTAGCTCAATTGGCAGCGACATGCATTATTATATACAGGGGTTGGGATTCGAACCCCAGACTCTCACTTAGACTACTTGACCCAAAACAAAAATCAACCAAAATGAATTGATTTAATTAGTAAGAATTTGACCCTTTGAAATAGATAGTCAGGTGTTTGATCGTCAATTTAATTAGTTATCATTCGGCATAAATTTTGTACCAATGATATATCAAAAAAAAAAAATGAAAAACTATCAATTTTATTGGGTTGAAGCGACACAACAATCTAAATTCATATACATATGCGCGATTTCAAATTCTAACACAAATTGAGATAGATGTTTTAATTTAACAATATCGACTATGTTAAGTTTTATGGAAAAAATTGTCAAATTTAAAATTTTATGAAAAAGACTAATATGATAAATAAAACTAATTACCAAAAATAAATTAAAATACATTGTATTACTTACCGGCTAATTAAGTATAAGTTATTTTTCGTAAAAAAAAAAAAGAAAAAGTATAAGTTATTAAATTATCAGAAAAAGTCAAAAACCCGTATGAAAAATAAGCCAGGAGATCTGTATCATTTTCTACAACAATTTTTTACTATAATAATAACAAATAATATATTATTTCTTTGCTTTTTGCTATAATACGCCATAGGTGCCTATGCTTCTTTGGACTCATAATAATGAAAGCTTTGTTTGATTCATGAAAAAAGATCCCATTTTTTCATTGACCTTTCTCTATCATCACTCTCATTTCAATATATATAAATATTATATCTATCTATCTACTTCACCTTCTTCTTCTTCTTATTTATCAGATCTCAGATTCATAGCTTCTTTACGTGAATCTCTTCATTTATTTTGATTTTTTTTGTTCATGTTTTTTCTTTGTTGGAAGACAAAACATGAATGAAAAAACCACCTTTGTAGTAAAAAAACACATACCTTAAAATTTGTTAGTTTTGAGAGTCACTTTTAGTTTAGTACATTGCTATGTTTCAAGTTTCAACTACTTGATAAAAAAAAAAAAACTATGTGATTTGAAAAAAATTCAGTCATACACAAAACCCAATTGAAGTGTCTTTTCCTTCTTCAAAAGGGTGTTTATAAAGTTTACTTTTTTTGCTGTTTTGTTGAACATGGTTGAGTGTAAGAGAAAGAAGGAATCACAAGGTGAAAAAAACAATAACATGGATTCAAGTTCAGATTTTCCAGATGAAGTGTTGGAACGTGTTCTTGGGATGATGAAATCACGCAAAGACAGAAGCTCAGTTTCATTGGTATGCAAAGAATGGTACAACGCTGAAAGATGGTCAAGGAGGAATGTTTTCATAGGTAACTGTTATGCTGTTTCACCTGAGATCTTGACACGTAGATTTCCAAACATAAGAAGTGTTACACTCAAAGGAAAGCCTCGGTTTTCTGATTTCAACTTAGTTCCTGCAAATTGGGGTGCTGATATTCATTCATGGTTGGTTGTTTTTGCTGAGAAATATCCTTTTCTTGAAGAATTAAGGCTTAAGAGAATGGCTGTTAGTGATGAAAGTTTGGAGTTTTTGGCTTTTTCTTTTCCTAATTTCAAAGTTCTTTCTCTTTTGAGTTGTGATGGATTTAGCACTGATGGGTTGGCTGCTGTTGCTACTAATTGCAAGTAAGAATAATTTCTCTTTATACTTATATTTAGTTCAGAAAATATAAATGTTTTTGTGTTTTTTTAAGTCTATTTAATTTTTCAGTTTTGATTCCTAGATGTGGATATTGTTAATATTTGATTTATGATGTGTAAGGTTTAATTTGTATGAGAGCTAGAAAGAGTAGTATTCAGTGTTGTTCATATGAAACAATAGTTGAGATTTTATATTTACTGCTGATGAGGATGTTTTTCTTTTCAGTTTTTACCAAGTTGGTGATGTTACTCATTTGATATGAATTTTTTGCTTTTGTCTTTTGGATGATGTTATATAGTTAATAGATGAGTTTAGTTTTAAACAATTTTAAACTAAATTTGATTCTCTTGTATAAGTTGTCCGTGCTAACCGAATTGAATAATAGATCATTCTTTTATTAGATTCCTTTTTCTGTTTTCTTGACTGTCTGGTTTGTTTGCCATTTGAACGTGTCGTGCATTGATGCAATTTCCCATTGGTGAGATGTTTGTGAATTATGTTTGCAGTGGAAACAGAATCTGACCACAAAACTGTGATTTTGAGAGTCACTTATGTTATGTAAGATGTAATTAATATTTGAGCATCAATTGAGAATGGGAACAAGGTGATGTAATTAATATTCCTTTTTGTGAACAATATAGATTGATTTATTAGATTCGTTTAAATACAGGACATTTATAGATAGAGTTAAATTTTCATACACCACAATCAAGCAATCACAACCAATTAATTATATATGTGTAAATTTTCAATGATCTGTGATCTGTGATTCTAATTGATTGATTGTGTAAAAAATCTTTACCCTGACATTGAATACCAATTAAATCCTTATAAATGTTAGTGAAAACTTTAATTTCTTCACTGTTACATAATTATAGTGTGATTTATCAGGGGGAACATTCAAGTACTTTGTTCAGATGTATAATTTTCGTAGAGAAATCGTTTACTTTCAAAGCATAAGCATCTTGAAAATTGTTGATCACATCAATTCCACTATTTTCCTAGAATTCTAATCTTTCTATTGAATCTCCAAACCTTTACTCATGACAGCATCATATGAATATCAAGTAGTTATAAAATTTTGTATTATCTCCATTATGATGCATTTTGTTGCTTAATCTTTCATTTGACAAATAAATAATATTCTGAATATTGCTTGGATGCAGGAACTTAACTGAACTTGACATACAGGAGAATGGCATCGATGACAAAAGTGGTAATTGGTTGAGTTGCTTCCCAGAAAGCTTTACATCATTGGAAGTATTGAACTTTGCCAACCTAAACAATGATGTAAACATCGATGCGCTCGAGAAACTTGTCGCTAGGTGTAAATCATTAAAAACTTTGAAGGTTAACAAAAGTGTAACACTGGAACAGTTGCAAAGACTTCTCGTCCATGCTCCTCAGCTCTGTGAGCTTGGTACTGGCTCATTTTCACAAGAGCTGACAGGTCAGCAGTATTCAGAGCTTGAACGCGCGTTCAACAATTGTAGAAGTCTTCACACCCTTTCTGGTTTATGGGTTGCTTCAGCACAATATCACCAAGTTCTATACCCTGCATGCGCAAATCTTACTTTCTTGAATTTTAGTTATGCTCCTCTTGACAGTGAAGGTCTTTCTAAGCTTCTTGTTCGCTGTCCTAATCTTCGACGTCTTTGGGTATGATTTTCTTTCTTTGTTATTTATTCTTTAAAGTTTCATCGATTTAGAAGTTTTCGATTGGTTTTTTCCGGTGCCTGCTAACGAAAGTGTATTCTAACATCTACATTATGCAGGTATTGGACACAGTCGAAGACAAGGGACTGGAAGCTGTTGGATCATATTGTCCATTGCTTGAGGAGCTACGTGTTTTTCCTGGGGATCCCTTTGAGGAGGGCGCTGCACACGGGGTTACTGAATCAGGGTTTATTGCTGTCTCTGAAGGATGCCGGAAGCTACACTACGTCCTATACTTTTGCCGTCAGATGACCAATGCTGCTGTTGCTACCGTTGTGGAAAACTGCCCAGACTTTACTCATTTTCGGCTCTGCATCATGACCCCTGGTCAGCCAGATTACCAGACTGGCGAACCTATGGACGAGGCCTTTGGAGCAGTTGTTAAGACCTGCACTAAACTCCAAAGGCTTGCTGTATCAGGTTCTCTAACTGACCTGACATTTGAGTATATAGGGAAGTATGCTAAAAACTTGGAAACACTTTCAGTGGCTTTTGCTGGAAGCAGTGATTGGGCAATGCAATGTGTACTGGTTGGCTGTCCGAAGCTACGAAAACTTGAGATAAGGGACAGTCCATTCGGCAATGCCGCGCTTTTGTCTGGTTTTGACAAGTATGAGTCAATGAGGTCACTTTGGATGTCGGACTGCAAAGTGACGATGAATGGATGTAGATTGTTGGCACAAGAAAGGCCTAGGTTGAATGTTGAAGTGATGCAGGAAGAAGGAGGTGATGATAGTCAGGCTGGAAAACTTTATGTTTATCGTTCTGTTGCTGGGCCAAGAAGGGATGCACCTCCATTTGTTCTCACTCTCTGAAATGCCATCTCCAGTCCTTCTTTGAACCTCAGGAAAGTCCTCGGTAATGTCTCTCTCTCTCTCTCTCTCTCTCTCTCTCATAACTAGATAATAACTATGAATTCCTAATGAAGTGTGAACGACATCTAACAGCTACTCCATTAATTATATAAGAAGTTACATGAGTTATTGTTTTCAATTGTATGATTCTGCTCCTTATAACTCAAATTGTTGATTGGTAAACAAATAGTGGCCTTACTACCGCAGCAATCACTTTTTTTCGTCAACTATGTCGTCATTGTAGTGTATGCTTATGTGAGTTTATTACTAGAGCCATATGCCATGCATTATCCACTTTTACAGGTGCATGATCATGATATAAGTAAATGCTACTTGGTCATCTGTCTATTCCCAGCTTCTCATACACACTCACCACATCTTCTCAGTTCTCCACTGCTATAGCCGTCTCTTCTCATTTCTGTAAATGGCAAAACACAACTTTACAGGGATCTCCCAGACTGTAACACTCTCAATTCCCTCTCACACAATTGCAACCAACCAGCCATACAATTGCACCACCATTTTCAAGTTCCCTCTCTTCTCTCTGCAAATAGTTCTTTCCCCTTTTTGTATATTTCTGTATTTTTTAAAATTATTTTAATGTTCTCATTAGAATAATGAGTCAGGTTTGGTTAGATTAGATTATTTTCTGATCAACCCCCATTGAGTAGGATTGGTTCACTCTGAAAATTATACACAAAATGTACTATATAATATCGTGCTGTTATTAACTCAGACACAGCCTTGTAATAGTTGACACAAATCCAGTATATTAACACGAACTTCTCACGCGAAACATGGATAAATAGTCGAAACAACAAAGACCGTAAAACCTTCATCCAAACAAGTGATGACTTTTGCTCTCTTGCCTTGTAATTCCATTCTCTTCCCTTCTTATACTCCTTCAGCTCTTTGTATCCATCAACCGACTGTTAGTTATCTTTGCCTTGCCCTCTAGATTCTCAGCGCCTCTCTAACTGAATATATCTCAACGTGATTGCCATGCTATACTGACTTACCCTATACCTGGCAGCTTCGTTACACTGTGTCAGTCCTATTATTAGTTTGTAATTTCCACTTATCTCGCGCTTTATAATTTTGTTTTGCAGCCATTGAATGCTACCGTATATGGCAAAGTGCGCATAGTGATTATGAAGGCTCAATAATATGGAAGGTGGAAGGAAGAAAGGTTGAAACTTCAGTTCAATCATGTAGCCAATGCTTGAAACGTAGCTATTGATTGTTGTTTGTGTTGATACATCAATGCAAAGGATAAGGAAGGCCGGCGAGAGAGACACACAATAAAGTAATCTTTTGACATCAAATAATTGCAATGAACTTGCCTTCTTTAGACCACTTGGACCCACCAAGAAAAATAATGCAAGTGTTCATTGTAAATGAGCAATAATTGTGAACAATATATCCAAATGACATGAAAAATCTTGTATTTGATTACCGGCAAAAAGTTATTTAATTCACAGGATAATGAATGCTAGAAGGGAATTTGCCGCATGGTGAAGACATTTTGATTTTGTTTTGTTGAAATATGTATTCTCCCTTTTGATATTGGTGGAAATCTAGGAAATAAATGAGATTAAAAGAAGAAAAAATTGAATCATGCATTATTGTTTCTTTTGTTGAACCATGTATGTATCCTTTGTGCGCAACCGTAGAGACTAATCTCTCAAGTCGGATAGGGTGCATTGGGTGGCAAAGTTCTTTCTCAAAAGATTTGATTATGTTCCATTCTCGTGGCTAGATTTAAACCTAAAATATATGGATACGATGAAAGCGTTTCTTTTACTATCTCATTCAATTCAATTGCGCTAGGGTATGATTGGATAAAAATTATAGGTTAAATCATATTATTTTCGTCTATATTTTGAGATTTACTTATTATCATGATAAAAGAATGTAATAATGATTAATAACTTATCATTTTAAAATTTAGACACTTTACCTCAAAAAAAATAATAAAAAATTATAGTTTTTTTTTTTTAAATATTGAAGAAGTCATTTAAAAGAAAAGATTTTATGGTGTCATGTTTGCAACATTTCAAAATCATTGCATTGCCAACGAAGGTTGGTTTAGTTGGTAAGAAGTTGACTCATCATTAGACCGTTAATTCAACATTCGCTAGTGTGAGAATTTCTTTGACGGATGATCTACCAATATCTCTATAAGTGCTCTTTGCATTTATTGAAAAAGAATTCAATTAATTATATTTGCTATTCAAATATTTCAATATTTGAAAGATAAAATAGAGGTCAGAGGAAATGACTTGTTTAATTTTGTTCTGCCAAAGAAATATTGGGCTAAATATTCTTTTGTCTTGGTCTTCAAGCTTGGTTGGATTGGAATTTCATTAAGGAAAGAATTAATACTACCCTTTGGAAATAGTATATTTTCTTTGGTGTTGTTGATCATGCTCAATAGAAGGATATAATAAATTCTTTTTTATTCTTTGCTCACTACTCGGTCTTCAAACTTGATTGATGACATTTCTTATCTAACAAGGTGAACTCTGTTACTGATGATATTCTTCACACTGATATGAGTACATGCATGGATCGTATCATTAGCATAAGGGGGCACTGGGGTATGGGAACCTCTCGAAGACGTTTATAAAATTAATTCAGATGGTTCACATAATTGGGCACCGGGGGACTTGTTCAATACTGGCCAAACAATTTCATCAAATGCTTCTTGTGGCGGTGTTTAACAATTTTTTTCTTCTATTTATCTCACTCTTCTTATCACATCATCTACTTATCACATATATCACATTATCTCTATTTTTAGCTCTCTCTTAGTGTTGAATGTCTTTTCTTTTACCATATTTATCCACCCCTTTCTGGCACGCACAATTTGAATATCAAGAATCCTAAAATAAAATACAAATGTTTCCTATTTTTGAAATTAAAAATTTAGGAGCTATGCAGAAATTTTTGAAACTTCAGAAAACTATTTTTTAAAATTATGATATAATCTTTTAATGGTGTATTTGGATTAAGGGTTTAGAAAGGAAGAGAGATGATTGTTTACGTTTCTTTTATAAAGTACGGACTATGTAACATGTTTTTCTAAAATAAATTAAGTGTGATTGAAGTATTATATGATCGTTTATCATATTAATATGTTAACTTTTAAAAAATTAAAAGTAAATCTTCCCCTTCATTCTCCTCTTAAACCCTCCTTTTAAACACACCTTAAAAAAATATTTTCCTCTTCTTGAAGAACTAGGATTCGAAATTAACATTCAGAACCCAAATTTTCAACGAGTTTTGGAATTTAGATTTTGGAAACATAACGACAAAAAAGGGGGCGGTGTGCTTAGTAAATGAGTGGTGAAAAAGTAGTTCCCAGAAGATGATTATTGACTTGCTCAACTCAAGCTACTAAATATAAATATAAGTAAGTGGTCTTATTATCTAATTGAAGAATGATATTTATACAATCATTTTTAGATAACTTATGTGACAATGTTTCTTTTTCTCTTCTTATTAGACAAATAATAGAGAGAGAAAGAAAAAGAGATATTAATAATACAATGAGATTATAAAAGAAAATTGTTTCAAAACTTATCAAAACATGACTGTATAAATATCATTTCCCTATCTAGTTTAAGGGTTCGTTAAACTTGTGCCCGTTATGGTTTGAGTTCAACTTAGACCACTAAAACGACTTGATATTGTAAGTTAAGATTTGGTTAAAAAGATTCCTAGCCTATGTTTATTATCACGTGGGTATACCAAAAACCAAAATTATGGCGACCAGAGCCATCTCAACCATTAGGCTAATAAAGGCTCCAAATTTTTAATATTTTTTTAACTAGTATATACGTATATTATTACTAGTATTGAGATAGTAGCAATTTTGTTAACGTTTGTGGTTTCACCAAAGTATTAATTATGTGACGCACACTCCTTATATACAAGTAGAAAATGATTCACACAAAAAATTTAATTTTAAAAGGACATTCTTCTTTATATTCGTTTTGGTGCTCAATGTTGGGCGAGACGGTCCTAACGACAACTCATCGTGATTTTCAAAAAGTCACCATTTATAGCTTATGCAAAATTATAATGGATCATTGTGATGTTGACATAGCTAATGTGATAACAAACATATTGTTAATACAGTAGCAACCCCTTTCTTGGTATCGTAGGTTAATTCAACCCATTTTTTTGATAAAATAATCAAATTTAAAAATAAAAAGCCATCAAATCAGGTTCTTAAAAAAAACCACAAATTGGGTTGTTGGGTTTATATTAATATCAATTAATGTTGATTAATTAAACCTCAAATTTTTTATTAAAAAAAACGCATTTAAGGTTAAATATCTTTTTGATATATATAAATATTTTAATTTTTTGTTTTATTTTTTTAATACCTTAAATGTTTTTCGTCCACACTTTTGGTTCATGCATTTTTTTAATTCAGGTCATGTTTATCCTTTATATATTTTTAATGAGTTTTTGCATGAATGTTTTAAAATCCTCTTCTACCAAAAAGTATAATTTTTTAACAAAAAATAGATTAAATATGAATTTCTAAGCGACAAAAACATAAAAAATCGTATTTAATTCATGTTTAGCTAAAAAGTTAATTTTTTTAAACATATTCTTATAACATTCTAAAAATGACTGCTAAAAAAGTAAATATTTAATCATATGAATTGACTTAAAACAAAGATAAAAAACGGTGATAAAAAAAGTTTTATATATTTAACCCAAAATTAAAACACAGTTGGTATTGTAACCCAACAAAATAGTCACTAAACCAGGTGCATCTTCTTCGTTTGCAACACGATACCCCTTGTTGTATTTGCATGATCGATTAACATTTTCCGGTATGTCTTGATATCAAATAATAGCTAAAATTTCACAAAGCACAACGTCATGTCAAACAAAAAAAGGACAAGGAAAATATGATTCAATGGAACCAACAAAATGTGGGCATGTATTTGAGAACATGCAACTTGATGCACAGGTTCTCTATATTCAGCTTACATTGCATAGGTCTAGATTGAACCCATTTTAGTGGTCCAAACTAAATGAAAACCCTAGTTTAGTAATTTTAATGCTTTGTTTATTTTTAGTTTTTGGTACAATGCTTTGTTTAATTTTATTTTGATTAGATTATTTAGTTAAGTAATAACAGTTAATAACATCATACTAGTAAAAGTTAGGGTTGAGACCTGAGTTCGGTAGATGAGACTACATCACTACACTCTACAATGCGGAGATTCAAATCCTTAAAGAGATATTCACATTTAGAGTGTGTTTGGATGGAGAAATGTTTTGAGTAATCTAATGTTTTGAGGTAATTCAAATACTTTGAGGTGAATTTCATTGATTGGATAATAATTTGAAGAATTTTCAAAATGATGGGAATTTATGAAGTATTTTATTCAAGTTAAATTTAGAGAATTTCAAATGACATCTAAAAGCCAAGAATTTCAAAATTCTTCATTGTTATAATTTTTCAAAATTTTCATATTGGTCCTCAAATTTTCCAAAAATTTCAATTTGACCCCAATAATTTTCCAAAAAATTGCAAATTAGCCCCTCAAATTTTTCAAAAATTATAATTTGACCCTTCAAATTTTTTGAAATTTACAAATTGATCCCAAATATTAAAATTTATAAAAGTTGCCCAAAAATTATGACTGAAATTTTTTATTATTCAATCCAAACAAAAGTATTGAGAAATGAAAGTAATTTAATTGAATCATTTAAATTGTCTAAAATTCTAAATTCTTTAAAATTTCTCAATTACCTCGTCCAAACACACTCTTAGTTTCTAATTCAAATAGGAATAGATTTGCAATTGAAATCTTTTGGGTATTTTACTGATAAATAGAGGCAATGACTTGTTTAATTTTGTTCTTGAAGTTGCTGCGCATCGTGCAGCTGTTCATGGGCGGACCTGGCCTGGGCCTAGTGTGGCAAGTGCCACACCAGCTCAGGCCCAAATTTTTTTTTTTTAAATGTTAGTGTAATGGTTGTTTTTTTCTGCAGATCTACTCAGGTGTTCTTTCTTATGTGCAATGTATTTTGACTGGTTTGAAACAACCATTTTACTTGAGTTGTGACAGTATGTGATTGACAGTATGATAGATGTCTATAATATATTTAGTAGCAATCTAACTTAGCGGACCATTAGATTTATAGAAGTATGAAAGATCTTTGACATTTGCCAAGTCTTCAATTAGTTCAGCAAATTCAAAACAGTTTGGTATTAGTGAAGCCATAGATGGTTGTTTTATTTTTACCAGCAAAACACCATATACTTATTCTGTAATCTAATTAGACTTAGCGTAATCTAATAATATAATTGATTTAGGATGAAGAATTTTTTTTAAGTTGTGCTTAGAGACAAAGCTAGTAGCAGCGAGAGTAGCAAAGTGATCGACTTTGAAATATTAGATACAAAAATTTAATTAAACTTCTTATTATCTTTACTGTTATTTAATTATTTGATACAAAAATTGTGCCTCAATAATATTCCGAGTCCAGGTCCGCCCCTGCAGCTGTTTTAAGTGATCCAAACTTGATTCGCATGTGCATCTCCCACAGACTCCAACAATGGAAGTGATAATACCAAACAAAAGCAAATATAGCAAGGATTGATTGTGATGGTCTGCAAGGAGACCAACAACACACAGTCTCTAAATTTTGAGAGTTCTAATTTTGAGGTTTTGGTGCTTCATTTGTAAAATATAATATCTTAAAATAATTTTTAGGGTCCATCAACACTTTTTTTATTAGGAGTCTTATTTTTAAGATTACAGCATGACCTTCAATTTGTTTAAGACAACAATAGATATAGCTTAAAAACACAATGATTAAATTAAAATTTAGGTTAAAGAGTATGGGGCTGCTTGATCCTCCATTATTTCTTCTATTATTAGGCGTTGTCTACACAAATAAGATAGTCTTACATCATACACACATCTTTTTCACCGCTGTATAAAAAGTTATGTCATTCCTCATTTAATTTAAGGGTTAACTATGTTTTTAGTCCCTATAAATATACCAACTTTTCGTTTTAGTCCCTCTAAAAATTTTCTTCAACTTTTAGACCCTATAAAATTTTCCATCTTCACTTTTGGTCCATCTTTTAAAGTAAACTCGTATGTAGAATTCATATTTTTGGATAAAATTTTGCAGAAAAAATCATAATATTATAAGAATCTCTCCTAAAAAAAATTAGAATTTTTTTAACAAAACATGAATTTAATATGAATTTTAGAGGGACTAAAACGAAAAATTTATATATTTATAGAGACCAAAAACATATTTAACCCATAATTTAATGGTGGAATATTGCTGATTAAAAACTAGTTTGTGCATGATAGAAGACTTGTGTAGCCAAACTATAAAATTGGCTCTATTATTATTCACATGGAAATATCAACATCCTACTGTTAATGGGACATGTGGTATTATGAATTGAAAATATTAGCAAATACTACTAATAAATAATAATGTGTATGCCATTATTCTGCTGCAAATATTAATTTGATTAATGGGCAAACACAACAAGAAAACTGTTGGGTAGTGTGCCACTATGAATGTATGGCCATACTGCCTATTTATGATTAGATACATCTTCATAAATTAAATATTCATATGAGTAATGAGCTGTCAAAAAATAACTATTTTCCAATTATATTTAGGTTATAATGCTGTATCAGCATATGGGAAAACTGATTGGAAAATGGTGTTTTTTATTAATTATTTGAATTTGGGTGAATTTGAAGTACAATCTTTAAATTCTAGTTACCTATTCTTAGAGGGAAATTCTGACTATAGTTTTTTTGCTTGTTATTGGTGGGATTACTCTGAAAGGGTAGTGTTGATGGGTTGGTGAGTTTTCTTGTTGGGTTCTTTTGTTGAGTTAGGTGCTCTTCAGCAGTGTATGTTTTCTTTTGCTTTATATAGATGTTGTACTGTTGCTTCTGGCTCATGGCATGCTTGGGCTACTACTAAGTTTAATCGATTCATTTTGCCTATAAAAAATATACAATCTTCACATACCTAATTATTCAAATTAAAAAGACATAACACTTTTGACATGTGGTTTGGCCGTTTGGGTAAGAAAAATTGTTGAATGAATATATGTTTTGTGTACGGGAATGATTGAATAAACCTAAGGCTGCCATTGCCACTAAATTATGTGAATTCGGCACATAATTAAGTGGAGGTTGTTGCTCGAAGATCAGACAATTTAAATTTAAAATAGAATTCATTTTACTATAAATTTTAGAAAATAAATTTGAAATCTAGAACACCGGATCTCAAATTTAACCGTTATTTACTAATAGAAGTGTGAATAGGTGTTGTTGATGACCGCAACTAATTAATCTCAATTATTTGAAATTAATTAAAGTATGTCTTCTTGTTTTTACATTAGTTTAATTAATATATAAACTCTGTCGGTGATGGTATATTTTGGGAGAAATTGAGCAGCAATATTAAGAGTTTGATTACGGTTACAATGACCAGTGTTTAGGCTTAGCTATGAAAAATCATATACCCGTATTGTCAAAAATACACACATGCATATACATACTTACTATTGATCATATTCAAATCACCGTTTTAATTCTACATACAATGATTGCTTGAGATGCTTAATTAGTACATGCATGCAGAGTCTGATTAATTTCATTAGTTGGTCCCATTATCATTTCACAATTCACATCACAAGTTTCCTTGTCTAACTCCAACATAAAATTATTAGTAGTGATGTTTGGTAAGACGTCAATTTATTTTCTTTTCTACACGGCTAGTATTTGATTATGCAAGATTGAACGTGATAATATCTAGTGAAGGGAAAAGGTCTACAAAATCTTATGTACAAAATGTATAAATAAAAATATTTAAATTTTAATAAATTATTATAGTAGTGATGTTTGGCAACATAAAATTATTAGTAGTGATGTTTGGCAACTTCTTTGACAAATCCTTTATGCAAAATAACTTTTAGCTTGTCTTTAAGAGGTTATGCAAAGTTTCGGTGAACAATCTTGTTCAAAATTTCGAGCTAATAATAACCAAATTAAACTTAGGGTTATGAAGGACCCATGTATGATCTCGTAGAGGCACATAATTTTCTTGAAGTATAAGTTGTAAAAAAAAGCACTCAAGTAACTAGTCCATAGCCATTATCATAATATTTAGTCAAAATAGTAAAAAGGAATTGGGGCATGATCCACATTACTACACTTGGTGTTCTACTCATAGAGCCACTATTTCTCCACTTTCATAGTGGTTGGACATCATGCTTGCTTCACGCTTATGCCAAAATAAGGCAAATAAATCACTTAGGGCTTGTTTGTTTGGAGAGAAAGTGGGACGAGATAATTACAAGAGAGAGAAGTTGAGGAGAGAAGCACATTTTCCTGTTTGGCACAGAGGAGAAGTTGCAACGAGAGAAATTGAGGTGACAAATTTTCACCTTTTTGCAATCTTCCCATTCATGCGAAGAAATAGAGGGGAGATTGTTTATTTGATTGCAATTACGTTCATACCCTTCTTAATTGCTATCAGTGCAGCAGTGCTCGAACAAAAAATAATTGCTTCATTTTATTCATACCATCACCGTAATAATTAATGAAGGTCTTCAAATTCTGAATGTTGAAATGTAACCAAAAAAAATTCTGAATGTTGACAAAATATCACTAATATCTTTTTTTTTTCCTAAAAAAAAAATCTTTCGTTTTTTCTTCTTCTTCTTCAAGTCAAAACTGAGAATTTTTTTTATTATTTAATAAAGTATTGAAATTAAAGCTATCTCGCTACAAGTAATTTAATTAATTAAATTAAAATAAGTTGTTGAATTCATTAACTATCTAAATTTAAATAAATTGTAAACAAACTAAATTTATTTAAGCAAAATAATTATATAATTAGATTAAATTTTCTTCAAAAAGTAAAATCATTAAATTAATTTTAATGGAAATGTTATTTAACATAAGGGTATTATCGTACTTTTGAAAACAAATAACACTTCTCTCTCCTCTATTTCTCTTTCTTTTCTACCAAACAACACATCAAATCTACTCTATTTCTCTCTTCTTATACTCTCTCACCTATTTCTTTCTTCACAATTTATCTTCTATACCAAACACACCATTAGAGAATTAGAAAGAATGAAAAGAGAAAAAAAAATTATGATGTTTTGTATGTTTCCTTTGAAAGTATATAGGTAGATTAGTCTAATATATAGTAGCTACCCGTGTTAGTGACTTGTTTGATTTCAGAGGTCCATTATAGTTGTCGAATCGTGTCACTTCAGGATCATGTATTGCCAAAATTCATTGAGTCAATTTATATGTTTCTTATATTGTTTTTTATTTAGATAGATTCTTAGATACTTTGGAGTTGAGTTGCATACCTTTCTCCCTAGATAAAATTTGTTTAATATTAAGATTTTTTTTTAAAATAAATTAATATAAAAATTTACTCAAAAAATGATGGACTACAAAAATTATGTCGGTTAGTGTGCGTTTAATTTCACGTTGAGTTTGTGGGAATCATGATAACACTGTATTTTTAACGACATGATTATGACACACTATCATTTTACAAAATTATAGATACAACTTTTAAAAAATTGTAATAGTTTACTGTAATTTTGATAAACTCATCGTGATATCAAATGTGTTTAGATCTTCTTCGATGTATGTTTTACTTATAACAATGAATTTCATGTTAACTATGCACTTTTTTTTTAAGAACTACTATGCACGCATTTGTTATTGATTAAAGCAAGTGATCTTAATATAAAGTGATCTTGATTATTCCATTTGAAAAAAAATTATGCCATGTTAAAATATATCTTCATAAATATGGTAGTAAAGGTATAAACTCCATAAATTTTATTTTTCTCTATTTTCTATAAAAAAAATCTTTAAAAATAATCAAGATAACTATTTTATTTTCAACATTTTTTTTTGAGGAAAGCGATTCTATTTTCAACATAGAAATTATTTATTAACAAAATAATTTTTAAAAGAAACTTGCATACAAACACAATTAAATCCTTTTTTTAATAATCTAAAACAAATTGGCCATATGTGTCACATTTAAGAACAATATCTCTCATACAGAACATTGTCCTTGCGATAATCTTAAATTGTCTCTGAGATTAAAATATATATTAAAGCTTATTTTAGACGTCATTTACTATTTATTTTGACAAATAAACAACATCTATTGTTGAAAATTATTGAGTGGGCTATGTTAATGTGACAAGATATATACGACCCATGTCTATATTTTTCGCTACCAAGGATTACTCCAAATTCTCCAATTGTATCTTCGAGCTCGAGCTACATAAAAAAATGTGTTTTGTTCTTAATTTTATCACGAGATCCTTGGCTTCTTCTTCAAACAAAAATTGAATAATTGATTGCTTAAACCCTAATATGACAATAATATAAGTACTTTTTATGTAAACCAAAATCTATGATAGGTGGAATGATTATATGATCCCCTGTAGATTAATTATACACAATAAATAGAAAATCTATACAGCCATATCAAGCAAACTCCAGTAGTACTGTTTCCATCTTGCCCTCTCACAAGAGTTTGATGATGAACTTAAGATATTATTTTTTATAGATATTTCTCTTGAAAGCTAAGACATTTTAAGACTTTTATACAAAATCCTGAATTTCGCTTCTTCCCTACTCAAAGGTATATAGTGTGGCAATTGTGTATGAATTAATGAATGACATTTTGCACCTAACATATCAAATGGAGAAAATAGAAATTGTACAGTACTTTTTAGAATCAAATGGAGAAGTTAGGCCGTAAACCATTTTTCATTCAAATAGTAAATTTGAGACCATACTGATGAAAGTGATCATTTCTTTCGACTTAAATGTTAAAGTTACGGGTGGGCAACTAATATTGAATTATAATTGCTTTTGTCAAAGTTGATACTCTTTCAAATCCCATAGAGTACTATGAAGAAAACAAGTAGATGGTTATTATTTTTTTATTATTATTATTTGTGTTGTTTCTTCCGTTTATGTGGAAATTTTCTCTTTTTAATTATTTTTTAAGGACAGTTTACGATGTACAAGTGATGTAAGTCTTTTATCATACACAAATTAGTTTTTACTATTAGGTCAAATGAGATGAGATATGATTAAATTTGTAAATCTAATAGTCAAAACACACATTTGTGCATGGTGCAAGATTCTTTTCGTCACGCGCTTATTAGACAAAACCTCATGTGAACATGCATGGTATAAAGTGACTTAGGAATACAAACATTGCTTCAAATTATCCTACATTGCGTCTCATTATTTTGAGTGACATACATGCAAGATATACTGGATGCTGACCCCTGAATTTAGGCATGTGCCGACTGCAAATTGCAATTATGCTGCATGGGAGCAATATATAACTCTTTTTGTGGCTCAACCACTAGCAGGTTGGCCCTATGATCACAAATTACTTAGCTTGGTAAAAGAACATGCTGAATTGCCTTGGATTAGTTTAATTAGAACTACTAATCCTAAAGGTTTGGTCTACAGCAACGTGGTCACATTACATAAAATAAGAATCTGTGACTAGTAGAATAATGGTATCTTGACCTTTAATCAAACAGTGTATATAAAAAAATTAGACACCAAATGACATGATGGGTCATTTAATTTTGTTTTGCATTATTATTAGCATCTTATTTGTCTCATATAAAAGTTAAAAAAAAATCACCTTGATCATCTTTACTCCTAAAATTACCCTAACTGCCCCATATATAAATCATCGTATTGATATGAATGGGTCAATATTTTGCCACTTTTGTTTGGGATTGTAATGACATGGAAAACTTTTATCTTTTGCTTTTAAGCCATGGCTCTGCCTATTACCGTTGGGACCTTCTATTCATTATCTCTCTCGTGAACCTTGCTTTGTTTTTGTCCCTCAAAGTTGAAACTATTAGAATTACTACTAAGGTGGACCACTTTCACGAGGTATTCACCGTAAACTGGTCTTCAAAACTATCAGAAATCCCAACGATGGTCAACAATATTATTCGGAAATAAAAATCCATAACTTTTTTCGTCTTTACAACTAAAACAATGATTTAATTGATGTCGGTTTTAAAGGAGCTACATATTTCCTATTGTTTTAATCAAATTGATATTAATTAAGCTACTATTTCAATCAAAAATTGAAGAGGACCATTAACATATATTACCAAGAGACGGCGTCAATTGTTAGTGTTTTAAACATTTTTTACGTACTAGTTTAATTTAAAGTGATCACTTGTGAAGCGATCCATATTAAAATTTCTTTATAATTAAATGAAATTTGTCAAAGGTAATTGCAAGTTGGTTAAAATTGGTAAGATAAGATTAATAAGTTTAGGTAGGATTCCATTATAAAGAGTATCTTATACTCATTCCAAAAACTAGTTCAAAGGGAGAGGATATTCGAGCATATTTATACACTCAAGAACCCAAAAATCTGAGTAATGTGGGATTAACAACAAACTACAAACAACTTCAAAACCAACTTCAACACCCACCCCCACGCCTAACTAGCTCAAAGGGAGAGGATACTCAAGCATGTTTACACACTCAACAACTCGGGAACCTAAGCAATGCGGGACTAACAACAAACTATAAATAACTTCAAAACCAACTTCAACACCCACCCTCACGCCTAGCGTAGGCTTGGGTCAAATTCTCATATTGCAATCCTTAACTCAGCTTTGATACAATGTTTTTTTTTTTTTTGATAAGACAAAAGAAAGCAATAAAATTCAAGAGAGGGCTTGAACCCTTATACAACCAGAGTGCAAATATTACACAAAAGAAAGAGAGACAAGTAATAGCCACAGCAGGCCAACTATCAAAACATAACCTAAGCTAGAAAAAATTGTCTTTGGTAACCTCCTTTTTATAACGAGTTTGAATTCCATTTGTGTTTGTATAGTTAGCTTGTTGCAACCTATTCTTCCTTTTCCTGCTGAAACCCTTTTACAAAGGAGCAAAAGAAGACATTCTTTAGACAACTAAGGTTCTAAGACTTTTGGTTTTGAAATACCCTTTTTGGAACGGGTGATTATGCCCTCTGAATCCATTGAATCCGCAGGATAAGCTTGTTTGATATGTTTGTTCTGTTTTTTAGGATTGTCAGAAATTTTACTAGCATTGGCCTTCTCCTTTTTCTGCCTTTGAGCTTTCCTGTTAGTCCGAGGGAGGTTACCAAGCTCTACCTTATGAGCCAGGTACTTGGATACATTAATTTCTGCTTCCTGGAGGCTATCAAATGCTGAATCTTCTACATCATCATCAACATCCCCCCAAAATTTCTTCAGAATTTGGACAATTTTGAGGCTAGCTTCAGAGTGTATGTTAGTAGTCTGCTTCCCAACAATAGTGCTAATAGGCCGCTTGTCACTTGTCAAAGAAGTGTAAGCAGTAGTGATAGGTTGTGGCATGGGATGCTGCACAACTATGTTATTCTTGTCTGATAAACCAACATTCAAGACCATGTTTGGAGCTATGATCAAGCTAGCATCCAAAGAGTGAGTAACAGTTGAACTCACACTTTTAGCTACACCAACATCTAAGTTAGTGGAGTCAAGACTAGCATGCACAACCTCAACCAAGGCCTCCCCATCTGTGACATTTTCCAGATCATTCAATAAGTCAAAAGAGTTTGTCAGAGATAGATCCTTCTTGTGTGCATCATTATCATCGGGTGCTACATTTACCATTACTATTTCCCCATTATAAGTAGTAGAGTTATCTGACATTTGTTGTACAATGTTATGAACTAAAGCAGAAGCAATTTGTGTCGAATCAATGACTGGATCTTCTTGGCTAATAGAAATATTCTAGGAATTCACCAAAACCTCTATTGGTTTATCCGGTTGATGGAGTTTCTTATGCAAATTAACCACATTATCATGCATGATGTGATGCTTCTTCACCTCCTTAGATTCACCCTGTATCTTATAACCTATCTTCTTGCAAAAGTGGATTGAGTGACCGATTCGCTTACAATTGGGGCAAAACAGAGGTTGTTTTTCATATGAAACCGCCACATAGAAGGCAAAATCGTCTCTTTCCACAAGAATATTGTTGAAAATTCTTTCTGAAAGATCCATATCCACAAGGGTTCTTGCATACTGCCCAAACATCCTATTCTTGGTGTGTTCATCCAAAGCCAAAGATGTGCCTATAGCTGAAGCAATTTCAAAGAGAATTTGTGGCCTCCAATATTCTTGGGGAAAATCTAGTAACCTAATTCAAACTTGAGCGTGTGTCAGTGACTGATTATGGGGATTAAAATCCCTGGACCAATTCACGAATCTAAGGATCCCTGGTTTCAAATTGATACCATGTTAAATGGGCTTGGATCTCATCCCAAAAGCTAGCACAAAAGATGAGGATACTCAAACATATTTATACATTAAACAGCTTGGGAACCTGATCAATGTGGGCCTAGAAAGTAATTACAAACAACTTAAAAACCAACTTTAACACCCACCATCACACCTAGCGTGAGCCTAAGTCTAATTCTCATATTACAATCTTTAACCTGGCTCTAATACCATGTTTAATAGACTTGATCTCATCCCAAAGTAAAGCTAGCTCTAAAGGGTAAGGGTACTCAAGCATATTTAAACATTCAACAACCGAACTTAAACAATTTAGGACTAACAACAAACTACAAACAACTTCAAAACCAATTTCAACATCCACCCTCACGCCTAGCGTGAGTCTAGATCTAATTCCCACATTGCAGTCCTCAATCCGGCTCTAATACCATATTAAATGGGTTTGAATCTCATCCCAAAAGCTAGCTTAAAGGATGAGGACACTCAACAACCTGGAAACCTGAACAATGTGGGACTAAAAATAAACTACAAACAACTTCAAAACCAACTTCAACATTTTCCAATTTCAAATAATCAATTTTTTGCTCAAATTATTTTTCTTTTCGTTTGACTTTACCACGTTTCTTAACACGGTATCAAAGTCATGAATCATGATACCCACCTTGATGAGATGATCTTAAAAGTTATTTCGTTTCTTATTCTTTATTTAATATTTTAGAAAAAAATATTGTTTCACATCTATGAATCATTTGTTGGATTAATTAGTTATTTAATTAATCAAATATAGATTTACAATAATATTGAATTATGATATATTGTCATTGTACGCTAATTAATTTATGAGTAGTTTGATATAACAATGTTTATGTATGGTGATGTTGGACTATTCTGTTCAATTCAATGAAAGGTCTCCCCCAATGACGGTTCATTAGACAATTAACAATGTGGAGAAACCGAGTTGGTAATGATGGAAGCCATCCTCTCATATTTAATCTCTTCGACTATCTTGATCTAAAGGTACAAAGTTTCTTAATCCATTTTGATTAGAAGTTTATCTTGCGGCTAAGATATCATTGCAAAATATTATTTGGTGGAATTTTATTCATGATAGTGCCACCCCTTTGGCTTTTATTGGACTCTTCGTTATTATACATTTACAACTCACAAAAAGTGTAAGAAAAGAAAAGAAAGCAACTTTCTCAGAATTAGTTATGTGATTCATTTCCCACTACTAATTTCTATTCAAAAGGTCGTTGCTTCCTCAAGGCATCTTACAAAGGGCTTTCACATGGTGGGGGTGTGTGTGACCATGTCATTTCCATTCCATGGCCATTGAAAGCTACCCCATTTTAATTTTTGCCACATAATTAAAGCTATGTCCTTATTAAGATGTGGTCCATCTGAAATTTATATGGTTTTGGGCACCAATTCAATGACCTGATTATGGTTTGATCTTGTTTTCCATAAACTAAAAAAGTGTTCTAGTTAATAACAGTTTCATTGCTTTATTATTTTCTAGGTGAGTTCGGATTGATTTGGAATTTACCAGTTGGTAGCATTAAAACGACAGGAAATATATATATGTATATGAATATTATTCTTCATATCCACTCCTCTTTTTTATGGAAACAATGCAGTAGAAGCAATTTCATGAATGAGATGAATTATGATATATGAAATGTGAATTGAGATAGAAACATAGATAACCCTTTATTTACATAAAGTCAAGCAGTTACAATATTATCCATAATTTACTTTGAGTGATTATAAAATCTAAAATTTACTATTCTTAGAATTCATTGCAAGTTATTGGTATGGCCAACTTCCAAAGTTTTACTTAATTATTTATATATAATGTAGTATATACTATTTTACCAAAAAAATAAATAATGTAGTATATACTATAAACGAAAAGAAGTTGGTTGGTTACTCTGTCTGTTAAAAAGTATAATAAATTGATACGAACGATCGATTGCAATGTGCTACTGAATGAGTGATTTTATTTTTTTTATAATAACCGTGTATGAAAACTAAACTCTAAATAGAAAAGTTAGTTAGTTTAATTTGATTTGAAATTGTACTCTTTCCGTTCATTTGTCACGTTTAAATTATAAACTGATTAGATTGATAATCAATTTAGCATGTTTATTATCGAGGGTCCACAAATTGGAAAAGGGAGAAGCTACTTAATTTTTTGTTATGGCTAACGGAGTTATGAGCCTGAAATCTTTGAAAGTATGAACATACCATTAATATTTTAGTTTATCATCACTAACTATTTGACACTTGCTATTAGTTAACACTTCAAATCCAATTTTATGACTTGATTAACCTCTCCAAGTCTGTATCCCCACAAGCGTGGACCGTGATTAAATTTGAGATGAAGAAACTACAATCACTCTCCTGATCCAAACTCCGGAGGTTTCAGTTTGTCAGAGATGATTTAGTATCACTTTAACTAAACTACATTTTTAATTATACAAAGTAACTAAAAAAGTTTGTCAAACTAAAGCTACAACCAACTACTCTAAGGAAGTTAATGCAATCTATGGTTTCTGCTATGGAAAAAAAGTAACATTTAAGTAATAAATTATTTATTCTCTCAAATAACTATTAGTACTAGTTTTATAATGCATGCCTTGCTTCTACCTCACTTTTTTACATCCTTTCCTGTCCTATGTTGAAGAAGTATTATTTTTTATTTAATTTCCCATATGCGTAATGATATGTGTACAAAACAATGCGTCTATAACTGACATTTGAATAAGTTGATAAAAGATCACGATCTTTTTAAACTTAATCTGATATCATAAACTCGAAACTTAAGATCTTAAACACAACCATTTTAAAAATGCATTATAGTTTGAAGAATTAATCCTCACAGTTACGCGTAAAGATATCCGATTAAAAAGAAAATAGGATCAACACTTTCCATCCAAAATTCCAAACAAACACAACCTAATAAATCCCTATCTCTCTCTTGGCCTCTATTGTTGTTTCCCTTCAACACACACCTCACATGATTCAGTCATCTTTTTTAAATGACCCCAACTTCCTTAACAGTCTCTCACTTGCACTTTTCACAATCTGTAATGACACAATTGCACTAACAAACAACCAAAAACATCATAGCTTCGAAGGGTATTTCAGTAAATGCAAATACTAGAGTCCAACCTCGTATGACTGTATCAACTGTAATCTAAGGATAAATTTATAGATCTGCAAAAACAACCTCTCTCTATTTTCTTCATTAAATCGTTATTCAGATTCTTACAATAACCGAATCCAACGTTTTTCGCCGGAAAGTTTTCGCCGGAAAGTTCGTTTTTTCGCAGGAAATGGATGTTTTCGGCAACAACTGAGAATAGAAATGGGTGATGAAGAGTTAACCGGAGAATCTCAACTGGCCGGAGTACCCACCGGAGCTTACCGACTCCGGCGAGCTTTGGAGCTCATTGGTTCGTTACTTTCTCTTACGCTCTCGATCAGGGTCTTCGCCGGAAAATGGCAACTCATTCGAAACAAGCTTGAAGAGCTTCATTCTGGTTTAATCGCCGCCGAGAATAGCGATTCCGGTGAAAATCCGTCGCTTTCGAGGTTAGTAACTTCGATAGTAGCGACGGTGAAGGAGTGTCACGATCTGGGTCAGCGTTGCGTTGATTTCTCGTATAGCGGGAAGCTTTTGATGCAGAGTGATTTGGACGTAGCGTTTGCGAAACTCGATGGTTTAGCGAAGAAGCTTTCGGAGATTTATAGAACGGGGATTTTGACAAATGGGTTTGCGCTTGTTGTTTCAAAACCGTGTCTTGGTGCCTGTAAAGAGGATATGAGGTTCTATGTGAGAGATATTTTGACGAGGATGAAGATTGGTGATTTGGGTATGAAGAAACAAGCTTTGAGGAATCTTCTTGAGGTTGTTGTTGAGGATGAGAAGTATGTTAAGGTTATTGTTGTTGATGTGAGTGATGTTGTTCATGTTCTTGTTGGGTTTTTGGGTTCTAATGAGGTGGAAATTCAAGAAGAGAGTGCTAAGGTTGTTTGTGTTGTTGCTGGTTTTGATTCATATAAAGGGGTTTTGATTAGTGCTGGTGTTATCGCGCCTTTGATCCGGGTTTTGGATTGTGGGAGTGAGTTGGGGAAAGTTGCGGCTGCGAGGTGTTTGATGAAATTGACGGAGAATTCGGATAATGCTTGGGCTGTTTCGGCTCATGGTGGTGTCACGGCGTTGTTGAATATTTGTGGGAATGATGAATGTAAAGGGGATTTGGTTGGTCCGGCCTGTGGTGTGTTGAGAAATCTTGTTGGTGTTGAGGAAGTTAAGAGGTTTATGGTTGAGGAGGAAGCTGTGTCGACGTTTATCAGGCTTGTGAAATCAAAAGAGGAAGCAATTCAGGTGAACTCAATTGGGTTCATTCAGAATATTGCCTTTGGAGATGAGTTGGTTAGGCAAATGGTGATTAGAGAAGGTGGAATCCGCGCTTTGTTACGTGTTATAGATCCGAAATGGTCATATTCTTCAAAAACAAAGGAAATAGCAATGAGGGCTATTGAGAGTTTGTGTTTTACTTCATCTAGCTCTGTAAGTATTTTAATGAGTTATGGTTTTGTGGATCAGTTGCTACATTATGTTCGAAATGGTGAAGTTTCAATTCAAGAATTGGCTTTGAAAGTGGCATTTAGATTATCTGGAACATCCGAAGAAGCTAAGAAAGCAATGGGAGATGCCGGTTTTATGGCAGAATTTGTTAAGTTTCTGAATGCAAAATCATTTGAAGTTCGCGAAATGGCAGCCGAGGCACTCTCTGGTATGGTCATGGTACCTAGAAATAGAAAGAGATTTGTTCAAGATGATCATAACATAGCCCTGCTTCTGCAATTGCTTGATCCAGAAGAGGGAAATTCAGGTAACAAAAAGTTCTTAATCTCTATCTTAATGTCATTGACAAGTTGCAATAGTGCAAGGAAAAAGATTGTTAGCTCTGGTTATGCAAAAAACATAGACAAACTAGCAGATGCTGAAGTATCTTGTGATGCTAAAAAACTTGTCAAGAAATTATCCACAAACAGATTCCGCAGTATGTTGAATGGAATCTGGCACTCATCATGAATGTAATTCATCAATTATTTTTCTCTTTTTTTTTTAAACTGTATATTTACTTTAGTGTCTTACAAGTTTTGCTAATTTGTTTATCCCTATTCAATATGCTTTCTGTTTAATTTCATTGGCCTTGTTGCCTATGATAACAGTAGCACACACCATTATGTTGATTGTAATCAGAGTTAGCGATGATGATACCATAAAAGCTTTGTTGTAGATTTTAATGAAGATACTCTCTGCCATTGCTGTGAGAATATTAGCTATGGTAGATTGTACCTAAGAAGGAAACAATTATAATATATTATACCAAAAGAAACAAAAAAAGAAAAGAACTTAATTACTAGTTACAGTTATTTTTCTAGCTACCTAACTCATTTTTGTTTGGAAGTGTTGCAACAATATTTTATAGTGTATGCATTTGTAAATAGTGTGTGGTACCACATGGGGGAAGACATATATCTACATCAATACTATTACTTGGTAAGCATGTGAGTGGTGTCAACATTGCTTTTCTATATCCAGCATTTTATATTACAAAGCAGATAGTGATAGATGAAGTTTCTATCTGTATTGTTTTTGTCTCTTTGTAAAGTTTTGTACTTTGTTATAGCTACTTCGTAGCTGTTCATTCATCAAGATTGTAAACATGACGTTTGTCCACATGCTTGTTGCCCGTGAACTTTTTAAGATAAGAGCACAGAATGATCATTAATCATACATTACCCTTATGTTTGTCTTCTCTGGTTTTTCTAAGTACTTTGCTTAAAATAATTTGTGGCGTGAATTGTGAAAGTACAAGTTCCTAAATATGGGAAATCAATTTTCTTGGTTGTGTGAATGTGATGATGTCAAGGTGTTGGCTCTCGTGTGTTGATGTTGCGTGTATGCAACCAATGCTATGTGAGAGCAGAATGGGAAACATGTGAATATTCAAATCAATTAGGCTGTTCTAGCCTTCTAGGGGAGATTTTTGCTAGCTGGGGCACGGAATGCTCGGGAAACTCTCATGAAACAGTTTCCAAGTTTCCCAAGTCAATGAAGTCTTGAGATATGCTCATACTCATTGTTCTAAGAACTGGACTTGAACTAGTTACACTATGATTCAATTTATTCAACCATAATTCGGCTCAACCTGATTTGGTTTGGTTCTGTAGGAGTGAACCAGGCCGGTTTTTGGTTCAAATATCTTTAGGAAAATGACTTACCTTGAAACCTATAACAATTGAGCACATAGAAAAAAGTCTTCGGTTGCACCAAGCCACCAAACATAAGTTAAAAAAGTTAAAATGCTAACTACACAAATAGTTTTTGAAAGAACAAATAGTTTAAAAAAAGTTAATTAATTTGTATTAAATTCATATATGCTACTTTCCTTGGCAAGAATGCAATTTGATCCCCCTATTTTTAATTCTCCATTTCAGAATTTTGGACCAACCTATAATTTTGATCATCCAATTTGATGACATGAAAATATTTTAGGTGATTTGACATGAAAATGAATGGTCCAACTGTTGAGAGTCTTAAAATATAAGGTGTGAAAATGAATAGTGACCAAACATGCAATTTATTGTTACGTCATCAAATTTGATATCAAAATCATGGGTTGGTCAAAGTATTAGAAATTGAGGACAAAAATTGTGCAATTAAAAATAGGACGACTGATAATGTGGTATTGTCAAAATAGAATGTCATAATATAATGCGGTATTGGTCAAAGTGTTGATATTTAATAATGCAAATGCCTTATTCTATGTATGCTTGGTGATCAGGCATTTGTTTTCATTTTTTTTGTTGTTTTATTTTCGTTTTGGCGAACAAGCCATTTTTTTTAGTGTTTTAGTTTTTACAATTTTTTTAGAGAAGTGTTTTAGTTTTTACATAGGCTTTGGGGAACAACCATTTTTAATATATTTTGGTTTTTCTTTTTGATTTTTTTTTCGTTTAATTTTATTTGGTTTTTTTAATGATTCTCAGGATTAAATGTTTAATAAAAAAACTAGCAACAGACTGTGGTCCTTACGGATTAAACGTCAAAGCGTGACTTATACGTCAAATTATTGTATTATAAATTCTTTTATTATTATTTTGAAGATACATAGGAAAATCAATTTAAATAATTAATTAGCGATTGACCGTTGTTTCATGTATAAATTGTACAACAATATTATCTACTGACTGTTGTTTTCTAAAGCAAGACTTTTATTTTATTTACAAATTTTTATCAATATTAAAAAATCGAGATGAAATGACGTTTATCAAACGGAGCATTTTTAGTCATACGAGTTTGTAAGTTATTTGTTATAAGGAGTTTATATTCAGGATCACATAAGCCCGTAAACAGAAAGCCCATTAAATAAAAAAAATCAGCCCAAACAAATAAACAATATTCTATTTACGTGTGGGGTTAACATTTTTGTGATTTTGCAAAAATAAAAAGTTCCTAAAGGGTAGCAAGTAATACATCACAATCATTCAATTATTTTATTATTAAATCAATGGTGTAAAGGTTGCTTTTCTCATGATAGGAAAGGATTAACCTTTTCCATGGTAAATGCCACCGTATAAATGCACACAAACAGTATGCTAGAAACAAAACCAGAAATTGAACAAAACAAGAAACAATGAAACGGTAATGCAATTAAATCAGAGATACGAGAACAAGATGAACACACAATTTATGTTCTTTCTTTAAATACAAAATATGTGGTTGAACCTTAAAGACAGGAAGACACACTTAAAGATCAAAGTCAATGCAATAGAGTTCCCTTCATCCCTTGCTTCCCAGGGTTAAGATACAACTACAAAAATCCCAAAACTCCTTTCAATATCTATTTTCACACTAGGTATATATAATGTTTTCTATATTTAATAGTTATTGAAGTGTAGACTCTTAAACACTGTTTTGGCAAGTGTACATTGAGTTAGAAGTCATATTGTTTGGAAATTAAAGTGAAGGCTGAACAATATATAAATAAGAGGATACATAAATCTAATGTCTTAAAGTTTAAGTTAAGATAATTTTATATGTAAGGGTGTGTTTGTTTCAAGGTAATAAATTAGGAATAACATTCTTATTCATGTGTTTGGTAAAAATTTAGATTTTCCAGGAATGTTTTAAAAATTATTTAATTAAAAAAATAAAAATGGAAATAAATGTGAGTGGTAATGGAGAGTTATAACAAGTTGAGTTCTATTCTTATGTGAATGTTGGATTCTCATCCTTTAAGCATGTGAATAACAATAGAAGAAATCATCTGCATATAATAATCATGAGAATATAACATTCATGGGAACAAATTTTCAAAACTTAAAACAAACATGAGAACTTTGCATTTCCAAATTTCTAGAAATCATATTACAAGTCTTGAAACAAACACACTCTAATTTTTATAGATGAAAACATAAACTATTTTTTCAATTAAGATCATTTAAAAAATATTGTTTGACAAAACTTCCTATGTTAAGAAGAATGGAAGAAAAATAATAAGCCTGGACAAACAGACCCTTAAACTATATAACATGAGTATTATGAAAGCAAAAGAAAGAATGTTTAACTACAAGAGATGTATTAAAAAGTGTGGGTGCGTATAGTAACTCTCTCCTTTGAGGCTTTGACCCAACAAATATAAACCTCGGTCCACTAGTGGAATATGAAACCTTTGGCAGTTGCTCTTTAGCACTAAAAAAAGACTGAAGAACAATTAATTACCATTCCGCGATGAACAATACTCCATTGTCATGCATGCACATTTTAATTCAGTTAAATGGATGTTTTAATCAATTTAAATGATTTAAAAAGTGTTTAAACGAGACGTGTTTTAGGTGCATGTGAGTAATTGCTAACCGCCTAAACAACAAACCACAAAAACCATAACAGACAATACTATAGACTTTTTCTAGGTTCCAAAATAATTTGTATTGGTGCTTTCTATTCAGTTTGAGCTTTGAGGTACATTTATTCAAAAAAAAAAAAAACTTTGAGGTATGGAATAAAATTAGCTTTTTATGTGATTTTGATTTTTTTTTTTGTTAAATAGTCTATTAGTTAATCTGGAATTCAAATCAAAACCCTAGATACTAAATGTACCTCTCCACTGAACTATGTTTTGAACTTTTTCTTCACTCCATCATAAAACAGTTAAACGATATATTAAACTTATTTTCGCTAAATTTTATTTCTTTGGGTTACCCACTAAATTATATTTATTCCTTACTATTGATCTTGCCACTATCTTACAATAATCAATATCACTTTTTTTGACAAAGAACTAATATCACTTGATTATAGTCTTTTACAAGTCAAGTGATAGTGGCAAGAATACATGGATGCTACTAAAATTCATGCGTCGTATTTTGGTTTTAAATTTTAAGTGTTCTTTAAGTTGAGTACTTCCATCTGTAGCAAAAAAAATATAAATTAGTGCTTCCATATTTATTTTGTCACATTTGAGTTTGCCTACTCATTCTCAAAACTCCATCAATTATCTGATGATATCATGGCCATAGTTTTATTTTATTTTAAAAGTAATGTCCATATATTTTTCCATCGTGTTGAAACTGCACTTTCTCGTGGAGCTGGCAGGGGTCCCTATGCCGTCGTCTAATCTGATGATACAGGCTTACGGGCCACATTACTATCATATTCATATTGTACCATCATACGACATATAGCACCATACCCCGTCCTAAAGAGGAAGGGTTCCACTAGAGGTTAGGAAATATCTCGCCTAAATACAGACACATCTCGCTTAAAGGCGGTTAAAGGAGAAGTGGGAAGTTAGCACGAAGGAAAACTGACAGTTGAGGAAGAGGGGGGTTCTCGGTATAAAAGGACCCGAAACAAGAGAGAAGGGGATCACCTTGACCAAAAACACCAAGAACATTGAAAACTCGATCACCCTTTCTGAAACAATACCTGCAGTGGTATAAACGATCGTACTTCTTGTAAATACACATATATCATGGTCATCACCTCTCTTATTTAGTTTATGTCAAGCATTGTGCATAACCTATTTTTATCCTTCTTAATTAGTATGTTGTATTAGGTTTATTATTTGTAGGAGAATGAGGGAAAATAAGATTTAATTATCTAAGATTTTATTTATTCTCTATTTTTTTTTCTCTTATTTGATTATGTCATTATTGATTATATGTGACGAGACAACTATTATTATATCGATTTCCGTTGTCAGCATGAACACCTCTTGATGGATGATTTGTAAGTACATATGTGAGTGTGTATTGAACTTTAAAACCTACTCTGATTCTTATAAGCCGTTCGAGATCAATTCATCTAAATTTCTCATTGTAAAGGAAATAAAGTGGCCTACGTGGGAAAATATTGTTCCATTACTTTCTAGTTTCTTAATTATAACTCAAGTATATTTTTTTTTTTGTTTTGAAAGAGATAACTCAACTATATATAAATCATGAATGTAATGTCAACATGGAATGTGATTTGAATCCACTTTGAATAAATACGAGTATTTAAACATATTTAAACAATGTTTATTGTTAGTCATTTTGGTCATCAAATGATGCATAGAATTACATTTGTGATGTGTTTATAATTTTACTACATTCAATGATTATAATGACACCGTCTCACAGATCTAAAGCGGGTAAAATAATGGTTTAATTATTCCTTCGTTGATCAGTGCCATTTTCATCAATATGTGCATGCATCCCTGCATGCGTGTTATACTTGTTTACGTATTCTTTTTATGAAAAGTTGTTTATGTATTTTCAAATTAAACATATTTTTTCCATTTCGTAATTTAATATACGTCTCTAATGTTAATTGTAGGTGGACTAATTTACATTCTTCAAAAGTTATATCACTTGATGGTGCTTATTTATCGTCAATTGAAGCTCACAGAGAAAGGAAAGGAAAAAAAAGAAGTGGTATTCACCTTACTCTCTCAAGGAACCAAATAAGGCAACACACCATGCTTGATATTTTGCTTAGTCATTCGTATAAATCGTTAATGAATAGATTTGTATATGTCTATCCATTGAGATAAGGATGTGAGATTTAATGGCATTGTGACAATGTAGATGTGGTCTATGGTCTAGATAGTTTACGTCATTATAATTTGAAGTAAGATTTGATTTCATCCATTTTCATGCATGGAAGTACTACCAATGTTTATCTGTGCTGAAATAAATGAAAACGTGTTTACGTGAAAGAGAGACAACACCACTCTCTACTTGCTTGTTTCATTAGTTTTGTTGGCAGTTTAATTTGAAAATGAATCATGCCCATACTCTTCAAAATTCTTGTTCTGGTTCATCGTTTAGCTTATTCCGAGTTAAGTCAGATGATGAACATATCATACCAATCTTTAAAATGCCATAAGTTTTATACATGTGATATGTTAGCCTTGGTCTTTGAATTTTAAGAATGTGATATGTTAGCCTTGACCTTTGAATTTTAAGAATAGATCAAACTTATTTATTGAAAGTCCTTTTTTCCTTTTTAAAGTCTTATAAGACCTAATTTATTTCCACTCTTATATGTAGGCTAGAAAAATCGAGAGTATGTTCTTTTTGAACTTTATTTTAAGTATATCTAATCTTCTAAAGTGAAAGCTTTGATATGGAGTGTATTTTTCGTTAGTAAAAAAAAATCAGATTTTTTTTGTCAAATAAACATGTCTTTTATGTGAATACTAAATATAAGTCAACTCTAACACTAAAAAAACTCACTTGTTTTTATTGTTTAATGATTAGCTCCATTTTTACATTTGGCCTATATCTATTGGTCACTATAATAAGTAAAAGTTTACATTTTATATTCATTTAATTAATGATCTATATAATCTTTATAATAGAAAACATACGACATTTAATAAATAAATTTAAAATGTTGATTTTTGCTGTGAATGTATGTGTTCGATCCATATTTATTGGAGTCAAGATTGATTTCATAGATGTAAAACTAATATTCAAATGTTTATTATTCTTGACTAAAATTGATTTTGTTCACAATTCATTGATTTTAAATTGAAGTTAGTAATTTGAGCTTTTGCTTATAGTTAATCTTAAAACTAAGTTTATTAGAATAAACAGACAATTTAGTTTTTAAATTATCATTTTTTTGTTAATTTGGTCTCTAAACTATTAAAATTAATTAAAAGGTCTTTAAATTATATTTTCATTCATCAACTAGGGTCCTTACTGATGCATTTAAGGGTAGAAGTATATTTTTGGGAGCTTTTAGTTGATTTTAATGGCTTATAGAGCAAATTGGTGATAGAGTGATAATTTAATGACTAAATTGAATGTGTATTTAATTTATTATTCAATTCACTTTTTCCCAAACATATTTGTTCTAGATTGGATCTAGGGTCCACTCCTAGGAACAAAAGTCACAATAAAGCGTCAAATTCAAGCACAAACCATCAAGGCTAGCATAAAGCTGCATGATATATGAAACTAAACCGAGACTAATTTGGATTCTTCAATCTCAATCGAACGATAATCTGGATAACACATCGAGTAAGGCGCAAATGCCTAATCTCATTCCGTAGATGGCAGTCCCAATCACCTAATTAAGAGGCAACTCCACATGAGAAATATACATTATTCATTCTTTGAAAATCCTCTTATTCCTTAAACTCTCATCGGATTAAAAGTTGGAGTCATTGCGGATACACCATCCTTTACAGTGAAGGAATATTGTAATCTTCTACAACTCATCATTCCGATCGTCACTTATTTCACCATATGAACTACTCCCTCCGGTCACTATTATAAGCAAAAGTTTACTTTTTCGATACATTGAATGTTAATGTATCTAGTCTTTATTATAGACTAGATACATTAATTATTTAATGTATCTAAAAAGTGAAGTTTTGCTTATAATAGTGACCGGAAGGAGTAGCTGCTAAACAAAAACTATTCTACCTTCTAACTCACTTTTATCTATAATCAATTTTACTCTAATTCAATTAACTCAATAAATTTTGAGAATTTCTTCTTTTTTTACCCTCCGTCCTTTCTCGCTCGACCTCCAAAACTAATTTTACTCCGTTTGCATACATAATCTAAAATGAGTTTTAGTATTTCCGGATCATATAATTTGAAAAACACCCAAACTCCATCAAACAATAGAAAAAGCAGTTGTATCATATGTATACCTATGCGAATTTAACATAAATTCATAAACTACAATATTTTACTAACGAAGACATATATAGCTATATCAAAAAACCATTATATATAATATGTGTTTAGCTCCCTAATGATATACATTTTAAATAATATCTGGCGATTTCATCATCACTTTAAAGACTATCTACTTCAACTTGTTACTACATCTGCAACCTTCTTATCATTTTTATCATTATCTAGGTTTTCAACTATTACCACGTCATCATCTCTAACTATGACAATACCTTCAACACAACTAATTAAGTTTATTATAATTAACGATCATATGCAAATATTTAGGCTCTCAAGCCGGTGCATCATCTTAATGGTGGCGATCCCATAGTTGAGATGTGGGAGGAATAAGACACCCTTCCTTCAGATATACCTGTAATATATGTTATGACGGTTAGACATAAACAAAAAAACATTAAATTCAAACTAAAAATAAAGATTTCATAAGCAATTTTACTATCATAAAATGATTGTCATTCATATATGTAGAGCACATGAATTGATTGTTTTTTTTTTATGATGCATCATGTAAAGGGAAAAGAGTTTTTTAGTGCTCCATTCCGGACACTAGAACTAAAACATACTTGTATTTTTGTAAACATACTTGTATTTTTGTAAAACACTCTACTAAACATTGTCTCGATTAGTGACATTGACTTGGGTAAGACAATACCACACGACGAAGATTATTGTGAGGAAAGAAATTCACATAATTTTTGTGTGACAGCAAAACCAATCACATGCCTGCCTAACATCACATAGCTAGTGTGGAACTAGGAAGCTTCACCTTGCTTTTCTTTTCAAATGCGATGCAATTGCAATTGCAACAAGTTCAGATTGAAAAGCTTGGTTCACCCAAAAAAGAAGCCTAGTGGGTCCGTACTGGGTTCCAACATGTGGAGTGGACCTAAATAGACAGATTTATTCTTCCCTTTCATGATGCTGCTGCTGACGGAAGAAAAACACTGCTTTTGTTCTCTTCACGCGATTGTTGGGGGGAAAGGGATTTTTTGTTTTCAGTTGGGGTGTGGGATTGTTCAAATTTTATATAAATTTTTTTTATACAATACTTATTTTTAACGGTATACAAAATTTAATAAATATGATAAATAATGCGGTTGCTGCTAATTAAATGATATCACAACACATTATTGGATTTTTTTTTGTTGAGAAAATCAGCTTTAATGTATGGATAATTCTTGGTTGATCACAACCAAAAATATAAATTACTTAGATACACAGATAAGAAATATACATAATTTAAATATTTAAATAAAAAAATTGATTCTTCTCTTTCTACATTTTTCTATTTGTGTGGATGTGTTTAATTGATTTAGATTTATAGGCTTTTGACTACACAAGTCAAGTAAAATAAATTTAGAGGTAGGTTAATTTTAATTTTTATTTTAAGTAGGTTAGTGACTATTCTAATAAGTATCATTTAAACTTCTCTCTAATTCCTTACTCTTTAATAAGCCGACCCTAATTTTCTCTTTTTAAGTTCTTTCTTCCAATTTATTCATTGATTGGGTGGTTTGGATAAATTATTGACTTGAAACCATCTCTTATCATTTTTTTCTCTAGCATTTTAATTTAAAAACGTGATTTTCATATAGATCTTTGTTTTTTCGTTATGATTTCATCGTCTGAGTATAACACTGTGATGTTCTTCTTCTTGCGCAACCTTGTTTGATTTCTGAGCTTGTTATTCATTTGATTTCTATTGAAATATCAGTTTTTCAATAATGATTTGAACGTCAGCGTTGCAAATGCAGAAGCATAAATATTTCAGTCACTTTAATTTTATCATATAATTTATAGGCATTTTGTTGTATAATATTAACATAGATGTTGTGGATTTGTTTGTAGATTCATCATTTATGTTTTTTGTAGTACTATTCAAATGATACGTAATAGGAGACCCATAGAATAGTACCCAAAAAAAACTTTGTTTATACTCCCACCGTCCCTATATTTAAGCACTCATTTGATTTTATTTTTGTCCCTAAATGTAAACCCCTTTTCAAATTACTAGATGCATTTATTATTATTTTTCCTAAACATACCCCTAATTAATACTATTAACTTGTCTTGAAATTTGAAATGTCAAATTTAATACACATATAAACAAAAGACAATTTGGTAATATTAACATACTAAAACAGACACATTAATTCCCTAACAACTTTTTTTAAAAAATATGAAAAATACAAACAGGGTTACATCAAAAGACGGAGAGAGTAATAAACATGCAAACTTTTATTAGTTTAAATCAATTTGCTTGCTTCAAAAAAGAAATAAATTTGCTAGACTTTTTTTGGGACTTTGTCAACCAATTGATTTCAAGCATTACTGCATGTGAAAGTGCCGGTTTGAAAGATGATAGGTTGCTTTCTGTCGACCGGTGGGCCTGGATGAAAGGAGCTATATTAATTGGTTTCATTGAACATTTTTTTTTAAAATATATTATCAAGTACGTCTCATAGGGAAAAAAGAATGTTATCAAGTGTCAATATTTACGTATTGATTTGTTATATACTTATATTACTATAATTCAGATTATGATATCTATGGACTAAGGTTGTTTTTTCGCAAATGGACTATGGTTTTGAAATGAAATATATACAGAAAATAATTTTTTATGTTAGGCCAATATTTGATGGTCTGAAGGTTTCTTTTACAATAAATATAATTGACATTTCTACGACGGGTACGTTATCTCCACTTGCAACTTGCATGCTTCGTAATCAAAGAAAATAAATATGTACATGGAACTCCTTTAGTCAATTTTGAACTCTAGATGAAAGGCAAACTTATCATAAATAAGCAACAATTGGTGACTTGACTTTAGGAACAGCAAGATTTATGAATATGTTGGGCACACACTCTGCAGTCCAATATGGTGGATCGATCGTATTAGTCAATATTGAGTTAAGAGTTATGGACGATCATTCATTCTCAGTTTAATTTTCGAATTGTGTGTGGGTTCAGTTGAAGTTTCTATTTTAAAGGTAAGAGAATCTTAGGGTTGGTCCAATGGAAATTTAGCTGTCCCCGTCGGTATGGGACCCTACACTAACCTTTGTACATTTATATTTATATGCCTCCCAACAATATTATGCAGAGTAAATGCCCAATAATATTTCGACTGAAAAATACAGCTATATATAGTTGACTATGGTGTCAACGCCCATGTTGTACACATTACCTAGTTAATATCATTATGGTATAAGATCTTAATTAATGTATTTCGGATGAACCCTCCCAGTTAAAGATGGTACTGAAAGAGAGGTGTATAGTTTTTTCCGTTTATGTCATTGATTATGTTGACAGCTTGGATTTTGTATCCTGAAAGAGAGGTATAGTGTGTACTTATAATATTAAGACACAACTTGACATTTTGTTATGGGGACGTAGTGGTACACATTTTTAAATGTGAAGACTTGTATATTAGGGTGTATACATACATCATGATTTTTGTCTAATTATGATGTGTATTGAGATTAATTAATTAAGCAGATATTTTCGTATTTTAATGTGAAAATGATTCGGATTTTGTAGTCTAGGGTGTAATTTGCCTATATTCTTTGATATCATTATAAAAATGTCTATTATTTTTTCACTATGATTGCCTGATTAGGATTAGCCGATATCAAACAGGAACAAGCTGACATATAGAAATTATAAACAAAAATATATTAAAAGGAAGTATAAGGATTACTCTGACCCTAACAATAATATATTTTACTTAACAAATTGAAGACATAAAGTTGGACAAATGCAGCAATATTTTATGAATTTTAACCCAAAGTGTCTTCCATTTTTATCAATAAATTATGAGTACGTTTGATTTGCAGAGAAAATGAGAGATTTGAATGGGTTTTAACCTTAAACCTGTTAACTAAAACCATAATCTAATTTTTGTCATAAATTGATCTTCAAATTCATTTGTTGAGATGATATATTTTAGGGTCAACATCATCTATCATGTCTCTACGGTCAACGACCATTAAGAAATTAATAGTAGTTAGCAACGTAAGAAATGAGATTCCTCTAAATTGGAGTCGTTTGCGTTTAATGTTATTTTCCCTCAAGAACATCAAATTCAAAACACCGTTCCCTGCAAAAAAGTCATGATGTGACTATATCCAGTGAGTCCAACCCCAATGTATCCCTTCGTTTTGTGCTTAATTTCTCTGGCTTTTTATGACTCTACTTGACGTTGTGATAATTAATTTAGATCATTTACATGCTGAAAATTTGGAAATGGCAGTCGGTTTGGGTGCAGTCAAGCTATAGTCGATTGCTCCAAATCGTCCGATCAAAATTAGACAATTTAGATTTTATTGCAATTTTAATTTTTCATCCATTAAAAATTAATTAAATAAAGGGTAAAATTTAATGAAAAAAATGCTATATTGAAATATAATATTTTTTATATGAAGTTAAAATAAGTTTTTATAGTTTCCTATATTGTTGTGATTGTCTGTGGATTGTTCTTATTTCAATGAGATTTAACTAATTTATTAATTAAGAATTTAAGTAATATTATAAAAATTAGGTTTAAATATGTGTTTAGTTCTTACATTTTATGCCCATTTGAAGAATAGTCTCTACATTTCATTAAATGTTTTTAAAATCCTCATATGTTATTAAATTTAGTCCCTACTGTTAATTCTCTAACGGAATGCTGATGTGACAATTAGTACGTCCCTATTATTTTAAGGTTAAATATGTTTTTAGCCCCTACATTTTGCGTGACTTTGAAAAATAGTTCTTACATTTTAATAAATGTTTTTAAAATCCCTAAAATAATAAGGACTATTCTTCAAAGTCATGCAAAATGTAGGGACCAAAAATATATTTAACGATAAAATAATTAGGACCCATTAACTGCCACCTCAGCATTCCGTTAGAGAATTAACAATAATGACTAATTTTGATAACGGAGATAAAATGTGAGGATTTTAAAAATATTTAATAAAATGTAGAGACTATTCTTCAAATGGGCGCGAAATGTAAGGACTATAAACATATTTAACCCTAAAAATTATAAAATAGTTTAAATAAAAGAAGGGTAAAAATAGAGGGAAAAAAGCCTTCAAAACGGTGTATCCCCTTTAAATAATTTACGGAATAATTTTTAATTCCATAATCTAAGCTCAGTCTAGCTAGCTCAAGTTAAATGAGAAAACTTATGTGCTCCATATGAATAAGAGTAATGTTTTTTGAAGGATGAATAAGAGTAATGTTAGCATCACTTAGAAAAAGAAATTTTTTGTAACATTGGTTCAATAATTTGGTGAAATAAATGTGGGTTACACAATTTGAAAATGAGTCCCGCATAAAAATAAGTAAATGTTAAAAAAAGTGTTGTTAGCGTCTTTAACAATAAGAAGAAGAAAAGGCTAAGGAAAAGAATGGAAAAAAGATGTCACAATGACATAAAGATTAAAACGAAGGAAGCTTAAAGATAAATTTGCCTTTTAATTCAGAAAGATGCTGTTGGAATAACAATGGACAAGCAGGAAGCCTGTAAGAAAGCATTATCCAATTCATTCATATTTCCCTACATATTGGGATCGATTTCTTTTTCTTTTCAACTTTTGTTTTGTTCTCATTATTTCTAGGATGCTTCGGAAAAGAATTTAATTTATTTTACCCATAGTGATTTTTTTACTTTTCACTTTTGTTAAAGCACATAAAAAATGTGTTCATAGTGATTCATCTCTTCTACGAGTTCAAAATTTCTATTAAAACGGTTAAGAGACCGGTAGGACGACTCAACATATACTGAGGCTCAAGACAATCTTTAAATGACACTGTTGAAATTAATAATAATAATAAAAATAATAATAATAATAATAATAATAATAATAATAATGATATAAGAATATGATATGATATTGAATGATTGGATGATAAGTATATACTCAACCAACTATAAATTAGTTGACCTTTCATCTTTTTGTTTTTGTTTCAAGTGACCTAAACTTTAAGAAACTAACAAGAAAGAGGGTCTAAGATGAATGCTAAGAACACTCTCTTTTCAATATTCTCTCAAACGCTCACTCTCTTATTGGATGAAACCAATGTATGTCCCACCACTTTATCTCTCATATAAGACACGCGACAGCTACTGAACACGGGAAATGAAGAGTTTGTCACATCATTTACTCTCGTCGTTTCATTGCCTGAAAAGTGACTAAAAAGTACGATTTTTTTGTTGTTGTAGAGTCTTAAAACTAAATTATGAATATTTATAAATACCGTTTACTTAAGTAACCTTATAAAGAAGTCAACATATTCATTGTATGGTTAGCTTCTCTCAGCACAATGAAAAGAGAAGAGTCATTGAAAAGACGAATGTTAGCAACATTATCTTTTCAATCATCTTTCTAACACTCACTTATTTATTGCATATAATCTTATATGAATCTCATCATTTGATGTGAAACTCATTTTCAAAGTCTAATATTCACGTTGATTTTATCCAATGATAAAGTTAATGTTGGAGGCAATGTTTAAAAAAAGTGTTCCAAACACTTCTCAATCAAAGAACGTAACTTTATACAATTTTAAATATTCACAATGGTTCTCAATTGCCGATGAGAAGAACACCCTAAATTTGAACTAACTGAGTAGCAAGAAATGTGTCTGAATCGGTTAACACTTTTGTAAACCCTTTATCAAACTTTAAAGTAATTCCCATAAGAATACCATTAAATAAATTTTACGACATCTTTTGTACTCCTTGTTGTTTCTTTCCTTGCCTCTTGCGGGGTTGGATTGAATAAATTTTAGCTGATTCAAAAAAAAAAAAAAATACCAAAAATTCTGCCTCTACAACATAACAAGCACAAACATCACCTGTAAAGCCAAACAAAAATTGATCACAACAATAAATACAACACCTCTGTTATTGCCAATATTGTTACAAACAACACCATCACTATTTAGCTTAACAAAGTCAACCGAAAGAAAGAGTCCACCTTAGTTAAGCCACAAGCACAATGTTATTGTAACCGTCACACAACCTTTGAACTTGAGAACTCTGCTCAACGGACATAACTTGGTGAAAAACTCTCAACAAATTTGAATTAAGGGATACAAAGTTTGAGCTATTGAGTTTAAATTTGAATGAAATAATAAATATTAAAATAATAACTAACCATTAACATTTATCGTTCAAGATAAAAATGAGGCGACTTCATTTTTATTCTGAAACAATGTTGTATCCATTTGTATTTGTCGAGATTTGTGAGACATCGATTCCAAACAACACATTTCAAGGAAGTCCTTTCATTGTAGAATTATATTTGATGATGTGGGATTGCTATTTTTGACTGAAAATTCGATGAAAACTTTATTTTCCTTGAATTTCATTGATCAGATATAAATGTATATTCTTTTGAAATTCATTGTCTCTAGCCTAAATCAACAATCTGGCATTATCAAATGTAGTTCCACGTCATTAATGGAATATGACGTGTCATAAAAATAACTTTTGACTTAGTTGTGGATAACAATCTTGAAACTTACTTATGAAAGAGGTGACTAAAACTCTAAATTTAAAGAACTATCAACTAAAAACTAACAGATTAATGTCGCATCTCATACTAATAATAAAACAAGTAAGTATTAAAAAATTTATTCAAAAATATAAGTACTATTAAAATTTATTCCTTTAAAAAAGTATTAAATTTTATATTTCTAGTTGAGTTATGTTTGGTTAAATTTTAAGAAATAAGTATGAAATGTGATTCGATTCAAGCAATTTTCACAATTGTTGATGTAATAGATTAATACTATTATATTTGTGCAATTTTGATTTTTTTGGACGTTTTGTTGGAGCCATCAAACAGACAAATAAAAGGCTCATATAATTCACAATCGACAAGGAGGTAGATAAATTAAGACAAAGATTATTTTAGTCAAAATTCGAACTCATATTCTTTTGAATAGTTTGTGTTAAGCGGAAGCTCGTCAACCATTTGGTTCGTTTCTTCTCTCATGTCCTTTGGCTCCCCCAACAAGTGGTATCAAACCATGGCTCGCTTTGTATGGGGGAAGAAGCTGGATTCTGTGTTGGATCCTGGTATATGAGGTGGGAACTCTCACTTGTGGGAGAAATTGTTGGGTTTCAAATGTGAGTGTGGTAAAGTCTCACGTCGCCTATGAATCGATAAAATGTTTGATATATAAGAGAGATGACACATATATGTTATGTTTTAAAATTTTAGGTGGAGATGCAACATATATTTTTTTTTTTATAGTTCTAGAGTATTGATTTGTTGTTACACTTGCACCCCTGGAATCCTCAAAATAAGGAGTGTTAAAGGGACAATATTCCTAGCACTCTTCATAAATTTAATATAATATGAAAATTTGTTGTGAGAAATATAATATGTAGACTTATTATTACAATAATATATATTTTAATTGTTCTAATTCATTTGAATGGATAATGAACTATCATAGTTTTTTTTTGTTTATATTAATATGTTGCTATTCAAATAAAATTAATATATGATAGGTATTTTAAAGACTTGGTTTTCCATATGCATTACCATATGTATATAAAGATGGTTTTTTACATCTCAAACAATATATAAATGGAATATATACTTTTAAACTGAATTTTTTATTATTTCAGTTATACCTGGTAGCTCAATTGGTAGCTAGGGGGTGTAGGATGATTCCCCACTTCTCCATACATAATGTGTGCGAATCAAGTCACTAGACTACTTTACTAAAAAAAAATTGTCTTTAAGAATCTCAAACTTTTTCTTGAAAGGATTTCAACGTCACAAACATATATAAATAACAATATATAAAGGAAATGCATTATTTTTTGGCTGGAGTTTTCATGATTCCAAGTATACCCTTACCTTTAAAAATGTATATTTTTTGTGTTATTAAAAAATATAATATTTTTTATTATATTTTTTTACAAAAGAATTTTTATTATATTGTTGATAAAAGATAAACATAATTTATTACTATTTAAATGTTACAAATATTTTTTTACAGGATTTAAAAGTCACAAACATCTTTACTAAAAAAAAGTCACAAACTTTTATACATATAATTTTAGAGTAAATTACACTCCCCTCCCCTCAAAGATGCTTGAATTACACTCCCCTCCCATCTTATGTTAAAATATACATTCCCCTCCCCTCTTATTCAAAACATATTAGAGAAAAATACATTTTCCTCCCCTAAGAAAAGCTTGAATTACATTCCCCTCCCCTCTTATGTTAAAATCTACACTTTACTCCCTCAATATATATTTTTTTATTTTTAATAATCTTGCAAAAAAATAATAATCTAATACACTTCGAAAATAACAGTATTGCAGGTCTATTTTAACATAATAAAAAATTGAATACATATTTTTTTGCTATTTTTTATTCACAATTTCATTAACATGTAGTTTTAAACCCTATTATAAAATATGAAACAAGCCAAAATAAAATTAAAATATGTGAAAAATTACTAACGACAATAAACCATGGTTATTTAAAAGTTAATTTTAAACTCTAAATTATAAAATCAATAGCAAAATATTTAAATTTAATTATCATTAACATTTAAATTATAAAGAAATGAATTAATTTTTCTTAAAGGGTGGTTTAAAATTAATATATATCATAAAAATATTTATTTATGTTAAAATAGATTAAAGTGTAATGTATATTTAATTATCAAGGGAGGGGGTTGTAATTCAAGCATCTTATAAGGGAGGGGAGTGTAAATTTTATTTTTCAAGGGAGGAAATTGTATATTTTAACATAAGAGGGGAGGGGAGTGTATTTCAAACATCTTTGAGGGGAGGGGAGTGTAATTTACTCATAATTTTAATCAAAATCAAAATTTTAAATAAAACATTGCTTATAATTTTCACGATTGAACACAATAAAAAAAGCATATCTCCGGTCACAACTCTTGCCATTAATGAAAGTTAATAGAATGAGGATATCAAGGGATGAACATTCTTTCTTCTTTTTTTAGGGAAAGAGATGAAAATTCTTTCATTAACTATGATTATCCATGTTAAGGGAGTAACATTCATAACAAAAATAGATTTATTATCTTTTTTCTTCACTTGGTTTACTATAATTATTATCCACATTCTTCTCATGTTCCCACACTACATACACAAACATCTATTGTCAAGAAAAATAAAAGTCAGAAATATTTATACATTTTTTTTAAAGTCACAAACATTTATACATATAATTTTAATCAAAATCAAAATTTTATATATATCGTTGTTTATAATTTTCACACATTAATACAGTAAAAATTCGGATAAATTAACTCTTGTCATGACTCCTGTCGTTAATGAGAGTTAATGAAATAAGAATATTAAGATATGGACATTCTTTTTTCATTTTCGTTAACATTTCCCATTTTATTTTATGGAAGGAATGAACATTCTTTCATTAACTATAACTATCCACATTAAGGGAGTAATACTAGTACATAACAAAAATAGATTTATTATCCTTTCTATTCAATTGTTTTACTATAATAATCACCACATCTTTCTCATGTTCCCACACTACAATTGCTGTAAAGGCCTTTGAAGTCACGCATAACTGGATCCTCTCACGACTCTTTTTAGGCTTTACTACGACACCGACAATATCCACCAACACCAACCACCCCTAAGTTTATCCAACATTATCCAATATCACAATCATATACTTTCCTAATATTCCACTATGGATAAATCTTAAATCTTAATTACCAGAATCAACTCTTTTCCCATTTCATATGAATATGAATAATATGGCTGACTCAGCAACCATATCCTTATAATAAATAACAAATAGTAATAAATTGGACATAAAGTAAAGAATCAATTTTAATAGACACACATGATTTATGATTGAGCACCACCCAACTAAAAATCCTCCGTAATCTGAGTATTATCTGACGTGTGAAATGAAACACACCAACTGTCAAACTTGCAAAAATGAAAACCCAGTGGGATTTGGATTAGATTTAGGAAGGATTTTTTTTTTTAAAATACTCCAAAAATTATGGTTTGAAAAGGGCCCAAAACATGGACTTGACTTTGTTTTTTGTCGCTCATCCAATTGTGGAAAAACCAGGGAAGCAGAGTACTAAAATTGTATACACATCTGTATAAATAAAATAAAATTTATTCTCCTTCAATTATAAAAAATTATTTTTCTTGGACTGGATAATTTTTTGAACTAGCGTTGACCAAAAATATTTGGAAAAAATTAATATTAATATTTATGGGATTTAAAGTCTCTTTATATGAAGGGAAATATTTTAATTTTCTAATTAGCTATTTATTTATTTTTAAAGAAAATTGAGAAAGAGAATTTGTTTATTAATTAAATTAGTATTAATGATCATTTTACAATAGACAATAGTTCTGAGATTTTTCCTCTAAAAAAAACAGTTCTGAGATTTGAGTTTTACATCTTAAAATCACAAGGTTAAGATCCTGACCACCTAAGTAACACCTCATATGTTTAATTGACTATTTATTGAATTAATAAAAATATGAAAAACATTGAATATTCCTTAGACATCAAAATATATATTTATATATTTTCTCCATAATGAGTTTACATGTGTTTTTAGGGAATATGAGTTTAAAAAACATAATAATGTAATTTTTTTTCATTAAAAAAAATAATGTAATTTTTTTTAATGAAAAGGGACTATTAAAGATGCATATACTATTAATAAATTGTAATCTACTAAAATAATTGTCTATAAATACATTCAATTAAGAATAAAACAAAAAATATATAATTTTTTTATTTTATTTGATTGATAAGAATCATACTTTCATATTCAAAAAAAAAAAAAAACTTTCATATTTTCATATGTTCCTGTTTTGGGAGCAGAGTATATCATTTTCTCATGAGACAATGTGATGTTTTATATAGTTCAGGATGGAAAGGGAAATGAAAGTTATTATTTGTCCTATACTCAACCATTCTTTATAATTGAGTAAAAAAGAATTCATTCTCAATAATTTCTTTCATTTTACAATAAATATGATTGATTGTTTTTGTTGTAATTTGAAATTTACAAATATTTAATCTCTATAATTTTTATTTAAATTTCATAAAAAAATATCGTTTATAATTTACAAGTGCTAACACAATAAAAAAAAGCTCCTTATAAAAAAAAACACAATTAAAAAAGCAGAAAGACACACTTGAATGTTGGTATTTCTGCAAGTGATAATAAGAGAGCTAATTAAAAAAATATAAGAGGATGAAATATATATGCTGATTTTTTTCATAATTGCTTACTTTTTAAAATTCTAACGATCTTTTTTTTTTGTCTAGTAGCCTAGTGGCTAGAGCTCAGACAATTAAATGTGGAGAAGTGAGGTGTTCGGATTCGAACCCCGGCCCCTGCATACATTATGCAATGTCCCTACCAATTGAGTTAAGCTCACGGAAACATTCTAACGATCCTTTATTCGTATTATATAAGAGGATTTTTTTTTTATATATATAATTGAATGTACGGTAGAAATTGAAAAGAAAATTTTATCAGACACCAATCAGAAGAGTGATGTTGTATGGTACTGATTGTTGGACGATTAAGGACCAACACGAAAATCAAGTAAGAGATGAGGATGTTGTTAGATGAGCGGTAAAGTTAGACGGGATAAGATTATGAATGACACCATTATCGAGAGTTGGGGTAGCACATATGGTAGAAAATATGTTACTATATTTTTGCTGGTATCATTCACAAATATAAGAATTTGTTATAATGTTGAGGTCATTGAAAAAGATAAGTATAGTTTGTTACGATGTCATTGAAAAAGAAAAATATAGTTTGTTACGGTGTCATTGAAAAAGTTTTTTTTACAATATGAAAAAGATAATTATAGTTTGTTATAATATGAAAATACAAAATATTTATGTCCATAATTTTAATAAAAATCAAAATAATTTTAATAAAAATTTATAAAAAGTATTGTTTGTAATTTATACGTATTAACACAATAAAAAAATAGGTTGTCGAGCACGTAGTCTTCGAACGTTAATTATAATAGAAATTAACTTATTTTTTTAACTAAATATTAAATAATATTATACCATACCAAATATAAAATTGTGTTTGAAATAATTTAAATGAATAATTCTTTAAAAAAAATTAAATGAATAATATAATTTTTTTGGAGAGAAAATGAATAATATAATTAAAAAATAAAAAAGACAATCAAAATCATATCCTTTTAATAAATGAGATATAGATTAAATTAAAGTCCCCTAATATGTACGTATATAATTAATTACTATTTTATTTTTTGTGGATAAAGACAGAATTATATACTAGAAATTGACAGACAGATAAATTATGAATAAGTAAGTTTCTATAAAATAAAATAGATATACTTTATTTTTATACTTTATATTTCAACAAAAAAAAAGTACTAGCATATCCTTATTAATTACAGGTCAGCACTCTCAAAAAAAGATAGAATTACTATTAACAGGTCAGCAAAATTAATTAAAGATTCTCTCTAAAACTAAATTAAAGATATAAATCATTGCCAAAGTTTTTGGCTCTTCCCTCTATATAAACACATGCCACACCCCATCCAAAACCTCCATCTACTTTCTCTTCTTCTCTACATTCTCACTATTCTTCTCTCTTCTTCTTGCTACTGAGATCAGAAAAAATGCCTGGTGGTGGAGTTCCCTTTGGAGGGGGTGACAAAGAGTACCCCGGAAACCTCACTCCTTTTGTCACCATAACATGTATCGTTGCTGCCATGGGTGGTTTAATCTTTGGCTACGATATTGGAATATCAGGTATGTAAATATATAATAACAACAACAAAAAAAATCATATAAAACTTTGATGATATTTTTATGGTATGCTATTTTTCAGTGTTTAACGTATGTTTTTTGATCAGGGGGTGTTACGTCCATGGATCCGTTTCTGAAGAAATTTTTTCCGGCGGTGTACCGGAAAAAGAACGAGGACAAATCGACAAACCAGTACTGTCAATACGACAGTCAAACATTGACGATGTTTACATCGTCGTTGTATCTGGCTGCCCTTTTGTCCTCGTTGGTAGCTTCCACCATAACTCGTAGGTTTGGTCGGAAACTTTCCATGCTTTTCGGAGGATTACTTTTTCTTGTCGGTGCTCTCATTAATGGTTTCGCTAATCATGTTTGGATGTTGATCGTGGGTCGGATCTTGCTCGGATTCGGTATCGGGTTTGCCAATCAGGTATCCTTTAATTTTCCCTTTTTCCTTTTTTTTGTTGTTGTAAATATCTTTTCTTTCTTTGTTTTTTGCTTGAGTTTTTTTGGGTTTGTTTTATTGGAAACAGAATAACGTAAAATATGGGTTGTGTTTAATATTATCTGATTTATTTATCTCACCTTTTAGTGTACATTAATTTATTCCTTCATTAACGTTTTTTACTTTTTTAAAATAATCCTCTAAAATAATGAAAAATTACGTCTTTGTCAAAAATATGAAAAGTATGTTTGTTGTCCTTTAATTTGTCTGTGTTGTATTGTCTTATTTTGATTATCCATGATTTTTTTTGAAAAATACACCTTGCATTATTTTTATATATATTATAGGGGCTTTTAATTTTTTCTTCATGGTTGTTTGGATGATTTTTTTTTAACTTTATTGGGTATGATAGCATAGCAATAACAAAAAACAAAATCTTACATACTGTAGTTTGAGATCACCGAAAAAAAAAATACTATAATTTGTTTTTTTCTTTTTCGTTTGATTGATATTAAAAGCTTTCCGATAAAGTATACTGACTCATTTGTACCAAAAAAAGTATACTGACTCATATTAGTAGGCCGTTACATAAAATTTAATGCATTAATTGAATTAATGAGTATTTTCATTACTCACGGAAGTGATTGTGACGTAATGAATGTAAATGAGCAAACACGATTTTTGAATTTTTCCACTTTAATGTTACAATTTGGTATGATCTATTATTCTATTTTCCACTCTATGTATGATATTCTCGGTTGATATTGACTTTGCCTTTTGAAACTCTGCAAATTGGACTTTGTTTGGTTGCGGTGTAAAGGAACCAATCTTGCCAAATTTTTCTCTTCGATAACATGCTTGAATGTGATGGCTTGATTTTAACACAAATTGATAGTTTGGCACCATCCTCCCACTAATCTATTATTACTACTACAATTATTGTGTCCCTATTTTCTTTCCATGTCATATAATATATCTCACTTCGTATTTCCACACCAGCTTGCATAATTTTCCAAGTCTTTGCATTCAAAAATACTATAATAAAAAAAGCATAAAATAATGTTTCTGGTTCAAACCAATATAGACGTTACAAGTTGAGAAGAACCCGTGGTCCTACATATCTTTTTTTAAACAAAGTTCTATGATAATAGTTGACATTGTTTATATGATCCCACTTGATATTAAATATTACTCATTCTTAATTGGTTTAATTTGTTAATTATGTATTTTTTTTGTTAAATTTTACAGGCTGTGCCATTGTACCTTTCTGAGATGGCTCCTTACAAATATAGAGGAGCATTGAATATTGGATTTCAATTATCAATTACAATTGGTATACTTGTGGCCAATGTATTGAACTACTTTTTTGCCAAAATCAAAGGTGGATGGGGATGGAGATTGAGTTTAGGTGGTGCTATGGTCCCAGCACTTATCATAACCATTGGGTCACTAGTCCTTCCCGATACCCCTAACTCAATGATCGAACGTGGTGATCGCGATGGAGCTAAAGCTCAACTTAAGAGAATTCGCGGTATTGAAGATGTTGATGAAGAGTTCAATGACCTTGTAGCAGCTAGTGAGGCCTCAATGAAAGTTGAAAACCCTTGGAGAAATTTGTTGCAGAGGAAATATAGACCTCAGCTTACTATGGCCGTATTGATACCATTCTTCCAACAATTTACCGGCATCAATGTTATCATGTTTTATGCACCCGTGCTATTTAACTCCATTGGGTTTAAGGACGATGCTTCACTTATGTCGGCTGTCATCACCGGTGTTGTTAACGTTGTTGCTACTTGTGTCTCAATTTATGGAGTTGATAAGTGGGGTAGGAGAGCCCTTTTCCTTGAAGGTGGTGCTCAAATGCTTATATGCCAGGTAACGTCTTAACTTTGATATGAATAATATTAATTTTGTTACATTCATTTGATATGATTTGTCTAATTAATTCAATTTGCATTGATGTATATAGGTTGCAGTAGCAGCTGCAATTGGGGCCAAGTTTGGAACAAGTGGAAACCCTGGTAATTTACCAGAGTGGTATGCTATAATAGTTGTGCTCTTTATTTGCATTTACGTCGCAGGATTTGCTTGGTCATGGGGTCCACTTGGTTGGTTGGTTCCTAGTGAGATTTTTCCATTGGAGATTCGTTCTGCAGCTCAAAGTGTAAACGTATCTGTGAACATGCTTTTCACCTTCTTAGTTGCACAAGTTTTCTTGATAATGCTATGTCACATGAAGTTTGGTCTGTTCCTCTTCTTTGCCTTCTTTGTTGTGGTGATGTCAGTCTATGTATTCTTCTTGTTGCCTGAAACTAAAGGAATACCAATTGAAGAGATGGACAGAGTTTGGAAATCACATCCCTTCTGGTCTAGATTTGTTGAACATGGTAATTATGGCAATGGTGTTGAGATGGGAAAGGGAGCTCCTAAAAATGTGTAATTATTATTAGTCTTCATTTTATTTTATTTTCATTAGTAATTAGTTTTATTGGTAAACACTAACTATTGGTGTCAACCTCAAGTATCAAATGTAATGAAATTGCACTTCAAAATTACGGGATTATTTTTCTCATTGCCTCTCTTGTTTCATTGAACAAACATTACACTAAAATATATATGCATGCACATTTGAAATTTCGTACCTCTTTTTTTATTAAACGTGAACATACATTAGTTTATGTTTATTTGGTTGTTCCCTGTGAACCAGAGACATTAAGTTTGTCTTAATATTCAAAACCAAATCACTTTCTACATAGGATTTACATTAAGTCTGCACATGGTTGTGTGCTATTGGCTAATCATTAAGGAAGAATCATGTGCGATGATGTATAAATAAAGTACTACTAGTTAATTAATACTAAACAACTCCAAGTCCACATACAGTGTAAGTTATATGTCTCATTCAAATAAACAATCCAAGCATAGCCAATTATGTTACTACGTATATTTATCGATTCATGTTTCTCTAAATGAAAAATATTGGGAATATATAGGTTACTGGTTTTAGACGGAGCTCGAAAAGTCGTGTAGATAAACTAATAGTAAAATTCAATTGGTGTAATGAATATGATATGTGATATGTCTACAACAAATTGTTAAACCAGTTTCATAGGTCACTCACATTGATTTATATGTATGTTTACAAAGGTCACTGTAGAACATTGGTTATTTGCTGTGGCCGGCAAAGTGTGTTTGATGCTTTTAAATCCAAAACATTCCAACTAATTTATTCGCAATCATATTTCTGTAAATTTGAATTGCTAACTATTACAAAATAAAGTGGAAGAAGAAGTTACTTGTGATGCAAGTAACTTGAGCAAACCTTAACAAACTTCAATATGCCAGTTGTATTTCTGTTAAGACAGTTAGAGAAGATACGCTACTATTTAGTTAGTGAATGATAGATATAATGCACCTCTGTTAGCTTATAAATAGGTGTTTATATATTGTAACAATTCATTCAATTCAATAATAATTTTTCTCCTCTTTTTCATTCATTTCTCTTCTCTCTTGAGTTTCTTATTACTAACTCAAAATAAACAGAAAATTCAAAGCCAACTTGGAAAGCAAGGGAAGTGAACATTTGCCTTATTGGAAAGCTAGTTTGGGATTTGATTCAATCGTCTGACAACCTTTGGGTCAATCTCATCTCCAATAGATATGTAACTGGCCCTGCCATCCTCCATGCTAATGATCTTCACAGCGGTTCTTCTACTTGGTCCTCCATCATCCGAGCCAAAAACGTCCTTAAAAGAGCTACTTCTGGATGTTATCTTTTCCATGACATGCAACTTACCGTCAAAGATGTTATCTCTTCCAATGACCCCCACACAAAGATTCTCTATTCTCAGCTCCCTTCCATGGCATCTGATCTCATTAACAACATCCATCTTAATTTTAACGATGCCGTCAAAGATGCTTACATTTGGAACAATCAGAAAAGTGGTGCATACTAAACTAAAAGTGGGTACTAGTGGCACCTTAAAAATGCCGATCCGGTTAGTCACAATATGCCTCTTCTTTCTTGGTCGTGGATTTGTAAGCTTAGGCTTCCTGAAAAGTATAAATTTCTCTTTTGGTTAGCTTGTCACAATGCGATGCCTACTTTATCTTTGCTTAATCACAAAAATATTACTCCATCTTCTACTTGTATTCGTTGTGGCCTTCAAAATGAAACTTTTCTCCATTGTATCCGCGATTGTAGATTTTCCAAAACAATATGGCAGCACCTCGATTTCACTTGTGAAGATTTCTTCTCTAATTCAGATGTGCAGGCCTGGCTTAAATTGGATGCTAAGGGTCCTCAGGCTCTCACTTTCTCAACTGCAGTTTGGTGATCTTGGTGTCATCGGAACCAAATGAGTTTAAGTAAAGTCACTTTGTCTTTATACATGATTGCTTGCAACATAAAGAATTCAGTTGAAGTCATAAAGTCTAGCTTTTCTCCTATTGCTTTTGCTACTACTACAGATTGATACATAAAGTGGAACAATAATAACCAATCTTGTGCAATGCTCAATGTTGATGGTAGCTGCCATGAATCTCCTGTTAGAACTGGGTTTGGAGGGATTTTGCGTAGTAATGATGGTCGGTTTATATCGGCCTTTTCCGGTTTCATTCCTAGTTCGTCAGATATTTTGTTGGCTGAGCTTACTGCCATTTATCACGGTCTGATCGTGTCTAAGGATTTGGGCATTGATGAGCTTGTTTGTTACTCGAATTCCCTCCTCTGCATTAATATTGTCAATGGTCCTGCCGAGAAGTTTCACATTTATGCGGTTCTTATCTAAGACATAAAAGATCCGTCAATTCTTGGTAATATTACGGTTTGTCACACCCTTAGAGAAGGGAATCAGTGCGCGGATTTTATGGCGAAACTTAGAGCTGCATCTGATAATGGCTTTCTTCTTCATAATTCTCCACAGGCGAAGCTTGACATTCTTCTTCATATTGATGTGATATGAACTTTCTACCTTAGGGAGTAGTTTGCTAGTTTTGGCTTGTTTTCTTTTTCTTTTTCTTTTTTTTTAAAACTAAGTCCAATGTTCAGAGTCTGAGGTAGTTCAGAGTCTGAGACAGAGTTCAGAGTCAGATGCATCAGAGAAGTAAAGAGAGAGAGAGAGAGAGAGAGAGAAGAGAAAGACACAGAGCAATTATACAGGTTCCTACCAGAATCCAAAAGTAGTCGTGTTTCCCTTGCACTTCCAAGGAGAGTTCACTAAAATCAATATCTGAGTACAATTGCTCAAGCACAAAAGCAAGAGGTTTCCTATGCTCAAGCGCACACGCAAGAGACTTCATATGCTCAAGCACAAAAGCAAGAGACTTATAATAAAACAGAATTACACAGAAAAATGTTTGAGGTTTGAACACTTGATATGCAACCAATGGTGTTCACAAATACAAACCAGATACCGACTCTTAAGACTCTAGAATTTCTAAGATATGAAAGTTGTTAAGAAATTCTAAGTGAACTTTGATGCATAACAATTTCTGCAGAGTTTTGGCAATTGTAAATTGTTAGTGAGTCTCTTACAATCTTCAAGTCTTCACTCCTTTATATAGAGGTGTGAAAGAGACGTTGATGATTGCCAGCACATCAAAAAGAGTCGTTGTTGAAGCTTGATCATCACCAATGATCTGTTGCTTGATTTGATTATTGACCTATGACGGAACAATTTCAAATCCATTCCTTGTTTTGAGAACAACCAGTGTAGACACAACTTTAGTCTTGTACTATTGCAGACATGAAGAGTGGAGTAGTAGTTGTACAATTGTACTATGTCCTTTTTCTGCGCTATTCAGTGGATAAACATCAAATGCCTTCAAATTTCTCTGAATTAGCCGTTGCTCCAGACTTCTATTCCTTCTGCAATGATGTGTCTTTAGAATAACCAACTTTAACAAACTGCAGCTTCCAATCTTCAGACTCTGATGATCTTCAGCTTCTGAGGGTCTTCAGACGCTGGTAGTCTTAAGACTCTGGCTAGCAACATAAGTTTTCTTTTGTAAATTCCATTGCTCTTCTTTGTTTTTTCAGAATCGACATCTTGAAATAAATTTCTGTTTATGATCATGCACACTTGAACAAATATTAGTATATCCAATTGACTTTTTTAATACATTGTTATCATCAAAACTTAAAGGTGGTAATATTAAACACATTTTGTTCCAACAATTTTTTTATCTTTGTAAAAAAAAAAAACCAACATATCATCATTTTTTAAAAATCTTCCCGCTCAAGGGACCAAAAATGGGCCAAGTTTTGATATCAAACCTATTAATTTTTTTGGAAATGGGAAACATGAGTGGCAGTACCATTGAGGTGTGGTGAATCAAGAAGCTTCACAGATTTTTTAAGTACAATTTTTCCCTTTAATTTCCATTAATGTAATCATGAGAATATAAGAACTTTCGGTGGACAAGAGTGACCACGAAATGAAATGCAAGTATATTTGAAACGTGTCTGATATCATGTTTCACAATTCATGCGAAGGAGCAAATTTAATCTTGAGAGCCAAAAGAGAGGTATTGGTCAATTCAGTCACGGTCTTATCACTATAAACTATAAAGCAAGGAGAAAAGCATGAGCATCAACACTTTTCAATTTATTTTGGGGATCTATCTCTTTTATTGATCTATTTTCTTCAACCAAGTACTATAAGAAGGTTATTCTTTTGGATAAGATAGAATTTAAGAAATGGTAGCATGCACTATCTTTATAAGAAGACCAAACTTTAGTTAAACACGGGGTGTTGTCTCTCTTTTAGATAAACATTAGCACTACTATGAAAATGGAGTAAATTTTAGTTAAAATAATACTAACAATGACGTAAACTAACTAGACCAGCTACATTGTCACCAAATCTCACATCCTTATCCCAATGAAAAGAATGCATAATGGACGGATGGTTACTACTTATTGGGTCTTAATTCCATCTTTACTCATTATTGGTGAGTGGTGACACACTAACTAGGAAGGCCTCTAAATCTTATATTGCACAAATATTTGCTTACAGAGTTAAATTTACTTATAATTAACAACGGAGAGAGTAGTAAATACTCAGCTTATATTTTCAGCGCCAATTCAGACTCAGCTGCATTGGAACCAAAGTGACACTTTCACCAAAAATAACTTGAATTCCATTTTATGGTGCACAAACAGATGGAAAACAAACCAACCACAACAATTACAGAAAGCTTATAAAATCACATAATCAGAAAGCTTATAAAATCAACCACAACAATTACACGTATATATACTAGAATCATCACAGAATCGGGAAGCTTGTAAAATCATTAAAAATTACAGAAATTTGTTTATATACAGGAGCAGAAGCCCAATTGAGATAAACTCAGAGTAAAGAAATTCAGATTTTTCAACTTCTTCTTCAATTCAGAGAGTTTTCATAGAAGTCTCTAAATTTAGGACGTAGTAAAGTTGGAATAATATTGTCATCCCACTCTAAATTGTCCCACCACTGTGTCCATCTTTGGATTACAATCAAGTTATTCTTGGAAGCAAAGCTGAAATTCAAAGGAAGCTTCCTCAGATTGGGGCAACCACCTACCTCAATACGTTTTAGGGAAGGAAAAGCCAAAGCTCTCTTGTGTATGCACACTAGCTTAGACATATTTTGAAGGTGAAGACTTTTAAGATTTCTGAATATAATATGATTGTTAGAGTCAGAGCCAGCTTGTTCGTCATCTTTGGCCTCCTTCACCACCTCTTCAATTGAATTACAATCTTCAACTTCAAGGGTCTCAAGAAGCGGTGCATACCTCAACCATGTCAAATGAGTTATTGATGTACAAACAATTATGCGCACATGACAAAGCTTGCTAAAATGGAATTTTTCAGTAACCGCTGAACCATCCATGAAAGTTGTATGAAGTCCAAGTGCCTCATTTATGACATGGATGTTAATAATGAAGACATTTCAACTGAGTTTCGCCCCTCCATTCTCAAATTAGAAATCCTAAAGCATCTACAGCAATCTCGTAATTTGGTGGATTGAAATAGTCTCTGCACACTAGCCAAGTTTTTTAAATCGACACACAGTTCCTCCAATTTTGGTAATGATTCCAGCTTCTCTAATAATGATATCTCTTCCTGTACTGTAGGGAAAGATGAAACAAGTGAAATATTGGTACTAAATCTAAACACCTTTAATTGTTCAAGACTCTCTATCACTTCCAGAGGAATGTTTTTAACAACAAGGTGACTCATACGATCCAAAAGAAATACCCTCAAGTTTTTCAACTTCTCCAATGCAATAGGCAACTCAAATACGTTTGATCTTGAGAGGTTAAGGAATTCCAAGTTGATCAACTCGCCTATTTCAGAGGAGGGTTGGACCAAAGAATCATTAACTGAGAAATCTAACACTCTAAGCCTTTTTAAGGGTTGGAAATTTAAAGAAGTGCGGTATTGTTGACTCTGTGAACAAAGGGTGATGAGATTTGGGCAAGCCGGTATGTTCCAAAAAAAAATTTAAATCCATAGTACCTATTATTGAAATCCTCTCTACAACATTCAATCTTTTAGAATCCATTTCTGACATGGAAAATGCTTCCCCTTGAACTACAATATTGTCTTTGTTTTCATCTTCATCTCGAGCTAACCATAGTGCCATATCTCTAATCACATCATGCATCTTAATTTTCCTATTACTACTCCAATTCCGAAATTTAATTTCGGTATCAATATCCTCCTCTAATAGGCATGAAAGTATTAATTTTTCAATAATAGATTTCCCTTGGTTGTACATATCATATATACTTTTACCATCTTTATCGAGAAATCTCTCACCAATCCATCAATCAATAAGTTCCCCAGTGTGAATCTTCTGGGTACAGTGCGCAGTACAAGAAGCAGCTTTTATGTGCCTTATCTGGAAGTTTGTCATAGCTAAACTTGAGGATTCGAAAAACTTCTACAAAATCTGCGGCTCTCCTCAAATTATTTCTCGCATCCATCCAAGCTTCATAACTTTCAACACCAGCCATGACACTTCCCACAGTGATTAATGCTAGCGGCAAACCTCCGCATTCTTTAGCCATTTCATGTGCTAGCTTTGGGATCTCTGTGTGACAATTTAATGTCTCATTGCCCACTTTGTTACAATACAATTCAAATGCTTCATCACAAAGACATTTCACTTCAAATTTCTTTTGAGCTTTCATTTTAGCACATACATCCTTGATGCGTGTTGTGAACACTACTTTTGATATGTTGTTACTTTCTTTCGGGACAGGAACTCCTATTGCTTCTAGTTCTAGCTTTCTCCACAAATCATCTAACATCAACACAAATTTCTTTCCTTTCAACCGTTCATGAATCTTCGCTACTCTTTGCTCTTGACTACTTCTTTTCCAAAGACTCTCATCAATCCCTAACCTATTGCTGATGTCAGTCATGATTTTATTGATATCACAATCTTTAGAAACCACTGCCCACAACACAAGATCAAAACTATGCTCCCTCTTTCCAAATTCACTTTGAATTCTCTTCATAAGTGTAGTTTTTCCGGCCCCACCCATTCCATATAGACCAATTATTCCCACATTATCATCATCAAAACTATGCCATACTTCGTCGACCATCAAGTCCAAGCCTATAGTCTCACCACAAGGCATCTCATCAACAGGTTTAGGTGGTTGCAAAACAGCAAACTTCGTCTTATCAGCTTTAGAAAGCATGGCATTCACCTCATTGAAACTCTCAACAATTTTCTTTTCCACTTTGTAGCTTGACACACAGTTCTTTGGGCAGTAACCATTTAGACATCGGTTACTTTGAACTTCTTGAAAATTTGGAATATCCTTCATCATTTTCTGTTAGAAACACAAAGCCATAAACCTATGATATATATATATATATATATATATATATATATATATATATATATATATATATATATATATATATATATATATATATATAAGAAACAGATGTTTTAAAACGCTAAAACATTAAAATATAAGAAACAGATGTTTTAAAAATCAAAACTCTGTTTTTTCTACACAATATTTTTAAGAGCTTTGATTATTTGGACTAGTACAAGACTAATCTCCGCTTGATTGTTTAGGTTATTTAAATTTAAAGTCCTTTATCCGTATTTAAGAGTGTGTTCTACAGAGATCAAACCACACAGGTGATAGCTTGCTAGATTTTCCTATTTGTAAACTTGAAATTCAATATGATATAGGTTAAGAGAGTGATGAATATGATATAGGCTAAAGGCAAATAATGAAATGCTAGAAATTTGAAAGATACCTCTTAAATCCCCGTGAGTTTAGATCAGTTAGTAAGGATATTGCATATTATATGTAGGAGTTGGAGTTCGAACCCCAGAAACCCCACTTCTCCACGTTTAAATATGTGAGCTCAAACCACTAGACTACTTGACAAAAAAAATACCTCTTGAAGCTTTTGAAATTCCTGAAGCCAACCAATCACTTCATTTGTCCTTTTCATCACTCCTGTGCTCTCAGCTCTATCAATTTCTGTCTGCACATCCTTTTCCTTGTTTTGAAGATCATCCCATTTTTGCTTCAGTGATTCCAGATTCTCCTGCAGCTTATAAACATAGGCAGCTTGTGCATTTGTGCAACTGAACAAACTTTTAGCAAGTTCCCAAATCACTCCTAACGCTTCCATGGTTTTGATTCTCAAAATAAAGGATTGCAAGAAAGAAAAACAAATCTCACAGTTAGAGTTTCTTTTTTATTTAATTATTGCTCATAAATATTTTTGAACAATAAAAATAGGATTTAAACGTATACTAGTTCTTACCTCTGATTATAATATGTCTTTAGTAATCTTGTGTGATTATTAATTCGACATAGAACACAGCTTAATGATTCTTTTGCAAAGTTTTGAAAGAATATTGATCATGTGTGTCTTCTAATTCCACAAAGGGTTTGGTTTTGCCACTTCTTCTTTTGCTTTGATTTATGGTATTCAATAATTCCACATTACAGTGAATCAAAGTTATAGGTCCTACACCATTGGAGTCCGACATTCTTTGGTTACTTTGATTAAAATTATAATATTATTATTATTATCGTTTTTCTTACATGATTTGTTGCCGTTGATAGTACTTCCGCAGCCTCACATTAGATGTTTCATTTGAGTTTTACATAGTTATTAAGAAAATGATTAATAATGTCCATTTTAATGAAAAAATATGTATCATTTGCTTAATCACTCTTGTTAATTATACTTAATGCAGTAGTTATATGATTAAAATGCAATAAGTAAGGGTATGTTAGTGAAAAAATAAAAATAAATGTTTTTTTTCTTTTTGACAAAAAATAAAAATAAATGTTGTATTAATATTGCAAACGAAATAAATAATTTGAGAAAAAAATAATTAGGAAAGAAGACAACTAACACGAGGACGGGGGAATATAATTTTGACTAAACCAATATAAGCATTTTAGAGTTTACCATTAGAAATAAAAATGAATTACTTAAAATGATTTCACATGAAAGGCCCACAAGTTTTTTCTTTTGCTTTTGAATAATTCTACTTTGTCTTTTGCTTTTGAATAATTCCACTTTTTCTTTTGCTTTTGAATAAATCCACTTTTTTCTTTTGCTTTTGAGTTGGTTTATGGCATTTTACTTATTATAAAATGTCGATATGTTTTTGGTTTTTTTTAGGAATAATCATTTTAATTTTTAAATTTATAACGAATAATAATGATAGTTCATCAATGTATCGAAATTTTAAAATGGTCATTGATTATGCATTTCATTAGTTAAAATAGTCATTGTCGTTAAAATAATTTTTCAATAATGACATTAACTTTTTTATATATGGACTGATATGAGAGTAACTAATACTTATAGAGGTTGATATGACGTAAGAGACTGATATGATAAGATTAACAAAGCATTTTAACGTAAGAGATTATTTTGAATTTTGATTCATTGAAGTACCTGTAGTTACTCGTTATACAAACAAATACCCATTTTTTGTTTTGATTTTAAAAAGCACGTCACCCAAAATGCACACCTAGAGAATGAGGATATTGTGGATACGAACATCCATGTCACCACATCTCCACGGTCATGAGTTCTGTTGTTATGATATTTGGAGTGTGTTTAATTAGTAACATCGAAAATGGTAATAAAGAATCAAAAATACTGAGAAACAAATGATATGGCACTAAGACACAAGTCCTTCATATATGTATAGGCTTGGTTTGATAAACAGTTTAATTTGCAGCTTGTAACATAAATTCTTTCATATATTAGCGCTTGTTATAAGTTATTTTTTAACAAAATGATGAAATACAGTTAAAGATAATGCTATGTATTGCGAACAAAATCATCCAGAAACCTTCGCAAATTCCATCATTGGCTAATCAACACCTCTAGGGGTTGTATTCCACTAATTCCTGAGTTAAATCACAAAAATTGTTTTGTCTATTTCTCTTTTTATTTTTAACAAGTGTTTAAGATATTAAAATAAAATGTTCACATTCTAAAAGGTAAAACACCAAGAATCTCAAGAAGAGGAGCATACCTCAACCATGTCGAATGAGTTATCGAACCACAACTAAATATACGCACATGGCGAAGTTTGCAAAGATGGCATCTGTTAGTAACCGCTGAACCATCCATGAGGTTGTTCATCCATGAAAGTTGTATGAAGTCCAAGTGCCTCATTTGTGACATGGATGATAATAATGAAGTCATTTCAAGTGACTTTGGCCCCTCCTTTTCCAAATTAGAAATCCTAAGGCATCTAGGGCAATAGTATGGTGGATTGAAATAGTCTCCGCACACTAGTGAAGTTTTTTAAATCTACACACAGTTTCTCCAATTTTGATAAGGATTCCAGTTTCTCTAGTAATGATATCTCTTCCTCGACAGTATTGTTGCTTTTAGAGAAATGTAAATAACCAAATCTAAACACCTTTAATTGTTCAAGACTGTCAATCACTTCCAAAGGAATAATTTTAGCATAATTGTAAAGCATATCATCCAAAAGGAGTACCCTCAAGTTTTTCAACTTCTTAAATGCTATAGGCAACTGAAATACGTTTGATCCTGGTAGATTAATGAATTCCAAGTTGATTAACTCACCTATTTTTGAGGAGAGTTGAATCACAAAATCATTACTTGATAAATCCAACACTCTAAGCCTTTTCATGGGTTGGAAATTTAAAGAAGTAAGGGATCGTTGACTCTGTAAATAAAGAGTGATGAGATTTGGACAAACCGGTACCGGTACACTCCAACTTTCTTCTGAATCCCAATTAGTAGATATTATTGAAATCCTCTATACAATATTCAATCTTTGAGAATCCATTTCAGACAGCAACCTCTAAAGATTAACAAATTTATCCAGACCAACATTCTATACAGAATCTACAACCACATCGCCCCGCTGCTTAGCAAGGTATCTTTGCCTCCTCTCTTTCTGAAAAAACACAATCAGGAATTATATTATAGATAGATAGATAGATGAGCATTGTCCAAAAGTAAGTATTGCAATTTGCAAAGAAAATATTTAACAAATTTCAAATAACATACGCACCCATTCGTCAATGGCAAACTCTTCCCCAATAATTTTAGGCCCTGCATCTTCTGCAGGTTTCTTCCGTGCTTCAAGGGCGGCATCAGCATCAGCCAACTGCCGCTTCAATTTTTCCAAAATCTTAATGAAGAAAAATAGAATCCCATAAGTAATATAGAATCAATTAATGTATTATATACAGACAACTTATAGATAAACATAAAGATAGCTGATATTCAATGTCTCGACCACAACAAAAAATGTCTCGACCACAATAATGTAACAGATAATTAAACGAAGGAGTCGCAGTGAAAATCTCTGTACTCACAGGACTTGGACGCTCTAGATTTAGAAAACAACTCGCAAAATCTGGTCAACTGCTACCTGATCCTTCTGCTCATCAAACTGTTTCTGGATAGAAAAAATGAATTTGCCTTCGAAAAAAAATCTAAATAAGTTCTCACAGTGAAGAATATATCATCATATCAAGGAGCGAATTGAAGACAGTTGAGTGGCCGAATTGAAACGTAAAAAACAGTAATATACATGAGCAAAACGAAAACTTTCATTGTGGGCACATTTTGTAAAGCAAAGGACAAAGAGTATTAATCATATCTTCTTTCAAAAGAAAGTGAACGTTGAAATCGCCAATCCTCACGTACTATGCCCGTAAGTTTTCAATTGTTAAAAATATGAAATCTATATGTATGGAGTAATTTATCAAAACCAAATAATATACATCCTTTTCTGTCAATTATAACAAAACCAAAGAACAAAATATTCAATCAAAATTATTAATAGCCCTTTTGTGTGAGTTGTGACTTGTGAGATAGGTAACACGACCCTTTTTGGATAAATAAAGTACTACTAATTAATTTAAATCCAAAATATTCGGACTAGTTTATTGAGAGCAATCGTATTTCTTAAAGACAATTTGAAATTTTGAATTGCCAACCCGAAATAATTAAACAGAAAATTCAATTTGAAATTCAAGGCCATGGGGCAAATTTTGGCCTGAAATTTTGAAGCCACTTTTTGATCTCAAACTCATTAAAAGTTGTCTTCAACCATACAATCGAGCTCATTATTTTCTGAAATGGAAATCATGACGCAGTACCACTGAGGTGTGAAAAATCAAGTTTCACATGTTTTTTTAATACACCGTCTTTCTAAACATTAGTACTACTACGGGACGGGATAAAGAGCGGTGATGTTTCTCTTTAGTGCTCACACGTTTTTCCATTTTTCGCACAGATAAACATTAGTACTACTACGGAATTTTAGTTAAAATAACAATAATGACGTAAACTAACTAAACCATGGACCATCTACTATGAAAAGGAAGCGTAATTTCATCTTTAACTATTGTCACACCAATTAGGAAGGCCTCAAAATTTTATGCTGCACAAATAGATGTAAAACCAAACAACCACGACAACAAGAGATTGATTTACACGTATACCAGAATGCAGAATCATAAAGGCCTATAAAATCAATAAACTAAATTATGCAGAAATTGTAGTTACAGAAAACACATATGTGCGTAAAGAAATTGTATATAAACAATATTGCATTTACAAGATTAAGCAGCAACGAATTAAAATTAACAAAGAAAGTGGAGAACAAAGGTACACATAAGATTTATGAGATTCAGAACTACCAATCACGGGATTGACTCAATTCAAGTTTAGGACGTAGTAAGGTTGGAATACTTGTGTCATCCCACTCTAAATTGTCCCACCACTCGGTTCCTCCTTGGATTACATTCAAGTTATTCTTGGAAGCAAAGCTGGAATTGAGAGGAAGCTTCTTCAGATTGGGGCAAACAAATACCGCAAGACATTCTAGGGAACGAAAATTCAAAGGTCTCTTGTGGATGCTCACTAGTTTTGGCATACAATCAAGGATAAGATCTTTAAGATTTGTGAATATATTATCATTGTTGGAGTCATAGCCAGCTTGTTCCTCATCTTTAGCTTCTTTCACCACCTCTTCAATTGAATCACAATCATCAACTAAAAGGAACTCGAGAAGCGGAGCATACCTCAACCATGTCAAATGAGTTATTGAATGACAACACCATATGCGCACTCGGCGAAGATTGCCAAGATGGTATTTGTCAGCAATTGATGAACCATCCATGAGGCTGTCCATGTTCAAAAGTTCTATGAAGTCCAAGTGCCTCATTTGTGACATGGGTGATAATAATGAAGACATTTCAAGCGAGTTTGGCCCCACCTCTTTCAAATCATTAATCTCAAGGAATCTAGAGCAATCTCGTAATTTGGTGGAGTGAAATAATCTCTGCAAACTAGTGAAGTTTGTTAATAAGAGCTTCAGTTCCTCCAATTTTGGTAAGGATTCCAGCTTCTCTAGTAATGATATCTCATGTACAGTCTCACTAGGACTACATGTACTAAATCTAAACACCTTTAATTGTTCAAGACTTTCTATCACTTCCAAAGGAATTTTTTCAAAATCAAGGTCAAGCATATCATCCATAAGAAATACCCTCAACTTTTTCAACTTCTTCAATGCAATAGGCAACTCGACTACTCTTGATTCTGAGAGGTTAAGGAATTCCAAGTTGATTAACTCGCCTATTTCTGAGGACAGATTAATAAAACCATTCCTTGATAAATCTAACACTCTCAGCATTTTTATGGATTGAAAATTTAATGATAAAGCAGGAGCATCATCATACATTAAATTTAAACAGAGGGTGAGGGTGATAAGATTTGGACAAGTTGGTACTTTCCATATATCTTCTGAATCCCAGTTAGTAGTTATTATTGATATCCTCTCTACAACATTCAATCTGTTAGAATCCATTTCTGACATGGAAAATGCATCCCCTTGAAGTACAATTTTGTCTTTGTTTTTATCTTCATCTCGAGTTAACCATAGCGCCATATCTCTAATCACATCGTGCATCTTAATTATCCTATTGGGTCTCCCAATTTCAGCTTCCTCCTCTAATAGGCATGAAAGTATTAAATCTTCAATAATTCTTTTCCCTTTGGAATACATATCATACATACTTTTACCATCTTCATCAAGAAATCCTTCACCAATCCATCGATCAATAAGTACATCACCACCTAATTCAAAATCTTCTGGGTATAGTGCACAGTACAAGAAACAGCTTTTATGTGCCTTATTTGGAAGTTTGTCGTAGCTAAACTTGAGTTTATGAAAAACTTGTGTTTCCGGATCTGAGGCCTTAGAAGAACTCCTCAAATTATTTATTTCATCCAACCAAGCATCATAATTTTTCACCCCAGCCATGGCACTTCCCACAATTTTTAATGCTAGCGGCAATCCTCCGCATTGCTTAGCCATTTCACGCGCTAGATTTTGGATCTCTGTGTGACAATTTAATGTCTCATTGCCTACTTCGTTACAAAACAATTTAAATGCTTCGTCACCAGATAGACATGTCACTTCGAATTCCTTTTGAGCTTTCATTTTATCACATAAATCCCTGGACCGTGTTGTGAACACTACTTTCGATTTACTGTTAATTTCTTTTAGGACTGGAATTCCTAACTCTTGTAGGTCTAGCTTTTCCCACAAATCATCCAACATCAACAAAAACTTTTTTTCTTTCAACCGTCCATAAATCATATCTCTTCTCTCGGGTGGACTACTTTTCTTCCACAAACTATCATCGATCCCGAACCTTCTGCTAATGTCGGTCATGATTTTATTGATATCACAATCTTTAGAAACCACTACCCACAACACTATATTAAAATTATGCCCCCTCTTTCCTAATTCACTTTGAATTCTCTGCATAAGTGTCGTTTTTCCGACCCCGCCCATTCCATATAAACCAATTATTCCCACATCATCATCTTCAAGATAATGCCGTACTGTGTCAACCATCATGTTCATGCCTATAGTCTCATCATTAGGCATATCAAGAACAGGTTTAGGTGGTTTTACCCTAGAAATCTCCATATTGCGAGCTTTAGAAAGCATGTCATTCACCTCAATGAGTCTCTCAACAATTTTCTTTCCTAACTTGTAGCTTGAAACACAGTTCTTTGGACAGTAACCATTCAAACATCTGTTGCTTTGAACTTCTTGAAAATTCGGAATATCCTTCACCATTTTCTATTAGAAACAGAGAGTCGTAAACATGTGACATATATATGTAGGACATTCATAAAGAATTTTATTTTTTGGATTAAATATTTTTTTTTCCTGCATGTAAATATTCGAATCTTTTCGTTTAAGTCTTCGGGAGAATATTTTTTCAAATTTTAGTCCCAAACAATTAGCGTTCACATTTTTTATCACTGTTTTTTAAGTTAGGGTATGTGTAATATTTTTGTATAATATTTAGAATATTATAAGAATCTCCCATAGAAAATTAGAGTATTTTTTAGTAAAAGACGAATTAAATATGAATTTTGAAGGGTCAAAAACATAAAAATACATATTTAATTTATGTTTTGTTAAAAAATACAAATTTAATTTACGATTATGAGAAAATATAAATAATTTAAAAGGATACATAAGAGTTGACTTAAAAGTATTGATCAAGAGTGGTAATGGAAACCTTTTGTGGATTAACAGTTGTAGAAATTGTTTAGAGAAATAAAAAAAATGTTTAGATATTTATAATAACCAAAAGCATATATAACCCTTATTTTTAGGTCTAAATTCTATTTTGAAGCACGAATTTTTGAAATTAATAATAATATGTCAATTACATTAATCACCCCCAATATTTAAATTAAAGTTTGTAATTTTTTTTTTAAGAAAAAAAGTTTGAAAATTTCAAATAGTTATATAATGGAAAAGCTTTAGTTAACGTAAATTATAGTGAGCTTCACGTTAGTTTTAAAATCATAATTTTTTGTTTAGAATATTTTGTTTTACTTCATTACATGTATATATGTGTATCTATTGAAATATTTGTTTGTGTGATACGTAGCTTTTATAAAATAAATAAATAAACAAGTAATATATATGTTTCAAAAATAATGTGAAATTAATATCTAATTAAATTAAGAGTCTTGATTTTTTAGGAAGAATTAAGAGTTTTATTAACGAGTGCTCCTGACACTCTTTAAGCATTTTAAATTAGAAAATTCTATATTAAAAAGGTTAAATAGTTTAATTTTAAAAATATGTAATACACAAGTTTTTATAAAAAGTTACTACTTGAGAGTTAGGGATGGGAATAGGACAAGCCGACCTACAGGTGCTTACGGCCTAGCGTACGATAGGCGAGGCCAAGCCAAACTTTTTTCTTAAATAAAGAAGACCTAGACTTTCTTAGAAGCCTATTTAGCTTAAAAGGTCAGGGCAGAGGCCATTTAAAAAACCTCTGATTAGGCCTATTAGGCCGGCCTATTTAAGTAAATATGAATAATATTAATTATTATATTACATTTTGTAGTTTGAATTAAAATAAAAATTTGTTAATTTTTCAGTAATTTAAGCTTATTAGTATACATTAATTTTTTGCATATTTAAATGTATTATTATAAACAAGAATTGAAATATGATACAATATATACTCAAATTCCATAAAAACTCATCTTGATCATCAAAAGAGAGTTTAATCTAATTGATATATTAGTTCACTAGTCTATTTAAACTTAGATCACATTATTTATTTAAAAATATTCATATGAAATAGACTTTTAAACAGGATAGCAGGTCGTATCAAACTTTCAGTAGGCCAGCACAAAATAAGCCTATGATACGCCGAAGGCCAGGCTAAGGCCTTCAAAAAATTTGGCAGGTCAGACTCGGGCCTTGCAAAACCTAACTCGGCCTAGCATATTTTCATCCCTACGAGACTATTAAATATATGTGTGTCTATTAAAATCATTGTTTTTGTGTGATATGTAGTTTTTATAAAATAAATAAACAAGTAATATATTAAGTTCGAAAAATAATGTCAAATTGATATCTAATTAAATTAAGGTTTTGTTAACGAGTGTCCCAAAGCACTCTATAAACATTATAAATTAAGAAATTATTTATTAAAAAAGTCAAATAGTTCAATTTTTAAAGTATGTAATACACAAATTTTCATAAAAAGTTACTACTTGAGACTCTTAAAGAGTACTCCCTCCGTTCCACAGTACTTGTCGCTTTTGAAGAATTTACGCGTACCAAGAAATCAAATAAATTTTGTTATGTTTTATGAAATTCTATGTGTTTTTTCTATAATATCCTTAACCATTTATTATTTTATTTTATTATTTGTCTCTTTACAATAAATAGGTAAAAGTATTATTGACAAACCAATAATTAATGTTGCATTAAAACTTAAAAGTGACATGTAATTTAAAACAAAATTATTTATAAAAAAACGACAAGTATTGTGAAACAGATGAAGTACTCCTGACACACTTTTTAATATTTCCCTTAAATTAATAGGATTAAGAAGAAAAAAAACTACTTTTCAAGAAAATATTAATTAATAGGTTAGTTTATTATAAAATAACTGGTGCATTTATTAAAGTTTAACATGAACAATATTATATAGGTTAGAAAATTCCGAAGAAAGAAAATGGTTGACCATTTAGACCAAACCACGATGCAAATGCAACACTTTGTTTAAGTGTTTAAATGGGTATATGTCACTCATTTTATAATTAATATATAATAAGCATCTGATATCTCCAATCCAACACCCAAAATAAATTATTAAATATGTTACTATAATAACTATATATCATTAAATTTTAACAATAATTATATGTTCATTCATAATTATATAAATTTGAAATATTGAATTAATTTCATTATAAACTATAAAAGAGTGAACAATTTTTTATTATTTTATTAATAATTCAATTAAAATTAAAACTTGAAAAAAAAATTCAAATTCTAATAAATTACATATGCTAGATTTCTTTTTTAACTTTAAGATGAATAAATTATTTGATGTAGTAAAAAATAGTCTTCATTGAAAATTCAAAATTGATCGGCAAATATAAATTTATTTTTTTATCATTAAAATAATAAAATGATTGAATAGAGAAAAATTACAATTAATTATGTATGTGGGATCCACATGTAATAGGAGATGGAAGGTGCCTGAAAAAGCACTCATCTCGGTGGACACCCAATTAATTGATTGTATAATGGGGTTGCTTATTTAGTTTGCTACTAAATAGGGGAAGAACCCCACATTATATATAGTCTTAATGTCGATCTTCTCAATGCTACTAAGAAACCCCTTGACTTCCAAAATCATTTGGACCAGTTATATGAAATCCCTCTTGAGTGCTTAAGTTATTTAATCTTGGTTGTCCCTATTGATTCGTGAATATCATCATGTATATTCTTTTAAATTTGTCTTTCATACATGCAATATAGTTTCTATGTAAGCACTTCAGTTGATAGCTTGCTAGATTTTCCTATGTATAGAATTGAAATTCAATATGAAAAGGCAAATAATGAAAAGATATTAAGAAATTTGAAACATACCTCTTGAAGTTTTTGAAATTCCTGAAGCCAACCATTCGCTTCATTGGTCCTTTCTTTCACTCCCGTGCTCTCAGCTGTAGCGATTTCTGTTTGCACATCCTTTTCCTTGTTTTGAAGATCATCCCATTTTTTGTTCAGTGAATCCAGATTCTCCTGCAGCTTATAAACATAGGCAGCTTGTGCATTTGTGCAACTGAACAAACTTTTCACAACTTCCCAAATTACTCCCAACGCTTCCATGGTATTATATACTTTGATTCTCAAAATATTAATCAAGGCTTGCAAGAGAAAACAAAATATCACAGTTAGACTTTATATTTATTTATTGCCCATACATAAATATTTTTGAACAATAAAAATGGTATTTAAACATATATTAGTTTTTACCTCTGATGATACTATGCTTTAGCAATGTTGTGTGATTATTTAATTCGACGCCTACGAGAACATTTATAGGACATTGCTTAATGATTCTTTTCCAAAGTTTTGAAAGAATATTGCTCATGCGTGTCTTCTACTTCACAAAGGGTTTGGTTTTCCCACTTTTTCTTTTGCTTTTGTTTATGGTATTGAATAATTCCACATTATGGTGAAGCAAGGAATCAGAAAGTAATAGGTCCTAAGCATGGCATTTTACTTATATTAATATGTATTTACTTTGAGTTTTTCGTTTTGGTTTTAAAGTGTATTAGCAAAAATGTACACATACTAACGTTTGAGATTGTGGATAGGAACAACTTATGAGTTTTGTAGTTCTGATATTTGGAGTGTGTTTAATTAGTAACAATGAAAATAGTAATAAGGAATAAAAAAAATTAGCTTAGACACAAATCCTTCATATATAGGTTATGTTTGGATAAACAATTTAATATGCACTTTATAACATGAATTCTTGTATTATAAGTGCTTGTTATAAGCTATTTTCATAACAAAAGATAAAATAAAGTTAATCTATTTTCTTATGAGCTATAAATTGTTTTCGTAAGCAATTCTGCAAGCTGATGGAAATAAACTAAAAAGAATTTATGAACATGTCATAAAGTTTATGAACATGTCATAAGTTGTTTTCGTAAGTTTTTTCAAAATATCACTAATGTAAGTAGACAAGTAAATTCAAACAAACTTGTAGTAATGGCTTCTTATTCACTCTTCATCTTCAGGGTTCCAATTGTTTAAGTCATAGGGTGGAATTTATGAATAAATCATGCATCATTTATCCCAAAATGAAGAAAATTCAATTTCCCTATGCAACGGAATTTAAGTAACAACACACTTTTTTGGGAGTGGGAAAACTTCATGTTTCCTTCTTTTAAGGATAAAATCAAAATTTACTAGTATACTTTTAGAGACTAAAATCAAAATACTATAATAAATAAAAATTATTTTTTGAAATCATATAAATTAAATAGTTAAGGAGATGGATTGAATATAAATTTTTCTAGTCACATCAAAAAAAAAAATATTGTTAAACCACAAAATTGACTAAATTGTTGTACTTTTTGGATAATAGCAGTTTTGGTTTTTTGAGTAATAGACCTTGAAAAACCTTGTGAAACTGTTATGCGACATGTTACTCGGTTTATATAAGGGCAGTTTTAGTTTTGAGTAATAGACCTTGAAAAACTTTCTAAAAAGTTTCTTTCAATATTGTTGACATACTTTTTCTTTCAATATTTGCAAAGTGCATGAGTTACCATGTGTCTGTTTATTTCTCGTGTCCTGGTAGTCTTAGTATGTTGTATCATATTTTGCAGATAATTTCGTAGTCCAATGAAAAGTCTCGTGTCCTGATAGTCTTAGTATGATTATTGACGAGAAGAAAATGTTGTATCATATTTTGCAGATAATTCCGTAGTCCAGTGAAAAGTCACACCTCAGGTCTTAGTTCACAATTTATTATTTTGCAGGTTAATCGTATTTCAATCATCCGCAACAACATAAAATACCTTTATAGTAAAATAAATAATCTTTTTTTTTTAAGTCAAACTATCCTGATGAAATTGGCACGGAAAGAACCGAACATAAGAACTTAAGAGAAAGACATTACAAAATCTCATGTCAACACCATCAGACCAACACCAAAGAATAATATAAGTCTAATACATGCTTTGATTGTATTATCCAATAATATAAGTCTACACATGCTTTAATAAATAATTCATTGTATTATCCAATAATATAAGTCTACACATGCTTTGATTGCATGCATTTCAAACTACTAAAACCAAAGAAAAATCTAAGTAAACGAAATGAGTCATGTAAATCTAGTTAAACCATATTTCCTTACTTCTATTCTAAGGCTTTGTTTGCGAGTTTGGAGGGGAAGAAAATGGAAGGCTTAGAAAGAAAAAAGAAAAGAAAAAAAAAGAAGGAGTAAGTGTAAGAAATAGACAACATTGAAAGGAAGGGCTTTGGAGGACGTATTTTTCTTCAAAATATAAAACCTCCTCGTTTGGAGAACTAAAAAATTATATTGAATGAGGGTTTTGGAGAAGTTTGGAATAGTTTATATGAATTCTTCTAATTTAATATATGTTGTTATAATATTCTTAAATTTTTTTGTATATAGACGATAATGGTTAAAATTTAAAATATATTAATCATAACCATTAATTTATCACTCTAAACAAAATACTCTTTCAAAAAAATATGAAAGATTTCTTAATTTTCCCCTATATTTCTCTCCCCCAAAGTTTTTCCTTCCCCTTTCCTCCAAACTCCCAAACAAAGCCTAAGTAGTTCGGGGTATGTAGGATAAATCTATGTCAACGCATTCCTCAATATTTGTAACCAAACTTAGGATTTTTTTTTTTAAATGTCGACCAACTACTCTACATACAAATAGAGCCATGGCAAAACAGATTGACATCAGATCATTTGAGAACTTGAATGAACTATTTCTCACATAAATCTATCAAAATATATTATTATTCCACAAACGAAAAAGCCTGAAAACATAATAACATTTATCTACATAAAGGATGATCACCACACCCACACATAGTTTTCACTTTTCACTACAGTACACACTTGTCATTCGCCTGAAAATTTTCCTAGAAAAAAACCATGTGATTTTAAAACTCTTCTTTGAAGACCAACAGATATTTTTTTTTGAACAGGGAAGACCAACAGATATTAATTTATCCAGACCAACATTCTATACAGAATCTACAACCAAATCGCCCTGCTGCTTAGCAAGGTATCTTTCCCTCCTCTCTTTCTGAAAAAACATAATCAGGAATTATATTATAGATAGATGAGCTTTGTCCAAAAGTGAGTATTGCAAAGAAGACATTTAACAAAATTCAAGTAAAATACGCACCCATTCGTCAATGACAAGCCCTTCACCAATAATTTTAGGCCCTGCATCTTCTGCAGGTTTCTTCCGTGCTTCAAGGGCAGCATCAGCATCAGCCAACTGCCGCTTCAATTTTTCCAAAATCTTAATGAAGAAAAATAGAATCCCATTAAGTAATATACAATCAATTAATGTATTATATACAGACAACTTATAAACAAAAATAAAGATAGCTGATATTGAATATCTCGACCACAATAAAGTAACAGATAATTAAATGAACTAGTGCAGAAAGAATAAAGGAGTCGTGTAATAACCACAAAAATTGCCCAAATACAAAAGTACACTGAAATTTTTTGTACTCACAGGACTTGGACGCTCTGGATCTAGAAAAACAACGCGCAAAATCTGCTCAACTGCCACCTGGTCTTTCTGCTCATCAAACTGTTACCAGGCAGAAAAAATTAATTGCCTTAGAAAACAAATCTAAATAAGATCTCATTTTTAGACAAAAGTAAAAGTTTATAGCAAAATAAAATTAACTAACCAGCTCGGGAACGTAATCAATTGAACCTTTGACCTTTAAACTCATGATTTTAAATTTGAGTCCACTCTTTTCTGGCTTTTCATTATTTTCTGGTTGCTCTACAAACTTGAACACTGGTAAACAGAATACAAATTAGAAAGAAAACTTTGTATTTATTATACTAGCTTTGGTTGCACCCAGAAAGGAATATGTAGAGAAATCGAATATTGCCTACCGGTTGCTATGATACTCTCGCCAGGTGCAAGGATAGCTCCAGGAGGACGCATGAAACAACTTTTTGGTGCAGTTGTTTGAAACTATGATAAACAAAGAAACATCTCAAAACAGATAGTTTAATTCCAACACTAATTTAGAATATAGGAAGACTTGTCAATTTATACAATAATAAATGAATAATTTTCCTGCAAAACAGTGACATAGTAAAAGTAAGAATAGACAGGTGAGTTCGAGACTCGATCAAAATACCGCAACAACAAAAACTGCATATGAGAAAAGAAACGTATAAAGTAGGGGAATAAATAAACAGGTGAACATGTTTCACTATATTTTGAATGTTACATGATAATAAATAGGGGGTAAATAAACAGGTGACATGTTTACTATACCTTAAACGCTACATTAGATTTACTGGTGTTTTTAATCCTGATGGCACTCCTAACCTGTTTTCCTGGCTCATCTACACGAGACGGCGAGGAAAGAAGGAACAAAATTAAGTAAGAGAAGGATGCATAAAATGACCAATCATGAGAAGTACTCGAAGAAGAAATCTATGAAACAAAAATGAGCACATGTACATGAATCTGCCTGTGTATTTATGGACCTAAAAGTACATACAACATTAGGAGCATGATCACAAAGCGACTTTTTATATCTTATTTTCTGTGTCGCCCATTTCTTTGACCTACTTTCAAAATTTACAGTTTCCGCGCAGCCATTAAATCTTGGTATCTTAGTTATGCACATGTATCTTATAGTTAAAAAGACAATAAAGACAACTTTTTAATAATTAAAAAGCAATCCCTAGTAGCTTCCATTGCATTTGCTAACAAGGTAAGGCATTATTGCTGCCATTCAAATTTAACCGCTTAGTAGAAGAAAGCAAGATGTACACCTTTCTTGTCTCTAGCGTATTGTACTCTAGTAAGCCTCTCAACCTCCACAACACATGCACAAAATAGGAAATGAGATGCTGACAATAAATGACCATAACTTGTGTGTACAATATTATATACCATGCCAACGATGTGCTTAGCAAGGGTTTGAGGTTTTTCTGTTTTGTGAACGTGATGATCTTTTGAGGAGCCTTGCTCCCTAATTTATATTAGCTTTGACCTAGGAAGAAGCAGAACGACTTCGAAACCGTCCCTCAACGTGCGTTGCCAGCTCCCCCCTTCTTCTTGCCAACCTCCCCTCAATCAGCAGTCACGTGACTAAAAAAGGGAAGGACTTGGCCGCATCATGGCATGGGAGCCCTATTCCTCGGATAAGGGAGTCAAGGATCCGCTCAACCAAGCTACGTGGCTGTGGACCCCCCCCCCCTCCCGAGGTATTTTGTATGACATCCTGGCCTCGCCTACGTGGTGAGTCTGTCTGCTCTTCTCAGGTAGCCGCGTATGTTCTTAGATGTCGTAACTATTATAACGGTAAGCAGCACCCCCAAGCACGGGGCCATAAGGGTAAAGTGTTTGAGTAAGGTTCCTTAACACTGACGTTAAATGTTGTCTTCTCTGATTGACGGTACAAATTGAAACAAACCCAAAGAGAAAAGATCATTTTTATTTTATTTTTTTGGTTACCCAAGGTATCCTCCGGCCAAAAGCCAGAGACTGATCCTTCGAGGTACGGAGATCCACTTAAGGGGATGACCTTTCCCAACAAGTTATCTTTCGTACGCAACGGCCATGAATCGAACACATGACTACATGCTTAAGACACTTGGTTATCAGCCAATTGTGCCACACTATGTTGGTAAAAAGAACGTTTTTTTACATCATATAGTACATCCATCACTTGGATGAACAAAACCTGCCCCAAAACTAAAATCATATATGGACCACCATTCTCTAACTAAATTTTGCCAATAGAACGATTAAAATCTAATGTGTAAGAACAAAAAAAAGCCCTTGATTGATAATGTATGGAAATTGAGGAAGTTTGAATTTTGTGAACCCTTTCAATTTAAGTGGAGTGTCCAAGGTTTGAAACCCGGTCGATGCATATATTATGTAATGTCCCTACAATCTGAGTTAAGCTCACGTGCGATTTGCAAGATAAACAAGTCAATCATTATTTTTTAAACAGGCAAGAATCCAAATAAAAAAGTTTAAAGTTTTAGATAGTTAAATTAAAGCATTAAGAACACACCCATCCATCCCCCTAATTAAATTGAAATAAACATCATTAAATAGAAATTACAGCAATAACTTAAATAGATCATGATAAAATCAATAACAATTAAATTGCATGCAAAGTAAAGTAAAACAGAAACATAAAAAATGAGCAGCATACATACAAGGAAAGTAAAGTTTGTTAGAAGGATCAAGCTTGAGACGACGTCGTGTTGGGAGAAGCGATCTAGCAACTGATGAAACTGAATTTGAAGTGTGAGAAGTTGAACCTTCAAGAGGAGTGTTACTATTAGGGTTATGGTGATGTTGATGTTGATGAAGGTTGTTATTAATAGAAGACGACGTCGTGTTGGTGGAAGAAGTGTTAGAATTGCGAAAAGGAAGTTTGAAGAAATTCCAAACCTTAGGTTCGGAGTGAGGTTTGGGTTCAGCTACGGCCATGGTGTCTCTCTGTTTTCAGAAAATGATGAAAGAGGAAAATGAAGGAAGGGGAACGAGGGCCTTGACTTTCACGTTTTACAATTTCAACTTTTCAAAGTGAGAGTGTTTGATAAACGACGACGTTTACTTTCTCTTTTTTTTTTTTTATAGTTAACAAAAAAACAAAAACAGAGGAGTTAGATTTGAGCTCATTTCGGTTGAAACATATTACACCCTCCCTTTTTTTTTTTTTTTTCTTCCATATATTATGCATTAGAGAAATGCTAGCAACATACCTTCTAACACACACTTTTTAATACACCATCTTTGATTGGTTAAAATTCACATTGGTCCCACCAAATTGATATGGAACCCACATGATTTGGTGGGACCCATGTAAATTTTAATCGATCAAAGAGAGTATGTTGAAAAGTGTGTGTTAGAAAGTATGTTGCTAGCATTTCTCTATGCATTATCCAAACCAACCGAGTTATGCTAACGAGAATATTCGATTATTATTATAAACAAAAAATAATATTTTTAATTCATTCAATTAATAATTTAAATAGAATAAATTACAGATCCGATGGAGTATCATTTAAGAAATAAATCTGAAATATTGCTTTTTGATTATAAATAATAACAGGTGTACATGATTCAAAGAGCATATACTCAATGACCGGTTATTTATCAAAAAAGTCTTCACAACGAGAAGGAATTGAAATCACACCTTTCAACAAAAGAAAAACTAGTTGAAAACGCGACATAGTTTCAACTCTACCAAAGTGCAATACTAGTGTGATTTTGAATGGTTTTGTTAGTTTAACTGATTTAAGTTTTAAGTTAGGGTTTTGTTAACGAGTGTCTCCAGGATACTCTTTAAGCATGTTAAATTAAAAAACTATTTTTTACAAAAGTCAAAGTTTTTAATTTACAATGCATCAATTGCACAAACTTTTATAAAAAGTTAGACTAATGTTAACTTGTGTCCTTGGGGCATAAGTTAAGAAATCAAATGTATAAACTTTTTTTTATAAATTATACATTCAATGCCTAAAAAGTTTCAAAAGTTATATTTTTTAATATAAAATTTATTACTTAATTCTATTTTAAACTTCTTAACATGTGCCCTTAAGATACAAGTTAACATGACTCAAAAAATTACCACCTAAGGCTCTTAACATTTCCCTTTAAGTTCATGAACAAAGAGTTGAGATATTGATCGCGTTCATATCACAAGAAGAAAAAAAAAAAACTGATCTAACAACTGATCATTAATATTTTTTAAAAAACAAAAATAGATTTAAAAATAGAAAGTGGAGTAGAAGCGGATGTGAAGAGATTATGAATTGGAATTTGAGGTCCACGGTTTGTTTGAGTTGTTGAATGGGAAATGAGAATTTTGATTTTTGGGGATACGACGTGGCAGTGATGTTCGTGGAAAATGTAGTGGGGTCTCTTGCAATTTCAAGTAACCTGTTTATGTCTAGAACACGTTAATAGGGTTGACTTTTTCAAAAAGTGTGAACCTTCTTTCAGCCTACACGACAAAAAGGTGAGATTAAGCAACAGAGGGTGATGATAATAGAAAAATAAAATAATAGGGTCTTTACAACTATACAATTGGTTTTTGTTTAAGCAAACATCAAATTTAAATACATTTTGAGTCTCTATAAATAATATATTAGTTATTCAATAAACTTAAAAAATTGTGTTTTACTTATAAATATGATTGGAAAAAGTATAAATTAACGATGTGACAAGAATATAAAGATAAAATAAAATAAGATGTTAAACAAATGTTAAAAAATGTTAGATGTACAAATTTTATTGCTGCCTAAACTTTGAGGTCTCCTCTAACCGTTGTAGACTTGTAGTTCATTCTACCAAACAAACAAATGCATATGTTTTTTAGCTTATGCGCAATGATAGATGATGACCAACTAGCTGGAAAAAAAATGTACTAGTATACAACTATGAACATGGATTTGAATATGCAGTTACACATGTTAATTGATTTCAGCTATCAAGTTGAAATCGAATATCATGCACGATATTGAACGACCGGCATCAATCAATAATCGTTTTATACAATTAGTGTGTGGGAATCTCCAATGAAAAAATTAGTGTGGAATCTGAAAACCATAGAACTTTGGAACGTTGAGGACAGCGAAAAAAAAAATACATCAACTAGTTAACTGGCTATAAAGGGACATATCGAAAGAGCAGGAATACTAGCCTTCAAGGGGGTATGACATGAAGAAGAAAAATATGGATGTGGTTGATGCAATAGGGCTACCAAAAGAGTAGGCAACTAAAACAAGTTTTAGGCCCAAGTTTTTAAAATTGCTCTTTTGGCAGTCTGGATTGTTCGCACATACCCCGAAATTACACTTATACTCCTAACGGTAGTTTTATATATTAAGGTATTTTCAGCGAGTAATTACAGATACTAATTTCTTAAACAAAATAATTTAATCCATTTATTTATCTTTCATATGAGTACCTCTTTCTCATCTCATACATGTATCTCTTGACCATTTCAAAATTATTAAAACAATTTGGATTAGATATTGCACACAGGAGAAAGGATTTGAAGGAATAACTTTTTTCATACCTTAGCAACGAAAATGGCTAAGCCATAAATTGATTTTAAAGGTAAAATAAAATCCTAGGGATTTTCTAGGGCTATTCTAAATCAATTACATTTGGAATTAAAATACATTATGGATTGAATCAAAAATTCTTCTAATGTAATCACTCATTCTCTCTCAAAAAATACTTTGATCGTGACTTTTACCTTGTTTGAAATCCTTGACTTTTGAACTTTTGAAGAAATTGTATGATCAACAACTTTTTTCAATGTGCTAAATTCAACAAGGGAGATTAGAAACTAGATAGTTTCTTTACCACCTTATCATTTTAGACGAACTTGAACAAATCTTCGATATAACTTGTAGGTAATCCTACTGTTTCTCATCAACTTGAAATGGAATACGACTTTTATTTCAAGAGATTCAGAATAGATAGAGAAATTATAATTTCACAATGTTAACCTTTTCTACCGATATGCATGATGGCGTCCTTTTGGAGGTTTAGGGGACAAGAGGTGAGGATGGAAGTTCATTTCTATTATCACATTGTTTTACAACATAAACAAATCACATTAAAGAACAAACTTTAGAGGAGGAAAAATTGACATGGTTTGAAGGAAAAGTGGTTTGAGGGTGAACTAGTGAAGATGAGGGTCCACTAAGTGAAGTTGAGAAAGAGGGGGTCGAGAAAGTGACGAAAAAGGTTGAGACTGAAAAAGAGAGTGCGTAGTCAATCATAGAGGATAAAATGGAGATCACATGATGTTTTTTGATGTAATGGAGGAGAGGAGGTGGAGGTCGGGAATGTAAGGATATTGTGGATATGGTGAAAGGGTGTAGGGTGGGGGGGGGTTCCTAGAGTTTGATCGAAGGGACTGGCATCAACATCAAAGCTATATATATATATACCTTTGGATGCATTTTGTTAATGTCAGTCAATAGAGCCTAGAGGTTGTGCCAAGATGTGTACTCTCAGCCATCTAGTCTCCTAATGAATATGAAGCTAAAGTGGTAGGTGAAGGTTTGTGTTCCCTCCTCCTTAAGAGTAATGATTCATCTTGTCGGTCGCATCTTTTAGGAGTATTGATGATTTTGAGGTTTCTGAACACTTCAATATTTACGTTAAGTGATTCATATTTTTTTAAGAATAATTTTTTTTAAAGGTAACGATTTAGAAAGATGAAGATTCGAAAAGGTGAGAGTTTTTTAAATTTATTCTCTAAAGGCTTCATGTTTGAAATTTCAGAGAGAAAATGTGGATCATGTGTGGATGTGAAAACTTAGCAAAGTTAGAGGTGAAAACAACAAAGTGAAAATATGCACATAAATACAAATAGACAAACTAGAAATGAAGTGAAAATAATTACTTCGGTTTTACGGAGCAGTAAATGCTCTCAACCATTTCATGTTACTTAGAATGTAACAATGAAAAAACTAAGGGAAATGTTAATTTGTGCCTCCAGCACACAAAATAAGAAACTAAAAGTAGAAATAAAATCTTGAAAATTGTGTATTCTTAATTTTGAAAGTTTTATATTTTATCTTTTTAACTTATGCATTTATTGAGTAATTACTTTTTTAGTTTCTTAACTTTAGGGCAAGGGTTAGCAAGACCCAAAAACTAAAGGCAAACGTTTGAAAGCAATAAAACACATAAATGAAATTTTACTCAAAAAATTAAAACTTTAAAAGATTAATCTCATGCAATTTAAAAACTTAAAAAAAAAAAAAGTTAAACAATTTAAATGATTGACTTAATTATACTTAAAAACTGTGTTTTGATATGTTTTAAACTACGTGACAAATGATTTGATGCTATGTAATCATCCAAATTGGGACATGTTTGTATTGTCATATTTAGAATTATCTATTGTATAAGTTATATGAAGCTGTTTAAGAGAACTTATGAAAACAACTTATAATAATTTTCAGAAGCTTTTTTTTTTTGAGGCAGCCAGAAGATTTTATCAACTTAGTTTATTTTATATTTTGCAATAAAAATATCTTATGTATGCTTTATGCACAAGCATTTATGTTATATGATGCAAATAAGTTATTTATCCAAACATGCCCCTAATTATTTAATTAATGCCATTAATTAAATTATAAATTTGAATAATTTATTAAGTTAATTAAAATGGTAGTTTTTTTTGACAATAATTAATTAAAACGGTAGTTTTTAGGGGGTTCTAATAATTTTATGGGTGTTGGTCATTTTCCATCATTAGATTGTATGCCACATCATTTAAAACATGATACAACATTTTTTTAGTCTAAAGTTTTGATGGAGTGACCAAGTTGATAAAGTTTAAAATGAGAGGCTCAATTCCGTAGAATAGTGAAAATACGAGGTACTAAACTGTAATTAAACCTAAATGATTGCATGATGTATTTTGTTTTAAAAAATATATATATTTAACGTAAATAGCCAACCATATCTATCTATGATGATTATATATTTCTATTTGTCAAAAAATATTATATATTTCTAAGAATTTCTTTTATTACTAAAGATAAGAAAACTGGGAAGACATAGACATTCATCTATGTTCAAAGGAGGTTGCGTGGCAATATGAGGTTGATTACAGCTAATATGAATCCAGAAGATTACGGTCACATTCACCCTGAAAATGATGCTTGAATCCATGATAGCATTAAATTTGAAGAGTGTGTTCTGTTTAGTTATCACAAGTGATTAAAATGGATGATAAAATGTCACCAAATTTCAAAGGGATGTAAAACAAAACAACATATATATGTACACAAACAAAGTAGAGAAATTTTACTAGGTGATGATTTGATAAGAAGAGTGACACGTAGCAAAAGAGACAACAAAGGACGGCACCAAATCCATTTGACTTCATCTGTGTCTTACCCTTAATTTCTATTTATACAACAACAAGAAGTTCCATTGAGTTGAGTCTTATACATTACAAACTTTTTTCTCCCATCTCTCTTTATTTTCTCACGTATCAAAAACTTCTCCCTATTTTCAGACATATCATATCCTTCACGCAAACTCATTGACCATCTATTAGTTTAATATTAACTCAACAATTAACTTCAAAGCATTCACTTACCTTAGAACTATAACACATACTACCATGGGAAGAGCACCTTGTTGTGAAAAGAATAATGGCCTCAAAAGAGGACCATGGACGCAAGAGGAAGACCAAAAACTTATAGATTATATTCAAAATCATGGCTATGGCAACTGGAGATTACTCCCAAAGAATGCTGGTACATACATACATACATATATGTCATGAATCTTCAAATAAATTATTTCTACCAAAAAAATCAACAATTTTGAAGTGAAAATGTTTGGTTACTTTTGTTTGAGTTGCAGGATTACAAAGATGTGGAAAGAGTTGTCGTCTCCGTTGGACAAACTATCTCCGGCCGGATATAAAGAGAGGACAATTCTCTTTTGAAGAAGAAGAAACCATAATTCAGCTGCATAGCATTCTTGGCAACAAGTAATAATTAAGTCTCTTAGTTTATAAAATTTTAATATGCACTACCAATATAAATTTTTAATCAATTTAACTATACACATGTGTAACAATGAGTTAAATACATATTAATTTTCATTATGATTAAGATACCATATACTATAGAATAATAGATATGATTTTTGTGACTAAACTATATAGTTTTGAATTGTGTAGGTGGTCTTCAATTGCTTCTAGGCTACCAGGAAGAACAGACAATGAAATCAAGAATTATTGGAACACTCAAATTAGGAAAAGACTCTTAAGAATGGGAATTGATCCTGTGACACATAATCCACGCCTTGATCTTTTGGACCTATCATCTATCCTAAATTCATCTCTATATGCCTCTACCTCATCACAAATGAACATCCAAAGGATAATTGGTACACAATCAATAGTGAATCCTGAGATTCTAAAGTTGGCTTCATCACTCTTCTCTTCTCAAAATGTACAAGAGAATCACCAAATCGATCACAACCAACAAATTAGCTCACACTTGGATCAAGAAGGTTGCAACATGTTGTTGAATCCACCTTGTGGTCATAATAATTCAATGTCTTACACTCAAACACACTTGGTTGAATCCAATGAGAATCTATACTCATCATTTTTACCTGAATTTGGCTTCCAACAACATCATGAAAATGTTCAATTAAGTAATTTGCATTGCAATGGAATTGCTTCAAGTAATGTAACAGAGGATTTTGTTCATCAATTACCATGCTATGGCTACTCAGGTTCTGATTATCATGCAAATGATTTAATTATGGACCCTCACATATCAGAAAGTTCAAACTTTCATTTTAATAGCAGCAACCAGAATTTCAATTTCGCTTCAGTTCTATCTACACCTTCATCAAGTCCCACACCGTTGAATTCGAATTCTGCGAATATCATTGGAAGCAACACTGAAGATGAGACAGAGAGCTATGTTAGCAGCAACATATTTGAATTTCCTATCTCAGATATCTTAGGTGTGAATGAGTTCATGTAATAATTTGGATTAAACAAAAGCTTGATTATTTAATTACTCACATATTTATGTGGCTAGTTAATTATGGATTGATGTTGATACATGTAACATTTTTCTAAAACTTTATCAGTGTTTGGTACTTTGACTTTGGTTTATTAAGGCTTTGGTTGTATTAGGAAGTACGGAGTATACGAAAGTCTTCATCATTTTCAAATTATTGAATTTGAAAGTTTCCATTATTGCTATGTTACTGTTTGCATATCTGTTTTGCTTTGATCATTAGAATGGGAAATGGAATATTTCCTTTGACTAATTGAATTAGTTAAACAAAGAAATGAACCAATAATATACATCACTTCAGATCATGAGTATCTTAGCAAAACTGGAAATCAATTTTCTTTGTTTCATTACATATGTAACCAAACCAGGTGCTAGAGCACACGTGGACAACTGTCCAAGGCACCGGCCTTTTCACGTACAAATAACGTATAAAGTACAATTATAGTCAACAATTTTGCATGGGAGTCTTTGACCAAAAACACTTTATTTTGGATACGTGGCCATGCATCAACGTTGACACCGCAATTTGTGGGGACCTTCATGCAAACCAAGATGCCTTTTGCCTTTTTGTATTGAAAATCATGGCGTGTTTCTTGTGCGGTTTTTTCTTTTTCTTTTTGTTTTTGGAGGGGTTAGAATTAGATGGGGGTGTGATAGCACTAATTGTGTCAGCAATGAGGGCTCAAGCTCAATAATAATACAAGAGTGGGGGGGTCCAGTATGGGTTACCAACTGATTCGGTAAATGACGCATATCAACTTCCCACAGATAAGGAAAGTCTCGGTTCCTTCAAACATTGTATGAATGAATAAGTTTGGTTCCTTCAATTATATATACTTTAGCCAATGACCCGTGCTAACGACAAATGTATTTGTGAAGCACAGTTGGCATTACACTGCGCCACCATGAGTTACCTTTGCTTATACGGTTTTTAAACTTCGGTTACCGATTCTGCAGGCGCGGGTGATGGAGTGACCAAAATATAGATGTCGTGGTGACTTTGGAGCGCTTGGAAGCCGATTATGGAAGTGATAATGCAAACACGAGGGCGAGATTCAGTGGCGGTGGACGTTTGATCGGAGCGGGGTTGTAAAAATAAGAGTTGGAGGTTGATGGTCGGTTAATGATTTTGATAGCGCAATCGGGAGAGGAAAGAATTTAAGTATCACATTTTCCTCTTCATCGTTTGCGGTTGTGGTTTTCTTGGACACTTAAGTATCATGTCTCTCTTTATATGAAGAATCCCAATGGGATCAGGAGAAGAAACAGTTAAAAACAAAAACAAAATTGTGCCAACATCAGGGATAAATGTCACCTAAAAAAAGATACATGCATCTAGAACCCTAACAGGGAATAAATCCTAGAAGAGCGGTGCTAGGAAAATTAAAAGAAGTAACTTTTAGTGAGAAAAAATACGAAATCTCTAATTCTGTCATTAAATTGGGAACTTCTATACGCTCATAAATTGAGGTGTATCGGTACTCTCCATTTTGAAATATATAAATTAACGATAATTTTTATGAAATAAAGAGTTATTTGTTTGTATTTAGATTTAATTAAGAAAATATCATTTCGTAAGAGAAAACATAATTTCATTGTTTATAAAAATCATAGTAATTTTTATTCATATACGTAAAGATTTATCAATTTTCTCTATTATAAGTGATAAAAAGTAAAAAAATAAATCAGTTTTATTTCATTGACATTTTTAGTAAATAAGATTAGTTATTGTAGTTATAAATGACAAAAAATAATATTTTCTTAAAAAAGAACAACTCATTTAACTATAATATAAGGATTTGGTGTACCGATACACTCAAAAGTTTTGGGTGTACTATAGAATTTGCCTATTAAATTTTGTGACAAAAAATTAACGATGTATTTCATTTTTTTCATTACTAATTTATCTTTTTCTAGTAAATTTATGTTTTCTATATTATTAAAAAAATATTCATTTTTTTTAACGTGGTATGTATATATTTTTAATTAAAATACTATTTTTCATTACTAATTTTTCTTTTTCTGAATTGGTATAAACCAATTGAGGTCTGTTGTTACGCTCTCTATATTAGCTAAAGCATGCATGTCTTTCTTCATGGTATGAATGAAGGACACACATTGATTTCTCAATCCATTCTATGCACTAACATAAAACTTTTAATATCGCTTTTTCAGTTCCCATGAGCATAGCTTAGTTGACAGAGACATTGTATATTATATGCAGGGATCGAGGTTCGAACCTCGAACATCCCACTTATTCACCTTTAAAAGGTTAATTTCTAACCATTAGGCTACTAGAAGAAGAAAAAAGAAAAACTTAGTTTTTCAAAGTTTGACTTAAATAGATTGCACTTAATACGCACCAAAGCATGTTCTCAGCAGATAACATGACCATTTGTAAAGTCGAAAGAAATAATATCCACTGCATGTATACGTTTTATGCTACGATTGATAAAAACATAACGCTAGTCCTTAAAATTTCACCAAACCACATACTAAAATGCTTTAGGTGTATATAATATATAGCTCGTTTTGTATCCATTTTAAGATATGACAAATGAAAATGATATAATATCATAATTCAAAGTTCAAGGCCAATTGTCAACCTCAAACAAAAGAGTTACTATAACAGAAAAATACATTTAAACTTTCGGCGGAGATATGTCAAAGTGAAATTGGTTTTTGGAACCACTGCTGTTGTAATCCAGCGATCAGTTCATAAGACTACGGTCATTCCAATAATGAGTTTAATGATGTGATTGATCCATCGATAAACTTCTTTTGATTGGTTAAGTATTGAGGGCAGTTAAACTCTTAATGGTCATAGATGACCTATGCAAACTCTAAATTACAGTAGATTAATTATTACTTTCTAAACATACCCAAACGACATATTTAACGAAAACACATTTTTTTTTTTAACACAAGACGTAACAGAAAAGAGTAATCAAGTTCAATAATACAAATCAAAGGTTAAGAACACACTCTTAACCAACCATAAACACGAAAAAAACTCTTAACCAATTCTAAGACAAGTAAATGGACAAAACTTAAACCATCAATAACGGTAGCCGAAACCAATATAGAAATATTTTGTCTTCAGCCATAAAAATATCACAACTTAATTTTGTCCAAAAGTTGATGAATACACACTTCTTGATTTCTAAAAATTATGTCATTCATTTCCTTTCAAATAACTCAGATGCACGAAAACCAAATAATCCGCATGATAGAACAACACATTCAGGAGCTACCTGCTAAGTGATTAAACTGGACAAAATGATCCAACATACCAAGCGGGTCAACCGATGAAAAAACAATCCAATTACGCACCAGATACCAAATAGGATTAAAAAAATTGCATTTTGAAAATAGGTGATTTTATGATTCTTTTTCTCCACAACCTCCCACACAAAGTTGAGAGTCTTGAGGAATAATGCCCTTGCTTAAGATATTATCTTTCGTAGGAAACCTATTACGAAAAAGACGTCAGACTAACAAATAAACCTTCACTGAAACCTCCTCTTGCCAAAGTAACTCTGAAGCATAATCATTAAACTGTTGATTTGACAAACACAAAAATTGATACACACCACGAACAGAATAACCTATAGTTGAGTCTAAATGCCACACCCACTTATCACCAGCATTAACTAGCAAGGTAACACCGTGAGGTAAACCCCTACACTCTTCTAACAACTCGTCCTCCCACATCCACAACCTTCTCCACCACTTTCAAACCTCACATCCTTCTCCCCAACCCAAAGAAAACATTCAGTAGATTAATTTTGAAAACAAAAATGTTTAATGACACAACATGATTGTGGTCGAATCCACAAGGCATGTATTCCACCACGAGACTGTTTTGGGTTTTCAAAATTATTTTATTTAATTAAAATTTAATTTAAACAAATGAAGTCAAATCAGTACAAGTCGTGGGGTTTATTGGTACATCGTTCACTACAACTATGATTTTATATTATTTACCTTTGAAAATGAAGCGAAATCAGTATAAGTCGTGGGGTTTGTTGATGTATCGTTCATTGGAAGGTTACCATGCATAAACAACCAAATAAAATACTTCAAGTTCTCTCGAAGGTTTAGCCTCCAAATCCACCGCCAAGTCTCCTGCTGAATCTAACCTACAAAAGAAAGAGAGTTTGAAGTCAACCACTCATAACCACTCTTAACAGATTAAATACATGATATGGAATAATTTCAAATCTTGATGTTATAGGAAGGCTCGTCAATATACTTTAAATTTGGAGTTTAATAGTGAGAGGTATATGAATTGTGAGATGAAAGAAATTCCAGTGGTCGTGATAGTAAATGTCCTTCATTCTCAAATTAGTTTGACTAATATTTTTTTGATAGGCAAGAGTCCAAACATAAAAAAGGAATAGAAGACAGTCCAACATAGTTGGAATGTCTTGCAGATTCTAGTCTATATCAGGTGCTCATATATATTATTAAAAAAGGAAAAAATAAATACAAAAAAAAAATTGGAGAGACATAAACCTAACCCAATCAATCCACACAAAATGTAGGCCGATATGAACGCAAGAAACATAATTATAAAGACAATCATCCTCCAACCATTTGTCATACCAAAGAAAAACCTTTCATCTTCCAATTATAATCTTGAAGCCAGATTTTAAAACTTTAATTGTCTTGTTAATAACCTTCCAAACACAAGAAGAACCCAGACAATTTGACGCCTCTAAAATAGAGATACCATAATAATACTTAAAAGATAGAAGGTTGACCCAAAACTTATTCGGGTTATGGAGAAATTCCCAAACATGTTTGTCAATAGTAGATATATTATGAAGCACGAGCTGTCCAAATTTCAAGACCCCCTATAGCCTTAGGTTGTGCAATCAACTTCCAATTCACCCAATGATTATGCTTCCTTCCCCAAATAAATTGTCTGATAGAAGCAACTATGTGGTTACACACCCCTTTAGGAATCCATAAATTATGCATAAAGTAGATAGGAAGAGCAGAGACCACAAATTGGGCCAATGTCGCCCTCCATATTCGACTAAAGAGTTCAGTCTTCAATGATATAAACAAAGTCACCATTTTTTATCCTATCGGATAACACAGAGAAACCATGGTACTTGTCTAGTGTAAGGATCATCTTCACTTATAAAAATAAATGGAGGATGTTATTTAGAAAAGGATAGCATATCCTAATATTTAATGAATCTCACCATCATTAATTATATTTTAGTTTTTTCAAAATTTTGTATTTTTATATCTCCAAATGAAAGAAATAGAAAAGACCATAAATTAAGAGAATCTTAACTCATTTGTCTAAGTGAGTATGATGAGTAAAATGACTATAAAAGCAAATTTATTCACTTTGTTTTTGGAGATATTAGCATAAGACATGAATCTAAATTTTTTAATATTAACTTTCAACCAGAAACATGACAAAAACTTTCGACCACCTCTTTCAATATTCTAGCCTCAGTGGATTTATATAAAAATTTCATATAAATCAAATAAAACACATCACAAAGTCTTAATTATAAAAAAAAAACTTTTGTTTTACAAGAAAAATAATTAATTTTTTTTGAGTAATAATTAAAATTCTTATGAATTGGTATATACCCCCTTTTTCTTTTTATAAAATACGAATTTGTATTTTAATTTTTTTTCGACTATATTGTATTTTTTTTGTTGAGAAAACTATATTGTATTTTTAAATCTTAAAAATCGAAGGTGTTGAATCGAAATATATTTATAGTTGTTTAGGGTTTGTGTTTGTGATTGCCGCCTCTTATTTCAATTGCGCCAAGTATATTGGATTGAATTGGATCATCCTCACATTCACATTGCTATTTACATCCTTCAATTTCTTCTGCCGCGTTGCTTTGATCGCCTTCAACTCCTCCACCCAACTAGCGTGTTCTTCTGCTTTTCAGGTTTTTTTCCCCTCAATTTTTGTTTTATTTTCAATGTGCCCATTACGTTGATTCAACTAAAGATTGAATTTTTATTGATTTTGAGATATTTAGAGGAAAAGGGTGTGAATGAAATAGGTGATTTGATTCCCTAAGCAATTTATAATGTAGGATGGGTTTGGTTTTTGTTGCTAGATTAGTTGAATTTCCTCAATGATGTTTTCTCTTGTTTATTGCTATAATTGATTACTATGGCCTTGTTTGGATAAACAAATTAACTTGTAGTTTATAGCATAAGCTCTTATGAATAACCTATTTTTACCACACAAGATAAAATAAAGTCAAATTTTTGGTCTAGGTTATAAGTCGTTTTCATCAGCTATCGTGAAGAACTTAAGGGTCCGTTTGGATTGACTTACTTTTGAGCTTATGAAAAATAGCTTATGCAGATAAATAAGCTTTTATGTTAATTCATAAGTTCTTCTCAAAGACAAAACGTATCTTCATAAGCTGTTTTTTCACAAACTACTTTGACAAGCTTATGGACAATACATAAAAGCTTATTTATTTGCACTGTTTTGCATAAGCTCAAAAACAATCCAATACAAACGGACCTTATGAAAATAAGGTGAAAACCTCCACTTATTATTGTCTTCTGTTGCTTATTTCCACCCTTTTTATAACTGCCAAGCTCCCTTAGCTTACTTGTTTCACTGTAATGTACTGACTACTGAACCAAAAGAAAGTTTCTGAACTTCGTCTCAAACCTGAACCATGGTTGTGCTTGTTTGGGTTTGTGTCATGGTGGTGATTCCTCTGTGACTTGCTAGTTGATACAAAAGGAAAGGCAGTATCTAACCAAATTAAGTTCCCTTTAAGGCATTGTGGTGAATGTAGGATTGTTTATTACTCCCTCTAATCCTTTTTATAAGAAACAAATAACTGATTTGCCAAGACCAACAACTAGAACAACCAAGCCTTTTCCCACTAAGTGGGGTCGGCTACATGGATCAAATTACACCATAATGTTCTATCATCACCAAGACAAATGAAAAACATTTAAAAGTTATGTTATAAATTTAAGTTTTACTAGTATTGTTTGAGGGGTAACCTTGGCGCAACTGGTAAAGTTGTTGTCATGTGACCGTAAGGTCACGGGTTCAAGTCCTGGAAACAGCCTCTTGTGTAAAAGCAGGGTAAGGCTGCGTACAATACACAAAATGGTGGGACCCCTTCCCGGACCCTACATATGCGGGAGCTTCAGTGCACCGGGTTGCCCTTTTAGTATTGAGAATATTTGTAATGCACAGAAAGAAAATCATTGAAAGAATATAAGTTACGATTTACATTTTTCTTGTGTTCAGCTATTGAGCAACAATGGCATTTTGATTATTTATTACAATATTAATTCATTCACGGCATTTGGATTATCCATTTTACAATATTAAATTCATTCAAGACTGAATACATCCACTTGCATGGGGAAAATACTTTTGAAAATGGGTCTATATTTCTTATAAATAGGACCAAAAGAATAGACCCAATTATTTCTTAGAAAAGTCCTGAAGAGAGTATTTTTGTTTCAGGCATACTGTTATATTGAAATCCTTCACACAAAAAAAAAAAAAAAAAAAAATTCCTTACATAAGGACTTACACTAGCTGCTTCAAAGGTCGCCCAACATACTTTTAGGTCTAAAGGCATCTTTGTGATGGAGATTTTTTTAAAGTTAATAACAAACAAATCAGAATCCTTTTTTGGTTAAATAATGTTTGAGAGATTAATTAAGAAATATTAGGCCTTTTTATTTCTAGTTAAGAGTTATTTATTTTTTTAATTTGAGGCCCAAATCAAGGCCTTTGGCAACCTCCACCTTGGGCCGGTTGTGGCTCCAACACAAAATTTCCCATATCATTTCAGGACCACACCGCTAAATTTCTATGCATACTAGCCAAAGTAATTTGAGCATTATGTGCACTGAATTACTATTCTCTTCCTCTCTATGTAAAAGTTAGTGATATTTTATTTTCTTTATTTGCAAGTCTTTTTCTGCAGTAGTAATTTTTTTACAAATATATATAAATCTTGTCCCTTTACCTACTTGTCCTGTAATTTATCGCCAGGTGGTGACGCGTATGAAACTTGCCGCTTCTGTACTGAAAAGTAAAAGATGAATTTCAGCGCAAGATATATAGCACCTAGTGCATTGTCCCCACATTAAGGCCAAATGATTTCTTGCTCGAGGGGGCGTGTTTGGGATATAAAATGAATCTCATTCCTTCCTTAACAGCTTTAGCTTAATTCTGGTTGTTACGACCCTCAAAATCTTACTAGGTTGCCAGTGATCTCCTCAGATTTGCATCTACACATTAGTACGTCTACAACCTTTCTTCACCTTCTCCAAATCTTCTCTTGAGTCTTTCATACAGCTATCATCGTCGTCGTCATCGAATTTCATCTGCTTCAGCCTTCGTGCTCGAATGGACAAGTAATGCTTTAATTGTGTAATCTTTTCATATTTATAAAAATATTTATCAAATATTCTCTCTTGCAAATTAAGGTAAGTAAGTCATTGACAATTTATTAGAGATTAAACTGATAAAATTTGGATATTGGAAGCTAGGAAAAAGAGTTAATTTACGAGAGATTTCACGACATATTTTTTTTTTCAAATGTTTCTTTGGACACGATAAATTTGATTTTGCCATGGTGATGGTTTGTGGCACTGCATTACAGAATGAGGGTTCATATTAAAAGTATTGTATACAGATATATGGATAACCTCTACTGATATGGAGTCTGGCTATGAATAATTGCTCGTAAATTTTGTGGGTATGGATACTTTAGTTCTCAACTCTATTCATACCGCAAAATATATTCATTACGTTTTATATTTAAAATTGATTTTTTTTTGAATAATTTCATTATTAAGTCAAGTAGTTCTGTTTCTAATGTTTAATAGTTATTAATTGGATGATCTTTGAATATTTTTCAATTGATAATCTTTTTAGTGAATCCTTTTTTTTTCCTGTTAACTTTTAACTGTTAACGTTCGTATTACAATTGCAGTCATGTTTTACCTGTTTGTCTAACAAATGCATTATGGTAGACTATATCCAAGTTTAATTAAAGTTCACTTTACTAGTTCAGATACAGTGCCCAGGAGGTAAGGGTATGGATAGTAAAGTCGCTATGTGCGAGTATGGAGGCAAATGCCATAGTACCGTACCAACTGTCGCTCCTACTTAAACTTAACAAACAACTCCACTACTTAGTTGAGGAGGGTATTTATTTTTTAAATCGAGTTCTAAGCCACTTAAAGCCTTCGAAGGAAATGGGACATTCGTCATACTGATGCAAAATGCAATGCATGTGTATACCTTTTGCTGCAAGTAGAATTTGAAAGAAGCGGTTGTCATGTGCTTGTTGATAGTGTTGTAATTAATTTTTGGTTGTCAGGTTTTTTATGCTTGGACACATTGGGAGGGCTGCCGAATCTATTCTTAGAATCCATAAAAGCAGATATCTGGGTGTGAGCAGAAATGCAGGTTTGGTCTCAGTTGCACCCAATATCAACCGATGCAGGACGTATATGCAGTATAAGTTTCCCAGTGAAGGATGTAGTTCAATCATGTGGCGAGGAGCTAGAGAAAACTTTCACAAAGGCCGTTCTTTTTGGAGTTTCGCTGCATTCTCAGCAAAAAATATTACAGCACGTAATTCTCAAATTGCTTGGAAATTGCTGCATAAAATATATTCTTCCAATGGTTATAGTGGATCTACCTCTGTAAATATGATTGCTCAAGCAGTGAGCCTGGCTTTGGCTCGTTCTTGTTTTCTGGTTCCTAGTATTTTTGCATTTGCATGTGGAGAGCTAGCATTGGCTCAGCAAAATCAGTCAGATGCAGGGAGTTACCCTTCACCAAATGCTTTTCGTATGAGTGCACAAGATGGATACAGTTACATGTTTGCATTTGCATTTGTTGTGGTAGAAGGCCTGGTCTTGTTAGGGAGAGCTATATATCTAGCAATATTATTCTCTCCAAGCATACTGATGGCACCACTTGCAGATTATTTTGGACCCGAGTTCAGGAAAATGTGGCTCCGGGTTGTTCATCGTACACTAGAAAGAGCAGGTCCGGCGTTCATAAAATGGGGTCAGTGGGCGGCTACACGGCCTGATCTATTTCCTCAAGATATATGTACTAAGCTTGCAGAACTTCATTCCAAAGCCCCTGAGCATAGTTTTAGCTACACAAAGAAAACTATAGAAAGCGCATTTGGTCGTAAAATTTCTGAAATTTTTGAGAATTTTGAGGAATTGCCTGTTGCATCTGGAAGTATTGCCCAAGTGCATCGTGCTTCTTTAAAATATCGTTACCCTGGTCAGCAAGCAAAGCCCATGTTAGTTGCAGTGAAGGTCAGACATCCTGGTGTGGGAGAATCTATCAGAAGGGATTTTGCTATTATCAATTTTGTGGCAAAATCTTCAAAGTTCATCCCTGCACTTAATTGGTTAAGGTTGGACGAAAGTGTTCAGCAGTTTGCAGTTTTCATGATGTCTCAAGTTGACCTTGCAAGGGAAGCTGCTCATTTGAACCGCTTTATTTACAATTTCCGTCAATGGAGGGACGTGTCTTTCCCTAAGCCTGTTTATCCACTTGTGCATCCCGCAGTTTTGGTGGAAACATATGAAAATGGAGAAAGTGTTTCGCATTATGTCGATGAGCTTCAAGGACATGAAGGGATCAAAAGTGCTCTTGCTCATATTGGTAGTAATGCACTTTTGAAGATGCTTCTGGTAAGATATCTATTTACAGTTTTCCTTTCTGGTTATATATATTGTGGTTCACAGAGCTGCTATTTAATACTTCTTTTTATTAGCATTCTTTGTGTGTTGTGTCATTAAGGAAAATCCATGATAGCTAATGTTCCCTGAAATGAAGTTAATATGGAGTAGAGAGAGATATATAGCTATTGTTAGTAGTGGCAGAACCAAGACTCTAGACTTAGTAGGGACAAGTATTCATTTTTTCCCTAGTTAACCAAGTTTGTTTGATCAACGAATTCACCCCTGAAATTTGAAGTGACGAAAAATTAAGTACTTATTTGTAATGTCTTGTTAGTTTGGTACTAAAAACAAAATGGACCACGGTTTTTATGACAATACTTATAGTTTGTATTTGTCCTATACATTTTTCTACACTATGAACCCACTGGATAATCAAGTTCTATTCCATTAAATATGTATCTCTTTTTAATTTCCATTGTTAGTCAAAGGTTATTTGACTTGTGTGTTATCTCATCTTGTGTTTGTTTTTATTAAAAGAAAATTACCCTGTTAATATTTTGCCAACAATTATTAACTATGCTCTGTAGTTTATAACACCTTCCTCTTACTTAGACTTTATGAGGATATCTTGTCATCTATTATAGTACCTGTTAGATACAGCTCACCTAATAACTTTAGTTTTCGGAACAGAGGGTCCTTGACACGGTATTAGAGCCTTTATGACCAAGTGTTCAAGAATTCAATCCTTATGAAATCCAGTCTTGTAAATAAAAAATTAAATTTCAGCATAAGGTGATATGGGTATATTCACTGCCCATATTTTAAGCCCCAAAGGGCTTTTGCACGAGGGAGTATGCTAGATATAAATTATAAACCATTCACAGACATTCAAGCAACTTAAGTCAGTAGGATTGGTTCTTGACAGTACTCATTTCTCTTTTATTTCATAAATTTTCTTTCATCCAAAAAGTTTGCTGGGCCTTTTTGATGGCTTTAAACTTGAATGCCATACAATTGTTTAGCTTCCAAAACACTGACACGTCTTCTTTCAGGTGGACAACTTCATTCATGCAGACATGCATCCTGGAAATATTCTTGTTCGAATGCCTCAGAGAAAGGCTCGCAAACCGTTCTTCAAATCAAAGCCTCATGTAATTTTCCTCGATGTAGGCATGACGGCTGAACTGTCTGGTAGCGATCGGGTAAATTTAGTGGAGTTTTTCAAAGCTGTTGCCCGCAGAGATGGTCGGACAGCTGCTGAGTGCACACTCAGGTTGTCAAAGCAACAGAACTGCCCTGATCCAAAGGCTTATATTGAGGTAATTTAGTTATTATGTATATTAGCTTATGGTTGGATGAGTTTTACATGAAGGTACAAGTTTTATTTTATCACTTGTATACATGTATACATGCTTACACACACACACACACACACACACACACACACACACACACACACACACACATACATATCTACATACATAGATATGTGTGTGTGTGTGTGCGTGCGCGTGTGTGTGTACACTGAAAGTGTATCGTGTATTTATGCGAGAGATTGCTCGTGAGATGATTTAATCCCGACCATATACAATCATAACCGATGATCAGGATTAAATTTAAGGAAAATAATCATGAGTTCTCGCCTTCTTGACCATCTACTGATATGTTTTGAATCACGTGGGACCCTCACCTATTGCACCCACTCTAAAGCTTATATTTGTAGTTTTATAAAGTTGCGTCCAACACGTGTATTGGGATGGGAGAATTTGTGCCGCACCACATATCTAAACGGATACTATTTGTGATTGTATGGTCTATTAATTTAGCCTGATTACCCAATACCCACCACCCACACAAACACAATAGAATTTTTGGTATCTACTTTCAATGTTTATGTGCATACCAATACAATTAATAACGCTACTGGGCGATCTTGATGGTAGAACCTGCATACGGATCCATTTCACTTTGATAAAAAATTTGGTTAGCCATTGTCATTGGCTTTTTATAGACTACTTCATTTACAAATGTTGTTTTTTCTTATTTAAGTTCACTCACTTTGAACTCCTTGGTTAGGATTGTGAGTCATTTTTATACATTTGGTTTCCTCTTGGTTTTCTAACAGGAAGTGGAAAAGGCATTTACCTTTTGGGGAACTCGAGAAGGTGACGCGGTTCACCCTGCCGAGTGCATGGAGCAATTACTTGAGAAAGTTAGGCGCCATAGAGTTAATATTGATGGCAATGTTTGTACTGTCATGGTGACCACCTTGGTTTTGGAGGTAATTCTTTGTCACATTACCACTGTAACAGAGTATATGTTTATTTTGCGATTGACATGCATGGAAAATAATGGTGAAAGGCTGAAAGCATAAGAATGTTTTCTTTTCACATGCACCAAACCATCTACATTGGTAATTATTAATAGCTGTTGTGACTGACTTGATGCATTGGTGAATACATATAATTTGTAGGGTTGGCAACGCAAGCTTGATCCCGGGTATAATGTGATGGAGACACTGCAGACATTGCTGCTTAGAGCTGACTGGGCAAAGTCTTTTGCTTACACAATTGAGAGCTTGATGGCCCCTTGAGGAGGTTTCTTTCTTTATCGAGGCTACTTAGAAACAATTTTGATATGTACTGAATAACTAAGGGAATTTTTCCCTTCTTTTTGCTGTCTCTTATTGAGAGACTCATACCCTGTAATTATCTTTTGTTAACTTTCAGCAGTTTTTACTGTGTGCTTGAGCACCACAGTTTACAAGAAAAGGTTGATAAAGAGGATTCATTATTTGTGTCCATTATGTTGTGACACAGGAAAGCTTAATAAGAATTTATCTTCAGGGATTGTATGCTAAACTGCTACATATACCCTGTTTAACAGTGGATTTATTTTCCAGCATGATGACTATTGAATCAGATTGCGTTGTATTTAAATGTTTGCCACCAAACTGCATTACTACACAACAACGAGTGACAAAGTCCAATATACTTGGGAAATGCTTGGTTTTTTGGAAATAAACTACGTCTCTTTGCATATAATTATGGGGATTAATCTCTCGTGTCGAGTAGAATAGAATCATGAGTGATGAAACTCTTTAAAAAGTTTTAACGCTAGTATATTCTTAGACTTCAGGTTCGAAGTTGAGAACACTAGATACCATTTTTATTTTTTTTTACAGAACACTAAATAAGTTGCAAGAGGTTTATGTCATTTCATTTAAACACCAGTGTTGGATTTGTTGATTCAATTTTAAATTATAAAATCATGCCAGGGTTTTAAAGTTTTTAATAAAAGCAGAAAAAGAAAAAAAAATGGAAAAAATGTGTTTTACCATTTAGTGACATCTTATTTTAACCTTTTCCCTATTCTTCGATTGAGATGCGATGATTTACCGATTCAATGAGAGAAGTTCGATAGAAAGATCAGGTAATTTGGGCGTTGCAACTTTGCAATGGAAGCTGCTCATTTGAACCCCTTTATTATTTAGTTTTACTTATTGACAAACAAAAGATTAATAAATTTATATTAATTAATAAATAGTATACATCATAAAATTGTCTTTTGATTTTTTTTCTTCATAAAATTAAGCAAGCAGCCAGAACGTTATTGATCAAATACATGAAATATTGTAAGTGTATTATTAGTAATGTTTATCAGTGTATTATTGGTAATTTTGTTACTTTATAATAGTAATAATCATTCCTCAAAAATTGTACTAATACTCATGAAATTAATCAAAATGAAAAATATCAAACATCATTTACAGGGGGAGGAAGTAAAACAATTATGAGCTCTAGAAAATTGACAGAAAATGAAATTTTTAGAGATTGTATTCATGATACAGCTTCACTCTAATCTCTTGCATTTAGAACTAGTGCAAAGATAATCAAATTGCATTCTGCTCTCACTCTTTGTATTATCAAATTTTTCTTCAAGTAAACAACTGAAGAAAGATATATACATACCGAATATATTTATTTCAGCTTCAGGGAAGGCATAAACATCATACAGTACAAAAAAGGATAGAGACCGAGATTAATCCATTTATAAGTACCTTCCAGATCTTAATGAGTTTGAGCATTAGTATACAACAAAGTGAAAGATAAGGTAAGAAGGCTGAGACATGAGGACTTCAGTCTTATAGGCATGCATGTTTAGTTTAGCTGGTACAATCATGTTTTGCATGTAAGCTGGCGTATTTCGTCAATTGCTGTGCTCATGCTATGTAGCGCCATTTTCTTCACCTATTTTGAAAACACAGAAAAAAAATAAGCCTTGTCAATTCTATATACAACTACAAGAATAATGTAAATTGGTAAACAATATTGTTACAGAAATCACCTCAAGCTTGTCTACTTTTGCTTTATGGTCTTCAGGTAACCGTCTGACCTCATCAATCAACTGGATACACTCGGCAACATTTTCAGGGGACACAAACTCCAATACCGCATGGACACAACACTGCAGATCAATGTACGTGCATTTTCAAATTTTAGAGCATATTAAAGGGCTAGATAGACCAATATTGAGATAACGATATATCCTTATTGGTGTAAATCATGATATTGGTAGTTAAAAATATAATCATGATAAATCATTTGCAAAAGGAATTTTCGAAATGTATAAACAAAGCTTGTTTTTTCAAACTAACTAGACAGAGAGAGTCTTCATCTTAAAGCACAAGACCTTAGAATTCCTTATCTGGTACGGACAACCAGCAGGAATGATGACAGCTTCTCCAACATGTTGCTGGAAAGTCCATGGTTCAATCTCTGGTAATAGTGACAGGTGAGTTAACCAAGTTATATAGGATTTTATGTTGTAATAGATGATCAAACAAATAGAAGAACAAGTACTTACTAAACTCCTCCTTCAGTCTCATTTTGTGAATATGGTCAAGAAAAATGCTCTGATCTAGAATTGGATGAACCATCTGCAGACAAGAAAATATCAGTAATCAACAACTCCAAAATTCTTCCAAGGAATTGTCTAACATTGAACTTGCCTTCTTGTGAGAATCATGAGTATTAGTAAGTTCATCGTAGTGTCTTTTAATGTATTCTACGAGCTTTGGTACATCTTGTCTTCGAAAGACATCCCATTGGGCACCTGAATGCTCAGTGAACTTTTTCTTATAACAGTTAGAGCTTTCAGCGGGACTTCTAGGTGACAAATTGGTGGTAGGAACAGTCCCATGAAGAGAGGGTTCAGAATCAGATACGATATTGTGTTCTCCGTCCTGGGAAATATTGTTGTATATGCTCTGAGTAGAAGCTATTTTAGCTCCAGTTGAGGAGATGCAAGATGTTCTATCGACTCTCCGGAAAAACTCGATTCCTTCTTTCCCCATACTCGGCAAACCTTTTTGTACCATGTCTTCAGCATGTGATAATGCCATCCCTTTCACTTCCCGTTCAGGTAACAGCTCGGTAGCAACAGACTCCACTTGACACAGAGCTTTGTGCTTCTTCAACAATTTCCTTATTTTTGCAAGTTGTTCTGCAGAGAGAGGGATATCCGCAGAATGTGTCATAATATTAACCTGGAATCACAGACACAAAATAGCATTGATTATCTACAGAAAACTTATTTTAAAACTAACAAAGAGAGCAGTGATATATGAGAGTTAAGGAATCAGTAGCCACCTGTAATTCGATCAGTGGGTCACTGACGTAGGTCAATTTTAAATACTTATTATAAAGCTAGAACAAATAAAATGATCATGAGTTGCACAAAGCAAATGACTAGGTTTTGATTCTGGCATCAACTTTTCAACATTTTTTCACACTATTCGGTACAAATATATTTTCTAGTTATGAATCAGAAATAGAACCAATAGGCGATGCTTGGTTACAATTTCCAAATTCATTTTTATATATTAGGATTTGGACAACTATAAGAGTATTTTCTTTTTTTTATAAAGACAATTGTAAGAGTATGAGATGGGGTTATAACTTTTATTGACAACATCATATTTTCACTTTCAGATCTCAAACAAGTACAGTATTGCAAACAATATAACCTTATATTGCACAAAACAATCTTCAAGACAAGCAAATACTCCATGAGGATGCTTATTCTTTCAGAAGACGAGATCCACATTAAGTTATCGTGATAGGATATGTGCACAAATACAATTTCTCACCGTAGCAAATATAAAAAGAAATATTTTAATCCATTATAGTTGAAATCCTTTTAACATGATACAGTTTAAATTAAGAAAATAAAGTCTTAAATGCAGGGCAGTATTACTCTAGATGTATTTAAGAGGAGATGAACAGTAACATAACAAGGACACGCACCACATCATATGAGTCACAACAGAGTTTTGTCACAGAATCAGCTTCTGTGTCAGCACAGCCATACGAAATATAGACATATGGCCCAATGTCATGTTTCGGACTCCTGTCTGGCAAATTTGCAGCTAAATTCAGAAGACCAGACACAGGATTCATGTATTCTGGAACTGGTAGAGCGTCAATTACTTCAGAAAAATGAGCTGGAAACTGCTCTTTGAATACTTGTGAAGACAGCCATCCCTTCAGTTTCAGCATCTCATGCCAAGTGTTTCTCTGAGGACGACATTTGAGAGACCCGGTAAAGTACTGCCTAATGTTTATTTCCACCTGCCAATAAAAAACACACTTAACAATAGCATTTTGGTTCAATGGCAACACTAGTATGGTCATAATCAAAAGGAACAACTAAATGCACTGAATCTTAGTCTATATTTATAACAAACAAATATTTTGAATAGAATATATATTATTATATGATAGTGTTAACCTTTTTTGGGTCAAATAGAAGTATCAGATAAAGAAATCACTTTAAAAGAAGTTTGACATATGCAATTGGTTGATATACTAACCTCACACCAATCCAAACAGGATTCAAGTAACTCTTTATTATTCTCATACTTTGTAATGCTCTGCTCAAGATAAGTACAGAACATGAACAGTGGATTCCAACTGATGTTTGACGTACTTTGGAGCACATCTTGGACCACTATAGGCTGGCCTTTTCCCCAGTGTTTCTGAAAGTGCTCAAAGTTATCACCACTGATGTCCAAAACTGTAGGACAAAACAAGCAATTATCTGATGCATCTCCTCTCTCAGCTGCTTTCTGCAACTGGTTATATCGGTCAGTATTGAGGTCGGTGTCAAAACACAGTGAGCAGCTTGAACTTTTATCCGAAGTTTCAGGAAAGTCATAGCTACAAACAATTTCTTCTGCTTTTACTTCCATCTCTCTGAGTAAAGTCGAGGGAAAAATGCATAATAAATCAAGAAGGCCTGTACCACATCCACCAAGCTCCGTAGGAGGGCATGATACTTTTTCAATATCATTACAATTTGTCCTCTCGGGCAACGTTGAAGTAGCAGTTAAATCAATCATGTCTGTATCTCGTCCACCAAGCTCCATAGGAGGGCATGATACTTTTTCGATATCATTACAATTTGTCCTCTCGGGCAATGTTGAAGTAGCAGTTAAATCAAGCAGGTCTGTATCTCGTCCACCAAGCTCCGTAGGAGGGGGTGATACTTTTTCAATATCATTACAATTTGTCCTCTCGGGCAATGTTGAAGTAGCAGTTAAATCAAGCAGACCTGTACTACATTCACCAAGCTCCGTTGGAGGGCATGATACTTTTTCGCTATCATTACAATTGGTCATCTTGGGCAATGTTGAAGTAGCAGTTAAATCAAGCAGACCTGAATCTCTTCCATCAAGCTCCGTAGGAGGGCATGATACTTTTTCGCTATCATTACAATTTGTCATCTCGGGCAATGTTGAAGCAGCAGTTAAATCAAGCATGTCTGTATCTCGTCCACCAAGCTCCGTAGGAGGGCATGATACTTTTTCGATATTATTACAATTTGTCCTCTCAGGCAATGTTGAAGTAGCAGTTAAATCAAGCATGTCTGTATCTCGTCCACCAAGCTCCGTAGGAGGGCATGATACTTTTTCTATATCATTACAATTTGTCCTCTCGGGCAATGTTGAAGTAGCAGTTAAATCAAGCAGACCTGTACTACATTCACCAAGCTCCGTAGGAGGGCATGATACTTTTTCGCTATCATTACAATTGGTCATCTCGGGAAATGTTGAAGTAGCAGTTAAATCAAGCAGACCTGAATCTCTTCCATCGAGCTCCGTAGGAGGGCATGATACTTTTTCGCTATCATTACAATTTGTCATCTCGGGCAATGTTGAAGCAGCAGTTAAATTACCACAACAAATGTCCTTCTGATCCAAAATACGGTGCTCACTGTCCACACAAGCTTTCATTTGATCACGCAGCTTCAAGAAAGATGAGTTAATTTCTCCAAAAGTTCTTCTTTGACATAGTTTCTCACAACATCTTAAGCATAGGCTATACGAACAACTATCACAGCTTCTATGGAGATCCAAGACAGGTGTTTTGCAGTGATTGCTGAGACCACAGCACATTAGTTAAGAAGCAGATTGACGTTTTTTTAATAGCATCTATAAACGAGAGCTTACCAGTAAATATTTTCACTGTAACCAAATTCAACTTGCTTGATTTGAATATCAGAAATACTTTTCCCTGTTACACAACATGACATCTAAGATACATTTGTAACGAACAAAAGCGGCTTCGGAAAACTTTAAAAGAATGAAAATTACTACCTTTAATTTTTGCTTCTGTTTCTAGCTCAGTTTCTCGGTTTTCACTTATTCGCTTTAGTACTGGAAGGAGCATGCAGATCAAATAATGAAAATGGAGTATTCTATCAACTCTACTTTTGCTAGACAAGTAGACCTGAAACAACAGGGCAAAAACTGGGGTATCAGAATATGCTATCAATGAAACATTGTTCAAGTAGAAAAGCACGCATGTTTGATGCCAGACCTTACTTTCACTGTCCTTACTTTCACTTCCATTACTTTGACTTGCCAAGCAGACCTTACAAGTGCAAGTTCGTTGACAAACTGGGCACGCCTTCTTAACTTCTTTTCTAGTGTCAAGATACCTATTTGTGTCAAAAAAATTTGAATAATGTTTCATGTTTTAATTCTCAATTCAAGAGAAACGGACTACATAAATCACATTTATAAATTATCTTAGCACAAATCATCATTGATCCATCTGGTATTACTATTTCTGCAAATTACAGAAATTAATAATAACCATTCATTAGCATGGTTTTCTGTTTTCATTTTAAAATTTCATGATTTTCTTCTTAACCTGTGTTGGCCAAGATAAGCATTCCACACATTGCTCTTAACAACACCAAAAGGGATCTAAATAGGTTTTTGATATACGAAATCATGGTTTCTAAAATTCAAGTTTTCTGCATTTCCCGGAAAGAATTAAATAGTCTGCTACATGATAAGAATTCCAAAAAAGCAACAAATTCAGCACATTATAAAACTTCAAAACAAGCCTAAACATGCACAGAGACAGGACACAGTTAAAGAATGTAAGAACAACAAACCGATCTCTTATGCAATCAAAGCAGAAAAACTCCTTGTGACAGCTCGAACACTGGACAAGATTCAAAGAATCACTTCTCTGACACGAGTGACACTTCCTCTTAGTGCTCCCCTTCTTCAAGCTTGGTCCATAAGGCACAACCTAAACAAAGGAGTTATTTCAGAAGAGACAAAAAACACATAAAATTGATAGATATAAACAACAGAAGCAATCCACCTGCAACTTTCCAAGAGCAACCCTATCAATATTCTTTGACCGGAAGTAATGCGGCGTTACAGCTACAATCTTATGATCACCAACTTTCACATCACAATGAGTCCCCACATTTTTATAATCACCCGGCGTCGAAGCCGGAGATATCTCCATTACTCCATTTGGTAATTCTCTCCTCAACTCACCTTCTTTAAAATCATGCAATTCCCCTTCTTCTTTAATAACCTTTTTCTTCATCTTCTTTTTCTTATTCTTCTTCTTATTGGTATTGTTTCTTTTCCTCTTCTCAACTTCTCTCTCCAAAACCATTCTTATAAGATCCAATTGTGTATCACATTGCTTCAATGTCTTCTTCCTCGCAGGAACAGAACCAGAAGGTGAATCTGTCAACGATTCAGAACTCTCTGCAAGCTTCACTTTCTTCTTCTTAGTTTTTCTCAGCTCCATTTTGAACTCTTTTTCTACCCTAACTGTTTCTTCCACATTGTCAACACCAACAACAGTTTCTTGTTCCTGTTCTTGTTCTTCCTTGTTCTTACGCTTTCTCTGAAGCTTCAAAGACTCTGGTACCTTTTCTCTATATTGACGATGCTTCCCTTGAAGATAATGAATCTCACACAGTTTCAGATTATCCATCACTCTCCTCTTGCACCGCCATTGCTTCCCGTCGGTTCTACCGCACCGGAGTTCGTCCGGTAGAAGCTCCTCGTTCGCCGATGAAGATTTTCTCGCCATTGAAAAAAATTGAGATTTTCTCGGGAAAATTTAGATGAGGAAAGTGAAAAAGAAAATTAAAAAACCTAAATGAAAAAACAGACAGAGAAACTGTGTTTTTCTACACATGTAGCAGAAAAGGAGTGTTTTATTTATGGTAAATTTGGCGTGGCATATTCTCGTAATTATTATCAAATGTTGTGTCCTATTTGAAACAAAGTAGGATCATTGAATATCAGTTAAGTTCAATCAGTACTGTACAAGTAGGAACATTGATTATCGAAGACATGATAAAAGTGTTGTCTGTCAAAAGCAGGTTATGAATTTTCTTTTTATTTTTTTCATTATAGTACATGTTGATGTGGATATTAAACAAATTGTTAAATGTTTTATTTATGATTCTTGTCTATAGAAATTTTTTAATTAGAATAGAGAATTCTATTTGTTTGTTGGATATAATACTCGTAAAGATTAATCACGTTTAAACAAAGATTGATGTATAATGTATCAACATTGTTATATAGTGCGACTAATTGTCTTTTGAAAATTCACGAATACACGTGTTTAATGTGTATTCGCTGTAATTTTTCAAAAAGTACACACTATAGCTTCTGCAAAAACACACGGGGGATCACCGTGATTTTGGTATATTCACCATAATACCAAACACATACTTGGTGGTGTAAATAGAGAACTGACTGCTTCTGGGCTGTAAAATTGTTATTCTTTGATGAAGCCCAGTTTTGTTGTGTCATGTAGAGGCCCTATACAGCATGAGTGTTATCTCATTGCTAAGCATATATATATTAAACTAAATTTAAGGAAAACTAATAACATGATCACAAAATGGGGATTTGTTTAGGCATGCAACAACGTCAAAAATTTTAGAGAGAGTTTGTTGACCAATTGAATTTCACAATACTCAAGGGATTAGTCTTTGCAGTTTGCGCGGAAATATCTGGTTTACATCAAAAAATAGAGACTTGTTTGATTGTCAATTACTAGACTTACGATCTCGTGTAAAACTGTGTAAAACTGTAAATTAAATGATGAATTTTACATGTATACTAGCAGTAGTGCTGGTGCATATCAAAACAACAGTACTGGAATATTTGCATTTCGGTTGTGTTCTAAAAATATGAAATTGCTTCAATTGTTTGTTTCAATGGTACAGTTTATATTAACTAAACTTCTAAATGTTTTTGGAAATCAGAGTCATTCTTTTTGTACAAGGAAAAGCAATGAGTCATGTTGCTCCAAGATAGAATTTTCGTAAATTTTTTGCCAAAATCCTACACCTTTCATTACAATTTACAGATAGTAAGCTCTCTCATATGTGATATGCCTAAACTCTTTAACTTTTTCGTTTTTTTTTTCCTAAGAAGGTGAAGTCATGTAGCTGAGTCCCGTTATATCTTACTACATATTCATCATGCCTAAAGAAATTGGTTGACCATCAACATAATTGAAGGCCTAACTCATCCTTAAAAACCGGTTTATAAGGTAAGGATTGTCTCCTCTATATAAACTCTTACCAAGAGTCTTATCTATCCGATGTGGGGGATGAGTTTTTTTCCAATACACCCCTGTCACGCCCAACACTCTTTGGGCTTTGATGCGTGAATCAGCCATCACGCCCAGCAACAATCTTTGGGCTTGGTGCGTGAATTGGTAGGTGACCCTTGAATTCGACAGACTCTGATGCCATAATGAAATTGGGAGCCTAGCTCATCCTTATAAAACCGGCTCTGATACCAATAAGACTCTTGATAAGAGTTTATATAAAGGAGGCAATCCTCGCCTTAAAAGCAACATACTCCCTTTTTTTTATGATGTTTGCACAAAAAAAAAATCATCTAAATGTTATATATTTGATTTGATTAGGTTATAAAGTTCCTAGTAACAAAAGTGTTAAGTACAGGAGTTGAGAAGATTTCTCAATCATTATAATGAAAATTCTCATCAAAGACGAGGATCGGAATAGCCCACGATGAATGAAACGGGATAAATTTTGTGTGTTGGGTTCTCTATCTTTATTCATTATTTTCAATATTAAAGCTTGAACTCGCTTCACACTCAATTATCATAGTGTTTAGGAAAATTCTATGGTGAAGTCATGAGAATTATTTTTTTGATGAAGTTAATCATATGGCCAATTTATGTATTTAATCCATGTCACGTCATATTATATGGTGCATTGCACATTTGCTTATAAGGTGTGTCAGTATATCTTTACTTATTGCAATTGATTTCCTGATTAAATCAAAATTTAACATTTTTATTATTATTTAATTTTGTAAATCACAAATCTTTTGCATCAAAACTAATTTAATAGTTGATTAATATAGTTGTTTAAATAAAATAAGTTAATAAATCAAAAGTAACTAATATTTTATATGAGGACTGATTTGTAATAAGGTAAAAGTTAGTCTTAGAGTGATCTACCAACAAGACATTAACTGACATGATATTAACAATTATGTTATTGGCTAAACAAAAAGACTTTTTTAAAAAAGTCAATTTTCTAACTACACCATAAAAGCATCCGAGTGTTTATTGTTCATGCACTAACACTTCATAATGTAATCTCAAGTTCAACCTTTAGTTGATTCATCCTAATGATAAATTCAATCCAATCCAATAAATACATAATTGTGAAAGATTAAGAATACCACAAAGAACATCAACCAGAACTATACCTACCTTTAATTGTTAAGTACCGTCTCTACCTAACTTATTTGTTTTAGATCCGACTATAAATATTTTAATATTAATTTTAAGTATCAATCAATATTAATAATCACTTCAATTTGCCGACCAGCATAATAATAACCAAAAAAGAAAGAAGATGATGTTATCAATTAGAACAACCATTTATAGCCACACTTTTTATTTGAAAGGATAGCTGGACATTCTTAGCAACTACAAAGAAACTGAAATCCCATTATCCCATTCGTTGAAATTTTTTCTTTAATCTTTATATTCTAAAAAAAGTAATGTATTTTATATTTTAAACTCTTTATGTCTTTTTCTCCTAGTCAGAAAATATACCTTTTGCTGATACAAAATGAAAGTAGCACTTGAGTGACATTGTGGTTTGTGATATTAGTCAACTAGAATGTCATATATGTTTTTTTTTTTCTCTTTCACAAGATTTTTTTGTTTCTATGTACACTTGTAACATTGTGGTTGACAAATGTCACTAATATCATCGACCACAATGTCACCCAAGTGTTATCTTTAAAAAGAGGAGGGTCAAAGTATTAAAATGATTAATAAGTTTTGCTAAAAAAAATGAATCATTCGGAAAAACAAGAATTTGATTTATATGTAGAATAATTCTTGATCATTTACACTAATCTTACAACCGATTTTCAGATTGACAGAGCCGTTTCTCCTGATAACCGAAGATTAATATAAAAAAAATAGATAAAAAAAGAGTAAAAGCACTCCATTTTTAGCATCCACTTACTTATTTAATGAAATCAATATGAATTATATATTTAGAAGTAAATAGCACAAAATATAAAATCTACATAAATTTCATTCAATTCAAAATGACTAATGAAAAGAGAGTTTTCTAACACTCTTCTACTAAAATAAATCATTGTGCTTATTTCTTCTTTTTTTTTTTTTTACTAATCATGTTTGTTATCTATCAATTTATTAGTTTGTATGCACTAATTAACGGTTCAAATTTTTAGACATATTATAATCTCACTTTAAGCATAATTTAAAATGTTTTTATATCAATATTTATATGGTGAAAATCCAACCGGATATGTTGTCGACATAAGAAAATTACACATACAATTAATGATAGAATATCATATTAATTGATGTGTCCGACAAATGCTTTTTTAGAAGGTAATCTAGTTTATTAAAAATGACATCGAGATGAATCAAACTTGGAATACATTTTAAAGTCTTAAGTCAACATTATCGGGTCAACTCAAGTGACTTGTATGACAAATGTTTTTAAATTCATCAAATTAGGTGATTGTTATGAATTAATCAAAAACAAATATCGTAGGAGATTAAAGATGAAGGGGGAGAAAGAGAATAAGGGACGAAAGAAGAAATAAGTGTTGCAATATAAACCTTAAAATAGCATTTACAACTATACACGGATCATATTTATAAGTCACTAATCTTGTAAGTTACAGATTGTTCATGTATAGACAGACTAGGTTACCACTTAAGCATGTGGTGTGCTCTTTCTGTTGGTGATCAAACTCGCCTCAAAAGACATATTTTGATGTCCAAGTAGCTAAGTGAGATATGTAATATATGATCATACTCGTTGTGTGTGTGTGTATTTATGGTGACATATATGATGTGTGTGTCTATTTATGGTGACATATCTGACGTCAAGCTTCTTAGTTGTTGCTACTTTTTCTTCTTCAATTCGATGTGGTTGGTTACGAAGTTTAATCATATGTTTAGAGTAATTAAATCTAGATGTGTGGGGACAACTATCTGACTTAAATGACCTAATAATATCTAGAAGGCGGTTAATTCTTATGGTGGTCAAGAACACCGGTGCTTCATTTGTTTTTGAGATATGAACGAGGTTGCTCATGAGGCGTCGTGGAAAATTCTTATCATGTGTTGCATGTTGTTTCAGACATTATGTCTCCTGCAGTGGTGTAGGAGGTAAAATCATATGTTGCATCATACCATAAGAAGATACTTTCACCACAGTGGACTTGGATTAGATTCCTTTATTAGACCTACATGTCATCTTCTTAATGAACTTTTGATATTGGATGATCCAAATGATAATTAGGTAAGGTCTTTTAGGCGCGTACCATTACACAAACATATCAACGGTCTACAGGGACGGATGCATGTTGTCCCTTGTGTGGGTTTGTGCCCACACAAAATTTTTAGGAATCTTTTTTTTAGTAGTATAATGTATAAATAATTGGTATTTTGACTACATGGCCTGCACTTATCGTAAATTATTTTTCTTTTGGCCCACACTTATCATCATATATCTTAAAAATAAATCTTGATAATATGAATATTATCAATAATCGGATGAGAAATCGAATGAGAGATGACCAGTTAAATGTTTGTTTAGTTATTTATATAGTGAAAGGTAATTTTTATTGATATTTAAAACGATAAAATCAATCAAAGTTTTCATAATATGAAAAATTGTAGAGGACAATTATTAATGCTATAAATTTTCATATATGGTGCCCCCACCGTTAAAAAATTCTGGATCCGTCACTGACGGTCTAACATAATCTATCACTAACCTAAGCATTAAGAGAACTAACTTGGGTGGAGGTAGGGGTGTTTAAATTCGAACTGATCAAAAAACTAAATATTATTAGATGTGTGTGAATGTCATTTAGCAAAAACCACTCAAATCTATTCATATTTTGGATTGGTTTTTCAAAACTGAATCAAATCCCACACACACATACGCGCGCGCGCACTCACTCTCACACACACACACAACTTATTTATTTTTTACTAGTGCGATGTACTGCATTAATATATTATTAGTTGGGTTTTAATTATTTTAATACTAATTATTAATTAGTTTGATTTAATATTTTTTTTATTATTTCATGTTTAAAACATAATCAATCATTGTCATTCTGTAATATTTTTATGTTATAATCTGCACCAAATTGGCTTCATGACAAACACATGCAACTACTACTATTGTTGTTGATGTTACTGTTACTGCTACTTTTACTGCTCCTAACGCAACTGCTACTACTCCTATTCAGGTTGTTGCTACAAAGTTATGCCTTTTGGTATTAAAAACGTAGGCGGAACTTACCAATGCCTTATGGATAGATTTTTATCTTAAAAATTGGAAAGAACATGGAAGTTTACATTGATGATATGGTGGTAAAGATCGAGAATATAGGATCTCATTGACATGACTTAGAAGAAATTTCCAGTTCAATAAGGAAGTATAACACACTTTTGAACACATCAAAGTGTTCTTTTGGAGTTCAAGTCTGAAATTTTTTGGGGTTCTAACTAATGAATAAAGGAATTGAGTCAAACCTAAATAAATGTGAAACAATCAATGACATGAGAAGCCTTGCAAGCATCAACGAATTGCATCAATTGATGAGAAGGATGACAACTTTATCACGGCTTATGTCTTGTGTTGGAGACAAAGCATGGTGCTTCTTCACAACCCTAATAAAAGGGGGAAGTTCACATGGAGTCTTGAGTCTGAAACATATCTTCAAAGACTGAAAAGCTTCATGTCTTCCCCTCCTATTCTAACTTGTCAAAAGAGAAAGTCCATTTACATCTATACCTACCGATAACAAATAATGCTCTCATTTCAGTTTTAGTACAAGAAATAGATGGAGAAGAAAAACCAATTCATTAATGAGCAAAGTCATGAAAGATGATGATATGATATAATTGAAGATATAACAGCTAATGTTGGCACTCACTACCACATGAAGATTTTAAATAATATATTTCAAGAGCCACAAGACAATAGTTAAGACTAATTATCGAGTCAAATACATCCTTTAATAAGTCGGATGTGGTAGAAAGGGACTTACAGATTAGAGGGATTCAGTAGGAGAAAAAAAAGTAATACATGTGTAAGCCTTGAAGAACGAAATAGATGACAAGATAAATTTAATAAGAACAAGCCGACCACCCATGGCCATGTTTTTACTCTTTCAACCAGAAATCTTTTTATGATGCTACAAATCAGCTGAGCCTATATACTGCCGCACTTATAAAAACGTTTGTTTGTCTTATCGATTCTGGTTGCATCACTTTTCAACATCTAGATCTCACCACAATTCAAGAATCTTATTTTCCCATTGTCTCGCTCACCATAGTTGTCTATATAAAACTCAGGTTCCTCCCTGTCCTAGACCACCGTACCTAGGATTTTCACACTCTCTCAGGCTCACATTTCTAATAAAAGAAATGATATGATTAATTTATTTCTCTTATAATTTTTTTCATTTAAATGTGGACAAATTTTTTTGATTTGGGGTAGTAAGAATTTCTACACCCATAATTATTTCTATATTTTTTTAATGTTAATTTTTTTTTGTTACCAAAGAGCCATAAAATTTTGTTTTGACGAAAAAGCCATAAGATATTAATCTACCTTACTAATTTTATATGGTATGATTGGTATGAATATGACATGATATTATCCTATTTTATTTTTGCAAAAAGTAATAGAATTGGCAAAGAACAAAGTCCAAGTGGGGGTGTGTGGGGACTGAGGTAGTCCCTGATAAATACTCCGTCGATAGAGAGCATGCAAACCACTATGCCAGCGGACAAGTTAACGTGTCTCCCACCGAATCCAAATCAACCAAATATATAATCCATACATAAACCTCTCTCTCTATTATCATTCTGAATAATGGCGTCGTCACTCCCTCACTTAGACGACGATTCCGTCTCTCCTTCCCCTCGTTCCAATCACTTCAACGACGCTCCTCCACGTGTCCGCTTCATGTGCAGTTTCGGCGGCAAAATCCTCCCTCGTCCTTCCGATAATCAGCTCCGTTACGTTGGCGGCGACACCCGTATCGTCGCCGTCAACCGCTCCATCTCCTTCTCCGCTCTCGTCCATAAACTCTCTAAACTCTCCGGTAAGAATTTCAAAACCATCACCTTTTCCCTTTTCTCTAAGAAAGTTTCTCTTATATCTTCATGATCGTGTGCAGGTATGAGCAACATAACAGCCAAGTATCAACTACCAAACGAAGACTTAGACGCGTTGATCACAGTAACAACGGACGAAGACGTGGATAACATGATAGACGAATACGACCGCGTCACACAGAATGAAAACCCAAGAGCAGCTCGTCTTCGTCTCTTTCTCTTCCCAGAAGGAGAAGATTCACGAACCAACAGTATCAGTTCACTCTTAAACGGTTCATCTAAAAGAGAAAACTGGTTCATGGATGCTTTAAACGGTGGCGTTTCGGCTTTAGAACGAGGAAGATCAGAAGCTTCTTCTATGGTTTCTGAAGTACCTGATTACTTATTCGGGTTGGATAATAACTCTGAAGCACCCGAATCACGACCTAAAGAACAACAACGACATCTTCTTCAACAACAACAAGATAATGTTTCCAATTCGGATCCGGGTTCTCCTGCTCCGGTTGTTTCTTCTTCGCCGTTTTGTTCTACTTCATCAGTGTTGTCTGTGCCTTCTATTCCAAATCTTCCACCGGTTAAAACCAAACTCGATAACCCGGTTTCTGAACCGGTTTTCAAAGAAACTGAAACGGTTTTGCAACCACAATTGAAAATGGATAATTACCAGATTAACCCTGCAATTCACTACCCACAACCTCAACCACGACCACAAGAAGGTGCTTATTCTGGTCATCATGCACAACCGGTTCCGGTTTATTATATTCAGGGTTCGGTTCAACCCGGGAATGTGCCGGTTCATCCGGTTCATATGCAAGGACATGGACATTATCCCTATGTTCAACAACAATATCATCCAGTGATGCAACCTCAGATACCAATCGGGTATCATCAAATGATTCCGGGTACGGGTCAAGTTTACGGTACAGGGATGAGGCATGTGGCCCCGGTTCAGCCCTACAGTCCTACCACGGTGGTTCACGATGGTTTGAAACAACAGCAAGTGTTTCAAGCTGTACAAAACAACTCTGGTCCAGTTCCGGTTTACCAGGCGATGGCGGGGACTGGAGGGGAGGAACTGCAGAGAGGTGGAACGGGTCGGGGAACCAACTCGCCGCATAATTGACCCAGTTATTGCTTGATAAGTGTGTTTAATATATAATTTACTTTGATTGGGGAAATGATTGCTTTGTATGAACTTTCAATTTAGTTTTTATTTTTATTTTTATTTTTGCGATGCATTTTCAATTTTGTTTGATACACACAAGTCCAAGAGAATATATGCTCCATTTGATAAATAAAATTGTTTGAGGAGGTAATTTAATTACTCCATTTGCATATATTGGAAAAGGACAACATGTCCTCTAATTTAATTACTCCATTTGTATATATTAGATTAGATACCAGACACTTCCTGAACAGACCTTATAATCATGTTAGATGCCTCTTAAATAATGTTCAATTTTACTTATTTGGCCAAAACACTTTATACACGTCTTAGAGACATGCACCAAGAGAGACTAATTATGGTTGGTTATTTTTTGAACACTCCTAACCAATGCTGTCAGAATCGAGATCCTCCGTAGGATCAATCAGCCGATGAGTGTACGTAAATACGAGGAATATAACACGGTTTGAAAGTAAGATCAGAGAAAAAACAAATCGACGGTGTGGTGGCACATAGAATTGTAAGATCCTACTAGCCACTCAATCCTAGCTACATTGCTCCTAAATATACAATAGAACTTATACTTTTTGAGACAAATAGTAAAATCACGGGTCTCTTATATATTTTTAGATTAAGCTTGTGTTCTCAAAAAGACTAAGCTTGTGTTTGGTATCACGATAGGTGCGCTAAAATTATGGTGATCCAGTGTAATTTTTTTAAAAGTTACACTCTACAACTTTATCAGAATCCTGATGAATCACTGCGATTTTAATATGCTTACCGTGACACCAAACACACACTTACTTTTATAGGGTTAATTAATATTCTCTCCATTTTAAAATGAGTGTCGCTTTAGTCAATTGCACACATATTAAGGAATGAAATAAAGTAGTCAAATGTCATAGCAATTTTACCAAATTATCCTAATCAACTATTGGTTTGTTTTTCATTAAAGAAAAAGTAATACTTTGAAAGTAGTGTAACATAGTATTAATTGAAGGGTACAATTGAAAAGAAGAAGTTATTATTGCATTGAAAACCGAAAGTGACATTCATTTTAAAACAATTTTTTTGACTAAAACGACACTCATTTTAAAACAGAGGAGTAGTTATTATAAAATGTATGATCCATCTAATCTAACCATGGATACATGTTGGGGGTTTGAGGGGTCCGACTGAACTCTTGAATTTAAAAAAAAAAAATGTAGTTAGTTATATTTTAAATTTTAAACCCCATGATTTTTTCCCATAAAAAAAAGAAAAAACCATGATTTTTTAGATCACTAGCTCAAATAATTCAAGAATTCAAAAGTTTGAACCTCCTACTGTTCATACATTGTGTTTTATGAAAAACAATCCATTTGACTGGGATAATCATATACTAATATTGTGTTTGAACCTCCTACTAATCATTACATTTCACGAAAAACAATCTATTTTATTGGGATAGTTCCATTGTTAATATATTCCATTTTGATTTCTTAAAAAAAAGAATTATGATTCATTTTTTTTACGGATAAAATTATGATTCGTATTTAAAATTATTATGATCCGATTTTTCTCGATTTTGAGCATAAAGTGAAGAGCAGTATAAATATCTGATTTAAAAATCAAATAGATGATATTATGCGTAACTTAAATGTGTTAGAAATTAGAACACTAACAACTTATTTGTTTGTTCGTAAAAAAATTAGTTTGCTTGTCTTTATTACCAAAAAAGATCCTCTATTAGTAGCATAGATTCAAAATTTGTCAACAAAAAAGAGCAAAGATTCAAATTATTATTCTTTTGAGAAATTTAATTTTATAATATTTTTGCTAATATAATTTAAATCAATCAAAACTTGAACCATAATAGTTTTTAAAAATGGAATATACTTTCTCCAAATATGTTGTTATTCGTTATTCTTATCAATAAATAAATATATATATTAACTATGTAACTCCATTAACAAGAAGCTTTCGTAGCTCAGTTGGTTAGAGCACCCGTTTAGTAAGCGGGAGGTCTTGAGTTCAACTCTCAATGAAAGCAAAATTTCATTTTTTTTATCAATTTTTCACAGCCAATATTAAGCTTTGTCTATTTCACTGAGCTACGAATTTCGTATTTATTTTCATCAGAAGGAACTTATTTTTATGGAACATTCCAATTGAAAATTACAATCATCATCAAGAATCGTATTGTTTTATTCATATGCATTGATACCAGTGTTGCATCAACAAGTTTAAAATATACAAACTCAATCTATTGAATTGAAAAGTTGTCAAACACGAAGGTGGAATTCTTGTACCACCAATACAATTTACATGACATGACAGTAATTAAATGTTTGATACTTATATACAATTATGTTATGTACATGAACAAAAGAATAAAATCTCTCTTCAACCAAGTCCCGAGTGTAGAAATCCTCACGTATATTTATTCTTTTCACTAAGAAATTTCATTGTAACTTGAATGTGAATAGGACTGTATCAAACCTTGTGCACTGCCTTTAAATCAAAATGGATTCACCTTTGTTTTTGTTTCAATACCACTCTCATTGATAGACTTGATGGTAATAATTGGAGGAGGAAGTAACTCAAAGTGGGATTTACTTTTTTCACCAAAACCACCTATGCAATTTGTGTCACCTCGACCATGCCAAGTACCATTTTGAACATTGTTCATCTCCAATGTTCTAGACTCCTGCATCATGTTACAAAGATTAAAAAACTTCAATACTATGTGTATGAATACTTCAATTATATTATACTTCAAATTGAGAATAGATTGAATTTCGAAAAGGACCTGAGATAATGTACAACAAGGGCAAGCAAAATGGTAAACACAATCGTCCAAGGAACTCTCACTATCCTGCATAGTTAGTTGATGAAAGTATAACACATTATTATAAGAAAATAAATAAAATATATAACAAAGTCATTACAAGAAATTAAATAGAAAAAAAATGCACACCTTGATGTTGAATTTCTTTCTTATAAGTGTCCGAAATAACCCTAAATATGCACCAACAAATATAATGAAGGTAACAGCCAAATAGAGAAAGCAATGACGTCTTGTGACAGCAAATGCAATAAAATTAACAAAGGCACCAAATGCAAGAATCAAATAAATTGTTGCCTACAAAATAAGACAAAGAAACTTCAAATTTCAGAGCCATATAAAATAAAGTGACAAATTAAACATAGAAAATTGCCAAATCCACTAGTGCTTGAATCATTTTTATAAAAGCATAAACATCCTTTGACTAATTAATTTTCAATGAACTCAAATATAGACCTGAATGAAGCAAGAACCAAAACCAGCTCTCTTCATGTTCTTCCCAAATCGATAGCAAGGACAACTGCAACACCCAAATGTTTGATTGTTAACAAAAAAATGTATGCATTTTATTACAAAACAAATGAGTAAAAAAGGCTACAAAAATGGCTGCAAAATGAATCATATGAATATTCCAAAAGAAAAAGTAGTGCATGTTTGGATAAACGCGTTAATTAAATTACGTAACACCTTTATTTTGAAGTTTTAAAATGTAGTTTTTGCTAAAATCTCAATGGCTACCATGATTTTTACTATCTTCCCGTTATTTTAAACATGCACTTAACGAATAAAATATGAATTTAAATTGCTTACAATATTGATTCTATAGCAATGCGACGATGATCAAAACAATCAAAAAGTTCACCTTCCCACATCCTCAAAACCCCACCAGAAACCCCACTTTCTTCCTCTTCTTCCTCCATGGACCCTAGCTTCCCCCATTTCCCTTGAGAAGCTTTCAAAGCCACAGAAGAACACAATACATCAAAATCCAAAATTGCTTTGTTCTCCAACAATTTCTCCTTCTCTTCTTCCTCTTCTACCTTCCTCTCTTGTTTCTCCAAATCCTCCATTGCATCAAATTTCAACATCCTCTCTTCCTCCTCCTTTTTGTTAATACAATTTTTTTTTATTGCAAATGCTAATTAATATATTTCAAGACAACTTTGAGATTTTTGCTTTATAGGATTGTTAAGTATGGGAAAACATAAAAGATAAGATAACGACGATTCTTTTGTTGTTGTTGGTGAGCGTGGACAAACTAATGAATCTTTTGAGTTGGCATGTAACAATAGTCGTTATTATGGGACCTAAAATATGTCTCCATTATAATGGGTGTAGCTGTTGCCACGTGTACAGTTTTTTTTTATATTTTTTTTATTGTTCTTATATTCTCTTATTCTTATAGCACCATAATTGTCCAGTCAAAAAGAATATCCACAATAATTGATAAATTAAATATATACTTTATTTGTAGTGGGTATACTAATATTTAATATTTAAATAGTTATTTTGGCTTCTATGTTGTTATTTTAGTAGTCAAACAGTCAACATAGTTTCTAAAAATAAATGAAATTTCTAAAGAATCAAATCCATTCTTATCCACAAATTTTTTTAGTTACTTCAGGCCACTGCCTATATTCCTTATGCCTCCTCCCAAATTTGATTATTGCTTTGATTTTGGAGTGGTAAGGTTGATACTTTGACATTTTGGAATGGACACTTGGACAAGAATTTTGCTGTCCTAATAATAATAATTTTTTTTTTGAAAGAATTTTGCTGTACTAATAATAATATTATTGTATGTCAACGATAAGGTGGCATTTTTCATTTTTTTATTGTTATGATTGGAATGATAATAATAGAAGTTGAAATCTTGTACTTAAAAATATATAATGAAAGGTTTTTTTTCTTTCTTTATTTAGAGCAAAAATGTACGAGTTTTTCTAGTAACACCTCACGAAAAATATTTTATATTTATCTTTCCACAACAAGTGAATAATTTCTACAGTTTTTGCAACAATATCTATAGTTTGGTCAGCTAAATTAATATAATAAAACGTTAAATTGATGTTAATGCTGTGAAACAAGTTTTTCTGTTAATCAGTTATGGTAACAAATAGCTATTCTGAACTTAAAATCCATTTACTAGATATTATTTGAAGATCACATTAGATAACATAACACCTAGTTCTATGTTTCTTTCTTTTTAATAACACAATGAAGTTTTGAAAGAATACTAATGCATATTTTACTTCCTCAAAATGTTTTAATTTTGTATTTATGTGTAAGAACAGATTTTCTCTCATGACTACCAATCCACTATATGGTCAATTTTCATTTTGACAACCATATAAGTGTTGAGTGATTGTACTTCCAAAATACTAAATTTGTTTTTTGAAATTCACAATAATACCATTGATCAAACATATTTTTAAGACATTTAGCCATAAAATTGTTTACTCAATGTTCCCACTTTTTGTTGTGTTGCAGTCCTCTGAAGATATCTTTATTACAAGTTCATATTGTCTCACTTCCTTTTCACATGGTGTTGAGTATGACTCATAGGCATATAAGAGGGGTGAGGGAGCGGAGCGAGTGTAGCGACCATCGTCCCCGCCCTTGCGTTTGGACCAAACGTGCGTTAGGTCCAACTGTTTGTTGTGAGGGGCGATTGGGGTGCAGGAGGCGATAGACCCCACGATACGGTACAGAGGTATTATTGGCTTGTAACACCGTAAAACCTAATTCATTCAAGTAGTAATGCAGAAATACCACTGCTCTGCAGAAGTAGTAATGCAGAACTACCACTGCTCTGTAGTTGCAGACGTAGGCCCACTTGACCAAACTGCGTAAACAAACGATCATGTCGATTGTCTTGTGATTTGTTGTTTCTTTTATTCTTATTTTACTAATTGTTGTTCTAACACATGGAACATCGATGAAATTGCGTTGAGTCAAAACTCATAAGTGTTGCGCAAGTAATGTCATTTGTGTTCCAATTTACAATGTTGTAAAATTTTGTGATACTTTGATTGCACACTAAGTTATCCTGTAACTAACGAACACGATTGTCAAACCTGATTTGAACCTGAAATTTAAAAAATTGATTTGAAGCTGCTTCGAAGTTTCATGTTCTTGGCCAAATAACATAAAAAAATTGCCCCATCCATACATAACAGTTAGAACACACAACAATAATAATAAAACAAGTGGCATTCAAACATGGCAACATCAATATTTAAGGTATGATGCAATCAATTAAAAATATACATTTTCAGCCTATTTTAATTGTGAGTCTAGCTAGCTTCTTATGATTCTCATAGAATCAAACCAACGCTTGCCACACCAAGAATTATATTCACCTCATGCTATAGTTATTTGGTTATCATTACTACTCATATGATTATGCAAACAAGTCCTTGTTGAGAATCTATGTTTTGAATCATCAAGGCAAAGTAGAGAGAAGACACTGGGATTATGGGAACAAAGAATGGAAACTGAAGGGAATTATTCAGGATTCTGAATGTGATCTTTATGGGATATGTGGCCCTTTTGGAATTTGAAACTCTCAGAGTTCACCAATATGCAGTTGTTTGAGAGGATTTGAGGCAAAGAACAAGAAGGAATGGAGTAAGAAGAATTGGACAAATGGATGTTTGAGGAAGGAAACACTGCAGTGTGAGATGGTAAAAAATAATGGATCTAAAGAAGAAAAATCAGATGGGTTTGTGAAGGTGGAGATGGCAAAAGTTCCTGATTTTGCAGGATGGTCACCCTCCAAAGACGTGTTAACTGCAACAGATGGAGATTGTAGAACTCCTTGCGTCAATAACTGCTCTTGTATAGCGTTCGCGTATGACGCTAGAGTTGGTTGCATGTTTTGGAGTTCTGAATTACATGACTTGCGAAAATTCTCATATGGAGGAGTTGCTCTCTATATACGTTTAGCTTACTCAGAACTTGGTATGTATTTTCTTTTTTTTATGGTCTTGATAGTTGATTTTTATTTTTTTGCAGTTTATTCAACTTGTCAATTACTGCAAACTATTTGAATTTTGATCTCTCTCTTAAACAGATGAAGCAAGAAACACCAGAACAATTGTTGCAGACTTGCAGTCTCAATTATATTTGAAACAATTCTCACATGTACCTCTGCTTATATTTTATGGAAAAGGATTAATAAACAATCAGGTAATCTGCAGCATTGGTATATCAGTTATGTTATTCGAACAACTAAATTTTGACGTGGTTAATGCATTTCAGGTAGAAGTTTAATTACTTTCAGTATATGATTAATACGTAAATTGGATGTCAAAACTCATTAGCCATCAACGTAACTTCATTAACCACGAACTTGGATGTCATTAACAAAAATTTCAAGAGTTTAAATCCACAAGTAGTTGAACACCTAGAAATTATGGTTAATCATGTGAAAATTTGTACTTAACCACTTGTTTCAACTGCATTAACCACTTAAAAAGTTGTCTTGAAAATTGACAAGTTTTAGTTGCACAAAAATCATTTTATGCATTAAGCGTTTTTGTGTACAATGATTACCTTATAGTTTTTTTTTATCACATTCTTAGGAAGGCCAATAAAACCTTGTTTGGGGGTTAAACTTTTTATAATGTTTTATTTTTCACTTCAATCAATAAACATAAGAATGTCTTTATATGACTTACAATAGTATCATACATTTTGGCATAGGGGTAAGGGATATGGAAATTCACAGGGAGGGCAGGATTGAAGACCTGAACCTTTTCAGAATGGAGGACTTAACATTGTTTGATGTTGGAAAGGTTGCCACAGCAACAAACAACTTTCACTCAGAAAATAAGCTTGGCCAGGGTGGTTTTGGTCCAGTGTACAAGGTAATTTGAATTTATCAAACCTCATCATTACATTCCAAGTCACAAGCATTTCGATTTATAAATTTTGCTATTTGATTTTTAGGGAAAGTTTGAAGATGGACAGGACATAGCAGTTAGTTCTCATAAACTTCTGCTTATAGCATAGTTGACTTAAAGGGTGATTTAGCAGTAACATAGGAAATGAAACATGCTAATGAGTCTTTATACACTCAAATTTAGTGGTTCAGATATTTTTCTTTATTGTTTAATGTCCTCACCTTGTCTTACACATTTTTAAGTCTCACATTCTTTGAATTATTTGTGCAGATCCATATAAACAAAAAATGCTAGATCGGAAAAAGCGTTTTAACATAATTGAAGGAATTGCTCGAGGATTACTATATCTTCATAGAGATTTCTAGACTACGCATTATACATAGAGATTTGAAGGCGAGTAACATATTGTTGGATGAAGCACTGAATCCAAAAATATCAGATTATGGTATGGCTAAAATATTTGGAGACAGTGAAGTGAATGGCAAGACAAGAAGAATTGTTGGAACATAGTAAGTATATGCCTTCCTCTTTGTCCAAAAAATATAGAAGAAAATACTAAAAGCTTAGACATTTGACCTTTAAATGCAGTGGCTACATATCTCCCAAATATGCAATGCAAGGAATTGTTTCTGAGCAATGTGATGTCTTTAGCTTTGGAGTATTACTACTAGAGATTGCTTGTGGAAGAAGAAACACAAGTATTTTTGAAGATACAAAATATCTTACAATTTCAAATTTTGAAGGCAGATAAGTAGGATATTTATAAATTTATCTTTGTTTTTGGTTTGTATAAAGTTTATCTTTTAATTAGAACAAATTTGTTCATTTACCTTACCCTCGAAATTAAAGTAGGCTGTAATAACGTCAAAAGTTGATTATGAAAGAGTGATGCAATTTCTACACAAAATGCTTGGAGTATTTCTTATTTCATAACCTTCCTCTTTACCCTCTTTCTAAACTCTTGACGTATGTCACAAAATCACAAGATATACTTGAAATTATTTTTTATCACAGTCAAACTTGTATATCAAGAAAGCCGGCTCCACAAAGATAATGATTGAAAAACCAGGTTTGATGTACACCGTTGGAAAGGAAAATATCCCCCTCCACTAAAATCAGGTCCAGGATCCAAACACAATAAAAACCAAAGTACTTTATTCTATTCAACTAGTTACAAAAAGTTAACACAACTTGTTAGATTATGGAGGCTAATAAACACTTTTTACCAATGATTCTTTTCATTTTATATTTCAACTAGTCTAACAACTATGCTATCTCAATTTCGTCACATTTTTTCACCTAATTATCTCTATCTTGAAAAAGTGGTGCTGGTGAATATTCACTATCAATAATACCACCTAAACTTGTCAAATCAATTATTCCCCATGTATTTTCATTGCATTTTCACCTACTTTGTCACATACCAAATTTCAATTTACAAACTTCTTCTCCTTTTCATATTTGATCTTTAATATTGGTAACACATAAAACTATATAGTATTATTCTATACAATTTCAAAACATGAGCATGATCATAGGATACAACAAAGTTTCCTTCTTTATGTTGTTGTTGGCTTTCTTCTCTTTTCTCTGTTTTTATCCTCTGTTTTTGCATGCAGCAAACTCCATAACACAGAATGAAACAATCAAAGACGGTTTTACTTTGGTGTCAGAAGGTCTCAAATTCGAAATGGGTTTCTTCAGTTTTCAAAATTCCTCTTCAAGATACGTTGGAATTTGGTATTACAACGTTACTTCAGCGTATGTCTGGGTTGCAAACAGAGAAAAACCAATAAAAAACAAAGAAGGTTCTATTACAATAAAAAATGATGGTAACTTGGTTGTTCTTGATGGACAAAACGAGGTTTGGTCAAGTAATATATCGAAAATTTCGATAAATAATTCACAAGCTGTTCTTCATAATGATGGAAACCTTATTCTTTCAGATAGAGAAAATAACAAAGAGATTTGGCAAAGCTTTGAAGATCCAACTGATACATATCTTCCAGGTATGAAAGTTCCTGCGAGTGGTGGAAGTGGAATTAGGAAGGATGCTACTTTTTGTTCATGGAAATCAGAGGAAGATCCTTCATTAGGAAACTATACAATGAGTGTTGATTCTGAAGCATCGCCGCAGATAGTGATTAAGGAAGGAGAGAACAGAAGGTGGAGAAGTGGGTATTGGGATGGTAGAGTTTTCACAGGTATACCAAATATGACAGGAAGTTATCTTTTTGGTTTTAGGCTGAACACAAATGATAATGGAGAAAGGTATTTTGTATATGAAGCATTGGAAAATAGTGATAAGATAAGGTTTCAGCTTGGATATGATGGATATGAGAGACAATTCAGGTGGAATGAAGATGATGAAGAATGGAATGTGTTACTAAGTGAGCCTAATAAGAAGTGTGAGTTTTATAATTCATGTGGTAGTTTTGCAATATGTGATATGTCTGAATCTGATTCAAGTTTGTGCAAATGCATAAAAGGGTTTGAACCAATGGATGTGAAAAGTTGGAATAGTGGGAATTGGTCAAAAGGGTGTAAGAGGATGACTCCATTGAAGGGTGAGAGAAGTGGTAATAGTTCTGGTGGAGATGATGGTTTTTTGGTGCAAAAGGGTTTGAAGTTGCCTGATTTTGCACGTTTGGTGAGTGCTGTCGATAGTAAGGATTGTGAGGGAAGTTGTTTGAAGAATAGTTCTTGTACTGCCTATGTAAATGCTATTGGAATTGGGTGTATGGTTTGGTTTGGGGAGTTAGTTGATGTTCAAAGGTTAGAAAATCAAGGAAATACACTCAACATTCGACTTGCTGATTCTGATTTAGGTAAAGAAAATATTCATTATTTGTCCTTATTTTCCATTTATTGGTGGTTTCTCTATTTTTTAATTGGTAACATTAGTTTCCCAATTTTGATGTACAGATTAATATTAAAGTTTCTTGTCATTGTTAAGATCACATTGCAGCTATTATGCTCACATCAACCATTAATATTTTTTTTTACAACTATGTTATGTTATTGGTGCGAAGTATCCAATGGTTTTGCCGATGACTAATCTTTATAAGGGAATCTGACTGACCATCTTTAGTGGGGTCTCCCCTCTCAAGTCTCAACAACATTTGTTTCCATCCATTAGGCTTGAACCCGAGACCTTGCTTAAGATATCTAAGTCCAATTTCACTCGAACCAATGTAATGTTAGTACTTAACCATTAATATATTTACATTAGTGTTTTTAATCTACTTATTTGTTTTCTATGAATGAATAAGATGAGGACAACACCTCCTCAGCTTATCTCACACAAGTTCTCACAAGTCACTGGCATCTATGATGTCAGGTTGTAACTATCATAGTCACATAATTTGCCGGTTTATTGGAGAACCGCGAATTGGTTCGTGCGAACCGGTTTGCAGTTCGTCGGCGTATTGGGTCGCCGGAATTCGTACCAAAATTCGTGAAACTCAACGAACCGAAGTATCATGAACGCGTTTGAACACCATGGACATTTACCTAAGTTTTAAGCTCTCAAACGAAGGCGTGAAATCGATTTTGAAATGGCAATGAAGTGTGGCTGCAGTTTTCTGTGTTTTTCTTGCGGCTGCAGTTTTGTTTTGTGTTGTTAGGTTGAAGAAGACAGGTGATTGGGCTAGGCTGCAAATGTTCCTGACCCGGCCCATTTAAGTTACTCTTTATCTTGGGCTTTTTTTTTTGTTCAACCATCAAAGAGATTTTGACCCACCAAAAAACATGAATCAAGATGCACTTTAATTTTATTTTTGAACCACGTTGGGCTTTTAATATAATGAATGAATTTTTATTTGCTCTCTAAAAAAAATAGTTTTCATTTTCTATTATATTTTTTGTTAATTAAATATTTTTTTATTAGTAACGTACCGATTATTATATTTGAACGTACCATAAACCCAAATAGCGTACCGACTCTGTATACCCCCCACGTACCTAGTTTTTTGAAAGTCGCGAACCGCGTACCCGAATTCGTACCACGTATCGAAGCGAATGGCGAACCGTGTGACTGTGGTAACTATAGCAAAGAAATTATAACATAAACTTATGTCTTCAAATACAGGTGATGGGAAGAAAAAGACCAAAATTGGGATAATATTAGGTGTTGTGGCGGGGCTTATCTTCCTTGGAATCTTTGTATGGTTCCTATGTAGGTTTAAGAGAAAACTCAAAGGTAATATATTTATTTCCTCAAGTTTATCACTAGGTATTACATGCTATTTCTCATGACTTGTATAACTCTTCCTTTTCTATTTTCCCACAGTTTCCTCAACTTCTTCTACTTCCAACATTAATGGTGATGTACCAGTTTCTGAACCAACCAAGAGTGGAAACTTATCAGCAGGATTTTCAGGATCAATTGATCTTCACTTGGACGGGAATCTGCTAAGTAATGCAGAACTTTCATTCTTCAATTTTAGTAGCATTGTAATAGCAACAAACGATTTCTCAGAAGAGAATAAGCTTGGACAAGGGGGATTTGGTCCTGTCTACAAGGTAAACATGTGACTGTTAAACTTACCTTTCTGTAATATGTTAAAATATAATTTTCTTCCCAAATGTAACACTCATTTTTAATTTGGTCCTGATCAAACATGTAAATTTATTTTCAGATTATTATGGTCAACGTATCTGTAATATTGTAACACTTAACTTTTATTCTATTTATCAGGGAAGGCTTCCAGGGGGAGAACAAATCGCGGTCAAGAGGCTTTCTAGACTGTCGAACCAAGGTTTAGACGAGTTCAAGAATGAAATGATGCTAATAGCTAAATTACAGCATAGAAATCTTGTTAGACTATTGGGATGTTCAATTCAAGGGGAAGAAAAGTTACTTGTATATGAATACATGCCAAACAAAAGTTTGGACTGCTTCTTATTTGGTATGTTTCTTCGCATCGAATCTGCACAAAATTTTCAGCATTTTAAATTTGGATGAGTGTGAAACAGAATTATCAGCACATCTGCATAACAATTGGTTTTTCTGGCTAACATCATTGCAGATCCAGTCAAGAAAACAAAACTAGACAGCTCAAGACGGTATGAAATCATCGAGGGCATCGCAAGAGGACTACTTTATCTGCACCGTGATTCACGGCTTAGAATAATCCATCGAGATCTAAAAGCAAGCAACATTTTGTTGGATGAAAATATGAATCCAAAAATTTCAGACTTTGGCTTGGCAAAGATATTTGGGGGAAATCAAAATGAAGGGAATACAGAGAGAGTAGTTGGAACATAGTAAGTATATATGCTTTGATATTATTATTTTTCGTGTAAATAAATAATCCTCTTGATTCTTACTAGAATCAAACTAATCTCAATATAACCCTACGTGTACGTGGTGCAGTGGATATATGTCTCCAGAATATGCAATGGAAGGTTTATTTTCAGTCAAATCTGATGTCTATAGTTTTGGCGTACTACTACTAGAGATTGTGAGTGGTCGCAAAAACACTAGCTTTCGTGATTCGTATGACCCAAGTCTCATAGGATATGTGAGTAACTCCTATTTTACATTACCATATGATTTTAACAACTAACATCGACAATTATTTTGAAACAAAGGGAGTAATGTTTTTTGTGATGAAATGAGTGTAGGCGTGGCGTCTATGGAATGAAGAGAAAATAATGGAGCTTGTCGATCCTTCCATAAGTGATTCAACTAAAAAGAGTAAAGCTTTGAGATGCATCCACATAGGGATGTTATGTGTGCAAGATTCAGCATCTCATAGACCAAACATGTCCTCAGTGGTGTTGATGCTTGAGAGTGAAGCAACAACTCTTCCCTTGCCTGTCAAACCTTTGCTCACTTCCATGAGGAGATATGATGATACAGATGAATTTAATACTGAACCCCTTGATGCATCAATTGATCTGACAGTCACAGGGAGATAGATGCAAGCAATCCCCTTAAAATTTAGTCCATGATTTATGTATAATATGCCTGATACTTCAACAAGTGCCTAGAAAAATAGAAAAACTAGTTCAATACAATAGCATTATGTACATGTCATTTGTATTTGTTCATAGATTTTTGAAGAAAAATTTGTTCATAGATATTTACTTTAATGCGTGGTCATTTATATAAAGTTGTATATTATTGTTGAGTCCTGATTCTATGCCGTTGTAATAAGATGTAGGAAACAAGGAAGCTGATGAAAGCTGTTAATCTAAACAGCAACAACCCAAAATTATCATGGCTCAAATTTTTAATCTCAAGCATATGATGTGACACACATTAAAAAATATTAGTTAATAGTTTATTTTTTAGCTTTTCCTATAAGAGATTATAATGTGAACAACTGAAACAAGTCGTGCATCATGCATAAGCTAAATTTTATTATTGGATCAATAAATCTCACCGTTAAATTAAATGATATATGATGTGATTTATTAATCCAACCGTGAAAAAGACACGTGTGCATGATGCAAGACTCTTTTGCGTGTGCAAGTTAGACAAAGTCTAATTTGTTCACATATAAGTTGATCCGCAATTACAATTACTTGAAGTAGCATAAATTTCGCAGCATGTGTTTGAAAATAAGTTTGTTTCAGACTAGGCCAAAACTCATTTCCTTTACGGACCGAATCCCTTCAAGTCATTAGCTCACACACAAACTATCACATAAACTCACCCTAAAAAGACCAAATATGCGCTTCTAAAAGGAATTTTAACGTATTCTTACTTGAGAGTGTTTGCATATACACCGTCCCAACACATTAGAAGAATTTTTTAGATGCGGTGCAAAACAGCACATTTTAGACGCGCATCAGTTTGCCAAAAACAACTCTCATCATCCCAAATGTTGTCGTATCATAAGGGGTTAGTTAACAGGTCAAAGTTCGTCCACGTGTCACGTTTTAATTTGAAGAGCTGGCAATAAAACCGGCAATCGATTTTGCTATAAAATCAAATCAGGTAAACAAATCTTCTAATAATTCCCATCGCTACAAAACCTATTCCTTTCGTTGAAGAGAGAAAGAAAAGAGATTCATTCAAACCTAGCACCCAATTCCGATTCAAGGTATAATATACTTTCTGTCCTTCTCTCAATTTAGACTTCATCGATTATTATTATTACTTTGATTGATCCGTCAAAATTGAATTCGATAAGGGTTTTTTAGACATCGGTTCTTTGGTTTTTTTATTAACTTTTTGAACGTTTGCTTCATTTTACTGTCCAATCCTTTGTTGATCAAAGACAATCTTTAGATTGTGATAAGGGTTCATATAAATTGTTAGATCGGATTGTGTATTGTATGATTCTAAAACGTCCTTTAATTAGGTTAGTACATGTTTATTGTTTCCATTGATTGGAAGCATTTTATGTGAAATCTTGTAACCTGGGTTATTACCAGATTTATTGACTGTTAGCGAGAATTTCAATCAAGTTTTGAGAATGTTACCTGTAAATATAGTCCATGGGTATTGATTCAACCGGAACTATTTAATTAAGTATATTTTTGTAATCCAACTTATGGGTTGTTTGAGAGAATTTGATGAGTAACTTTTTAAACGTTTTCTTGTAGATAGGATTCATTATAATTAGAAGTGATTACATAGGCTGATATTTCCTCCCAGTCCTATGTAACTTGAGTCTTTTTCACTTTGTTATAGCAATAATGAATAATTGATGATTGATTCATTTGATTTTGTCTATTTTGGATAAGGCTTATCTCACTTAGTAGAATAAGGTTGTTGTTGTTGTTGTTGTTGATGATGGATGAGCAAGTTTTTAAATGTCTGCCGTAAATTGAATTGATTATAATTGCTGATCTTCTGCTTCCAGTTTTCTATAATCCACACTCTTTTAACCATGTTGTACACATAATGAAGAATTGGTGATTGATTCATTTGGTTTTCTTTGTTTTGGATTTATATAGATGCAAATCTTCGTTAAGACCCTCACTGGCAAGACCATCACTCTTGAAGTTGAGAGTTCAGATACCATAGACAATGTTAAGGCAAAGATTCAAGACAAGGAAGGAATCCCACCAGACCAGCAGCGTCTGATTTTTGCTGGAAAGCAGCTGGAGGATGGGCGTACCCTTGCTGATTATAACATCCAAAAGGAGTCCACCCTCCATTTGGTGCTCCGTCTACGTGGTGGTATGCAAATATTTGTGAAGACTCTCACTGGAAAGACAATCACCCTTGAGGTGGAGAGCTCTGATACCATTGACAATGTTAAGGCCAAGATACAAGACAAAGAGGGTATTCCACCAGACCAGCAGAGGCTCATCTTTGCTGGAAAACAGCTTGAAGATGGCAGAACCTTGGCCGATTACAACATCCAGAAGGAGTCAACTCTCCATCTTGTGTTGCGACTTCGCGGTGGTATGCAGATTTTTGTAAAGACCCTTACAGGAAAGACAATTACTTTGGAGGTAGAGAGCTCCGACACGATTGACAATGTAAAGGCTAAGATTCAGGACAAAGAGGGTATTCCCCCTGACCAGCAGAGGCTCATTTTTGCTGGAAAGCAGCTTGAAGATGGCAGAACTCTTGCTGATTACAACATCCAGAAAGAGTCGACTCTTCACCTTGTCTTGCGTCTTCGTGGTGGTATGCAGATTTTTGTTAAGACCCTAACAGGAAAAACAATTACCTTGGAGGTGGAGAGCTCAGACACAATTGACAATGTAAAGGCTAAGATTCAGGACAAGGAGGGCATTCCTCCAGACCAGCAAAGGTTGATTTTTGCTGGAAAGCAGCTTGAAGATGGCAGAACCTTGGCAGATTATAACATCCAGAAGGAATCAACCCTTCATCTTGTCCTTCGTCTGAGGGGAGGCATGCAGATCTTTGTGAAAACTTTGACAGGAAAGACCATTACATTGGAGGTGGAAAGCTCTGACACCATCGATAATGTTAAGGCAAAAATACAGGATAAGGAGGGAATACCACCAGATCAGCAGAGGTTGATCTTTGCTGGGAAGCAGCTTGAAGATGGCCGGACTTTGGCTGATTATAACATTCAGAAAGAGTCCACCCTTCACCTTGTCCTTCGTCTGAGGGGAGGCATGCAGATCTTTGTGAAGACGTTGACTGGAAAGACCATCACCTTAGAGGTGGAAAGTTCAGACGCTATTGATAATGTCAAGGCAAAAATCCAGGACAAGGAGGGAATCCCCCCAGATCAGCAGAGGTTGATCTTTGCTGGGAAGCAATTGGAAGATGGAAGGACCCTTGCTGACTACAACATTCAGAAGGAGTCTACTCTTCACCTTGTTTTGCGTCTTCGTGGGGGATTTTAAGTATTTGGTTTGTTTAGTTGTTTTTTATTGTGTGCTGTGTCCTAGCAGGTCTTTGGTTTTTCAGTTTGAGAACTTATTGCATGGGTCTAGATAATGGCCCTTAACTTTAGTTTGTTGTGGTACTCGGATCTGTTCTCAATTCTCATAGTTAAACTTCATGAACATGAACTAATTGCTACCATTCGAGTGATGAAGTACTCATTTTTTTATCTGAAGTTTGACATATTATTGTATTTCGATTCTTTATTGCTATGCTTGAAGTTGGAGGAAGTAGAAGTTTTGTGTTATGCATCTTTAATTTTTTTCGCTTGTAACAGAACAGTAAATTCTGAAAATATAAGCCATATGTGGAGGATTAAAATGGTTACATTATAAAAAAATAAGAGTAAATTACACTCCCCTCCCCTTAAAGATGCTTGAAATACACTCCCCTCCCCTCTTATGTTAAAATATACAATTTCCTCCCTTGAAAAATAAAATTTACACTCCCCTCCCTTATAAGATGCTTGAATTACAACCCCCTCCCTTGATAATTAAATATATATTACACTTTAATCTATTTTAACATAAATAAATATTTTTATGATATATATTAATTTTAAACCACCCTTTAAGAAAAATTAATTCATTTCTTTATAATTTAAATGTTAATGATAATTAAATTTAAATATTTTGCTATTGATTTTATAATTTAGAGTTTAAAATTAACTTTTAAATAACCATGGTTTATTGTCGTTAGTAATTTTTTACATATTTTAATTTTATTTTGGCTTGTTTCATATTTTATAATAGGGTTTAAAACTACATGTTAATGAAATTGTGAATAAAAAATAGCAAAAAAATATGTATTCAATTTTTTATTATGTTAAAATAGACCTGCAATACTGTTAATTTCGAAGTGTATTAGATTATTATTTTTTTGCTAGATTATTAAAAATAAAAAAATATATATTGAGGGAGTAAAGTGTAGATTTTAACATAAGAGGGGAGGGGAATGTAATTCAAGCTTTTCTTAGGGGAGGGAAATGTATTTTTCTCTAATATGTTTTGAATAAGAGGGGAGGGGAATGTATATTTTAACATAAGAGGGGAGGGGAGTGTAATTCAAGCATCTTTGAGGGGGAGGGGAGTGTAATTTACTCAAAAAATAAATAGAAATAGCATGTTCTGCGAAGAAGCAGACTCACACCTTACTGCAACCTTATAACTCAACTACAACATAGTAGTTTTACAGAGAAAGAAAAAAAAGAGGATCATGGAAATGATGGGGTTTATTCTGTTCAAAAGAATTGGCAAAATAAAAAATTTGTGCAGAAGATTAAAACACTACTACATTTTTTGCTTCTGAATAGAAACACTCCATGTTTGGTTACAAACCAGATGTTTTTTTGTACCACAAGAGCATCTCCCAATGGCAAATTTTAAAAAATTCAAACTTGTTCCGACTTTTTATGAAATTCACTCTTTCAATGAATTTTTTTTTATTTTTATTTGCACTCAACTTTTAATATGATGATGCTTTTATTTGCACTAAACTTATAATTTGATGATACGATACAAGCAAAACTGGGGCAGGAGATTAAAATACTACAACATACAAGCACAGTTCATTATTCTACGAATTTCATTTAGATACCTCCATTGAAGTGCTCTTACAAACCAGATTTGTCATGACATGAATTCATTGCTTGTTTTTTTTTTCTTCTTCTTCTTCTTTTGTAGGGAGGGGTGGTGCGAGTGAAAGAAGCTGTTCATGAGTTGCCAAAAAGAAACCGGGACAAGAGATGCAAACAAAATTACTTATTTAAATCGCAACTGTTTGAAGAAGAAGAACTAATTACTTATTTATTTATTTATGCAGCAACATTTCACATACGACATGATAACAACTCACACATCACACAAAAGGTAAGCATTACAGCCAACACTCTCAAGTACACGAATATTTAAAGCAACACAGTGACAAAACTCATTCTAAGTTCAACCAGAGATCTCAATAGACTTAACATCAGGTTTCTTAACTTCTACTTTTGGAACAGTTACAGTAAGAACACCATTCTCCATTGCAGCTTTCACTTGATCCATTTTTGCATTCTCAGGCAATCTGAATCTCCTCGTAAACTTTCCACTGCTACGCTCAACGCGATGCCATTGATCGTTCTTATCTTCTTTCTCAACATTCCTCTCTCCGCTTATCTGAAGAACTCTGTCATCTTCAATTTCAACCTTCACTTCTTCCTTCTTCATTCCTGGAAGATCAGCCTTGAACACATGAGCTTCTGGGGTCTCCTTCCAATCCACCCTGGTGCTCACAAACGCAGAATTCTCCTGAGGGAATGAAGAAGCAGAAGAAAGTGCAGAATTGGGAAATGAAAAATCCTTAAAGGGATCCCAAACATCAAGGGAGAATGGATCGAAGACGTTGCTCCTCCGGCCACCAAAGAAACTTGGAATCAGCGACATTTTGATGAAGATTTTAGGACTATGTAAATTGATAATGGAATGATTATGCTTAGCGTGAATGACCTGCTTTGCAGGCAACGGGTATATAAACTAGTTGGAGGAATCATCATGTAATTTCTAGAAATTACTAATTTTGGAAACATTCTATATAGCCCGAGAACGCTCTAGAAGTAGATATTGCTACGGGGTTCATCAAAAATGGGTTGTAAAGAAAATGTAATGTTTTATTTTTTATTTTTTTAAAAATCTTGTCTTGTAAGTGATTTTTAAATTAGTTCACGATTTTATTAATATTTTAAAATAGTTTTTGTATTTATTAAAAAAATTTCAATTAAGTCCTTTATCGTGTGAAAAACATAGAAACATGGGTCAAATTGAGAAACTTTTGATAATATTTCAAAATAGTCTATATTTTTGTCGAAAGTTTCTGAATTAAACTCATGTTTCTATGTTTTTTTTCACATGGCGATGAACTTAATTGAAAAACTTTTAACAAAAATAATGATTATTTTAAAATATTAATAGAGTCAGAGATTAATTTGAGAATCATTAACAAAGACAAAGACCAATTTTATAATTTACTTAATGTTTTTTTCTTTACCAAAAGAATCAAAAATTTAAACGCTTGGATTGGAAAGATATAAGTTACGTTTATTGTTTAGAAGAAAAACTAAACTAATTTCATAATTATTGTTATTTTTGGATTGGAAAATTATAATTTATGTTTAGCATAATTATTGTTGTTTTTCGTTTAAATATATTTGGATGAACAATCATTTTGGTCACCCTATGAACACAATAGAATTACCGCTTTTAAATGTATAGAAATTACAAATGTATCGATAAATTTTTCTTTTATTATTCATTTTAGTCGTCAAATATGTTTTTAACTAATCAATTTAGTTCTCTAATTTTTTTTAATGGACAGTTTAATCCAAAAAAAATATTAATAAAAGAAAGACTATTTCTAATCACACCACTTAAAAATCTAGTTACACCCCAAAATGACCATTATACCCTGAAATTAAAATTAAAATTTGTCATCACCAAAACCCTTTCATACGTGATTTCAAAACACACACACCCCATCCAAGCTTTCACTCAAAACACGATTACTCTTCCCTTTCCGGAAAATCCATTTCAATTCAAACTCATTTTGATTCCTCTTAAACCCATTTAAATTCTTCCGAAAACTTCATCTCTTTTTTCTCTACGAACACCCATTTCAATTCTTCATTATTCTTTTGCGATGTGTTTACATTGAGACAAACATAAATGAACACACCGCCAAAAACAAACATACAAATTAGGCGCTAAATACTTGATTCATAGTCTCTAATAGAGCTAAACTCAAAACATGGAAGAAACAAGAAGAAAACTAATAAAATCCATTCACCAAAACACTAACAACCCAAAACTCGCATGGCATCTCTTCAAACGAATCCTCTCTTCATCTCCCTCATCCTCTTCCCATCACCACCACCTCATTCCCACCATCACACGCATCCTTCTCCGCCACAACATGCACAACGAAATCAACCATCTCTTTCAACTCACCACATCACACCATTCCCACATTTCAATTCTCAATATCTTATCCCAATCACCCCATCATCTCGATTTCGCTTTTTCCCATTTCAAATCCCTCAGAACCCATTTCCCATCTACCCCTCTTCCTCTTCCCCTTCAACTCTACCACCTCCTCCTCCGTTCCAGCCTCCAACACAATCGTCCACATTACGTTACTTCCTTGTACACTGACATGATTCAAACCGGTGTTAACCCGGAAACATATACTTTTAATCTTTTGATTCAGTCGTTATGTGAATCAAACGCGCTTGATCATGCACGTCAACTGTTTGATAAAATGTCTGAAAAGGGTTGTCAGCCTAATGAGTTCACTGTTGGGATACTTGTTCGTGGGTTTTGTCGAGCTGGGAGAATTAAAGAGGCTTTCGAGTTTGTTGATGGGAAGATGGGGGGGAATGTTAATAGGGTTGTGTATAATACTCTTGTGTCGAGTTTTTGTAAACAGGATATGAATGATGAGGCGGAGAAATTGGTGGAGAGGATGAGGGAGAAGGGTTTGTTACCTGATGTTGTCACGTTTAATTCTAGGATATCTGCGCTTTGTAAAGCAGGGAAGGTTTTTGAGGCGTCGAGGATTTTTAGAGATATGCAGATGGATGGGGAATTGGGACTTCCTAAGCCGAATGTTGTTACTTTTAATTTGATGCTTAAGGGGTTTTGTCAGGAAGGGATGATGGAGGAAGCTAGGTCTTTGGTTGAGACGATGAAGAAAGGTGGGAATTTTGTTAGTTTGGAGAGTTATAATACGTGGTTGTTGGGTTTGCTTAGAAATGGGAAGTTGTTGGAGGGTCGATCGGTTCTTGATGAAATGGTGGAGAATGGTATTGAACCGAATATTTACTCGTATAATATTGTGATGGATGGGCTGTGTAGGAACCATATGATGTTGGATGCTAGAAGGTTGATGGATTTGATGGTGAGTAATGGTGTTTACCCGGATACTATTACTTATACTACTCTTCTACATGGCTATTGTAGCAAAGGGAAGGTTTTTGAAGCTAAAGCTGTTCTTAATGAAATGATTAGGAAAGGTTGTCATCCAAATACTTATACTTGCAATACGTTGCTGAATAGCCTGTGGAAAGAGGGGAGAAAGTCAGAGGCTGAGGAAATGCTGCAAAAGATGAACGAAAAGAGTTATCAGTTAGATACCGTGACCTGTAATATCATGGTCAATGGTCTGTGTAGAAACGGAGAATTGGAGAAAGCAAGTGAAGTTGTAAGTGAGATGTGGACTGATGGAACAAATTCCCTTGGTAAAGAAAACCCGGTTGCTGGCCTAGTTAATTCAATCCATAATGTATCGACCAATGTGCCTGATGTGATCACGTATACAACCTTAATTAATGGACTTTGCAAGGTTGGGAAACTAGAGGAAGCCAAAAAGAAATTTATTGAGATGATGGCGAAAAACTTGCACCCTGATTCTGTGACCTATGATACGTTTGTATTGAATTTCTGCAAACAAGGGAAGATATCATCGGCTTTACGTGTATTGAAAGACATGGAGAGAAATGGTTGCAGCAAGACTCTTCAAACTTATAATTCATTGATCTTAGGGTTAGGAAGTAAAGGGCAAATATTTGAAATGTACGGATTGATGGATGAGATGAGAGAAAGAGGAATACATCCAGATATTTGCACTTACAATAATATGATCAATTGTCTTTGCGAAGGAGGGAAAACAAAGGATGCCACTTCTCTTTTACATGAAATGTTGGATAAGGGAGTCGTCTCTCCCAATGTATCTTCCTTCAAAATATTGATTAAAGCATTCTGCAAGTCTGGAGATTTTAAAGTAGCATGTGAACTTTTTGATGTAGCTCTGAGTGTATGTGGCCACAAAGAAGCCTTGTACAGTTTGATGTTCAATGAATTACTAGCTGGGGGAAAACTCTCTGATGCAAAAGAGCTATTTGAAGCTTCGTTAGAAAGATCTCTCTTATCAAAGAATTTCATGTATGAAGATTTGATTGACAAACTTTGCAAGGATGGAAGGTTAGATGATGCTCACGGTCTTCTTCAGAAATTGATTGATAAGGGATATTGCTTCGACAATTCATCATTCATACCTGTGATTGATGGCTTAAGTAAAAGGGGAAACAAACAACAAGCTGATGAACTAGCAAGGATAATGGAATTGGCTTTAGAAGATAAAACTTCTGATAGGACTTACCGAAATGGAAACTCCATCTTTCGTCGAAAATTACACAAGGATGGTGGAAGTGATTGGCAGGATATAATTAACAGGTATGACCATATAGTAGTGAAGATAGTCTTTTGTTCATTCCACTTCTGGGTTCTGTTCTTTTATAAAACAGATGTTATTAACTAGATAGTTTGGGTTCTCTTGGAATAATTATTTACGCAATTCATTTCTTTGTTCATGGTTACTGTTTCCAAAATCTGCATCATTAATTTCTAAATGTGACTATTAGTTCGTCTTAAACATGATATGTGTAATTCCTTCTTGAACTTTTGAGCAATGACAGCTCAAATTACCGAACTTTCTCATAAAGTCATGTTTGGATGAGTTGAAGACTAACATGTGATAAAATGTGTGCATTCATTGCTATACCAGCATTTGTTTGACAGTTTGCAACTCAACAGGGTTGACAATCTCGTATTATTATTTGCTTCAATTTCAAATAGTATATAAGTTATATCAAGCTAAATATAAACATGGATCCGGATATTATCTTGAAAATTTTGATTGTCGTCAGTTCTGCGTCTATGGCTTTTTTGCAATTACCATTCCTGTATGCGGTGCATTCTTCAATCTTTGAAAGAGTTTCCTGTTACTTTTCTTTTTGACAATTATTTTTTTTGACAAAATGTTTCTTGTTACTTGACAGGGATGTTGGCAGTAATATCGCATTGAAAACTCTTAAGCGTGTAGAAAAAGGCTGGGGTCAAGGAAGTATATCGAGTTTGCTGCCTCAAAAGAATGATTATCTTGATTACTAAGATGGTAGCAGTTTATGTTGGTTTGAGGTTGGAGATATTGAAGACCTATTTGTAAGTAAAGCAAGTTTTCATTCCTTTCAATCCTAAGATAAGCAACACCAATTTTAATTCAAACTCTACTTTATGAATTCCATAAGCATTGACTGTAAACGTTTCTACATATTGTATATAAAGACAGTATAGTGAATATTAACTCGCTGGCAAGTAAACAGAAAATTTGTTCGATTATTGTTGTGTTAAAGGGATTTAATTCAAGAAAAGCATGACACTCAAATTATTGAAAATAATTGAACACAAAATTAAAAGGCTGTGCTAGTATTTTAGGACTAGGACCTGGCTCGTATGAGCTATAATTCTAAAATATTCCAAGAAACCATGTTAAAATTCCAACTGCATGTATTCATTTTTCATGGATGAGATAATGTAGATATTTACGAAACTTCATGGATGAGATAATGTAGATAATTTACGAAACATTTATTTATGTTAACTTTCAACTAATATAGCATGATGTTGGTGCAATAGAGTAGAGTAGACAACGACATTATTACCTAAATGACCTTACTAATAGAGTAGAGTAGACAATGACATTAATACCTAAATGACCTTGCTAGTTACTACCACTGAAAAGAGTAGACAACGACATTATTACCTAAATGACCTTTCTAGTTACTACCACTGAAAAGAGTAGTACCTAATTTACCTTACTGGTTACGACTGAAAAAATATGAAAATTTGAAGGCACTAGGTAGTAGTGCAACCAACACACTCTAGATTCCTACCAAATGTAATTTGCAAGATCCTAATTCCTAACTAAACATTGGTTGAAATAAGTTGGAACCACTGACTTTGGGGGTTGTCCAAACATGAAGAATCATTATCATCTACGCAGATGCATTTTCTGGTCACTATCTTGGAGGAATCTGAATCCATTTCCAAGCACAAAAGGGATCCATTCCCATGAGAGGTGGCCAGGTGAAGACCAGTCTTTGAAACAGATTTCCATGAACTTTGCTGCGACAAGCAATATTTAGAGAGAGTTACAGGAAGCCCTTCACCCTCTGCCTTTAGACACATAGCAGATTCCATCAACCTTATTGGTGAACCATTTCCCTCAGAACACCATTGGCTATGATTCTTACAATCTCCCAATACAAGTTCATTGTTACTCTCATTCACGTGAGCGCACTTACCGGTCAATGGATGGAACATTATTTGAGACTTTGAGAGGTTTGAAGTTGGATCTGCATAAGTAAATCACATAAACACACATTTTAGGCATAAACTCTGAGTGTATTTGAAAAATCTTATGCTTGTTGTAGAACATAAACAATTGTAGAGGTGTGTATGAAACTTTACGAAAATAGTTTTGACGCGATCATATGTTGTTTTGAGCTTCTTTCGGTAAACACATAATTTAGGCGATCACTCAATCAACTCTATGACACACACATGTGATATAATAAGTTGTGCCTATAATGTATTGTTTTTTGTGCACAATTTTATGTGAATGGGATAATATATGAGTATGCATGTATTTATATATCATATCATATGTACCTTGAACTTTCTTCTGGAGAAGCTGAAATTTCTGAGGGAAATTTTGGTCCCTGAAATTTTTCCAATCATAGTCCATTACAGCATATGTCTCACCAGCCCCAACAGTGCCTTCTCTAAAATAGTAGCTTCCACCAAAAGACCACAAGCTCCAATCCAAGTCAACAGAGACAGCATAAGACACAAAGCATGGCATGAATTTGTTGTCCACGGCATTGCCACCAGTCATGTCATATCCAAATTCACTTATGAATAAAGGTACTGGATTGTTACCACTAATGAGAAAACCAGCTTGGTCCTTTAAATTTTCAATGACAGAGGAACAAACCCAATTCATTGGTTGCAAATTCCACCTATCTTGGTTTCCTGAGAATGAATAAATGTGTGCCTCGTACACCAATTTGTTAGTGAAGTTTAAATCAAGAGTCTTGTTCTTCAAAAATGAAAGGTCATTGTCAAAGTTTAACCCTGAAATAACGATTAATAAATCTGGGTTGTGTTTGTGAATTGTTTCTACTCCTTGGGTCACGTACTTGTACCAATCGGGCAAATTTTGACGTCCACCTCTTAGCTCATTCCGCAAGTCCATGGCTATCACCTATATATATATCATCAAGTAAAGAATAAACAAATATGTCAATGCAAAAGAAAAAAAAAAAGTTATGTAATGTCATGACTCATGATTTTATTATTTTTACTGAAAATAATTCATTATATTTGTAATATAATTTAAAACTTTCAACAAATACGAGTAACAGTAATATAATTTAAAACTTTCAACAAATACTAGTAACATTTTTCAATTATCCTTTATGATTTAAAATTTTCAATAAATACATTATTTTTCAATAAATAACCCTTTATTATCATTTTTTTACTTTTTTTTAGGGGTATCGATTTTTTACTTGTTAAGTTCTTTCACACCATCTTAAAAAGAAAGTTCCTTCACACCATTGTTAAATATAACCATTACTTGTCGAAAAAGTACAACCATTGCTAAAACAAAAAAAGTTTATAACTATTTTCGTATTAAAGAAGTATAACAACTTAATTTAGGCTTTAAATATATCAATCTATTCAACTGCGAAACATTATGTTAAGAATTTAATGGACAGAGTTTAAGATACATATGCACTATTTTACATCATCATCTAATCATATTTTATCGCAGAGAACGATGTATGTTTGTTGAGATGTTTTAGGAAGTAATCATATTTTTTTTTTCCTTCAAAAAAAAAAAAGTGAACACAATATTTATATATGATTGGAATGACCATAGTGTATATCCATTTCTTTTACAAGTTTTTTCACATAGACAAAACAGATGTATGTTTGTTGAGATATTTTAGAAAGTAATACTATGTGACACAATATTTAGATATGGTTGGAATGACCACAGTGCATATCCATTTTTAAAAAAAAGTTTTTTCACATAGACAAATATGTTTGTTGAGATATTCCAGGAAGTAATATGAGTGACACAATATTTAGATATGATTGGAATGACCATAATGCATATCCATTTTTTTACAAGTTCATATGTATATCCATTAAACTTTACATAATTTCTTAAAATTAACTTAATTGTTCAAGATATTGGTTAAAATATTTTAAAATTCACATATATTTTCTTAAAAGTATTTAAAATTTTAAATAAATTCTTACTGTCTAAGACAAAAAAAAGTAACTTGATCATGGTTTTGTGATTACTTACATTGGGTTTTCCCTTGAAGTGCTTAGCTATAAAAGCCAAACCTTGAAGCCATTCGTCAGGATGAAAATGCCTATCACCAAAGAATCCATTCTGATCATTATTACCACAACACCAATCTGCCATACTAACATGATTATCAATAAGCACCATAACACCTTTTTCTCCAAGAGCATCAACAGCAGCTTCATAAGCTTCAACATGTGTCATGTTCAACATTAAAGGGTTATGTTTCTCAATAGCCGACACAACATCCTTAGGAATATCGAGACTATAAAGTGTATCTCCAATTGTATCATTTGCATGTCGTGTGAACATGTAAGTAGCATAAGACAAACGGACACAATTGAAACCTGACTTAGCAATTTGAGAAACTATGTCTTGTATAGGCAATTTGTCAAGACCTTCAACAACCATTGGCATTGCATGTCCAACCCAATGTGCACAAGTTAGTTTCATTCTTCGTCCTGTTGCATCATCTATGATCCATCTCTTTTGAGTTGAGAGTGGAAATGAGTTGCAACAGTACGAGGTTAATATGGCTATGAAAATGGTTGAAACTAGTAAAAGGGATGATTTGCTCATTTTGTTGTTTTTGCTAGTACCTTACTCTACCTTTCAATGAATGTGTCATTTACTCTCTTCTAGTGTGTTTATATAGTCAATTTTTTGGGCCAATCTAAAAAACTAAACGATAAAGTGATATACATAAATTTTAAAATTGATCTCTATCCATTTTTAAATTCAAATTTATTCAAATGTAAGGTTTATGTTTTTGTGTTTAGCCATTTACTTTTGGATCAAGTTAATAGTTTTCGTTTTTGAGTAAAAAAAAAAGAAGGTAAATATAGAAGTTTGGATTAAGTTGAATAGAAACAGAACTTTTGGTGTTTGGATTAATAGCTCTCAACAAAGTCACCATTGTTATCCGTTTTCAAAAAATAAATTACCGTCCTTATCTGATAGGTTTTATTATATTAATTTAGGTCTAGTTCATCTTGTAAAAATATTTTTATTTTTCATTTTCTAAAATTTGTTTAATTTTAGTTTTTAACGAGGATCGAAATGCTAAACTCCATAAGTAAACAATGTGTGCAATTTTGTGAAACAATAAAAAAGCAAAAATCTTTTTTGTTTCGTTATTTCTAAAAATGCATTATCTTTAACTAGCATTTCGTCTTCTCTCCATAACATAATTCATTTCAAGGTTAAATAGCTTTGTTGGTTTCTAAGTTTGACAAAAATATCGAATTAGTTTTTTTAAGTTTTAAATAGATTATTTAAGTTCTAATTTAATACATCCTTACCCTTTTAAAGACCTATTTGAAACATAAAAACTTAGAAAACTTCAAATAGATGCATTAAAAGGCAATTTAAATTACAAATATTCATTGAAAGGTAGAGTAAGCCCTAAGTAAAATCAACATAATTCTGAAGAAAAAAAAACATAAAACAGAGGGGTAAAATTTCGAAAAACATAAAATATGAGGGGTAATATTTTGAGTTTTAAAATAAGGGGGTCAAAATCCATATTCAATCAGAATAGGGAGTAAAACTGCATTTAAGCTTATATAATTGACAAAAAGAAGAGGGAATTGACAAACAAACTTTTAATTTTTAGAGTGACTGAAGTTGTGTAAGATAATTTTTGAAAAAGAATTCACAAACAAATAAATAAAACATGTCAAAAAATCATTAATGTTGATTGTTTTTATTGGAAAAAAAACTGAAAACGAGAAAAAAAATAAAAGATGTGTCAATGAAAATTATTTTTCTCTTCATAAGTGTTCCATTTCCATATTACGGACCAATGAGATCAATAACACGAAAACTAAAGTTCCTTTATTTCATTCCAACTCATAGCTACCACCTTAGGATCTACTAAATAGTTGTTGAAACTTGTTTTGCAATGATCTTAAACTTTTTTGTGATGATGAATTTAGGTTATGATTAATCTCGTATTTTTGTTACGGTTATACGACTTGGTTATGATGATGTAAAACACACTTGTTGATTTTGATAATAGTCATAATAATGAAATACTTATTACATCCTTCTTCTGATAGGTGGTGGTTAGATTCCTAATCTATACCTCATTCACTACAAAAGTTTTAAAAATTCAGACAAAATCTTTCAAATTTAAATTACTCAAAGGCAAAATGCACCATAAAATCACACATTTGTGATGAAAAATTGTAAAAATGCTCCAAATTTCTAGTCTTTAACGTAGACAAGCTACAAACTACTTGATGGAAGGAACATTTTGACCGACATGATTCATTTTAAAAGAGGAACTTGTCATTTCGTAATTTTAGAATCTAAAATTGGTCAATGCTCACAATTTCAATTCATTGAAAAGAAAAAAAACTCACGATTTCAATCTCAATATGTTACATACGAGACTAGTATGAACACTCATACTACGTGACCCCCCTAATATTTTAGTTTGATCGGTAAAGTCATACACAATATTAGCTTGACTGTTCAAGTCATGCCTAGTTCAACTTGACTATTTAAAATCATGTTTCTCTTAACTCCACGATGCAGCTCATACTTAGCTCAACTTGACCATTCTGGTTATGTCTAACTCACCTCAACCATTCAAGTCATGTTTAACTCAACTTGACCTTTGAGGTCATGCATAGCTTACCTTCTCTAATCAAGTCATTCATAACTTAACTTCATCATTCAAGCAATTCAGGTCATATTGAGCTCCACTTTGGTCAACCATACCAAGCTCGCCATCAATTTAGTTATGCAAATTAGTTTGACACCAATTTACTATTTTTTAAAAGTCTTATAATTAGAGACTAAAAGGGTTGTTAAAGAATTAAATTTAGTAATATTTTATTGGAAGATGTATAAAAAATCCTCTTTCCAAGATAAAATTTTTTCTTTTAAATTTCTTAGTAAATGCCCTTAAAATATCCAAAAAATCAACACAGAAATAAGTAGCTGAGTCAACTTTCTATTACTCAGTGTCCATTAATTCCATATCAAAGTTAGTGAACAAATTGTCATAAACATGAAAGAAACAACTCGTCCATACATATACTCCCCACTAACAAAACCTCACTATTATTTTTCCCAAACAAACATGAGAAGTTTCACCACACTCTTTCTCTTTTGTCTCTCCACTTCAATCATTTTCTTCTCAACACCTTCAACTTCTGTTTCTTCTAATACCTTAACAACAACTCAATTCCTTAGTATCAACGAAACCTTGTTCTCCCCGAAAGGAATTTTCCAACTCACTTTCTTTTCCTACAACAATTTTTCATGGTACTTAGGAATACGTTACAACATAGACCATGACAAAACAGTTGTTTGGGTTGCAAACAGAAACACCCCACTTCAAAATCCAACTGCTTTTCTCAAACTAACAAACACAGGAAACCTTATTATCATCAATGAATCCAACAAAACCATTTGGTCTTCAAATCAAACCAATCAAAATTCCACCTTAAACAATAATCCAATTCTTCAGCTTTTAGATTCTGGAAATTTGGTTGTAACAACAGAAGAACCAAATGAAAATGATCCAACAAAGTTTCTATGGCAAAGTTTTGATTCTCCAACAGATACTTTGTTACCTGGCATGAAACTTGGTTGGAACTTCGACACGAACACAGAAACACATATAAATTCATGGAAACAAACAGATCAAGACCCTTCAATTGGTGACATATCTTTCAAGATGGATTATCATGGTGTCCCAGAAATTTTTCTTTGGAACAAAAATAGAAGAGTTTATAGAAGTGGACCATGGAATGGTAAAAGATTCAGTGGTGTACCAGAGATGCAACCGGTTACAGATTCAATTCAATTCAGTTTTGTTCAGAATGAACATGAAGTTTACTATTCGTTTTCTATTGGGAAAGAATCATTGTTTTCAAGACTTAGTGTGAATTCATTAGGTGAACTTCAAAGGCTAACATGGATAAATAGTAGAAATATTTGGACAAAATTTTGGTATGCACCAAAAGACCAATGTGATAATTACAAAGAGTGTGGTCCATTTGGTGTATGTGACACAAATGCTTCACCAGTTTGTAATTGTATTAAAGGGTTTCGACCGAAGAATCATCAAGCATGGAATTTGAGAGATGGATCTGATGGATGTTTGAGGAATAATGAGTTGGATTGTGAGAGTGATAGGTTTTTGCATATGGTGAATGTGAAGTTGCCAGAGACAAGTAGTGTTTTTGTGAATAGGAGTATGAGTCTTTTGGAATGTGGTGATTTGTGTCAAAGGAATTGTTCTTGCACTGGTTATGCTAATATTGAAATTGTTGATGGTGGAATTGGTTGTGTTATGTGGCTTGATGAACTCATTGATATTAGAGTTTATCCTGCTGGTGGTCAAGATCTCTTTGTCAGATTAGCAGCTTCTGATGTAGGTATGTTTGTTTCTTCTTTACTTTATTTACTTATTTTTAAATCAATGTTTTGATATTCTATTCCTACTATATGCATTTGGTTGATGGAATTTGATAAAAAAAATGGTCTTTTTAATTTTTAATTTTTTATGTTTGATTGGAAATTTTTAACATGACCCTTGGAGAGGATGGTTCTTAATTTTTGGATTAATTGAGAAGATGTTACTCATTTCAGAAGTTTGTAGAATTCATATTGATTAAAAACTTTATTTCACAAACTTTTGAGTCTCTGGAAAGAATATTCCAACTTTTGTAACATGTTGAACTGGTCTTACCTGGACTAAGGAGCACCATTTGTTATATAGCAAACAAACAAGAGTTATTTGTATTAGTGTCGTTGTCCTTGGGACGAAGAAAATGATTTTGCATGAATTGATTTTGGTTAAAAGTAAATTAAATAGAAAATTTGTGTGGAAAAAATCACATGGAGTTCGTTTTTTTTTTTTTATAGTATATAATCAATTTTAAATTCAAAATAAATTTCAATCAATAACACTCAAACATATTTTTATTTTAAGGAAGCACTCAAACATATTAAAATAATAAATTTTATACCTCTTGATACTTGAAACCAAACACACCTCTTGAGGAAAAAAAATAAACATTTTTTTAGTTTTAGCACTGTCGATTTTATACCTCTTAAAAGCTTGTAATAAAAAAAAAAACTGAAATTATATAATTTACAAATATATCATGGTCATTGGATAACAATAGTAGTACTTTTTAATACCACAAGATAAATAGTTTCAGAAAATTGACAGTTTACTAAAACTAATGAGTTTTAGTTTTTGGAATATAATGAGTTGGAAATTTGGTTTTGTTTTGTTCCTGCTGGCCGGTGGGTTTTCTTTTGGAGTATTGCCATAAGACGTGAGAGAGAAAGCCAACGCTACGCTTAACTGTGAGAATTGAATGACAAACAACTCAACACTTCAATGTTTTGGGTCCCATTCTATTCATTTTCACACTCTTTCATTTTTGTTACATTCCATTCAAACTGTAAGTTTTGCTGACGAGTTTTATAAAGATATTGTTTAAAAATTTCATTAAAAGAAAGCTAGTTTTAAAACTATGGGTTGTTATTTTGTCGATGCAATGATAATATACAGCAGTTTTACGTTTGCTATATCCTAAAAACACTTGTTAGAATTTTTCGGTAGCTATATTGTACAGTAATTTTCAAAAAAATAAATGAAATGTTAAAGTGCCAAAATTCTCGTCGATAAAAAAGGATTCATAGCAAGTTTAAGTTTTAAGGTACTTTACACCTCTTTTAAAGTCTATTTAAATATAAGGAGTATTGTTTAGGACTTATGAGGCGATGGTTGCTCTCAATGAATCATAACGGAGGTTAGAATACCATCTTAAAAATCGTGATTGAACTTACTACAATTCTACAAAACTTTCTTTTTTTTGAAAGACAATTTTACAAAACTAACTTGTCAAATTGCTCTTATTTATAAATATATTATCAGATTATTCCTATAGGATGTGACACTTTAACACTCATGAACCACTACCATAGATGAACAACCTTCCAAACGTTAAATAAGGTTGAGTAGGAAACATGAAAGCAACTAAACTCGCATTTCTAGCTGTTTATTGACGGAAAAAACATGTGTCTAAACTGCATGTCTTGATTCGTTGCGTCAGTTAATGGGATCAAATTATAAGACTTTTATTTTTTTAATAAAGTTCTGTGGGGGCCATTATATAGGTCTTGATGTCGTGGATTGCAATCTAGAGAAAATTACTCTTTTAACTCATGTTCGGTAATTTTTCAGCGGTAATTATCTCATGCTGACATTTTTTAAATTGTTCAATCATTTTTTAAGTTAGGTCAATCAATCTTAAAATTGTCAGAATGAGTTAACTACCATTAAAAATATCGAACGTAAGTTAACTCGTGCTAAATCAGAAAATGAGTAATTTTAAAATAGAGAAGAGCAATGTTCCAATCTAGGACGGTGTCATGGGCCTTCAAAATTTAAATTGTCTTCACACGAATTGGTGGATTGTAGGCCAACCTAATTGACTTCTGAGGTTCTAAATTTCCTTTACTTTTTACACCTTACACTTGCCATGGCGCAATTAATGCATAATACAGTGATGAATGATGTTAATGTTTATCTGCTCTATTTCATGTTTCTAACAAGAAAGATTTTGCATTTGTTTTTGTCTGAAATCACTTTGTTTACCTTAAAAAAATTAAGTAATGGAGATCTATAAAGTTGTAATGCTTATTACATGCACGGTTTCATATGTTTAAATAATAATGGTACTAGTTGTTATTACTTTTACTTTATTTTATAAAATGCATGATAGCAATTTTGTTGAAGTCACATCAGATTATAAACAAGTATGATCCTGTATTTGAATTTGACAAAATTGGTATGGATCCCTATGTGATGATTAAAATGGTGCCACCCACCTTCTGTGGTGGGACCCAAATGGAGAATTTTTTATCTACTTTGGTAAAGTTGCATGTCTTCTCCAACGGGAGAGAATCCATTAAATTTCATATACAAACAAAATCATTCTTCCCTTTTTCTAATTAGCCTTTTAATGACTGATTATTTATTTCTAACAGAGACATGATTAAAATATAAAAATTGGTCTGATTTTACAAGTACACATAAAAGGAAAAGTGGGTGTTACCTCCTCTAAGTTCTTGAGCAAGATCATATTTGCTACTTTGGCACATGATACCCATTGTAGCATTGTACTTTATCAAAATAATGATAGCACTTTTTATTATTGAGCTTATTGGTTTCTTTTTAAATTGGCATGCCTTTATATGTATGCAATAATTTGTACATGTGCCAATTTTCTACATCATTTTTTTTGTACTAGCACAATTTAATGCTAAAAAAAAACTAAATTAAATGGAAAGTGGATTTTATTCTCAACTACAAAAACTATTTCTCTCAGGTGATGATGGGGTAGGACGAAGTTCTGATCACAAGATTGCTAGGGCTATAGGCATTTTGGTTGGTGGAGCAACTATTATATTTTTGGTATTAGGAACATGTTACTTGTGGAAGAAGAAAAAATTGCAGTGTCTATTGAAAGGGAAGAGTGAAAAAAGAGGTAATGTGCAAGTAATTAATGTCTTACATACATGAATGTACAATTGTACATGCATGAACTATATGTAGAATGATGAACTATATTTTGCTTGTTGTCTTTAAAGCAGGTTCATTGGAAAGAAGTCAAGATTTGCTTATGACTGAGGGGGTGTATACAAGTAATAGAGAACAGACAAGTGAAAAGAACATGGATGACCTAGAATTGCCATTTTTTGATTTTAATACCATTACAATGGCTACAAATAATTTTTCTGAAGAAAATAAACTTGGACAAGGAGGTTTTGGTATTGTTTACAAAGTAAGTTTATTTTTGTAACTGTCACAATAATAATTCCTGATATTATCGGATCGTTCATTAAATATAACATGAATTATGATTACATCAGGGTAGGTTGTTGGAAGGTCAGGATATTGCAGTGAAGAGATTATCAAAAAATTCCGGCCAAGGTGTTGACGAATTCAAGAATGAGGTCAGGTTGATTGTCAAGCTTCAACATCGAAATCTTGTTCGGTTACTTGGTTGCAGCTTTCAAATGGATGAGAAGATGCTAGTGTATGAGTATATGGAAAATAGAAGTCTTGATGCCATTTTATTTGGTGAGTTAGTTTAATTTCAACATTTACATATTCATGTTTTATTTTCAAATGCTTGGCTTTACTTGATGTGTAAACAAATGGTTGGTATTCAGACAAAGCTAAAAGATCGTTACTAGATTGGCAAACGCGATTCAACATTATAAGCGGAATAGCTAGAGGACTTCTTTATCTTCACCAAGATTCAAGATTTAGAATCATCCATAGAGATCTTAAGGCAAGCAACATTCTACTTGATGGAGAGATGAATCCAAAGATATCAGACTTCGGGATGGCTAGAATTTTTGGCACGGATCAGACAGAGGCAAATACGGTTAGAGTTGTTGGAACATAGTAAGTACCTAAGGAGCACTCTTCAACTCCAAAAGAGTCGAACTTAATAATCACCTAATTATCTTACAATTTATGAACAATTTTGCTACGTGCAGTGGTTATATGTCTCCAGAATATGCTATGGATGGAATCTTCTCAGTGAAATCTGATGTTTTTAGTTTTGGTGTTCTCGTGATGGAAATCATAAGTGGAAAAAAGAACCGAGGTTTCTATTCCGCAAACAAAGAATTAAATCTTCTTGGTCATGTATGTAGAAGACTTGCTTTATTGGTTTAAAAACTTAGTATCATATCATCTCCTACTTGCTAACAATAATTGATTTTTCTTTTTTATAGAGTTGGAAGTTGTGGAATGAAGGAAATGCTTTGCAACTGATTGATTCTTCCATTGTTAATTCATATTCACCATCTGAGGTTTTTAGATGCATACAAGTTGGACTATTATGTGTACAAGAGCGAGCGGAAGATAGGCCAACAATGTCTTCAGTGGTGTTGATGTTGAGTAGTGAAACAGCAGCAATAGCACAGCCTAAAAATCCTGGGTTTTGCCTAGGAAGCAATCCTGTGGAAACTGATTCATCCTCAAGTAAACAAGATGAGTCTTGTACTGTGAACCAAGTTACTGTCACAATGGTAGATGGTAGATAGTGGAAGGCAGGAAGTTGTGATTCATAGGATTGGTAGTGATATTTGCTTACATAGAAAAGCAATTTACTTGACTTCCAATTTTTTTGGGTAAAATTTAAATGAAAAAGTTATTGATTCATTACAAATCCAAGAGGTAGCTTAACATAATTTTTTCTTTGTATGTATCAAACTGTAATTTTTTCTTAAGGCCAGCATTTAAAAAATTTAGTAAATAAAGGGGAGTTTTTCTGCAATAGCATTCCTTTCTTCATCTCAGGAGTTTTCTGCAAGAGGAGTGTTAACAACACCCTCTTAACACTCTCTCTAATAGTCACTCTCTCATTAGGTGAAATCAATGTGGATTCCACCATTTTACATAGGACCCATCTCTAAAGTGTGGGATCTCATGACTTTCATCCAAAGAGAGAGTGAGCGTTAGAAAATAACAAAAAAAGAAAAAAAAACATTTTTTCGACGACCAAAAGGCACCTGTAATTAAAAGTTTTAAAAAAATAAAATCGAGAAAACGTTCTAATTGAAAATTAAAAACATATAGGGGAAACATTTCCGGCGGCCTTTGGCTGTCACAACGAACCAAAGAGCCGCTGGAAATTACACGCAAAAATGAAACTAGAAACATTTATGACGGTTTTTGCCGCCACAAACTATGTTTGCGTACTTCATGCCTTTATTTTTCTTTTACTTTATCACTTCAAGTCCATACATAATAACTGTGCGTTTGTAACTTTCAATCTATCAACTAATGACCCTCTTAAGAATCTAGCTTAAATCTTAGATTGATATGTCGAGTTCATTTGTTGAAGTGAAACATTTTCAGGACAACAAGTGCATTTCTAAGCCTAATTACGTATGTGACTCTCTTGTGTCTCTAAAGTCAAAATGCTTTGAAATATATTCCTAGCCAGGTGCATGTACGGAAAGAATTCATTATGTATTCAGTAGAATATTCTTCACTTCCTAGTCAGTGTCCATGATTTATTGTGTGGAAAATATAATAAAGCAGCCATCCAAACTATGTGTTGTTGAAGAGTACAATTTTTCAGTTGGGGTATTTCTATTTTCTTCTCCTCATAAAGAGGAACTTAATGGACTCTGATAAAACTCATCTCTACCTTGTCACAACCCAAAATCATAAACACAACAAGTTGTTATTATTACATAATACTAACAATTGGCTACTTAATTATTTGATTCTACTCTTTCTTGCCTTTTCTTTATGTTCCTGTTCTTCTGATACCATATCTTTTGATACACGCATAAAAGATGGTGAGATTCTTATATCTAAATCTAAAACATTTGCTCTTGGATTCTTCACTCCAGGAAAGTTCATCTCTCGCTATGTTGGAATTTGGTACCACAATTTGCCAATCCAAACTGTTGTTTGGGTTGCAAATAGAGATACTCCAATCAATGACACTTCTGGAATTCTATCAATCGACCGAAATGGAAATCTAGTTCTCAACCATAAACTTAGCATCATTCCCATTTGGTCTACCAATGTTTCACTACCGCAATCACAGATAAATAGCACCAACGTTATGGCTAAACTATCGGATATAGGAAACCTTGTTTTGATGCTAAACAGCACCAAAAATGTCATATGGGAAAGCTTTGATCATCCCACAGATACCTTGCTTCCATATCTAAAGGTTGGTTTTGATAGAAAAACTAATCAAAGCTGGTTTCTCCAATCATGGAAGACAGATGATGACCCTGGAAAGGGTTCATTCACGTTGAAATTCAGCACCATTGGCAAACCTCAGTTGTTTATGTACAACTATGATCTTCCTTGGTGGCGTGGTGGACATTGGAACGGAGAATTATTAGTAGGTATACCTAATATGAAACGAGATATGGCCACTTTTAATGTTTCTTTGGTTGAAGATGACAACTATGTAGCGCTTACATATAACATGTTTGATAAGTCTGTCATAACTAGGATAACGGTTCAGCAATCTGGTTTCTTTCAAACATTCATGTGGGACAGTCAAAAGAGTCAATGGAACCGGTACTGGTCTGAACCAACAGACCAATGCGATAACTATGGAACCTGTGGATCAAACAATAATTGTGACCCTTTTAACTTTGACGACTTTAAGTGCACTTGTTTACTTGGTTTTGAACCAAAATTTCCACGTGATTGGTATGAGAGTAGAGATGGGTCGGGAGGGTGTGTAAGGAAGAAAGGTGTATCTGTTTGTGGGAATGGAGAAGGGTTTGTTAAAAGTTGTCAGCTTGAAAGTTCCCGATACATCTGTGGCAGTTGCTAAAGGTGGTTTGAGTATGGAAGAATGTGAGAAAGAATGCTTGAGAAACTGCTCTTGTACCGCCTATGCCGTTGCTGATGTGAGGAATGGTGGAAGTGGTTGTTTGGCATGGCATGGGGATTTAATGGATGTTCAGAAACTTAGCGATCAAGGCCAAGATTTATTTTTACGTGTCAATGCAGTTGAACTAGGTAAGATATTCTCCCCTACCGTGTTTTTCATTCTAAATTTGATATAAGATAGGTGCAGTTTGAGCTTCTTTGAACTTGTTGCTTCTTATCAGCCAAAGCCAATACTCACAAAAAAAGCAAAGGAATCCTTGGTAAAGAGGTTAGCTGCGGTTCTGGTAGTTTCTATAGTTGCAATTGTCCTCCTCCTTTCATGTGTGTATTGCATGTTGAAGAAAAAAGGAAAGGGTATGTGGACATCCCTTGTTCTTTATATTTCATTATTTTTTTGCAATCTGACATGCAAAAAGTGTCCTATTAGTTTCAAGATGTATAATCCAAGATTTTTTGAGAGCTAAATGGAAATATACCCTTCAAAATGTGTAAATTGATTGAAATCCTACCTCATTCCTTTTGTAACTTCAGATAAAATGCTGCAGCAATCAAACCAAGATTCCTCTGGAGAGATTGGTGCTCAAAGCAACACACATTCAAATCTACCATTTTTCAGCTTTAAAACAATAATAACAGCTACAACAAATTTTAGTCATGAGAATAAGCTTGGACAAGGTGGATTTGGCTCTGTCTATAAGGTAATTAAGTGAACTCTACATTGAGTTACTAATGCAAGAAGTGAAAACGTCCTTCACCACTTTATATTCGTTTCAATTACATTATATAAATGGCTGCAAAAATAGTGATATTGAAGAGATAAAAATTTCAGGGTTGCTTGGTTAGTGGACAAGAGATAGCAGTGAAAAGATTGTCCAGAGATTCAGGTCAAGGAAAAAGAGTTTAAAAATGAAGTTACTCTTTTAGTTAAACTCCAACACAGAAATCTAGTGAGGTTGCTCGGTTGTTGCTTCGAAAAAGAAGAAAGGATGCTAGTTTATGAATACCTACCAAATAAAAGCCTAGACTTCTTTATATTCAGTAAGCATCTTTCTAGCTCAGTCATTGTATCTCTGGCCTCAATGATTTTTTTTTTTATCCTATGCTTCATGTCGGGCGTGTTTTGTATAGAGTCTCCATGCCCGCCCGGCATGCAGCAACAATTCGTAGCTTCTTTATTTTCACCGTGAGCTTGTTTTGGAACGCGGGGAACTAAAATCAAACATAAAACCAAGCATTTGATTAGACAAGCACAAATCATATGACTGCATTGAGGAGGGAAATCAGCATATTACATGCAAGACTGCCTCTAAAATAAACGAGGTACTAGTAATTCATTCTGTAGACAGCTAAACATGGGACAAGGAGTGAAACTATTAAGATCAATGTTATGTCCTACTGATTTAATATAGCATATGTTATAGATCTCCTTATCAATATCCCTTGGAATCAATGTAACAAAGTGAAACTTCAAATAATTGTGAACAGAACACATCAGTTCAATTTAAAAAAAATAATGCAATTTGTGGCACATGTTACATGTTAAACCTAATCCCATTCTATTTAAAATGTCTATTAGGAAATTTGGCCTTCAACAATTAGCCTATCTGGATATCATCAAACTTGAGGCCTATTTATAGCCTAGTATACATGTTTTAAAATAAAGACATGAAATTTACAGATGTTCCTATACTCCTTGTCAGGCACAAGATGATTGATCAAACATTTTGATAAACTCCTATGAAGTTATGCTCAATATGCGATTGATGTTTGCTAATATATTCAATTTTTGTAAACTTAAACTGTTCAACTCAGATCAAAAGCAAAGGCCATTATTGGATTGGGTTAAGCGTTTTGAAATAAGTTGTGGCATTGCTCGAGGTGTTTTATATCTTCATCAAGATTCAAGACTGAAAATAATTCATAGAGATCTAAAAGCCAGCAATGTTCTCCTTGATGGTGCAATGAATCCCAAAATCTCAGATTTTGGTATGGCTCGAATATTTGGAGAAGATGAAATCCAAGCAAGAACAAAAAGAGTGGTCGGAACATAGTATGTGTCAAACACTTATAATCACGAAATTATACAGGTTGATATGTATTTTTATGATACTCTAACAATTTTGTATAATTACAGTGGATATATGTCACCAGAATATGCAATGGAAGGAAGATATTCAGCAAAATCTGATGTCTTCAGTTATGGTGTCATACTACTAGAGATTATTGCTGGCCAAAGAAACACATATTGTGAAACAGGAAGAGAATCACCAAATTTAATTGAACATGTAAGTTATAAAAAAGAAAAGAGATAACCTAAAAATTGGTCAACAATTTAATGGTGCATGATGTACTTATTTAATCATTATGTTATGCATTTGTAGGTGTGGACACTATGGACAGAAGGAAAAGCCTTGGATATGGTTGATCAAGCACTGAACCATTCTTATCCTTCTGCTATAGTTCTAAGATGCATTCAAATTGGACTCTTGTGTGTGCAAGAAAATGCAATTAATAGACCATCAATGTTAGATGTTGTTTTCATGCTAGCCAATGAAACACCTCTTTGCCCACATCAAAAACCAGCATTTCTATTCAATGGAAGCCAAGATTTGCATGAGTCATCAACTTCAGGAGGAGGATCTTCAATAAATGAATTAACCGAGACTACTATTAGTGCTCGCTGAAAGCTACCTTAATTGAATATGTAATTTTTGGTTCATACTTTTCTATCAGAATTGAGTTTATAGACATTTCAATAGGTTCTTGAGAAATAAGTATGTGTAATCACTTTGTGGTAATGTAAAATGAATAATTTAAGCATGTGTCCGTTTCAATAAGCTTATCAGTTGGAATTCATCTTTAACAGAATGCTTTAGCAGTTCTTTGATGAATTTAAGGCAACTCATATAATCCAATTACAAAAATGTAATTTAAATAAATTTAATTAGTTAAATAAATTTCTGTACGAGATTTTGTGTTTGATACTTCGAAAATCTGCATTGCTAGATCAACTAGGGTAAAATTGAAATGAAAAAGTTTATGTTTGTTGGAACAATTGTTCAATCGAAGTTGTAATGGCAATATTTGTGTTGTATGCCACACAATTGAGTTTTACATTCATGCATACTCAGTAAAACGTTTTACACTGTGAGCACATCACAACCAATCATGTGTGTAACTTTTAAAGTGGTTATGGTAAAAGTCAAATGTTTCTATGATTATAACGGCTATGATTGATTGATAATGTAAACATTTTTTACACTGGCGGTGTATAAGAATCAATTAAATTCCACACAATTAGTGTTTATTCACATAATGAGATAAATAGTTTGTGAATTCTAAGCATCTATTATTTGGATGGCAGTAAATTAATTTCATCAATAAGCAACATTAGGTCCTATGTCAATATCTCACTTTTTAACTTCTGCAATTTAGTGTTATAGTGCGTCTTTGAATTTGCGGTGAGTTTGATAAAATCGGTAAGCCACCGTAATTTTGTAAAAGCTACATTTTGAAGCTTCTACAGAATCAGGTGTCAATGTGAACCGTAATTTTGACAAATCCACCGTGGTACCAAACATGCACATGCACACATGTACATAAAAATCAAAGTCCTACAATTTCCCTATTTGTTATCATGGTATAAGGCCTTCAATTTTCAAGGAAATTTATCATTTCTTAGGGGTCATCATAGCAATCAATGACCAATTGAGGTGCATTCTAAGCCTAATTACGTATGGGTCTCTCTTGCGTCTCTTAAGTCATAAACTTTTTATCTATTCCTAGCCAGGTGCATGTATAAAATCATTTGTTTATCATACTTTATCCACTAAATATACTTCACTTCCTAGGTAGCTGTTTATTTTCCCACTTTCCTTAGGAATCAATGTCCTTGTTCCATTGGGGGGAAATAAAATAAAATAGTAAAGCAGCCATCCAAAGACAAGACATAATTGATGTGTCCAAATTCTAATGCATATTGACTATGTGTTTTGAAAAGTACAATTTATGTCAGTTGGAGTGTTGCAATTTTCTCTTCATAAAATGCAAGAGGGGTATGAAAGAGTAACACAATGGACTCTGCTAAAAATCTTCTCTACCTTGTCACAGCCAAAAATCATAAACACAAGTTAATGTTACATAATAGTTGGTTCCTTTTAAACTCTTTGATTCTACTCCTTATCACCTTCTCCTTAAGCTCTTGTTCTTCTGATATCATATCTACTAACAAACCAATAAGAGATGGTGAGCTTCTTGTTTCCAAATCTAAAACTTTTGCTCTTGGATTCTTCACTCCAGCAAAATCCACATCTCGCTATGTTGGTATTTGGTACAACAATTTGCCAATCCAAACTGTTGTTTGGGTTGCAAATAGAAATAGTCCAATCAACGATACTTCTGGAATTCTATCAATCGATCCAAATGGAAATCTAGTACTCAACCACAACCGTAGCACCATTCCCATTTGGTCTACCGATGTTTCATTACCACAATCACAAAGAAATAGCACCAGGATTATAGCTCAATTATCGGATGTAGCAAACCTTGTTCTGATGATAAACAACACCAAAACTGTATTATGGGAAAGCTTTGATCATCCAACAGACACCTTGCTTCCATATCTAAAGATTGGGTTTAATAGAAAAACTAATCAAAGCTGGTTCCTTCAATCCTGGAAGACAGATGATGACCCTGGAAATGGTGCATTCACAGTGAAATTCAACAGCAATGGCAAACCTCAGTTGTTTATGTACAACCATGATTTTCCATGGTGGCGTGGTGGACATTGGAACGGAGCAATATTAGTAGGTGCACCTAATATGAAACGAGATATGGCGATTTTGAATGTTTCTTTTGTGGAAGATGATGATAACTATGTAGCAATATCATATAACATGTTTGATAAGTCTGTCATAGCTAGGATAGTAGTTCAGCAATCTGGTTTCTTTCAAATATTCACTTGGAACAATCAAAAGAGTCAATGGAACAGGTTCTGGTCAGAACCAACTAACCAATGTGATAACTATGGAACATGTGGATCAAACAGTAATTGTGACCCTTTGAACTTTGAGGACTTTAAGTGTACTTGTTTACCAGGTTTTGAACCAAAATTTCCACGTGATTGGTATGAGAGAAGAGATGGGTCAGGAGGGTGTGTAAGGAAGAAAGGCACGTCTATTTGTCGGAATGGAGAAGGGTTTGTGAAAGTTGTAAGCTTGAAAGTTCCTGATATATCTGTGGCAGTTGTTAAAGGTGGTCTGAGTTTGGAAGCATGCGAGGAAGAATGCTTGAGAAACTGCTCTTGTACTTCCTATGCAGTTGCTGATGTGAGTAATGGTGGAAGTGGCTGTTTGGCATGGTATGGGGATTTAATGGACATTCAAAAACTTAGTGATCAAGGCCAAGATTTATTTGTACGCGTCGATGCAGTTGAACTAGGTAAGGTATTTCCCCACATTTTTTTTTCTTTCTAAATTTGGCATCTCTTTGGTGCAATTGAAATTCCTTGGAATTTTTTCTTCTTATCAGCCAAAGCCAATAACCACAAAAGAAGCAAAGGAGTCCTAGGTGAAAAGAGGTTTTCTGCAATCCTGGTTGCTTCTACAGTTGCAATTGCCATCCTCTTCTCCTATGTGTTTTGCAGGTGGAAGAAAACAAGAAAGGGTATGTGATTTCATTTTTAGGATAATATCCTTTGTTCTTTATATTTCATTATTATTTGCAATGTCTGTTACAAAAGGTGTCCTATTAGTTTTTCGTTTTCATCTGTTATTTACTCAATTAGTTGATGCTATTGAACACAATTCACTATCATTTTCAATCAAATTCAGTATGGTATCACATGACTATTCTAATGTTTCTACTTATCTGATGTGTATGATCTCTGGTCTTCTCATCCCATGATTCTTAATTTAATACTTTCTTTTTGTGGTGTTCAACTATTACATGGACTGTGTGCTATATGGTTTACCAAAGTTATGAAAGAAATGTAAGTTTCCTTCAAGAGTTTTCCATTTAAAACAAAACCACTGCTTTAGTCACCAAACTTTACAATACTCAATAATAATTCCTCCTCTATCCATGTATTCTCCTATTTATGCAAGATACTTTCGAACCAATCAATTAACTAACTTTTCTAACTAAATCCCCTTTACTCTATATCCTAACATAATGTCTTAGTTTTGATTGAATATTATTATTATTGATATTATTACACTAGTGACACTAGCTAAATGTATAATCAATTTTTTCTTAGAGCCAAAAAGAAATATACTTATCAAAATTTGCAAGTTGATTGAAATCTTACCTCATACCATTTGTAACTTCAGATAAAAATAAAATGATGTGGCAATTTAACCAAGATTCCTCTGGTGATGAGAACGGTGATCAAAGCAACACACATCCAAATCTACCCTTTTTCAGCTTTAAATCGATTATAACAGCTACAAGAGATTTTAGTCATGAGAATAAGCTTGGACAAGGTGGATTTGGCTCTGTCTATAAGGTAAGTTATACTCTACATTGAGCTACTGATGCAAGAAGTAAAAACATCATTATCTAAAAACGATGCAAAAACAGTGAAATTGGATTTAAGAGATAAAAATTGCAGGGTTGCTTGGTTAATGGACAAGAAATAGCAGTGAAAAGATTGTCCAGAGATTCAGGGCAAGGAAAAGAAGAGTTTAAAACTGAAGTTAAACTTTTAGTCAAACTTCAACACAGAAATCTAGTGAGGTTGCTCGGTTGTTGCTTTGAAAAAGAAGAAAGGATGCTAGTTTATGAATACCTACCAAATAAAAGTCTAGACTTCTTTATATTTGGTATCTCTCTCTCTCTCTCTCTCTCTAAATCTCTCACTATTTCTCTATCCTTATTAAGAATAATGATATAGTTAGTTAGGACACTAGTTTAGTTACTATATAAGTCACATGGTTGACTCATTTGTATCCATCTTTTTCCATTCTTGTATCATTTCAACTATCATCAATACAATAGTTTTCCAAGCTTTTCTCTCTATATCCATGGATGCCATGTTTACTATCAATCCTGAGTAAACATGGAACAAAGAAGCTTTTCTCAACATTCAGTTACAAATTTTGAATAATCCATTTTCATAGATCTCTTTGTCAAAACTCTTTGGAGTCAGCTTCTACCTTTCATCATCACAAATTCCTTTAACTTAAGAACATATGCTAAATCTAGCCTATAGAGACACATCAGTTAAATTTTTTAAAGAATGTAATTTGTGGCACATTTACAGGTTAGACCTATTTCTATTCTCTTCAAATTCCTTCAACAATTAGCATCATCAAACTGAAAGCCTTTCACTAAGTTGACCATTGGCTTATTTATATCTTTCTATACATGTTTTAAAATACAGACAAGAAATTTACAGATGTTTATATACCTCTTGTCAGGCACAAAATGATTGATCCAACAGATTATCCAATTTCATGTACTCCTTGTCAGTTTCCTAAATTCTATATTTTGATAGTTTCATGGTTAAGTGGAAATAATGGCTTCCTGATATATACAAAATGAAAATAAAATAAAATTTTATTTTTCTTTTCAATTGGACAACATGAAATAATGTTTCCTAATATGTTCAATTTCGGGAAACTTCAACTGTTACCCTCAGATCAAAACCAAAGGTCATCATTGGATTGGGGCAAGCGTTTTGACATTATTTGTGGGATTGCTCGAGGTGTTTTATATCTTCATCAAGATTCGAGACTGAAAATAATCCATAGAGATCTAAAAGCCAGCAACGTTCTCCTTGATGCTGCATTGAATCCGAAAATCTCAGATTTTGGTATGGCTAGAATATTTGGAGAAGATGAAATTCAAGCAAGAACAAAAAGAGTGGTTGGAACATAGTAGGTTTCATATCCTTATATTCACCATGATTATAGAGATGTCACCATGTTCTCTAACGATTTTGTATAATTGCAGTGGATATATGTCACCAGAATATGCAATGGAAGGACGATATTCAACTAAATCAGATGTCTTCAGTTTTGGTGTTTTACTACTGGAAATTATTGCTGGCCAAAGAAACACACATTGTGAAAAAGGAAGAGACTCCCCAAATTTAATTGGACATGTAAGTTATATAGAAAGAGGCAGCCTAAAAATTGGCCAACGATTTAACAGTGCATGATTGACTTATAAGATTTTTGAGTTTTGTAGGTGTGGACACTATGGATAGAAGGAAGAGCCTTGGATATAGTTGATCCAGAACTAAACCAGTTTTATCCTCCTACTACAGTTATGAGATGCATTCAAATTGGACTTCTGTGTGTGCAAGAAAATGCAGTTATTAGACCATCAATGTTAGAAGTTGTTTTCATGCTAGCCAATGAAACACCTCTTTGCCCACCAAAAAAACCAGCATTTTTATTCAATGGGAACCATGACTTACACGAGTCATCAACTTCAGGAGGAGGATCTTCAATAAATGAATTAACAGAAACTACCATCAGTGCTCGCTAAAAGCTACGTTAATCAAATATGTAAATTTTTGGTTCATATAGAGGTTCTTGAGAAACAAGTATCTGTTGTCACTCTGTGGTATTGTAAAATGAATAATTTGAGTATGTCTCCATTTCAATAAGATTATTAAATCGAGTCACGTTTAATTTGTTTTTTAACATAGTGCCTTAGAAGTGGTCTTTGACACAATAAGCTTATTAATTATGAAAGAAATCTAAATACTTACTAGGTTCCAAATTCCAATGACAATTTATAATTGCTTCATTTTGAAACTCTTATATGCCTTGTCTTGAATGCTTTGACAGTCTATGTACTGCAATCGCCTTTCGGTTGGTCAATTTACCCTGAATCCATCATCCAAAGTAAACTTAATAATTTTCCTCTGTCCTTTTGACATAACACATTATTTGCTTAGGAAATACTATGGCTACCTTGACCATGCTTGTTTGAAATTGTGAAATTGTGAGCAGTTATTGAGCTAAGATCAAAGAATGGTAAATTTGAATTGTTTGCACTGTCAAATTCCTCCGTATCAGGTGAGTTGTCAAAGCTACGATGAAAGGAAGACTTGCGATCTCTTCTCGATCCTATCATCAAACAAGGAAACAAACACATCAATAGAATGAGGATTCCTCCCATAATGGCAAGTTTGATTAGTATTTAACTTACATTGTTTCCTTGCTTTTAGAAACCAATACACAAAAATGACCCCTAAAAATAATACTCCCTCCGTCCCATAATATAAGCAAAAAAAACTCATTTTCTTTGTCCCAAAATATAAGCAAAAAACACAATCTTTTATCCTATTTAGTTTTGTTTTTTTAAAAAATCTCTTTTTCAAGAAAAACTTTTGTTTATTCTCATAAAATTAAATGCAAATTGCATTCAATTTTCTCTCTCTTTCAATTTTTCCATAACCAATAGCCAATGAAAATTGTTTTTACATCTTTCTATGAAACTTTTTCCAAAGAAAACACAAAAAACTATATTCCAAATTCTTATGTTTTAGTTTTCTTAATAAGTGTGATTTTTTTTTTTTTTGCTTATAATTTGGGACGGAGGGAGTACCAAGCAAAATACAAATGACTAAAACTGCGATAATTCCATTTTTTTCCCGAGAGAAACCATAAAGTGAATTTGAAACAATCAACAAAAAATAAGAATTCTGACATTTCTCCGAAGGAAATAAATGCAGCAAATTGCCTGTATTGATTCCCTAGTGAGCTAGCTGAAGATAGCAATTTACCTGGCTTTTTTATTTTATTTTTTAGATTAAAATTGAAATGAAAATGAATAAGATAATGGATTCATTACAATTACAAATTCAAAAGTCGCTCAATATGATTTTATTTTTTACTCCCGTCCCTTATTATAGCTAGAACCTCCGGCAAAAATCATACTCTCTCCGTCGCTATATATAAATTTCTTATTTTTTTAAGGAATATATAAATTTCTTATTATAATGTTTCTATTTGTGTGTTAATATTTTTTAAATTGTTTTTTGTTTGTATGTGTATTAAATTTAACTTTTCATATTTTAAGATAAGTTGATAGTATTAGTTAGGAGTATGTTTAGGAAAAAATAATAATCGCATCTAGTAATTTAAAAAAGTGTTTATATTTATGGACAAAATTTTAGTTAAATAAATGCTTATACATAGGGATGGAGGGAGTATTAATGTATTTACATTTTTCCTAGTAGAAGTTATTGACTTGAGAATAATGCAACTATTAGTGTACAATCATCATGAAAACTAATTAAGATTGCATTGATATATTATAATTCATCGTTTAATTTATCAATAAATGAGATATTAAATAATTGGACTAATTTTAGTTTGATAAATGAGTATTTTCTTTTTACTTAGTAATGGGGACATATAATTGTTTAACACCCTTATATACTAAATTAAAATTAATAGTTAGTGTAGGCACATGTCCACACACGGTTGTAAGTGGCTCCGTCACTGTCGGAAGATCTTATTATTGACTCGTAACATATTTTATTTTGGCCTAACTAAAAATAAGCAAGTATATATTTAAATATAGGTTCTTGCTAACAAGTGTTCTAAGTGCCCTCAGGGTACTTGTTAAGGATTCAAGAGTATAAATAATTGATAAGTTTTATGTAAAAAATGTTATCTTTTAAAGTTTCAATGCATTGAATGCATCATTTTCAAGACAAAATTTCTTCTTTAAACTTCTTAACAAATGTTTTAAGGGTACTTGTTAGCATTTCCCTTAAATATATAAACTATATTTTAATAACTTTTAAACAATTTTTTTGATTAGTGTCACTTAAGTTAACTTAGATGGAATAAACTGCAATGTATAAACTTAAGTGGGGAGGTAATACTCTTATCTTTGCGTGTTGTTTACGCTTTTTTTTTAATTCGGTAATTTAATTTAAGCTTCACACACACGTTTAAGAGCGTCATTCATAATTCTTATGAAAGCAAATACATCGTTATGCAGTTTACTAGAAGTCTATAACTGCATTCAATTTGCAAGGAAGTTTACCATTGCTAACTGCCAAGCCTAATTACACATGGCTCAATCTGTATACTTTTAAACGTGTTATAGATCCTTAAATCAGATAAAAGATAAAATATAGTCTGAATATGTGTTTATAAGTGGGGGCAATATTCGACTCACAAACTGGTCTAAATATGTGTTTATAAGTGGGGGCAATATTCGCCTCACAAACTGGTTTGTGAGGTTATGTTATACCCAACCACGATTTCTAAGATAGTATCATAATCTCCTCCAAAATCCATTGGACCACCTGCTATCAGATTTTTGTATCGAGCGATAGACCATCTCTATCCACATTCCAAATATCCAGTCCAACCACGATTCTAAGGAAATGTATGTATTAATTCCTACCCACGCATGTATGAAAAACATCCTTTATTACATATTTATTCATGCTAATCATGTTGTATTAATCACTAGAAATTTTTTCACTTCCTAGCTAGTTTGTTACTTTTCTTCACTGATTTTATTTTCCATCTTACCTTAGGTGTCACTATCACTGGTCCATTGTGTGGAAAATACAATAGTGAAGCTGGAAATTGGTGTCTTCAACGTCTAGTGCATAAGTTGGTCAAGTGACTATGTGCAGTTTAAGAGTAAAATTTGTGTCAGTTGGACTATTTCAACTTTCTCCGCATAAAAGGCAAGAGGGTTCTCAAAGATGAACTCAATGAACTCTGCTAAAAATCTTCTCAACTTTTTTACAACCCAAAATCATAAACACAAGTTGTCAATGATGCATAATAATTTACTTCTTAACTCTTTGATTCTGCTCCTTCTCACATTCTCTTTTTGCTCGTGTTCGTTTGATACCTTATCTATTGACAAAACCTTAAGAGATGGTGAACTTCTTGTTTCTAAATCTAAAACATTTGCTCTTGGATTCTTCACTCCAGGAAAGTCCACCTCTCGCTATGTTGGAATTTGGTACTACAATTTGCCAATCCAAACTGTTGTTTGGGTTGCAAATAGAGATACTCCACTGAATGACACGTACGTCTGGTATTCTATCCATCGACCCAAATGGAAATCTAGTAATTCACCACAACCATAGCACCATTCCCATTTGGTCTACCAATGTTTCATTACCACAATCACAAAGAAATAGCACCATTGCTTTTGTAGCGAAATTATCAGACATAGCAAACCTTGTTGTGATGATAAACAACACAAAGACTGTAATCTGGGAAAGCTTTGATCATCCCACCGACACCTTGCTTCCATATCTAAAGATTGGGTTTAATAGAAAAACTAATCAAAGCTGGTTCCTTCAATCCTGGAAGACAGATGATGACCCTGGAAATGGTGCATTTACGGTCAAATTCAGCACCATTGGTAAACCTCAGGTGTTTATGTACAACAATTACCTTCCATCGTGGTGTGGTGGACATTGGAATGGAGCAATATTTGTAGGTGTACCTAATATGAAACGAGATAAGGCGATTTTGAATTTTTCTGTTGTGGAAGATGATGATAACTATGTAGCAATCTCATATAACATGTTTGATAAGTCTGTCATAGCTAGGATAGTAGTTCAGCAATCTGGTTTAATTCAAACATACACTTGGAACAATCAAAAGAGTCAATGGAACAGGTTCTTGTCAGAACCAGCAAACCAATGTGATAATTATGGAATATGTGGTTCAAACAGTAATTGTGACCCTTTGAACTTTGAAGACTTTAAGTGTAATTGTTTACCAGGTTTTGAACCAAAATTTCCACGTGATTGGTATGAGAGGAGAGATGGGTCAGGAGGGTGTGTAAGGAAGAAAGGTGCATCCGTTTGTAGGAATGGAGAAGGGTTTGTCAAAGTTATAAGCTTAAAAGTTCCTGATACATCTGTGGCAGTTGCTAAAAGTGGTTTGAGTTTGGATGAATGTGAGAAAGAATGCTTGAGAAATTGTTCTTGTACTGCCTATGCAGTTGCTGATGTGAGGAATGGTGGTAGTGGATGTTTGGCATGGCATGGGAATTTAATGGGCATTCAAAAACTCAGTGATCAAGGCCAAGATTTATTTGTACGCGTCGATGCAGTTGAACTAGGTAAGATATTTCCTTCCAATGTTTTTTTTCTTTCTAAATTTGACATCATTTTGGTACAATTGAACTTCTTTGGACTTTTTTTTTCCGTATCAGCCAATGCCAATAACCACAAAAGAAGCAAAGGAGTCCTAGGTGAAAAGAGGTTGTCTGCAATTCTGGTTTGTTCTACAGTTGCAATTGTCCTTCTCTTCTCCTTTGGGTTTTGCAGGTGGAAGAAAACTAGAAACGGTATGTGATTTAATATTAAGGATGATATCCTTTGTTCTTTTTATTTCATTATTATTTGCAACGTGATTAAATATTATTGAATAATATAACTATGCTTGTAACACTAGCAATCAATTTTTTTTTAGAGCCAAAAAGAAATATACCTATCAAACTTTGCAAGTTGGTTGAAATCTTACCTCATGCCATTTGTAAATTCAGATAAAATGATGCAGCAATTTAACCAAGATTCTTCTGGAGAAGAGAACGGTGCTCAAAGCAACACACATCCAAATCTGCCCTTTTTCAGCTTTAAAACGATTATAACAGCTACAAGAGATTTTAGTCATCAGAATAAGCTTGGACAAGGTGGATTTGGCTCTGTCTATAAGGTAAGTGAAACTCTACATTGAGCTACTGATACAAGAAGTGAAAACATCATTATAGGAAAACGATGCACATAGAGTGAAATCGCATCTAAGAGATAAAAAATGCAGGGTTGCTTGTCTAATGGACAAGAGATAGCAGTGAAAAGATTGTCCAAAAACTCAAGTCAAGGCAAAGAAGAGTTTAAAACTGAAGTTAAACTTTTAGTTAAACTTCAACACAGAAATCTAGTGAAGTTGCTCGGCTGTTGCTTTGAAAAAGAAGAAAGGATGCTAGTTTATGAATACCTACCAAACAAAAGCCTAGACTTCTTTATATTTGGTATGTCTCTCTCTCTCTCTCTCTCTCTCTCTCTCTCTAGCATGAAAAAACTTGTATTTAAACAAGCATAAAGCATAGTGATTGATTCAGGGAGGGAAGTCGACACATTTGCTGCTAAAATAAATGAGCTACCTGTAATCTATTTTAATGTGTAGATATATAAACATGTAACAAAGAAGCTTTTTTTTATCATTCAGTAACAAATTTTGAATAATCCATTTTGAAATACCCTTTGGAATCAGCTTCTATCTTTTTTTCATCTCAGAGACCTATAACTTCAGAGCATACGCTAAATCAAGCCTATAGATACATCAGTTCAATCTTTTAAAGAATGAAATTTGTGGCACAAGTTGCAAGTTAAACCTATTTTTCTTCTCTTTAAAGTATCTATTACGAATTTTTTGGGTTACCATGTTATTGGTACGAAGTTTCCACCGCCATTTAGTAATGATTAATCTCTATTGCAGAACCTGTGGGGAACACTAGGTGGGTTCTCCCCTCCCAACCTATTTATATCCATGTATACAAGTTTTAAAACAAAGACAAAAAATTTAAGATGTTTTATACTCCTTGTCAGGAACAAAATGATATATCCAACAAATTATCAAATTTCCTATACTCCTTGTCTGTTTCCTAAATTCTTTAATTTGATATTTCCATGGTTATGTGGAAAATGGCTTTCTAATATATACAAAATGCAAATAAAATAAATTTATAGTTTCCGTTTCCATTGCACATTTTAATAATTCATATGCATGTAAGCTCAATATGTAATTAATGTTTCCTAATATGTTCAATTTGTGAAAACTTATATTCACCATGATTATAGAGATGTCACCATGTTCTCTAACCATTTTGTATAATTGCAGTGGATATATGTCACCTGAATATGCAATGGAAGGACGATATTCAACTAAATCGGATGTCTTCAGTTATGGGGTCTTACTACTGGAGATTATTGCTGGCAAGAGAAACACACATTGTGAAACAGGAAGAGACTCCCCAAATTTAATTGGACATGTAAGTTATATACTTAAAATTGGCTAGTAATCTAATGATGCATGCATGACATGACATATTTATTTAAAAATTGTGTGACGTGCATTTATAGGTGTGGACACTTTGGACAGAAGGAAGAGCCTTGGATATAGTTGATCCAGAACTAAACCAGTTTTATCCTCCGACTACAGTTTTGAGATTCATTCAAATTGGACTTCTGTGTGTGCAAGAAAATGCCACGAATAGACCATCAATGTTAGAAGTAATTTTCATGCTAGCCAATGAAACACCTCTTTGCCCACCTCAAAAACCAGCATTTTTTGTCAATGGCAACCAAGATTTGCAAGAGTCATCAACGTCAGGAGGAGGATCTTCAATAAATGAAGTAACGGAAACTACCATCAGCGCTCGCTAAAAGCTACCTTAATCAAATATATAAATTTTTTGTTCATTTTTTTACATCTAAATTGAGTTTGTAGACATTTCTAGATTTTCTTGAGAAACAAGTGCCTGTTGTTACTTTGTGGTATTGTAAAATGAATAATTGGAGTATGTCTCCATTTCGATGAGCTTATTAATTTGAGTTATATTGGAGTTGGTTTTTAACACAATGCTTTAGAAGTTATCCTTAACAGAATAAGCTCATTAATTATGGAGGCATATAACCACTGTAAAAAGCAAAATACAGATAAATGAGATCACTAAAATTATGATAGAAATCTAAATACTAGCTAGGTTCCAATGACACAGTTTATAATTGCTTCAATTTGATTTGGGTTCAACACCACAGATGATGAGTGAATTATGTTTGGTCAATTGATTTGCAACTTTCATGTATGAAAATATGAATATAATTGTTTAGGAAATGGCATTGCTATATGTCCAAAGTGACAGATTACGCAGAAAAGGTGAAAAAACAAGACATACAAAAAATAAAAAAGTCTAACCTAAGATCCTCACAAGATTTCTGTGTTGGTGTTTTGAAATCAAAAATAACCTCATTTTGAAACTTTTCTATGCCTTGTCATGAATACTTTGACAGTCTGTGTACAGCAATCACCTTTCGGTTGGTGAATATACGCTGAATCCATAATCCGAAGTAAACTTCTTACTTTGGTCAAAAAAAGAAGTAAACTTCTTACTAATTTTCCAAAATTGGCATTGGTACAATACAAAATGCATTAAAACCAATGGCAAAGAAGACTGGCTACCTAATAAACAGAACCAAAACCACCTTGACCATGCTTGTTAGAAATTGTGAAATTATCAGCAGGTATGGAGCTAAGATCAAAGAATGGTAAATTTGAATTGTGTGCACCGCCATACTTCCATTTTTTCCGAGAGAACTATAAGGATGTTTTGTTTTGCCTGCATAAAGTGAGTTTGAAACAATCATTGAAAATAAAACAAAAAATTAAAAATACGAATTCTGACATTTCTCCAAACGAAAGAAATGCAGCAACTTACCTGTATTGATTCCCTAGTGAGCTAGCAGAAGATAGGCCAATAGTTTTACTGTGGTCTTGATGTTGAGTAGTGAAATAGCAACAAAGCAGTTCTAGTTTTTACTCCCGTCCCTTATTATAAAACCTCTGACAAAAATCATGGATATTAAAACAAGTCGCTTAATATGAAATGTGTTAATTTTATATGTATAACCATATAATTATTAATAAGCTACAAATTTGATTAATCCTTACAAATATCCAACTTATCTGTCCCTATAAACAAAATTTCAAATCATTCCTTGCAAAATCAAACTTTATCTATATCTATCCTGATGTTAAGTTATGTTAGTTTATGGCTGATGGTGCTGATATGACAGGTTACCTTTGGTACAAAACAACAAAATGGGCAAGTGTAGTAATAATAGATGTATGTGATTTTAACGATCAATTTTAAGACAACTTATGGAACAAACCAATTACAAAGAAATGTAAATATTTTTACATTTTTTGGATTTTTTAGTCCCCGTCAATTTTGATGATTTGACACTTTCATTAATGACATGGGAGTGATGTTGCTTGTGTATGTTTGCTTATTCATTTTTCATGTCATTAATATAATTAATTAATTAATTAATTATATACATAATAAAAACCTTTCAAAAAAAATTATTAAAAAAAGAAAATGAATTAAATTAAATTATAAAAAGAAATGAAATCATATTGGGGAAACATGAACCCTAATTTCTATTGTGAGTGTAGTTTACGCTTTTTTTAGTTCTGTAATTTAATTTGCTTCACGCACACGTTTCTTACAAGTCACTATAGCGGTCAACGACTACCCTTGCTAACTTCCAAAGCATAATTACTCATGGCTCAATCTATATGTCTGTAAAGTCTAATCCTTCCAAACGTATGTATTAATTTCTAGCCACTTGCATGTATGAAAAGCATCCTTTATTAGATATTTATTCATGCTTCTTAATCATGTTGTATTAATCACTAGAAAATTCTTCACTTCCTAGCTAGTTTGTTACTTTTCTTCACTGATTTTATTTTCCAACTTTCCTTAGGTGTTAGTGTCAAGTGACTATGTGCACTTTAAGAGTAAAATTTGTGTCATTTGGACTATTTCAATTTTCTCATAAAATTCAAGAGGGGTATCAAAGAGGAACTCAATGGACTCTCCTAAAAATCTTCTCTACAAGTTGCTGGTTTTGGATAACTCTTTGATTCTACTCCTTCTCACTTTCTCTTTTTGCTCTTGTTCTTCTGATATCATATCTATTCACAAAACCTTAAGAGATGGTGAACTTCTTGTTTCTAAATCTAAAACCTTTGCTCTTGGATTCTTCACTCCAGAAAAATCCACTTCTCGCTATGTTGGTATTTGGTACAACAATTTGCCAATCCAAACTGTTGTTTGGGTTGCAAATAGAGATACTCCACTGAATGACACTTCTGGAATCCTATCAATCAACCGAAATGGAAATCTAGTTCTCAACCACAACCTTAGCACCATTCCCATTTGGTCTACCGATGTTTCACTACCGCAATCACGGATAAATAGCACCAACGTTATAGCTCAACTATCGGATATAGGAAACCTTGTTTTGATGCTAAACAGAACCAAAACTGTCATATGGGAAAGCTTTGATCATCCCACAGATACCATGCTTCCATATCTAAAGGTTGGTTTTGATAGAAACACTAATCAAAGCTGGTTTCTCCAAGCATGGAAGACAGATGATGACCCTGGAAAAGGCGCATTCACTTTGAAATTCAGTACCATTGGCAAACCTCAGTTGTTTATGTACAACCACGATCTTCCTTGGTGGCGTGGTGGAAATTGGAACGGAGAATTATTAGTAGGTATACCTAATATGAAACGCGATATGGCCTCTTTTAATGTTTCTTTTGTGGAAGATGATGATAACTATGTAGCAATGTCATATAACATGTTTGATAAGTCTGTAAAAGCTAGGATGGTTGTTGAGCAATCTGGTTTCTTTCAAGTATTCACCTGGAACAGTCAAAAGAATCAATGGAACAGGTTCTGGTCAGAACCAACAAACCAATGTGATAACTATGGAACATGTGGATCAAACAGTAATTGTGATCCTTTGAACTTTGAGGACTTTAAGTGTACTTGTTTACCAGGTTTTGAACCAAATTTTCAACGTGATTGGTATGAGAGAAGAGATGGGTCAGGAGGGTGTGTAAGGAAGAAAGGCGCATCTCTTTGTCGGAATGGAGAAGGGTTTGTGAAAGCTGTAAGCTTGAAAGTTCCTGATACATCTGTGGCAGTCGCTAAAGGTGGTCTGAGTTTGGAAGAATGTGAGAAAGAATGCTTGAGAAACTGCTCTTGTACTTCCTATGTTGTTGCTGATGTGAGGAATGGTGGAAGTGGGTGTTTGGCATGGTATGGGGATTTAACGGACGTTCAAAAACTTAGTGTTCAAGGCCAAGATTTATTTTTACGCGTCGATGCAGTTGAACTAGGTAAGGTATTTCCTTCCACTGTTTTCTTGTTTTTAACTAAATTTGACATCACTTTGGTGCAATTGAATTTCTTTGGAATTTTTTCTTCTTATCAGCCAAAGCCAATAACCACAAAAGAAGCAAAGGAGTCCTAGGTGAAAAGAGGTTGTCTGCAATTCTGGTTTGTTCTACAGTTGCAATTGTCCTCCTCTTCTCCTTTGGGTTTTGCAGGTGGAAGAAAACTAGAAACGGTATGTGATTTAATATTAAGGATGATATCCTCTGTTCTTTTTATTTCATTATCATTTGCAACGTGATTAAATAATATTGAATAATATAACTACGCTTGTAACACAAGCAATCAATTTTTTTTTTAGAGCCAAAAAGAAATATACCTATCAAAATTTGCAAGTTGGTTGAAATCTTACCTCATGCCATTTGAAAATTCAGATAAAATGATGCAGCAATTTAACCAAGATTCCTCTGGAGAAGAGAACGGTGCTCAAAGCAACACACATCCAAATCTGCCCTTTTTCAGCTTTAAAACGATTATAACAGCTACAAGAGATTTTAGTCATCAGAATAAGCTTGGACAAGATGGATTTGGCTCTGTCTATATAAGGTAAGTTAGACCCTACATTGAGCTACTAATGCAAGAAAAGAAAACATCATTATAGAAAAACGATGCAAAAATAGTGAAATGGGATTTAAGAGATAAGCATTGCAGGGTTGCTTGATTAATGGACAAGAGATTGCAGTGAAAAGATTGTCCAAAAACTCAAGTCAAGGAAAAGAAGAGTTTAAAATGGAAGTTAAACTTTTAGTTAAACTCCAACACAGAAATCTAGTGAGGTTGCTCGGCTGTTGCTTTGAAAAAGAAGAAAGGATGCTAGTTTATGAATACCTACCAAACAAAAGTCTAGATTTCTTTATATTTGCTCTCTCTCTCTCTCTCTCTCTCTCTCTCTCTCTCTCTCTCTCTATCCTGAGTAAACTTGTATTTAGACAAGCATAAAGCATAGTGATTGATTTGGGGAGGGAAATCGGCATATAAGCAAGTCTGCTGCTAAAATAAATGAGGTAGTAGTAATCCATTTTAATATGTAGATACCTAAGCATGGAACAAAGACGCTTTTTTTGTAATTCAGTAACAAATTTTGAATAATCCATTTTCATAGATCTCCTGATCAAAACCCTTTGGGATCAGCCTACCTTTTTTTCGTCTTAGAAACCAATAACTTAACAGCATATGCTAAATCTAGCCTATAGATACATCAGTTCAATTTTTTAAAGAATGAAATTTGTGGCACATGGTGCAAGTTAAACCTATTTCAGTTCTCTTTAAAATATGGGAAATGTTAACGAGTGCCTCAAGGGCACTCTTTAAGCACTTTTAATAGTAAGTTTTTATGAAAATTTGTGCAATCAATGCATTGGAATTTGTAACATTTGACTTTTTTAAGAAATATTTTCTAAATTTAGGATTCTTAAAGAGTGCTCGGGGGGCACTCGTTAACAAGACCCTGAAAATATTTACTAGGAATTTTTTGGGTAACTATGTTATTGGTACGAAGTTTTCACTACCGTTTAGAAATGAGTAATCTTCGTTGAAGAACATGTAGGGCATATTAGGTGGGGTTCGATCTCCCCCTCGGAACTTATTTATATCCTTGTTTACACGTTTTAAAACAAAGACAAAATTTAGGATGTTCCTATCCTCCTTGTCAGACACAAAGTGACTAATACAACAGATTATCTAATTTCCTATACTCCTTGTCAGTTTCGTAAATTCTGTAGTTTGATACTTTCATGGTTAAGTGGAAAAATGGCTTTCTGAAATATACAAAATGTAAATAAAATAAATTTACAGTTTTCTTTTCCATAGCACATTTTGATCATTCATATTCCTTTAAGCTCACACAATATGCAATTAATGTTTCCTAATATGTTCAATTTCGGGAAACTTCAACTGTTACCCTCAGATCAAAACCAAAGGTCATCATTGGATTGGGGCAAGCGTTTTGAAATTATTTGTGGGATTGCTCGAGGTGTTTTATATCTTCATCAAGATTCAAGGCTGAAAATAATTCATAGAGATCTAAAAGCAAGCAATGTTCTCCTTGACGCTGCAATGAATCCCAAAATCTCAGATTTTGGCATGGCTAGAATATTTGGAGAAGACGAAATCCAAGCAAGAACAAAAAGAGTGGTCGGAACATAGTAGGTGTCATATCCTTATATTCACCATGATTATAGAGATGTCAACATGTTCTCTAACCATTTTGTATAATTGCAGCGGATATATGTCACCAGAATATGCAATGGAAGGACGATATTCAACGAAATCTGATGTCTTTAGTTATGGGGTCTTACTGCTAGAGATTATTGCTGGCCAAAGAAACAGACATTGTAAAACAGGAAGAGGTTCCCCAAATTTAATTGGACATGTAAGTTATAATAGAGTTAGCCATAAAATTAACAATAATTTAACGGTGCAAGATGTACTTAATAGATTTTTGTGTTGTGAATTTGTAGGTATGGACACAGTGGACAGAAGGAAGAGCCTTGGACATAGTTGATCAAGCACTAAACCAGTTTTATCCCCCTTCTATAGTTCTAAGATGCATTCAGATTGGACTCTTGTGTGTGCAAGAAAATTCAATTAATAGACCCTCAATGATAGAAGTTGTTTTCATGCTATGTAATGAAACACCTCTTCGCGCACCTCAGAAACCAGCATTTTTATTCAATGGAAGCCAAGATTTGCAAGAGTCGTCAACTTCAGGAGGAGGATCTTCAATAAATGAAGTAACAGAAACTACCATCAGTGCTCGCTGAAAGCTACCTTTATCAAATATGTAAATTGTTGGTGCAAACTTTTCCATTAGTTTGCAGACATTACTAGTACTAGAGGTTCTTGAGAAACATGTATGTGTAGTCACTTTGTTGTATTGCAAAATGAGTATGTGTCCATTTCAATAAGCTTATACGTTGGAGTTGATCTATGTTAGGAACCCAAAAATTGAATGTCTTAGAAAGAATTAATAATTATTTTTTTATTAAAAGATTGAGAAAGGATAAAAAAGAATACGAGAGAATCTCTCCTCCAAGGGTTTCCCCTTGAGAATATGCTCTCTACCCCTTTGTGTTTATTTGTACAAATACCCCTATAACTTCAAACTAATTAACTAGCTACTAACAACTCTTAACTACTCTAGTTAGCTGTTATTCTAAATACTAACAGTCCTTAACACAATGTTTTAGCAGTGGTGTTTAACTTAACAAGCTTATCAATTCTGGAGACATATAACCACTGTAAAAGCAAAATATAGATAAATGAGATCACTAAAATTATGATAGACATGGTTCCAACGACACGATTTGTAATTGTCCAAAAAGCACCACGATTCAATAGTGAAGGAAGGCGTAATCGCAGTTACGAATTTGAGGAGTTGCTAGGTAATTACCTGAGGGACTTGGAAAGTAATTTAGTTGCACAAAATATGATGATTAGGTCGTGTGACACATGTCGTGATGGCATGAGAATTTCAAATGAGGGTAGGGAATCCATGTGTTTGCTTGCTTCCCTAGGGAGACAATGCCAATTATTTCTCAGAAAAGACCCCTATAGATTGTACTAGAGTAGAAAGGAATGAATTGCTAGTCCTTCATGATGACTGATTTGCATTCATGGCTAGTTTAAAGAATTTGAAAAGCTGCATGTGTGAAGGAATTGACTTACTAGTCTTTATTATGCCATGATACATACCATTCAATTTCCATCAAGAACCTCAAAAAAGTGTTGAAACACCAACTTAATTTTCATAAAATACTTTCCTAATGATTTACACGGAAGTATATGGAAATAATTTCTATCCACGTTGGGTTCTTAAGAGAACTAAAAGAGCATTAGTCTACGGGGATTTGCATGATGATTGAAAGGAAGGAATTGTTGAGAATTTATGACAATTAATTATGGAAAATACTAACAAGTGTTCTTGAGGAACTTGTTAAAGAAATTAAATATGGTAAAGTTATTTTGAAACTTGTATATTCAACCTATTAAAAGGGTAAAAAAGATAAAATTATTTTCAATACAGAGTTTTTTGTTTTTTGTTTTTGTTTTGTTAACAAGTGTTTCAAGGATGTACCAAAAAAAAAAGTGTTTCAAGGACACTAGTTAGTGTGACTCTTTACTTATTTGAACCCTCTTGTTTAGTTTACAGCTTAGCGAGGTTTTTCTATAAAATAAAAATGAGGTTTAAGTAGCTTATTGTTGAGTAAACAAAATTCATGATATAGATTGAACTTACACAACCACAAAAAATGGAAGAGAAACTTAATAAAATAGGGGAAGAAAAAATGTTGAACAATGAAGTGAAATAAAAGAACTCGTAATAGTGAGTGAAAGTGAGTGAGAGAGTTAACAGAGGGGATTTCACGGTGTTGAGATGTAATTTAATGGTGTTAAGATGGAAGTGTTTGTCCATTTGATAACAAAAATAAGGGAGGTTAGTGTTTGTTTTAAAACTATATGGGGTGCTTGTGTTATTTAAGACAACCTTAGAAGAGGTTAGTGTAATTTTCCTTAAATTAAATGTAATAAACTTCATATTTAAACTTAAGTGGGGAGTGTAATACTCTTGTCTTTGTGAGTGTAGTAGTATACGCTTTTTTTAGTTCTGTAATTTAATTTGCTTCACGCACACGTTTAAGAGTGTCATTCAAACTTCTTATGAAAACAAATACATCGTTGTGCAGTATACAAGAAGATAAGAACTACATTCGAATTCGATGACCTTCAATTTGAAAGTAACTTTACCATTTCTTACAAGTCACGACCGTCATTGCTAACTGTCGCATGTCTGACACCGACACTTACGGTTACACTGAATTATGTCATTTTTTTGAACTTATTGTCAGTGTCCGTGTCTGTGTCTGTGTCCGTGTCCATGTTTTATAGCTAACTGCCAAGCATAATTACTCATGGCTCAATATATATGTCTGTAAAGTCTAATCCTTCCAAACGTATGTATTAATTCCTAGCCACTTGCATGTATGAAAAGCATCTTTTATTAGATATTTATCTATGCTTCTTAGCTACAAATTGGAGTGTTGGCTAGAATCAATTCTAGCAACAAGAATTGCTTCTCTCTAAAAGATCCAAACATCTTTTTGGCACATTAGAAGTGAGTTTGAAATAAATTGCCGTGCTTTTGAAAATGGAGTGTTGGCTTAATCGTGTTGTATTATTCACTAGAAAATTCTTCACTTCCTAGCTAGGTGTCACTATCATTGGTCCATTGTGTGGAAAATATAATAGTGAAGTTGGGAATTAGTGTCTTCAACGTCTAGTGCATAAGTTAGTCAAGTGACTATGTGCAGTTTAAGAGTAAAATTTGTGTCATTTGGACTATTTCAGCTTTCTCCACATAAAATGCAAGAGGGTTCTCAAAGAGGAACTCAATGGACTCTGCTAAAAATCTTCTCTACTTTGTTACAACCCAAAATTATAACCACAAGTTGCCAGTGATACATAATAATTTACTTCTTAACGTTTTGGTTCTACTCCTTTTCACATTCTGTTTTTGCTCTTGCTCTTCTGATACCATAACTACTCGCAGACCCATAAGAGATGGTGAGCTTCTTATTTCGAAATCTAAAACATTTGCTCTTGGATTCTTCACTCCAGGAAAATCAACATCTCGCTATGTTGGTATTTGGTACAACAATTTGCCAATCCAAACTGTTGTTTGGGTTGCAAATAGAAATAGTCTAATCAACAATACTTCCGGAATTTTATCAATCGACCCAAATGGAAATCTAGTACTCCACCACAACCTTAGCACCATTCCCATTTGGTCTACCGATGTTTCATTCCCGCAATCACAAAGAAATAGCACTAGTGCTGTTATAGCTCAACTATCGGATATAGCAAACCTTGTTTTGATGATAAACAACACCAAAACTGTATTATGGGAAAGCTTTGATCATCCGACAGACACCTTGCTTCCATATCTAAGGCTTGGTTTTGATAAAAAAACTAATCAAAGCTGGTTCCTTCAATCCTGGAAGACGGATGATGACCCTGGAAATGGTGCATTCACAGTGAAATTCAGCACCATTGGCAAACCCCAAGTGATTATGTACAACCATGATCTTCCTTGGTGGCGCGGTGGACATTGGAATGGAGAAATATTAGTAGGTGCACCTGATGTGAAACGAGATATGCAGATTTTAAATGTTTCTTTTTTGGAAGATGATGATAACTATGTAGCATTCTCATATAACATGTTTGCTAAGTCTGTCATAACTAGGGTAGTGATTCAGCAATCTGGTTTCCTTCAAACATTCAGGTGGGACAGTCAAACGGGCCAATGGAGCCGGTGCTGGTCTGAACCATCTGACGAATGTGGTAACTATGGAACATGTGGATCAAATGGTAATTGTGACCCTTTTAACTTTGATGACTTTAAGTGTTCTTGTTTACTTGGTTATGAACCCAAATTTCCACATGATTGGTATCAGAATAAAGATGGGACGGGAGGGTGTGTAAGGAAGAAAGGCTCGTCTGTTTGTGAGAATGGAGAAGGGTTTGTCAAAGTTGTAAGCTTGAAAGTTCCTGATACATCTGTGGCAGTTGCTAAAAATGGTTTGAGTTTGGAAGAATGTGAGAAAGAATGCTTGCAAAACTGTTCTTGTACTGCCTATTCAATTGCTGATGTGAGGAATGGTGGAAGTGGATGCTTGGCATGGCATGGGGATTTAATAGACATTCAAAAACTTAATGATCAAGGCCAAGATTTATTTCTACGTGTCGATAAAATTGAACTAGGTAAGATATACCCCTCTATTGTGTTTTTCTTTCCAAAATTGATGACACTAAGGTGTAGTTTGAATTTAGACTTTTTTCTTCTTATCAGCCAATTACTACAGAAAAAGCAAAGGTGTTCTTGATAAAAAGAGGTTGGCTGAAATTCTTGTAGCTTCTATAATTGCAATTTTCATCCTCCTCTCCTATGTGAATTACATGTGGAAGAAAAAACGAAAGGGTATGTGATTTACTTTTTACGATGATATACCATTTTCTTTATATTTCACCTCAGTAGTTTTTAGGTAAACATTTTGGTCACACCCGTTTCTTCTATGAGTGGGATCATGAACCCATTTGGTGTTGGCATGTAGCGGATTTGTCTAGGAATTGGTTGACTATGGGGTTATGTTCCTAGTCTTCCTCTTGTTCGGTTAGATGATTTACTAGTGTTGTTTTAGTTTTCATACTTTTTTATTGTGGGAGGGTTCCTTTTGTTTTGTTATCGCTTGATTTGAGTACATCTTTACTCATTTGTGTGTTTGTACTCTTTCGGGAGATTTCCCTATATTTGCCATTTAAAAAAACATGTTCTTTATATTTAATCATTAGTTGCAATCAGTCTTACTTTACAAAAAAAGTGTCCTATTTGTTTCTTTGGTTTCAACTATTCTTTTTGTGGTGCTCAACTATTACATGGATTGTGTGCCATATGGTATATCAATGTTTTGCATACAATCTTTCCTATTTTCCTCCGCAAGTTTTAATAATGTATAAGTTTTGATTGAATAATAGTAATATTATTATTTTTGGAGCATCGTTACACGTGCAACACAAGCAAAATGCATAATCTAAGTTTTGATTTAGAGCCAAATAGAAATATACCCTTCAAAATGTGTTAGTTGATTGAAATCTTACCTCATGATGCCATTTGTAACTTCAGATAAAATGACGATGCAATTAAACCAATATTCCTCCGGAGAAGAGAATGTTGCTCAAAGTAACACGCATCCAAATCTACCGTTTTTCAGCTTTAAAACGATAATGACAGCTACAGGGAATTGTGGTCATGAGAATAAGCTTGGACAAGGTGGATTTGGCTCTGTCTATAAGGTAACTGAAACTCTACATTAAGCTACTGATGCAAGAAGTGGTAACATTCTTCACCTCTTTATATTCATTTCAATCGCATCATAAAAAAATGATGCAAGAATAATGAAATGGGATTTAAGAAAGAAATATTTCAGGGTTGCTTGGTTAATGGACAAGAGATAGCAGTGAAAAGATTGTCCAAAAACTCTAGTCAAGGCAAAGACGAGTTTAAAAATGAAGTTAAACTTTTGGTTAAACTCCAACACAGAAATCTAGTGAGGTTGCTCGGCTGTTGCTTTGAAAAAGAAGAAAGGATGTTAGTTTATGAATACCTACCAAACAAAAGTCTAGATTTGTTTATATTCGGTAAGCATCTCTTTAACTCACTCACTTTCTCTCTAGCCTAAATGAACTTGTATTCAACCCATGCTTCATGCTAGACATACGTTCGATGGAATTTCAATGCCTGTCCGGCATGAAACAACAATATATTCATAAATATTGTTTTAAAAGTGAGAAACAAAAGTTGAACATAAAACCAAACATATGCTTAGACAGATATAAATCATATGATTGAATTGAGAAGGGAAATCAATATATTACATTCATGACTGCTGCTAAAATAAATGATACCTAGGTCATGAATTGGGAAGTCTAAAATAAGCTTATGATAGATAAGCTTATACAAAATACAAATAATGTATAATTTTATTTTCCTTTTCCATTTTATATTTTGGTAAATTCATATGAATTTAAGCTCAATATGCAATTAATGTTTCCTAATATGTTCAATATTGGGAAACTTCAATTGTTCAACTCAGATCAAAACCAAAGGTCGTCATTGGATTGGGGCAAGTGTTTTGAAATTATTTGTGGGATTGCTCGAGGTGTTTTATATCTTCATCAAGATTCGAGGCTGAAAATAATTCATAGAGATCTAAAAGCCAGCAATGTTCTCCTTGATGCTGCAATGAATCCTAAAATCTCAGATTTTGGTATGGCTAGAATATTTGGAGAAGATGAAATCCAAGCTAGAACAAAAAGAGTGGTCGGAACATAGTATGTGTCACACACTTATAATCACGTAATTATACAGATGGATGTGTAATTTTATGATACTCTAACCATTTTGTATAATTGCAGTGGATATGTGTCACCAGAATATGCAATGGAAGGGCGATATTCAACAAAATCTGATGTCTTCAGTTATGGTGTCATACTATTAGAGATTATTGCTGGCCAAAGAAACACACATTGTGAAACAGGAAGAGCATCCCTAAATTTAATTGGACATGTAAGTTATAGAAGAAAAAAAAAGAGGCAGCCTTAAAATTGGTCGAAAATTTAATCGTGTAAGATGTATTATTTTTAAAGATTGTGCTGTACATTTGTAGGTATGGACCCTATGGACAGAAGGAAAAAAATCCTTGGATATGGTTGACCAAGCACTAAACAATTCTTATCCTTCTGCTATAGTTCTAAGATGCATTCAGATTGGACTCTTGTGTGTGCAAGAAAATGCAATTGATAGACCATCAATGTTAGATGTTGTTTTCATGCTATGCAATGAAACACCTCTTTGCCCACCTCTAAAACCAGCATTTTTATTAAATAGCAACCAAGAGTTGCAAGAGTCGTCAGCTTCAGGAGGAGGATCTTCAATAAATGAACTGACAGAAACTACCATCAGTGCTCGTTAAAAGCTACCTCAATACAATGAAATAAGCATGTGTACTTTATGGTATGATAAAAAGAAATGATTTGAGTATGTATCTATTAAAATTAATTTATTAGTTGGAGTTTCAACACAGTGCATTAGCATGAAAATAAGGTAACTCATGATCCTTAACAAATAAACTTAGCTAGGCTAAATTATACTTTTTGTAAGTTAGTTGTAAGATTCGCTTTAGTTTTTAAGTTTTTTTTGTTTTACTTTGGCCCTTTTGCAATGTTATATATACACTTTGGTCCCTTAAGTTACTAATGTTAGACATTTTGGTCACTTTAATTGGTGTACAATGGTAAAGGATCTCTTATAACTTAACCATAGGCTCTCGGTTCTAATCCAGCCATGCGCATGTATCAGTGTTTAATCACTTGAAGTAGAATTATGCCGTCCATTACATACCTTCCTAGTTTGAGAAATTAGTTTCTGCAGTTGCCCATAGAGGATATCTAATTCACAACAAAAAAAGAAAGAAGCTCAAGCGATGATGCTTATGGCTTTATCATATCTTATATTAGATCAACTATTATTTTTCCTTTTGATTATCTTCTATATTTTAGATATGTTTGTGTTACTTTTTTCTGTTGATTAAATTTTATCTCATCTCTATATTAATTGACAACAGTTAATATAGCTAACGTAATATTATTAAAATAATTCTAATAATATCAAATAGTTACAACGATGGTGTTGGCTATCATAAACAACAACGGTTTAAAGTATTGTTTCAGAGTGATTTCAAATCTATTGTCTATAGTATAACAATGACTATGATTTGTGTTGTCTAAGGTTTGTAGACACCGTTGTCGTAGGAATAGACAACACTGCAGACTAAATGGAACAAAAAATTGTAGTCAAAAAGAAAAGAAAGCATTTATTTTACTTTGATAAACTTTCTAAACTTTGCCGCATATCAAAAAAGTTTTTATTTTTATTTTTGGGTGGGTCGTGGCCCACCTAAACCCTAAAGAAATTCCGTCCCTATTTATCACTCTACTCTTTAACTCTCTCACCTGAGACTCCAAATTAACCTTATATCCCCAAGAAGGTTATTGCACTTTAATTTACTCTTTTTATCAATCATGTAGTTTAATTTAAGCTTGACACACACGTTTAACAGCGTCATTCAATTCAATACTTATGAAAAACGTTATGGATTGTACAAGAAGTCAAGAACTAAGTCAACTAAGATTCTATTCATTGACCTTCAATTTGAAAGGAAGTTTATAATTTCTTACAAGTCACTGTAACTCTCCACGACCCACTGTGGTACAATGCCAATTGTAAATGGGTCAATCTTTGTGTCTGTAAAGTTACTTTTAAAAGCATTCCTACCCACTTCCATGTATGAAAAGCATCCTTTATTAGATATATTTATGCTTCCTAATCATTCTGTTATTCACTTTCTAGCTACTTCCTAGTTGATTCATTTCTTCATTGATTTTTGTTTTAACACTTTCAGAAAGAGAATTAACGTGTCCAAAGTTTAGTTTAGTGTATGACTCAGTCAAGTCATGTGAATATATGCTGTTGAATAGTAAAATCTGTGTCTGTTTGAGTATTTCTATTTTCTCCTCATAAAATGCAAATGAGGAATGAAAGAGGAACTGATCAATGGACTCTCCAAAAAATCTTCTCTACAAGATGTTGGTTTTGCATAACTCTTTGATTTTATTCCTACTACTTCTCACATTCTCTTCTTGCTCTTGCTCTTCTGATACCATATCTATTGACAAAAGCTTAAGAGATGGTGAACTTCTTGTTTCTAAATCTAAAACATTTGCTCTTGGATTCTTCACTCCAGGAAAGTCCACCTCTCGCTATGTTGGAATTTGGTACTACAATTTGCCAACCCAAACTGTTGTTTGGGTTGCAAACCGAGATAGTCCCATCAACGATACTACTGGTATTCTATCCATCGACACAAACGGAAATCTAGTAATTCACCACAACCATAGCACCATTCCCATTTGGTCTACCAATGTTTCATTACCACAATCACAAAGAAATAGCACCAGTGCTGTTATAGCGACATTATCAGACATAGCAAACCTTGTTCTGATGATAAACAACACAAAAACTGTCATCTGGGAAAGCTTCGATCATCCCACCGACACATTGCTTCCATATCTAAAGATTGGGTTTAATAGAAAAACTAATCAAAGTTGGGTCCTTCAATCTTGGAAGACAGATGATGACCCTGGAAAAGGTCCATTCACGGTGGAATTCAGCACCATTGGTAAACCTCAGTTGTTTATGTACAACCATAACCTTCCATGGTGGCGTGCTGGACATTGGAATGGAGAACTCTTTGCAGGTGTACCTAATATGAAACGAGATATGGAAACTTTTAACGTTTCTTTTGTGGAAGATGAAAACTCCGTAGCAATCTCATATAACATGTTTGATAAGTCTGTCATTGCTAGGAAAGTTGTTAATCAATCTGGTTTCTTTCAAATATTCACGTGGGGCAATGAAAAGAATCAATGGAACCGGTTCTATTCAGAACCAACAGACCAATGTGATAACTATGGAACATGTGGATCAAACAGTAATTGTGACCCTTTTAACTTTGACGAGTTTAAGTGCACTTGTTTACTTGGTTTTGAACCAAAATTTCCACGTGATTGGTATGAGAGTAGAGATGGGTCGGGAGGGTGTGTAAGGAAGAAAGGTGCATCTCTTTGTGAGAATGGAGAAGGGTTTATCAAAGTTGTAAGTGTGAAAGTTCCTGATGTATCTGTGGCAGTTGCTAAAAGTGGTTTGAGTTTGGAAGAATGTGAGAAAGAATGCTTGAGAAATTGCTCTTGTACTGCCTATGCAGTTGCTGATGTGAGGAATGGCGGTAGTGGATGTTTGGCATGGCATGGGAATTTAATGGACATTCAAAAACTTAGTAGTGATCAAGGCCAAGATTTATTTTTACGCGTCGATAAAGTTGAACTAGGTAAGATATCCTCTTCATTTCTTAAAATAAATGGTAGTGTCCATTACTATAGCTTTGAAGTAAATACATGATATAAATGCACATATTTCTAGAATTGATGACATCAATTAGACATTTATAAACTAAAACTATAGTAATGGACACCACCATTTATTCTGGGAAGTGAAGAGGATCTCTACTCTATTCCCTCCTACTGTTTTTTTCTTCTAAATGTGACACCACTTATGTTTAATTTAAACTTCTTTGGACTTGTATCTTCTTATCAGCTAATTACAACAAAAAAAGCAAAGGAGTACTTGACAAAAAGAGGTTGGCTGCAATTCTGGTAGCGTCTATAGTTGCAATTGTCATCTTCCTTTCCTGTTTGAGTTACATGTGGAAGAAAACAACAAAGGGTATGTGATTTATTTCTTAGGATGATATCCCCTGTTCTTATATTTTACTATTAGTAGTTGTAATTTGATATATTACAAAACGTGTCCTATTTGTTTCTTCGGTTTCAACTATTTTTTTGGTGGGGTTCATCTATATATCAAATTTCTTATATACAACCATTTTCAGAATCCATGCACGCCAACACAAATTCAATCTTCTTCATCCAAACTAGCACATGCTTTGGAATTCAAACACCACTGCAAAATTTGGTAATTAAAGCCTTTAGTTTTCATTTGTCAACCATTCCCACGCTGTTATATTTATTTCCTCCACTACTGTGTCAAATCAATATTTCGTTATGACAAAACACCACACAGTTTCGCTCCTTCCTAAGCTAGCGAAACAGTCGGGCCAACACATTCCTACATGATTTGCAACCGCTTAGCAATCCAGAAAATTGATCTAACTGTATGTCCATATTGTTATGTGGTGTAAACTGAATGCCTAAGTTCCTAACCGATTGAATATTACCTGCCAAACACTCGAGAAGATTGAGCATTCATAAAACAAATGTTGAACTGTCTCTACCACACCACACCCCCAATACATAATAGTGCATCACGATGTAGCACTCCCCCTTTAGTTTTCATTTAGGAACATATGCCATAAAAATATTAAGGCTTTAAAGGGGACCGATTTATGCCAAATTCTTTTGTCATTTGGATATATTGTGTGTGCCAATCCAGACTAAGTATTTTATTAGCAGCTCTAACCGAGTTTTGATTAAGTTTTGGTCTATCAATGTTAGACAAACAATCTCTCCAAATTTCCTTATCAACTGCTAATAATGTTTTAATGTTTAAGTTTTAATTGAATATTATTATTAGTATTATTATTTTTGTTATTAATATTGAACTATCATTGTGCAAAACTAGCAAAATGTATAATCTAAGATTTTTGAGAGCCAAAAAGAAACATACCCTTCAAAATGTGTAAGTTCATTGAAATCTTACCTCATGTCATTTGTAACTTCAGATAAAATGATGCGGCAAATAAACCATGATTCCTCTATAGAAGAGAATGGTGCTCCAAACAACATACATCCAAATCTACCCTTTTTCAGCTTTAAAACGATAATGGCAGCTACAAAAAATTGTGATCATGAGAATAAGCTTGGACAAGGTGGATTTGGCTCTGTCTACAAGGTGAGTGAAACTCTACTTTAAGCTACTGATGCAAGAAGTGATAACATCATTCACCTCTTTATATTCATTTCAATCACATCAAAGAAAAATGATACAAAAATAGTGAAATAGGATTTAAGAGATAAATATTTCAGGGTTGCATGGTTACTGGACAAGAGATAGCAGTGAAAAGATTGTCGAAAAACTCTGGTCAAGGCAAAGTAGAGTTTAAAAATGAAATTACACTTTTAGTTAAACTCCAACACAGAAATCTAGTGAGGTTGCTCGGTTGTTGCTATGAAAAAGACGAAAGGATGTTAGTTTATGAATACCTACCAAACAAAAGCCTAGACTTCTTTATATTCGGTATGTCTCTCTCTAACTCACTCATTGTCTTTCTGACCTGAATAAACTGTATTTACACAAGCCTAAAGCATAGTGACTTAATGTAACCTGTAACGTTCGAGCTTATGCTAATTCTGTCTTATAGCTACTTAACGTAACCTGTTTATAAAAATAAAAAAAATAAAAACTCCTCAATGCAACAAATTCAAACTTCACATAATTGTAAACAATTAACATTAGTTAAAATTTTTACAGGTCAAACCTATTTCTATTCTCTTAAAAATGTCTATTACAAATTAAGGCCTACAACATTAAGCAGAACATATCATCAAACTTGATGCCTCTCACTAACTATAAGTTGACCATTGGCCTATTTATAGCCTTGTATACATGTCTTAAAATAATTACAAGAAATTTGAAGATGTGCCTATCCATGTTAGGCACAAGATGATTAATGATCCGACATATTATCTAATTTCCCATACTTATTGACAGTTTCCTAAATTCTATATACTCATTGATATTTTGATAAGTTTCTATAAAGTTAAGCTCGATTTGCAGTTAACTTTTCTTGATATGTTCTATATTTGTAAACTTAAACGGTTCAACTCAGATCAAAACCAAAGATCATCACTGGATTGGGTTAAGCGTTTTGAAATTATTTGTGGGATTGCACGAGGTGTTTTATATCTTCATCAAGATTCAAGGCTGAAAATAATCCATAGAGATCTAAAAGCCAGTAACGTTCTCCTTGATGCTGCAATGAATCCCAAAATCTCAGATTTTGGTATGGCTAGAATATTTGGAGAAGATGAGATCCAAGCAACAACGAAAAGAGTGGTTGGAACATAGTAGGTGTCGTATCCTTATATTCATTATGATTATAGAGATGTCACCATGTTCTCTAATCATTTTGTATAATTGCAGCGGATATATGTCACCAGAATATGCAATGGAAGGACGATATTCAACAAAATCTGATGTTTTCAGTTATGGGGTCTTACTACTGGAGATTATTGCTGGCAAGAGAAACACACATTGTGAAACAGGAAGAGACTCCCCAAATTTAATTGGACATGTAAGTTATATATAATAAAAAGAGTAGCCTTAAAATTGGCCAACAATCTAATGATGCATGAAATGACATGACATATTTATTTAGAAATTGTGTTGTGCATTTATAGGTGTGGACACTATGGACAGAAGAAAGAGCCTTGGATATTGTTGATCCAGCACTAAACCAGTTTTATCCTTCTGCTATAGTTCTAAGATGCATTCAAATTGGACTTTTGTGTGTGCAAGAAAATGCAATTAATAGACCATCAATGTTGGAAGTTGTTTTCATGCTATGCAATGAAACACCTCTTTGCCCACCTCTAAAACCAGCATTTTTATTCAATGGCAACCAAGATTTGCAAGAACCATCAACATCAGGATCTTCAATAAATGAAGTAACAGAAACTACCATCAGCGCTCGCTAAAAGCTGCCTTAATCAAATATGTAAATTTTTGGTTTATACTTTCGCCTTGGAATTGAGTTTGTAGACATTTCTAGAGGTTCTTGAGAAACAAGTAAGTCACTTTTGTGGTATTGTAAAATGAATAATTTGAGTATATGTCCATTTCAATAAGCTTATCAGTTGGAGTTGGTTTTTAACACAATGCTTTAGAAGTAATATACAGAACTATAGCTGCTCTATAGTACAACAACTGGCCGAACTGCTTAAACAAACAATCGTGTTTCGTTGTCTTGTAATTTTCGTTTTCGTTTTCAAATTAAATTATGAAAATAATCATTGCAAAAGCCAAGGAAAATGAAATCAACTGATATGACATTTGAGGCCAAAGAATAGTAGTAAAATTCTAAAGGTAATTACTCATTGTAAATCCTTTGAAAAAATCATAGTGATTCAATCTTTGTCATTCAATATTAAAAACTAACTAATAAATACGTCTATTGCAAATAACAATGTAAAAATTAAACTTCCCATGAAAAAGAGTTTAGGAAGTTATACCCCACACCCCTGCATTTATACCTTCACCCCAACATTTGACACAAACTGTCAAATTTACCCTTTATAACAAAACACAATCACCCTTTCACTTTTCACCCCCACCTTTTTTTCTGGAAAAAACGATAGAATTTCACCCCTTCTTTCCTGTGAAAACACTTCGATGCTTATGCTCCCAACCAACAATAAACCTTCTTTCTCGTGTTCTCTAAATCGTTAAATCGTTTTGTGTTCTTTCTCTTAATCATTTACCGGAATCATTGATGTTTTCTAGGTTTGCCAAGGTTTTCTAGGTTAGTGGGTTATCACAATCGTTCACAAAATTGCGTTCTGGTTTACCGAAATTGATCTCTGAATCATTGAATCGTCTCGTCCGTTCATACACTTTTTTTTTACTCAAAATTTTTAAATAAAAAGAAATTGAGATGGGAATTACTGAACCTTCTTTAGTCCGATTCTTAAGACTTGATATTTATTAATTTGTTAAGGTATAGAAGCTCTTATGTACTCGTTCCTGTATAACAAAATCTAATGCTTCAAATATAAGCTCTTGTGTACCTGTTTGTAAACGATATGCAAAGCTTTCGGTTACACATTTCGGAAAAAGCAATGATGAGTTTTCCGGAAAAATATCTGGAAAAAATTCAGAAAGATATCATAGGAGAAAAAATTGAGGGTGAGAAATTAATGTAGGGGTGGACTCATGGGAAATGTTAAAAATGAGAGTGAGAAATTAATGTGTAAAAGGTTAAATAATAAAGAGTGTAAAATTCTGCTAAAAAATAAAATAAAGAGGATAAAATTGGAATTTTTGAAAATATGTACTGGGGTATTGGGTAAAATTTCCTAGAGTTTAATGTATATAAACCAACCGCGAAAATAAGTTTTACACCATCGTTCAAAAAGAAATCATCCTATTTTATAACTGATTTTTTTAAAAATAAGTTAAATATCTTTTTTTCGTCCATGCAAAATTATTAACTTTCGTTTTTTGGACTCATGAATGTTTTCATCCCTACAAAAAAAATTGCACGGAAATTTGGACCCTACTCACTAATTCAACATATATTTTGCGTTGAAGTAGTTAGTGAATTAGTTAAGTTGGATGGAATTTAATAAATAAGTATATAAAAGTGAAAAAAATAATATAGACTGTATTGATATTCTAACGGGACAATTAGTTTGTAATATAATATACTTTAATCAAATTTTATAATCTATTGTTGGTAAAAACAAATAAAAATAAAAATATACTTTGATCAAATTTTATAATTTTCACCCCTCAAGAAAAAAAGTTTATGATTTACAGTTAATTTTCACTATACTCGATTAAAAAAACATTAACAAAAAATTAATTGCGAAAACACTCATACCTTCTCAGTCGAGATCCAAGCTGTGTTGTGTTCAATGTTCCCTCTACTCTCGCTTCTGTTGGGTGAATCATCATTAGAGCTTCTCCATGTATCGCACCTCACTCCATTTTCAATGTTCAGATACGGTTTGCCACCAAGTGGAACACCTTGTTCTCTGGACACGACGCGTGCTGCAAGACAGAGAATACGCCAGCGACTGATACTTCCCTCGCCGCACATTTTCTTCACAAAGAACAAAGCACCGGTAATCACAGTTTGACAGGTTAGTGTTTGCAGTTGGTAGAATCGACAAGGCTAATATGGTAAACTACAATTAACTAACTATGGGGCCAATGGTTATTTTGGCACTAAATGTGTAACGAATAGGCACGGTAGTCTCATCCAATGTCGAAATTTCATCCTAGTCTTGTGCACCTTGTTGATCAAAATAGTCTTGACACATTAAAATAATCCTTCAATACTCACAATATGATACGGACACTCCTTAGATTAGACGTGTCCCGATGTCCGACATGTGTCGTGTCCGACACCGATACGATACTGACACCTGTAATTACAATAAATTATGTGATTTTCTCAAATTATTAGCGGTGTCGGCGTGTCAGTATCTGTGTCCGATGTTTGTGCCCGTATCCGTGCTCTATAGTATAGGACTGAAATGAAAATAAGTAAGTAGTTGTGTGGATTGATAAAAAGATAAGTAAGTATATAGAAGGGCTAATATGACAATATCAACGAGATATTTTAATCTCAAGGACTATTTTGACTAAGTGTGCAATTTGAGACTATTTTAAAATTTTGATAGGTTGAGAGACCATCATAACTACTTGTTACACTTTCCGAGACTAAAATGACTATTACCTCTCTTTAAATTTAAATATATATACTTCCTTCGTCCTAAATTATAAGAAAAAAATCACATTTTCTTTGTCCTAATATATAAGCAAAAAAGAACAACTTTTATGCTATTATCTTGTTTTTTCAAAAAAAATCTTCTTTTCCAAAGTAAAATTAAATGCAAATTGCATTCAATTTTTTTCTTTTTTATTTTTTCCATAATCATTAACCAATGAGAATTGGTTTTACTTCTTTTCATTAAACTTATTACAAGGAGAATACAAAAAATTATACCTCAAATTATTATGGGTGTGTTTGTTTCAAGTTATATTTGTTGATTCCCGAGAATAAAATAATAGAAATATATATGTCTATGTTTGTTACAAGTTTACTAAATTTTATTCCCGGTATAAAATGTTCCTAGGAATAGAAAAAATTTCCCAAGAAAAAGGATGGGAATAAAGTTCTCATGTAGATGAGAATAAATTCATAAATAGTTACCTATTATAATACATATTTTTATGGTTCCTAGGAATATTATAAAGTTAACCAAACATATTTTTCGTAAATACCTGAGAATAAAATTCCCATCTTTATATTTCAAAAAATGTTATTTATAGAAATAAATTTGATAAACTTGAAACAAACACACCCATGTTCTAACTTTCTTAATAAGTGTGAATTTGTATTTTTTTTCTTATAAATTGGGACGGAAGGAGTATATAAGCTAGGCCCTATTTGGTTAAAGAACTTTATTGGTCGCTTGTAGCACACACGTGCTAATCATGATAAACAATTATAACAAAATATAAATGAAAGTTAGTTTGTTTTAGTATATGTTGTAAGCTGTTTTCTTAAGCTATGGTTGAAAACTTATAAAAAATAAGGCTAAAAAAGCTTATAAAATATAGACCTTACTCGATTACCGATTTCATTTTGCTATCCGTTTTGGTAAGGCCTTGAATTTGCCAGGAAGTTTACCCTCTCTTATACATACCACTGTAACGACGGACCATGAGTCCATGACCCATTGAGGTACGTAGCTAACTGCCAAATTCAACTTGCATGCATAAAATTAAAAAGCATCCTTTATTAGATACTTACGGGTCAATCTTTGTGTCTGACCAAAATCTACATACAATTATTTACCTTCTTATGTACACAGTTTATTGTCTTACCACCGATGAAAATCGACCCAATAATTTTTTATAATGAGGCCTAAAGCAAATTTTAATCTATGATATCATTTTTGTCAATAGCCTTTTAATTTATAAACTCTAATAAAAATTATTAATATTTTTGTTCAGAGACCTAAAACAGAGTTTTAGTTTCCTAGCTACTTCCTTATGGTTACTTTTCTTCATTGATTTTATTTTTCCACTTTCCTTAGGTGTCAGTGTCACTGGTCCATTGTGTGGAAAATATAACAAAGCATCCATGTGCTGTTGACTGTTGAGGGGTACAATTTTGTTTCAGTTAGAATAGTTCAATTATCTCTTCATGAAATGCAAGAGGGGTGTGATAGAAAAACTCAATGGACTCTGCTGGAAATCTTCTCTACCTTAGCACAGTCGAAAATCATAAACACAAATTGTTAGTGTTAGATTACTCTTTGATTCTACTATATCTCACCTTATCTTTTTGCTCTTGTTCTACTGATACCATAACTATTCACAAACCCATAAGAGATGGTGAACTTCTCATTTCTAAAACTAAAACATTTGCTCTTGGATTCTTCACTCCAGGAAAGTCCACCTCTCGCTATGTTGGAATTTGGTACCACAATTTGCAACCCCAAACTGTTGTTTGGGTTGCAAACAGAGATAGTCCCATCAATGACACTTCTGGAATTCTATCAATCAACCCAAATGGGAATCTAGAACTCCGCCACAAACTTAGCACCATTCCCATTTGGTCTACCAATGTTTCATTAACACAGTCACAGAGAAATAATACCAATGTTATAGCTCAACTATTGGATATAGCAAACCTTGTTCTGAGGCTAAAGGACACCGAAACTGCTGCCATCTGGGAAAGCTTTGATCATCCCACAGACACAATGCTTCCGTATCTAAAGCTTGGTTTTGATAGAAAAATTAATCAAAGTTGGTTCCTTCAATCATGGAAGACCGACGATGACCCTGGAAAAGGTGTGTTCACGGTGAAATTCAGCACCGTTGGCAAACCGCAGTTGTTTATGTACAACCGTGATATTCCCTTCTGGCGTGGTGGACATTGGAACGGAGAAATATTAGTAGGTCTACCTAATATGAAACGAGATATGGCCGTTCGTAACGTTTCTTTCGTTGAAGATGACAACAATATAGCACTCTCATATAACATGTTTAATAAGTCTGTCATTACTAGGGTAGTGGTTCAGCAATCAGGTTTCTTTCAAACATTCACATGGGACAGTCAAAAGAGCCAATGGAGCCGGTACTGGTCTGAACCAACAGACCAATGTGCTAACTACGGAACATGTGGATCAAATAGTAATTGTGACCCTTTGAACTTTGACAACTTTAAGTGTACTTGTTTACTTGGTTTTGAGAGTAGAGATGGGTCGGGAGGATGTGTAAGAAAGAAAGGTGCATCTGTTTGCGGAAATGGAGAAGGGTTTATCAAAGTTGTAAGCGTAAAAGTTCCTGAAACGTCGACGGCAATTGCCAAAGGTGGTTTGAGTTTGCAAGAATGTGAGAAAGAATGCTTGAGAAACTGCTCTTGTACTGCCTATGCAGTTGCTGACGTTAAGAATGGTGGAAGTGGGTGTTTGGCATGGCATGGAGATTTAATGGACATTCAAAAACTTAGTGATCAAGGCCAAGATCTATTTTTACGTGTCAATAAAGTTGAACTAGGTAAGGTACTCCCTCCTACTGTTCTTTTTGAATTTGAATTTGACATCACTTACATGTAGTTTAAACTTCTTTGGACTTGTTTCTTCTTATGATCAGCTAACTACAACAAAAACAGCAAAGGAGTCCATGATAAAATGAGGTTGGCTGCAATTCTTGTAGCTTCTATAGTTGCAATTGTCATCCTCCTCTTCTGTGTCAATTACATGTGGAAGAAAAAAAGAAAGGGTATGTGATTTATTTTTTGGGATGATATCCCCTGTTCTTATATTTTTTGAGTGGTTGCCATTTGATTCTGACTTACAAAAAGTGTCCTATTTGTTTCTTCTTTGTCCACATTGCTATGTAGTTTAGAATGAATGGCTAAGTTCCTAACCGATTGAATATTGCGTACCATACACTCTAGAAGATTGAGCATTCATTAAACAAATGCTGAACTGTCTCTACCACACCACACCCTCCAAGTCCAACACATAAACTTTGGAACACACGCCACACAAATGATGAGACTTTAAAGGGGGCGGATTTATGCCAATTCTTTTGTCATTTGGATATACTCTGTGTGCCAATCCAGACTGAATTCTATCAGCAGTTTTAACCAAGTTTTGATTAAGTTTTGGTCTATCAATGTTATACAAACAATATCTCTCCAAAAACTGCAAATCATTTTTGTTGTTGTTGAGCGAAAATTACACGTACAACACTAAAAAAATGTAAAATATAAGATTTTTGGAGAGCCAAAAAGAAATATACCTTATCAAAATGTTTAAGTTAATTGAAATCTTACCTTATGTCATTTGTAACTTTAGATAAAATGATGCAGCAACCAAACCAAGATTCCTCTGGAGAAGAGAACGATATCCAAAGCAACACGCATCCAAATCTACCCTTTTTCAGCTTTAAAACGATAATGACATCTACAAGAAATTGTGGTCCTGAGAATAAGCTTGGACAAGGTGGATTTGGCTCTGTCTATAAGGTAAGTGAAACTCTACATTAAGCTATTGATGCAAGATGTGGCAACAACCTTCGCCTCTTTATATTCACTTCAATCGCATTATAAAAAAATGATGCATGAATAATGAAATGAGATTTAAGAGACAATCATTTCAGGGCTTCTTGGCAAATGGACAAGAAATAGCAGTGAAAAGATTGTCCAGAGATTCTGGTCAAGGAAAAGAAGAGTTTAAGAATGAAATTGAACTTTTAGTTAAACTGCAACACAGAAATCTAGTGAGATTGCTCGGTTGTTGCTTGGAAAAAGAAGAAAGGATGCTAGTTTATGAATACCTACCAAACAAAAGCCTAGACTTCTTTATATTCGGTATGCCTCTCTCTGATTCAATCATTGTCTCTTTAACCTGAATAAACTTGTAGTTAGACAAGCATAATAGTGACTTAATGTAACCTGTAACTTAAGGGCATATGCTAATTCTGGCGTATAGCTCCTCAATGTAACCTGTTTCAAAAACAAGCTACTCAACGTGACAAACTCAAACTTCACATAATTGTAAACAATCAACATTAGTTCAATTTTTTAAAGTAAGAACGCAATTTGGAGAACATGTTACAGGTCAAACCTATTCCTATTCTCGTAAAAATATCTATTATAAAATTTAGGCCTTAAAACAATTAGCAGGGACATAACATCAAACTCGACGCCTTTCAGTAACACTGATTTGAGCGTTGGCCTATTTATAGCCTTGTAAAGATGTTTTATAGCCTTGCATGTTTTAAAATAATTACAAGAAATTTGCAGATGTGCCTACACTCCTTATCGGTCACAAGATGATTGATGATTCAACATATTATCTACTTTCATACACTCATTGACAGTTTGCTAAATTCTATATTTCATGGTTATGTGGAAATAATGACTTCCTTGTCTTCCTGATATATAAATAAAATTTTATTTTCCTTTTCCATTACATATTTTATAAGTTCCTATGAAGTTAAGCTCAATATGCAATTAATGATTGCTAATATGCACAACTCAGATCAAAACCAAAGGTCATCATTGGATTGGGTTATGCGTTTTGAAATTATTTGTGGGATTGCTCGAGGTGTTTTATATCTTCATCAAGATTCAAGGCTGAAAATAATTCATAGAGATCTAAAAGCCAGCAACGTTCTCCTTGACGCTGCAATGAATCCCAAAATCTCAGATTTTGGTATGGCTAGAATATTTGGAGAAGATGAAATCCAAGCAAGAACAAAAAGAGTGGTCGGAACATAGTAGGTGTCATATCCTTATATTCACCATGATTATAGAGATGTCCCCATGTTCTCTAACGATTTTGTATAATTGCAGTGGATATATGTCACCTGAATATGCAATGGAAGGACGATATTCAACAAAATCTGATGTCTTCAGTTATGGGGTCTTACTACTGGAGATTATTGCTGGCAAGAGAAACACACATTGTGAAACAGGAAGAGACTCCCCAAATTTAATTGGGCATGTAAGTTATATATAATAAAAAGTGTAGCCTTAAAATTGGCCAATAATTTAATGGTGCATGATGTACTTATTTAATCATTATGTTATGCATTTGTAGGTGTGGACACTATGGACAGAAGGAAAAGCCTTGGATATGGTTGATCAAGCACTGAACCATTCTTATCCTTCTGCTATAGTTCTAAGATGCATTCAAATTGGACTCTTGTGTGTGCAAGAAAATGCAATTAATAGACCATCAATGTTAGAAGTTGTTTTCATGCTAGCCAATGAAACACCTCTTTGCCCACCTCAGAAACCAGCATTTTTATTCAATGGAAGCCTAGATTTGCAAGAGTCGTCAACTTCAGGAGGAGGATCTTCAATAAATGAACTAACAGAAACTACCATCAGTGCTCGCTGAAAGCTACCCTAATCAAATATGTAAATTTTTGGTTCATCCTAGTACCAAATATGTGTAGTCACTTTATGGTATTGTAAGATGAATAGTTCGAGTATATGTCCATTTCAATAAACTTAGTAGTTGAATTTGGATTTTAACACAATGTTTTAGAAGTGATCACAAGTTTTTGTTTTATTATTTGGAATTGGTATTTGACACAATGCTTTAGCATTGGATTGATGAATTCAAGGTAGGGGATAAACCAGTCAAAAAAATGTAATTGATGTAAATTTAAGGGTTAAATATATTTTTTAGTCTCTCCAATATTTCATTTTTTGTCTCTGTAGGAAAAATTCAATTTTAATCCCTATAAAACTATTTTGCAAGCAATTAGTTCTTGCTGAAATGAAACACATTTAATTATCCCCACTTAATTATCTCTTAACTTTTAAAATAATTTAGTGATTATTTTCAACTATATTTAGGACATTATAAAAAGTTTCTCCACAAAGATGTTAATATGAAATAGGTTATAAGAGATGGTGTATCATATCATATGAACAGATTATGTGTTTGTTTTTTTACATGGAATATTATAGCTACTAAGTTTACTTTCCTTGTATGAATACAGGTACCATTGTTTAGCTATCGACACCAATTGTCACTCTCCTCTCAATCACAAACCTCTCTAAATTTGCCATGAATGGGCGCTTGCGTCGTCGTCATATCTCTAAATTTGCCATGAATTGGAGCATTATCTTCAGAAATCACTAGAACGAATCACTGTTAATCGTCGCAGCTAGACAGGTTAGGGCTGGTGCAAAATAACAGATTGGGAAAGGCTAATTTTGTTCTTGATTTTGACTTTTGTCTTAGAATGGGCATGAGTAACATTTTTTTTGTTAATCCTTTGGTTCTCAAAGAAAGGAATCTGCTAATCCGGAGTTTGAAAGGGATGTAAGTAAAGTTTAGCAAAGATTGTTCCACCTAGAAATCGATCTCAGATTTTTTGAACAATTCGCCGTGGAACACATTAACCACTTAAGCTCAATTAGGCTCGAATTTTGATCTAGAAATAATTTAAATCCAAACTTTAAATTTGGACCGTTCGATCAAGATCGACTAGTTTAAATGTGTTGACTGCATGCAATCAAACTACACTGAATTCAAATTTGGTGATATTCTCTTCTTGCATCTAACTAATATCAGTCAAGTAGGACCTCAATTGATGGCAAAACTCTTTCTCAAGAGATTTAACATCGCTGCATTCTCAAAGCTCGATTCAAACTCATACCCTTCCGATCTCACTGCTCTTGGGTTTTTAAATAACTTTTTTGACAGTGTTAAATGGATTAGGCTACATTTTTAAACTTAAGGGAAGGGGAGGGGAGGGGAATGAAATATCCTTATCTTTCAAGTTAGCATCTCCCTTAACGTTTTATCATAAGCAATTTCAGTTAGATATGTATTTATTTTTTCAATGGTATAATTTAAGCTTGACAAAAACAATTATGCATTTTATGAAAATAATACTTTGTTATGCAGTGTACAAGAAATACAGAACTAGATCAAAAATGGAAAAATTTACCATTTCTTACAAGTCATTATGACAGCCCATGACCGTCATTGAGGTGAACTGCTAAGCCTAATTAGTAATTACGTATGGGTCAATCTTTGTGTCTGCAAAGTCAAATACTTCAAAATATATTCCTAGCCCCTTGCATGTATGAAAACTAAATCATTTTGTATTCACTTTTAACACTTTCATTAGAAGTGTCAATGTCACTATTCCATTTTTGACAAAATATAATAAAAGTAGTCATTCAAAGTTTAGTGTATGAGTTAGTCAAATCATGTGAGTAATGCATTGTTGAATTGAATAGCTAAATGTATCTCAGTCAATGGAAAATTTCAATTTTCTCCTCATAAAATGCAAGAGGGGTATGAAAGAGGAGCTCATTGGCTTCCAAAAAAAATGAAAGAGAAGCTCAATGGACTATGCTAAATATATTTTCTTCCTTGTCAAAGCTCATAATCATAAACACAAGTTGTTGGTTTTACTTTCCTCTTTGATTCTACTACTTCTCACCTCTGTTTGCTCTTGTTCTTCTGATACCATATCTACCGACAAACCATTAAGAGATGGCGAGCTTCTGATTTCTAAATCTAAAATGTTTGCTCTTGGATTCTTTGCTAAAGGAAAATCCACTTCTCGCTATGTAGGAATTTGGTACTACAATTTGTCAATCCAAACTGTTGTTTGGGTTGCAAATAGAGATGATCCGATCAATGACACTTCTGGAATTCTATCAATCAACTCAAATGGAAATCTAGTTCTCAACAACAACCTTAGCACCATTCCCATTTGGTCTACCGATGTTTCACTCCAGCAATCACAGATAAATAGTACCGACGTTATAGCTCAACTATCGGATATAGGAAACTTTGTTTTGATGTTAAACAGAACCAAAACTGTCATATGGGAAAGCTTTGATTATCCCACGGACACTTGGCTTCCATATCAAAGGCTTGGTTTTGATAGAAAAACTAATCAAAGTTGGTTCCTTCAATCCTGGAAGACAGAGGATGACCCTGGAAAAGGTGCCTTCACGTTGAAATTCAGCACCGTTGGTAAAACTCAGCTGTTTATGTACAAACATAACCTGCCATGGTGGCGTGGTGGACCTTGGAATGGAGCACTATTAGCAGGTGTGCCTAATGCGAAACGAAATAGGGACACTTTTAACGTTTCTTTTGTTCAAGATGATAACAATGTAGCACTAACATATAACATGGTTGATAAGTCTGTCATTACTAGGATGGTGGTTCAGCAATCTGGTTTCTTTCAAATATTAACGTGGGACAATAAAAAGAGTCAATGGAACCAGTTCTATTCACAACCAACAAACCAATGTGATAACTATGGAACATGTGGATCAAACAGTAACTGTGACCCTATGAACTTTGCGGACTTTAAGTGTGCTTGTTTACCTGGTTTTGAACCCAAATCTCCACGCGATTGGTATGAGAGTGGAGATGGGTCAGGAGGGTGTGTAAGGAAGGATGGTTCATTTGTTTGTGGGAATGGAGAAGGGTTTATCAAAATTGTAAGCTTGAAAGTTCCTGATACATCAATGGCAAATGCCAAAGGTGGTTTGAGTTTGGAAGAATGTGAGAAAGAATGTTTCAGAAACTGTTCTTGTACTGCCTATGCAGTTGATAATGTGAGTAATGGTGGAAGTGGGTGTTTGGCATGGCATGGTGATTTAATGGACATTCAAAAAGTAAGTGATCAAGGCCAAGATTTATTTTTACGTGTCGATAAAGTTGAACTAGGTAAGAAATTCCCTCTTACTGTTTTTTTCTTTCTAAATTTGACCCCACTTAGGTGTAGTTTGAACTTCTTTGAACTTGTTTCTTCTTGTCAGCCAATTACTACAGAAAAAGCAATGGAGTCTCTCATAAAAAGAGGTTGGCTGCAATTTTGGTAACTTCTATAGTTGCTGTTGTCGTCCTCCTCCTCTCCTGTGTGTATTGCAAGTGGAAGAAAAAGAGAAAGGGTGTGTGATTTATTTTTAAGGATCGTATCTCCAGATCTTTATATTTCATTATTATTTGCAATCTGTCTTACAAAAAGTGTCATTTTAGTTTCTTCAGTTTCAGCTATTATTTTTGTGGTGTTCAACTATTACATGGATTGTGTGCTATACCGTACATGATTGTTATGCATACAATCTCTCCAAATTTCCTTAGCAAACCGCTAATAATGTCTATGTTTTGACTGAATAATTGTAATATTATTATTAATTGGGGATCATTGCATCCTTCAAAATGTTTAAGTTGATTGAAATCTTACCTCGTGCCATTTGTAACTTCAGATAAAATGGTGCGGCAATTAAACCAAGATTCATTTGGAGAAAAGAACGGTGCTCAAAGTAACACACATCCAAATCTACCCTTTTTCAGCTTTAAAACAATAATGACAGCTACAGGAAATTGTGGTAATGAGCATAAGCTTGGACAAGGTGGATTTGGCTCTGTCTATAAGGTAATTAAGTGAAACTCTACATTGAGTTACTGATGCAAGAAGTGAAAACCTCCTTCACCTCTTTGTATTCATTTCAGGGTTGCTTGGTTAGTGGACAAGAGATAGCAGTGAAAAGATTGTCCAGTGATTCAGGTCAAGGAAAAGAAGAGTTTAAAACTGAAGTTACACTTTTAGTTAAACTCCAACACAGAAATCTAGTGAGGTTGCTCGGCTGTTGCTTTGAAAAAGAAGAAAGGATGCTAGTTTATGAATACCTACCAAACAAAAGCCTAGACTTCTTTATATTCGGTATGTCTCTCTGCGACTCACTAGCCTGAATAAACTTGTATTAGACAAGCATAAACCATTGTGGCATTCGGTATTTGCATTAATATTTTGATGAGTTCCTATGAAATTACGCTCAATATGCAATTAATATTTCCTAATATTTCAATTTTTTGGAAACATAAACTGTTCAACTCAGATCAAAACCAAAGGTCGTCAATGGATTGGGGCAAGCGTTTTGAAATTATTTGTGGGATTGCTCGAGGTGTTTTATATCTTCATCAGGATTCAAGGCTGAAAATAATCCATAGAGATCTTAAAGCCAGCAACGTTCTCCTTGATGCTGCAATGAATCCCAAAATCTCAGATTTTGGTATGGCTAGAATATTTGGAGAAGATGAAATCCAAGCAAGAACAAAAAGAGTGGTTGGAACATAGTATGCATCATACCGTTATATTCATTAAGATTATAGAGATGAATCTGTATTTTGTATGAGGTTTAACTATTTTGTAAAATTGCAGTGGCTATATGTCACCGGAATATGCAATGGAAGGACGATATTCAACTAAATCAGATGTCTTCAGTTTTGGTGTTTTGCTACTGGAGATTATTGCTGGCCAAAGAAACACACATTGTGAAACAGGAAGAGCCTCCCCAAATTTAATTGGACATGTAAGTTATATTAAAAAAATAAATAAAAAAAAGGAGGTAGCCTTAAAATTGGCCGAAAATTTAATGGTGTATGATGTGATTATTTAAAGATTGTGTTGTACCATTGTAGGTGTGGACACTATGGACAGAAGGAAGGGCCTTGGATACAGCTGATCCTGCACTAAACCAATCTTATCCTTCTGATATAGTTCTGAGATGCATTCAAATTGGACTTTTGTGTGTGCAAGAAAATGCAATTAATAGACCATCAATGGTAGATGTTGTTTTCATGCTATGCAATGAAACACCTCTTCACCCACCTCTAAAACCAGCATTTTTATTCAATGGCAACCAAGATTTGCAAGAACCATCAACATCAGGATCTTCAATAAATGAAGTAACAGAAACTACCATCAGTGCTCGCTAAAAGCTACGTTAATCAAATATATAATGTTTTGGTTCATACTTTTTTATCAGAATTGAGTTGGTAGACATTTCTAGAGGTTGTTGAGAAACAAGTATGTGTAGTCACTTTGGGGTATTGTAAAATGAATACTGGTTTAGACCTCATGGTGTATACTAGATTTTATGTTATCACTATGAAAATCTGCATTGCTAGACCAACTGTGCATAAGTATAAAATATATATATATATAAGATATTTACTCATGAGTTTTCTACCATTGGAAATTTCTAAGAGCTTAAAGACTATGCACTGACGATGTAAATGTATATGCACAATTATCCACTTGAATTCTCAAAGATTAAAGAAAACAACAGTAATGCATACTATTATATTAACTGGATTTTACATTATTCATACAAATACACGCTTACAGCGATGTGGCTTTACTGAGTTACTTACATAAGGGAGTACTCCTTGTAAAACATTTACATGATCATTTCAAACCTTAGTGGTGATCCCTATAAAATACACTAGCATCATACAATAAACATGGCCTTTAGCGAGCTTCGACCATAGTCATACTTACATCATTTACTGAGTAAGTTCCTTCACTGGTTGATGGATTTGAAGTCTCATAATTACTTTTCTTGAAAATAAATGCTGGTTGTTTTGGAGTGGGAAGAGTTGAGTCACTACCCAACATAGAAACAACAGCTGACATAGATGGTCTGTCAACAGCAAAATCTTGTACACATAAAAGCCCAATTTGGATGCATCTTTGAACTTCAAGCTCAGAGAATGACTCTCCTAATGATTGATCAACAATCTCCATGGCTTTGTCTTCTCTCCATAGATCCCATATCTACATCAAACATCAATTGAACTTACTAGATTAATTAGACTATACATTAAAATATCAATTTGAATTAGAGTATAGTTTCTAAGAAATACTGACATGTCCAACTAAATTTGTGGATGCATCTTCTGCATATTGACCACTGTTCTTTTTGCCTGTAATAATCTCTAGCAGCAAAACTCCAAAGCTGTATACATCAGACTTCACCGAAAATTGTCCTTCCATGGCATACTCTGGAGACATATAACCACTGTAAAAGTAAAATACAGATAAATGAGATCACTAAAATTACAATAGAAATCTTAGTAACATAATGCATGGAAATAACTAGGTGTTTACGGTAAATACTTACTAGGTTCCAACAACACGATTTGTAATTGCTTCAACTTGATCTCCTCCAAACATTCTAGCCATACCAAAATCTGCAATTTTTGGGTTCAATGCAGTGTCCAACAAGACATTGCTGGCCTTTAAGTCTCTATGAATAATTCTTAATCGCGAGTCGTGATGAAGATATAAGATCCCTCTAGCGACACCACAGATAATATCAAACCGCTTTCTCCAGTCTAGCTCGGAACTTTTAGATTTATCTAGACCGAAAATTCATGGTACAATGAGTGAATTAAGTATGTTGAATCAATTGTTTAGGAAATGACATTGATATATATCCAAAGTGACAACTTATGTACTAATGAAGCAAAGGTGGAATTAAAACAACACTTACCAAAAATGAAAAAGTCTAAGCTTTTGTTAGGCAAATACTCATAGATTAACATCTTCTCTTCTCCTTGAACACAGCAACCTAAAATCCTCACAAGATTTCTGTGTTGGAGTTTTGAAATCAAAACAACCTCATTTTTAAACTCTTCTATGCCTTGTCCGGAATGCTTTGACAGTCTCTTTACTGCAATTTCCATTCCATTGCTTAATATACCCTAAAACCATCATCCAAAGTAAACCTAATCATTTTCCTTTGCTAGAGAAATTGTGTTGTGAAATGTAAACATATATTTAAATTTTCAAAAAAAATTGGCATTGATACAATATAATGCATTAAAACCGATGCTAACGGAAATTGGCTACCTTATAAACTGAGCCAAAACCACCTTCACCAAGCTTGTTAACAATTGAAAAACTGTCAGTTGCAGCAGCTACGGAGCTAAGATCAAAGAATGGTAAATTTGAATTGTTTGCACTGTCAAATTCTTGCTGATCAGAGTCACCAAAGCTAAGACGAAAGGAAAACTTGCGATCCCTTCTTGACCCTGTTATCAAACAAGGAAACAAACACATTTCAGCATGTCAATAGAATCAAGAATCATACCACAATGGCAAGTTTGATAAGAATTTTATTACATTTTTTCCTTGCTTTTACAAACCAATACACCAAAATGGTCCCCAGGAACAATATCAAACAAGTACAAACGACTACAAGTGCCACCATTCCCTTTTTGCCAAGAGAACCATACGGATGTTTTGCATACACAGCTGCAAAGTGCAAATCCAAAAATCTCATAAGTAGAATAAATAATGACCAAATAAATTAAATAGTGTAATTAATATTAAAAACACCTACTTAATGCAGAGAGTCAGAGACTATATTGACAGCGTCAAACATATTCAAGGGTCAAAATGACTGGTAACAAGTTTCAAAAACATTCTTAAGTATAACATATTGAAAACATTATTCTAAGAATTTTTTCAAGTAAAAAAGGAGAGTACCTACCCAATTCATGCTTATCCACACGTACATACAAATCTTGTCCTACTTGTGTGTAAGTCCTTGTATCCTCCATATCACCATGCCAAGTAACACACCCACTTTGCAACATCTCATTTTCACTTGTAAATGCAACACAAGAACAATCCCCCAAACACATCTCTCTACACTCCTTCAATCCCAAACTCTCATTCACACGTGTCATCGATGTATTCGGTACCTTCACAGGTGCCACTTTCACAAACCCTTCCCCATTTCGACACGTGGACACATTCGACTTCCTCACACACCCACCCGACCCATCTCTCAAATACCATTCCCTCTCAAACTTCGGTTCAAATCCTGGTAAACACTCACACTCAAATTTTTCCGCATTATAGGGGTCACAATTCGAGTTCAACCCGCATTGCTTAAAATTATCACATTCCTCCTTCGGGCCGAACCATATTTGAAACCATCTATTTTCCTTTGGTTGCCACGTCAGCCTCCTCACGTGACCCGAGTCTTCTAAAACCATTCTTGATATCACCCTTGGATCTTTCACACCATACTCTATAAAAACTTCATCTACGTTGTTAACAAAACTAACATTGAAGATAAAAGTCGGAGTCATTTCGGGTACTCCGCTCCATCTTTGACCCGTCCACGACCCTGTTCTCCATACTGGAACTTTATTATTTCTGTATAGAAACAGCTGTGGAAACCCGGTTGGGTCGATCCGGTATGTCAAGTTCCCGGTTCCTGGATCATTAGGAGACTTCCAAGATGTTAGGAACCGGTTCAAACCGGTTTTTTTGTCCAACCCAAGTTTCATGAAAGGAAGTAGAGTGTTAGTTGGAAAGTCAAAACTCTGCCACACAATGTTTTTTCCATTGTTATGAGTCAAAACAAAGTTTCCATTGTCTAAAAGCTTAGCCGAAACATTGCCAAATGAAGGTGAAACAGAAACGTTGGAAGACCAAATAGGTTTAAGGTTTTTGTTGTTGTTGAGGTTGTTGTTATGGAGTACGAGGTTTCCGTTATTGATGGAGACAACACCGGAAGTGTTGTACAAAGGAGTGTCTCTATTTGCAACCCAAACAATGGTTTGTTCTGAGATTTTGTTGTACCATATACCAAGATATCGTGTTTTAGAATCTTTCTGCAGGGTGAAGAAACCAAGTGCAAAGGTTGCTCCAGGGTTAGAGACCAAAACATCGTTGTCTTTCAATGATTGGTTCAGTGTTATGGTGTCAAGTGAGTGGCAAGAAGGATAGTAAAGAATCAAAACCAGAAAAAGAAGAAGAAGCTCTTTCATAGTGTTGTGAATAGCATTTGATGAATGAAAAAGCTTAGAAGAAGAAATGAACAAGTTGAATTTGAGTTACTTTTATCATTTATGATGAGAATGCGTGCTCATGAGTTGTTATATATGGGTCCTGTGAGTAAAGGAGTTTGATTGAGACATATAACTAAAAATTGAATAATCGGTACTTGGTAGTTGCATGATATTAAATTCTTAGGGGACTCATGTGGTTCTAGAGAGAGGCACATAGTTAGTAAATCTGTTTGTTAGAAATTAAAGATATAATCTGACTTGATTCTTCATGGACAGTTCATGCTTGTTGTACAAATTAGTACCATCAATCACTTTGTTCACTTCACAAGAAAGAAGAAACTACCTCGTCTTAGTTCAGTTGAAATAATAATAATTAGGAGTATAACTTATAAGAACCAACCAAATTGCTTTTTTTTTTTTTTTAATCTAAACGAACTTAGTCAATCAAATTCGATCTCATTTAGGTATTGGTTTTACGTCATTCAAAATTGATAATCCAAGATACAAACTTGTAGAAGCATTGCTTATGTTTTTATCACAAGCAATGGTAGATCTAGAAATTTGATTTCTACCACTGTGTGCTTAGCTTTAAATAAGTGATAAAAATCAAAAGAATAATTATTAAAATTAATGTTAACTTATTCTATTTTACCTTTATTTTTTAAAATAATTTACGGAGGTCACAGTTATTTTATTTAGGGAAATGCTAACGAACGCCCATGTGACACTCTGTAAGGGTCTTAAAAGTTCAATTTTTATGAAAAATTGTATATTCAATACATTGAATTAAACTATTTAATTTTTTAAAGAAATAATTACTTAATTTAAAATGTTTAAAAATGTCTCAAGGACACTTGTTAGCAAGACCATTTTATCTATGGAAACAACAAAAAGTTAATAGACATAAAATATATAAAAAAATAAAAATCTATTTTTTTGTGAAGGTATGCAGCGCTGGAAAGATAGTTTCTCTAACACTTCTTTATTTCCAACACTCACTCTACTACTCGGAAAGAAATAAGAGTGTTTTTTTTTTGAAGAGGCTAAAATGAATTATATCACCAAATCAAAGAGTTCTACCTAGCACAAGATATACCAGAAAAGAAAAATGAGTCACATACAATATTTACAAGAAAAAACAGAAACAACAAGGCTGAAAGAAAGAAGAGTGTTGATTCAAGATATGCAAAGAACAAAGATAGATGAAAAAGAATTTCACATTTAGTGCTACAAATGCATAATTTATGTCTTCCATATATTCAATGTGTCGACTAAAATGTTCGCATCAACCCCTTAATCTTACTATATCGTTTAGAAAGAAAAAAGAGTAAATCATCCAAGACATTGTAGGAGTTGGACTAGCATCTCCTGCAATTTGAGAATAGACAAAAAAAAAGACTTTGATTTTGAATAACGTTAAAAAATTTGGTCTTTGTAGTTTGACGGTAAGAGACATGATTAAGGGACTAATGAATAATATAATTCATGAACAAATTTGTTGATAAACAATATAAATTATGGACTAGTTTGATAGTAAATTAGATACAATTTAACCCGATCCTTTAGAAGATACTAGCTCATTTTACACCATTGCTTTATACACCTCTCATTTCACCTAATTATTTCATAATAAAGTAAAATGTAGTAAAATGCAAATAAAACTTAGATAAAAATATAACCTTGTTCTGATAAAACTTAGTAAAATGCAAATAAAACTTAGTAAAATGCAAATATAACCTAGTATAACAGGCAGACAGTTCTGTTCATGTGTTTTAGTTGTTCTGAAACTTCAAAATTAACCATTTATTTTCATCAAAGAATGTATTTGTTGTCAAATTTCTTCTCAAACCCAACAAGTAAGTGGTAACTTCCTCTTGTTTTGTTGCTGTTGAAGTTTAGGGTTGTTTAATTGTTGCTCAAATAGAAATTGTTTAGGGTTTGACTAGCGAAATATAGTAATATGATTTATATGTATTGCTTATGTATGGGGATTTAGTTATTGTTTGTAATTACTGAAATGTGATATTGAAATTTTGTGTAGAATTTATTTCCTGGGTCAACGAAACTCATCAGCTATCTTCCAATGCATATTTTTCCATTTTTACTTCCATTGGAAGTTATCTTCTTATGTATGTTTTTCCTTTATATATATATATATATATATATAGGAAGATAACTTCTGATGCAATCGGTCGCAACTTTTGATTGTTTTAAACATGTGTAGTTTGGAGGGTATGTGAGCAATTGATGGATGAAACCATTCCCAATTTTTTTAAAAGAGAAAAATAGGACATGGTTGAATATTGTTGATGGCCACCACAATCGCAACAAAAGTGCTAACAATACTTTCTCAACATTTTTTTAGTTACCTTTCTTGTATCATGATTGATAATTTCCTAGTGCGTACTTGGACTGTTATATCCTTTAAAAAAAATAACTCAACATCAGGGCAGATGGAGGTAGTGACTTAGGTGGGCTTGTGCCTGCACTAAATATTTAGGATTTTTTTTAACTCCTAAAATGCAGTAATATTTTATAGAACAATTGATATTTTGTTGAAATTACCCACACCTTTCACACCACATCTATCTATTGGCCCACACTTACATCTTCTCTTTGCCTACACATGTGACAGAACAACAAAAATTTTACCTTATTTCTAGATATAAAATTAATAAAAAAATTACAATCAACCAAAAAATGAAGACATGAGAGAAGTTACTATTTTCACAACCCACACGCCCACACTACACAACACAATTAAAACACATCTCTCTCTCATTTGTTCAGTTCCCTCCCTTCCCTGCCATCAAACATCCATCCGTCACCATTTTCTTTTCTTGTTGCAAAGGACGCGGTCATAGGAGTACAAAACGAATCACAATTTAGTGTCATCGCGCTTATTGACGATGAAAAAAGCATTCAATATTTTTAAAATATGGACAATCTTAAAAAAAAGTTATGATGTATATTTGTCATATATATATATATATATATATATATATATATATATATATATATATTGATTTCTTCAAAAAAATTGTGCCCCACTTTTGAAAATTTCTAGATCCGTCGTTGCTCAACATATAAAAAAAAAAATCAACTCAATATATCTATATGTATTGCATATAGAATGGAAGTATATGTCACATTTTGAAATAATTATTTTGCTTCTGACAATAACATCTAATTTTATAACAATTACAATATATTTGTTTACTTTGACAACAACACTCCTTAGGTATTGTCTCATGATATACAATTGCAGTATATTATGACACCAAACATTTTAAATTTGTATGCCTTATTGGTCATAATAGTTCATTATATACTTTTTTTTTTAGAGTTACTTTTATTGAAATATTTTGTTTATGCCACAATCACACGGATGAAAATCCTAGTATATATATATATATATATATATATATATATATATATATATATATATATATTGTAAAACGTTCTTCATATAAAATTTAGAATACAAATATTGTTCACAGAAACATAATATATGTAAAGAAATATTGGTGTAGTGGCAAATTAATTCCCACATTTTACCCGTACTAACTGCTCCAACGACTTTACACTTGTCATTTCTCATGCATCACGTTTATGTCCTAAGTGACAAATACACACGGATTCATAACCCCCACGTCCTTTTTTCCTTTTCAATCTATAAATGCAAGTTAGGACAAGTCTTTTTCAAGCTTAGTATTTGAGGCAGAAAATACAAGGCTATATTCTTATCTATTCAATTAAGTGTACACCTCTTTTTGTCCAACCCTTTTTCTTTGCCATATAGTTTCGATTTCAAGGATATCGCCTTCTACACAGCTGTTGCATGATGATTGTAAGAAGCATCATGCTCATGCCCTTTACTTTTTGTTTGTAAATAAGAAATATTGATCGATTTAACTCACAAATAAATGATGGATAAGAACCAAATTCAAATATTTGGTAAACCTTAAATATGACAATGACCACCACAAACCTCATGAAAATTTAGAAGTAATATATATGCAGCAGCGTAGCCCTTCATTAACAAGGTTAGCCTTGACTACCCCAAAAAATATATTAATCTTCAATTAGTTGGTATAAATTTATATTCGGCTACCCTAAATAATAAACATTGAGCTACCCCAAACAAATTCAATTGTCGAAAATTAGCATAAACAAATTAAATGGACATTGATTTTCTTGCAAATTACCTATTTATTTACATTGGAAAAGATATTATTAATCTATTTAGTAAACGGTTAATTATGGATAAAATTAGCTTCTTGAAATGCATTTTACCCAACTTTTTTAAATAGCCATTGTCAATTTTTATCCGTTGTTGTTGCTTTAATTTACATTTCATATAAGTAAAAATTATTGCCATTTTTTTTCATGTATTGATTAATTTTCGGATTAAATTTGTTTTTAGCCTTTATAACACTTGCGATTTTTGAGTTATGTTTCTAAGATTTTGTTTGATTTTAGTTCTTAATTTTTTGTTAGAGATTAAATACAAGACTAAAGACAATTCTTTTTTTTTGTAAAATTTTAAAAAATCGAGAAGAAAATTGAATAATTTTTTTTGTAAGGACTAAACCTAAAATATTATAATCTATGGGACTAAAAACATTTTTATCCTTTAATTTAATATATTCGTTTTAAAAATATTTTATTGTTCTTTTATATTTGGCCCCTGCATACATTTTTTGCTAGCTTCACCGTTGTATATATGTGTAAAAATAAGATTGCATGTAAACTCAATTATATTTGAAAATTAGGTATATAAAATTTCAGCATGAAAGAGTTTTATGCGTATATCCAATAATGTGTTGCCACATTATTTAATAAAATTGTCTTTTTTCAACTTATTAATGATGTAGTAACATATCTTTAGATACATGTTTAAAACTTTTTACACAAATAATATAATGAATGATATAATTTAAAATGAATGTATAGTAAACTTTTTTTTTATCGAGGAAATGTATTAAACTTGTGAGCTCATTTAATCTCATCACTATTAATCATGGTCCACACGTGACCGTGATTTTATATTTCATTGTACATTATGGATTATGGGTCTCTTAGAATTGATTATTTTTTAACTTATGAATTTAAAAAGCATGTGCACCGCGAGCGAGATTGGCTCACAAATTTGGACGTTTTATGTTTGACTTTCTGCCATATATTGCCCTTTTACTCAGTCATTGATGGTCCTTAATGTGCCATGCCATGACGATTTGAGATTGAGCCCTTGAGGCATATTGTCATAAAACTTCCAATATAATATAAAGCTCCCAACACTTTATTTCCCCAACAAATTTATTTATGTTCTTAAGGTCTATTTCTAGAATATTGCGTTGTCTTGTCATCTGGATTTTGAGACTTTGATACGTGAACTTAATTTAATCAGTGAAAAGAAAATTAATCATGATAAGTAAACTTGTAACGAGCCTACTATATTCACAAAATTTTATTAAGTAATTCTACATTTCTCTTGAAATATAAAATAAAACCGTACATGTGAACCAAATAACTAAGTGGTTGTCGTAATGTGGTTAATAAGTTTTAGTTATGGGTGAAGGTTAGCTATTTTAATTAACTTGGGCTAAAAGTTATAGAAGTTTAATTAAAAAAAAACTATATTGACTATGAAATTTAGTGTCACGTCATTAAATTATGTTACCTAAGTGTAAATTGGGAGAAAATTGGATAGGGGTTTACCAAATCATAAAGGGCGAAAACATAATAAGGAACTAAGTTGTGACCGAAACCGTACAACTATAATATTCAAGGGGCATGTGCAATTAAGCCAAAAATATAAGGAGAGTAATTCAGTTCTTTATTTTATAATTTTTTTAAATTAGTTTTGCTAACAAGTGTTCTAAATTAACTAAGGGTTAAAAAAGGAACATTTTTCATTAGAATTCAAGTTAAATACTTGTAAATGTAATAAACCATATTTTCTATACAAACTTATTACTTATTTATATGTCTTGACTTCTTGACTAATGTTTTAAGGATATAGTTAACATTTTCACTTTGTTTTTCCTTCTTTTCATAGGCTCCTTCCGCCGGAGATAATTTTGTGGCAAAATTATTTTAGGGTTCTTTATCTTATTTATTTCCAACAGTTGAGTCCTTTATATTTGTTTGTCTTATTCAAATCCTTTATCTCTCGAAACGTTTACAAGTTAGTCCTTTTTTCATTTTCATTAAAAAAACATTGATGAAGTTATCCACAAATGATTATTCTTGATGTTTTAATTTTAATTTTATGAGTTTGATGAAAAATATGATGATGGTGAAGTTGATGAACATATGAAGAAGAAGAAGAAGATGAATATTTGTGTTTTTCCTGTGTTTTTCAACAATAAAAATTATTTTTAATAAAAAATATTACTAATAATCATACGTGACAAGTCAACTCACGCTTTTTTAGAAAGAAAAAATAATAATGAAAGGAATAACTTGTAAAAAAAAAAACTTGTACAAGTTTTTTTTTACAAGGACGTGTACACGTTTTAACAGTTAAACGATTTGAGCAGAACAAAAAAATAAGATAAAAGATTTAAGTGTTACAAATAAATAATTTGAACGAGACAAAAAAAAATATAAATGACTTAATTGTTACAAATAAATAAGATAAATGACCTCTTGAATAATTTTTTCTAATTTTATTTAAGATATTGTGGAATATAAATTATTAAATATGAACACATCTTTCGGTGGATATTTAAACATAAATTCGTCATATTGTAAATGTCTATCAAATTATATTGACAAAACTCTTTTTGTGAAATCACTTTTTTTTTATTCAAGGTGAAATCACTTTTTTATTTTGGCAAATGTTTTTTTTTTTTTTGACAAGTTATTTTGGCATATGTTAACATACGTCTCAAAAGCACATGTCAATGAACTCAATAAAGTATATTTATCACAAAAATCATGTATTTAATTTTTTAAAAGTCAAAATATTATTTTGATCAATGTTAAATGGTTACTTTTGGAATTTTTTTTTAATATATCTCATTATCGAACATGTTAACAAAACCTTTTTATTTTTAAGAAGATTGTTAATGAGTGTCCCTAGAACATTGATCTAAATACTAAAACAAGTAAGTTTGTATAAAAAAAATGATATGATTATTGCTTAAACAAAAGAAAAATGATATGGTTATTGTTAAAACAAGAGAAACAACTTGTATTTTTAAAATAAAATTTCTTTTAATGACATTTTAACTTTCTTTAATTTTTTTAATTAATGTCTCTACAATACTTGCTACTAGTTAACATAACTTTTTTTTTAGATAATACTAGTTAACATAACTCATACACCTTTTTCTTTAAAAAAAAACTAGCAACAAACCTGTGCTAAGCACGGGCCCGTATTCCGTACGGGTTAATTCAAAGCGAGGGGGTTATGCATCAAAGCAATGCTATATGAATTGAGAAAGAAAAAAAAAACTAATGAATAAAGTCGACGTTAAAGATAAAAACTAATGAATAGAGTTTAAAAATTATAACACCTTGAGCGAGGAACAATAAGTTGGGAAAAATCACCTATGTGAAATGGAAAGAAAAAATGGTCGAAAATTAAGCGAGTTCATACTCGTATGAAAAAGTTAATTATTAAAAAATGGTAAAAATATTAAAAATAATAAAGATGTCGTTAGGAGTCACGTGTATGAATTGAATAACTGTATTATTTAGTAACTCATTTATCATTTTTTCAGTGTTTTTTATAGTCATATTCCTAAAAGATATAATAACTAATAATAAACAACAATATAAAATATTATTATATAATATGACATGGGGACCTGACTTATTTGATTCTCGGTTGTTTCTAAATATGATGAGATCTGCAGGTTTCAAGGTCTCTTGTTTGCCTACACTTTGGTTCTTCAAGCTCGAAAGAGTTTTTATGCTTGCTGTTTATTTTGTTAGTTCTTAAAACTTGAATTTTGATATCGTGCTGACGGTCGATCCATTAGTTATTATACGCATATGTTCACTTTTCATTTTTTGTAACTTGGTTTCGCGCTCATATATGAGTTCATTGGGTTGCACCCGTGATTAGTGAGTGTTTTTTTAGAGTTGATAAATCTTATGAAAGTTACTCTCTCTCTCAACTAAATTGGATCTTTTGTTACAAAAGATACAAAAGGGTAAATATATGTTGATGTATCAAAATATTAACATAGGACAAACTTGTATTTTTACATGTCATTAACATTCATAATTAGAGAATAAAATAATAGATTGTAAATTGTTTTTTTAAAGAGATTGTAAATTGTTTTTAACTCTTTAGATATTTAGAAGTTGAATTATAGAAGAATTTGTTTTTATTGAGATTAAGATTAAGTTTGTTTGTTCTTTAAAAAAAGATTAAGTTAGTGTTGTTTTATGATTTATCGAGAGAGTTTGTTTTAATTTGTTTTTAAGGGAGACAAAATAGGGGGAGATTGAAGCAAAAGACACAAAGGATATAATTTTGATGACGTGTCAAAAAATTAAGAAGGAGTAAGATTGTACTTTTGGTAGATATTAAGTTTCATATATAGAGAATAGATGTAAATTGTTTTTTTAAAGAGATTGTAAATTGTTTTTAACTCTTTAGATATTTAGAAGTCGAATTATAGAAGAATTTGTTTTTATTGAGATTAAGATTAAGTTTGTTTGTTCTTTAAAAAAAGATTAAGTTAGTGTTGTTTTATGATTTATTGATGGAGTTTATTTTAATTTATTTTTAAGGGAGGAAAAATAGGAGGAGATTGAAGCAAAATACACAAAGGATATAATTTTGATGACGTGTCAAAAAATTAAGAAGGGGTAAGATTGTATTTTTGGTAGACATTAAGTTTCATATATAGAGAATAGATGTAAATTGTTTTTTAAAGAGATTGTAAATTGTTTTTGCCTCTTTAAATATTTAGAAGTTGAATTATAGGAGAATTTATTTTTATTGAAATTAAGATTAAGTTTGTTTGTTCTTTAAGAAAAGATTAAGTTAGTGTTGTTTTATGATTTATCGAGAGAGTTTGTTTTAATTTGTTTTTAAGGGAGAAAAAATAGGGGGAGATTGAAGCAAAAGACACAAATGATATAATTTTGATGACATGTCAAAAAATTAAGAAGGGGTAAGATTGTATTTTTGGTGGACATTAAGGGTCGATCCATGGAAAGATAAAAGAAAGAAAGGATAGGGAAAGAAAGTGAGTGGATACAGTGTTTTTCCACCGTTTGGCACCACTTCAAAAAGATGAGGAAAGAAAGTTTTGAGGTGGGACCCACGCTCAAAAACTTTCCGCGGGTCCAAGGTCGGAAACATGTAAAATGCACCAACTTCATGAGAAAATGTCAAAAATAGCCTTGATGTAATATGTTATTTGCATTGTGCCATTTTTCTAGGCATTAACATGGTGCATAGTAGATTATGCTAGGCAAGTTATGATTTTGGCACATACTCTACAAATTTATTCTCCCGCCGTAAAATAAATACTTAAATTGTTACGTCTAAATTAAAACATATTTAAATGTGCAGATAGAATATTTAATTTAAAATGATATATGTAGCCAAAACTTTTTAAAGATGTAATTGTCCTTTTACAAATATACACATCATTATTTTCTTCCACTTTCTATTCACTTTCTCTTATACCAAACAACTAAAAATATCTTCTCACTTTCTACTATCATTCTTTCCTTATACTTTCATTCTTTTCACTTTATTTCCTTAAACTTTCTTCTGCAAACCAAACATACCCTAAGTTTCATATATAAAGAATAAATGTAAATTGTTTTTTTAAAGAGATTGTGAAATTTTTTAACTTTTTATATATTTAGAAGTTGAATTATAGGAGAATTTGATTTTATTGAGATTAAGATTAAGTTTGTTTGTTCTTTAAAAAAAATAAGTTAGTGTTGTTTTATGATTTATCGAGAGAGTTTGTTTTACTTTGTTTTTAAGGGAGAAAAAATAAGAAGAGATTGAAACAAAAAATACAAAAAGATATAATTTTGATCATATATCAAAAAATTAAAAAGAAATAAGATTGTATTTTTGATAGACATTAAATTTAGAATAGAAACTCGTAAACCTTTATCGCCACTCGTTAGACTTTTTTTTTCTTTCAAAGAAGCAAGACCCTGTTTTTATTTTTAACATAAAACAAATGTCATTATTGATTCCCTCTCTTTTTCGCCAAAGTAACCGACAAAACGTTGAAAACATTAGAGCATAGCAGCCTTTAAAAGTTTCGAAATATCCTTCTTGTTATTTTTTTAGCAAAAAATATCGTTCTTGTTTTTTTTTTTTTAGCAAAAAATATCGTTCTTGTTGTTATTCACCCATCTATGCATGATATATCAACCTACATATAATTTTTTTTAGGGGACCTACATATAAATTGTATTCCAGAAAAGTATATACTAAACTGTCTTGTTTTGGTTTTAGTCCCTGTAATTTTTTTGATAATTTTTTGTCCCTGTAAAATATTTTGTTCTTGGAAATAGTCCCTCAAAATATTTTATTTTTGAAAATAGTCCCTCCCACAAAATATTTTGCAGGGACCTTTTTAAAAATCAAAATATTTTGCAGGGACAATTTTTTTTTAAAATGGGTTCAGTCACCATGTGCCACGTGTGCAAATCATCGCAAAAGTGGGGGACATGACCAAGACCAAAACCAAAACGAGACATATTTGCAGGGACCAAAACCATATTTTAACCTTAAATTTATAAACAATAGTTATTTTGGTTCGCAAACGTGTAATGAGTAGTCATAGTAGTCATTCAATGTATTGAAATTCTTAAATAGTTCTAATTACATTTGACACTAAAATAGTCTCTCAATGCTGATATTAACTTTTTTATATATGGACTGATATGATACTAAATACTTATATGATTGTTGTGACAATGAGTAAATATGTTGAGAGACTAATATGACAATATTAGCTAGACATTTTGACGTAAAAGACTAACAAAGTGCATAATCAATGACTATTTTTAATTTTTGATACATTAAAAAATTATTATGCTACCATTTACATATATAGGGATCAAAATAATTATTACCCTTTAAATTTATCATTGCAAAAAATTCAATGTAAATATATTTATTTTGTTATCTCCATATGTGATTATTTTTATTATAAGGATTATGTTTTCTACCAAAATAAAAAATATTATGATTCGTATATTTTATAACATTAGGTTAGATTAAAGCACTTCACCAATTAACTTATGGGAAACCACTAAATTAGTACTCTAATATAGGTCCATGAAATTATAAATATTTTAAAAAGGGTTATTGACTCTATCAAATTTTACTTGTATTAGTTTTTCTGAAAACATATTAAAGACTAAATTGATAATAAATGATTAAAGATAGAGACTAAATTGATAGATGGTTGTTAATAAATAGGAACCTAATTAATGATAAGTGGTTAAATTTTAGGATACTGTCTAATAGAGTATACATAAGGTCTTTTTGAAATATTTACAAAGTAAGAGACTAATTTGTTGATTTACTCATTAATTATATTATTTTTAGATAATTATAGATTGTATTTCCAAAATTGCATAGGCTTTTCTTTGTGGATGTTTTTGGAAAAGGTCAAAATTATATAATTCATGAGTCATAATTTTACAAAATTATTTGTTGATGTAATACCGAAAGTAAGGTTGTTTGTTTTATGCACAAATAAAATTGTAAGAGATTTTTTTCAGTTTAACCAGATATTATTCGTTCGATTCCAACCTTTAGAATTTAGATGTGTTGAATTTTTTGAGAAAGAGTTTGTTGTCTATCGTGGTCTTATCTAGTTTGATGGATTAGTCTATGTAATTGTACGCAGATTGATCCAGATTTAAAAAAAACAAGGAACACATGGATAGAGTGAGCTGAGAGTGATATTAACAAGTGGAGGCATTTGAATCTTGGATCTTCAAATTTTGGATGCTACTTCATTTTCTCATCATCTCTTTATACTTGTGACCATGAGTATATGTGTAGATAATTTCCTTTAATGTTCTTTGTCTTTTCACCATCTTTGTGTGTTATCTCTCTTAAATCTATTGAAACAATAAAAATTGATAAATTTCCCATTCTCATCTAAAGACGAACATTGGGGTCGTGCGACTATTGTTAGAGACTCGAATAAGGTTGCGATGGCAATTGATTGTTGGTACCGTGTGATTTTTCAGAATCAAGTATGGTTGAATGGTGCTGGATTTTGCTAAATATTTGTTGATTAGAGACATGGAGGTTAATTCCGATTCCGCTAACGTTGTTGCAACTCTCAATAATAACTAGATGCATCACAATTACTTGGGAAACATTGCATTATAGTGTTCAAATTTTAGTTTCAGTAGTATTGATATTTCACATGCAAGAGAAAAGCCAATGAAGCGGCTCACTATTTAACAAAATTTGTTATTTATAATCTTGTTTTTTCTTTTAAGAAAGTAAACTAATCCATCAAAATTTATATAGTAGAGAATGAACGAGTTTTTAAGAGTAACATGTCTGAAGGTAAAACCATCAAACTAACTTAAATGAGTTTATTTGTTCAACCACGAGAAAAGAAAAAAGAAAAAAAAAAGACAAAATTGGTTCTATGCAAAAATGAAGAGAGAGAAAGCAAGTTAGTGGAGATAACATTATTTAAGAAAGGACATTATCGTCCATAGATAAACCACAAGAAACAACAATGGCGGAAGTGAAGTAAAGTAGAGAGAAATCACAGCCTCCATTTCCAAAAACCTCATAAACCCAAAACCTTAAAAAACCTTAACTTCATCATTCCTATGGCGACCAATCTCCCAGAACACTTCAAATGTCCAATCTCTCTCGAAATAATGTCCGACCCAGTCATCCTCTCTTCCGGTCATACATTCGATCGTCCTTCAATCCAACGTTGGCTTGACGAAGGTCATCGCACTTGTCCAATTACCAAACTACCCCTTCCTGATTCTCCTACCCTCATCCCGAACCACGCGCTTCGTAGTTTAATCTCTAGTTACACACTCCTTCCACCACTTCATCAAATCATTTCACAACCCGAAACCCTAATTTCAACCCTAATTTTGAATTCTTCTTCTTCCGATTCCAAAATTGACTCGCTTCGTCAACTCGCTCGTCTTTCTAAACGTGATGCCAGTTTCCGTCGTCGTCTTGTTGATTCCGGTGCCGTCTCCGCCGTGCTTTTCTGTCTTGATTCCTCCTCCGGTAACGTTAAGTTGCAGGAGAAGGCTTTGTCTCTTCTTCTTAATCTTAGTCTTGATGATGATAGCAAAATTGGTCTTGTTGCAGAAGGTGCAATTGACCGGGTTGTGAATTTTCTAGTCGGAGTAGCTTCGTCGGATTGTCGTGCTTTGGCGGCGACGATAATCACGAGTCTTGCTGTTGTGGAGGTTAATAAAGCAACAATCGGAGCTTTTCCTGGCGCAATTGAAGCATTAGTCACGATTCTGCGTGACGGGAAGGGGAGAGAGAGGAAGGAAGCTGCCACTGCGCTTTACGCGCTTTGTTGTTTTAGAGATAATCGAAAAAGAGCTGTGGATTGTGGCGCGGTACCAATTTTGTTAAGAAATGTTGAATGTGGACTTGAAAGAGGTGTTGAGGTGATTGGTGTTTTGGCGAAATGTAAGGAAGGGAGAGAACAATTGGAGAGTTATGGTGGTTGTGTGAAGATTTTGGTGAGTGTGTTGAGAAATGGAAGTTCAAGAGGGATTCAATATGCATTGTTGGCACTTACTTTGGTTTGTTTGCATAGCAAGGAAATACTTTTGATGACTCTGCAAGAAGGGGTTTTGGAAATTTGTATTGGGTTGGTAGAGGATGATAGTGAGAAAGTTAGGAGAAACGCGTCTAATTTGATTCGGGTTCTTCGTGGAGGAAACCACCACCGGATCAGTTGATGATGGAAAGGAAAGAAAAAGAAAGGAAGATGTGTTTTTTTCCTCTGTGGAGGTTAGTTTTAATTATTTTTGGTTTTGGTTTTTTGGGTCTGCCTTGTTGGGTGGGTCCATTGTACAAAATGAAAAGAAGATCAAATTTTTGTTGTGAATGTGTCAATGATAGGGTTCTTTTGTATATTGAATAATTATGATGGGCTAGCTCTTTGTAGTTAGCTTAGCTTAGCTGTTAAAATGGCAAAGTTGTTTATTGGTCTTTTGAATTGTATTGCTCCATAGTTAGAATTTTTTTCTTCTGGTTTCCAGAAAATATTGCTGTATGGGTTTAACATTTTACATCTTGATTAGTGTCCAAGTTGATTTCGATGTATGTCTTTCCTTTCTTTAGAGGTAAAAAGAGCTGTTGTGAAATTTTGGTGCCAAATTGCCAATGTATGTATAGCCCAGGTAAACATTGTTGCTCGTTATCCTTTGGGAATGGAAGGAAAAAAAAGATGAAGGAGGATTTCTCTTTTGAAATTTACAATGAAGAGAAAATTATCTCCATAGTTTGTAGCAAATTTTATACTGATGCCTAATATTTTACGATATGATGCACATTTCTTAAAAATATCTCATCAAGTCTGAACTGCTTTGGATAGTCGATTCTGAACAGAGAGCTTAATATTTATGTTACTGTAAATAGTAAATGTCAAATTTTTAATTACTTATCCAATTTCTATCAATACATTCTTTTTTATATACAAAGATGGAAAATAGAAGTTTGGAATTTCATCACATGAAATTAGGGGTAAGAGTTTTCATAGTGCATGCTTGGATTGATGATGAGTTTGGCAAAATTACGGTGGTCAATGATTTTGTTGAAGGTCCAACATGTATTTTTTTGCCAAAATCACGGTGGCACATTGTGGTTCTGCCGAACTTACTCTCAATCTTATGTTCAATCCAAACGTACATAAATAGATAGCTACTAGCTAGGAGATCAAAATTTTCTTTTGCTAATGAGGCATGCTTTCTATTCACTTTTCACTCAATGTACTAATCAGCTATACAATTAGGTATTCCCACAACATTGATGCATGTAAAACCTCTGTTTTCTCTTGAATTGTTACGCACTTGCGCAGTTAGAGCTTTTAATTTTTTTTTATTTCTGTTATTATTGTGACAGAATATTGTTCTTGCATATAAGCATGGACGAAAATGAAGTCCCAATGAGTGGAATTTTAGATCCATTTCAATATTCAGAAACAAATTACAATGTTGATTTAACCTTTTGGAAAAATACATGTTTTAACATTCATATTATCACGGATATATGCAAATGCTCAGTCTGTCATTGAAAGTTTTGATTTTAAATCAAAGAATCTTTCAGATAACTTCAAGCAAAATAAGCTGAAAATGCCAGCATAATACTGGTTTATTTCTAGAATAAACAACATGGTTCCTTGGATCTGAGCATGGAAGGTTGCAGGATAACTTTCTTACCCTCAAATTCAATGAGATTCCTGTTTAGATTGGGTGCTGACACTAGTTGTCATTCCACTTCAATTTTATATCATTGTCATTTTCTTTTCAACTGGTTTTGTCTTGACTGCTGTTTGACTATTTAATAATGTAATGCTGAATGTTTTTAAGACAAGCATATGCCATCATGCATTCTTTGTTGCTAGTACTTGATTTAGGATGGGACGGAAGTTTTAGGGTCGAATCATTTTTTGTGCATTTTCTTATCTCTTTATCAGATATATGTTAGACAAATTGGGTACATGACCCTGCATCATGTGATCAATACTGCTTTATGCATATATTTAAATATTTGGATAGGTGGTTGGCGTGTAGCACGGAGAGTTTTCTTATAAATATGTTGTCTTGAAGCAAGGGAACAGTTGTTGATAAATGTTTCTTGCATGACTTCAGCATTGTAACAAAGGCTAAGTATTCTTTTTGGCCATTGAAGTACATTAACACAGGCTTCAGTGGTTTGTGAGCTTGCATAGTAACATACGGTCCAAGTCTAACTGAAGAGTTCTCTGCATACTGAATTTGTAATGTTAAAGCTCTTTCTATTGCGGTGTCCTATGAAGTACCGACACGCAACACAACATTTACAAGGACACCCATGATAATTTGAAAAAACTGGATAACTAAATGTGATCAAATTTGTCGGTATCTGACACTGACACTTGTTAGACACAACATTGGTTTTATGGGAAATGGTTGTGTTACATAGATGTTATTAAAAGTTTGGGAAATGCTAAAATCTAAAGAGGCATGTTTTTTTTTAAGGAATCTAAAGAGGCATGTTAGTATAAATATAAAAATTATGTCAATTTATTTTTCAAAATTTTTAAATTATTTTTTTCAATAATTACTTACCATTTATGAAATTCTTAACGTGCGTTATAAAGACATATCCATGTATTTCTCGAATCTTTTGATTCATATTATTATTAGATCTAGTACTAGTCTTAGTTTTATTTCTGCGATTAACACCGGATGGCTAGGAGCCTAGGACTTTACCTTGGAGGGATCTTATTCCACAAATTCATGCGGTTGGTATTTACCGCAATCGGTATACCTTTCTTTCCTGGCCACTATTACATGTTTTGACAAATTTTTAAGACTTTTTGTGTTGTTCCCCATGCTTTGTCTTTCTTTTCAACATTTGCAAGAGTGAAGAACATCGTGGTACTTAATAAAAAATGTGGAGTTCAGTCGGTAACATAAGAAAAAAGTATTTTTTCATCTTTGAAAAAAATAGACTGGGTCCTTGGCAATGCCTAATTTTGTGACCTCATGACAAAAATAGACCCTTTGGATGATATTTGTTTTTATCTCAATTTTCTTTTATCTTGAAAAAAATATTAAATAATCATTAATTTTATCAAACACAGCAAATTCAATCAACTAGTTTATGTAAGTTTACTAGGTATCTGCTTTTTTTTATTTGAAAAATAGAGCCTGGAACAACTTCTTTCAATTTAGATGATTTTTAAATAGAGAAGACTAAGATAAGAGAGGAATTGGTTTCGAGAGTAGACTAAACGAGAGAAAGAGGGGCCTTGAGAAATAGATGATGATATAGTATTCTCTAGACTTAATATATAATATGATTAATTAATTTAATTGATCTCTATGATCTCACTTTTTGAGAAAAACTGTGTTCTTACTATTTTGTAAAAGTTACGTACCATTTGACTTTAACAACTCATTTTCAATTAAGTGTATAATTCCCATTTGAATAATTCCTTTTCATTTTTCACGTATTAAGTAAAATCAGTAGAGTAATTGATATGTACATACTATTATATAGATCTATTACTTCCCCGATCGTGTATATAAGAAAAAGTTGAGTGAAATATTTAGAAAAGAATAAAATAAATGTATCTAATAATTTAAATGAATGGTTATATTTATGGGAGTTTCTACGGTACATTTTTAAATTAAGTTGTTCAGATACATTTATTTCATAAATCAATAAATTAACGATCATTTTTATGTAATAAAGAGATATTTGTCGACTTTTATATTTTAGAAAATATTATTTCATAAGAAAAAACATTATTTCATTCTTTATAAGAATCATACTAATTTTTTTAACATTTTATCGAAAAAATAATCAATATTCACTATTATAAGTAATAAAAATTTAAAAAAAAGTTGAATTTTGATTTACCAACACTTTTGAGAAATAAAATATATCTATTATAGTAGTAACTGATAGAAAATATATTTTTTCTAAAAAAAATAACTCCTTAAACTATTCATTTGATATATAGATGTATCGGTACACTCAATTTAGTTGAGTGTACTATAGAAATTGCCTATATTTAAAGATAATTTTTTAGAGGAATGATCAATTTTTTTTATGTATATATGATTTTTTTATAAATAATATGTTATATGATCTTGAAACTTTGGAACTTATACATTAAAGATTAAAGTGTTTGATTTTTTAGTAAACAATAATGAGTGTTTTTAAGACATCGGTTAACAATACCCATACGCGGTAAAATTTTCAAGGTTGATACTATATCAAATTAATATTTGATGTTGACTTGTGGTATAACGGTGGTTTGGTCAACACTAAACTTTTTTATGGCTTTTGGAAGCTTTCTTTTTTTGAGAGATGGAAGCTTCCCGTTTCTCATCATTATTTCACCTTATTTTATTGTTGAACGATGCTTCACCCACCACCTACTCAGAGTCAAGAGAGATATTTAAAAAGTCTTCTTTGATGGCTGAAGTTTAGTTGAATTTGTTTTGTTTTAGATTCAAAATACAAATTTTATCAATGTCCAGTTTTTATTATTCCTGGTTGAAATTTTTTAAGGGAAAGGAGTGAAAAAAAGAAAAAAAAATGTTATTTTAGAATTAGTGCATTCAACACTTTAAAATATTAGAAATTGATTTTTTATATAAATATATTATTTAATATTTTTAAATTGTTTTAGCTTTATCTAATTTCAAGTCCTTCATCTAAATCTCGAGATCAAGTTACAAGGCCTTCTTCTAAATCTCGAGATCAAGTTATGCCGATGAAAATAATGTTATTAGGAGAAAAGCTTCAACTAGATCAACTAGATATAAACATTAAAATTTTCTCGTAGAAATTTGAGATGGACAAAATTGATATTCGCTCTAAAAAAAACATTAAAAAGATTTTGTCAAAAAAAAAAACATTAAAAGATGTTCCTATCGTAACAAAAAAAAAAAATGTTCTTATTATGGTGGTGGAAATATTCTTATTATGTGGGATGAATCTTCTCTTTTCTATAATTTTCATTCTACTCTTGCTCTATAGTTATCGACAATTTTATTTTGCATTAGACACTCTTACTTGTTCAACTTTATTTTTTTAAAAATAATTTTGTTCGGATTATATAATGTAAAGGTTGGTTTGTGTTTTTGGTGTTTTTTTTATGTTTCGTTTGGTTGGGACGTTGGTGGGTTTTGTGGTGTGTTGCTGGATGTTTGTCGGTGGTTGTTTGGTTTTTGTGGATCTCAGACTATTTGATTCGTTTTTCTCTCTTGGTTGTGGTGGAGGTTATGTTTGCTCGCAACATAGGTGGTGATGGATCAGTCACAATGGTGGTGATGGATCATATATGGGTTCGCTTATGAATTGTTATGGTTTCGATGGATCTTTGGTTGTGTTAGTTTGTGGTGCTTTATGGCGGTTTTTATGGTGGTGCTGATTTTGGGTCTTTTGTGGCGGGGCTGACGGTGGTTTTTGGTGGTGGTGCTTGTGGTGGTTTTTGGTGGTGTTGCGCGTGGTGGCTGATGTTGCTTTTTGGTGATGGTTAATGATAGTTTTTGTGGTGGTTAATGGTAGTTTTCATGACGGTGGTGGTAGTGATCTTGATTTCTGTGGTGGTGTTTGTGGTGGCTAGTGGTGGTTAATGATGCTTATGTTTTTCCTTGATGTATGATGGTGCAAGGGTTTTTGGTTGGATTTTGCGGTTCTTTGTGAGGTGTGTTTTGGGTGAAGGTGCTTGGGAGAGCTAATGGTGGTGTTTAGGGTTTTATTCCCGGCTGTTTTTCAAAGGTTGTTGGTTGTTGTGTAGGTTTTTAAGATCGCGTCCGGGGTTGTGTGAGATGTGGGTGGTGGAAGTTGTTTTTGTGACAGTTGTGACGATGTTTGAGGATTTTGATACAACCTTTGTTTATGTTGTTTCATTGATCATGGTATTAGCTTTGTTTTGGTGTTTTTATTTATTGATTTCGGAGATAGCCATTTGTTAGGAGGCGTTTCTTATAGGTCTTTTTGATTTTTTTTCTTCTTTGACTCACGGGTGTATGGGTTTTCCATTGGGGGCTCTCCATCTATCCTTTGTATGTTGCTACTTTAAGACTCCTAGCCTAGCACTCATTGTGCTGGTTAAGATTCATTGTGATTTTAATAAATTTCATTTTAGTTTTTTCAAAAAAAAAATGTTTTTCAGATTATATAATCCGAAAATTATATAAACACATAAATCATACTACAATTGATATGAAGGTCTGTATTGGCTACCGTACTACTTCCACATAAGCTACAAAACAATTTTTGGGATAATATGAGTGGTTAATGACCATGATATCATAACTCATTGCCAAAATTAAATTTAAGAAATAAATTTATAGAAGAAATGAAAAGTGAAAAATGAACGAAAATGTTAAAGGATGCACAGTTATTTATAACAGTAAAACATTCATACAATGTAGTTACAATCAAAGAAAACATTTATAATGTTTAAAATTCAATTTACACACCACAAACCATCCAAACCTTGCTTGTAACGCCAAAATCCACATTCCAGACTGATTCAGATTATATAATATGAATCCATTTCCAAAATATTTTGGATTATATAATCTGAATCAGCTTTAGATTGTGTTGAAACTTGAGGTATAGAGAGTGTGGCAAGGTTCAGAACACATGAAATTAATTTCAACAACATAATCCATTTGAGGGGTTGACCTAGTGGTTGACTTACGACCATAGAGTGTGCTCCTCTTAAAGTTTCATGTTTGATTCTCTATGACGCCAATTTTGGTGGGCTAAGTCCATGCAATCCATGGTTTCTTTGTACGTTTTAGACCGAATGAAACTTTCCTGAATTTTTTTGAAAGACCCGACCAACGAAACGTCCATCTTGAGCGATCCTTTAGCATTGTACTGACCAAATATTGAGAACATGGTTCTCACATCAACCTTCTTGTACTTCATCTAGGTGAACCATACACTTCCACTAGCCGGTCGATGGACAACAATACTCAACACCATCCACCCTTCTTGTGTCTCTATGGCTGAATCGATAGTTAATTTAGGTCAACTGATTCTTCAACCCAGACAGCCTGACATCAACTCAGATCCTGAAAAAGATTAGGTTTTTCCTCGTTGTAGTAAACTGCAGTTAGCTTGGTGTTCAAATATACTTGATTATGGTTCATGGCTCTATGGCGTGGTTTAGAACAAATAAATCAAGCTCACTAATTCTGGGATGATTTCAAATTACATAATCCGAACTAATTCATAATGTGGACGATGGCTTGATCAACTACGTGTTGAGACAAAATCCTTATTTGATGTTTTAAAGGTTACGAACTAACTCATCTTGTTATCTACTAGTTTTGTGAGAATTGTTTCATGAGAATGATCACAAGAACGTTCTGATATCATAAGAAAAATCAACAAAAAGGAGAAATTTGACTTTACAAGAATATTCAACTTTTGAATCATTAATATCAGGATCAAGATATTCATATGCCTTACCAAAAAAGTCATTTAATCATTCAATGATTGACAAAATGAAGAAAAAATCATCTTGGGCCTTAATGAAGATTTTTGAACCATTTAGGAAAATAATCAAGCCCATTAAAGCAGAATATCTCTTAAAGACTTTAAGCTCGTATGAATTAAATGTGACATCATCAAAAGGACAAAAGAATGACATAAGCATGTCACTTCTTACAACTATCAACAACTCATTAGAGCTCGATGCCTCTCACACAAGAGCATAAAGCAATCTAGACGTCCAGAACGTTCTCGATGTATAAATTAACTTTCTGGTCGTATTGAAAAAGAAAAGTGAAATCAATTGAAGCTTTTTGGTCGCACCCTTCGTCTGGATCTGAGGTTGCTCATCAGAGTCGCATTCTCCCATCTTTTTCTTATGATGATGGTGGAGAAGAAACAAACCTTTTCCCTCCTTTTCCCTCCATCTTCTAGTACCACAAATTTAGCTTAGGTTGTCCTCCTTCTTCTTGCACCACATGTTTAGTTTTAAGTGTCTAATAATTTATTGTAATAACATTATCATTAAGTAAATGTTTTATGAAATATTAAAATATGTTCAAATATTGATATTTTGTTTCTTGCGTTCTAAAGTTATGTAATGTTTTCATTTTTAGTTATTTATGTCATTTTAGGAGTGGACTTGTCATTCAACCCACATCAGTTACAATAATGAACCGGTCCTTGCACCCAATACCCATAACCGTTGTAGCCACAAAAAAGAAAGCCCATAACCGTAGTTATTATCTTGCAAAGTAGATAAAACTTTTCAATACGTGCATTCAATAAAATCATGTAAGATATTTAAAAAAAAAATGCAAAATAGATAGTTGTAGATATATTTTAAGAAACTAGTCTAAAGAAATAACCACAAACTGATTTGGTTGTATGTATGTTTTAAAGGTTTCACACTATCGGTGTATAAAACTTAATTCAAATAAAATATGGGCCTTTTTTTTGTCACCTTTTGTGCCCTTCTATTAAAAATTCATTTTAATCTTTTTTTCATTTTAATCTTTTAAAAGCTTTATTTTAGTCCTTTAGTTTATATTGAAAATATTATACAAATTCATCCTTTATCTTTCAAAAGGCCCATTTTAGTCCCGAGTCTTGACTGTCGGTATTAGAGAGGGGTATTTATCACTTCTTTAGTTTATCAAATTTGAAGTTCAGACATAACATAATTGTTACAGTCGATAAGTTTTGTGATGATATATCTGGGGAGACAGCAATTAAAGCATTCTCAAGACTCAAAGTAGTATATATATCCTTATTTATTAATTTTGTTAGGTCTTAACCTAATTTTTTTTCCTTCATTAATCCCTTATTAGATTTGCAACAACTCTATCCTAAAATTTTGGTTCTAAATTTGCATTATATATGTTTTTCATTTCTCTTCTAATAACCATGAATATTTTTCAAAGCAAAAATTTAATAAATATCTTAATCCTTATCCTTATTATTTATTAATTTTATTAGGTTTGCATCAACTTAATTTATTGTTTTTGTAGTTTTTTTTTTTCGACAAGTTGTTGTACACGTATTTAATACGTTTACAAACATAATACCCTAATTTCCATGCAAACTCGGCTACCCTAAATTTGTTAGGAACCATGAACTGCATTGATTTTTTATGTTTAACTATAAAAGTAATAAATAAAATTGACTCGTACAACAATATAATTTAAAGTGTTCATAAACACTTATAAGTTTTGATATAAGAAGATATATTGCTATTAAATTATAAAGTTATACAATAAATGCCAAATAACAACTATAGCAGCTTATTGTAATTTTATAGCATAGGTAGTTTAACATCTATTATAGCCTCAATTAAATTATAATTTAATGGTTTGATATTAAAAATAATTATAAAGAAGTTCTAATATCAAAAAGGCTGTATGTAGCATAGACCACCTCTATCATATCAGTACCATCTACGATTGGACCTTTACTAATTTTTAATTAACTTATAAAAAGCTACCATTGCTAGTAATTTCATTGGGCCACTCCCTATAAAAAAACTTTTCTTAAAAAATTAATCGTAAATTCTTCAAAAATTCTGTTGTAATGCCAACAGTTCTCCACCAATAAGGGGAAACATTTTGTGATGTTTAACTATAAAAGTAATAAATAAAATTGACTTGTGCAATAATATAATTTTGTATTTTTTTTATCTTTTTTCTTTATAATTTTTTTTATTATCATTTGATTGTAATATTTGTATCTCTAATAATCTAATTTGCGTTTATTGATCGACCCACGATCTTATAGATTAAAGATTATTTATTGGTCTCTATTATAGTCGAGAATACCTGTGCGTCGCACGGATCAAAAGTCTAATATATATTAACAAGAATATATTTCATGTGCAACTTTCACAGTCTTGATAACTTGTTTATAGGGAGAGTTGATGGTTTATTTATGCATTATACTCACAATATAGAAAGCTCTTGAAGTAAATTTGGTATCTTAGTATTGTTTAGTTTACTAAATTTGGCATTCCAGTTTCTAACGGGGGAAATATTATTCTATAGCTGTGTCTTATATTTGAGTCAGAATGTGTTAAGAAGCATGGCATTGTCCACAAAAATGATAGAAAATTTGATTTTGGAATTGACAGTGTGAGGAAGTTTATGAAGCTCGGATACGGATGCGGGTGTAGGTACGATATAATACGGGTATGTGGATATGCAAATTTTTTTAAATTTAGGATACGATACAGTTAAAATATGTTAACAAAATTTTCATACTAAAACTTATATTTATGTAAAATATTTGAAGAAAATAAACATTGATTACCCTTCATTATTATGTGTATGTAAAGATTTTTTTAAACAATATTATATTTTGATTTGTTGGCATATCGAGAGAAGCATTCAACACAAATTATATCCAATGTTGATTAATTGAATCACCTCTCTCTCTCTCTCTCCATCGAGAAACAATTATACTGATGCATATCTAAAATTGAATCATATACACCTCTACTGAATTTCTACAACATTGTCTCATTTTTTTACACTTCATCTTTTATAGGAAATGTATTTATGAAGTATATCCTTGTGTATCTATGGAGTATCTTATAAGTATCAGATAAAATATTTTTAAAAATTAAAATAATTAATTCCGATACTTCGTGGATACATATACGCGAGCATTCGTGGATATTGGTATCCGATACAGGCACGTCTCCGTTTTGGAGCATCCAAACTTTATATAAAAGGAAGTTGATTCAATGAATGTACGATCTACCTTATATAATGATCTTAAGATATAACTAGTATAGAGAAAATCGTCTTTTATAGACACAATCTCAAATCAATATTATTTAGGCACATTTATATGAAATGAACAAAATTAAATAAAAATAATTTAGTCATGACATCTTTTAATTTTATTCTCTTTAAAAAAAATCAGTTTTGTGTGTCTATACATTTTTATTTGAATTTTGTGCCTAAACGAGTATTACTCATATATCATATATGAGAGTGATATCGGGAGTGATATCGGGTCTGATTTGTAAGAGGATAATTAGTGTCCATGACAACCAAAAGCATGAAAATTGGACCCAAAAGTGAAGTATACAGTACCGAGTTGATGAAATAAAGTTGGGACTGGTTTATGCCCTCAACCTTTATACATTGGTGTAAGGTAGCAAGTCAAATTGCCTAGCCAAAAATAATGGGTAGAACAACTAGAAATGGCCACCTACAACAAAAGTTACCAAGTCATTATTTTAAGCCTACTTTTGAATTGACATTACTTTCTAATGGAAAATGATGATATTGGCATGGGATTTGTTGCAACAATTTTCATATGTATATATATCAAAATCAAAAGTTTTAGATATAAATGAGCAGGTTACAAGGCCAAATCGTGGATCTAATGCAAAATGGAATGAAACTCATTTGCAACAGCTTTCACAAGTTAAAATATAGTTTTGTATAAAATTATAACTTAATTTGGTCCTTTGCTTTCATTTTTCTCGTCACCTTCATAAGTTCTTATGTCATTGAAACAAACTGTTGACTCGTGAGTCATCGATGACCATCGATTTGTGAAAATTAAAGGAGTGGTTGAGTGGAATAAACTAAAAGTTTTGCAGATTTGAATCTCATCTATTATTTTAAGTGAGAAGAATTTAAATACTATTTGCATTTGGATTTTTTTTTTCCAGTCATACGTACCGGGACAATGTTTTCTTGTCTAATTTTTTTATGATAAAAGGAAAAGCCATCGGTGTAATGTTCATAAACTAACGAGAAGTGATAGCAACACATTTTATAACATACATCTCATCATTTTTTTTTTATTGGTTAAAATTTATATTAGTCTCACCAAATTTAGATATGATCCACATAATTTAATTAGAGTAATGTAAATTTTAACCAATAAAAAAGAGTATATTAAGATATGTGTTTTTTTAAGGAATATATTGAAATGTGTGTTAGAGATCGGTGTCTTCTTACCATTATTCATTTATTGAAGTACTATATTCAATTCAATATTTTAAGAATTGTCCCACTAATTTAGTGCATGATTCACCACTCCTTGGAAGCTTGCACCAACTAATCAAACCTTGCAGGCTTAATTTTTTTTCATTGTTTAAGATTGTAAGTTGTAACGAGCATACTCAGCATTACTTCAATTTTCTTTTCGGTTTAAACATTACTTAAGGTTCTATTATTGTTGCTAAAAAAAAAGTTTCTATTATTGTTGATAAATGTATATTTTTTCCTTAAAAAAAAAAAGTATAATATCGTAACCACCATTGTCAATAGAAACATAGTTTCTTTTAATAACCCACCATAACGAAGCTTGAAGATATCATCACGGCTTAGATTTTTTTTTTTTTTTTTTTAAAGAGCCACATACGGGTTCATGTTAGGGAGAATTTGAAAAAAGAAAAATACTTAAAATGACCATCGCAATATCAAATCATATAAGTTTGGATCTAATCTAAGATCACATATTCACTGTATCACTTTCATAAAAATGTTTCGACCGAACTAATTATCATAAGTGTTTCGACTTAAATACTCTCTAGAATACAACGGTCTCTTTTTACTAGCACTGCAAATAGAATAGATTATCAACGTAATAGCAAAACTGTAATAGGTAGAAATTAGGAGTAACTTGGTAAATAGCAAGGGACGTTGACGCAAGAAAATAGCAAGTAAAAATAGTACTGATTAATTAATAATTTAAATATATAAAATAATATAATAATAACTTTAAAATAAAATTCCACAATTAATTTGCACGACACATGCACTATATAAGCATAGGTACCCTGTCAACGTTATCATCCACCAACGCCACTTTGTTTTGCGAGAGAGAGAGAGAGAGAGATTATTACACATCCATCAATGGCTACCACTAAAGTTTACATTGTGTAAGCCATTCTTCTCTTCTTCCTATTTCTTTCTTTCAAATTTCAATTGCTTTGCTTTGCTTTGTTACACAATTCTTGATTCAAAAGCAATCTAAATTTTCAACTTTTTTATTATAATTTCATTCATTTATCAGCCTCTGAATTTATATGCTTTGAATCCCAGTTTATCAATTTGGTATATAGATGAATGTTATGTGTATTGAGTCTCTGAGGTGATTTTCATCATTTTCATAAAGTCAACTGTGCATGATCGTACCAATTAATCAATAATTCAATCTATCTATCTATCTAAGTCTTTGTGTTGATTAAAAAAAACAGCTTTCAGAATTTCATGCTGTTTTTCCCCTTTGAATTTGCAAAAAAAAAAAAAAAACTAATTTTTTTGGTGGGATTGTTCTGTTTGTCATTACTTGATATTTGTATTGATAATTTTACTTATTTCTGTTGGAACTATGTAGAATCCAATGAAACCATATTAGAGAATCACAAAACTTTAAAAAAAAAATTGTATCATCATGAGGATAATAACTTAATGTGTTTTGTCCAATCCATTCTTACAGATATTCCTAAGAAGATTTTTGAGACAGATCTGTTTTAAGATTCTTTGACTGGTCATTTCTTACGACCCTGTTCGGCTAAACAGCTTACTTAGACGTTTATAGCATAAACACTTATCATATGATTATTTATGTATAAGTTATTTCGATAAGCTATAAGCTGTTTTCATAAGCGATGATATAAAACAGTCCTAAATCTCTCTTTTCCTTTTTTATTTTGATTCAAGAAGAGAGTGTGATTATACTAGACTAGACCCACCTTTTCAGTAGAAGGTTGTAAAGGCAATAACAATGTAGACAAGAGTGCATACTTTTGATGGAGTGTGGTCCTATCATCCATCATTGGTGATGACTCTTCCTTTGCTTGCAATTGTGATAAGACTTTTTGTATTTGAATATATGTTTCTTTGGCCCCAACCATCTCAATTATTTCTTCTGAAAATGTATAATATGGAAGCTTAATGAATTGGTTTCTTACTTTAGAAGTTGTGCTGTCAAATGCCATCATGCTTTGTCTGCTAGTACTAAATTGCTTTTGGTTGTATCATAGTGCCACACCATATTCCTCTGTTTATGCATGAGTGGTAGGTATAGTAATATTTTCTAAATAAGTCAATCACACTTTATCTAGGTTTTATTGGCTGTGATCTTTACTGTTATTAAAATAATTTAGTACTGATAAAGTAATTTATGTTGCTTGGTAGTTTAGTACCTCAAGACTTATGAAAGGTATACTTATTTGCATAATGTCTATCGTAATGATGTTACATGAATCTGATAAAATAATTTATGTTGCTTGTTTAGTTACTATTCTATGTACGGACATGTTGAGAAGCTAGCTGAAGAGATTAAAAAAGGAGCGGCTTCCGTGGAAGGAGTAGAAGCAAAGCTATGGCAGGTTGGTAGTGATAAGTCTTTCTGGTTGCATACCTGATTTTCTCTTTAGGGAACTTGTTCTCAGATTTTTCAATCAATCTTTACATGTTTGGCTTTAAGTCACCAAATTAAAATGTTCAAAATAACCATTAGATATCTTTGATTTAACCAAGTTATATCCTCCTACGCAATCCAATCCATTAGATCTTGTAATTTGAAAAGTATTGGGAAATTTTTAACCTGCATTTACAAAATTATCATCTGATTCGTATAGGTACCTGAAACACTGCCAGCGGAGGTTGTTGGCAAGATGGGAGGACCTCCAAAGAGTGATGTGCCAATTATTACACCTGATGAGCTACCTGAGGCTGATGGTTTGTTGCTTGGCTTCCCGACAAGATTTGGAATGATGGCCGCGCAATTTAAAGCATTCTTGGATGCAACTGGAGGCCTATGGCGTACTCAGGCACTTGCAGGAAAGCCTGCAGGAATCTTTTACAGCACTGGCTCTCAAGGAGGAGGACAAGAGACTACACCGTGAGTTACCGAATCTCACTCAGTTTTGTTTTGAAGGCCCGTCTCTTAATTAAAGAAAAGGGCAATTTTCTTTAATAAAAGTACAAGCAAACAAGCTCAAATATTTGGATAAACAATTTAGTTAAGCGTTTATAGCAGAAGCACTTATCATATTAGTGTTTGTGTATAAATCATTTCTTTACGAAAAGATAAAACAAATTTAAACTGTTCAGATATAAGTTATAGGTTACTTTCATAAGCTCTCTCAAACAGTCTCAAAATTGCTTATACCAATATATGAATTCAAATAAGTTAATCCACATAGGCCCTGATTGCTTTTCTGATTTCAAAACTCTGCAGGTTGACATCCATCACTCAGCTTGCTCACCATGGAATGATTTTTGTGCCCATTGGTTACACATTTGGTGCTGGTATGTTTGAGATGGAGAGTATAAAGGGTGGTTCCCCGTACGGTTCAGGAACCTACGCTGGAGACGGCTCAAGACAGCCTACCGAGTTGGAATTGGCTCAAGCTTTCCATCAGGGGAAGTACTTTGCTGGCATTGCAAAGAAGCTCAAAGGATCTCAGTGATTTTTATCCTCTATACATAAAGAGTGTTGTGCATCACATTCAGTTTCAAGTTTCTATAATGTCCAACAGAATAAGATGTTAATTGAAAAAGAGGAAAAAAATATTATTAATGTTTATGTACAATACAATTGTACTTGTTACATGTCACAGTGTATCTTCAAATGCATTGTTGTTGTTAATAACAAGAATTTGCTAATTGTTGCTGTTTTCATTGAGATCACAGTAGGCACAAGAAAGCAATTGGTGCTGCTTTGATCCACGTTTTGGAAGTAGTGATGTTATAGTAAATGTGTTTAGTTATGTATCTGATACTTTTCTGTATCATGGTCTTGGGACGTTTCACACATCTTGTTCTTGAGTGTATTTATTTATATTAATTATTTTGCTTATAAAGAAATACCATCATTAGAACTTTGAATTTTCTGTTTTTATTGATAAACTGTCTCATTCGTTTTCTATTGGAAGTTAAGCTATCAAATCAACTTCTCCTTTGAACATGTAAACTAGACATTAGACAATATGCTTCAAAAGATACCAGCATCCAAAAGTAAGATTACCAAAACATTTTGCCAAAATGACTTTGTTTAAATAGATCAGTTAATTAATTTTTATAACCGATGATAAAATCAAGTTAAACTGTTTTCATATAAGTTGTAAGTTGTTTTTATAAGATATTTTGGAGAACTTATAGAAATAAAATGAAAACAGCTTATGAACATGTCATAAACTGATTTAATATGCTTTTGTGAAGAAATCTGATAGCTATTTGTAGCTGAGCTTTCAAAGTGCTTTTTTTATGTAATTTTTTCAATGAATAAGTATTTGAAAGGCATATAATTTTGCTCTATTATATCACAGACCATGCCAAAACTTCCTTCTGTCATGGCTGGCTTACGAGTTATAATAATGAAAGTCCACTCTGAAACAAAAAAATAATAATAATGAAAGACTACTTGTATAATTGAAAGCCAAAAACACTTTAGTCGAGGTTTGATTTGTTGACTTCTCAATCGTTATCAAATTGATGCCATGTTACCAGAACTTTTTTTTATTCTCTTGATAAGTAATCAAACATTTAATTAATAATCTAGATTTAGCATCAGAAAAATATTCTCCCCACCTACTATTACATGTTACCACCTACCACGCATGATTAAGAAAATATACAAATTAATCATATTTTAGATCGTTATGTATTGTGAAAATAAATGTCATGAAGCAAACACAAATTATAGCATATAATGATGCAAGTTACATTGGAGCTTTACATTGTTAATATTCTGGGACGTTAATGTATAAACGTGATTAGATGCATTCATTTTATAAGTGAGTATTTAAGAGTGAGGTTCAAAGCCATTATAATGATATTCAAGTCGGGTTAAGGAGCAAATATCGAAATTGTACTTAGGATTCACGCTATATGAAAGAGTGAATGTTAAAGTTGCGTTGAAGTATCAATTGACAAGATTTTTTAAAAGGGTGGTTGAACACTATCATAATATTATGAGTTAACTTCTGCGAGTGAAATTTAAACTCATTTAATAATAATCAACATGGACCGACTTACAATGGTGTAAACACTCAATTTAGCACAACTAATTTTCCCTCCTGAGACACACCACATCACAATTGGCTATCTCGTTTCAAAAGCTTCTCCCATATTCCAATTGGATCATTCATCTATAGATTCTATAGTCATCTTTAAAAGAGTCAAATAAAAACTCATTTGAAAAGAAGAAAGGTATATAAGGACATTCATTATATCTATATTGTTTGCAATTTTACTTATGGGTTTTAAAGCTACTTGTTGCTGCCTCATTTTATTTCAGTAGTTCTTGGCATTATCTATACAACAATTATATGAAACTTATGGAGTATATGATTTTACCGATTAAGATTGAGTTGATATTTTTATTTTCTTATTTTAAGTTATGCAACAAAAGCAATATAATCTGTTATAAAGATGGTGCTGCCTCTTTGAAGTTGAAGTAACATTGCAAACCATATCCCACATCAGCAGCGCCATATAGTTTTATTGTTTTTTGTTTTGACAAGATATAGTTATGTAGTTATTTAATATGAAATAACACATTAATAGAAAAATTTAATATGAAGTACTTCTATATAGTTACTTAATATATCTCGAATGCAGCAAGGATCATCTAAATTTATGGTAGAAGAACTTTTTAAAATTATATTTTAAAATAAGGGGAGGGAAATGAGGGAAGGGATTAAGGTGTAACCCAAAGGTCGAAACCCTAGCTTAATAGTTTTTAAGAATGAACATTTTAAAAGTTCAACCAAATTTAGAAGAATTTATAACCTCCAATGATCTTTGCTTCCTCACAAATTCAAGAAGAAATTAATATTTGATAAATTAGTAACAAGCAATTAGTCGTCTAACACGTTTATTCTCCTAACCAAATGAAATTACATTTGCAAGATTGTAGTTCTTAAGTTCTCAAATCATAAATAAGTTGATAGAGTCAATACAAGTTAATTGAGCAATAAAATAATCTAAACCTTATTTTAATTTGATGACTTAATGCCTAAGAAATAGCTTTTCCATTTGCCCTAATACTTGATAATGGTTGGAATTCGATAAAGTTCAAGTGGTTCACCACCCATGTCCTGAAAAATAACAAACATAGAATCAACATAAAAGTCTAGCATATGTTCAAAATTTCAAATTAAAGCAAATAATAGATTAACATGTATTAAAAAGCTTCTCAAAAGATGAAACAAAGTTCATGTTTTAGTCTTTTAGAATGAGTTTATGATATTAATTTCTTATCTTAAATTTATAGTGTCACCTGTAAGGAGGCTGTAATGAGATATGCTCCTGCCATAGTTGTAACACTGAGGTCTACCATTTCAATGTTTAAATCATTCAAGTCTTGTATTAATTTGTTGAACCTTCCTCTTTTCTTCTCAATGAGCAACTTAATCCATAGCTTATTCCCATCAACTTTTGCTACCTGCACCTCTTCCTATAGAAAGTAACAACCCCAACATTACTAAAAGGACTTTTTTTTTTTGAGGGAAATTACTAAAAGGACTTATAGACCATGAAACTCATTAAGCTAATAAAATAAATAAATGAATTTATATAAAACCTGTAACCCCATTTTATTCATCTCATCAACAGCAGAAGACTCTCTCTTTTTTGGCTCAGCTCTTTTCTCTCTTCTTGGTTCCATTCCATCAAGCTCTAGTGTGAGACTCTCAACTTCATGTTGCAACTTCATAGTATAAGTGATAGCATCCTCAATAATGCTTGCTTTGTTCATCTAAAATCAAAATTAGGATTCATAGTCATTTACCATAATGTACTAATTAAAAACTAAGCAAAGTAAATATCGAACGTATATTCATTGAATAAATTATCAATTTAGTCTCTATGCTATCGTGCTCTTCAATTTAGTCCATAAACTATATAAATATAATAATTAGCTCATACAATATATAAAATCCGTCGAGTTAATAATTGTTATTAAGATGTTCGAGACTAAATTGACGGATTTTCATACACTATACGGACTAAATTGAAACATTTCATAGACATTAGGATATCTTAATATCTTTAAATAGTTCATGGAAAAATTTGAAGAGATAATGATATATATAGTTTAGGGAATTTAATGGTTGATTCAATATTCAATAGATCATAAAAGACTATAAGATAGTGAGTGAAGTTTAAGTGCTTACATTTGTGATGATTGGTACTAAAGACCTAAGCACCAAAAGTCTGCTAGTGAGTTTCTCCCTTCTCTTTCTTTCTGTCTCAAGGTTCTTGGATGTGAACACTTTTGGGACACCATCATTATCACGGTGCTTGTTCTTTCTCCAGTTTCCCCTATTGCTACCATTTTCAGCATTGAAACCCAACTCTTCCATAGACACACATAATCTATTGTTATTTACTTGTTCCATTTTGTGTGTAAATGAAGAAACAAGTATTGAATAAATTTTTTTAAATGTGGGAGAGAAAGTATAAACTAAGTTTTGGATGTTTTTTTTTTTTGAAGAAGAACTAAGTTTTGGATGTTACAAGCTACTATATAAATAAATGCTTCTCACAAAGGCATCATGTGTATTGAGAGGGTTGTTTCTATGGTTCCAACTTCCAAGTTAATCCATGTGTTTCTTGTGTGTGTGAGAGAACTATATTCCTTTTTGGGACCATTGTTTGTTGCATGTTTGAGTCTTCATAACTAATTTGACTGTGTGATTTACAAAATCTTTGTTCGGTTATAAAATGCAATAAGAGGTCACATTATTCCCTCAAAAAAAATAAAATCAAAACATATATTATAAAACTCCTTATTAAGTTATAACTATTTTTTTTCTAAATAACTTTTTTACTTAGTGAAACTTACCACTAAAACATAATAGTAAATCTCGTTCATAAATGCCGGTGACATGATTTCTGATGAGCAGGGTACAAGAGGCTATTTTGAAAATTTATTTTTATAAAATAATCGTGTCCGCACGTTGATTATTGATGCTATTGCGATTGTGATTACAGAGGAGGATAATAATGTTTTAACTGCTCTTTTCCAACCTCAAGAATTTAAGGATGCTATGTTTTTCATGCATCCGGATAAATGTTCTGGCCCGGATAAATTTAATCTTGGATTTTCTTTCAACATTTTTGGTCTATTTGTAGTCGTGACATTCTTTGTGAATGTTGTATATGGCTTAACAACAATCAATTTCCACCTTAATTTAATTCCACAAATATTGCATTGATTCTTAAAGGGGATGAGCAGAAGTTGACGAAGGATTGATGACCGATTGCATTGTGTAATATTTTCTATAAGTTGTTTGCAAAAGTTTTAACCAATCGCCTAAAACATATTCTTCATAAATGCATTTTTGATAACCAATCAGTGTTTGTATCAGGTGTTCTATTCTTGATAACGCAGTGATTGCAATTGAAGTGGTTTACCATATGAAAGTTAGCAGGCGTAGTAGGGATAAAAATGTTGCAACTGAAGCTGGATATATTCAAGGCCTATGACCATATAGATCGGTTGTACTTGAAGGATGTCATGTTAAAAATGAGATTTGCATATCAATGGGTTTGTGGGATTCTTATGTGTGTAGAAACTGTTGATTATTTTGTTATTGTGAATAATGATGTGGTAGGTTCGATTATACTTGGTCGGGGACTTCGGCAAGGCAATCCCTTGTCACCTTATTTATTTATTATATGTGCATAAGGCCTCTCAGCACTTATTAGACAAGTTGAAAGGTGAGGGGATCTCCATGGTATAAGAATTTGCAATGATGCACATGTTATTTCTCATTTGTTGTTTGCATAGGATTGATTTCTATTTTTCAGGGTGGAGAAAAGAGAAGCTCAAGTAATGAAAAATATTCTCGCAACTTATAAATTTTCATCCGGACAAGTCATCAGTTTGTCAAAGTTGTTTCAAGACAGTTTTTAAAACTCTCATGTCGAATTTAGGAGGCAAGCTAATGTGATCACTTGTGAATTAGTAACGGTAGCCCCATCTAAAACTAGCTCTTACATTTAAGATGATGTACGGTCATGTATTTAACACATTATAATTAATGAAATGCATTTAATTGTTTCCTAAAAAAATTACTCAATGTATATTATGCATTATCCCTAAGATATTACCTAATAAGGTTTTGTTTGAGATAAATTATTTTAAGCTTATTTGAGTTGGCAAATGAATTATACACAAAACTAAATGTTTCACACGAAGAGGGATCTTTAGGCAAGTTCTTTTTATTTAGAACATACTAATTAGTAAAAGATTGAGCGAATATGTTTTCGGTTCCTATAAAATTGGTAACTTTTAAGTTTAGTTCTTACTTAATTTTAATAGGTTTTTTAGTCCTTAAAAAAAGAAAATTATTTCTAATTTAACTCCTGCTAAAACAAAGTTTGTTTAATTATCTTTAAACTCTTAAATTTTTGAACAATTTTTTTGAGACACATTTAGAACATTATAAAAGGTTCATTTACTAAAATTTAGAATTTTTTAACATGAAAGGAATTAAATATGAATTTTTTTAAAACGACAAAAGTTAAGGATAAAACTAACAAAATCTGGACGTAGAAATCAAATTTTCCGACAATTTTTTGCAGAGAAATTTTTAGTAATGTTCTTAACATGTATGCAAAAAATTGTTCAAAAATGAAAGAGTTTACGCATAAATTAAACAAATTTGAATTGAGGATGAACTAATACTGAGTGCAAAATTTTTTTTAGGGACTAAAAGAACTATTAAAATTAAGTAAAAACTAAACGTAAAAGGTTCCAATTTTATAGGGATTAAAAATATATGTAAGCTATATTATTTTGGAGAACAAAATTGTAGATTTGCAAGGATTTTGTACAGAAGTCGTTAGAACTGAGAAAAGGACCAGATATTTGATGCCATCTCCTTCTGATTTTGTTTCCAAATTATTCGTACAATGATATGATCTGAATTCTGAGCCTAAGCTGTCATGTGGTGTACCCGCTCCAAGTTGGCATTGTAGCACACACCATTTTGGTGCTATTCAAATAATCTGAATTTGGTAAAAGAATAATAGAGTTTGTACCAAAAATATAAAAGAATAATAGAGGCAATTTCTTTTGAAGGAAAATTAACAAAATATATTTATCCCAAATTATATATCATTTTATAATATCAAGAAACTATTAATGTCTCATTTTCTATTATACCATTTACTTTTAATTAGTTTATGTTTTTCCAATTTTTTTTTTTAAAGAAAACTTTTTCCAATTCTTGTAGTTTATATTTTTCATATCATTAATGAATTACACTTTTGTAAAGTAACTTATTATTTATCTTTTTTCACACAACGTTAACTAGATTTTTTTTTTACGCTAACATTTCGGTTCATTAATTGAATTTATTAATATGTGTAAAAATGTCAAAGCGACTTATAATTTAGAATAATAAAATAATATTAGTACGATTGTGGTGTTAAATTGAAATCTTGGAGTATGTTCATCTTAAGGTATAATATTCGATTAATTTTGTGCCAATTTTAATGAGTTAGTTTGTCTTATTAAAAAAAATATAAGTACAATTACTCCCTCCGTCCCAAATTATAAGCAAAAAAAAAAAATCACACTTATTAAGAAAACTTAAACATAAGAATTTGAAGTATAGTTTTTTGTGTTTTCTTTGAAAAAAGTTTCATAGAAAGATGTAAAAACAATTTTCATTGGCTATTGGTTATGGAAAAAATGAAAGAGAGAGAAAATTGAATGTAATTTGCATTTAATTTTACTAGAATAAACAAAAGTTTTTCTTGGAAAAGAGATTTTTTTAAAAAACAAGACTAAATAGGATAAAAATTTGTCTTTTTTGCTTATATTTTAGGACAAAAAAAATGTGTTTTTTTTGCTTATATTATGGGACGGAGGGAGTATATAATTACAATAAAGATAATTTTTTCTTTTTGAAAAAGTAAAGATAATTTTTTGGTAAAGAAAAGATAAATTTATTATCTCCGTCCTTTCTTTAAAGAGCAATGCTAAAAGACACGACAATATATGTACCACGAACGACACACGACATATATGTGGCACTCTTCCATTGTTTAAATAAATTTTAATTAAAATAAATGAAAAAAAGCAGAAATTGTGTCCTGGTGGAAAACAAAGTCGTGCGGGTAGCACGACAAATACATGTCGTGTAGTTTAGCAATTTTCTTTTATAAACTCTCAAGTCTCGTTATAGTTTTCGTACATATATTAAAAATGTAGTAAAATGTTTGGTCAAAAACAAAATAGTAAAGTATTTAATTTGTTTATTTTATGGACAGTCGTTTTAAAAAAATCATTTTATGAATGTATTCAACTCTAATTTTTAATGACACTTTTTTATACATTATATGACACTTAAAAAGTATTAATTATATATGTTTAGAAAAACAATAATCATAAACATTTTTTTTAAAGTATAATAATAAACATATTTAATAATTTGATAAAAACTTATATTCAATAATATTTTTTTAAAATGAGACTTTTTTTTGTACAAATATTACTCCATTGTATTAATATGTGAGACTTTTTTTTTGACAAATTAATATGTGAGACTTGAGGAGTATAAATTTTCATATGCCACATTATCACCTGCCAATGTAGATTAAATTTTTAGACAACAATGTATTTGGACACAATTTCAACAACAATGTAATAATTTTCTGCTGTAACCATTTTTTTTTTCTTTCAACAATGTATAAAATGCATCCAAATTTAGTGTGTTCGAATTCTAAGAAGACAGAAATAGTTAATAAAAACGCAAAAAAAATAAATAATATTTTTGGAATATGAAATTTGATGTCTACTTCTTCTGATGGCAAACAGATATTTATGTTTTAAACATTACCAAACTTGAATTTTACTCCTTTTTCAAATTTGACCATCATATTTAAGTTCTATACATGTTTTTATTTCCCAAATACAAGGGCACTATTGACATTCTGCTCCCATTGCAAATTCGCTGCCAATTCATACTCACAAAACTCCACGATGTGTCTATCTCGCACCCACTTTATATTTTCGTGACATTATGATGTCACGTCACTTTTCAAACTCAAAACCTTAAATAAAACAAAAACCTCAAAAGTAAAGTCACTCTCTAAGTAAAAGAAAAGTCACTCTCTAAGTGTCTCCTTGCACTTTTTACCCTAAGACCATGTCTCTGACACCTTCGTCTCTTGTTCCCATTTTCCTTCTTGTCCTTGTTTTCATTTTTCCTCTCATAGGGATAGCTAAAGAAGCTTCTCTTGAAGAGATTCTTCGAAACCATGGCCTTCCGGCCGGTCTCTTTCCTAAGAGTGTGAAATCATTCAAATTGGATCAAATGGGACGTTTAGAGGTACACTTGGATCGTCCTTGTTTGGCTCAATATGAAACCACTGTGTTCTTTGACACTGTTGTAAAAGCCAACCTTAGTTTCGGACAACTTAAGGTTTTGGAGGGTATGTCTCGTGAAGAGCTTTTCTTGTGGCTACCTGTTAAAGATATCATTGTTACTGATCCAAAATCTGGTGTAATTGTCATTGATATTGGTTATGCCTTCAAACGTCTCTCTTTCTCTCGTTTTGATGAACCCCGCATTTGTAGATCTCATCATGGTACTTTTTTTTCTCTCTTTTTGAACCTATCAATGGTGGGCTTTAAACATTTATTTTAGATTTTTTTAATAAATTATAGAAGATAAATTATTATTTGTAGATCTCATCATGATAGCTTCATTTCTCTCTTTTATAACCTTTCAATCGTGGGTTTTAAACCTTTTTGTTTTTTAGATTTTTTTTAATAAATTATAGAAGATAAATTATTATTAACAAGGATATGACACTATTGTTGATTTTACACATGTCTCTGTGTAGGACTTGCGTTTCCAATGGGCGGAAGGAATGATATTGGTTTTGGAGATCAGTGATACTGAGTGTATTCGTTTGTATGAAAGGATGGATTAGCCCATTTCGATTTTGGGTGTTATGTATGAAAAACAATATTTATGAAAAATGTGCAACTCCTATAAAGTACTAATACTAATGCCATCCAATAATTGAATGAAATTAAGAAGAAATTATGCCTAATTAATTAAAAAGGACTTCAATTCTTGAGTAAGGATTCATTTTAATGCTTCAAAGTGTTCGTTGCATAATTAGTCCATTAATTTTGTCAAATTTTGTTTTTCAAATTTCAAAGTTTCAAGATTTTAGTATTTGTTCCCATCAAATTTATTTCATGACTATCATTCTTCATTGTTATTTAGGTAGATGAACTAAAATGTCTGGGAATTTGATCTTAGAAAATCAAATCGATAGTAATTTTTCATAGAGAGGTAAACTTGACACTTTTCATTAATATGGTCAATACAATGATCGAAAGTGTGTACACTAGCAAGAGATGTGTCTGCTAAAGCATGAACAACTTTATTGAATTGTCCATTTACAAACTCAACCCAGAGTTATTAAAAACCTAAAGGAAATAGATGTCTACAATTCGATATTTATAGCATAGCGCCAAAATCAGAGGCATCTTCCGAATGAGCATGGAACTTGTCCAACACACGTTTAGAGCCGAGTTCAAGATCAACCCCATCCAATTGAAGATCACACACCCGATTAATTGCCGATAAAAGTCCACTCGCCTCTCATTCGTCAACAAAGGAAATTGTAGAGAACCATTACGTCTTGGCTAGGACATAACTGCCGCTATAATCTCTGATAACATGCTTATACCAACACGGTTATGAACCACATCAGATGAAGCATCTATGTTGGTTAAGATCAGGCTTTTTCCACCTAATAGCAGCCTGCAATTTTCTGTCTGCACCAGACCTGGTGTTAGCTTCATGAGCAGGTTTTTGAGTGAGCTGCCAATCAACAAAAGCTGTCTTTCTCACGTAACAACCTGTGTGTGCGTCTCTTGAACGTTATCCCAGACTCGCTTGCTACACTGCTGCCAAATACTTCACATTACCCCCAAAAAATGCCGTGTTCTCAGCTGTAACCGTACACAGAAAGCTTGTGCACAGATTCTGCGCTGTCACTGCAGAACCTAAGAGCAAACCATGCAATCTGTCCCTGAGACCACACTCCTGCCAGACCAGAATACCGCTGCTGCACTGAAAAAATAGGTTTATGCAATCCTCGCCAAAATTTTCACATAAGTAGCACTGCTGTGTGCACTGTACATCTAGTTCATGAAGCCGAATTCTATGTATAAAAACGTTTCTACAAACTTGCTATATAAAGTTCTTTACCTTCGGCGGAGCTTTGATATTCATCCAATAAATGCAAGATCAGATTAGTATTCCGACATTTTTCCTCTGGTGTCATAAAGTTTTACACTTGCATCTTAGCTAAAACCGACTGTCAACTTCGTCTCCAGGATTTCTTTCATCATTTAACCAAAGTTCATTCTGAAGAGAAATACTTTAACCATTGTCGGTGTTCCATTTACTACCACTTCTCAGTTCTCACAAGTAAATGAGCACTCCAAATGGTACTGATAAAATTAATTTATAAGCAACCAAATTGATGATCAACCTATTCTTTTAAGGCTAAATAGGACCTTACACTAAATGTTCTGCTGTTTTAATCCCCCAGTGAAGAATGGGGACTATTCGTTCACAATTTGAAGTTATGCAAGGATTTTTGAATTGGTGTTATACAATGGAATGAAATGTAATAGAGCGTAATAAGATAATTAATTTTAAAAATTGGATGTTATCTAATTTCACTCTATTTTATATTATACCGCTAACCCATTAATGTATTTTTATATAAGTACTTATTGTATACCATATTACCCCCCAGTAGTCGAAATTTCTGAATCCGTACCTCATGCTGGCATCGCAACTGCAAAATCGACCTCAGGGACCACATTTTCCCACAACCACGACTGCAATTTAAAACCATGATATACACTTACTCCATTTCTTTGGAAAATTAACTTTATTCATTTAATCACCATTTTTCAGAGAGAAATTGAAGACTAAACATTTTCTAAGGGAATAAACTCAATTCATTTCAACTTGAATGATATCTATAATACAAGTAGGCATGTAACAAAACAATTGGTTACTAGCAAATAAATGCGATGCCCCCCTCGCCAATGAGTGAGCAACACCATTAGTTTGTCTCTGGACATTACTCATCCTAAAGTTATCACCACAATCTAGAAATTGCTTAGAAAACATCAAAATACTTCCTAACTCAGTGTCATTGTCTATTTTGCCTTGGAGGATTTGTACCACAGCTAGACAGTCCATCTCAATATAGACTTCCCCAACACTCAAATCCCAGAGCCATTTTCCTGTCTCCTTTAGACCATACGCCTCCGCCTCCTGTGCACCTGGTGAATCTAAGCGCCACATTGAGAATGCTTGTAAAAGTTCTCCTCTGTCATTCGTGAAATAGTGCCGCATTGATGTTGCATTTGAAGGTTCCTACCAGCGTGTGACTCAGGTGACTTTGATGTCTATATATTGCTCCACCACCGTGGTATTGTTGCCAACTCTCTTGTAATTTTAGTTTATTTCAAAAGTGATCTATTATTGTTTGAAGTATTTGGTTAATAATTATGTAACCATGCATTGCCATGACCCATCATATCAGAAAAATATAATTTCCAGTTTATTTGTTTTTTTTTTTTTAATCGGCAAAATTTATTAAGCATACCCGCACAAGAGGCACCAAGGTCGCTAAGGCAACAAAAGTTACGAAGAAAAGGTGCACCATATATATGCGGAAACAACCCGGAAACAAAAACACCGTACAAGGCAAGAAGTCGGCTAAAAGACACAAACAGTCCCCCACTCTAACATCGCCCCCATGTAAAAACAAACTGAGTTAATATGCCCCAAAACATAGCCTCACACCCATAAAAGACAGAAAGGAAAAAAAACAAAGAACCTGCAAAAACTCAGAACGCCAGCCTCCAAAAACAAACAAAAAAGCGTGTTTCCTCCACAAACCAATCTACACGAAAATTTGATCCGTTTTTAACTACCTCCGTAAACAATCTCCGGGTCCCAACACCACTCATAGAATAAACAAGGCGTGCAATTCAACCTACTCAACATCCATCTCCACGACAAAATCTTAATATCTTCCACCATCTCTTCAATGGTCTTGACTTGGTTATTGAAAATCCTATCATTTCTAGATTTCCATATTAACCCAATTATCGCAAGCCACACTAACCAAAACCCCTTCCGAACCTTCTTTCCTCTAGCCTCCCCACTCCAACATTCAAGATGAGCGAACAAATTATGTGGTGTAATAAAATGAAAACCAAGCCACAACATAATTTCACTCCAAACCTTGCTAACAATTCTACAATGTAAGAAAAGATGAATTGAAGACTCTTCCAAACTATCACAAATATTACAATTTATGGAACTATCCGTGTCAATTAAATTGCGAATATTGGTTCTAGTCGGAATCTGATCTTAAGAAGCTTCCAAGAGAAAGCCACAATTTTAGAAGGAGCTGGACTTTTCCATAGATAACCAAACATCTTCGCCTCCATTGGAGTCCGAATGTCGTCTACAATTAACGACTTCTCCAAGACCTTATACATCCAATTTATCGAAAAAATGCCATTTTCCTCTGGTTTTTAAATTACATCGCTAACTTACTCATTGCAATGAAAACTTAACATCAAAAAACGATCTTCCACTAATACACACGTTTTTTTATTGCTTAACAGTCATTTTGAGATAGTGCATATATACATAAAAGCAGAACACAAAATACATATAGAAACGCATACATATCATTAGTCACCATTCACATACATATCATTATTAACGACGGTTAAGGAACAACACTGCACCAAATCAGCTGCTCTCCTCAAGATTGCAGAGGAATTTTGATCCTCATTCTCCCAAAGTTTTCTATTTCTTTTCGGCCAAATTCCACAGCTCGAGAAATATGAAATCTGCAAAATCTGATGCATTTCCTGCAATATTCTGCAGTTGATTCCAGCATCCCGCTTCTGTCCAGACCTGGAACGCATGATTACAACCAATAAAATATTGCCACTCTTCCTAAGAAGCTTCATCACACATAGTGCATCGTATTGGACATTGAATCCCTCTAATAGCCAGTCTCTCGCGAGTAGGAAGGACCCCGCGAGCACACCTCCAAATGAACAATTTGATGTTATTTGGCACCTTTAATTTCCAGATTTTGATCCAATCTCCTTGTACTGTTAGGCTGCCATTATCAATGACTATTTCCATTATTGGTAATAGGCCATTTTGACCGAGTATTTTCTATTTAGCTTCCACACTCTTGACAGTCCCTTGGGTTGAAAATATGCTGCACCATATATAGTACGCCAACATTGTAGAGATGCATCCATAATGTCTGCTACATGTAGTTCTTCATACCCTTGTTTAAAGAGAGAGTTGTTTCTTATAGACTTGTACTATTAAAATACTCCTGGTACTTGATGCTTACACCAGTGTCCAATTATGGTTGATGTTAACTGATGCATGAAATGTGAAAATAAGGAATAAATTAACGAAATTAGTACAAGTTGATGTTAAACAACAAAACCAATATCTATTTAAGTTTGATGGGTAAATGAATAGGGAATGAATTTTCTATTGTTGTAAATTCGATTAAAAATCACACCAATAATTTGACATGTGGAGTAAAATTAGCAGCAACTAATAACTAAAGTGACCAAACAAACCCATATAAAAATAAGATAAAGGAGAAGAAGAACATTAATCTCTATTATTTTCCCAGTTTATTACCTTGTTGAACAAGAAACTCAATGATTTCACTTACCAAAATGTTTAGAGTGTTTCCACACCCAAGAGTATAACTCAAAAGTACTAAATTCTTAGGATTTGACCTCCTAAGAATTCCCCCTTTTCATAAACCCTAATTTGCCTACTCGCACCTCTCTCTCCCCGAAAAAAATGTGCAAAAACATTATTTGTGTACGCGCCTCACACATGGCATGATGTGCCTAACGATGAGGAAATAGCGAAATATTGCTGGAATGCGCAGCCACACACCTCACGCATGAGCTCACTTGCCATGCATGTTGGGCAAAACAACACCAATTTTGCAGATTTTTTCAAACGATGAGATTTCAAGACATATAAAACATCTGCTCTCTCTAAATTTTCTTAACTATATTTGTCAACCAATGTTTATTTTGATGAACATCAAGTGATTCATCTCCGGTTTCCTGAAAAATAACAAACTTTCATTCAACATGAAAAAACCTTGTATTTCTTCAAAACTTCAAATTAACGCAAATCATATATAATCTTTTGATATATAGATTCTTGGCTTCCATTAATTTCTTCAACCTCCATCTCTTTTTTCTCCATGATCATTTTCCTCCACAGTTTATTTTCATCCATTGTTTTCACTTGAACCTCTTTCTACAGAAAGTAACCACACAAAGATTACTAATTAATACTGGCAGTTATAGATAAGAGTTCATTTCTCAACAAAAAAAACTTCATCTCTACAACGGCATAAAATTCATCTATTTTTTGTGTTTCTCTTTTGCTTCTATTGCTTGAAGCATCTGTGTGAGACTCGTACCTTCATCATGAAGCTTCTTGATATAAGTAATCGCATCATAAAAAATAATTTCAAGTTCGACTGAGATGTAAGTAAATGATGTCCAAATTATTTTTTAAGTTAAGTATCGAAATTGTATGCTCCGACCCATAACTGAATTTCATTAACCCTAGAATTTAACAATAAATAAGTGAAGATTGTTGCGCATTATATGATTTTTTTTTGTTAATGGAGCAAATAATGCATACGAATAGTTAAAATAATATGGGGCAAATCAACTCGATTATGTTTTAATTATTGATCAGTTAAAATAATAACTGATTATGTTTTGGCAGTCGGTCTTGTTGATTCTCAAAAACGTAGTATTTTTTATATAAAAGTATTGTTGATTAACTGAATAGATAAAAATTAAATAGTAAATAAAGAAGTTTATATAAAGGGTAAAATTGAAAAATAAAAAGTCAAACGAAAAAATGTATGGTAAAAATATAGTAAGATATAAAATATTCAACTCAAAAATTTTCCTAAAAAAAAAACTCAAAAATAAAAATTTGTATTTTTTTTGAAAGGAATAAAAATTTGTTTTAATAAAGGTTTGCGCAGTATAAATGTTTATTTGCAAACCGTTGAATTTTTTTTTTAAAGAGGCTAAAATGAATCACATTACCACAACAAAAAGGCTTTCCAGCACAAGGTGTGCTAAGGAAGAAATACCTGAATACCAGCAAGAGTCTAAATAATATTTACAAGGCTAATACGAGGCCACCAAAAATCAACAACAAGGAAAAAACAATTAGCCAATGCCTAGAATAGAAAACGGACTAATCCACCAACCATGGTAATTGAGGGGAAGACTGACATGTTTTTCCTTCAACCATGTGAAGGTCAGGGCCTTGATTTTGTCCACCACCTGAGAAATAGAGTAGTTTTTGACATTAAAGATCCTATTGTTTATTTCTTTCCAAATTTCCTACACTGTTGCAAAACCAAATAACTTGTAAAATAGAATGTCTTGTCTTGGCCACACCACCAATATAACCAAACTGATAAAAGTGACTAGGAGCATCGCCAGGCAAGACCGCGACCAAACCAAGCCACCTAAGAATATGATACCAAACAGAGCCAAAAATAGTACAATGTAATAATAAGTGTGAAGATGTTTCCACCTCCCCACACCCTCCAACACACAACTGAGCATCAACATCAATTACATGACGACGGTAGAGATTGTCTTTCGTAGGGAGCCTGTCACGAAACAGCCGCCAAGCAAATAAAACAACCTTCAAAGGAACATCCCTATGCCACAGAGAAGAGACAGAAACCACAGAATCAACAGGAACATTTGCATTTAAAAAGTTGTAAGCACTACGAACAGTGTACACGACTGAAGGTTCTAATCGCCACACCCTCCTGTCAATCCTGTCAAGCTGTAAAGTAGCCCTAAGAAGTAAAATCCTAAGTTCCCCTAACAATTCCTCTTCCCACGCAAACAACCTACGCCTCTAACTCCAAGCCCCCCCTTCAGACCCCCACCTTAACAAATGCATATTAAAAACATATTCGCTCTTCAACACTGACAACTCATATAATCTAGTAAAACGTTCTCTTAACGACATTCCTCCCACCCAGACATCTGTCCAAAAGAGAGTATTATTACCATCTCCCACAACCTGACTAACATTACCATGAAACCACTCCTCGAAACGCAAAGTCGTAATGTCCCTCCACCAAACAGATGCCTCGCGGCCACCCTTCTTCACACAACCCTCTTCCATACCATATCTAGCAGACAACACCCTAAACCACAAACTATCTCTATCCACCAACAATCTCCAACACCACTTTCCTAAAAGAGCTAAATTAAAATCTCTAATTCTCCTTACCCCCAAACCTCCAACCTCCTGACTCCGACAAATAGTTTTCCAATCAATCCAAAATATTTTCATGTGGTCTACACTCCCCCGCCCCAAATTTTTTTTATTAAAAATAGATTCGATAGAGGAAACAATATCTGATGGAGCTTTGAAAAAAGAAAGAGCATAAACAGGCAACGATGACAGGACAAACTTCAACAGAACCAGCCGACCAAGATGAGCGCCTGAATCTATAGGTTTTTGCACAACTGTTTATACCATACCTGAAGCAACTCTTTAAGTCTCCTTTGTAGTGGATGAACTAGCCACCGAAATAGCCACACCCTTGACAACAGAAGGTGCGACTAGACCTTTGACAACAAAAGGCGCAGCTGATACTTGCACTTTCTGTGATGCAGATTTGTGTACAGCAGCACCGTTTTCTACGTTATGCCAGTCCTCCGACAAATGGTTCAAAACAACATCCACATCACCACTTGCTGCCACATCCTCATGAACATCTTCTGGTTGATCATCGACATCACAATCAGACTCACCCTGTTCTCGTAAACAAGCGTCTTCCCCTAGTGCAAACCCCATTCCTCAATAATTGTAAAATCCAAGAGAGCATCATCCACCAGAACTTTTGCAGTGGATCTTATAATTTCCAAGGACGACGTAGGAATAAGAACACGAGCATAATCAAATCGAGCTTTATCAAGAGTAAAATCGTCCACTTTCAACAGACGACCACAATCATAAACACGCAATTTAAAGACTTCAAAGTTCCATGCATGCAACGGAATTTCGTAGATTCTCACCCATGCACCTCTTTCACGTACCACCAAACCTTTGTTCCACCTAACTGGATGAGAGAAGAAATTGTAAAAAAAAAATCTGATGCACCATTAAAAATACTACAGACATCCCCCTCATCTTCCAACCTCAAAAGAACCTTGTCTGCTCCTAAAGGTAATATGTCTAATTTTTTGAATCCAGCATCAAAAATTCGTCGTTGAATCACAGGTATAGCCTCACCATTTTTAACAGTAGCCACCAAGCCCCTACTAGCCCACAACACATCCTGTTCTGTTGAGGTATACTTAGGAACATACATTTTTCCTTCGACCCCCACCTCCATCACTTCCTTACCGTTAGCAAGTCCGTGAACACCCTTCTCGCCACCAGCAACCTCACCACGCACCACATTAACTAAGTCAGCCTCCTTTCTAACAACTCCATCACCACCATTCCGTCCACCCCCCTTACTGAAGTCACCCTCGACACCATTCCCCCCACCAACCTTTCTATTGTCTCCCTCTATTTTTTTATCTCCTCTGATACTTTTTTCTCCCTCACCCCGCTCTTTACCCTCAACCCTTTTGTTGCCAAATCGATCAAAACTAGACGCCTTAGCTACCACCCTCCAATCACCAAACCAAACGTTGTTTACGGCCTTTAACAATTTGTCTACATCCTTCACATTACCATAACGAACAAATCCGAAAACACCACCGTTAACATTACGTTTACGTGCCAAATAAACATCCTTCGTAACACACATACCTCAAAACCTTGTCTCAAAGCTAAATAAGAAATATCATGCGGAACATTTGTAAAGTAAAATGAAACGAAATTTGACTGCACCGTTTTTGACTGATCATATTGCACAGCTTCCTGAATGCGTGACCTAGACCTGGGGCCTTTCTGATGAAGCAGCGCGCGCCCTTTAGCTGGACGTATGTTCGCGTGATGATCATGGAAGGGTGATCGCCGCTGCACAACATGTGCATCTTCATACCGCAAGCAATCACGATCCCTAACCCTAGCTGGGTGTTCATAATGGATAGTCACTATCCCATCCTACGATAAAACTTGGTTTCCATGGTTGAAATCCTCTTATTAATCATACTAACTTGCCAATTCATACCAATCCCTAACCCTAGACTGCCCTTGCTGTCACTCCCACGAACCTCTGTGCCGCTGCTCCTCCCGAAGCCTGTCCCGTTGTCTGTCCACCTGTTCCTGCGCTTTCCTCTTTCGCGGTCTCACATCAGACCATTCTCCCCTATCCCCCCCTTGTAGTGGCACCCTGCTTGGCCCCCTTCCCCCTATAGTACCTTGCTTCCGGTGAAGGTGAATGTCGACGCGGTTGTCCCCGATGAAGACGGGAAAGACCGCCACGCTCTCTCTCTCTCTCCCTCTAGACATTTTTTTCTACTACTTCTTCACATTTAAATGTGTGTATCTAGTCACTACACTTTAAAATGAAACACCACTAGTGTGTGATCTCAAGTAAATATTTGACACATCCCAATCTCTAAGGCTTTGTTTGGGAGTTTGGAGGGGAGGGAAATGAAAGGCTTTGGAGAGTTGGAAATTAGAGGATAATGGAGAAATCTTTCACATTTTTTGGAAGTATTTTTTTGGAGAATGATAAACTAATGCTTATGATTCATGTAATATTAACAATATAGATTAAATTTGAAGAATTCATATAAACCCTCAAATACCCTCAAAACTCTCCTCCAATACAAATTTGAATTTTTTTATTGAATATTATCTAAGGTGCTAAGTTAAATGGATTAATTTTCTAAAAAAAAAAAGTTAAATGGATTAATGATATATATTAAAATAATGAGGAGCAGATGAAAAAGATTGGTTCTTAAGCAAGATGTAAAGAGTACGATCATTGACTCTTATATATGAAAAAATGTTGATTTGGAGGAGAAACATTATTCTTGATAGAGATTATTCTCTACTAAACGATAATAACAGAAACTTTGTACATATTTGTCAAAAAAAAAAAAAAACTTTGTACATATAATATTGTATTTAAAAAAATACAGTAATTAACTCTTACAATAAAAAATGTGCTACATTTGGCGATGCAGGTTCCAGTTAAAAAGGTTGATTGAAAGTTGTGCTATGTTTCTTGCTTTACCAAGATGTCACAATTTGAAATAAATGAATTTTGTTGAGATGCAAAGATGTAAAATTATTGACAGAACTTATTTAATAAATATATTTTGGAACAAATTGAGAACATTTATTAAATAATAAAAATAATAATAAACATTACTTGACCAAAAAAAATAAAAGAAAATAATAAACATTAAAACTTCCTTAAAAAATAAATAAACATTAATAAAAACTACTATTAAAAAACGCTTAAGAAACCAAAAATGAGAGAGCTTCCTCATTATATATGCTTTGAGTGTCGTACGTGGCATCAGAAAAGGGTTGAGTATAGTCGCTCCGCGTGCAATCAAACTACATTCAATAACTCACACTCGTCCAATCAAGATAAGACGAATTTGTTTAAATACAATTTTTTTGAAATATAATAACCTTGACCTTGAAATTCGAACCGCGTGAGTTTTGGTGATGAGTGCACCCAATCTCAAACTCAAAACCTTAAATAAAGCAAAAGCCTCAAGAGTGAAGTCATTGTCTAAGCATCTCCTTGTACTTTCCACCCTAAGACCATGTCTTTGGCAACTAGTTTTCGTGTCTCCATCTTCATTCTTTTCCTTGCCTCTGTCTTTCCATTCTCTTGGACAGTCGAAGAATCTTCTCTTGAAAAGATTCTCCGCAACCATGGTCTTCCAGCTGGTCTCTTCCCTCGAAGTGTAAAATCATTCAAATTCGATCAAATGGGTCATTTAGAGGTACACTTAGATCGTCCTTGCCTGGCTCAATATGAAACCACGGTGTTCTTTGACACTATTGTGAAAGCTAACCTTAGTTTCAGGCAACTTAAGGTTTTAGAGGGTATGTCTCGTGAAGAGCTTTTCTTGTGGCTACCTGTTAAAGATATCTTTGTTGCGGATCCATCTTCTGGTGTAATTCTCATTGATATTGGTTTTGCTTTGAAGTTTCTCGCCTTCTCTCGTTTTGATGAGCCACCAATTTGTAGATCTCATCTTGGTACCTTCATTTATCTCTCTTTTCTAACCCTTCAATTATGGGTTTTAAATTTATTTAAGTAATAATGAAAAAATAAAGTGGGTTTTGTTATATGATGTGTATATAGAATAGTTCTGATTTCTGAAATTGAATGTTTGATTACAGGTCTTTCATTTCGTATGGGTGGAAGAAAAGATATTGCATTGGAAGACCATAGATAATAAGATTATTCATCATTTCTATGAAATGGCTTCACCCTTTTTAAATTTTGGGGGTTTTTCTGTTCTGAAAAATTATATTCATGTACAAAAATGTGCAACTCAGATAAATTATAAAGTATAATAATGCCATTAATAGTTGAATGATAATCAATACTAATATTTACCTTCAATTGTCACCTAAAAAAGAAAAGGTATCTACTTTCAATTCAAGAGAAGAAATTACCCCTAATTTCTTAAGAAGGATTTCAATTTTTGAGTAATTAAGATCCATTGTTGTCATCCAATAATTGAATGATAATCAATACTAGTATCTAGCTCAATTGTAACCTAATGAATAAGTTCTTCCTTCCATTCAAAGAAGAAACTACACCTAATTACTTAGAAGGATTTCAACATTTGAGTAAGGATCCATTGTAATGCTCGATAGTGTTTTTACATATTTAGTGCATTACTTTTGTAAAAAAATTTCAAAGTTTCAAGATTTTAGTATTAGTTCCCATCAAGTTAGAGAGAAGAAAGTGTTGCAGTGATGATGGGAAAGAGGAGGTGCCACTTAGCAATGTTAAGAGAGATAGGTTTTTTTCTGGTGAAAAAAAGGGCAAAAGCCCCAAGAAAAAAAAACTACATAATTTTGAGTCATCTTTTTGATGACATTTTCGAGGCTTACATGTCAAGAGAAATAGGTTTTTACTTTTCTTCTTTTAGTAGCGTTCCTTTATCTCATTTCTTTTGTTTATTAAAAAAGTGTCGTTCTTTTTAGTTGTACTGTGTTGTAATCAGAAGAAAAAACTGTACTTTGTAGTCATTTCGTAGCTTTTTTTTTCTTCTTCCAATCAACACTTCTTTGCTTTTATTTAATGATGATGAATAAATTTATTGTCTTTTAGTAACTGCTTTATAAGTAATAATTTTTTTTATTGGAAGAATGTAAATATAATAATTCAAAAATTAAACTTTATACTTATATATTTAAATTTGTCATTAATTTAGAATATGAAAATACATTAAAAATATACGATATAAATAATATTGAGTTTTAGTCAAACAAATAATAATTATGGAGTAATTGTATATTTTTAATCAAATGCATTGCAAAGTTTGATATTGATAAGATTAAGTCTTTTTGCTATAAAAAAAAAACCAAGTCTTTTTGCTAAAAAAAAGACTAAGTCATTACGTTCAATCCAATTTAATATAGTATCAAAAAAAAATTCCAATTTAATATAAAGATTTTTTTAAAGAGACCGGGTCAATCGGCTCTATTCATTTATGGGACTTGTTAACAAGTGTCCTAGGACACTTGTTAAGAATTCAAAAAATAGAAACAATTGATAACTTTTATGTAGAGAAAATTAAACAAAATTTTCATTTTAAACTTCTTATTAAGTGCTCTAAGGACACTTGTTAACATTTCCTTTCATTTATATCATTTAGAGTGACTCATGATCCAATACCCTCGTGACATCAATCACCAATGGTTTTGAAAACATTGTTTATCGCATTAATCTCCTTGCTTCTACACATTGTTAATCTTAACTGAGGGGTTTTAAAATAGCGACTATAGTATCAGTTGCATCGTAATCTCTGATATTGTTGAAAACTACATCAAATCGACTAATATACTGTCTCAATTGTTGTTTTGACAACATCAAAAACTGTTATGTCGTGTGCTTGTACCCGAATCTTGATTTGAAACCTTGTCTAACTCCAAGAACTTGTATACAAATCATAATGCCATCGAACAATGGAATGAAATTAATCACGGATAATCAATACTAGTATCTTCCTTCAATTCAACCGATTAAATTTTTCCTAATTAAGGACTTCAATTCTTTAGTATTTTAATGTTTCAAAGTGTTTGTTGCATGTTTAGTCCATTAACTTTGTTAAATTTTTTGTTTAAATTATTCCAATGTTTCAAGATTTTAGTATTAATTTCATCAAATTTATTTCACGCCTTTCATTCATTTCAATTTTTGTTGAAGAGGGAAAATCTATTTCATTTTATTAGCAATAGTATGATCAATACATGATCATTTATCAATAAAAAGACGGACACTAGTTAAGGACGTGGTTGTCTCTTTGCTAAAGAATGAACTATCACATTTGTGTGTCTCCTAATAAATTCAACACTACAGTTCATGAAATAAAAAGAGAACAACCGTCTACAATTAGAGATAACCGTACCAAACTCAAAGATATCTTCGGTAGTGGAGTGAAAATCATCAACAACACGCTTAGAATCAAGTTCGAAAATTACTCCATCCAAGTGCAACAAATGATGGATAATAGACCACTCACTTCTTGCTCATCAACCAATATGATAGGAGAAGGCCTCTCTGTTATTGCAAGAACAAAATCCCAAACTTGTCTCTAATGCACATTCATATGCCTACAGGTTTTGACTTTTAGCAAACAACGCGTCAATGTTGCATTTCAATCTGGACAGGGACGGTTTTTTTCCAACTGAACTTTTCTGTCAAGACTGGGATGCATCTAGGCTATTTTCCAGCTCCAACTTAAGTGTACAACATGCATAAATATTCTTTCGAAAAAAAAAACATGCATAAAAATCTGATGGTCCGACTCCAAATGGCTCTACCAAATGCGAAGGTTACGGCTCTTCCGATTGCTCTACATAACAATTGCGAAATAAGAAGTTTTTCCTACATTGAGGTACCTCATGACAGGGAAGATAACATCTTGAATATTTGTACCACACTCTGGCACTGAAATTGATATTTCAGGCCATAAATCTCATCTTATCAGGCAATAAGCCACGACACATTCGCCAAATAAAATTCTTAAATTCAGGCAGAGCTTTAAGACACCAAATACAACCCCAATCACCTTCAACTTTGAAATCTATCAACATTTTCAATTTCGTTGATACATAAAACTTATGTCGTTTTTCTTCACTGTAACTTAGATAGATGGACTAACAATACAGGAATTTGATCATAACATGAGATATATTCCCGTATTGTTAGTCCAAATAATATAATTAAACGTATTCCCGTATTTAAATAATATTATTTCATAAACGTATTCAGTAGTGAAACCAAATAGATCATAAACACATTTTTTAAGGTTAAATAGGATTAACTTCAAAATATTCAACTTTTTCATTCCCCGTATTCAGTAGTGAAGCCATAAGAAAAAAAAAGTCAGGGTTGGCCACCAAAATAAATTATAATATATATGCATTATGTACAAAATTGACCATCACAAATTAAATTACATACTTCAAAATTCAAAATAATTATCTATGCATTTTGAATGACTTGAAAGTGTGATAGCAACGAGGGTTGAGATGAAGCATAAGGTTGTAATTTTGTTTAAAAGTCATAGATATCTTAGTAATTTTTTCTATAAAAAATAAATAAATTTTTCCTCGGGTGGGCTGTGGCCCAATCGATCCCTAATGTGCCTCCACCACTACCCATGTTAAGAATAGGATGAGTTGGTTTGTGTTTCACTCTGGTGACTTTTGGGTTTTTTTTTTGGGTACAAACTTTAGTATTTTTGTTTCCATCTCTTTTAATCAACTATTTTCTCTCATTTAAATAATTTATTTTAATAATTCATTCATCTCTTAAATATATTAAAGTTACGAAGTCACCAAACTCAAAAGTCGTCCAAGTGTTGGTTTAGAATTTGAACTTTTGCAAGGATTTAGAACTTTTTTTTTATGAGCTTGCAAGGATTTATAACTACAAGGTCATTTATGTTCTTCAATATTTATTTAGCTGTCAAGAGTTCACTCAAATTTTTTATAAATGCATTACGAATATACCCTCTCTGATCTCCATTATAAGATAAAATTTATTTTTTATATATCTATTCATAATATAAACTAAATACATTATTTATTGAATGAACTTAAAAGATAAAATATCTCTTATAATAGAGACGAGAGTAGTACAGCCGTTAGTAGTTTCCCTCAAAACTTTAGCAGCTAAATCATGAAAAATAAAATTATATTCTTTCTAATCACTATTATAAACAAAACACCTTTTATATTCATTGAATAAATGATATATCTACTTTATATTATCGACTAGATACATCAATTTTTCAATGAATATAAAAAGTGCCTATAATAATAGTGACTAAGGAGAATAAATCGAAATCAATTTTCTAATTTTTAACAATTGCCATTTAAACTGTCAATAAAATTTACTATTTAAATTATAACATTTGAATTTCATTAAATAAATACTTTTTAAGAATAAATAAACATCAATGTTTAAATTCTTAAAGATATATTATATTTTCACGAAAAGAAGAATTGTTCAAGAGTATTTAAGTTTGATTTCTGGGTGAAAGTGAAACACAATTAATTAAAATAATGATATTAATAGAATAATGGTGTATTTTGATAAGTTCGAGTCCCGAGTGGAACATAACATGAGATAGATTCTATTTATGAAATATATAATTAAAATGGTTAAATATATTTTTGGTCTCTATTAATATATATATATTTTTTAATTTAGTCTCCTTAAAAAATTTCTTTAACTTTCACCCCCTCAAAAGTTTTCATCACCACTTTTTGTCCCTCTTTTCAAGTCAACTCATGCGTAGATTTCATATTTTTTAATAAAATTTTGCAGAAATATTTCGAATATTATAAAAATCTCTAAAATAAATAAATAATAGAATTTATTGACAAAACATGAATTAAATATAAATTTTTATGTTTTTGGCAATTAAAAATTTATATTTAATTCATATTTTTGTTAAAAAAAAAACATCTATTTTTTGGGAAAATTGTTATAATATTCTCCACATTTCTTCACAATTTCATTCAAAAATATATAGGCTACATATGAGTTGACTTAAAAGTAGGAACCTAAAGTAATTAAGGAAAACATTTGGGGACTAAAAATTGAGGAGATTTTTTAGAAGAACTAAAATGAAAAGTTAATATATTTATAACGACTAAAAAATATTTAACCCTAATTAAAATATATCATTAAAATTATGGAATAATGGTATATTTTAATTTTCTTTTACTAAATGGTATATTTTTAACATAAAATAATATTAACAGAGATTGGTTGGTAGAAGTGAACTTGCCTTATGTGCTGCATAAAATCTCCGACAGAGATTGCCCATACTAAATGGCAGTGAAAACTTTCATTTTTATAACATTGTAATTTAAAAGTAAAATCCAATTATCATCTGCAATAATAAATAAAAATGTGTTACCTTCGGCTCTGCGGGTTATAGTTGAAGTTGATTAAAATCTGTGTTATGTTCCTTGCTTTACGAAGATACCACAAACTTAAATTAATACCGTTGAAATGAAAAAATGTAAAATTATTAGTAGAACTTATTTAATAAATATTTTGACAAAAATTGAGTACTTATTAAATGATAAAAATTAATATCATTAAAAAAAGTTGGTAAAAAAAATTAATATTAAGGAACCAAAAATGAGAGAGCATCTTCATTATAGATGCCTTGCGTGTCCTAGGTGGCATCGGATGAGGGTTGAGTGTAGTTGTCTCTGCATGCAATCAAGCAATTTGATAATCCACAGTCGATTGATCAAAATAAAACGATTTTGTTTTAATACAATTTTGATTTTTTTATAACTATAATAAGTTTGAACTTGAAATTTAAACCATGTGATATTGACTAGACAACTCTAATCTCGTTGAATGCATGTTATCATGGGTGTTGGATGCACCCAATCTCAAGCTCAAAACCTTAAATAAAACAAAAACTTCAAAGGTAAAGTCATTGTCTAAGCGTCTTATTGTACTCTCCACCCTAAGACCATGTCTCTGACACCTAGGTCTCATGTCCCCGTGTTCCTTCTTATCCTTGTTTTCATTCTCTCGCTCACATGGACAACCGAAGAATCTTCTCTTGAAAAAATTCTTCATAACCATGGCCTTCCAGCCGGTCTATTCCCTCAAAGTGTGAAATCCTTCAAATTGGACCAAATGGGTCATTTAGAGGTACAATTAGATTGTCCATGTTTGGCTCAGTATGAAACACCAATGTTCTTTGACACTATTGTGAAAGCCAACCTCAGCTTTGGACAAATTAAGATTTTGGAGGGCATGTTTAGTGAAGAACTTTTCATGTGGTTACCTGTTAGGGATATCATGGTCATTGATCCAACTTCTGGTTTAATTGTCATTGATATTGGATTTGCCTTTAAGTTTCTGTCTTTATCTCGTTTTGATGAACCTCCAATTTGTAGATCTGATCTTGGTACTCTCTCTCTCTCAAACACACACGCGCACAACCTCTCAATTGTGGGTTTTAAATGTAATTAAATAGCAATGAAAAAAATTTGAGTTTTGTAAAAGTTCTGATTTTTTAAATTGAATGTTTGATTATAGGTCTTTCGTTTCGTATGGGTGGAAGAAAGGGCATTGGATTTGAAGATCAGAGATAAAATTATTCATCATTTGCATAAAAATATAGCTTCACCCTTTTTAAATTTTGGGGATTGTTGTAAGAAAAATTATAGGCTTAAATATGCATTTCATCCCTGTAATTAAGGGTCGTTTGAAATTTCATCCCTGAGCTTACTAATCCTCCCATTTTGCCCCTGCAATTATTAATCATTTGAAAAATGGTCCTAATTACATCTAATTAGTAATTTTAGGGACGAAAATTCAAATGACCTATATTTGCAGGGACGAAAGATCTATTTAAGCCAACCACCTCGCCCAATCATCACTTGCCACATGGGCACCATGTCGCTAATGACAGTCCACCTCAACAAAAAAACTTAATTAGGACCAAAAGTCAAATGATTAATATTTGCAAGGGCAAAATGGGAGGATTAGTAATCTCAGGGATGAAATTTCAAAGACCCCTAATTACAGGGATGAAATGCATATTTAAGCCAAAATTATATTGATGTACAAAAATGTGCAACTCATATATAGTATAATAATGCCTTCAATAATTGAATGATAATCAATATTAGTATCTATCTTCAATTGTCATCTAAAAAAGAAAAGGTATCTACTTTCAATTCAAGAGAAGAAATTACCCCTAATTTCTTAAGAACGATTTCAATTTTTGAGTAAGGATATGCATATTTGCCATCCAGTAATTGAATGACAATCAATACTAGAATCTAGCTTCAATTGTCACCAAAAGAAGTTCTACCTTTGATTCAAGAGAAGAAATTACGCCTAATTACTTAGAAGGACTTCAATAATTATTTAAGGATCCATTTTTGCCATCCAATAAATGAATGATAATCAATACTAGCACCTAGCTTCAATCGTCACCAAAAGAAAAAGTATTAATACTTGATAGTGTTTGTTGTATATTTGGTACACCAATTTTTTCAGTTGAATATTAAACAAATATAGGAAGTTATCACATAAATATATAATCTATTATACCTTCTCAGTTTCCTGCAGACAAGTTTACTCTTTTTTACTAGCATACTTTGTTTAAGCTGAAACTAACTAGTTTTGTAACAAATTCTGGAATGGTTAAAAAGGAAAAGCTGTTTCTCACAGACTTATATGATTAATATATATACTCCTAGTACTTACACAATTGTCCAATAATGGTTGACGTTCCCTAATACCAGAAATGTGAAAATAAGGAATGAGACAATGAGTTAATAAAACCAAATATCTTTTTTCAGTGTTTGATTGATGAATGCATAAAACTGGTTTCGATTATATCTGGCAGCCAATGTTTGGTTTGATGAACATCAAGTGGTTGACCACCCATACCCTTAAAAATAACAAATATTGAATCAACATAAAAGCCTTGTAATTCTTTCCAACAAAAAAAAAAAAAAACTTGTAATTGTTCAAAACTTCAAATAATTAAAGCAAAATAGGATTTTTTTTTTTTTTTAAGGAAAAACAAAATAGGAGATAAGTGTTCTATTTTCTCTAGATGCTCTTGATTATATCTTGCAACAAATGTTTGGCTTGATGAACATCAAGCGGCTGACCACCCATTACCAGAAAAATTACAAACATTGAATCAACATAAAAACGTTGCATTTATTCAAACTTTCAAATCAAAACAAATAATGTATCAACACGTACTTTATGCGTTATAAAATATAAGGAAAAGTGAGTCAAATAAAATTGTTGTATTTGATTCAAAATTTAGTTCAAATACATAAACTTTTTTTATTCACTTTTGCTTGAATTTTGTAAAGGATAAAATAGTAAATATTTCTTGAAGTGGCATATATTGTGAGATAAAGCAGAAAAACAAATCAAAGTTTATGAAATAGTGTGTGTTTAATTCTATGGTGACAAAAATTGCTTTTAAAGAATTACTTATGCAAAATTGATTTTAATTTTTTTTTTTAACAAGGATTGATTTTAATTAAAAGTGAGTAGAATGCAGTGGCGGAGCCACGTTGAATGTTCTGCAAGCATGTGCCCCCACAATTTTTTTGATTTCTAGTATATATCCTATATAATACCACATCATTGCTTGACCAAAAAAATAATAATGATACTACATCATTGATCTCCAGCACATATATATACACATATATAGTATTATAAATATGATGCTAGAGTATGCTAGTTAGATTACATATTATAGATAATATATGCATCTCTCCCCTATGTGTTTTCTTACTCTATTTCTTCTATTTAGCTTCATTTTTGGAAAACAGTACTTCTATAATGTTATTTCTTCTATTTCTACTATAATTTTATTTATTATTTAAAATAATAATAACAATAACAAAAGTTCTTTCCTTCTAAAAAAAAAGTTCTAGTCAATACTTTTTTTTTACAAATAGTCAATACATTTTTGAAACACTTATTTTATTCTATTTTTATTTTAGAAATAAGAAAATCCACAAAAAAAAATTATTGTAATATTTTAAATATATTTATTGTTAGAAATTTATATGTAAATATTGCCCCCACTACTTAAAATTCCTGACTCCGCTACTGAATGTATAATGATTTATGTTTCATTAAAACAAAAAACGAAGGGAGTAAAATGCAAGATGAAAGAGGAGTCAAACTATTCCTTTTGAAAAGAATGAATACATTATACGCAAATAAACACATAACATAATATAATAGTGACATTTCGTTTATAATTCATTTACATTGGACAAAAACACATGTTGGAAGTAAAGATTTAGATGATGGATATTTAGCCCAATATTTTTTTTGTGTAATTTGTTCCTTTTGGGATATATGTAAATAAAATATTAGTGTTTATTAATATAAAAATTAGTTTAACAACTTAACCCTCCCGTTTTAGGAGATATGTGTCGTAAAAATTTAGAATTTGGTCCGGACTTTAGTACAATATGACCAATAATTGTTCAAGTTAAATATGAAACTTGCATGCTCTTATCTTTAATTGAAACTCATTTGTCCTTTGATTTATTTATTTGATTAAAACTATTAACCATTTGAGTGCATCGGTTAAAAATGAATAGAACTTTACAATAATTATTAAGAAGATTGTTTTGCATAAAATGACTTTAAATGTTGGTCTAGAATGGAGCAAATAAACTGAATTATGTTTTAACTAATGATTTTGCAAGATTTTGACACCCGATCTTGTTGACAACCAAAATTAGGTAGTTAGGGCATCCGCAATGGATGTTGGGTTGGGACCACTACCAAAAGAGGTACTTTCATAGTTTCATTGGAGATGGAAAAAAGTAGGTGGTTATTAAAAGGTATACAGGCTTCCTCTATCTCTTCACTTTTTATGAGTTACCGTGAATAAATTTGTATTGAAGTAAATGAATTTTGGTGAAGTATATAAAATTATAAATGATATGTGTGTTTTTTTTATAAAGTTATAAAATAAAAATGAAGTATGGAATTGAAGGAAAAATTATATAAAAAAAATTATAAATGACTAATGTGCGAACAAACAAATGTATAACATTGATTTTTAAGAAATATTCTCAAATCTTCTTACACTGGTGTGGTTTAATCCTAAATTGTCATGCAGTGTACCAGCTATAAGGGGATAAATAAATGTATAACACTGATCCACACTATCTTGGTGCTCCTAGTGAGTGTAGTGAAGAATTTGTTCTTCTTCCTATTTTATCAATTTCGCATGTGAAGGAAGGCAAGAACCTCCTCTAGGAGAGGTTTAAGGTAACGATGGATATGTTTCAAAGATAACATGATGGATATCCATACTACGAGCCAACGTGACTATAGAGAAGAGTTCATATTTCAGCACAAATATGACATTGTGATGCTCTAGATTCTAGTAGAACCCTTTGATGAAGTTTCCACACATGAGTTAAGAATCCAAGGACCCCGAAAGTTTACCTACCATTTAGACAATTATGGAAGCCATCCACATTGATTTTGCATGCATCAGCGTCATCAAAAGGAGGTTCTCGGTGCATATAATTTTAAGGGGAATGTTCAGTGTCTCAAGGGCATTGCTTAAACATCTAAAACAAACAAATCTTTATAAAAAAGTTGTGTAATCATTATTTGGTCAAAAATATCTTATATTTCCAACACAAAATTTTTATTTGTAGAATCCTTAATTTGTCAACACTATAAACTTTAGAATGTGTTTAATTCGAGTTATACATGTCGATTTATGATAATAAAATGATGAAAAATATGTGTTTTTATGTTTGCTACAAATTTATTAAATTTTAAACATTGATATAAAATATTGGCTTAATTGCACTTTTCCCCCCTATCTTTTGCTAATTGTGCGATTTTGCACCCCCTCTTTTTTTATGAGCGATTTTGTACCTCATCTTTTGTCAATTGTGTTTTGTTCAAAATCATCATTAAAAGAGGGGGAAATGGGCAAAAGATAGGGTGCAAAATCGCTCAACAAAAAGAAGAGGGGGTGCAAAATCGCACAATTAGCAAAAAGATAGGGGGCAAAAGTGCAATTGAACACAAAGATGGGGTGCAAAATCAAAAAGGAGGCAAAACGATGGGGTGCAAAATCGCACAATTAGCAAAAAATAGGGGGAAAAAGTACAATTAAGCCTAAAATATTATTGGTAAAGGTGTTTTACAATGATACAATCGGGAAAAAAGTATCTACAAAGACAAGAATAAACCCACGTGTAAACTACCCATAAATCTCTCCATAAGATAATTACCGAGAAAAAAATATAAATCTTCATTTAACATAACTTTTTAAAAAAATACCCAGAAAAAAACTCCATAGAAATGTTATTCTCATAAATCTTTGAAAAACACTAACATCTAATCGATATTTACCTATCTAGACAAAAAAAAAATAAACGCACACACACAAAATTTCTCTCTTCAGGATTTATCTATATAAACGTGAAAAAAATTGTATTTTTCTCCGTTCAAATCGATAAAGTTGAAGTGTCGTGGTTTTTAAGAAATTAGTGAGGTAAACTTAAAAGTAGTTCTTTAGTTATTATTTCCCTAAAAAAAAAAAGTTCTCTAGTTATTAAAAAATTCTTGAATATTGCTTTTCTGACTACAAAAATGTCTTAATAACACATGGAAAATTCAAAAATATTCTCAGTGTAGTTAACTACCGTTCAGCAAACTGACAACAGTTAACTACCACTGAGCCCAGCGGTAGTTAACTACCGTTCACACCAATAAAAAAAACCAGAGAGGTTTGCAATTACATTTCCAGCCATTTTGGCCTATTTATTACCTGTAATTTCAAATGGCAATTCCGCATGAAATCAAACCGATACAACAACATCCAACAAATGCAAACAACAACATTTCATAATTGATCAATGATTTAGCAACATTATACAATATTCGATGATACGTTAACATTACACAATTGTTTGAAATTCGCCAAATTTTTCACATTATGCAAAACATTCACTAATAGTACATTAATATATATATATATATATATATATATATATATATATATATATATATATATATTTGCTAACTTAGATCAACAAAAAACATGAAGGTCCAAGTTAGCAAAAATGCACCTTTTCATTTGGACAAAAAAACCAATATCCACTAGTGTAAACCAATATAAAGTAAGGGATAGTTTAGTAAATATCCCTCAAGCTATTAGTTATAAAATAAAAGTGGGTCTAAGTTAGCAAATTGGTGCAAGTTAAGGAATAAGTTTTAATAAAATTACTAATGTAACCCTCAAGCTATTAGTTTTTAATAATAAAGAAGAAAATTATTTTTGTCCAATGAAAATGTGCACGTTTGCTAACTTGGACCTTCGTGTTCTTTGTTGGTCTAAATTAGCAAATTGGTGCAAGTTAAGGAATAAGTTTTAATGAAAATTAATAATGTAACCTTCAAGTTATTAGTTTTAAATAATAAAGAATAAGGTTATTTCTGTACCAAAAAAAAAAAAGGTTATTTTTGTCAAATGAAAATGTGCACTTTTGCTAACTTGGACCTTCATGTTTTTTGTTTGTCTAAATTAACAATGTTCATTACATTATATATCCAAAAAAATACGTTGGTGCATACCGACCAAAAAACGGATTAACACCGACCAAAAAGTGTCATATTTCATCTAATGAAATTAAGTCATCTAAATGTTTCACAAGCTCTTCAAATTCTTCATTTGCTTTAACCGGAGTGTCACACAAAATATGATTGTGTTGATTTGTTTATTTTTTGGGTGAAGCTGGTCTCTCTCCTTTCTCAATCTCCATGAGTGTTCGGAAACGATTTGTTGATCCAAAAAATTATCCTCCCATGTTGCCGCCTCTTCGCTCTTGTGTGTACTCCACTCCGTAGATGATGGAGGTAGTGGGCAATCATCTTTCAACAAAAGAAGGACAAAATGATTTGAGATTAAACCAAAACACAATATGTGGCTTTTCAGATTAATCAGAGGTCTACCTCTAATTGGGAAAAAAGTCTTTGAGATTCCAATATCAAGATTTGTTAACTCTACCACCGGCCTATTGTAATAAGTTGCAACAATGTGACTCATATATGGAAATGTCAACCATTTATCGGGAGGTGCAAAACCACTACCATTTTTGGGAGGATGCATTTCATTCAAGATATAGTTATGACGGTCTTCGCCCGCATATTTCCCGATGTAGTCATCCTTATGCTCTTTCACCTCTTTAATAAGTGCTCTCCTCACCATAACATGACTTTCTTCCGTCAAACCCAAGGATTCAAATATATCCCTAAACCCACGATTTCCATCGTCTATGACATCCACAATTTTCTCAATATATGGTCTCATGAATTGTGGCATGTGATACATAGGATTGGATGAATCATAAATTTTTGGAACCTAGATAGGCTTTGGAACCAAAGTTGATCTTGGAATTGACGAATGTGGAGAAATGCCAAGGCGAGCACCTCATGGTCGTTTACTGGTGTTAACGGTAGTTAACTACCGCTGGGGGCATATTTGTATTTTACTTGTGTTTTTAGGAACTTCTTGATGTTAGAAAAGCAATTTTCAAAATTCTTAAAAAATGGTTTGGGCCTATATTGGGTGCTCCAAGCCCAATATTCACTCTATAGAGTGTAGCATTAAACCTTGTTGTTTATTTCTTCATTTCCTGCTCCTCACTCTCTCACTTGAGTAAGAACAACACAACACAAAACCACAATGTATCGCATTCTTCAACGCAGCGTTCATACCATAACAGAAAAATCACCCAACAACATCAAATCCATTTCACAAGACCTCTACAAAGAACAAAATCTCAAAACACTCGTTGAAAAATTCAAAAAAGCTTCAGACATTGATCGTTTCCGCAAAAAAAACGGCATCTATGAAGACACCGTCCGCCGCCTCGCCGGAGCTAAACGCTTCCGGTGGGTCCGCGACATTATCGAGCATCAGAAGAGTTACGCCGATATATCCAATGAGGGTTTCTCGGCACGTTTGATTGCCCTTTATGGTAAGTCGAATATGCATAGACATGCACAGAAACTGTTTGATGAAATGCCTCAGAGAAACTGTCAGCGTTCTGTGCTTTCTCTCAATGCGTTGTTAGCTGCTTATCTTCATTCGAAGCAGTATGATGTTGTTGAGAGGCTTTTTAAGGAGCTTCCGGTGCAGTTATCTGTGAAACCTGATTTGGTTTCTTATAATACTTATATTAAGGCTTTGTTGGAAAAGGGTTCTTTTGATTCCGCGGTTTCAGTGCTTGAGGAAATGGAGAAGGATGGTGTGGAGAGTGATTTGATTACTTTCAATACGTTGCTTGATGGGTTGTATTCGAAGGGTCGTTTTGAGGATGGTGAGAAGCTTTGGGAGAAATTGGGTGAGAAGAATGTTGTTCCGAATATCAGGACTTACAATGCAAGGTTGTTGGGATTGGCTGTGGCGAAGAGAAGTGGTGAAGCTGTTGAGTTTTATGAGGAAATGGAGAAGAAGGGTGTGAAGCCCGATATTTTTAGCTTCAATGCTTTGATTAAAGGTTTTGCGAATGAAGGGAATTTGGATGAAGCTAAGAAGTGGTTTGATGAAATAAATAAATCTGAGTATGATCCTGGTAAGGGAACTTATTCTATAATTGTTCCTTTTTTATGTGAGAAGGGTGATTTGAAGACGGCTATCGAGATGGTTAAGCAGATATTCTACACTCGCTGCCGTGTTGATGTGTCGTTGCTGCAGACTGTGGTGGACAAACTGGTGAGTGAGTCCATGGTTTCAGAGGCCAAGGAGATTGTGGAACGAGGTAAAAACAATAGTTATTGTCGCTATAAGCTAAATTTGCCAGCAGATGAGTGAGTAGTAGCTTTTTGTTTGCTGTGTTGTGTCCATTATTATTAGTTTTGAACTTTATATGTTTTACTAGTCATAATGGTGAATTGACAGTTGCCTTCATGAATGAATTTGTTTGGCAATCTGAGCTTTGTTATTGATCGCTTGAAAACGCCATTTGCTGTCTGATGATTATTTTGCCCTGTTGAATATCATCCCTTAAACCTTTCCCCCACGTGATTTTCTTCTTTTTATTTTTGTATTTGCCTTGAGCAGTTTCCATATGTGATATATGCAGAATGCATGCATGAAGGGATTTAGCTTATATAATTTTCTTTAGTTCACTAGTATTATATGACTAAAATGTTATTTGAGTATGTGAGTCTCGTATCACGGAACACCAGGACGCAAAAGTTCGTTAATGTTAGATACAGAAATAGATGTCTATCTTTTGTAGGCCATAATATTAAAAACTTCGGACAAAGTGAGAGAGAATGGTGGCAGTATTGCTCCTTACCTTATCACAATTAGGTAAAGTTGAATTGGCTTTGTAAGTCTATAAAATGGGAGAAAAGAGCAGAGAGGTTTCTCCATAACAGAGATTGCAGAGAGAAAGAAAAAAGTAGTTCAAAAAATAAAAGATCAAAAAATAAAAACCAGGGGAGAATGCAAGAAATATAGAAAGGGAGGAAATCGCAGAGCTTTGAAAAAAGTAGCATCTGATTGAGAGATGCCACTATGCCAAAGTAAAAATGTAGCAAATTCTTTGGTTGATGAATTTGTTGCAAATAGGTAAACTCCTCAAATTACAATAAAATCGAAGGAATGTTATCATTATTTATCTTGCTTTCTATACTACTTTAGAATTTAGAATGAACTTGTTATTTTTTGTTAATACCTTAGGCCATATTGTTGTACAATCAATGAGTTGATTTTTTATATCACAAAGATTTCACAAGCCTTCTTCATTACATTAGCATGGAAAGGAACATCAAATACATATCCAATATTTATAATACAATGGCAAGATATAGTAGCTTCTGCTTTCATAATCTTCAGCTTGTATTCTTGAAACAATTCATTCTCCTCTAAAGCCCTCTTGCCCCTCTATGAAACCTGTAAAACCTCGAAAGAAACACAATTGTTAAATTAAGGAGAATTGCGACTAACAAAATAAAGGAAAAAGAACAATGAGTGTCGGACAAGAGAAGGATATAATAACCGGCTTGTTGCCCCTGTGCAACCATTGCCATTGTGTGTGCGACTTCTCCTCCTCTTTCCATCACCACAGGCGCAACCAGACCGTTAGGCCTTGTGGTTTTCCAATACTATCTGTTTGTGACACTATGAGGACTACCACATAGAACCACACTGACAGTGATTCTCAAAGCACCCCACAAGCGGGTGCTTCAATATTACCCCAACCCCTTTAGAGCTAGAAAAGGGCAATATTACCCGTATAATGGGTTCCAAGGGGAAAGAAACTAAGAAGGGAAGAACAAGGACTATTAGGGGTGATAATGAACCGATCAAATTCAATTAGTTGAGATTCAATTTGATAATTAAATGAACCTATCAAACTCAAATTTAGTTAATTCAATTTGGTTTACAGATCGAATGATCTGAACTTAAATTGGAAATTTAATCGTTAAATAAATGAGTTGAATTTAGTTATTTATAGTTCAATTTTTAGCTCAAGACTCATTTGCTTTATGATCCAAGTTCAATGAGTTATTCGTCTATTCAAATCTCAAACTAATTTTGAGATGGTTCAATTCATTGTCGGTCCTAGATAGTGGTAATGTAAAATTAAGGCGGTGTAGTGTTGTAAGTACAGCTTAGACGATTGTTTGAGGAACATTTGATATGTCATGGCATGGATTCGAACTCACGATTAATGCATGAGTTTTGCCGCTAGGCTCTAACGAAAAGAAAAGGAAAAACTAATGCAGGTGTAGATAACATTGTCTTTGTTTTGCATGTGAGAGAGTTGTCTAGTGTATCTGTTCCAAATTTCATTCCAATCATAGTTTGCTTTAGCTTTTAGATTTTTTAATTAGTATTTATGCCTTTTATTTATGTTTTTGTTTTGGGCTTCTCCCATTTTTTATATGGTCTATTCTTTTTTCTTTTTGATAAAATATATAGTTTTTTTCCTACCCTCCACACCTGCTTCGGATTATATAATCTAAAATATTGTAGGGCGTTGGAGGGTGATTATAACGCGCTTTTACACTTTCGAATTATATAATCAGAAATGTTACATGACACAGGAGAAGCTAGTAAAGTGGGATAAGAAACTGTCCAAAATTTATGGTCTATTGTTGGTTTAATGCTGCTTTAGCTTGTTCCTATTTCATAAGATGTTTAGCTATTGAACAAAAATTTAATTCAAAGAAATTTATACTCATACACAAAGAAATATTCTCTCCGTTCCTTTTTAAGTGTCTTTTTAGGGTGATTTTTTTTCCTATTTAACTGTCTTTTTGGTATTTTAAGGGTTCGAGTTGTCAATTATACCTTTTGTTAATTATCTTATCTTTTTCAATAAAACTAATTAATGCTATCTATTTGAAAAACTAAAAATTGTTTTTTTTAAACAAAGTTTGTTTCTCGTTATCTTCAAATTTAAACAAAATTTTGTTGCAAACAATGGTTCCAAGAAGAGTTAAAATTCTATAAATAAGATGAGTAGCAATTGTTAAAAATTTCAAGTGTAAAGTAAATGAACAGATTTGAGAGAAGAAAAATAAAAGACAGCATGAATGTTCAAAAGAAAGAAAAAGTGAAAGACTCTTTGGAACTATTGATGAAAGGTGAAGATGGAGCAATAGTTTAAGATTCATCAATATAATTTTTATATTGACTTAAAATTATTAAAAAGATGTGCACAATATTTAGAAAATTGACAATTGTTTGTTATGAGAGAGAGCGCGCAAAAAAAAGGGAATTTGGTAGAGAAAAAGATAATAACTGACAATTTTTTGTTACGAGACAAAGATTTTGTTACGAGACAAAGATAACATATTAAATTTATTAGAAAGATAAAGTGTGTGCAAAAAAATAAGAACTTATTGATGTATTAAAACGAGGATATAATAGGAAGAAAATGTGTAAAAATACACATCGTTATTTTGGTGTTAATTTTCTAAAAAGACATTTAAAAAGGAACGGAAAGAGTCATAAGTTTTACAAAGAAATAAAAAGTTTTCCAGAGAAAAAAAACATATTTAACCCTTTATTCTTTTGTTTGTGAATATTCTTTTTATTTTAATAATTTGCCTTCGCACTACACTGGATTATACCTGAAAGATTAAATAATTTCTAAGTCAAAGTTTTGCAACAATTAAAAAAAAAAATCTAATTGAATATTCATAACGAGGAATGATTTGATGTCTACTACAATGCCTGTCTTTTACCACTAAACTATAAACTCTTGAATTTCCAGGGTCATTTTTGTGGTTAGTAAAGTACTCTAAAATTTGTAAGTTGCAACAGACAAAACAAAGTACTCTTAAGAGCATGCACATCGCCTGCACATATGGGTGGTATCACACTGCCCAATGCTTTTGTGTCATAATATCATGGATAATTGGCCTTAAAATTGAGTAGTTAAACTATTCATGGTAGTAATGCATTACTACCTTCCTTTTCCTGCAATTTTCTGATTTTGTGCACATTTTATATTACTTTTGAGTTTTTTTTTCTTTTAATTAATATTTATATTATTGAAGAGAAGCCCAACGGTAATATACATTTATTCAAGCCAACAAACTATACATTTCTCTTCATACATATTTAACTCATGCAACGGTAATATATATTTTTTTCACTCATGCAACGGCTAATTTTTTTAACATATATATTTGACTATTTATCCTATTCCATGATAAAAAAAAAAAAACTACACATTTCTTTTGAAAATGAACCCCAACAATCAAGGATTTTGGTCCAATTATATACAAAATAGTGGTAATCCTCTTTATAACCCAAATCAACAAAACACCTTGTATTTTGGAAGTACATCTCATAACCCAAATCCACATCATAATCCAAATTTTTTAAATTCTCCTTTTATTCCAATTCCACAAAATAATATACCCTTTGGAAATTACCCATATCATACTTCACCTTACCAATATCAATCTCAACAATTTTCATCTCAATCAACTAACCCCACTATGTCTCATGAGGTTCATATTGGTAATGGTGGTGTGCAATCAAATGATCAAGAGACTTCTTGGATCTGCACCGGCTGTAAAAACGTTGAAAATAAGATTCCAACCAAACGAGGATGAACTTCTCATTCAATCATGGTTCAACATTTCAAAGGACTCGATTGTTGGAGTTGATCAAAAAGGAGATTGTTTTTGGAAGAGGATTAGTGAAGCTTATAACAAGCACCGCGACAAAAATTGTCCAGAGAGGAATTTCATGGCACTAAAAGGTCGATGGCACAAAACGATCAATCCTTCTGTTAATAAGTTTGTTGGGTGCTACAAACAAGCCGTTGGTTTGAAAAAAAGTGGTAGCTCCGAGAGCGACATTATTTTAGCTGCACATGATATTTTTCACCACGACATGCGTAAAAAATTCACATTTGAGGGTGCGTGGAGATTAATGAAGGATGAACCCAAATGGAGTGCAGGTTCATTAGAACCTTCTTCACAGTCATTCTCAATTTCATTCCTTTAAAAAAAATCATTCTCAACTTCCCTCTTTGTTCACATTCAATATCATACTTCTCTTCACATGGATCCTTCCAATCCTTCCCATATTGCAAAAATGTTCATGGATTATATGAATGATGACTTGGATGAAGAACTTTGGAGGCTTGCACAAGAAGAGTTTGCGAGCTCAAGTAGGCCTAGACGCCAAAGAAGGAATATAGAGAGGAATCGTGAAGAAGGACATGAGCGGTTATTCAATGATTATTTTTCAGAAACTCCAGTGTACACGAATGAGCAGTTCCGTCTAAGGTACCGAATGCATAAACATGTCTTTCTTCGCATAGTTGAAGCTCTTGGCCAATATGATGAGTATTTTCAGTTGAGGGTTGATGCAACTGGTAGATCAGGTATTTCACCACTACAAAAATGCACTGTTGTTATTTGTATGTTGGCATATGGAACATCTGCTGATAGTGTGGATGACTATTTGAGAATTGGTGAAACTACAACACTAAAATGTGTCGATAAGTTTACAAGGGGTGTGATCAGTGTATTTGGGCCACAATATTTGCGAAAGCCAACGACTGAAGATATTGAACGCCTGTTGCAGATGGGGGAGGCACGTGCTTTTCCAGGTATGTTGGGTAGTATTGATTGTATGCATTGGGAATGGAAAAATTGTCCAGTCGCATTGAAAGGGCAGTATGTTCGAGGTGATCATGGTAAACCCACTGTTATGCTTGAGGCAATTGCTTCACAAGACCTATGGATTTGGCATGCATTCTTTGGGGTAGCCGGTTCAAACAACGATATCAACGTGTTGAACCAATCTGATGACTTCAATGATGTTATGCAAGGGCGAGCTCCAGAGGTTAGTTATTCAATAAATCGTACTGAATACAACATGGGTTATTATTTATCTGATGGCATTTATCCTGAATGGGCTACATTTGTGAAAAGCATCCCAATGCCACAAGGAGAAAAAAGAAAATTGTTTGCCCAACATCAAGAAGGCGCAAGGAAGGATATCGAACGAGCATTTGGAGTTCTCCAATCCCGATTTGCAATCATACGTAACCCGGCTCGATCTTGGCATCTGGATTCACTGAAGCGCATAATGGATACGTGCATCATATTACACAACATGATTGTTGAAGATGAGCGTGCTACATATGGTGGCAATTTTGATTATTCTTATGATCATCTTGGCAATGATCCAATTGCACCATCAGACGATTCTAATATTGATTTTCGCGAGTTCCTACGTAGAAGACACCATGTTCAAGATAAGCAAATTCATCGACACCTTCAACAAGATTTGATAGAACATATATGGGAACATTTTGGGCATGAGAATAACCACAACTAAAAATTATTTTAAAATTTAGTATATTTTGAGGTAGTAGTTTATTTCAACGTTTAATAATTTTATTAATGTATTTTCTTATAACTTATTTGTGTCAAGTAGTACATTATTTAATATATTTTTGTATAATTTTCATTTAATTTTATTTATTATTTAGATATTTTGATTCATTTTGAATATATTGTGCGATACATTTTATATATTTTCATTACACATTTTATATATTAATGTAAAATATAATTTAAAGTATATTGTAGTTGTAAGATAAGTGGAACCCGTTTTAGAGGAGTGGTATGAATATTTAGAAAATGTAGTTGAGTGGTTTAAATAATTGGGAAGTGTAAAGTAATATAATATATTATGTGGGTCTCATTTATACCACCCATTTGGGTGGCATGGATGTGGGTGCTCTAACATTCCATAAAAAAACTCCAAATTTTTTATTAGTCAAAAATAAAAATCAAATAACTAGGAGAGGTTGTTCTAGTGGTAACCACACAAAATTTCATTTTGGGCCATCTAGTGTCACTTTTTTTATTTTTTATGAGGAAGTGTCACACTTATATCAATCAATTATATCAATGACTAATACTCCCATGATAATAACGACAGCTGGTAAAAAAAAATTATTTTCCTTCAAAAAATAAAATTATTTATCATTATTATCTTAATTTTGTTATTGAGCCAATACATACTCAATAAACATACACGACGAAAGAAAATGTGCTAGTGGGTTCCAACCGAGAATTCTATGCAAAATATTTTCACAATCAAACGACTGCTAGCTGCAACAATTGAGACACATCATTTATTAAAATTTTATTGTTTTTAACCTTTTCAATCATTGTTTTTTTTTTTTTTTTACGAGATTTTAAATTTTTTTTTGTGTTAAATTCTCAAACGTCACTTGAGGCTGTAAAACTAAAACGAAATTACTCAATGTATAAAAAAAAAATGATTTTACAAGTTTTTTGCAAATTCTCTAAATCATTTCCTCATTTTATTAAAATAAAAAAAACTCGCACTACCAAAAAAAAATTAAAATAAAAAATCTCATCAACAACAAAATCAATTATAACTCACAAGAACCATCCTCTTGCTACCCTATAAAACATTAATCTCAAATAAATGAAAAATATCAATCTCTTTCCCCCTCCTCCAAAGTGTCTCTATGCTTTTGCCCCTAATTCCTAGCTCCCAAACAACCAAACAAGGAGTATATCCATTTTGCTCCTAACTCCCAAATCCCAAGCACATATGACTGGACATTCACACTTTATGTGACTTGGGTTCGGTAAAATCAGGAAACTTACTGTAATTTCAAACATACACTCAATTGTTAACTAATACATAAATTTCATTGTAATTTGGTGATTCTCTCTAGTAGTATGTGTATGGAGGTAAGATTACTTCACGAAATTAGAATGCTCATATTGTAGAATGTTTTGATGTTGAGGAATGAATACTTTGTAAGTAACCACCATCATAAAGCAACGATTTCACATACTCCTCTAGCTTTGAAGGAGTATTGCCATCATAATTGTACATTATTGGTACCATCCGTGCAGCATTGAGACAAAGTTTGGTAAAAGATGAGGGTAATGGATTTGTGTTCAAACATTCCTTGTTCAGTTGTTTCCATGCATCTGAAATTTGTTGACTCATATGCTCCTTTGTTTGTCCAATAGAAACTCCTGGGTTATCTTTCATGTAACACTTTGAATACGACCCATCATTACCCTCACAATTAACATCCTGCAGTAATTATTTAAAATAAATTCAAATGTTAAACCGTGTTAGTTTTTATTTGTTTGTAACATAATAAACCACTAATAATTTAGAATGTTTGTTTAGTCCATTATTTATTTCTTGGGAAATGTTAATTGGTTCCCCGGATAGATACTAAAAAAGGAAATTATAAAGGAGTTACTGCATTGAAAATTATGTAATTAATCTATAAAAAATAAAAAAAATAAAAGATTTTCTTTTTTTTATCTTAACCGGTGCCTGAGGGGCACCAGTTAGCATGACTTTTTATTCTTTGATACATTTTTCTATAAGATATTTTTTTGTTACATGTGGTCCAATATTTTTTGGTACATGTGGAGTGGTCCAATGTTTAAAAGTGGAATTAATGAAGTTAGAGACATAGGTGATGTTTTATCAAAAACAGAAACATAGGTGTTGTTTTCCTACCTTGTCACCTTCCAAGTCATCACATAGCCTTAGAATTTTGGCTGTTGTAGATATAATGGTTGGGAAGTCATCCATTAGAGACACGGTTTTTTCAGTTATACCTTGACCCATGTAAAAGAAAGCATGCACAAGTATCACGTGTACTCCAGTGCTCACTATGGCATTCTTCAAATACTCCTCTGAATTTGGAACATTCCCAGAAGCAAACCATTTTGCTTCTTGCAAGAAAGCATTCAAGAGTCTTACCCACTGTAATTAATTAACAACCAAATTAATCACAATTAATTAAGTAGAAAATAACATGATACACATAGGATTAAAACTACTAAAGATTTAGAATGAAGGAAATACCGATTTTATTAATGAGGTTAATGGATTCCATCCATGTTTGATGTATGTCCTAAGAGCAAATTCATTAGTTATGTCATAAAGAGCCTTGAAACACACTTTCATGCAATCTGGTAATTGCTCAATAGCTGCCAAGTCCCATCTGATTCCAAACAAAAGAATGCTATTAAGAAAAAAAATTACTAGTATGATTTAATTTTATTTGAGTGAGGATTCACATAAATTACCTCTCAACAGCATCTGTAAAGAGAGTAAGTTCTTCAATGTTTCCATAAAAATCAAATATATCATCAATGATGTAAATTAGAGACAAAGGTTTTGTGAGCTCAATCCTTTCTTCAGCGAATTGTGGATCTGGGAGACATGCCATTGACCACGTGTACCATTTAATTGGTTCATCTCTAGCAAATTCCAAATCCTTTGCCAAATCTAAGTCTTTCCACCATCTATATACCATGATTATAAATGTTGTAATCATTAATAATATGGTCAAATATCAATTTTTTTTTGGTGATATTCTTGGTCAAATATCAATTTTAAGAATGAATTTAATTTTTATACATTGTCAGCGTAAAAAGTTTTACACTGGTAAAAAGTAATCAATCATTTGTATGACTTGCTAAAAAAAAATAAAAATAGAAAAAAAAATTCTTGAGCAAAATAATTTTCAAACTTTTCAAATAAATTGAATACATAATTTCTAATACAATGTTTAGATATTTGATTCATTAAAATGTGTCCATAAATCCTCCAAGAACATAATTTGTTTTTTAAAAGTTAAGTAGGATCACTCACTTGGAAACCGCAAAAATTTCCTTGAGATGTGAAGAAGAAACCATTTGAGTGTCTATTTTTGAAAATTGTTGTATAGAGTTTGTCCATGCTGCATTTTGTGATTGCATTATTGTTGGTGTGAATCTTGACAAATTTTTATGAATTGGATGCATCAAAGTGTGTGCCACAAATTTGGCTTGAGGGTGGCCATGAAATGTTGATGACCAAGCATTAAGATACTGGTGGCAGAACTGTCCTACATTGTCAAGATAGTCTTCTCCTTCCATGCTCAATTGAGAAGCTTCAAACAATGCAATCATTCCATTTATATCCTCAGAAAATGTATGCTTGAGTTTGCCTTTGTTGTCACAAAACTTATCAAATATGTCTGTAAGATGCAACAAAAAAACATGGTCATGGATCTTATCAAATATATAGATTGTTACTCAAATAACCCTACTTGAATGCAAACTAACCTGGGCTAATGTAATACCCATCTTGTCTCAACATACGAAATTGAAATGCAGCTTGTGACAGTCCTTGATATTCATTTTCTTGGTTACTATGAAATCTCCTTACAAGCGTTGCTTCAATTTCCTCTTCAAAATTGTATTCCATGCCTAATCTTTGGATGGAATCCACCATATACAAACATTCTTCTGTAGTTTTACCTATTTTAAATTCACGCTTAACTTCATCCAATGCTTTAGCATGTCTTATATGAAGATCATCCTAAATGATTAATTGAAAGGGTCAGCTTAATTATAAGCTACAAATTAATGGTCTAAAAAACTTTCATATGAAGCTAAAGAAAAAGATAAAAAAATGATCATTACGTACCTTGCATTTTCCACTTTTAGGAATATGAATTTGATTCAAGACAGTAGTTAAATTGGTTTTATTATACTCCAAAATATTTGAGCTTTTGTTTGAAGAAAATGTTGAATAATTGGTTGAAGCAGTGAAAGAGAGAGAGAAAGCCATATATTTAGTTTAGATTATTACTAAACGTGTCTTGGTTTGAGATGTAAGAGAGATATGAGAATCGCATAAAATAAGCATTGGATTTATAGACACCTGCACGTAAGGGAATCTTTGACCAAACATATCTTCACATAACTAAAAATTATGTGGAATTTATTTTGCTTTCAAACATCAAATTTGTTTTTATTTAAATATACCTTACATTGAAAATATAAAAAAATCACATATTCCCCAAATTATCGTCTACAAAGACACCCAAGAGCATTTGAAAAAAACGAGTAGAAATTTTTTCCAAACTAAACAGGTTGGAGTTACACGTAAAAAATATCCAATTTAAATAACAATAAATTATCTACAAGACGAAAATTAATGTATTTTTTATGTGAATTTTTATTTTGAGTAGCTGTGTTTTTTATTTATTCATATTGTTTTTCACTTTAAATACACTTTTTATAGTCTTTGGATGATGCACTTAAATTGTGTCCTTATCAACACAACTATTTCCTCGCAATTTTTACAAATTTTTGTACAAATCCTTCGCGAAATGTAATTATTCAATTGGAAAGAAAAAATATTCAATAACTCATGAGGTCGTTTGTTAAAGCTTTTTAAGAAAATAAAACCACTTTTTTTATTGTCTCGACAACAAGTTAAGAGGTTGTTCGTTTATAATATTATTTTTTTAAAAAAGAGAGAATCTGAAAAAATCTAAAAACATCCTCAAAAGAAAAATGTTAAGAGAGTAACTTCTAAAAAGATAGATTTTTTAGAGGAGAAAAAAATAAGTGTCAAAAGATTGAGATAATTTTGTGATAAAGAATTTTATTATGTATCAAGAGAAGTCTGAAAAATTGCACTAAAGAATTCTGCCATGCATAGGGCCTAGATCTGTATCTAAGGCTTTTCTCACTCTTTTGTGTGTAATCTTGTCAAACAAAATGAGGGAACATTTTGGCAACTCAGAGGCTAAGGGTTGAATGTCTTTGGATGAGATTTTTGGATTCGAAAACACTTCATAAACATCTTGGATAGTTGAAATCTTATTGAAGGAATGATCAAAAGACTTTCTCTCATGATTTCTCTTAAAGCTAATTTCTCGTAACCTCTTTAAATCACTCATTTCATAGTGGATTGGAGAGTTACTTTCCCTCTCCCTTAATGTAGGTCATACTAAACCGAATTAGGTAAACAAACATTGATGTGTTGTTACATTTACTCTCTTAGATTTTTGATTATGCATGTGGATTTGCTTTGTTTAAGTACTAGGTCTATTGTTGTTGTTACTACTGCTTAAGACTATTTTGTTTTTGGTTTCCAAAGACACATCTAAATTTATTGAAGTGATTTGATTTCAAAATTCACAACATTTGACACCATTGTGAGGCTAAGGGGTAATTTTTCAATTGAGCGCCACGGGTTCAAAGTGGTACATCAAGTAACATGTATCTTTAGTGAACCAAATATAAAAGCATTGCATTGAAAATTGTATATTCAACTTAAAAAAACTATTTGTTCTTTTTACTCCCTCCGTCCTTTAATATAAGCACCTATTATTTTTTTCACATTTCTTAAGAAATGTTGTTGGTGTAGTTAATGTGTCTGTTTTATAGTACAATTTTACAAAATTAACCTCATTAAAGAGATAAAGTGAAAAGTCAATTTATTGTACTTTTAGAATTAGTAGTAGTATTAAATAAGGGTATCTATGGAAAAAAAATAATTAATGTGTGTTGTAATTTGAAAAGGGGGTTATATTTAGGAAAAAAAAAAAACAAAAGGGGGTTATATTAAAGAATGGAGGGAGTAGTTTTTAAGATTAATTTTTAATTTTTAATTCTTTAATATTGTCTTACGACATGTTTTAGTGAGTTCCAATTAATATTGATTTGAAGTACTATGAAAATATCTAAAGTTGACCAAGATGGAATGCTTGGACTGCGATTGGTGCGAATAGATAACATTTGGCTGTGTTTAAAACGTGGATTGTATGGTTAAGACGCATTGACTGAACGATAATTAACATGCATATGGTATGCCATATTGCCATTTACTTGGTCTGAAACGTTGATAGCTTCTTGCTTCTGCTAAAATCAATGCCCATGTCATTAAGTATACTTTTCTGACACAATACAGTATACTGGGAGCCATAGAAGAACACATCATTTATGTTACGTTTCTGGACTATAATTGATGCAGATGGGTCAAACATTGATGCATAGTTATGCATATAAGTGGATGTTCAATAAATTTCTATAGAAGAATGAAGAGCGAATCAAAACATCTTTCCTCTATACTTAATTACATATAAGTAAGTGATTTGATGGAAGGTTCATACTTGATATGTTATGCATTGTACAACAACGGTTATTTGATGGTGGCATTAACATTAATTTACATTGTTGAGGTTAACTTAAATTCAGTTTAAGTAGATTCATACAATCTTAGTTTACATAACCTATTTAAACTGAGTTTACATGTACATACTTAAAATAAGAACTTTTAGTATGCACACTTAAACTTAGTTTACATTATCTACTTAAATTACGTTTACATGACTTACTTAAACTGAGTTTGGCCTACTTAAACCGAGTTTAAGTATGTACACCCAAACTCAGTTTACATGACCCACTTAAACTGAGTTTAAGTATGTACACTTAAACTCAGTTTACATGAGCTACTTAAATTGAGTTTTAGAAGAGGAAAGAAGGTAGAGACGTTAATTTTTTGGATGAATACAAAATGTAACCAGAAATATATGAGATGTAATTTAAATAATTCAAATAGTACGTGGGATCCCACAAAATGGTAAAATCATTAACATAATTTTTAAGTGTCTTTTTTTTCTTCCCATAATTGGGCTAATCAAGATCCGTGTTTCTCCCTATAAAAAAAAAGATGCGTGTGTTTCATAAAGTTTTTTTTTAAAAGGTGTGTTCATCAAATTTTTCCATATATTAAAAGAGAAATAGAGAGGAGAAAAAGATTAGACACGCACAATATGTATTAGATATTAGTTTGTTGAGAGTTTTTTATAGTTAGTTTGTAGGTGGTAAAGTTAGTTAACGTTGTTAGTTGTTATTTTCTCATCATTTTCATATAGACTTATATGCATAGTAAAATTTCATTGTATCCAATGTAATTCAATTGATAAAAACATGGATAATATTTATTCATAAGTTTTCTATTTTAATTCTTCTTAATTATGAGTTCTATCAAGAGTTCTATCAACAGATGTAATAAAATGTCTGCTACTATTATAAAATTACATTGAAGAAACTGTGCACGTCGATGGAGTGTTATATATTTTTTGTAAAGTATTATTTATGTCTTAAAATAGTTGATATTTTTTTTTGAGGAATTAAAATAAATATTGTTTACATGATAAATTTTGATCATATTTCTTTTACTTCCCTAAAAAAAATCATATTTCTTTTAGGGTTAAATATGTTTTTGGTCCCTATAAAATTGGGACTTTTTAAGTTTAGTCCTTACTTAATTTTAATAGTTCTTTTAGTCTATAAAAAAAACTTTCTGCACTTAGTATTAATCCCTACTCAATTCAAATTTGTTTAATCTATGCTTAAACTTTTGAGTTTTTGATCAATTTATTGCATACGTGTTAAGAACATTACTAAAGGTTCCTCTGTAAAAAAATTGTCGCAAAATTTGATTTCTACGTCTAGATTTTGTTATTTTTATCTTTAAGTTTTGTCGTTTTAAAAAATTTATATTTAATTCGTTTCATGTTAAAAAAATTTAAATTTTAGTAAATGAACATTTTATAGTGTTTTAAACTTGTCTAAAAAAAATCGTTTAAAAATTTAAGAGTTTAAGGATAATTAAACAAACTTTGTTTTAGCAAGGACTAAAATTATAAGTGATTTTTTTTTTATAGGGACTAAAAAAACTATTAAAATTAAGTAAGGACTAAGATTAGAAGTTCCGAATTTTATAGGGACTAAAAACATATTTAACCCATTTTTTTACTATTATATAAATATAAAGAGAACTACTATATAGTTCGAAAATTTCGATTCGAATTTTGACGAACCCAGGTGCAGCTACAGCTTTTTATTAAAAATAAATATAAAATAAAATACAACCCTTCACTAAAAACAAATAAAAAAGTGTATCTCTCAAGCCCTGTTGCCTACTTCATTTTTAACAGTTAATTGGTGGTTGTAAAGGCTACAGATTGGATTTTCTGAAATCTGAAAACTGCTTGAAGTTCAAACTACCTCCACTTAGAATATTCATTAACATTTTTCTTAAAATGTTAAATGTCAAAATTGTTTAGTGAAATATATAAAACAGTCAACTAAGTCGATTTTTTTTTTTTAGGGAAACTAAGTCGATTATTTTATGACGTGAGAGTATAAGTTATTGAATAAAAATAAAATTTAACATATGTATGGTTCAAATCCAATTTTCTTTTGTGATGGTGTGATATGGGTACCATAGTACATGCACAAGTTGCTATGATCTCAAATACGACAAACTCTGGTTTGTTGAAGCAACTACGTAGAACTACTACGAATCTATGACCATAAAATATGTTTCTACCACTACTGTTTCCTTAATTTCTATGACCAAATAATGCAATTACCTGGCCCAGGACAACGAACGTTGCGTGAACACCATTAAAAGCATCGCCATTATTGTTGTAGATTTTTTTCGATTTCATTTCATGAATGGTTCTGACCAAAAATTAGAAACTGATGACAGCCATATATCTTAAAAGAAAGATGCTGAATGGTGCGACATCCTATAACCCCACAAATATCCTAACAACGTTAGTGGGTCTTTCATTTGGGAGGATAGGCCAAACATGTAATGTAATAGATGACGTGGAGTGGAATTTCTTTCTCAGTATGAATATACAAACCATGAGTATGAGTAGACAAATAGATGGTGATAGGTTTTGCATTATTCAAAGAACGTGTGGGTCTAGGGCTTCAACAAACCACGTTTCGCGGGTATTTCATTTGGGAGGATAGGGGACAACGATCTAAAAGCAGCTCTAATTGGATTAATTCCAACTTACTAGGTATTGTCATTGGAGGACGAGTGAGGATAATAAATACCTTTCAATTAATACTATATACAATTTCAAAGTATTATTTTTCTTTAATGAAAAACAAACCAATAATTGATTAGAATAATTTGGTAAAATAACATCTCTCTTTCTTTTAATTAATGTATTTCTTAATATATGTGTAAAAACTTTAAACGACATTCATTTTAAAACGGAAAAAATATATGTATTGGTTAATAAATTTAGTTCATATGCACCAGTAATGTAAAGATGATTTACACAGTCAATCAAAGAAAATTGTTAAAATATCATAAAACATATTTGATTTCATCCAATTTTTATGGGTTAAGTAAATGCTAAATATATCAACATGGTCTTAATCCCTCTAAAATATTACTTAGGGTTTTGCCCTCCAAATTTACCATCCATGCAAATAATCCCTATTGTTAACTCCTCTAATGATGCTGATGTGGTAACGTTACTTTGTGTGCATGTCAAAGGATGCGGCACAGCGACGTAACTTTTAGTAGTATTGACGTGGATTTTTAACGTTTTTAAAAGAAAGAAAAAAGTTCTGTCAAAAAAAAAAAGTTTTTACCCGAACAAAATAAATAACACTAGACTTTTGACCCGTGCGCGCACGAGTCTATTTGCAAAACATAAAACAATTAAATTCGGGTTTGTTATATATAGCCAAGTTTACTTGGAAATTAGGGTAGCCGAGTTTGCATGGAAATTAGGGTATTCTGTTTGTAAACGTATTAAATAAATGTACAAAATATTGTAAAAAAAAAGGCAATAAGATATGAATGAAATTTGTGCGATGCATTTTTTTAGTATTAAATAAGTGTACAAAATATTGTAAAAAAAAAGGCAACATGATATGAATGAAATTGGTGCGATACAACTTTTTAGTATTAAATAAGTGTACAAAATATTGTCAAAAAAATGCAACAATATATCGTCCCAATGATACTTTGCAGCCAGCTACTCCAAGATGGTCTAAACCACAGGCAGATTGGATAAAGTGTAATGTTGATTGTGCCCTCTTCGAAGCCGAAGGAAAATTTGGTGTTGGTATCTGTTTCCGAGACAGCCTTGGATATCTTATCCAAGCTCACTCAATGGTTTTTCCCTCTACTTCAACCGCAGTTGGGGGTGAAGCTACTGCTCTACAACAAGCCCTCAAAATTGCTCTCGATCTTGGTCTCAATCGCGTTGTTTTTGAAACTGATTGTCAGCTTGTTGTGAATGTTGTCCTTAGTAATAGCCCATATGTTAATGAACTAGGAAGTTTACTCTCTAATCGTAGGGCGTTGCTTTTTGCTAATGATATGAATTAAATTGGTGCGATGCATTTTTTAGTATTAAATAAGTGTACAAAATATTGTAAAAAAAAAAACGTGATAGAAATTAAATTGGTGCGATGCATTTTTTTAGTATTAAATAAGTAAACAAAATATTGTAAAAAAAAAGGCTACATGATAGGAATGAAATTTGTGCGATGCATTTTTTTAGAATTAAATAAGTGTACAAATATTGTAAACAATAAGAAGGCAAGATGATATGAATGAAATTGGTGCGATGCATTTTTTTTAGATGGAATTTGTTAGGTTAAATTACTTCTAACCTAATACAGCAAATTGGAGAGAAATTATTAGGTTAAAATGTTACAGACTTAACAAAATTAATAAATAAGGATGTCTTGCATTTCTTGATTGTTACATATTAAATAAAGCATTTTATAAGTCAAAATGAATGGCCTTGTATTAGAATGAGTTATCGAATTCTCTCAAGAAATGATTTGTTCATTAAAATCGGAGGTAAAAAATTTGGTTTTCTTGTTTAGTTTTGATCTACGGACAAAACCGAAAGTAAATTTCAAAACTTATGACAACCATAATTCCAATGTAAATTCACCATTTATCTACGGACAATTGACATTTAGTTACAACTTTATCGGTCACTAAAAGTTTTTTTTCTTAAGCCCTCAAAATTTCAAAGTATATTTGTTGTACCATTAATAAATTTAACAATAGTTGTTGAAATTGTGGCAGTTGGCAGTGGTGGCAAGAGACAACTAGATGTGGCAGTCGTCACTCATCAGTAGTCGCAGGTGGTGGTCGATGGTGGCGATTGATGATAGAATGGCGGACAACAATGATGGTCGCGAAGGTCGGCACTGAATGGCTGCCATTTCTGATCTCTCGTGGTATACTTTTATTTAATAAAGCTATTTTAGTTTTAAAATAAAAAACTGATCTCCTTATTTAGCAAAATCCGTTATCAATATGATTAGCAAAATAAATTATTGATCCCCTATTGAGTTATTCACTTATTCTTTCAATCCATCATATGGAGTTATTCACTTATTCTTAAGCTATTTTGCTATTGAATGCTTAGCTTAGTAATTGTATCCCCTTTGTGTATTAACTAATTGATTGTTTGGTGAATGGATTGAATAGATTTATAATTTGATGGATGCTAAATATAATTGTATTTCCTTCAACAAAAAAAAAATTATATAATTGTATTAAACTACCCACTAAATTAAGTGAACCACATTATGTATTGAATTTAACAAATAGAAATTACTGATCCTTTATTGAGCTATTGCTCCATATTGGCGTTGGATAATGGGATCAATTATTATGACAACAAATTAAAAATATTGATCATAAAGCAAGGAATGGAGTTGACCCTCTAGGCCAGGAAGGGAGTGTTTATCATCATAACTATACATCAATGGTACCATCCTTGCAAGATTGAGTGAGGCCTCTGTGAATGCTTTATGGAAATGGATATCAAAGAGAGACTCTTGGTTGAGGCTTTTCCATGCATTAGATATTTTATTCATAACCTCATGTGTTGCTCTTCTTGTACAATAATACTCTGGGTAGTCCATCATTAAACAACTCATGTATGATCCATCATTTCCTTGTTGATTTTCGTCCTTTATATAGTTGTCACATTCAATAGCACGTATAAAATCTTAGTCATATGTTGTAGTAGTACAATATTAATATAAATTTAATTCATATATAAACACAATTCTTTTGTTCAATCAATTATTAGCCTCATATTATTTTAAGGTGAAGTTGTCTTTAACGAATTGTGGGTAGTTTATGAACACCTAAGAAAAACTAGTCACCTTGAGTAAATTTGCAAGTGGTACTCACAAGCTAATTTTTACTATCCTTGCAAATTTACTTATGTAGCTAATTTTTATTGGTTTTGAATAAATACTCATTATTCTTCAAACGTATGACTTTCATCATAATCACGTTTAAATTCTTAAAATCACGTACATGAATAATTGTGATATGTTGATAGTGTTATATATATATATATATATATATATTAATTATAACATAATTTGAACTCTAAACTATCATAAAATGTATTTACCTCTGCATTTCCAAAATCATCCCAAAGTCGAAGAATTGTGGCAGGGGAGGAAATAATGGATGGGGTTGTGTCTATTCTATGAACATTTTCTTTAGTTAACCCTTTACCCAAAAGAAAGAAGATGTGAACCAGCACAATATGCACTCCAGAGCTTACTATCCCATTCTTTAAGTATTCTTCAGCACTTGGCAACTTCCCTGAAGCAAACCATTTTGCTTCAACTAGAAAGGCTTTGCACAAACTCTCCCACTGCACAAATGGGAAAATCTTTCATATTCAACAACTTACTTGTGCTAGAAGCTTATGTAAAAGGACACTAATTATGTTAAATACTCCCACTGTAAAAGGACACTAATTAATAGTAGTTACATAGAAAAACTAATTAATATAAAGTTGAAACAAAAAGTTTATTAATATAAAGATTATAAAAAAATAAATAATTAATTCTTCATTTATATATTTTAAAATGATGAATAATTTGATGTAAATAAATATTTAGAAACTGACACTTAATTAAAAGATGTAATTTTACCGTCTTTCTAAGAGAGTCTTTGGGGTCCCAACCATGTTTCTGATAGATCTTGGTGCTTATTTCATTTGTTAGATCATAGAGGAACCTGAAACATGTTTTCATGTAATTTGGTAGTTGCTCCATATCTGTGTCAATATCCCATCTGCACCCAACAATTATTAATCATTAATTTTTTATTTTTTTATGTAACTTTTCACCTAAGAAATGTAATGTAACAAGTGATTGAAATTTACCTAGAAACAACTTCAGTGAAAAGAGTTAACTCATCTAGAGTCCCATAAATATCAAAAATGTCATCAATTATGTAGATTAAAGATATTGGTTTTGTGAGCTCAATTCTTTCCTCAGATAAAGTAGGATCCGTGAGGCATGCCAATGACCACATGTACCATTTAAGGGGCTGGTTTCTAGCATATGGTAACTCATTAGCTAAACCAAGTTCTCTCCACCATCTACACCAAAAAAAAAAAACTGAACTGTATGAGGACTAGTTTTTTTTTATGACAAATAAATTAAAAATTAAGGAATATGTATCGTCAGTGTAAACTTATTTTATCTTAGAATTCAATCGCAACTCTTCAATTTACCACATCATGTTTGACAGGTTTTAAATAAAAGACATTTACATATTTCTTTGTTTTGTTGCCGAGTTGTGATTAATGGTCGGTATAAAATAATTTTATATTGTCATTCTATCCTTTAATCTTAATAAATTATTCCATCAAATTAATTAGGATACATACTTTGAAATTTGAACAATCTCCTGATGGTGTAAGCCTTGCAGCAAACTGAAATCCATTTTTGCAACTTCTTTCATAGAACCAAACCATACATTTGTGCTATATTGATGACCATAGAAATTTCTAGATGTGAACATTGGCAAATTTTTGTGAAAAGGATATTCTAATGTTCTCCTTACAAACATAGCTTCATGAAAATCAAATTGTGCCATTTTTTCCTTAAGGATCTTCCTGCTAAATTTTCCAGCTTCATCAAGTATGTCTTCCCCTGCCAGGTTTAGATGCGAGGCTTCAAATAAATCTATCATTCCATTGATATTTTCACCTAATTCTGGATCAAACTTTTCCTCCTTGTTAGTGAACTTGTTAAACACCTCTGCGTTAGTAAATTCGAATGACGAATCAACCTCCCAGTATATACTAAAAAGAAAATTACTCTTAAATTATGCATGACAAGTCCATAGACCGTAGACCGCACATTAGTGTGATGTCTATTTAAGTTGTTCATATAACAATTTTATTACCAAAATTATAGTGACACATTGTGATTTGTTAAATTTATTGGACGACATTAACATACTAGCGTAACTAATTTAGTTACTAATGTAACTAGCTGGTATAGCTAACTTTTGTATCTAATAAAACTCGTTGTGAATCCAAACACGCACTTAAAACTAACCTGCAGGAACAAAGTGACCTTGTTGCCTTAATAGCCTGAAGTGAAGTGCAGTCTCATGAAGATCATGATGATTACTCCCACCATAAGCACTGGTCACATATTGTCTTCTTAGGAATGCTTCAATTTCTTCTTCAAAGTGGTAATCAATATTTAGGCGTTGCATGGCATCAATCATATACAAACCTTTGAGTGAATTTTCACCAACGTTCCTAAGTTCATGCTTAACCATCTCAAGTTTCTCAGAATGATAATTACTGCTGCTGAGATCTCTCTGTCAAATAACGTTCACAATTAATTCTATTAAGTTGATGACTTATAATTAAAAGAATATTAGCCAAGGCAGTAGTAAATTAAAATTTGGAGATACATGTTGTTTTACGAGTGCAGTACGCCTTTCTTCTTCTTCAATATTAATGCTCCACTTGTTAGGAATGTGAAGAGAATCAAGCTTGAGATTATTAAAACTTTGAGAAAATTGTGCAATTGTTGGGACCATTTTAGGTTTCAAAGAGGAAAGGCATGATTCCAAATGAAGTGCCATGACAATGGAATGAAATATACGTAAGTCAAGTAGTGGTCACAGATTCTATATATAGATATAGATGAATGAATCAATGAATTAGCAACATTTATATATAGGATTCCTAAGAGCAACATTAGCGCTCGTTGGTAATACTTAGATTGATAATCAAGGATAACTAAAAATTAGTTCACGGCAACTAAGATCATCCACAACAGAGCACCCTATCTTAAGTGCTTAAATTAATCATCTTTGTCCACATCACTCATTTTACATTAATGTTTAATAAACACCATTTTTCTCCAACCCAACACCGCAAATGAAATTACTAAATAGGTCCCACAAATAACTTTATATCATTATATTTCAACCAAATTTTATATTTTTCATTATGATTTATTACATAGGGGAAGAGAGAGAGGGTGCTTCCATAGCCACCCTTCTACATAAGCACCCATATATTATACGGATGCCTATTTAGTATGGTGCTAAATAGGTGAAGCACCAACCATTGTGGATGACCTAACACATTTTCAAGGATAAAAAGTTATTATTTTATCAATCAATAATCTTTCATAATATGTTAGGCTTAAAAAAAAAAAATTGACAAAATATTAGGCATAAATTATTATTGAGTATTTTGTACGACAACTACACATTATCTATCAAATTATTTGTTGTATATTTTGTATCATTTTTAATTTTATAGTATTATATATTATTTTGTCAAAAAAATATTATTTATTATTACCATTTATAACTTGTTTAGGTAAAATTTATTAAAATACATTTTTCGGCAACTTTGATAATTAATATTGTATGCATTTTAATTAAAATAGTTAAACTATTTGTCAAAAAAATTAAAATAGTTAAACTAATATTATATTTGAATTAAAACTAATTACAAATAAAAATATATATATATAAACATGTAGAGTTAAGTTTGTTTTCTTTATTAACAACTAGTCTTCGCGAGTTTAACTAAATTGATAAGGACAATGCATAATATATGCAAGGTCCGAGGTTCAAACCTCAGCCACTAAAAATAACCACCATTAAAGTAAGACTACCTAAATCAACAATAAACCATTAAAGTAAAACTACCTAAATCAAAAATAAATTATTTAATTCCTACATGACTATTTGTCTCCACAAAAAGTAAATTAGTTTGTTCAACTCATGAAAGATGTTATATATATATATATATATATATATATATATATATATAAGGCCAAATACCTCCCAGAGTCCTTTAAGTTTTACGTTATTTTTATACAGGTCATTTAAGTTTCTAAGGTTTCAGACATGTCCTTTAAGTTTCGAGTTTGTTTCGGATAGGTCATTTCTATCAACCTCGGTTAAGCCAAAGTTGATATGTCCGTTAAGCCAAACTCGAAACTTAAAGGACCTATCTGAAACCTTAGAAACTTAAAGGACTTATCCGAAACAAACTCGAAACTTAAATGACCTATCTAAAACCTTAAAAACTTAAAGGATCTATCTGAAACAAACATGAAACTTAAAGGACTCTGGGAGGAGTTCATATAACTGATATGTTGATATTTTACATTGATGAATATATGAGTATTTATACAACAATGACTAGTTGACTGATCCTATAATCAAGTCATCGTGACAATGATTCTGTGTAAATATGTTTTATTTTTTAAAGTTGATTGAATAACAGTTGTGTTGTATAATCAAGTCATCGAAAAGAGTATATGAATGATGACGCCTCAAGTTGTCCTCTGCATTATGGGAGGTCCTCTGCATTTCTATCAATCTTAAGGTCTCCCTTTAATAAGTTGGTTTTACGTGTGCATCACTGTCTCCCTTTAATAAGTTGATCATTTGAATGGTCTATAAGGTGACGTTTATGGTGGGCAATGAGTACATGTTTTCCTGTTGTGCAAAGCACGGCGGAGCCCCTCATGGGTTAAGGTAATTGATGTTATATATTATTTTTAAAAGATAGTTGAGGTCCTCTTTTGAATAAAAGATAAGTTATGTTTTAAAAGAGATTTTTTTTTTTGACGAAAAAAGAGTTGAAGTCCCCTTTATATAAAAAAAAAAAAAAAAAAGAGTAAAGAGACAATTGTATCCAAAAATAAGAGTAAAGAAGGAAATATTGTTTTAAATTGAATAAAGGAGTTATGTTTTATTAAAGAAAAAGGATTATTTTAACAATTATGAATTATGCTTTTAAAAAAAAAATACCTTGGGTAGGAGTTGAACCTAGCACATTAGGCTTGGCAAAAAGTTGTTAACCACTGCAACATACTACGCAATTAATATCAAATTACAATATGCATATATATAACTACTAATAATTATTATTTTGGGGGTCAGCCATTATAGCTAGGGGTGTGCATTGGTGTGATCCAAACGAAACTGAATCCAGATTTATGGTTTGGTTTGGTTCATAAAGCCACTTTCTATAAAAACCAATTTTTACCATTAATTCGGTTTAGTGCGGTTCATAACTGGTTCAGAACCGGTTATTTATATATGAACCGGTTTGATTTTCACCCAAATTAGTTTAAAAAGTTTAATTGAATCATAATTCATTTTCTCCCTTTTTCCAGTTTTCCACCCATCCTGTGTCTCTCTGTCGTCACCCATCATCACTGTTGCTCTATCCGCCACTGTCGTCTCTCTCTGCACTGTCGTCTCTCTTCTCCTTCGTCGTTTCTCTCTCTCTTTGTCTCTGTTTCGACTTCGACTGTGTTTTCTCCGTCGGAACAACAAACAGTCGTCGGAGAACCATCATCCCTGCAACGAAGATCGAAACTACAAACAACAATTGTTTTCCTCCGATCTTCTCGTTTTAGATCTATGCATCGAAGATCTTGTCGAACTGATGTCGCGACATTTTAGCTTTTGTGATTGTGAAAGTCGCCAACGGTGGAGAGAGAAACCACAACGACGGCGGATCTCGTCGTATTGTTTCTGATAAGGCTGATATGGTCGAGGAAGAGAGACAAACTGGGGAAGAGAGAATACACAACGACGACGAATCTGGTCGTATTGTTTCCGATAAATTTGGTTTTTGTTTTTTTTACTGGTTTTTAAAAACTGGATCTGGTTACTACTGGTTTTGGAAAATAAGATATGGTTTGGTTTTCTACCAAATAATATGGGTTTTAAAGTTTGGAGCACTGGTTTTTTTAAAATGGTTTGGCTGAACCGGTTATCATGCACACCCCTAATGATAGCACCAACAACTCTATGAAAAGAAAAATGGAAAGATTGAGAAATTAAAAGGGAATAAAAATTAGGGTTAATAGTGTTTTACCCCTTGTAATATATGTTATTTTTTATTTTCTACTTTGTAATTTTTTTTTATAGTTTTCATCCTTGTAATTTGAAGATTTCTGATTTTAAACCTTTGTACAAAATCGATGATATGACATGGGGGTAAACTGAAATTTGCTCAAATTAATAGGAGTAAACCGAAATTTGCCCAAATTACAGGGGTAAATTGAAATTTGCTTAAATTACAAGATGCAAAATTTGCAACGGTCCAAAATCAAAAAATCTTCAAATTACAAATTACAAGACGAAAACTAAAAAAAAATTAGACCAAGAACACTCTATCGTCGCTTGTTTTTGCTCTCATTCTCTCTAATGGAGTAGGTCTTTAAGATTGAACCATGTAAATTATTGTGTTCATCTTCTTCTCTTATCTCTGTTTTAACTGTGCTTTATGGTTTTGTTCGATTTTTGATTTGGTTATGTTTTGTTTTGGGCATCTAGTCTTGTTTTTTTGGTTTTAGGCCATTGGCAATGGCTGCAAGGAGTTCTTGTCGTGCCAATGCATAGTCACACTTTTATGGAACTCCACCAGCTGGACTTCCCTACCATTTCTGCATTACGTCAGATGTAGAAATCGCCTAATTTAAAATAGGGTCAATGATGTGTTTCGTCCTTGCAAATAAGAGTCGTTTAAAAATTCGTCCCTGTATTCGTTAATCCTTGCTTTTTAGCCTTGCAAAGTTTAATCAGTTAATATTTCGTCCCTCTCCCCACTTAATCACTGCCATGTCACTAAACCACACATGAAATTCCAATTTTACCCCTGGGTTTCCAATTCTTTCTTCCCCTTCTTAAGGGCAAAATTGGAATTTCATGTGTGGTAGTGATTGCCACGTCATCAAATTAGTGATGTGGCAGTCATTAACTGAAATTTAAAATAGGTTTGATTTTTTTTCTTCCTATACAGACTATTAGCACTAATATTTGAGATTTGATTATTTTTTTTATATAAAGACTATTCCCAAGTGTGAGGGAAATGAGCAAAAGAAATGGAAATTTTCAATACTATAATTTTAGAATAAATAAATGATATAAATGCATATATTTTTAGAATTTACAACATTATTTGAACTCTTGTAAAAAAAAATTATTTGAACATTTATACACTAAAATTATAATAATAAACACCTCTATTTCTTTTGAAAAATAAAGAGTATCTCAACTCGAAAATTGAGAGCTTCTCTTGTTGTAATCATTTTGAGCTCTCTTGTAACTTTCCTTTTTTATTTTAATTTATTTAGAGCATGCATAGTTCACCATCTTCTCTCTATTTTCTAAAAAAACTTGTGTTATGCTAAATAAAGAACATTCTACTTGATAAAATATAGTGTAGAAATTAAAACCATAGCCAAAAAATTGAAAGTGAGGTTAAAATATGTACAAACATAAAAGATCATTGCCAAAAAAAAGTACATTCTACTTTATATCTTGCCAAAAAAAGTACATTCTACTTTATATCAAATAGATAAAAGACCACGTACAACCACATTTAGTCTTAATTGCTAGAATTGCAACGTTGATAAGGGATTGAAATATATACAAGGGATAATCAAGGGCGTTTTATACTTGCAAACATCGAATGGTTTTCGCATATTCTTGAGCAGGATATATGTGAAGTTACATGGCTTTTAAGAATTATAGTTCACATATGCAGCTGGGTTGTGCTTGACAACTGTTGAAAATGAAAGATAAAATGGAGTTTAGAATGGTCCTAGAGGCAATTAAGGTGGCTTAGAATCTGATGTATTGTATTTTGATATCTTTTTCAGGCAAACTTCAATGACAAGTATGAAAAGTACAGGAAGAATTGGGGTGGTGGAATCATGGGTTCCAAATCCCAAGCCAAAACCAAAGCGAAGGAAAGGCTTGTTGCCAAGGAAGCTGCCCAGAGGATGACCTAGGGGTTGTGTTATATTCTGTTGTTCCTTATGCCATTTTTGTGTTTACTTAAATTGAAGTTTTTTTTGTATTTTGGATTTTCGAATTATCACCCCAAAAACATTCGTTATTTACAATTGGCAGAGTATTTATTTATTTCTTCAAGTTATTGTGGTTTCATTATGAACAATATTGCCTCTGGCAGCAGAATTTTGGTACAATCATATGATCAAATGTCTTATCAAAATCGTAGAATAAAATGGTCATATAGATACAAAGACCCTACCTTAATCATTATTTTATTTTTATCATGAATCCTATCACAAACTTAATACTACAATCATCTTTTTAGTTCCATTAATGTATTCCCGGGAGGTCTTATCTTTGAAGTACCCTTGTTATTTGTATAGGGTTTTTAGTCACTGTCCATCTTTGGCATCGTATTAATCATGCTTACATTTGATATTTTGAGCTAAGATGATTGGTTACACAATAACGTAGTCACACCTTAGTAAATGATTTAATAAAATAAAACGAGAGAAACTGAAACCCATGACATCATGTGGTACCTCATCTTAATTCCACGTTCATCTTAGTGTCAAAAAAAAAAAAATCCACGTTTATCTGTTTTTAGAGTAATATTGCTACTATAGGGACATAATTGCTCTTGGATCCATATTATACTCTAAAAAGAGATAAACACGAAACATGCCGAGAATTACAGAATTACTTTAGAATTTGAAGAATGTAATCATAACCATAAATGACCCAAAATAGCAGCAAGAGGAAGCTTAAAAGAACAAAACATATGCTATAGTCATGGTTTTTCTTCTTTATATCACCAGACAAAGTTAAAAACAGTGTTTGGTTGCAAATAATACGGGTCAACAAAAACAACATGGCGATTGTAAATAGACATCGTCATAATAAATGCATTGCAACTAGCAACAGTTTTAATTCTCTCAGTCATGCTCATGAAAGAGAGAAAAATAAGTTAAACTACAATCACGCCATGGAATGTTCAGCAATTCCACAGTTTGCATGAAGCAAATGCTGTCTCCAAGATGAAAAAAACAAAGGTCTCTAACGAGTCCCAATTTTCCACCAAAGACTTAATAACCATTGATCTGAGGCCTTGAAGTAGGACCAACAAGCCGTGAAAAGGGCACTTGCGTCCTGCCAGTGTTCAAACCCCTTTGACCTGAAAACCTATCATTATTTACTTTGGGATCTGACACAGACTTAGAGAATGCTTGGGCAAGTTCAACGGCTGAAGCTGCTCTACCGTAGCGTGGGCCACTGGCGCCTTGAGATGATTCCACAGGCTTGCGCCATGTTTCGGGTGAAGGTTGCCTCTCAGGAACTTGCTGCCTGTCAGTTTCCCTCGGGTTTCTCCGGTTATTATTATTGTTATTATCACCACTGCGCCAATTCTTCCTCTGTCCAGGAGCCCTGTTGCCATCTACCTTTTGCTCCTTCCTTTCAGGTTTTCTGCCTGCTCTTTGAGATGATTCCACAGGCTTGCGCCATGTTTCGGGTGAAGGTTGCCTCTCAGGAACTTGCTGCCTGTCAGTTTCCCTCGGGTTTCTCCGGTTATTATTATTGTTATTATCACAACTGCGCCAATTCTTCCTCTGTCCAGGAGCCCTGTTGCCATCTACCTTTTGCTCCTTCCTTTCAGGTTTTCTGCCTGCTCTTTGATTGAGGCCATCCTCAGTTTTTTCGACGTATCGAGTCTGGATTGAATGATCATGGTGTTTCTCGGACCTAGGAGTATTTTGTTCAACCCTTCACAAAGCATAATTTATTGACAAGCATTAAATCAGACTTGGGTCACCACTGGAACCATCTAGAATATCAGACAAAACAAAAAACAAGTTCTTACCTATTTGAATTCTCAACCACGTCATAGTTTTTTATTGCAACATCATCAACCCCTCGCTCCTTCAAAACCTGATGGAAAGATGAAAATAAGATTTAGTGATGCTAGTTGCTGCATTTAGAACTATGAGACCTTTCAAACCACATAAATTGTGGGGGTGGGGGAATTCCACTAGAGTTAAGAAAGGATAAATATTTTAAGAGGACAAAAAATGAACACATGTGAAACTACTATCCCTGCTCACAATAGACAAAAGATAGAGGTTGGATCCTCTCCATCCATCATCTCTTCACTACTCAATAACTCTCATAAACTCTCCTCTCTCTTAGTCTCTCTCCCTCTCTCAACCTCTCTCTTCCTACCTCACTCTCTCTTCAATATTTATTTTCTCTCTCGCTCTTCCACCTGTTGGAGAGGATCCATTTGCCAAAATAATAATGAAGCATTGATTTTAACTGGTATTCAGGATAAAAAATAGGTGAAAAGGACTTACTAGTTCTCGAGGGCGAGCTCCACCAAATAAAGCATTCCTGAAACATTTGCATCAGTCATTCCATTATTAAACATGAAATTGGATAATTAATCAAATAAACTTGCTGAAAGCGGCCCATGCAAATCAAACATTTAGCAAAAGATTCAACATAAAATTAAGATATCACAAAGTTTGATATGATCAGTACTTAATATTCACTTGCTTTGAAACAAAAGCAGAATTTAGAACCCTTCAAATTTGCAGGTCATGAACACCGTAAACATGATTCGAGGATCCTAAGAGATGCTAATTTGTTAAAGTGGTCGGGACATGTAAAGTAGGCAATGATTGAGAAACAACATGGTTAAATCTACATTGTATTTCCAAATCACAAGTGCCACACTGTACTGAACGGTAACTGAAAATTAAGTATATGTTTGCCATTGTGAGGCTCATTGGCAAGCAAATCCATAGCGACAATTCACAAGGGCAAACATGAAACATTCCTCAAAATGACAAGAATAAAAGCATGCAACTGTTTAACTATTTTTCAATTCCTTGGTTGATACAGGCGGGGGTATAAAAACATGAAATTTGGAATCTAAGATGTCAACCTCGACTTCCACAAAAAACAGTAAATGTACAAATTACTAAGTTGCAAATGAACCATGAAAACAAAAACAGAGAGCTATCAACATCACTAAATGTCTCCGATATTAGATAGATGTAATTCCAGGGAATTTAATAAAGAGTGGCTAAATTTTAAAAATGCATAAATTAACTTAAAAAAAGTTAGTACAGGAGAATGTTTGGTAATCTACAATTTCTAAAAGTAATCTACACTTTGATAGGGTTAAGTGCCAAATCTAATAAAGGCTTTTAAGACTTATAATCAATTAACCAATGTTCCTCCTTTCCATATAGTAAGCACACAGCTGTTGCTGCAGTTCTTAGCCTTTAATATTAACAAAAACCACAGTGCACCTTCTGATATTTTCCTCAGTTCCAACTTAACGGACAAGAAGAATGGGGGAATTAACATCACCCTACCCTAACACACACAAATGAGGTTTTTAGAAAGTATAACATGTCTTCTCTTATGTATTTTAAGAGTACAAGTATTTGTATCTGTGAGGTGGGTGTTTAAGCATCTTTGTTTAATGTGAATGATTTTGTTCAAAACACTAAGAAACCTGAATAACCTATCAGAGGGGTAGATGACAATATAAGAGAGGATGAGTGGAAAATAGTAACATCATTCCATAAAAACCATGTGATCCTTCATGGTTTTTGCGCTAAATAGAAAATATCAGTTATAGTGGAGAATCTCATTTATCATAAAAATAAAAATATGCAACCACATAATTACATGACACAAATATTCTTTATTTTCCCATTGATAAGTTAAATGTCCAACTATTCATTATATAAGTGGCGTGTAGCCGTGTATATACTTTTCAGCTTTACATGTTATATGACCTGGCCTGAAAAGCTGAGTATGCATGTATCTTCCAAATTCAGTAATTTCGGAGTATTGTGATTATTTGAATTGGGGGTTTAAGTGACAGCAGTCAGTCATTGTGGTTTTCATTGACCATAGCATATTTTCATATTTTAATATCTTTAGCCTGTGCAAGTAGACCTATGGTTACAGTTCATGGTGGGTTGAACCCAACTAGTATTATTAACAACACATCAATACACCTACCACAATAAAACTATAACAACAAGGGGAAAAACTTCTCAACTTAACAGACCTGTCTCTTTCCTTGTTTGCTTCCGACTGTTCATGGACCTCAGGCCGAGGTTTCAGAGGCTTCAGATTCAGCTTTGGACGCTGTCCTGGATCCTTTGGACTCTCGGTTCCAGCCGAAACAGACTTCACAAAATTGGCATGTCCATATCCCTGAGAAACAGTTTCGACATGGACAGAATCAAACTTGACGATATCCCTAACATGAGAGAAAATGAGAGAATTAAAAATGTGAATAAAAGAAAGTATAATGCTGAATCTCATAAGTTGAATATGTGAATACCTGTGTCTGTTCTGTAACAGAAGGTTCGGAACTTTCCAGTGGTTTTGTTCTCGGCAGCAACTTCAGTTTAGGTCGTTCAATAGGTTCAGAAGCTATAGGGTGTTGTGATTCCGAGCCAACAGCTTTGACATCAGTCCTAACAGGCTGAACCCCATCGGAAAACTGAGCTACACTTCTGGGCCGAAAATCTGAATACTTATGAACCCCCGACCTTTCATGTTCAAGTAACTCATTCCTACCACCGCCTTGCATCTGATTATCAATAACTAAACCCCTTTCAGCATGTCTTGCTAGCATTTCATCAGAATGCTCCTTTTCAATCACTGTATCTATCCTATTACTATTAATATAGGCATGCGGTCTACCCTCCACTTTAGTAGGTCTAACCACCTCAACATCTGTCTGATAATGAACCGTCTGCCATCTACCAGAAGAAAAATGGAGAGATTGAGAAGTTAAAGGGAATGGAAAGTAAGGCACCAAGAAAACTCCAATGTGGCTTGTTGTTGCTCTCACTCTCTCTAATGGAGTAGTTCTTTGAGACTGAACCAAGTAAATTATTGTGTTCATCTTCTTCTCTTATCTCTGTTTTAACTGTGCTTTCTGGTTTTGTTCAATTTCTGATTTGGTTCTGTTTTGTTTTGTGCATCTAGTCTCTTGTTTTTTTGGTTTTAGGCCATTAGCAATGGCTGCATGGAGTTTTTGTCGTGTCGATGCGTAGTCACACTTTTATGGAACTCCACCAGCTGGACTTCCCTACCATCAGATCTCTCACGAGATAGTGATGCAAAAATATTACTGCGATCAAAACTAAAAAAAATGGTAAAATGAGATATACTCTTTACAGGTTAGTTCTGCAGAAAAATAAAACGTGCATGCAAATGAGAATACATGTCTCATTTGAATGGATGCATTTCTGCATTACGTCAGCTGTAGAAATCGCCTCATTTAAAATAAAACACCAAACATATGATGCAACATTCATTCTCTCCATGTTTAGAACCACATTTACAATTTTCAGATGAAAATTGAAACTATTGAATGGTCGTGTATATATATTCATCAACATTTATGAACATGATATTAGCACATTCTAGTCCTCCTTCAATGAAAATTCACAAATTAAGCTAATATAAAGAAGAAGAAAACTATCAGCTTGAATAAAGGAGGACTTCACACCTTGAAGTAGCAGCATTGACTTCATCATTCACCCAGATGTTAATAATGAATTCAGCTTCTTTTCATACATTTTGGCACGTCGAAGAGCATCCAAAGCTTCAGCTTGTTTCCCTGATCGTTTCAAACTAACCGCCTTCAGTTTTTCTTCTTTAATTCTTTCTTCTAGCTGAATTTTCTCTTGGTTAGGGTTCTCAATTTTGGCAGTGGGTTTCACAGTCTCTTGTTTTTCTGGGCTTTTATTAGATACAACAGTTAAATCTGCAAGTCCAGCAGCTTTCAGAGCAGATAAGAGTTGAGGGTCAAGAAAATCCTCAACACTCACATCATCTACTACATCTGACTTATCGGCATCCTGAGCAGCCAACTCCTCCAACTGCACTTCAATTGCCTTTGCCCGTTCTAACTCAGCTTCTGCTTCCTCTGTTCGGCCATCTCTCCGTAGCTTTAGGGCTTGACGTTTGTGTGCTAGAGACTCCTGTTGCAACTTGAAACGGTCACGACTAGTCAACGGCTTTGCAGCAGCATTCGGGGAATCTTGTTTCTTTTGAACAACATTTGATTTGTTGGAAACATTGCTGGTGGAGGCAGTGTTTGGCTGCATACTTCCATCCTCCAGCCTCTTCTCTAACAGCTTGGTCTGTCGAAGTTCGTCCCTGGCTTCTGTTAGTTTTCCTTCTCTTTTCAAAGCAACTGCCTTCCTTTTATGAGCCAAAATTTCTTGACGCAAAGAAAGGTCGTCCTGAGAAGCATAATCTGGAACAACATTTGACTGGTTTGTGTTTGGCTTTTCATCAACATCAGTCACTTCTTTTCTTCTTTGGGTCGGAACGTTGTTTTTGTAGATCTGGTCTTGGCTGAGATTCACCAAGGAGTCCAAGGGAATAGTAGGGCCTGCTTGAGATGAATTAACTGAACCTGCTTTATATTCTTCTTTTTGTTTTTGAGACAAAATTTCAGAACTACTACAGCCATTACCAGTAAGTAGATCTGGCATAGGCATAGAGTGGCCAGTTGAGGAGCTATGAGCGATGATATTTTCAACTTTCATCCTTTTTGTGAGATTTTCACTTGAAGCACTCACCTCGGCAGATAATGGATGCTTATCATCTGCAAAATGGGAGTTTGCAGGACTTTTTCCATGAGATGATTCAGACGGAACAGATTTTTTATCCTTGGATGCATTCAGCAACAAGTCCTTGTTTTGGCTCTCAAAATCTTCCAGTTGGGCTTCCAGATTCTTGGCCTTTTTTAAAATTTCGTCAGCCTCTTCTATTTCTCCCTTGCGCCTCAAAGCAAGTGCTTTCCTTTTCAACGCTAAGAGTTCTCTTTGAATCTCTCCTTTGTTCCTTGAAGTTGTGACAGTACTAGTAGCTTCCTTAACAGGTTCTTTTATGGTCACAGGCTCAAATCCTTCATCCTTCCATCCTAGATTAGTAAGCATTGAATTCAATGCTGGGTCATGCATATCCTCTTCTGAAACAACTATGTCCCTTTCTTCATCAACTGCCACATTAACTGGAGAATTGAAGAGTTCTTTCTTCTTAGGAGCCTCAACCTGCACTTCATTCTTCAGAGCATCCATCTCCTCTATCTTGGCTTCCAATGTTTTTGCCATTTTAAGAACTTCCTCTGCGTCCTCCGTTTTCCCTTCCCGTCTTAAAGCAAGGGCCTTTCTTTTTAAGCTCAAGAGTTCCCTCTGAATTTCTGCTTTACTTTTTCTCGGTGCTTCAACGAGGATAGTTGTAGAATGCTTACTCAATAAAGCATCATCAACTGGAACAAAGTTATCATCATATTTCTTCGAAGGCTTGTTCGAAGAATTAGAAGGTTTATCATTGTCATCATTCCAACCCAAGTCCGTAAGGAGTGAAAGATATGTTGGATCAGACATATCTTTATCTGTTACATCATCTTCACTTCCTTCCTCAACTAGAGGATTTCTACTCGCTGCATGCAGGACATTATCAGTATTCGTCGACGATGATTTATGACTCGGAGCATTGTCTATCTCCATCAGATGATGCTCAAGAACTGCACTCTTCCGCATTTCTTCTTCTGCTTCATCCATTTTCCCTTCCCTTCTCAATGCAAGAACCTTCTTTTTTGAATTCAAAAGCTCTCTTTGAATCATCAACCGGCTTTTTGGTGCCACCGTGGAAGCGGCATTATTATTTCTATCATTACCAGTAATTTCAGAACTCAAACTTTTCCCAACAGGAGTAACTTTTTGCAACATGGTATTATCATCATCAGACCCAATGTTGTTTAAGTCCCTTTCTAATAACTTCGCCTTTTTCAATTTTGCCGTTGCTTCTTCAGTGTTACCTGCTCGCTTTTGATTAAGAGCCTCTCTTTTCAATGACTGAATTTCACTAAGCAATGCTTCTTTGTCAAAGGTTTGAGGTTTGGAAAATGTATTTTCAGGTTCAGTCCAACCCAGTGATTCCAAAGCACCAGCTAACTCAGGGTCCATCAAATCCTCATCGGTAACTTCTAAATTACCATCAAGATTGTCAGAAATGGCCAACAGATTATCAAAATCAAAACCATGCTCATCATCATGCAGATTTGAAAATTCTTCATCATCATCATCCATGCCGCGTATTAATACTGATAGCTCATCATCAGAATCTTCAGCACCAGCAAGGAGTTCCTGTTCTTCCAGTTGCTTCTCTAGGATTTTTGCTTTTTTCAATTCCTCTTTAGCTTCTGCAAGCTTACCCTCACGCTTCAACGTTAGAGCCTTCTTTTTTATAGCAACAACCTCAGTCTTGTCAATCCGGCTGCCCTTTTCTTCACCTGTCTTTGCAAAAGTTTCTACAATCAAGGAGGAGAGTTCACCCTCCAAACTCAAGTTTGCTGACTTTCTATCTTCTTTGTGCAGTTCCAAATCAGACCATCCCAGCTCTCGAAGTTCTGAAGTAAGATCATCCTTATCTTTACCAGTCTGAGGAAGTGACTTTGTTTTTCTGCCAGACTCAACAGAAATGTCATTGTTGTGTATATCCGACAAGTTTCCAGAAGGCAACAACTTTTTCCGAGCCGCTTTCCTTAGCTGAATTTCCAAAGCATCTGCTTGCCTCTCAAGCTCCTTCCCTCTCTTAAAAGCTTTCAAGGCTTCCTCAGATTTCCCGTCTCCTTTTAGAATTTTATACTTACTTTTTTCCGCTAAAGCTTGCTGACGTAACTCATCAGGAGTGGTGGGTCCCACATCGACAGCCATACTATTCGTTGTTTCAGTTGATATAATCTTTTGTATATCTTCTTCGTCCTGAATAGAAAATCCTGTAGTACTTGAAGAAGATGCAACGCTAACTGATCTCTGGCCACTACGACCTTTGTCACTGGTTGATTGCTTTCTTGATGAAAGAAGTTCCTCGTTTTGACCAAGAATCTGGTTGAGAATTTCATCTTCATCTCTAGGTGCTGATTTCAAGCTTCCTGGAGAAATTGGAGTGAATATTCAAAAGTATGGAACTGTGTAGTAATAAAGAAAGCAAAATGATGGAGTGTAACGGTAACACAAGCCAGCACAGGTTGATTATCATGGTTTTAACAAAAATGAGGGGGATACCTCTCCCAGGCCTGCGTCCCTGTCGCAACTCAAATCGTGCTGCCTCTTCTAGCTTCTTACAAGGATCACATATACGTACAGGCGAATCACCCTGACCACGCAAAGCCATTCTTTGTTGGGTACAACTTCCGCAAAATAGACCCCCACACCTTCTACAGTGGTGCTGAAAAATAATAATCAAAATTCCAAAATTTAATTGGGAAAAAGGATTTGGTTTGAGTTCAATCAGATTATAATAAGAAAACATGGAAGATCACCTTCCAGTACCCAGGATCTCGTTTTTCATATAGAATCATGACATTAACAAACATATTATACCTTTAGTTTAACCAAAGCTTCCATGAAGCTTAAAGTTTGATAAAACAATTAAAACTGGGTAACATAGAAAACATAGTGAGTTATCCAATCTATGGGAAGCTAAACATGCAATTAGGGACGGAAATATGTCAACCACTCCTCAATGGCCTTACGGCTTACTCTTTCAGGACTAAAAGATAAGTGAAAATAGTATATATTTGGTGGTCTAAAATACAAGCAAATCCTAACTAACTTTACCATATTTAATGTTCTCATTTCCAAAATACCTTTTAATTAATATTCTCATTAAGCAAATTTCCATAGAAAATTAAACTAGACCAAACCAAACTTATGTACTCAAACCTAGACCAAACAAAACTTATGTACGAACAAAGTATGTCAAGGCTTTTTCAAAAGTCTATTTAGCTAAAAGGACAAGCCTTTAGACCATCCGAAAACCTTTAAACCTAACAAAACTGTCCTACTCGAGTATATATTGACCCTATGAGCTTACTTAGTGTCGTGATAGCCTGATCACTTATCTAAAGACCTTATCACAAAATAGGCTTTTAAATAAGTTTTAAGGCCAAACCAAGCTTTTAAAAAAGCTGGTCAAGTATTAGAAAAGGACAATATAGATTAGACAATGGATCAAGCTCAGGTGTTAGGCTTGATATGCGGGGTCAGGTTTTAAAAATTTATTTCAGTCTAATAACCTGTTTTCACTCCTACATGCAATACACAAAGGTGTGAAACACAAACAATATCACCACCGGTCATGGGAAATTGATTCTCACTAACTTAACAATAAATAATACTATCTCTGTTCCTTATTATAGGAGACAATTCACTTTTTATGTTCATTGAATAACTCATATATCTCTCTATAGGTTCATTGAATAACTGATGTATCTAGTCTATATAATAGAGACCCGCTACATAAGTTATCCAATGAACCTAATTTCCTAAAAAGTGAATTGTCTCCTATAATAAGGAACGGCGGTAGTAAGATTCGAAACCTTGTAAACATCTAAAGGGCAACCCGATGCACTAAAACTTCCGCATACGCAGGATCCGGGAAGGGGACCCACCATTTGGTGTATTGTACGCAGCCTTACCCTGCTTTTTATGCAAGAGGTTGGCTGTTTCTAGGACTTGAACCCGTGACCTTCCAGTCACATGACAACAACTTTACCAGTTGCGCCAAGGTTACTCCTCGAAACCTTGTAAACATCTCCTACGAGGAAATCGAGTAGCAAAATTTGTTTCGAAAAAGAACTAAACAAGCAAATGACAAGTTGTTAAACATGGCTTCATATAGCAAAGAAAACTTGTGAACTATTTGACTTTAATCTTGATAGCACAAAATTACTATTGTTCATCAAAGGCAGTAAATTAACAGCAATGTAATTCAACGGTATACGGACCCTGATCTGCTACGTTTAAAGTGGGTAAAGTTGCACGGTGCATATCTCTCCTATATTGTTCTCTATCATTTATCGTTCATACAATACATGAAATCAAATTACACTAAAGTGAAAGTCACTGAAATTCAAATCATCGTTATAGAGAAACAGAGTCATTTATGATTGGTAAAATTAAGTCATAATAATAAGATATGATGGATGGGTTTAGTGTGTAATTAAAAAAGAGAAGAATGGGGTTAACCTTGCGATTGATGAAGGTGAATTGAGCGGAACAACCCTGGCAATTAGAGGCATCAACGACCCAATTATTCCCTCGTAAAGAAGGCTTTGGTGGCAACCCGATCTTCGCTAACATCTTCTGATCTCTCTTCTTCTTCTTCTTCTTCGTAAGATCGAAAATCTAAGATAATAGTGGTTGTTTCTGTAGAGGAAGATGATTAACGAAGGAGAAGGAAATCGATGATTATGATGATGACGACGACGACGACAAAACGAAACGAGTGCCCGATTCCGGCTCTTGCACGTCGAGTGATCAATGATAGTTGATGATTTTTTATTTTTGTACGAGAATAGTAGTTGATTTATCGGTTAAATAAGTTCATCCAATTATATCAAATTATGTTATTTTTTTGTTTAATTATTTTATTTTATTTTATACTAAAAAAACAGCTTAAAAGTTTTAATTTGGTTGACGAGATCTGACCATATGTGTCTCATAGGTTCTCCGATAATTGATCATTGTTAAGTGGCAGTAGAAACAACGTAAAAATTACTTATAAATACATAGATGTAGGAACCTAAACAAGATATGAATATCTTCGTTTGTTTATCTTCTAATGAACTAAACATGAGAGTTTACAAAAAAAAAAAAGAGTTTACAAAGTTTGTAAGCTAATATATGGTTGAAATCTTATCTTATATCTCTTACTTATAAATCTTAACTCGTCTCGCAAAATTTGACCTAATTTTTCCCTCCACTCTCTTATGACAATTTAGTTGCTATTTTTTTGGAAATGAGTATCTCTTTCTTATAAAACTTAAACCGCCTCGTAAAATTTGACCTAATTTTAACCTAATTTTTCCCTCCACACTCTAATGGCAATTTAGTTGCTATTTTTCTGGAAAGGAGTATATCTAACATATAAAACTTAACCCGTCTCGCAAAATTTGACCTAATTTTTCCCTCCACACTCTTATGGCAATTTAGTTGCTATTTTTTTGGAAAGGAGTATCTCTTACTTATAAAGCTTAACCCGTCTTACAAAATTTGACCTAATTTTAACCTAATTTTTTACTCCACGCTCTTATGGCAATTTAGTTGCTATTTTTTTTGGAAAGGAGTATCTTTTACTTATAAAGCTTAACCCGTTTCACAAAATTTGTCCTAATTTTTTACTAAAGCATATATCTTCAATGGTGTCAAGTGATAGTAAACCTCTGTAACACCCACGGCTGAAAAGGACAGGGGAGTGGTCGCCGATGCACAATGCACGACAATGAGCGGCTCCCGACAGTTTCTAGAGGAACCGAATCACATCGGAATGAGAGGGATCTTGAGGCCGTGTAGGTATGGGACTACATGGTTGAAGGAAAGCTTATAAGAATTGTTTGGTACTGCCTATATCAACAAGAGGCATATTCTTTTTGGTAGTCCATTCCATAAGAACTCCACAGTTAAGCGTGCTTGACTTGGAGTAGTCTATGACCTACCGGGAATTTCTCGGTAAGCGTGCGAGTGAGGACAAAACACGTTGAAAAGACTCATGTTGGTTTGTAGGGCCAGTCGGCAATGCTTATCAGAGAAGACCTCTCCCAGTACGGTGTGGTTTGGGGACGAACTAAGCGGAAGCTGGTGGGCATGTAACACCCACGGCTGATGAGGACAGGGGAGTGGTTGCCGGTGCACAAGGCACGACAATGAACGGCTCCCGACAGTTTCTAGAGGAACCGAATCACATCGGAATGAGAGGGATTTTGATGTCGTGTAGGTATGGGACTACATGGTTGAAGGAATATTTATAAGAATTGTTTGGTACTACCTATATCAACAAGATGCATCTTCTTTTTGGTAGTCTATTCCATAAGAACTCCACAGTTAAGCGTGCTTGACTTGGAGTAGTCTTTGGATGGGTGACCTACCGAGAAGTTTCTTGGTAAGCGTGCGAGTGAGGACAAAACACGCTGAAAAGACTCATGTTGGTTTGTAGGGTCAGTCGACAATGCTTAAAGTCGTTTGGGATGTTAGAACCCCCGTGTTAACTGATATTTTCAACTAGAGGGTAATTTTCGCAAAGTTTTTGCTATACATCAAGCGGTCAGATTGTTTATTTATATGTTCAAACAACCACGTTTAAATGTCTTTTGATTAAATTGTGTGTGTGACATTTTGAATGAGCTTGCAAAATACTATGCAAACTTTTGGTTTAGATATATATGGTAGAAAACGGACATTACAGTATTAATATTGTGCAATTAACATGGTGGTTTTGTTGAAGCATAAAAAAAGAGGCAGATTAAGAATCACGTAAATATATTAGTTGTTGTCATTAAAGTACATTGCTCAATATATCATATTTTATCTTGATATGCATGTAATCACATTATTAGTGTTTAACATATCTTTTTTTTGAGAAATGTGTTTAACATATCTATTACTGCCAAATATTACCTTTGATATGACCCGTGCGTTAGCACAGGTCGATGGTTTAGTACAAATGTGAAGAAATGTTGCAAGCAAACCCTAGAAAAACCCTAGGTTTGGCCATGGTCTTTTTACTAAAATGCCCCCACATGGGCGCCAAAATGTAAGGTAATGTAACATTTCTATCCATTGATATCCAACAATCAAACGATGCCATTTGTATCATAGTTTCTTCTATGAAGCTACCTCTATTCATTGGTTCAATTGGCTCAATATTGCATGCTTTCTTCTAGATCAAAATCATTATGCAAATCTAATTACCAAATCTTATGATGCATTCTTAAGCAATAATAAAAGGATTCTGTTAGCCTAGATAATAAAACAATGATTCTGTTGCCACCCTATATATAAAGGCTACATCTTGAACATAGATAGGAGCATTGTTCTATGCATCTTTATCGCCACCCTATGCATAAAGGCTACATCGTAGGCTTTGACTTTAGTTAGGAAAATGATAATATTTCAACTTAACAGAAAAGACTATACATTTAGACATAGAAGTTGCAATTATTAATAACAAGAGATCTAATTATTATCAAATCTTATGATGCATTCTTAAGCAATATTAAAAAGATTTTGTTAGGCTATACAAGAAAACAATGATTTTGTTGCCACCCTATACATAAGGGCTATATCTAGACATATATAGGTACATTGTTTTATGCAAATTTATCGCCACCCTATACATAAAAGCTACATGATAGACTTTGACTTTAGTTAAAAAAATAACAATATTTCAAGTTAACAAAAAAGGCTATACATAGAAATTGCAATCAAACCTTGCCATTTGCACCAAAGTTTCTTGTATGAAAATCATTATGCAAATGTTATTATTATCTAAAACTTTGATACATTCTTATGCAACGATAAATATTTTTTGTTAGCCTAGATAAGAAAACAATGATTTTGTTAAAGGCTACATATAGACATAGATATGTGTATTGTTCTATGCACTTTTATCGTCACCCTTTATACATAAAGGCTACATGGTAGACTTTGACTTTAGTTAAAAAATGATGGTATTTCAAGTTTAAACTGCTTTTAATTTATTGTGCTCATCATTGACCCATGCGAAGCACGGAAGCGCGATCTAGTTGTTGACAAAACATTGATATTTGAGATTTGAATTTTTTTCATATTAAGACTAAAGGGGATTGAACAAAAGAAATAGAAGTGTCCATTACTGTAATTTTGGAATGAATAAATGATATAAATGTATATATTTCTAAACTTTATGATATTATTTGAATATTTATACCCAAAGTTATAGAAATAAACATATTCATTAGTTTTGAGAAATGGAAAGTATCTCAACTCGAAAATTGAAAGCTTCTCTTGTTATAATAATTCCGACCTCTTTTTTATTTTAATTTATTTAGGGCATGCATATGCTTCACAATCTCCTCTCTATTAGCTTAAAAATACTTGCGTTATACTAAAAAAAAGTACATTCTACTTTATAGTGAGGTTGGAATGTGTACAAACATAAAATACCATTGTCTAAAAAAGTACATTCTACTTATATCAAATAGATAAACGGTCAAGTACAAAAGTATTTAGCATTTCTTTGGATACACGTTGTACCCTTCAATTTCGCGTTCCGTGGTGGTCCCAACGTGAAAATACAGAAACTCCAATTTAGAGAGTTTGAAAAAACGTGCGTTTGGTGGGTATCCACTGTGAAAACAAACACACATTTAATATAATTGTTAGAATTACAACGTTGATAAATGATTGAATTTTGTAAAGGGATAATCAAGGGCGTTTTATTTTTGTTAAAAAATAAAAAATATACTAAAAAAAGTTTGTTCAAGATACTTTTCTTGTTATTTGAACACTTTGTCTAAATTGAATTTTGTTGACAACACTTGGTTAATGACTCGTTTAACTCATCCACACTTTAACAGGTTGTCCATGAGAAAAATGCAGCTGTGTTGTGCTTGACAACCGTTAAAAATGAAAGATAAAATGGAGTTTAAAAGGGTCGTAGAGGGCAATAAATCTAATGTATTGTATTTTGATTTTTTTTTCCAGGCAAACTTCAATGGCAAGTATGAAAAGTACATGAAGAATTGGGGTGGTGGAATCATGAGTTCCAAATCTCAAGCCAAAACCAAACCGAAGGAAAGGCTTATTGCAAAGGAAGCTGCCCAGATGATAACTTAGGAGTTGTGTTATATTCTCTTATTCCTTATGCCATTTTTGTGTTACTTAAATTGAAGTTTTTTTGTGTTTTCGATTTTGGAATTATCACCCCAAAAACATTTGTTATTTACAATAGCCAAGAGTATTCTTTTTCTTTTAAGTTATCCTGGTTTCATTATTAACAATATTGTCTCTGGCAGTAGAATTTTGGTACAATCGTATGATCAAATGTCTTATCAAAATCGTAGAATGAAATGGCCATATAGATACAATGCCTCATTTCATTTCAATTTTACAGGGGTGATTGTGATGCCCCAATCACTACTGTAAACATTTCATTTCAAAATCGTAGAATCAAATGGTCATATAGATACAAAGACCCTTTATATAATAAACTACCTTAATCGTTATTATTTTATTATTAGCATGAATCCTATCACAAACTTAATACTACAATCATCTTTTTAGTTCCATTAATGTATTCTAGGGAGGTTTTATCTTTGAAGTACCAATGTTATTTGTATAGTGTTGAGTCACTGTCCATCGTATGAGTCATTCTTACATTTGATTTTTTAAGCTAAGATGATTGATTACACAATAAGGTAGTCACACCTTACTCCTTAGTAAATGATTTACTAAATAAAACCAGAGAAACTGAAACCCATGACATCATGTAGTATCTCATCTTATTCCACGTTTATCTGTTTTTAGAGTAACATTGATACTATAGTGACAAAATTGCTCGTATCTATATTATACTCTAAAAAGAGATAAACACGAAACATGCCGAGAACTACAGAATTACTTTAGAATTTGAAGACCGTAATCATGATCATAAAATAAACCAAAATAGCAGCAAGAAGAGGAAGCTTAAAAGAACGGATTATATGCTATAGTCATGGTCTTTCTTCTTTATATCACCAGACAAAGTTAAAAACAGAGTTTGGTTGCAAATAATACGGGTCAAGAAAAACAACATGGCGATTGTAAATAGACATCGTCATAATAAATGCATTGCAACTAGCAACAGTTTTAATTCTCTCACTCATGCTCATGAAAGAGAGAAAAATAAGTTAAACTACAATCACTCGATGGAATGTTCAGCAATTCCACGGTTTGCATGAAGCAAATGCTGTCTCCAAGATGAAAAAAACAAAGGTCTCTAATGAGTCCCAATTTTCCACCAAAGACTTAATAACCATTGATCTGAGGCCTTGAAGTAGGACCAACAAGCCGTGAAAAGGGCACTTGCGTCCTGCCAGTGTTCAAACCCCTTTGACCTGAAAACCTATCATTATTTACTTTGGGATCTGACACAGATTTAGAGAATGCTTGGGCAAGTTCAACGGCTGAAGCTGCTCTACCGTAGCGTGGGCCACTGGCACCTTGAGATGACTCCACAGGCTTGCGCCATGTTTCAGGTGAAGGTTGCCTCTCGGGAACTTGCTGCCTGTCAGTTTCCCTCGGGTTTCTCCGGTTATTATTATTGTTATTATCACCACTCCGCCAATTCTTCCTCTGTCCAGGAGCCCTGTCGCCATCTACCTTTTGCTCCTTCCTATCAGGTTTTCTGCCTGCTCTTTGATTGAGGCCATCCTCAGTTTTTTCGCCGTATCGAGTCTGGATTGAATGATCATGGTGTTTCTCGGACCTAGGAGTATTTTGTTCAACCCTTCACAAAGCATAATTTATTGACATGCATTAAATCAGACTTGGGTCACCACTGGAGCCATCTAGAATATCAGATACAACAAAAAACAAGTTCTTACCTATTTGAATTCTCAACCACGTCATAGTTTTTTATTGCAACATCATCAACCCCTCGCTCCTTCAAGACCTGATGGAAAGATGAAAATAAGATTTAGTGATGCTAGTTGCTGCATTTAGAACTATGAGACCTTTCAAACCATGTAAGTGATGTAAAATGTGGGGGCGGGGGAATACCACTAAAGAGAGGATAAACATTTTAAGAGGACAAAAAAGGAACAAATGTGAAACTACTATCCCTGCTCACGACAGACAAAAGATAGAGGTTGGATCCTCTCCATCCATCATCTCTTCACTACTCATTAACTCTCATAAACTCTCCTCTCTCTTAGTCTCTCTCCCTCTCTCTTCCTCACTCACTCACTCTCTCTTCGATATTTATTTTCTCTCTTTCTTGCTCTTTTACCTGCTGGAGAGGATCTAGTTGCCAAAAAAAATAATAAAGCATCGATATTAACTGGTATTCAGGATAAAAAATAAGTGAAAAGGACTTACTAGTTCTCGAGGGCGAGCTCCACCAAATAAAGCATTCCTGAAACATTTGCATCAGTCGTTCCATTATTAAACATGAAATTGGATAATTGATCAAATAAACTTGCTGAAAGCTGCCCATGCATATCAAACATTTACCAAAAGATTCAACATAAAATTAAGATATCACAAAGTTTGACATAATCAGTACTTAATATTCACTTGCATTGAAACAAAAGCAGAATTTAGAACCCTTCAAATTGGCAGGTCATGAACACAGTAAACATGATTCGAGGATCCCCCAAGAGATGCTAATTTGTTAAGGTGGTCGGGACATGTAAAGTAGGCAAAGATTGAGAAACAACAGGGTTAAATATACATTGTATTTCCAAATCACAAGTGCCACATTGTACTGAACGGTAACTGAAAATTAAGTATATGTTTGCCATTGTGAGGCTCATTGGCAAGCAAATCCATAGCGACAATTCACAAGGGCAAACATGAAACATTCCTCAAAATGACAAGAATAAAAGCATGCAACTGTTTAACTATTTTTCAACTCCTTGGTTGATACAGGCGGGTATAAAAAAACATGAAATTTTCCACAAAAAACACTAAATGTACAAATTACTAAGTTGCAAATGAGCCATGAAAACAAAAACAGAGAGCTATCAACATCACTACTTATAAAATGTCTCCGTATTTTAGATAAATGTAATTCCAGGGAGTTTAATAAAGAGTGGCTAAATTTTAAAAATGCATAAATTAACTTCATAAAAAAAGTTAGTACAGGAGAACGTTTGATAATCTACCATTTCTAAAAGTAATCTACACTTTGATAGGGTTAAGTGACAAATCTAATGAAGTCTTTTAATACTTATAATCAATTAACCAATGTTCCTCCTTTCCATATAGTAAGCATGCAGCTGTTACTGCAGTTCTTAGCCTTTAATATTAACAAAAACCACAGTGCACCTTCTAATATTTTCCTCAGTTCCTACTTAACGGACAACAAGAATGGTGAAATTAACATCACCCTACCCTAACACACACAAATGAGGTTCTTAGAAAGTATAACATATGTCTTCTCTTATGTATTTTAAGAGTACAAGTATTTGTATAAGTGAGGTGGGTGTTTAAGTATCTTTGTTTGATGTAAATGATTTTGTTCAAAACACTAAGAAACCTGAATAAGCTATCAGAGGGCTAGATGACAATATAAGAGAGGATGAGTGGAAAATAGTAACACCATTCCATAAAAACCATGTGATCCTTCATGGTTTTTGCGCTAAATAGAAAATATCAGTTATAGTGGAGAATCTCCTTTATCATTAAAAAAATATATATATGTGCAACCACATACTTACATGACACATATATTCTTTATTTTCCCGTTGATAAGCTAAATCTCCAACTATTCATTATATAAGTGGTGTGTAGCCGTGTATATAATTTTCAGCTTTACATGATATATAACCTGGCCCGAAAAGCTGAGTATGCATGTATCTTCCAAATTCAGTAATTTTGGCGTATTGTGATTATTTGAATTGGGGGCTTAAGTGATAGCAGTCAGTCATTGACCATTGCATATTTTCATATTTCAATATCTTTAGCCTGTGCAAGTAGACCTATGGTTACAGTTCATGGTGGGTTGAACCCAACTAGTATTATTAACAACACATCAATACACACCTACCACACAATAAAACTATAACAACACGGTGAAAAACTCTTCTACCTACTGTCTAATGTAACTGACCTGTCTCTTTCCTTGTTTGCTTCCGACTGTTCATGGACCTCAGGCCGAGGTTTCAGAGGCTTCAGATTCAGCTTTGGTCGCTGTCCTGGATCCTTTGGACTCTCAGTTCCAGCCGAAATAGACTTCAAAAAATTGGCATGTCCATGTCCCTGAGAAACAGTTTCGACATAGACAGCATCATTAACTTGACGATATCCCTAACATGAGAGAAAATGAGAGAATTAGAAGTGTGAATAAAAGAACTTACAAAAGCTGAATCTCATAAGTTGAATATGTGAATACCTGTGTGTGTTCTATAACAGAAGGTTCGGAATTTTCCAGTGGCTTTGTTCTCGGCAGCAACTTCAGTTTAGGTCGTTCAATAGGTTCAGAAGCTGTAGGGTGTTGTGATTCCGAGCCAACAGCTTTGCCATCAGTACGAACAGGCTGAACCCCATCGAAAAACTGAGCTACACTTCTGGGCCGAACATCTGAATACCTATGAACCCCCGACCTTTCATGTTCAAGTAACTCATTCCTACCACCGCCTTGCATCTGATTATCAATAACTAAACCCCTTTCAGCATGTCTTGCTAGCATTTCATCAGAATGCTCCTTTTCAACCACTGTATCTATCCTATTACTATTAATATACGCATGCGGTCTACCCTCCACTTTAGTAGGTGTAACCACCTCAACATCTGTCTGATAATGAACCGTCTGCCATCTACCAGATGATACCTTATCAAGCGCACTCGCATGAGCCAACTTGGAAACAGCATTGGCACTAGCCCAAGCAGATTGTTCCGACTCAACAGCACTCGCCACCTCCTTCCTCATTGACCACACATTCGGATGACCACCACCGCCACCACCACTAACCCCCAAACTCTGGGAATTATTTCCCACATGAGTTGCCTCAGTAAGCCTAGCCGAATACGAATTAACATTAACAGGTGACACCGGAGCAGCCACTTGCCTACTCAACGAACTACTTCGCGTCACCTCAACACGGGAAGGCAAAGGAGCACGAATACTCTCATCACTAATTGTTCTCCTCGGAGCCGAACTACCATCCAACGGCTTCCTCTCATCCTCATCGAAATTCCTACCAATCGGAGCAGTATGTGGAAGAAACAACGATTTATCATCGTAATGTCTAGTCGCCGGAGACGTGTGGGGCCGAGACCAATGATCCGGTCTCCCCATCGGATTTCCCCATGTTGCAGGCCGATCATAACCTACTCGATCCGAAGGCCTTACAGTTCTGTATAAAATACAAAATCCAAAAAAAAAGTAAATAAACAAATCATCACAGTAACATTTCATAAACAGATCGATGAATTAAAATAACTAATCAGAGTGATTAAATAAAACAATATAAAGAAATAATAATGATTAATTAGAAGGATTAGATCTAATTAGGAATTGATGTGATTGATATACTTACACGCCGGGAGCGGAAGGGAGAGGGAGATCGGAGGGAATAGAACCGCCGTGGAAGTCCTTGAGTGTCATGGTGCTTCCACTCACTTTCTTCTTCGACATTCTTCCTCACGAAAAAAAATTAAAAAAAATACAGAAGAAAAAAAAAATCGTAACGGAAGAGGATAAGTTTCAGGGTGGGTGATTATTGTTATTGATTATGAAACAGTGAAACGAAAGAAACCTCACACGAGTGAGAAAGAATAGGAAGAAGAAGAGGAGAAACGAAGAAGGAACACGATTAGTGATTTTTGGGGTGCGAAAAAGAAAAAGGTGAAGAGAGTGAGAGAAGAGATGATATATTTGATTATTAAGTTTTTCTGCGATGAAGGAAGGGAGTGTTTGAGTGTTCTACGGTTTACTTATACTTGTCAATTGGATGCTTGCCACGTGGTGGGACGGAATTTGTTGTCGTTGGATTGGATTGAAATAGAATCGTTGATTTTGTAAGATGCTTAGGACAGGTGGTGGCTTATTACTTACTATTGCCATTACGGGGCCCACTACTAAAATAAAATCTTCTGTTTTTTAACAAAAATAAATAAATAATAATAAACTTCATCTTTTTTTCTTATTAATATGATGTCACTAAAAAAATTGAGAAAATGGGGAAATTTTTACTCGATTAAACTAAAGTGATAATGATGTTCGTTTTACAATGTATTTAAAAATTGGTTTAAATAGGTCTTCAATTCCTACAAATATAGGTCATTTAAATTTTTGTGTCTGAAATTATTAATTCTTCTATTTTGTCGTTGTAAATATTAATCATTTTAAATTTAGTCTTAATAACGTTTTATATGAGATGGTTGATGATTAGCTATGTGGGGCCTTAGTGGAAAATGGTGATTGGGGTATGACTCAAGCCACATCAGTTGAACACATATGAATTGATCATTTTGTCTTTAATGACTTCAAACCTATATGAAAAGACAAAAATACCTTTTTCTTCTTCCATCTTCCTTCATCCTCAAAAACTAATCCACCCTCTTCTTCCCCAAACCTCCACCATACTACCATCACCAATCTCTCACTAAGCCAGCGTGTTTTGAGAATCTCCCACCAATGAGAAAACCTAACTTGAAATGGAGAAACGTAAATGCCTTAACCTTATACCGTCGTGTATATCATCTTAAGCCAACATACACTATGTGTTTTCTTGCCTGCAAACATCAGTGTGGTTAGGAAATAACAAAACAAACTAGTTGACCGCCTTCATCTTCCAATCCATATTCAAAAATAAAGCCAATGTTTGTTTAATAAGAGAAACAAAGGTTACAATTCCTTTACTTCTTCGTTAAAATCAATTTGATTTTCCTCATGAGTCAATCGATTTCCTACATACCCAGTACCCTACTCCCACGATTTGCAGTTTCCAATTGACAGAAGCTCTCTTCAAATTTAAAATCTAAACTAGACGACATTCAATTTATAATCACTTTTCCAATTGACAAAATCAATCAAAACCTTTCCTTTATTTTTTTTCAATTTACCAAGTTCAGTTTTAGGACAAATCTCACTGCTATGAAACAGAGAGGGAGAAGGAGTGGGTGGGTGGTCGTGGTTGAAACGAGGGTTGCAACGAACGGTGCAGAGGATATGAAGAAAGTCGAATCAGAGGAAGCAAAGCTAATTGATCCTAATAGTTCAATTACAAATTCTTCGTCTGCTATTGAATCTTAATTGGTGGTGGTTTTGGGTTTGAATTTGAATAAATTTGAAATTGTGCGTTTTGGATTGAAAATTGTGTCATTTTAATGGCAGAAGGTGAAAGAGGAGATTCTCCCCCAAATAATGTTCCAGATTTTGTTACGACTACGACTGCAACAACGACTCCGACGTCATGGTTGGATTTACCAGCGAAGAATCTAGTGAGGCAACTTGATTTTAATGCGATGATGATGGAACAGTCGAAACCGCAGCAACATGTGCAACATGGGACATGAGAGTGTGATGGTGCAGGAAATTGGTTCGATTCATTAAGGAAGAAGAATAATATTTAAGAAAAGTAAGAAGAAGAAGAAGAAGGGCATAAACATCTTTTCAATGTTGGCTTGATTCATTAAGGGAAATTTTGTCTGTATCCACATCAGCCAAAGATATTAGGACTAAAACTCATATGATTAATATTTGCAGTGGCTGTTTGCAAGAATTAGTAAGTTCAGGAACGAAAATTCAAACGACGTATATGTGTAGGGACCGAAGACCTATTTAAGACTTAAAAATTTAGTACCAAACTTTTACCACTAAGTTAAGACTTAAGTTTTTATCCGCTAAAAAATAAAAGATATGATAAGACAATTTCAACTGATGCGGCATGCATATGAATATAAAATTGTTTTAAATACGCGACAAACTAGAGGACACATGACAATGCAAAAACTAAATATTTTGTCTCTCATTAAATTACAAGACAAATTTTATCTTAAATACAGAATGTCTAAAATATCAAAATAATCTTTTATTTATCAAATAAAGTTTAATACATATTGTGCTCTTCTATAAAGTGTATTTTACTTCTAAATTAAATAAGTTGTTTCAAATAACGTATTGAGTACAATTTTATGAAGGAAAAAAGTATTCCATAAACCAAAATAGAATATATAATTTTATATATAAAAAATGTACTCCCTCTTTTTTCTATTGTAGGATTACACTATGAAATAGGGTTCACAAATGAGATAACTTGTTGCGATCACTTACTGTGAGCTTGCTGGAGTCTTTTTCATTTTTATTTTCTTACGGTCTAACCATAAGAATCATCTCTCAACTGCCAGAGAATTTTTCCTACACTCGGTTTCTCTCTATCATTATCTGTGTTTGACTCAAGAAGGAAGAAGACACATCAGAACAAGCATATCCCCTTACGCCCACCAACTGTTTGTGGAATTGCTTGAGTCTGCTCGGACCTGCGGTTTTCTTCTGTTCTTCTCACGGCTGCAACCATGCCATTTGACTGGCAGGCTGAGCTGTCCACCCCATCAGCTCCACCAATCTCATCAGCAATGGTGGCTCCTCCATTGTCCAAACTTTTGCAACGTATTTCATTCGCGCAAGCACTGACAGCCGCACCGACGACTTTCGTTAATGATAACTTGCCTCAACCTTTGATTCGAGGGGAGTCTGTGAGCATCACGATTTCACAGCAAATTTATGAAAAAGGCCTGGAGATTTGCAAGCATAACCTACGGGGTCGATTGGTATTAAGCAAGGGAGACAAACCCTACACAACCAAAGATATTCACCTCAAATTACAAAAGCAGTGGAAGACGACTGGTGAATGGAGCATGAGACCTCTAGGGAGAGGATTTTTTGAATTCACATTTGCTAGTGACACTGATTTGCGCATGGTGTGGGCCTCAGGAACCGTAAATCTCAAGCCGGGGGTTCTAAGATTATTCGAATGGACCAAAGATTTTAACATGAATAAGCAAAGGAATACTCATGCTCAAGTGTGGTTTCGTTTGATGGAATTGCCACAAGAGTACTGGATGGATAGGACATTAAGAGAAATTGCTAGTGTCGTGGATACACCGCTCATTATTGATAATGCAACGTCCAAGAGACTTTATGGACACTATGCTCGCATCTTAGTCGATATGGATTTTTCTCGCAAGATGTTTTATGAAATTACGGTGGAAAGGGAAGGATACTCTTTTAATGTAGAGGTGGCCTATGAGTGGCTCCCTGACTTTTGTTCACACTGCCAAAACATTGGCCATGACATCACAGTTTGTAGATGACTTTACCCCCGTCACGATAATAATGCTCACAAACAAGCAGTTGCACAGGGGAAAAAACCAGCACCAACAAAGAAACAGACATGGATTCCTACTACTGAAAACCCTTCCGGCATAGGGTCTTCTCTTGCATTCGCTTCCCCTCAACAAGATGTGACACCAGCAATGACAACAGAGGTGCCTCCACCTCCAGAACCAACATCATAGGTGCCTCCACCGCCAGTACAGGGGCCTACACCCCCAACACCACACCATACAACCAGGTCTATCCCTGCGCATGTCCCCGTTCAGCAAGACATTACACTCACAACAGAGGACGTCCAACAAGAGGCCGTAAAGTTTGATAATTCAGATGCACAACATGTGGCAGACATAACCATGAGCACACATGACACAGAGAATTTGGAGAAGACAAGTGATATACCTATTCAGGCAGCCACGGTAAACAATACTATTTTGTCGCAAGATTCTTTCAGTATGCAACTTAATAATGTTACAGATGAAATTCTTCGTACTGAAATTATTAATGATGAGCCAATTTTAATGTCGGTCTGGACTTTAGATGTCTCATCTATAGTGGCAGACCCTGATGCAAATATTGATATTTCGGAGGAGTCTCTTGTTGATGTTGATGTAACCGAGATAAGCTTTCAAGAGGGTGTACTGCAACACATTGTTACTAATATTCATAGTAGCGCTAGAATTCAACAAGATTTGGAACTATGGCGCCGTTTTAAAGAATATGATCAAAAATCCGCAGAGGAGCCTTTTCTTCCCGTGTTATCAAGAAAACAGAAGCAACACCTTAAAAAGACCAATTCTGGTAAGCCTACCACAACCCGTTCAACGGGTGATAACTCTACATTTAATCAATGATATTGCTGTATTGGATTGTTCGTGGGTTTGGTAATTCCGAAACCAAAAGCATGAGTTCTTGGTTGAACCTTTTGATTATTTTTAGTAGGTTTTTATGCGGACCGTTGTGGTTTACCTCAGATTAGATATCCGTAGGCAGTTGTTAATTTTTTTCTGTTTCTTTTATTTGTCGTTTTTTCGTTTCTTTTTCTTTTTTTCCTGAGGGTTTTGGCCTAGTCCCCCCTCTTGTATTTTTCCCCCTTTTTTTTAATAAATTTTGAGATTGGCGGCATATGATATGAGTTCATCGGGGTGCCAACCTAGTTGGGATGTCGTTGCTTCTCCTTGATGCCTTCCCTATCTCTTGGTTTACCGAAAAAAAAACTCACTCCGTCTCACAATAATAGTCTCTTTAGTATTTTTTCTTTTTCTCAAAATAATTGTCACTTTAGAATAATAATGCAACATTTTTTTTGTTTTTTCCATTACTGTATCATTATTTATTGAATTTTATCAAACTTAACTACTCCACTAACTACAATTAACAATGATATTTTAGTAAATGATATTAATTATATCATTGAAATCAACACAATCAATCATTTCGTCAATAATCGTGCACAAACCTCAAACGACTATAATTTAAAGACGGGAGAGTAAATGTCATATTTAGAATATTCTTTTCCATAACTTTTAGGAAGATTCAAAATCTCATACTCCTTCCGTTTCAAAATGAGTGTTGTTTAAGGTTTTTACACACAAATTAAAAAAATGTAATAATGATGTCAAAAGATATGACAATTTTACTAAACTATAACCTTATTTACTATTGGTGCAAGTCTTTGGAAGTAGGTACACTCAATTAAACAGAGTGTACAATTGGAAGTAAAATAATAATTCTGCATTGAAAAGTGTAAATTGACATTCATTTTAAAATAATTTTTTTGGCTAAAACGACACTTATTTTGAAACGGAGGAAGTATTATTTTAATATTTTATAACATCAGGACAATATTATTTATTAACTTCCATAAAAAAGAATAGATTATGCGTCAAAATAAAATAAAAAATTGCATAACTTATTCATTATTACTACTACATTTTTGTCATGAGAGATAATAGAGTCTTATAGCAAACTAAGGTTATTGTTGACAAAAAACAAACCTGCAACAAATAAACTTGATTAATTTAAGACTCAAGTGAGATCTTTCTTGTGTTCTTAGTTGACAGATTTCCATTTTCTACTTCTTTGCTTTCAATGCAATAAAATGGACAACGGAGTAACGTTGCAATAAAGAGAAAATTAAGTATAAAGAAACAAGAAAAGTAACAAGAAAAAATGAAATTAAAGAAAAATGGTACTATTACTACTAAGAATGAATTACATACATCATTTGGCCAATAAAACGTGTTATCATATATGAGCGGATGGATGTGTTATCTCTAGCTAATTTATAAAATTGGAATGAACTCATTTGCATGGAGGATGAACCTCCAATTAATAGGAACAAAGAAGAAACTAACTACAATATTGCATGCATGACACATGTCTTCTTAACTACTTGAAAACTTTCTTTGGAAGTTTCTTCTAATCTTCGAATTTTGGTATTTAGTGACTTCTTAAGCATAATTGCATATCTTTGAATGAGACTGATTTGAATCTTTGAATAACATCATAAATAACTTACTTGATCAAGTATTGTTTCAATAATTTTTTAGGGTATTCTTCAAGTACTTGCGTCAACTTTTACTTCAAGTTTGAGCTTTCAAGGAACAAACTACACGTTCTCTATCAGCCGACTCGAAACCAATACTTCAAATGTTGCATATAACTATTATAAAGTTGATGTGCATTTCATTTGATGTTTATCATATGATTCTTAACATTAAATACATTTTTTTGTTGTTAAAATAAACTTTAACAAAATTATAGAATTAAAGACTTTTTTTCTTCTTCTTTTAGAGGTATAGATTTAAGGACATACTAAGTAGTTAAGTTAAGAACCATACGAAAAATAGATGTAGTGAAGTTAAAAAGCATTCGAAAAATAAATGATAAAATACAAATATGTATTGTCTATTCAAATATAGCGTAACACGCAACCAAAAAAATATGATCGCCATGGATATAATCTTTTATAACAATTATTAAAAAAAATGTGCTTGCATATTAAGTTGAAGAGTTTTTTTTTTTTTTTTTTATCGTAACAAACTCCTTTTTGTTAAAAGATTATAGATAGAGTGTATCTCACACTGTGTTTTGTGAGAACCTTGATAAACCTTAAGTCATCCCTTTTGTCATTGTCCCTCAAGTATTAAGTGTTGGAAACATGATGATCTATAGGAGAAGATTGAACCAATTATGCAATCTACATCAAGCATGCAATATACACACACACATTTGCATTATGCAGATATCTACAAAAGAATATTCTTGAAAACAAAGGAAATATTAAGTTTTGGAACAACGTTATCGGCACACCACAATAAATCTGATTTTTCATTTCTTTGTGAGACAGACAGTGGATTACTGGTGCAAAGAGAATTTTTCAGAGTGTGTAAAGTTAACAAACATAAGATTATATGTAACCTTAACTACACATAGATTCGTCCCTGATGACGTGTTTCTTTTGTTTTTGGGGGTCCCGATGGTTTTCTAGTAGACAAAGTTAGCTTGTATCTCATTTGAACTTAGGCTAAGGTGGTTCCTTAAAGTGTATTTATTTATGGGAGTACTTGTATTTGAACACCCCTTCACCCATTATACAGTCAGTCACATATGCGTCCTCATAGCACACATGACGTAAGACTAATAATGAGAGAAGGAAGGGGGAGAGAGATATAGAGAAAGGGAGGGAGGGAGAGAGAGTTTATATCCAATCATGTTTTACCACGTATGGATGTTAAATGAGGGTATACAATTAAAGGGTGTATATCAATATTTTTTCTTTTCAATCAATGATTGTCGAACAAGTTGTGGCTTTTGTTTACGAGGTGATAATGGAAAGTTTATGGTTGTGATTAGTTGCTAGAAGCCTCGGAGATTCGTGGTGGGAAAAGATTCTCTGCAATGACATTTTTCTGCAATGAGATCTCATTTGTCTATTGTGTTTAGCATATGTAGTCAAAGTCAGATGTAGAGGACATGAGTTGTTGTTCACACACTCACGAGTGAGATTGTCGCAGTAGGGAATCCAAATCCATTTGTGGTTCACGTCAGTGAGGCCATGGGGATACTCACCACTCGTCAATGGACCCATAGTTTGAATCTCATGTCGATTGTGTGTTGAAGTTGACGTGCAAGTCGTGGCTCATAGCATTAAATTGAAAAAAAAGACATTTATGAATTTAGAGTAATTAATTCCAAATGAAAATCAATTTTAGTTGGTAACAAAACTACGAGGTTAGTTTTATTCAAAGATGAGATAATATGACATCCCAAAATCTTTTAAATGTGATCATATTCATGACTAGTCCCTTATCCCTTTGATCGCATTCTCCATTGAGTTGTTGTTATTATTACCATTGAAATGAGATGAGTTTTTTTTAGTAAAAAAGTTCATTTTGTGAAGAAAAAATGGGACAATTTTCTTAGTTTATTTTATATATTTTTGTTCACTTCTAGCATAAAGATTCGTGGATAAACACTTGTTATCTTAAATTTAAAATAGGAAATAAAATAAAATATGTGAGCAATAAAAATCGAGCTGATTTCTTTAATGATCAACAATGTTTTGGAATTGTTCGTCAAAAACAATGTTTTGGGATTGAAATGTGTATCCGAAATGGATAAGGCCATTTCTTAAAATCATTAACGAAATGGTTTGATTGCTATCCTACTCCATTAGAAGCACAAGCATTAGGTTCAAGGGAGGCTATAGTTTGGCTTGGTGAATTAGGACCGTCAATGGTGCAAAACGAGCTAAATTGTAAGATACGGGTGGACGACATCATAGAAAATTCTAACAATGTTTTGGGATTGAAAATTGTATCCGAAATGGATAAGGCCATTTCTTAAAATCATTAATGAAATGGTTTGAGTGCTATCCTACTCCATTAGAAGCACAAGCATTAGGTTCAAGGGAGGCTATAGTTTGGCTTGGTGAATTCGGACCGTCAATGGTGCAAAACGAGCTAAATTGTAAGATACGGGTGGGCGAGCTAAATTCTAAGAGCCAATTTGACTTTGTCAATATAATGTCCTAATGTAGATCATTGTTAAGTTGATTTTCAAACTTTAAGATAAGTTTTTGTTAGAAGACAACCAAATTATGTCGCGCATATTTTAACTAGGGTGTCAAAGTTATTTGCTCGCCACCATATCTTTGATTTGATTCCATCTTGTATGACCTCTACTTTGATAAATGAAATAATTTATTTTTTTTGACAAAAAAAGAAATAATATGAGTTACTTTCTCTCTAAAAAAAATGAGAAATAAATATCCGATGAGACTAATTTATTTATTTATTTATTATGATATGTAGATAAAGTGATAAACATCATCATAAAGTTACACAGACAATAAAAATATATGATTTGAACTATGATAAAGATGTTTAACCTAACAATATCGGGCTTTCGTACAATGACCGATTATTATTATTATTATTATTATTATTATTATTTAATACATTTAAGAGTAATGTTAAAGTCAATTAAAATTATTAATACAGTAGATGCGAATCACCAATCGAATTGCAATTGGAGGTAGACATATGCTATTTGTGATAAATTCTTGTTTAAATATGTTTGATTTGTTCCCAAATTTTAAATTTCATATGCTAATGTCTTTTGCACTCTTTTTTTGGTTACAATATCGCTAATGTGGTTTTGTCAAAAAAAAAAAAATCGCTAATGTGGTAAGGCCAAAAAATAGGTTCTTTTAGATGAAACACATTGAATAGTTAATCATTTGTGCTGATAAATAGATAATCATAAATAGTTTATAGAATCCACCCAAATTTGATACAGGGCCAAATTAAGGTATTAAGCAGTAAAGGTTATTTATTGAAAAATACAACATTGAATATTTAGCAAAAAATACAATATTAGTAAAATGTTAATTTTTTATTTTATTAAAAAAAAGTTAAATTTTTAAAGCCCTTTTAGCTTTAGTTCTTTTTCCAATTAAATTGGCTTTTTCTTTCTTCTTTTTTTTCTTGGATAGATTCATTTATCTATGTTAAAAGGAAAAAAAACAAAAACCACGTCACTTGAAATGAAATGAAATGAAACCGCTGTTATAATGTTTTGGTACAAATCCAACGTTACGTACACACTGTCTCACTGAATTTCATGCTACATGGAATAGAATCATTTGCATTCTCCTCATTATCAACATTACTACTATATGGTTCTCTCTCTCTCTCTCTCTCCTTTTATATTTTCGATATAACCATGTCATTGTTTCTAGTTTAATTGCATATATTTTCATTATTTATTATTATCATATGATATGATATGATTTGTTCTTTATTCTTTTCAGTAGCACCATCATTGGATGTTCTATTTGTGTACGTTTTTCATTTATGTGACAATGAACGTAGCATGCATACTTTTTGTTTATTCTTATTCTTTCTTTCTTTTGTCTTCAGAAGCTGAAAATTTGCATTTTATTCTTAAGTCTACTTGTTAGGTGACAATAATTTTTCAAATGGAGTTTAAATTTGAGTTCTGCTTGTATTGAGTTCATTGTTCATTTCATCATTGTATGATGGTTAATGAATTTGACTCATCTAGAACGAGCAAAGTATAAAGTGAGAAAATCAAATTTTATTTCAATAAACTCATGATTTGTTACGATACATATGCAATATCCACCTTTGATTCGTTGATAAATGATTCATAATACTCACTTTAAAGGAGTCAGATCCGTGATTGAAATACTTTAATTGTGTGTTTGGAAACTAAATGATCCCACCGCCACCGTGCGTCCAACAAAAGCTATAAAGAGCAGCTTCTGTAGAAACGTGTCTCGGGACATGATATTTTAAAGTCACGCTGTGTATCCAAACAGTCACTAAGTTTTTGAGTGAACGATGAGTCACTCAATAACAGCTGGAAAAATGTTCAGCTGGTTAACAAAAAGTTATTTCAATTAACAACTGTTAACAATGCCTCTAGTACAATTCCATGTAGCAGTTAAAACTTTCCCTTTATATCTGATGACAAAAAGGTGTGCTTTCGGTTATGTTTCAATATTATGCAGTAAGATTAGATGTTTGGTTCTTATTAGATCTTAAGTTTCTGTCTATGCACTTTCAGGTACATGAGCAGATTCATAAGCAGTTTCTAGTAAATCATGAATTCGCACGAAATGAGCAGAACTCTTTTAATTTTGGCAATAGGAATATGCATAGGCTTTGTGGTTGGAGGTGGTTTGGTATTTTCAATTTTAGTCTTCTGCAGGTCTGGAAGGAAGCGTGTAGAGGTGGAGAAGAGTGGTCCTCTGAGAACCGAGACTATTAATGTTCATGCCAAAGGGGCTGATTCCAGCGTAACATTATCAGACTCCAATGCGACTTTTGAGTCACCAAGAACATCGGAATGGAGTAACACGCCTTTCTGGTTAGAAGGACTTAGGAGGAAAAATGCTGTCTCAGTATGTGGAATTCCCAAATATTCTTACAAGTATGTTAATTTTCATTGCACTGTTGTCTTATTGTGTTGATTTATATTTCTCTTTTTGTGTAACCTTGTCACTCATTTTCCAGAGACATAGAAAAGGCTACTTCTAATTTCACAACGATCATAGGCCATGGAGCATTTGGTCCTGTTTACAAAGCAATCATGCCTACAGGCGAGGCAGTTGCGGTTAAAGTTCTCAGTGCTAATTCAAGACAAGGAGAACAAGAATTTTTAACTGAGGTAATACCTGATGATATGCTTATGTTTCTATCAGTATGTTTATATCTATCTATATGTCCATGTAATTTTCTTTGAAAGTTTGCAATTATTGAATGAAGAAACATCCTTTTTGTATGACATTACTGATTAGCCTTCAAATAGGATCCTCTCCGCTGTAGTGTGAGGGTTCTTGACATTAACGGACGCAAATGAGGTTCTTAGCATCGATTATCTATTCTGATAATCATATTAAAATATTTTCCTCTATGCATCGATTATCTAGGAAAATATTTTGATGTAATTTAATTTCCTCAACAGAAGTTCTTAGCATCGATTATCTATTTTGATAAAAAAAAAAAAGAAACAAGTATCAATTTCTATCTATCGATGTATCCTCTATGCATCTCTATAAAAGTTAAAGCACAAATTCTAGTGCTGCGCTGTTTCCACTTCGTCTTTTAAATCTCTAAAATAAATAGTTTCCACTTAGACAAATTTTTACCATTGTGTGCACTATTGTTAAGTGTACTTTGCACTTTTATTTTATGTAACTACTTTTATAACTCTTACAATTGTTATGAATATTACATTAAAAAAACTTGCCACACCATTGCAAATTCTGTCTTGTACAAGTTCTTGTACTATATTTTCCTGTAACAATCATGGTAGGAATATAGTATTACTCTATTGCTAACTCCTTTTAATTCCCAATAATATGATCTCCAACTGTTCTCTACAACTTTTTTGTGAAGGGACTTAAAGATAGTCTAATGAAATTGGAAACTAAAACAATTTATATTCTCTCAAACTTTCCTGTTAGCAGGTCCTATTACTTGGAAGATTACATCATAAGAATCTTGTGGGTTTGGTGGGATATGCTGCAGAAAGAGGACGGCACATGCTTCTTTACATTTACATGAGCAACGGCAGTCTTGCTTCTCATTTGTATGGTAAGAAAAAGAGCAATTCTTGTCCTTTAATCTTTGTAGGGATATTTGCTCGGTGGTATACATGTTCTCAGCATGTAATTGTTCAATAATAGCTAAGAATTTTAGCTTGAACTCTTCTGGTTCCTTTTACTTACTTTTGTGTTGATGATCCAGGCGAAAATCATGAGCCATTGAGCTGGAATATGAGACTTAGCATAGCACTAGATGTTGCAAGGGTGATGGAATATCTACATTATGCGGTATTCAGTTTACTCAAATATTTTTTGTTTACACTACTTACACATAGGGAACAGACAACAGGTTTACTTTTGGCTTTTTATTTTTCTCAATAAATAATTCATCACAGGTCGATCCTCCTATCGTGCACCGTGACATCAAGTCTTCCAACATTCTATTGGACAAGTTTATGAAAGCCAAGGTAACCAACCTTTGCATTTAGTTCACACAGATAAATAGGGATTCAATGATACTTTAGAACATTCATTGGTGCACAATATCTTTTGTCCTGTAATTTTTTCTTTTATTTATTCATCTCATTCTCTACATTCTCCTTTATATATATATATATATATATATATATATATATATATATATATATTTCACCAAAACTGTATTATCATAACTCTACCTTTAGGAGGAAGTAAACAATGTCATAGTTTTCTTGATCTCGAGAAGACATTAATACCTAGTTTTTGTAAAGATGATGCTGCCATTTTGCTGTTCCATTATATCCCCTTACTTCTTTTTGTCCATATTGAACATTTTTTTTTTTCATTAATATTCTGTTAACATGCATATTTTATTGGGCAGGTCACCGACTTTGGGCTTTCCAGACCAGAAATGATTAAACCTCGTCTGTCAAATGTCAGAGGAACTTTTGGATATCTTGATCCCGAGTATATCTCTACAAGAACCTTCACTAAGAAATGTGATGTTTATAGTTTCGGTGTGCTACTGTTTGAGCTTATCACTGGCAGGAATCCACAGCAGGGTCTCATGGAATATGTAAAACTGGTAAGAACAGTGTCTTTCTGTTGCCTTCTATACATGCGGCCGCGAGCTGCTGCGCTTAAGTATATTTTGGCTTATCTAACAATATTCAACAGTATAGAGTTTAATAACTATGAACTAACAGTGTGGAGAAGATTAATACAGATATTCAATCATATGCCACACTTGTAGATACACTCTTCATGGTGAAACAAGATGTAGCAAGATGATGAAGTATGATTGGATATATGATGAACTAATCATGTGTGCAATATATAGTTATTAAATTAATTGATAATTAGTATATATAACCTTTATATTATATATGTTTTGGATTCAAATTTTTTATTTATTTTTGGTTATGATTAGGCTGCCATGGAAAGTGAGGACAAGATTGCATGGGAAGAAATTGTGGATCCGCAACTGAATGGAAACTATGATGTACGTAAGCTTAATGACATGGCTTCACTTGCACTCAAATGTGTCAATGGAGTCTCTAAAATTCGACCTTCAATGAGGAACATTGTTCAAGCATTATCTCTACTTTATAAGAAGCCTAAGAGAAATTCTAGCCGAGCAGCTCCTCCTGCGATGAATGAAGTGTCTGTTGAAGTGGAGCAGCCAGAAACCCGTGACTTTTCCATTGAGTGTTCAGAGGAGCTGCGCAGATTGCACAGCCGATAATCATTGGAGTCTGTCAGTGTTCTCTGATATTCAAATCATGTATCATCTTTTAATTTTGTATCTGGATGAGTTTTGAGGACAGTGTAAAATGTGGTACTACAGAATGGGGTATCTTTTGCTGTGAGAAGATTGGGGGGCAACATAGGTAGGTCAGTGGGAATGAGAAGCACCATAACATTGTTATGTTATGATGAGAAACTCTCTTTCTCCAGGCACATGTTTATATGTCTATGTTCCTAAACATTATGTTCCTGTGGTCCTTAACTTTTATTATGATTTTAGGTCAATGACTTCATATGTTGCTTTTGTCATGAGGAGGCTTAGTCTCCATTTTTTACTTCAACCATAATAGTGTAGCAGGCTTGTGGGAAGAGCACACACACACAGACACACAGACACATGCACGTTGATTGCTATTCCACTGATACTGAGAGATATTTTTTGTTTTTATTTTAAATAACCATACACGGGGAGGGAGAAACGTGGTGACACGGGTTCGGGTTCGAAGGTGAGATTCCAAATAAAATGACCTCATAGCCAAACCTACTAGACTGTAAGAACGGGGACAATAATGAGAGTTGAATAGGAATATTAGCAAAACAACAATGACAGCTAACAAGCTGGTGAAAAACATGGACCGAATTTTATTTTGAACCGGCAATAAAATTATTGTGCTCTCATTTTAAGGAAGTGGCAATATCATAGGTAGTATTAGAGATATTTAATGAGGTGACAATACACTAAGGGAATTCAGAGATGAACATGCCATTCCCTCCATTTGTACTTATTCACTTGATATTTCACTCCAAACTTAACAAACAGAAATGCAATTTTTCAAAAAAAAAAAACACACACATTCCAAGCTTAGAGTTTGCTAGAGAATTGAAAATATCAAAATCTACTTTTTCAAGGCCCTCTGAGTCTTCAAATACTCCACAGTTTGGTCAAAAGTTTCAGCAATACCATACTTGAAGCTGAACCCTTCTTTGATAAGCTTTTCAGAAGAGATTATCAACTTTGCCGTGCTGGGGCAATCATCAAATCTGTAATTCAAAAATGAAACTTTGCCTTAGTAGAAACTAATGCTAATGAAGAAAAATTCTTTGAAAGATAGGTAACGTATACCATAAGTCATTTCAAAAATAGAAAACCAAACACTACAAAATAATCACTTTTCTCTGTAGAAAACACTTGAACTTTGCAGATTCAAAGGATGAGAAACTTGAATAATATTTCAAATAAATTGTATGAATTTAAGCTTACTCAGTTGGAACTTTATACTGAGAGTATCGTTTGCTGAGAAACTTAGCAAGCTCAGGAACACTAGTATTGTGAGCACAGCAAATGTAACGACCAGAAGCTGATTCTTTTTCTGCTACAAATATATGAGCTCGGCAAATATCCTCGACATGAGTGATAGATATCGAACCTGACAGGAACTGCATTCCTTTCAAAGCATTTATGAGGAAATCATTGCCTGCAAAATATAAAATTGAGATTGAAACATTAATGAGTCATTGCTTATCGCCTTAGAAATCCTTAAACCATAGAATTTGGCTGTTTTGAACCTGTTAGAAGTGACATTCCCATGGCAACACTAGATGGGATATCTTGAGTTAGAGAAGGACCAATTGTTAGAGTAGGTATCACAGTGATTAGATCAATGTTATTTTCTTCAGCAAATTTCCATGCAGCCTTTTCAGCTAGCACTTTTGAGACAGGATAACCCTGCACATTTTGATGATAATTTTTTCCAATTAGAAATGATAACGAGGGCAGGGCAATGTTAATAGCCAAGCCAATCTCTACCCACATCCTAAGTTTTGAGTACATAAATGAACTTTGACACGGAAATTTTAAACCAAATATCGACAACAATTTGAAACTGAAAAAAATTAAACAAGATCTTAAACCTCATTGACCACGACTTTCAGGTGTTCGAATACACATGATATTCATAAATCATCCAAACTGTGTTCAAATATATGTGAAAAACGTGGAGAATGACATTCAAAATCATGGTTAATAGGCCATGATACCTTATTTGAAATCTTAACCATAACCATGTATTTAATTTTAAACTGCATAACCATTTAAACTGTTGTGGAAAATTGTTATCCCATTTTATGTCAAAATAATCTAGATATTTTAAATAAAGTTTGATTTTTACCCAAGTGGGTGGCTTTGCAGTGTTCAGAAACTCAACGTCAGACCATTTCGTTTCATCCATAACATGACCAGTCCCTTCGAGTTCGTTTATAGTCACAGCAGCTGCTGAAGATGTTAAGATAACTCTTTTGACTTCTTTTTCTCTTGCACATGCTTTCAACACATTCAATACACCTTTGATTGCTGGTTTTATCATGTCATTCTGAATAGTATTGCCACAAGAATTTTATCATTAATATATTCCTTTTCTTCCACATGCATATACTTAAAAAGTTAATTAAATTTTGGTAGTAAATTTTTATAATGCAGTTTCTTGTTTAGTAATCAACCTACCTCAGGATCTTGAGAGGCAAAGTTCACAGGTGTAGCAAGTTGGAAGACAAGTTCACATCCTGATATAGGAGCATCAAAATCTTCTTCAACTGTTAATTCTGCTTTAAATAGATTCAGTTCCCCCAAACTTTGCAGTGCTATGAGGTGAGATGTTTTGTTTGCACTATCTGCACAAAACAACAAAAATCATAACTCTTTTAGCAAAATCTTATTTGTATTTTCTGTTCTCCAATACAACTACTACTTCAATAGCAAGATAGGCCTAGTACTTCTTGTTTTGAGACGATAGATTTGACAAAATCATGGTGACACCGTAATTTTGTCAAAATTACGGTGGGAGACTTTGCCTTGCAAAACATACATTATCAATCAAAAAACACTAACAAAAAACTAAAGACAATATACATTATCAATCACATCTAACAAAAATGGTAACTTGACGCATGCAATTTCTTTTTCGGTTAAAAAGACACAACTGACACCGACACAAGATTTTAATATTTTGGTTGATATATTGTCATATAAATAATGCCATTCACCGTTTAGATAATAAAATATTAACATGAATATATAGACACCTATGAAGCATAGACTCATACACTGACACCGCATACGACACAAACACGAACACGTCGACACTGTTAATAACTTGAGAAAATGACACTGGACATGCCTAATTCATGGAGTATATGTGCTCATAACAGTTATTATTATACAATGACATGTTAAGAGAGAGAGACCTGGGTCTCGAACAGTAGTATTAACAGCATAACCCTTTTCAAGCAACTGCTTGATCAGCATAGATGCCACAAAACCAGTGCCACCTATCACACATGCCTTCTTCTTTTCTATTTGTTTGATACTAGCCATCATATGTTAATTTACACACTCTCTTTCACTATGAAACTTAAACACACTAAAACAGTTTTTATGATCATGAAAGAAGAGTTATTTGGCTGTTAAATAACACTAAATTGTTCAGTTACTTGAACAAATCAAACTGTTACATTTTGGTGTTTAAGGTGAGCACGTGATAGAGTTTGTCTACCAGTGACTCAATATCAACAAGTCCTTGAGAAGTTTAAAAAACCTGATTTTCCATTTTTTACTATTATACATTATACTTATTTTTCATTGACATTAATTGTCTCATTGAATGAAAATTAACCACCTATCAAATCTACTAGTCTACGTTGTAACCAAAAAAAAATATCTACTAGTCTACGTACCACTGTATTATAGAGTTCAGTAATTTTATGATAAAAGGGGAGTCCTGTAAACTAGTTTTATTTTTAAAGACTCTCTACAATGAGATTTGAGTATCTTGCGCCTAAAATAAAGAGTACAATATTTTATAGCCATTTTTAAAATACAATTACAAATTTGGACGTATATGACATTATGATTTGTTCTCATTAATGTATTTTTTTTGCATAATTTATTTATTTTTAATATATTTTTTGTGTAGGACATACACATACCTACAATTTATAATGAAGATAATTTAAAAGAAAAATTATATTGGCTCTGGAATTTCGGTGTCACTTTGATAAATGATGCATCAACATAAATTTGGAGAAATATTGGTGTGGGACTACCATATTACAAAGGAGAAAAATGTAAGGACCAAAATAAAATAGTACCATCGTAAGTTAAAGATCAAGTTAGGAAGTAAAAAGATAAAAGTTTTGTAATGTAAAACACAATTTTTAAAGTTTTTTATTTTGAGGAAACAATTTTTAAAGTTTTAAAAAGTTGATCACACATTTTTTTTTATCTTAACCAATTTGTTATTGTTTTCCATTATTAAAACTCATGAGTGGACCATTTACCGACTTACACCATAATACATGATGACATCAATGAGTATCTTGAAAAGTTGGCAAAGTTTCACCATCCCCTCTAATCCTAATAGCGTTTTCTTCATAAATATTTCAATCATTTTTTCAGAAAAACTCCTCCTTGTCTACCTTACTAGGGTGCATCCATCTACCACTCAAAATGTTTCAATTGTATGGTAGTATAACATAAATAGGAAGAGGTGTACTGTGTACAGGGAGAGAAGAAACCATCTTAGAAAATTCATTACTCCCTTCACTCTCAATCATAGACAAAAGTCATTCGTATATTTATTTATTTTCAAAATATAAACGACTTTCAAGTTTCAACAAACTTTACATATCTCCTTCAAAAAAACAAACTTTACATATCAGTCAGCTGAATATAAAAACATAACTAAGATTTCATGTCCTAATTTGATTGGATAGAAAATAAGAAGAAAATTAACAATTGATGCAATATCATTTCTACTCTTAACTAGCTCAAGTAATTGTCGGATACACGGGTAAATTACATTAGATGTTGATATATATTGATATAATTGTGATGCATGTTTGGATAAGCAGATGATTTGTCAAAATCAGGCGAGCTCACCGTGATTCTGACCGTCCCACTATAAATCCAAACATGAACTTAGAGATGTTTCAACATGACATGATACACAGGTACAATAGTCGTACAGTTTAACTAGGATAAAACTCAGTATATGTTGTTCTCTACCAAGAAGATTGTACAGCTGTCATAATTTCTTTTTGTAAGGGGGAGAAAAATTACCTCTTAAGTGTCTGTGATAGAAATATTAAATCGAGTAGTTATGGAAGTACATCTAAGTTTGATCCTCTAAGCTATTAGAAATGTTTCGTATCGTAAACAAAACTACACAAACATATGATGATCTTTGAAATTTATCCATCATGGCAACAAAAAAAAATTAAAAAAAACTTTTGTATAAACAACACTCGAACTTATGTTTGTATCGTCACCTTCACCGTGAGTTACCAATATTTAAAGAGGGCAACGCATGGTAAAAATATGATGCAATTGAATGAAGCTAGAAGCCAAAATTTCATTACGGTTAAAACCTATGAAAATGAATATCAGACAAATTTTAAAACATTATTAACAGAAACTTTATATGCCAAGTCTTCTCAATTCCGAATTCAATGTGAAGGCTCCGCAGAAAATAAGAATGAAAATCTTGCTTTCAGGCACCTTCAATTTGATATAAACTTTATTTGGTCCCTGAATGTCTCTTTCTCTAAACCACCAGTAAAATTATAAGGCAATAAAAGTTCATTTCTGCAAAATGACTTTCCTCATTCAGGCTTGTCTAAATGACCATACATTTTTTGCCAGTTTTGTGAAGCTTCATATCGTGTTCGAAAATTCCAGATATGTGGCTTTTTTGATTTCTCACGAGCTTCGAGGACTTCCTGCACATGGGTTACATATAGCTTGTTACTCCAAGAAAATTTGTTAAGTTGAAGAGCCCTAGAATGGAAAAACACGATCCAAGAGAGTTTGTTTTTGTTCAAATACTTGTGATCTAAATATACAGTGTAGCTCTGAAACAGACTAAGCAACAGTAAACAATACTAACTAATAATTAACATAACAGTAATCAAACAAATTAATATATATTAATCCTGAGTACGTCTCAAGTTGGGAACTGAGTGTTCGAAATTCTCAGCTTAGACAGTAAGAGGCAAAGAGCAGAAACTGAGAAGCTGGAAGGAAGAGGCTCTTTGCCTCTATGTCACTGAGTGATTCTGCCAGCTGATGTAGGGACTTCATCTGAGGATATATTGTCTTTGGATGAAATGAGGGTCAATATCAATATATTTGGATCACTCGTGGAACATTGGGCTAAAGACCAAATGAATAATGGAGTGACAATCTCAAAACAAGTTAGCAAGTGGTTCACAAGCAACACTACCCAATAGCCTGATATTCAGTCTCGGTAGAAGATCTGAAATTATGGGCTTTTCTTTATCTGTAGGAAATTAATGAATCTAAAAAATACACAAGCTTGTTATTAAGCATCTGGTGTCTGGTCAACTGCGTAAATGCAGTGAGATTAAGAGAGGAGACAGCTGAAAAAAATACCTCAGCCTAGCAATTTGTTTAAGTATCCCAACAAGTGATGAACTGGTTGCAAATGTGGGGTACAAATTGGCTTAGATGGTTGACTACAAGCTTGTGATGTAAAGGATGATTTATTTAAAAAAAAAATATTTAAGTAAAAGGTACAGGCAGTATGGGACATACACACGTAATGCCTGAGACTGAAGCACGGACATCAATTGTTGATATTGCCGTGTAGTCAACTTAAAAGAAGACTCGGCCACTGAACTGTCACAATAAATGAATGTTTATTGATTGACCCTGATGTTTGTGTTTTTTGTAGCTGGGAGGATAGCCATGCAATTTATAGCATTTGCCTTTGGTGTGGCTAAAGATGCCAAAAGATGTATAGAGAGGATGATGTTTATACGCGGCTTTTAGATTTGGCATCAAGACTTGGCTTGGAATTGCTTTTTCTGGACTGAAAAGCAAAAGGAACTGTAGAATCAGACTAAGACATGAATGAACCAACTTCACACTGTTTTTCCTTTTGAATACTCACGGAGAAAACTTTGTTTATAGGAGGATAGGGACTATTGATAGGATTTGATCTCTGATAAGAGAAAAGGAGTCATTACGAATCGGTGATGCATGAGGAAGCATATCATGTACTGCATGTGATAGTCTTCAATAACTGATCCTATTTTGCTATAGGAACAACTGTGTATTGGACAATATTCACTGAGGTCTTGCCAACGACCATGAAGTGAGGTGAAATACTGACTTGAGAAAACCTTGAGAGAGACTTCTCAGTTTTTATTTTCAGTTGAAAGATACAGGGTACATTTCATTGTTAAAATGCTCAAATAGATCATAACACCTCTCTGCGGCAGTTTTACAGTAGATTGCACTTCAACAACCAAGCCTAATCCCACTAAGTGGGGTCGGCTACATGAATCAAACATCGCCATAGTCACTTATCTATAGATCCTTCCTAATAGTTTCTCGTATAGTTTTCCTAGGTCTACCCCTACCTCTAGTGATCTGACTCCCCTCCATCTGATCTACTAGTCTTCTCTCTACATTCCCAAACCACCTAAGTCTAGTTTCTACCATCTTTTCTACTATAGGTGCTACCCCAACTCTCTCTCTAATGTCGTCATTTCTAATTCTATCCCGTCTACAGTAAATTACACTTGAACTAATGTATTTGGCAATTAATTTTAATAATTGAGAAGAAACAAATTCATCTACCAAGCATATGACAACTGAAGATCAAATGACTTTGGCTGCTGTAGAATTAAGCCAACAAAGCCATATTTTTATGGGGCCAACAAAGCCATTTTCATGTCCTGACTTTGTGAGGTAGGTCTCACTTAGTCAATGACTGAGAAGCCAAGAGTGTGTCAGGTTTATCATAAGGATGAAGGTAGTAGAATTGAAAGCACGCGCCATTGGTTGATTGCAAAGCCATGGACTGATTGATACCAAGATTCAATACAAAAAACAGGGCTCGAGAAAGGAACAAGAAACTGGAAACAGATCTTAGAGAAAAAGCTCAAACCACTTCTGATACCACGTTTAAGGGGGCAACCCGAGACTGGAGAAAAACGAAGAGAGTAATTCTCATTCAACTACTTGTACTTTAGCTTATAAAAAAAATAAAAAAATACTGCATATTATTACATGTATATGCTGTAGTTCTGAAATTGACCAACTATAGTAACTAACAGTAAAAAATACTAACTGCCACTAAAAACTAACAGATAACTAACATAACCATCATCAAAGAAATTAACTTCTATTAATTTGTAATAAAAAGATAGATAAACTTCCAATGTGGATCAATTAAGCTATGGAACTGGTGCTAATATGAAAACAAGTACAGCATTAAAAACGAAGCTCTTGCCAATTTCATGGTGCTTTCATCATTCACAGAAGAGCAATAAGGGCATCGTATAGAAAGGCAAGTAGAAATGAAGAGAATCTGTCTTAAGACGGGATTTGGAAGGGCAGGTTCCTTAACTCTAACAACAAACACGAAATAACGAAATGCCAAATTTTAATACCCATTCACCAGCTACGCACCCTTATATCGATAATTACATGCATTGTTCTGTCAAATACTCTTTCCTCTTAATAACCACTCACTCATCCTCTTCAATTTTCCCAAACACAACCAAGGATGTTCTCAAATAGAACAAAAAGGACCAAGTTCAAAGATTTATAAGATATATAAATTAGTGATTGATGAGGAGGAAATAGGAACGAACCTCGAGTTGAGATTTGGGTTTGGTCTTGAGCATTAAGCAATCAACCCATGCTTTCCATTTACCTCTACAGTTATCAAGAGAACCAAGCCTGTAATACTGCTGCATTTGATAAACCGGGGCTGCACACATTAAACATACAAACTTTATCAGTACAGGGATGATCCACTCGGAAAAGACGCAAATAACTTATGTTTGGGGTGAATGGTGATTTACAGTAGCAGAACCAGAGTGCATCAAAGCATTCGAAGCATGATAATTTGCGTTTCACTGTGGAGCTTGAATCTTCGTTCTCTGACGACATAACTGGAACAAACTGAAAATTGGAGCACCCAACAGCTTATTAGATTTTGGGGCTTCACAGCATTTCATTTTATTAACTAGTGAAATAGATGACACATACTATGGTAAATACAATTGGAACGCAAATGCAGAGAATAGTTCAGCTTCTACTTTATAAAGAGATTAATCATATGATTTGTTTTCTGCTATTAATGACAATAATGAATGTAGAAGGTTTCACAGAACATCTTATTATGAACCAATGAGTAAAGAACACAGCTATACAAGTGTAACAAGCATACCTCGACCGAGAAGAAATTGAGGATCGATTTGGGAGCAGCAGAGGACGGAGGGGCGGAGAAATTGGGACGACGCGGCGGGTTTTGAGGAGACGACGGTGATGGGGAGGGTTTAGTTAGAGGGGAAGATTTGACGGAAAATAAAAAAGGTCTTTTTTTTTTTATATAGAAAAATGGTTTTTTTTTTACCAAAAATATGATTTTTTTTTAGGCAAAATTACATAAATGGTCCCATAACTTATTTTTAGGTAACGTTTTCGTCCTTTATCTTTTTTTTTTCCCATTTTCGTCCTTTATCTTTTTAAAACGTTGCACAAGAACCCTTTAAGTGGAATCTGTTAACTAGTCTGTTAAAAAAAAAAATTAACGTTATGTTCATCTTCTCCAATGTTCACACAAGCTTCTTCTTCTGAGTCACCTTTTAACCTGCAAGAACCCTAAAAAATCAAATCTCAAAATTCCGCTTCGTTTAAGTGGCATCCTCCCGCAGACAAGGTTCACACACACAATCATTTTCCGGTTCCTTCGTTTCTGGTGGATGAAACTTGTTCACGCGAGAATGTTTCTACAAGATGCAACTTGTTATTAGAACAGTGACGAAAATTGGTCCTAATAGAGGAAGGAGATTTTGGGGTCGTAGGAACTTTGTGGTGAGTATTCATACATATGATTATGTACATACCTTTTTCTCTCTTGCTCATCCTTTTCAATTTGTTATCACTAGTTAGTTTTAATGGTTTTTTTTCTTCATAAATTGTAGGCTAGTAACATTAATTCTGGATGTGGTTATTTTGACTGGGTATCAGATTATCACCCTCAAGCACAACAAGCACACCAACCATGCATTGAATGTCTTCAAAATGAATTAGAATCAAGGACACTTAAGAATGTTATCCTGAAGATGCAAATGGACCACAACTCAACAAAAAAACTGGATGAAAATTTTGATTATCATTTGTTTTTTATTTTGTGTAACTTGTGCTATTATGATGTTTAAGTTGATCAATTAAGGTTGTTTGATTGTTAAGAAATTATGTATTAAATGTGCTCGATAGTTCATCTATTGATGAATTTAGGTTGTTGATTGTTAAAAAATTATGTATTGAATGTACTTGATGAATGTACTCAACAATTATGTTAATTTGATGTAGTTCGACTGAATGAGTTAGTGTCAACAATTTGTGACTTGATCTCAATTCATTTTGCAAGAGTTTTTTTTTTAATCGGCAAAATATTATTAGCCACCAACCCGTGCGAGAAGCACTAACAAGCCATGGACGGAAACGGACAGAACAGAAGCAATTAAAAATGGTCAAATCAAGACCAAAAAACAAAAACCAACACCCATAGGGGGCTGCTGGCAGCACAGCAGCAGAATGCTAAAAAGGAAAAAACCTGCAATATTTAGCAGGTTTTTTTCTTTACAAAACCAAAACCCAGCTGCCATAATAACTTCCTCTACGAATTTGTGTCATATAATTGGTCTCCTGTAGTTTCAATTAACAGGTTCATACACAACAATATCAATTGGTATCAATAGTAATTAACTTTTGTCATAATAACTTCTCCCATAATAACATAATGCAACATAAAGGCAGTACAAGCTGCTTACAAAACGACATAAGGTTCGAAAGTAATAGAATTTCAACATAAAGGCAGTACAAGAGCTGCACACAAAAAGACATAAGGTTCCAAAGTAAGACATCACAAAAGTTGCCCAAAAAATACATTAAACAAACTGCCATCCAATATCATGGCCTCCATATTTTCAGCTTTTGTCTAGCAAAGTGAGTTGTTGTTGAATCTCTTGAGCTTGCAGCAGGTTGAGAATTTGCACCAGATATGTTTGTTACCATATCTGATGTTGCAGAGACACTACTTGTAACAGGTTGAGTACTTGCAGCAACATTGAATTTTCGAGGTCTTCCTCTAGGCTTTTTCTGAGATGTAGCAACAGTTTGGGTTTGTGTTGCATTATGACTAGCAGGAACAGCAGGAGATTGTTGGGTTTGTGTTGCATTCTGACCAGCAGGAACAGCAGGCGCATGTTGTACATTTTGGCTCTGATTAGGTGCGTTTTGAGTCTGATTTGTTGCAGTTGGAGTTGAGGGCCCTCTGCAAGAAGCTTTGTTATGACCAGGTTGTTTGCATTTAGAACATCTAGCAGGCATCCCTTTTCTACTAACAAGTGAAGAATCTCTCGCTTTCTCATCACCATCTTTGTTCCTTTTCCTTTTCGGCCTTCCAGGAAGTTTCCTTAAAGGGGGTGGTAATATATTTGGATATGGAGTTGAAACCCACAAGTTGTTTCCATTTGTTGGATAAATGATAGGACGGTAACAAGCCTCATATTTCTCTACTCTGTAACAATCAGGAATCAAGTTTTCCGGATCTTGTTTGGCAAAGATGCAGCTTGCTACTGCATGACAGCAAGGTATTCCAGTAAGCATCCATTTCCTGCAAGAACATTCTTTCTTTTCCAGACTTACTGTAAATGACTCTCCTGTGTGATTGAGGGCATACACTCCATAGATATTCTCAGCCGAAAACCTTGTCAAACATAAGCATATATACACCAGTTAAAAGTCTAACATAAGCATATATACCTTTACAAACAAACCGTATATACTCCATAAGCATATTATGACAAACAAACCAAAAGCACATAGCAGCAACATACATTTACAAAGTTAGAATATGAATATTATAATCCGTATATAAGTTGAATAAAGACAGAAGCATACCTGCATCCCCAATTCTTTGATAACTCACACTCTTTTTGCAGTTTTTTCTTTATGTTAGGCAAAACAGAGCCATTATATGCTTGTATCTTAGTTCTGTTTGTTGCCCACCTTTCCATAAAATAGCCTTTGATGTCTTCAAACATTGTAACAATTGGCTTTCCTCTCGGTCCAATTATTACACTATTGAAGGTTTCTGACATATTGTTGACTAATACATCACACTTTGAATTAAAAGAAAATCTTGATTTCGACCAATGCTTCTGTGGAATCTTTAGCAAATATTTATAAGCTTCTTCACTAACCTTCCTTATTTCTTTCATCTCCCTTTCCCATGCTTGAAAATATGTAGCCTTGGCTGCCTTCCACATTAACTCCTTGAGTTTCTTACCCGGATGCTTTTTTCTAAAATTGTTATACAAGTGTCTTACACAAAACCTTTGTTCAACATCAGGAAGAAGCGCCTCCATGGCAGGTAAAAGTCCCTTAAACCAAATAATCAATATGTTTAATCAGTTAAGTTTAATATGCTGGTAAGTTATCATTAAACATCAAATTTTTTTAAAAAGAAGGCAACGAAAGTAGCAACACTACTCTACTGGTTGTGAAACTAACCTTTTGTTGATCAGATATGAAGGTGTACGAATTACATACTCCTGGACCACCCAAATCGTCAACTAGCAGTTTAAGGAACCAATCCCATGAATCTTTTGTTTCACTTTCAACAACAGCCACACCAATTGGGAGCATTTGGTCATTTGGGTCTCTACCCACAGCAGCAAGTATTTGACCTCCATAATAACCTTTAAGAAAACAACCATCAAGGCCAATAATGGGTCTGCACACTTTGAAACTATCTTTACAACCTTTAAGACACATGTATAGGCGTTGGAAACTTGGCAGCAAGGGTCTATCCACATAAATTTCCTCATTGTTGTCCCCTCTATCTTCTACTATTGTTTCTTGAACTTGCAACTTGACAGTACTTTCTGGATTAGATCTCATTAGTTCATGAGAGTAATCATACAATCTAAGATATTGTTCTCTAAATGAGCCATCAACCAATTCAATTGCAGCCCTACGAGCCCTATAAGCTTTCATCTTACTCACTCCAACATTCCACTTTCGATGTGCTTTGTTTGAAATAGATGTCAGTGTAATATTAGGAGTCTCCCTCACTGTTGGCTCTAATCTTTTTGCCAACCAACTTGATTTCATTAATGAGACTTTATAATCCTTGGGACAAGAATGTTCGTCATACAATTTCCTCAATTGCCATGTATCTTCATTGGGAAGTTTAGCACAATAAGCCCTCCACTGACACGGGTCCTTGCATGCGGCCCTCACTCTTATTTTATCATTCTTGATGATCTTCACATCGACCCCATTATGAACAGCATAAGTGGTAATTGCAGCCTTAAATTCCTCCCTGTCTGAGAAAAGTGTACCCAAGACCCACTTGTAGTCGAGCATCTTTTTTGGCATGACAAAACCTGGAAACTTCTTTCTAGTACTTTCCTCATCACTATTCTCTCCCGATTCATCACTAACTAACTCTTCAGACACATACTCATCATCAGACAACCCTTTATGTGGCATCACAAGCTCCTGCCTTTTTGTTGTACCCCAATTGAAATCATCATCATCAATTAAAACATTTGGCTATACACTTGGTTCCACGTTTAGATCTTTCTCAACTATGGTCTTCTTAGGTCTCCCTCTTTTTCTACTAGTTGGGGCTTTCTTTTTTTTACTTGAATTTCCTTCATTTTCTGCCCCCTTCCTCTTTTTACCACCTAACCTTTTCCTTCTTTCCTCATTATCCTCAATAGTTGGTGATATTTCTCTAAGAACAGCAACTTCTGTTTGTGCATCACCAAAATCATCATTATTAAGCAGCTCATCATCCGAGTCTCCAAATAACACATCTAAGGCACTATCATCAGAGTCTCCATCATACATTTCATGTTGGGCTTCATTGTTTGTTTCATATTGAGCTTCAGTTTGTGTTTCAGGTTGGGCTTCACTATAGATAATATAGTTGGGTTGTGACACTGGATGTACTAGAAACAAATTCACCTTTCCATTACCCTTGGCCCAATCACTCATTTCTTTAGCTCCAATATCATTTGATAGGCGCTTTTTAACACCACCAACCTCATACCACATGCTAATATAATCCTTGTACCCCAATTTGCCAACATATTCTTCAATATCAAAAAAACACCAATAGTCTGTGTCACAAATCCAATTTGACACTTCACCTTGGTACACATTATTTGATTGGTCCATGAAATAGCCACCATGATGAATATCAACAGATACTGTAGACATCTGAATAACGACAAAAACACAATCAATGGAAAAGTATTAAACATATATGTAGGGACCACAACAAATCACTACCAAAAAAAAGGACCACACCAAATTAGAAACACATAAATGTCTACAGTAAAATCCCAACATGACATAGATAGTAAACTAATCAAAATGGATTTTTTCAGCATGCTTTTAAAAATAGCACATACAGTAACTAAATATAACACCATGATTTGCTTATTAATATGAAAACAAAGTAACACAAACGAAAAGGAAAAAGAAACAGAGTAGCTACAATAACAAGAACAAGAAATATAGATAGGGTTTTTAGCATGTTCATGAATCAAAACAACACTAGAAACACATAGTGATTCAGAAAAAACAAATAATTTCATTAAATCACAGACACATACCTTCAAATCGCAGATTCAAAATCGATTAGGTTTTCTAGGTTTTCCAAATCGCAACTTCAAATTGCAGAACTCCGTGTCTTTTCAAATCGCAGAACTCTGTTTTCTAGGTTTTTCGAATCACAACATCAAGCTTGGTGTTCTAGGTTTTCATCTTCGAATCACAGCATCAATCACGTTTATGTTCTCTGTGTTTTGTGAATATGCGTTTCTCAAAATAACACAGAAAAAGAGAGTAATTATAAAAGGGTAAAAAAGGTAATTATAAGATAGAGTTTTTTTTTAACAGATGGTTAATAGAAGGGTAACGGTGCAACGTTTTAAAAAGATAAAGGACGAAAATGAGGAAAAAAAAAGATAAAGGACGAAAACGTTACCTAAAAATAAGTTATGGGACCATTTATGTAATTTTGCCTTTTTTTTTATAATAGAAAAATGAGAAAAAAAAGGTTTTAATATCCAAATAAAATATTCTTAAAATAATTTATTTTAGTCAAGTTTTTAAAATAATTTTACTTTTCGTATTTCTTTTTCTTAAATTTTATGCTAGTTTTTGTGCACTCAAGTTGGATTAATAAATTTTTTTTGCTAGTGTAGCTAGAAATTTACCCCTAAAATAAATGAGAGGGAGAACTTAGTATTTGAACTCTAACTCATGCATGTTACGGTATCAGTTATGCTTATAGAGACAAATAAATATTACTCCATGCAAAGAAATTTGATCAATTTTTTTTAGGTTTAACTGCACTTTTTGCCCCTTAAGTTTCAAAATGTTGCGATTTTGGCCCCTTTCGTCAAAAAATGGCTGAGAAGATGCCACGTGTCCCAAAAAAAAGGGTCATGATCGCAACTTTTTGTAAAAATAAGGGGTCAAAAATGTATATTTCCCTTAAGTTAGGGGTCAAAAGATTATATTTCCCTAAACATTGAGAGTCACTTTTGCCATTTTTCTTAATAGGGGGCCAAAATCACAACATTTCAAAACTTAAGGGACAAAAAATGAAGTTAAGCCTTTTTTTTATCTATCTTAATGTTTTGTAAAAAAAACAAAGCATACATGCGTGATTTTTGTTTTTTGAAATAACTAGTAATAGACTCGTGCTTCCGCACGGGTCACGTAACATTATGGTAATCATATAAAAAAATAATTGCATTGTTAATATCATCAAATATTTAAAAATATTAAATAAAAGTTATTAACATTAATATAATGTTTTTTATTTTAAAAAAACATTAATATAATGTTTTTATTGAATTATTTTTTCTTATATATCATTAAATATGTTAAATATTTGAATCACGTATCATGTATGATTGTTTTTTAAGATTATTCAACCGCATATGACTCAAAATTATAATAATAGAAATACTTAATTTTATATGTGAGTTTAACTTGTTTTAGTAGGAATATTATGTAATATATATAAAGATTGAAGTTTAAACTTCGGACAACCCCACTTATTCATCATTAAGAGGTGAATTTCTTATTACTAAACAATTTGACCATAACAAAAAAACAAAAGATTGTCTTCAAACTCAGACATCTCACTTATTCACTCTTAAGAGATAAATTTCTAATATTTTGATTGTGCAATTTTGGTTCCTACTTTATTGAACGATTTTTACACCTTATATTTTCTCCTTCTTGGTAGTCTTTCCACTATTTTTCTTGTTAATTTAGGTTGAAAAGACATCATTTATTCCCATGTCATTTAACTCATAAATTGTGTGACTTTTCTTTAAATTTAAATTTAAAAACACCAACAAGTTTACAACTCTAATTATAGATTTTATTCGACGTCACATGTTCGGGTTGATTTTTGGTCTTTTTATTTTATATTTTAAAAGAAAAATCACATTAAATATTACGTCAATAAATGATATCAGCTAAATTTTGGAGGAAATTGATAAACAACTATAAAATTGAGAAGAAAAAAGGAAACATGAAAGGCCGAAATCGTTAAAAAAAATAAAGTCTAAAATTACACAATCGTGATATTTGAAGTTTAAAATTGCAATTAAGACTATGAGAAAAGCTTCAAATAGAAAAATTAACCAAAGACAAATGAGAAGTCAGAATTTTGAATCAACCAAAAAACATTGGAAACCTAAAACTTGATTTGAGCTTCTAGGGTGCTAAAAATAGTTAAAACCCTCTCCATTTAAACTCTTCTCCATTTCTTTTATTTTGAGAGATAAAGACCACAAAAAATCTTAAAAATAATTAATGTTGGTGGGACTCATTTAATAGTAGGACTTACCGTCTATTTTTTATGTCTATCTCTTTTCTAATGACAATCTCCATTTATTTTTATAAATAAAGAGGATCTCAACTCGCTAAAAACGGAGTATTAGTTACACAAGAAAAAGATAATCACAAAGAATGCTAACAAATGTCACTCATGTATTTGTTAAGAAATCAAATATAATAAAATTATTTAAAATTTGTATAGTTAACTTTTTAATAAAAGTGTAAAAAATAATATTTAAAAAATAAATTCGTTCTTTTAGTTTTTAAACAAGTGCCTTAAGAGTATGAGTTAGTATGACTAACCAAAATTATCAAGGAAGAAATTGGTTTCTACGCAGGGTGCATTTCTTGGCTCACAATCATCGAGATAATTTAGCAGTAGTATTTGTATAGAACATATAACACATTCTTATAGCACAGAAACAAAAACAGCAAATTAGAAGAGGAGCCAATTATAATTCTAGTGCAACATAAAGCATCAGACAAGAGGCATTGCAACAACTCATTGGGAGAATCATTCCAAATTTTCAATAGGTAATGTGTTGAAAGATCGATCATAAACCAAGGCTAAGATTCTTTTTCATAAAATGACAAATGTAGTAGTTAACTATCAAAAATATAAAACTTGATTTGAGCTGCTAGGATGCTAATGATTCTTTCATTAGCTACAAAACAAAATAATCACAAAAATTAGCAAAAGAATTGGTTTTTACACACATTATACATTTCTTGGATCACAAAACCTAGATAATTGAACAATAGTATTTGTATAGTACATAATAATTAATGCAAATAATGCCATGTTACTAACAGTACTCCACACACCCAGCAACATAAACTTGATTTGAAAATCAGAAATGTCTGTGAGTACGGAGTTCACTCTTAACAAGCTCCATATGACAAGAATGTTTTTGAGGACCAGTCAACCCAGCACATGAGTTTTTGGTCCCAAAAGAAATAGCAAAGTAAAGATAAACTGTACATAGGATAATGAGTAGGGTTAAAACAGTTAAGAGATAGCGGTGCCTGTTGAAGAGTATGGACCAACTACCCAGTTCATACTTTGTATACTGCCTTTTGAAAGATAATGGCATCATAGGATCGCCTCAATCTGTATGTACATTGTATCACTCGTTAGTAAGAATTAGAACATTGAATACACACATGACAAATATATATACATTTTCTCTGCTGAATTCATATTTAATCCTCAATCAAAATTCCATGCTTGTAATGACCAAAAACATAACTAATCTAGAAAAGCACAACTTTAAAAGGATGCAACCCCTGAAGACAATTAGAGCAAGTCTTTTGTTCATGTTAATTAGTAATGTAGTGATCAATAAGAACTATGTAAAGAGGACAGATTTAATCTTGTAAAAGAAAAGGCAGTAGATAGTAAGATTGCAATATAAGACTAGGAAACGCTCAAGTTATTCAGACAAGCAAGACGATGTAACAGATTTGGGTCGTCTGATCTCAAATCAAAGGTTGGGATTGTTTTACCGTGAGAAACATTGTTTGAAATATGAATAATTTGATCTCAAATAACCCGTCGAGATTGGTTATAACGTGACGAAACTGCTACATCACCGAATCCGGATCATTGCACAAGGGTTTGACTATCCAATTTTCCTCTAAATTAATCAATTTTATTCTTGGGACATGTTTGACAGTAAAATTAACTTTACTTCCAAAATTGGTTATAAATTGAGCTTAAAATTTGAACCTTTGGCCTCCATTATTGGCTTTTAACCTCAAATATGTTGTACAACATACTTGAAGCTAAACTCATTTAAACATAGAATCATTTTGCATCTAACTCACTTCTAACCGGATTAACTCTTTTAAAATAAATTTTTTCAACTTAGAATCAAACGTACATTTATTCTTAGACCTCATACAATATACATGATTGCAATAAAATATACCAAATAACATTAAAGTAGAAAATTAATATTAAAAAAATAATATTTAAATTTTAAAAAAGTTGAATTCATTAGTTTTAAAAAAGAATATTTTTATATTGAGTTCCTTAATATGGGATACATGTTAACGTTTATCTTAACATGTGATCGGAGGGTGAAGAGTGTACAATAGAATAACAAAACTTGAAATACAATGCTGCTTCCGGGTAGGTGTGCCAGATTAAACACAATCATGCAGCGTGAATAATGTCTAGGATTGTTCTATGGCAATGCAAATATGGCTATTTTATAAGGTTCTAGGATTGTTCCATGGCAATGCAAACTTGGGGATTGGGTACACACAACAAAATCTGACTCAGAAATGAATATGAAAAAAAATCAGAACGTGATTGGATCAAACGAGAAGAGTTACCTTGACGATGAAGGAAAGAGAACAGAAGAAGGGAATGATGCACAATCTTTTGATCCCAGAAAAGTTGGAGAGAAATGGCGCGCGTTTTGCGTTATTATTATTGTGCCATGTGAACGTTTGTGAGGGGTACCATCCAAATTCAATAGCATTATCAAACAAACAAACGTTTATATGTAAAGAAATGTTATGTTATTTTTATCAACGTACACTCAAATGGAGATGTTTTTTGAATCACTCAAATGGAAATGTTATTTTCACTTGTAATAGAACAAAAAAAAACTTACACCACCAAAAAAAATAGATAAAAACTTATATAAACCATTGATCCCCTAACTTTAAGAAATTGACTTTCGGTTCCTCTCTTTTAAAAATCGTTTTTTGATTTTATTGAACTTTTCTTTTGGAATTACAATCTCCTATCTCATTTTTTAGTCACTTTTTGATGATTCAACTTATTCATTTTCAGCATAAATTGAGAGGTTCGAACCACAAAGAAGAAGAATTATAGGGGATGCAATCGCTCTTAAAAAAGTGAGATGTCCAAAATCGCAATAGTTAAAGGTCAAAAGTGAAACTAAACCAAAATTATTCTTGCACCTAAATAGGAAAGGAAATCTACCATGAAATTGGAAGATAATACATTGATTTATTTTAATCGCTCAATTTAAGTCATCTCTATCTGCACCCAATGAAGGAAATGTAACAAGGCAATACCACCGCAATAGACAACACTAGACTTTTTACATAAACCAGAAGTCTATCCCACAGGGTGCTATACAAATACACATCACTTCAGAACAGGAAGTACGAAGAGCCAAGAACAGAAGCATGATTTCTACCTAAGTTGCGTCCCCGGATGCACTCCACATCTACCAAGTGGGAATGATCAATGAAAAGGTTCACCTGAACAAAAGAAAGACAATGTAGAAGATGTTACATGATGGCTATGCCTATTATTGCTTGTTCTTATTTTTTAAGAAAAATGAAATAAGGGTATTTACATTTGGACCATATTGTTTAATAAACCATTCGGATGCGCTCTGATTTGATGCTTCAAACATAGTCTTCTCAATACCAAGTCGCCCTATGATCTTCGCGATAACATCCGCACGCATATTGTCAGCATGCTTGGAGACATCATCAGCATCAATCATTATCATGTCTGCACCCGCTTCTAAACACCTCTCTGCTCTCCTAATCAAGAGATCCACATCTTCTACTAATTCTGCGGCAAAAGTTTCAATACAAGAAAAATCTTCAGTACATTGATATCGTATGTAGCAGCCAGTAACCAGTACCTTCAGAGTTTTTTAAGCCCCGTTTGAAACAGAAAAAGAGGTTCAACAAAATACGTCAATCTCTTGATAAATAGATACCTCATAGATGTATCTTCCCCCTATTTTACATACATTCTATGTAGATATTTGTCTGAAAATTAAAGGGCTAACATGCATATTCTCAGCATCATTCATCTGATCATGCATTTCATCCAAATTGAAATCATAACCCTCTCAGCATTCTGAATTTGAATATTCTCATTTCTTATGAACATCTATTTAGGATGAACCATTTCTTCAAAACTTCAAAATTTCATGTTTCTGATAAAAATTAGAAAATGAAAGAAGATCATACTGCGTCAAGATTCATGGAGTTGTTAAATCTTACTTGTAACTACCATTGTCATGCTACTAAGTACATAAAAAGTTCACTCTTTCACCTTGTGATACTCGGCTCGAGACCGACACTAGCTAAAAAGTTAACTATTTAAATAATGTTGTAAGATACCGTGCATGAACCAAGCCTCACAGTACCATATAATCAAAATATCATATATAACAGGTTCTTCGTAGACAAGTATAACAGGAATTAACCATGTTTCACAGATTAGTGAATCCTCTACAACATTACATCACCACTATATTAATGCTTGAAACAATGAACATATTATCAAGATATGCCCTGTACCAAGGACCAAACTAGATACACATATATGCCTATTCTTCAACCACAGCACATCACTTGTTTTATGTTTTATTAGTCCAATTCAGAAGATAGCATTTATCAGAATGCCTAAATATGTTCAAATCCACCTCAAACAGAGAGGAAAATGCATGAACAAACAATGAAGAACAAGAGAAAGATAAACTGAAATATCTTTACCATATGATCTAGGTGCTGGAGGAATATAAGCCCCATAAGCCCTATCACCACCTCTAGGAAGTTCAGACTTATTAAACTTAACTTCGAAATGAGGCTTAGCCTTCATACCACCAGTTTTAACCAAGCGAACAAATCTCAAAAGGGTTTCTTCAGGAACTCCAAGGGAACCCACATTCAGCTCAATTGTGTCAAACCCCAACTGCTTGCATTCCTATTACAAAATTTCACACATTAATCATATAACACTAACTAAGCCAAAACTTCAACAATCAAAATTCAAAACTATTAATTAATATAGCAAATCCAATTCTAAAGTAAGAAGATAACAAAAAGAATCACACACAATAAGAACAAAGGTGGCAAAATAAAACCTCCACATAGTCTTTGAATCCTGAAGGACCTTTATGAATGATATGTTCAGCCCAATCACCAGTACTAACATAAACATCATGCTGATGAGCAGTATCAATAACTTGTTTGATGAAAGCTTTTGGCATCAAACTGTCAGAACCTCCAGAAAACTTCAAACCATCCACATAATCTCCCATAGATTCAAAAATATCCTGCACACAACATAACATAAAGTGTGATCAAGAATTGATCGATCACAATCACCGATTATAGAGATGAAAAGCAAAGCTGATGAACCTGAAGAACATTGTGGTTGAAGAGAGTGTAATGAGGGCTTCGCATTTCGGTAACGCCGTAGCGGCGAGGCTTGGAGGGACGGTCTTCGTTCTCGTCGAAGCTTTTCCATCGGTATGCTGACATTGTTACCGTTGGAGTGAGGAGAATTGAGAGGGAATCGAAGTTCGATTTCGGTTTTCTCTTTCTGCTTCTCAATCTTTCTGTGGAATTCAAAGCAACTTTATCCAACAAAAATGACTAGTTGTTTCTAGTAGAAGAAAAAGAAAGATGGAGTTCTTTCTAGAAAACGCGAGTTCCAGCGCTCCAAATGGTGTTTGCATTCAAGGACAACTCAACACGTGTCGTGTACTTTTACTTTTTCCCAGAGTACACTACACATACCACTTCAAACATTCAATAATCAATACATAACTTTCATCAAATATATTGAATTATCTTCTTTAAAAAAAAAATACTTAATTATCTATAATAAATAATTATTTTTTTTAAGGAAATTTATCATATTTTTTATATTTTGAAAATATTCATTTAAATAAATCGAAAAACATTTTATATGTTAATATTTATATTATATAACCGTTAAAATATATGGTTATATGAATAATACATTTTGTAAAACTATGACAAATATTTTTGTTGTTGTTAAATAACAAGTATTTATGAATGGAAGAAATATTTAAAATAAAAAGAAATGGACATTCACCCATAAAAAAGTGGATAATCAATCAATCATGATTGATTCAATTGGTAAGTAGTTGATTCATCTCTATAAAAATGTGTGTTCAATATGTTTGATCTTGTTTGTGAAAAATCTTTAGATAACATATAGAAACACATTTTTCTATCTAAAAAAAACTGGAATACATTTGTCCATCACAAAAAGGTTGTCATTGACATGAATGGAAGAACTCCATACGTTGTTGCAAATCTTACGTACATGGAACTCAATGAAACTAATATAGATTCCAAATGACTTAACTAGTGGACAAAAACCTGTTGCCCCTCGCCATACAATTCACAGTACTCTGATGGAAACTTTCTTAACAGAAGGAAATCATCAAGGTACATATCAATGTGTACCACAAAATGCTAGAGGAACCGAAGGCAGGGAACATCAACATTCAAGATGAATTTGTTGATGAGGCCCTGATCGAAAAATGACCAAACTCGTGAAATCACTATTAGGAGTAACTAACCCTAAACTTAAAGCATGCTAATGTAGATATCGAAAACAGAATAACAACCTCCAAAGTCAAAAGCTAATTTGATTGAAGGAGATAATAAGAAAGATGATAAAGATGATATTGTTGCAGTCATATCTGAAGTGAAGTGAGTCTTGTTAGTGATGTGAGAAAATGGATTGTAGGCTAAGGGGCTACAAAACACATTTATGCAACTAGAGTTGCCTTTACCTCCTCTACGTCTTTGTGGAGATGGTGAAAATCAAGTATATATTGATGATTCTAGAACACTTCAAGGCAAAGGAATGGTATTTCTGAAGCTCACATCCGACAAAACATTGACTTTAAGTAATGTGCTATGTGTACTTACTATTAGGACCAATTTAACAAATGTCTTGACAAATGTGAACTTCAAAAATACTTTGCATTTGCTTGAACCGTTGTGGTTCTAGAATCACCAAGATAGACTTTGTCTTTTCTATCCCTATATAAATGTAAGAGGCAAATATATCTATAATTGCACATATGTGTCTCATAGCCCTAAGACTACCACCTATTTTCATATCAATAACAAGATTCACTTAGATATGACTGCAACAATAACATCGTTATCTTTCCTATCATCTTCTTCGATTAAATTAGCTTTTATGTTTGCAAGTTTGCTATTATGCTTTCTACATTTGTAGTGGTATGCTTTATAACAAGGCTTTCCACACACAAAAAACCTTTGTTTGCTTTAAGGTTGAGGTTAGTTACTCCATATGTAATCAAGTTTATTCTCATACCTCTGTTTGCACGCATTGTTTTGGATTAAATGTGTTTGACATGCAGTTGGTGCAACACATTGTTATCAATGCTTATGTGATTGACGAAGTTCTTGTGTTTATGGTTTAACCGTTGCTTGTAGTGATTCCCTAATTGTTAAACCGAAGCTCCAACAAGGAACTCATGTTGAAGGTTGATGTTCTCCCGCTTTCAATTCATACAATATTCGTTGGTTTATAACAAAAATGTTTGTTTTGTTTTGAAGAGAAAAATCGGTGACCGAGAGAAAAGGCATTCTTTTTTTGGGCAAATTTTATTACTATTCTTTTTTTTAGGGATATTATTTTATTTTTTTATCAATTTGTTACATGGGTTAATTGAATTGAAAATTAACTGCATTTTTAGAAAGAGAAAAATCCAACCCAAAAAAGCTGAAAGGGGGTTGTTTTATTTATATATAGTATAGAAGATTATATTTTTTTGAAAGAACATTTATTATGTTTTTAAAAGATGTTATATTTGTTATATTGTTGATATCATTGAAAAAAATAAGTATAATTTGTTACAATATGAAAATGCAAAATATATATTGTCTATATCTATAATTTTAATCACAATCAAAATAAATTTAATCAAAACTTTATAAAAACTACTGTTAGTAATTTATCTTATTAGACCAATAAAAAGATAGGACAGACAGACACGAATTGACCCTCTAAATGCTAGTATAAAATAAAGAGAATATATGATTTTGAGATGACTTTTTCACTTTCAATTATACTCTTAAATAGATTTGCTTATAAAAATGTTATTTTGTTGGCGTCATTCAAAAATATAAGAATTTATATTATACGTTGTTACATTGTTAGTGTTATTAAAAAAGATAATTATAGCTTGTTACAACATAAAAGTGCAATAAAAAAGAACGACACACAAACAAGAAGTGCTCGTATGAACGCTAACAACGACAGTAATAATAATAATATTAAAAAATTACAACAAAATGTCCTCCATCATGAAAAGAATATATTTATGGGTGAATTCTTTATGCGTATGAGAAAATAAAATATAAACATGTTCTGATACTATTGGAACAAACACAATTTTAGAGTAATTTGCCACTTCTATTCAAAAGTTAAAACAAAAGTAAACAAGTTATTAGAAATTATTACTAACTAGCACTAAGGTCTATGGTTTTCTATGGACAAACTAGTAACCATAATTTTAGGACCCTCCACACCCTCCACCTCCTCCATATCCACCACCACCAACTCCACAACCTCCTCCACCGCCTCCATCATGATGGCCACCATAGTGGCCTCCATAACCACCACCACCTCCGCCTCCGTGCCCTCCTCCACCATGATGATCTCCATGATAACTTTCACCCCCTACTTGATTTCCGGCAGCTGGAGCCACAACACTAGTCATAATAAACATATTATTGTTTTTGGGAGCTCTAAAACTATCATTATACTTGACACCTCTAGCTTTAGAGACTTGTGCACCATCATTCTTAGTCTTTTTTATTTTCAATGCACCTTGAACTTCATCCCTCTTCGGAAGTTCTTGTAGTTTTGGCACAAAGTCATTCTTAATGTTGTTTATGTATTCTCTATCGCTTGTCTTTTCTTTAGATTTGGAGCAACAACTTCCCATGTTGTAAAATCTTGATGAGAAAATAAAATCTTTATGAGAAAAAGTGTATTGTGATTTGCACAAAGTTGTGGTATAAATATACAAGTGAAATAACAAACTATTGTAACAAACTAAAATACGAGGTGTATTTGAATTTATCTCTCTATTTTTTTATTTTTTTTTGAATAAACAATCTATCTCTATATTTGCTAATAAATCTCTACATTCTGTTTGTTAAAAAAATCTCTATAGTTTGTTATTATCTCTAAAAGTCTCTAAAGTCTAGCTTATCTAAAAAAGAGTTGCAACGCTCCAAATGTGTTTGCAATCATGTAGAATACAATACTTTTTTTTAGTGAACAAAAATCTGGACATACCCCCTCAAAAACAAAAACAAAAATCTGTATATGCATTTGTCGCTCACCCAAAAAAAGATTAATGTGTTTTTAAACTGAATTAATTCATTATAATGAGACAATGCTTAAGAACATATTCAACTCGATTTACCCCTTTTTGTCTACAACTCCAATGAGCAAAAGAACTTATGGAAATCAGTCCAAAAAAAAAAACATGTGTAAAAGAAAACAATGAAATTAAAGGGAGACTCTTCAACAATAAGGTTCCATTTGATTCTCATCGGCTGGACATTCTTCATAGCGAATTTGGGCTTTCTTTGCTGGTGAAACTTTGGTTTCCGTGTCCCTCATGGAAGGAATATTACAAAGGGAAATGCAAAGATAGAATAAAGTAAAAAATATGAGGATAAAAGTAGCTTTAAGCTTAATAAGCTAATTACTTCCATACATGATAATACATTGCAAACCTGGCCCAATCTTTATTCTTATTCCTCCAATATTATAACTGATTATGCTTAACTATTAAAGTGAGGAGTTAAAGAACAAGGTACCTAACATCATCTTTTGCACCACCTTTGAATTTTAGGAAAATGGTTAGAAACTATGGTTTCCTTGTATGTATCGTCGTCATTGTCATGGATGTTGTTGCTGGCATACTTGGAATTCAAGCAGAAATAGCTCAAAACAAGGTACTCCAAAAGTCATAAATCATACAAACTTTTAATAAAATAAAAATAAAGGAAACTAGTATTTACTAAAGTGACCCCAATATCTATTTTACAACATCTCCAATGAGATTTGAACTTTGTCTTTTGAAGATAGAAAACCAAAATTTTACCACTTAGTTGACACTACATGGACAAATCATATGTTTCTCAATTAGGAATTCAATTATTGATAATATAATTTTTTTTTCTTTTTCTTTTACTCTTGTGATGAAAATAGGTGAAGGATTTGAAGATTTGGGTACTAGAGTGTAGGGACCCAAGCTATCAAGCTTTCAAGCTAGGACTGAGTGCTGCCATTCTCTTGGCCTTGGCTCATGCAATTGCTCACTTGCTTGGTGGGTGCATTTTCATAAAGTCTAAAGAAGAATACAAAAGAGCCACATCCAATAGACAATTAGCAATGGCTTTCCTCATTTTCTCATGGTAAGTCCTCTCCCTCTACTCTGCACCATGCACGTACCAAAAATCAAATGAAAAACATTAAACTCTCCCGTGTATCTTTAATAAATTGGATAGTCTTCTTCGTCTTCAATGGTACAACATGGTGTAGACCGTTTGATTGAGTTAGTTGTAGACCGATCAATTAAATTTAATCAAACGGCCTAGACCGGCTGCACCATATAGCCGGATGTAAAGGATCTAGGTTCCTTAAATTTAATTGTTCTATCAATTAATTTGGTGTTAATTTGTTGTTTACAGGATAATATTAGGAGTTGCATTCTCCATGCTGATCATAGGCACATTAGCCAACTCAAAATCAAGAGAATCTTGTGGGATATCAAATCATCGGTTTTTATCCATTGGAGGGATTTTATGTTTCATTCACGGATTGTTTTCTGTTGCTTTTTATGTTTCAGCAACGGCCACAAGAAGGGAAGAATACAAGTGACAAGGAAATGTAGACTGTAGTAGCCTGCCATTCTTAATTATTTTTTGTGTGTAATTGTATTTTGGTGATTTTGTGGGTTGTATTATCAGCTTGTTTTAAAAAAGATAATTTTTTTTTTTGTTAATTTACTAAGAAGTCGTTTTTTTTAAGGAACTTTTTTTTGACAGAATTTTTTTAAAGAACTTACTAAGAAGTCGTTTTATAATGAATTTATCTTAATTTTCACGCCATAGTTGACCTCTACCTTAAACAACAATATTTTATTATTCTTATTATTTTTAATTTTCACGCCTTACCTATCACCTAGTCAGCCACAAGAATGTTATCAAAAATTTATCTCTATTTGGCAAATCTAGATGGAGAATTAGATATGGCACTATGATATCATTTCGAAGATGATTAATTAACACCTTTATTAAAAACTTATATCATCCATAATATAGCACTTTAAATTGGGTGCTTAAATTGGGTCTTTGACCCTCTTTTGTACAAAAATAAAATAAAATTGGGTGTTTAAATTGAATTCACATGTCTACATCACTCATTTTATCGTAATACTTAATAAGCACCAATTTTCTTCAACCCAACACCTTAAAAGAAATTATTAAATAGGTCCTATAAATAATTTTATATCATTACATTTTAACAAAATTTATTTATTTTATTAAGATTTATTAAATGGGACTCATGAAAAATGAAGAGAGAAATGGTGCTTTCATAGACACCCTTCTCCATAGCCACTCATGTATTATACTCTACAATGAGGGTGTTTATTTAACGTGGTGCTAAATAAGTGAAGCACCCACCATTTTGGATGGTCTTATATATGAGTTTATTTCTAGAGGTCAATTGTGGAAGTGATATACTTGCAACGATATGTGACAAGAGTGATTCTGGACGAAAGATATTTACATAGTTTTTTTAATACTTTCTTTAAAGAAGAGAAATTAACCTATCGAATTTAACATCGAAAAAAAAAATCAAATCTGAGACCTTACATGCATAAAATATTATACACTGACAAAGTATTCTAATAAAACTCTTAAGTAATTAATAATGTTTTAATTATTTATGCTGTCTTTTTTCTTAAAAAAATGATTTATTCTATCTTTTTTAAAAGAAAATATACATTGTCAATATAAATTTCTTTTAGAATATCAATTAATTATAACCATCAAATCAATTATAACCATCATTTAAAAAAAAAAAGCAATTTGTACAAAAAAAAAATGCAATTACAACCATCAAATCATTAATTTTGTTTTGCTAATAGGATTATAACTAAATAGGTCTCGTTAACGAACGTGTCAAAGACACTCTTTAAGGATTTTAAAATAAAAAATTATTCATTTAAAAAATCAAATATTTTAATCTACAATATGCATTGAATACATATTTTTTTCTTTTTTTTTACGAAAACTTGTTATTTAAAGTCCTTATTAAAAATGTCATTAAGGTCGTTCGCTATACATTTTGTAACAAAAAAAAAACCTCTTGTAAAATACTTGTTAGAATTTCCTTAAAAATATTTTACATTAATTATAATTATTCTTTTCTATATAAATAGTTATGATTTGTTGACAGTTATGATTTGTTGACTTTACCATAAAAGTGCATGACAATTAAAGTCAATTAATAAGTTAGTGTGTTTTTTTTTGAGAGAATAAGTTAGTGTTTTGTTAGGTGGAATTACGTTAGTTAATTTTTATAAATAAATGATATTTTAAAATTATTGAGATGGTATAATAAAAGAAAGACTTAAATATGTCTTTCGTCTCTAGGTCATTTAAATTTTCGTCCTTGAAGTTACTAATCTTTTCGATTTGTCACTGCAAAATTTAATCATTTGACTTTTGGTCCTAATTAGGTTTTTTTGCTGAGGTGGATTGTCATTAGCGACGTGGTGCCCATGTGGCAAGTGATGATTGGGCGAGGCGAATGACTTAAATAAGTCTTTCGTTCATACAAATATAGGTCATTTGAATTTTCGTCCCTGCAAATATAAGTCATTTGAATTTTCGTCCATGAAGTTACTAATGACATGTAATGGAGACCATTTTTCGAATGATTAATATTTGCAATGACAAAATCGAAATATTAGTAATTCAAGACGAAAATTCAAATGATCTGTATTTACATGCCTAAAAGAAAAGACCGTTAATTTCAAAAAATTTTTTTAAGAAAAGACCGTTGGTTTCAAAATCTCATCTTCATTTGAAAAACAAACACAGCAACACTGTTTCCGTCATCGAGCCACCAATCCCCCAATTTCACACCCCCCCTTCTCTTCTAACTCCACCTCCGTAAACCTTAATCCCTTTCACTGTCCACACCACACTCCAAAATTCAGTCTCATTGATTCAATCCCATTCCCCGCCCACACTTCACCGGAAACCAATTCCATCTCCGCCGCCGGATTCCTTTTCCGGCGTGCTCCCTTTCAATTTTCGTTTCGATTGCCGTAGCTCGTCTCTTTTCTTTCTCTTTGTTTGGTGAGTTACACTTACTCTCTTCACTTTCAATTTCGCCTAACCCTTATTTTAATTCTATTTTCTTCTAATTTAATAATAAATTATTGTAATGCAGAGTAACTGAATAATTCATTTTTTTTATTCAAATTCAAATTGAAATTCTCATCATTTCACAAATTTCTAAGCTTTATTTTATTTAAAGATGTCTTCTCGGAATCAGAACCGGCCTCCTCAAAATCACTCCAATGTAAGCCATTTATCAAGTTCATATTTTTAATTTAAAGATTGCTGATTTAATCAATGAATTGAATGAATGTGATTAATTTCATATGATTTCTGAAAAAAGGTTGGATCTGAAGAGATGGAGAGACAAAGAGTGTCTGGTAGAGCTAAAGCTAGAGTGCCGTTAACTGCAATGGTGAACAACGCCACTGCGAGTAACGTAGAAGGAACAGATTCAACCGCGATTGAGTTCACAAAAGATGATATAGAGGCATTGCTTAATGAGAAGATGAAGAAGGGGACTGCATTTGATAATAAGGTTTCTCTCATTTTACTCAAATTTTCAAGGGCTCGTTTGGATTGACTTATTTGAATTTGTCTGTTGAGATAAGCACTTGTGAGACTGTTTCGGAGAACTTATGAAACAGCTTATGACATGTTCAAATGTTCTTTTCAACTCATTTTCATATGTTCTCCTAGATAGCTTTTTGCTGGAAATGATCAAATATTTTATCTTTAAGCTGCTTATGTGAAAATATTGTTTTAACTTTAATATTTTAGATTTTGTTGTGAAAATAGTTTATACATAAGTGCTTATCATGATAAGTGCTTATGTTATGCTGTAAGCTGCAAATTAAGCTAATTAGATTATTTATCCAAATAGGGCCTTAATCTATCTTTTAATCTTAAGAAAATAGGTGTTGTTTATGGAACTTATTTGGGTGTTTGACCTCTTGTTTTTGATATGCAGAAAAAAATGGAGCAGATGGTGGATCTTATTAAGCGGCTTAAGCTCTGTGTTCAATGGTGCGCCAACAAGATTGAAACGCTTCATTCTGAAGTTGAGTCTGCTGTTAAGAAGTGTTCTGATACTGGTATATTTTTTATTCCGTCTTTTGTGATAAATATATTTGTGTTGGGATGTTTGTTTCCAAAATACCAAACTAATGCGGAGCGACTTTGGCTATTGAGCCCTAAATATTGTGACTGATTAGGTTGCTGAATTTTGTGTGGATTATGAAAAAAGCTAATATCATTGTCGTATATTGTGTTACTAGCAATTGTGAATTTAGGTGTAGTTTGCTTATATAATAGGAAAGTCAATAGTGTAGTTCTCTAGTGATTGTGCAATAATTTGACACTGCAGAGAGCTTATAAATATTTGCATTTTTATGCTAAATCTTTGTAAATGATTAACCAAAAATCTTTGTAAATGAAAAAAGCTAATATCATTGTCGTATATTGTGTTACTAGCAATTGTGAATTTAGGTGAAGTAGTTTGCTTATATAATAGGAAAGTCAATAGTGTAGTTCTCTAGTGATTGTGCAATAATTTGGCACTGTAGGGAGCTTATAAACATTTGCATTTTTATGCTAAATCTTTGTAAATGATTACCCAAAAATCTTTATTTTGCTTTATCTTGTTCATCATCCCTGAAAGTATTTATTTTGAGTAGGTTTCAAACAAAAGAATAATTATTTAAACATCACGTATTGCTTTATTCTCAGAGATTGAGATGAAAAATAAGACTGAGGAGCTTCAATCAGATCTCAATTCAGCTAATGAGGCTTATAGGAGACTTGAAACAGAGAAATCGATCATTGTTGAGAGCCTTAATGATACAAGAGATCTTAATAAGGAATTGCAGGATCGATTGAAATCTCTTAAAGTGAGTTGTTTCAATATGATTTTTGTTATTTTGTCCATTTATTATTTGTATGACATTGACATTTGAAAATGTACCAAATCAAGAAAATGTATGTGAACCAATTGGAAAATTTTTGCTGCAATTTTGACTTGTTATAAGTAACATTGTTGCGAAGAGGAGATAATTAAGGCTTGCATTTTCTATAATTATTTATACTATTCAATTCCTTTCCATATTTTTGTTGTAAGCCTCTCATTTTTGTGTTGCATTGTTCCCTTTCTTCTTATCTCAGGATTCACAGAGTGAAGCTATAAAGCATAAAGAAATGTTCTGCGAAGAACTAAAAAAAATTACAGATGATCGTGATCGCCTACAAGGAAAACTAAATGATGTAATGTTAGAACGGGAAAAATACATAAAATTTAAATACGAAACATACTCAAAATTGGATAAATTGGCAAGTAAAACAGAGGCACTTGAGGTTCGTTGTTTTATTTTGTTGTCACCTATGTTAAGATCTTTTTATTATTATTTGTGTACACTCGTGTTCAGTAGATTTATACAATAGTGTGTTTCCTTTACAGGAGACTTGTTCCTCTCAAAAGGAGAAAATAAATATACTGGAGCAAAAATTACATGCTGAAAGGGAGAAGTTAGAGGTAATCCAATTGGGTTTTATATTTAATATGGAGTAGTTGTTTACCATTATTAAAAATTTCTTGTAAATAAATGATAACATGTTTACGATGGTTTTTGCTTTTTAAGTTTAGTGCATCTATGATAACTAGATGTCCAAAACTGTCACTAATGTATATTTTCTTTCTGGACTTCTGGCTAGATGGCTGATTTATCTGCTACGGAAACAAGAGCAATGTTTGAAGAGCAGAAAACATTCATTCGTAAACTACAAGATCAATTGGCAGATAAAGAATTTCAAGTAGTTGAAGGAGAAAAGCTAAGGAAAAAACTGCACAACACTGTCTTGGTAATGTTTGGTTCGTTTTACTTTTTAGATCATCTAAAGCTTCTTGTTAACTTTAAGAAATTATAAAGCTAAGGCTTCCAATTATTTTTATTTGTAGGAGCTGAAAGGAAATATTCGTGTATTTTGTCGTGTGCGACCTTTACTACGAGACAGTTCAGAAACGAAGATGGTTGTTACTTACCCTACGTCAATAGAAATGCTTGGCCGGGGCATTGAGTTGGAACAAAATGGTATAACACATATTTCTTTACCACTACTCCACTCCTATTGTTTCTTATGAGTTTCATGCACTGCAATATTATGCTTAGTCAAGTATCACAATTTTGTCCTGTAAAAATTAGCAGGACAGAAACAGCTTTTTACATTTGACAAGGTGTTTAATGATGGCGCCTCTCAGCATGACGTTTTTACCGAAATATCACAATTGGTGCAGAGTGCCCTTGATGGCTACAAGGTGATTCTACATTGCTTCCTTTCGCTTCATAATGTATCATGCATATTCTTGTGTTTGAGATCCTACTTTTTTTTTTTTGATTGTTCTTGTCACTTGTAGCACAACTAAATTGTATGAATATTGAATATGCAGTAGTAATTTATTGATTGAATGTTTAATGTTGGTGATTTATGATTATGCACTTCATTAATTACTTTAGGTTTTTTCTGTGTCTGCGCCCTGTGGTCTGCACTTCTGCCTTTAAAAACCTCTTACGTTTTAAAAAAGCTCCACCATCAACACTTGAAGTACACAACCTTTATATTTGTTTATATTTCCTATCAACTTTTTTGTGTTTTGATATCTTGGATGTGCCTTTGGACAACAAAAAATTCAGTTTATTTCTTGAAAAAACATTTATCTGTCATGAGACGCCACATGGAAGTGAAGTGGATTGTACCCTTACGTAGACAACTAGACATGGCTTACTGGATTCTTACCTTTTCCTTCACATATTCTTTGGCTTCTTTTTGTTGATTTGTTGTTTTGTTTTGGGTATAAATTATGATCTGGACATGGCTGTTTATTATGCTAGGTATGCATTTTTGCTTATGGACAAACGGGTTCAGGAAAAACCCATACAATGATGGGTAGGCCTGACTCTCCAGATCTCAAAGGGATGATACCACTTTCTTTAGAACAGATATTCCAGACCAGTCAGTCTCTTAAAGACCAGGGCTGGAATTACAAAATGCAGGTTGGTGTACTATATTCTCATTTTAATGTTGACATGTTGTCACATAAATGGAAGCTGAACCTGATTTTCATATTCATATTACTAGGCATCAGTATTGGAAATTTATAATGAGACCATCAAAGATTTGTTATTGTCAAATCGGTCAAGTGGGATTGACCAAACACGAGCAGAAAATAGTGTTCATGGAAAACAGTACACTATTAGACATGACAAAAATGGAAACACACATGTTTTGGACCTCACCATTGTCGATGTTTGTAGTGCCGATGAGATTTCCTCCCTCCTTCAAAAGGCTGCCCAAATCAGGTATTATTGTGTTTGATCCATATTAGGATCCTGTAAATGTTTTCTTTATATGGTGTAAGAATAAACATTGTGGATGAATGAATACATGAAGATTGCATATTTTCTTCCGTATTGAAAATATTATTTCCATTCAACTTATCACTTTTTGAAGTTGTCGAGTTTAGATATATTTCATTAAATTAGAGTATCTACGATTAATATATAAAATACAATATGCTCTTGTTGTACTTGGTCACTACTAGAGTCTACATATGGCTTGGTGGTTTCATTTATGAAACATAGGAAATAAGAAATCATACCCTCTTGTGTCTTCAGGTCAATGGGAAGAACACAAATGAATGAACAGTCATCAAGAAGCCACTTTGTTGTTACTTTGCGCATATGTGGTATAAACGAGGTACATGCCTTCACAATAAGTTTTGCTACAGCTTAATCCTTATTATTTATTTCATAATGCATTTATTTCTGTTTTGCAGAACACTGAACAACAAGTACAAGGTGTCTTAAACCTGATTGATTTGGCTGGAAGTGAAAGACTTTCAAGGAGTGGGGCCACGGGGGAACGTTTGAAGGAAACTCAGGTGTCTTTGACTATTTGATTTGCATATTTATGATCTTGAGCTCCTGGTGAATGATTCAACTTTCTTTAATTAACTAGTTATTTTCATTGTTGTCATATTCAGGCTATCAACCAAAGTCTCTCCTGTTTGAGCAATGTCATATTTGCTTTAGCAAAGAAAGAAGAGCATGTTCCTTTTAGGGATTCAAAACTTACACACCTACTTCAGGTATATAAAAACCCATACAATTTTGCATTATTGATGAATTAATCAGACTGTTATAGTTAATTTTAAATTAAAAGTGAAAAAAGTTACACTGATGTTACGTATATAATTATCAATGAAATAAAATTTCGTTGTAGTGCCATTTCTTAAGATTTAGATCCTAATATACTCCTGGGATATGATTTTCGATTGAACAACTAAAAGCACCAATTAAGGAGAAAGATGATTTTTATCTTACTTTTTTTTGGAATGATGTTTGAAACAAGAAAGTCACTTAAGAAAATGTGGACTTTATTATCATTTCATGTGCTTTTAAGGATGGTCAACAATTTTATTCTTGTTAGAACTTAGGATTAATACCAATCATAACACAATCTACAATGACACTGTCAGTTTGACTTTGTAAATTATATTGTTGAACATATCACTTTTCAATATGATTTTATTTTCTTCCAATGCTCCCATAACATATTTATATTGTTGGATTGCAGCCATGTCTTGAAGGGGATTCCAAAACTTTGATGTTTGTCAACATCTCACCTGATCAATCTTCAATTGACGAGTCACTTTGCTCTCTTCGATTTGCGTCTAGAGTCAATGCTGTGAAATTGGGGATTCACAATGTCAGACCTAGACATCCACTCAATGTTTAGAATCTTGGTTGAGTTCAAATGTTTGTTGTGTCATGACTTTGGAATGATAATGAAGTTTGGGCAAAATATTTTTGTTATTTTTGAAATAAATCAAACGTATGAGAGCTTAGGTGCAAAAGGTTGCATTTATTTGATAATTAAACTGATATTTCGATACACTGGAAGCATAACAAACTAAGATAATGCTGCATGATTTTAGTAACATTACAAGGAAATAAAACAGGAAACTAATTTGATAGCATCTGAGGCATGTTCTGAACACTCCTCCTTGTCTCGAGGCTCCAAATTCCTAGCTTCTTCTTCATATATTCAAATCCATTGAGTTGGAAAAACTTGGTAAACATGTCAGTAGATTGGTCTTCAATTTTACAGAAACCAGATTCACATCACCCTTTTGTTACCCTTCTCTTAAGTAAAATAACTTACCATGTCTTTCCATGAAACACGGGATTGTATGATTTTGAAATTTGCTAGAATATTCCTTAACATAGCTTGACTACAACTACTGTTGCAGCTACAAACTCGGCTACTTTCTTTTTTGAACACCAAAAGAAAACACCCGAACCTATATGGAAACAATACCTTGAAGTACTCTTCATATCTTCCAAGCTATCTACCTAATCACTATCAGAAAAAGCTAAATAACTCTCTTTGCTGCTTTCAAGTGTAGCTCACTAGCACAGTGCATAAGTCTTGACAACAAGCTAACTGGAAAGTAGATGTAAGATAAAGTAGACATCCAATCAAGCTTTTGAAATGAACTTCATCAACCTTATCAGCTCCATCTCCCTTGATGAACTTCTCCTTTTGAGTCATCGGGGCGTACATTGTTTTGCATTTGTCAAGGTGAATTTCTTTTAGAATCTCATTTGCATATTTCCTTTGGTAAATAAAAATCTCTTTTTTCTTGTGAATGACCTACATCTCTAAAAATTGTCATAAGAACAAGATCATTCATCTCAAATACATCATTCATCTCAAACACATCATTCATTTCTTTCATAAAAAAAATACAACCTTCATTTCTTGCTTGAATTCTTCAATTAACTCTAGGTTACTACATGTCATAGTGGCAGTAATGTTTGTTGACATAGTGGCAAGCTCTGCCTCAATTTTGTTTGTTGTAGTATTCAACATGTTTTGGAATTAAGTCATCTGAGCTGCACCTTGATCCTGAGTTTGTTGTTCCTCATCACCACTAGGTTGTTCCTCCTCAACTTGATCGTGCTGCCGTTGTGGCTGATGCCATGATGCAGTTGCTGAAACAGAAGAAAATGATTTTTCCATAATCTATTACACCCATGTATAGGGCAACAAGCTCGTTTGGAGTCCATCTTGGGAGCATGGTAACACTTTTATTCTTTGAGAAATATAATAAATAGTCTTTTTACTACCCAACTATAACAAATATACAAAGTGAATATGTAAACTTGCTTTTAAAAATGTTATATTGTTGATGTTATTGAAAAAGGATAATTTTTATTATATGTTATATTATTGATAAAACATAAACTTAATTGTTACTATTTAAAATAACAAACATTTATACATATAATTTTAACAAAATCAAAATTTCATACAAAATATTGATTATAATTTACACGTGTTAACGCAATCAAAAATTGGATAGATGGACACAAAGAGTCCGTCCGAACGTTAGTGGTGTATAATGTAAATGCATAAAAATATATATTAAATTGAAAATGAATTTCAAAACTACGACTCTTTTTTACCCCAACCAAGCAATTGAACATAATTCCTTTTAGGGGCAATTCAACGTAAAAAAGTTTACCCAAAATTGCTACGTTATAGTCTCTCTTTTTTTGGTAGTGTCGTTATAGTCTCTAAGAATATACAAAGCACTCATTGATTGACACTCATTTGTAAAATTTATATAAGTTCTACTGTGAAACTCATTTTTCAAATATAAACCACATATTAGTTTGACATGATAAAAGAGTAGATATTAACCACAAATTTATATAAGTTCTACTGTGAAACTCATTTGTAAAATTTATATAAGTTCTACTGTGAGATTAAGCTCACATGGGTGAACATTTATATATGAAATTGGTTGGCGACGGTAAACATTCGGTTTTAAAATTCATTTTTAAGATTTTCAATTTAATCAAAATTTATTAAAATATAATTTTTAATTTTTTAATGTTTTAATTTATTAATATCCATGCAGGCATAATGACAATGATGCACGTTGTTAAGAAATAGCCAACTGAACGTGAAATTAGGAAAAAATGAATGAGGGCTAGGAAATCATAAATGGAATAAAGTTTTGGGATCAAAATCGCACAGTTGAGGGTCAAAAGCAAAATTAAGTATGATAATTTTATTTTTTTGTAAATAGACGAAATGACAAAGCCATTATAAACTCACACACATAAGTGGAGGTACTGGGGTTTGAACCCCGGTCATGACATCCGGCCTAACAATTTCAAAAGCAAAATTAAGTCTGATAATTATTTAAATATAAACGTAAACGTTAAATTAATTTTGCCTACATAATACCGCAACCCGACAATACTCCAAAGTACTTTCTTCAACAAAAAAAAATAAACACACCAAAGTATCAAAAAAACTCTTGAACTGTATGTAAGGACAAACTAAAAGGTCATAATTTTTGTGTTACAGAGCCTAGTAGCAAAATTCATACACATTTAACTGAAAATGTAGATTATAAAGCTCAAGAAAGAAAAAAAAAAATTACATTTCACTATATTTACTATACCGGTTTTTAAAATTACCTCCCCCCACAATAAATCACAAGTTTTTTTTGGCCTGTAAGAAAGGGGAGGCCTAGATACTTGCTTTTTCATCACGACTCTGGTAACCCAATGGATTCAGCAATGGAGACCGGAGCTGTTATCTACATTTTTACTGAAGGTGGAAGTGTGCTTCTTTAAGCTTATAGCTTGCCCCAAGGATTGTTATAGATTTCCCTAAAGTTTAGGGTCTCAGAGCAACAGTAAGTAATCAATTATTAAAAGTTGAAAGGAAAAAAACAAAATTAAACTAATTTAAAGGGAAGAGAAAAAATACCAATACAAAAATGTGTTTAGGTATTCTTAAAATCTACCATCATCGTCATTGCCATCATTATGATAATGGCACTGATGGTCTTGACATCATTGCCACAGCCCCATAGTCTGCATCTGCCGCTTTAGGGCAGCAAGGGTCTTTGACAACATTGACATATGCCCTTGGATGGCAGACATTTCCTCCTTCTCCCGAGATATCTCCTCATGGGCTAGTTGAATATACTGCTGCACTTGCAATACCGCTTGCTCTAACTGTTGTATCCGCTGGCGCAGGTCATCCACAACAGACTGGGATATGCAATAAGCTTTTGTTCAATTATATCTATGAATGAATAATTTAACCATAGCATAAAACCTATAATAATTAAACATACAATCCTATCCAATACACATATGTATGTATATTCTAAGGAGCATACAACTGAACATTCATCACAAAACCATTAAAATTTGACCAACAATAGTAATATTAATATACATTAATAAAGAATTTAAGCAAAAAGAGTATACCTCGCAGGAAGAAGGCTGAAGGAATTGAGGAAAAATGGAAGACACGGGAAATGGAGGCAGATGGTCAAAGGAGCCACCAAACCTAGATAAAACAAATTCCTAATTAGTATAAAGTAATGCAATTGACATCTATCCATTACTGTACCAAGCTTGAAAACTCTTCAGAACATGAAAGGATTGCTCAGATAGCAACATCTACAACTTTGCATAAGCTCAATTTCCTTATTTTGCAACTAAAAGAGTGTATTTTAATATTATAACTCTAAGGTTCTGACCAATTACATTTAAAAAAAGGGGAAGTAAATGAAAATATCAAGACCATATGATAATTTGCACCAGAATCGTCAAAACAATCGAAGACCAGCTTTCAATCAAACAAATATATAGGTTAAATTTTGTGTCCCAATACCTAGATTCCTGAACCCTGTCCCGTCAAAGAAAATCAAACTTTTGACTTCACTCCTTCAATTACACCAAATTTTCTTGAACTGGTGGAGGGATGTCATGCAATGATGGTGGTGGTGGAAAGTGTTTGGGGACAATGGTGAAGAGTAATGTACAACGATGGCAAAGGTGAAGAGTAGTTTTAAATTTCCAAACATTTATACCAAGAGTGTGTTTGGATGGGGGAATGTTTTGAGGGAATGTAATGTTATGCGGGAATTCAAATACTGAGGTGAATTCCATTGTTTGGATAATAATTTGAAGAATTTTCAAAAGTATTCAAAATTCATTTTCTATTCCCTTTAAATCTCCCCTGAATTGAAAAGAGCCACAACATTGAGGGGATGAATTTCAACCCTCCCCATTCTCCTTTCCTACCCTCTAAATCACATCAAAGAAGCATCAACAAATGGTTAGGAACAAAATCACATCAACAAAATGTGAACTTGCAAGCAAAGAAGCATGCAGTACATGCAGCTCCCAATGTGCAAACAAAAGACACTTAAAACTTTGGCTTCTTCAAAGATTTGCAGTACCCCACTTTTCATTAACAGTCCTGTTCTTCAAGGACTAGTTATTGACTAAGAAAATCACATGATCAACTATAAACAATACTATATGTTAGTTTGGATAAACCATTCAATAAGCACTTATGTTAGTTATCTGAGTTGCAAAGCTTCTATGAGCTAGAAGCAAATTCAAACTGGTTGACACGTTACAGACATTTCCATGGTCTATCCGTTAGACTTACGCACAAAAGAATCTAGATTATGTGTTTCTCCAAGACTCCAACATCTAATAACTAACTCTTCATTCATGATTTCTTCAACATCTAAGAATTAGCTCTCTTCCTTTCATCTCAACAACCTTCATTGATCTCAAAATAAAAATTATTTTCAAACCACCAATAACTGCGTTTTAACTGAGTATCAAATATCATTTCATTATACACTGATTCTAGCTTTGGCATTTCTTCAGTATATTAGCTCTTCCTTTCTTGACATGAAGCTCCATTCACCTAAATATAAGGACTTATTTCAAACTACTAATAAATTACTATTCACTTTATATCGCTAATTGCTATAGAACATCGACTTAAGTTGTGTTCGAATAAGTGATTATTATCATAATAGACAATCAAAATGCAGGAGGGTAACACTAGAAGTTCCTTGAGCAAGGACTGAACCTGCAAGAGTTATGAGGCAATGATGGCTATACTTCTTTATTCAGCTTTTGCTAAGGATTTTGCTACAAGTGATTGTTTCTTGGACCATCATGAAATTAAATTGGGGCCAAAAAGGTACAAGCACCAGAAGCAGACTTGCGATAATCACCATTTGAGGCCTAACCCTCATAACAAAATGAATAGAAATATAGTAGGGATTTTGAGATGAGGTTGGCTGCAAGGTTAAGCCAAAATCAATTGTTCCCTTAAGCGCATCAATGGTTTAACCGTGATGCAGAACAAAAGAGCATCATATTCCTGCAGCATTGAAGTTTTCTAGTTGGAAGAGGACAAGGCCGGCTTAAGAGAGGTGGGTTTTACTGTAGTGAGCAATAAGCGGGGTGAAGTTGCGACTTTACAATGCCAAATTTGGACTGTGCTTACATGGGCCGAGTAGAAAGAGAAGACAAAGTAGGACAATAAACAGGGTAGTTGGGATCAACGGTACTCAAGGAAGTAGTAGATGAAGGCTGTGGAGTAGGTGCAAGGTCAGATTGAGAGGACGTAGAGGATTTGATGCATGTTGCAAAACCAAAGGACTGAGAGGAACACGGGAAAGACTGCACATCAAACACAAGAGTACAGGTTGTGGGAAATGGGAATGACACCAGGAGGCATACATTTGGGTGGGGAGAACTGACTTGACGGAGACTTTTTTGGTGGAACAGACGGGGACTTGGACTCACAAAAGAGTCAACATTTCTGTCAAGGACTTTATACCCTGTGACATAAGGAGTAGCCCAGAAATGTACACAATGGACCAATATTTTAGTTTATTAGAGTTATGAGTTCTTAACATAGGGAAACAAGCACAGCCAAAGACCTTAAGCAATGTATAATTTGGAGTTTTGCACAGCAGTGTTTGTAAGGGAATTCGGGGTCCATGCTTCATGGAACAAAAGGTAGTTTATGAATGAGATAAATGGAAGTATGATTTATATTCTATATTGTTTGAAAATTGACAAAGTTTCAGACCTTTTTTTGATGAAATAAATCCACTTGTAGTTTATTTAAAAGATAAACTTACACATAACAAGTATAGCCCATAGAGAACTGCACAGGGGCTGTCCCTAAAATCACAGAAATGTAATTCAAGAGGCTCAAAATAAGTTGAGGGAGATGGAAGTGAGGGTAGTTTGTGAGATTTTCTCATACAGCATGAAACACAACTCCATGCTATTAATATTCGATGCTGAAGTGTTATGAAGATTGAGTGCATAAACCAAAACATTAGAATTGACATCATCAAGCCTACTGTGCTACAATGAAAGTAAGGTGGAAGAGTGTGTAAAGCTGTAGATACAATGTTATTCACAGAAGCTGAGTTTATCAAAGAAACTCGCCACAGCTTGATTTGTAGGAGATGAAAATAATCGATGAGGCATGAAGCCTGGGTTTCACTAAGGCAATGGTAGATCCTCAAGCGGACCTACGTTCAGCACTAAGCGGGAAGCCGGGAAGAATATACCTCTGCGGTGGCGGTGGAGAATGTGACAGTGAAACATTAATCTCCATGAAGCAGCCTTTGCAAGATCTAGTTGCCATGGTAGCAGTGTATATATACATATATGTGAAGGGGGAGCCTTGGCGAAACGGTAATGTTGATGTCACATGACTGAATCGTCCAGGTACAAGTCCTGGAAACAGCCTCTTGTGTAAAAAATAGGGCAAGTCTGCGTACAATACACCAAAATGGTGGGACCCCTTCCCAGACCCTGTGTATGCGGGAGCTTTGGTGCACCGGGCTGCCCATGTCTACATAATCATAATTATACACACACAGAATGAAGGAATTTAGTGTTCAAAGATTATTGAATCTGATTTATTAGCCTTGAGAGAGCATTGAGCTCTTATTCATACGAGGTTCCAACAGAATCTAACATTTCTAACCGAAACTAACAACTCTGCAGTATGTAACTAAACTAACTAACTAACTTCCAGCGGCTACAACAGATATAGTGTAGCATAAACAGTGCATACGATTAATAGAGTGAGTATGGTAAGCTATGTCTCTATCAAGTTGTGCTGGATACAATCATCTAGTGTGCATGTGCAATTTATTTCTCTACGACAGGGACTTACTTAACGACAGATTATTAGTTATAACCATAGACACATAGGGAATTAGAAACAGAGAAGGACGCAAAAAGCAAACCAGTTATAAGAATCTCTGATTAAAAAGTTGAATGCACATTTCACCTTGAGCAATCTACGATGTCAACTTCTGCCGACGGTGAGTTTTGAATCAAAAAGTCCACTATTCCATCAGGTATGGGTGAAGATGGTTCCGGCCCTGCTTTAACTTCATTCTGTAACTTGGCCGTTCTCAGTGTCATGGATAATCCATATGAAAGTGGTTTCAGTTGTACTTTAAGTGACTTCAAGTTACACAAAGAAGTGAGCTTATCCTTCAACAAATCAGGAATTAACGAAAGAACCTGAGCAATGAGAGTTAGTAAGTTAGAAACAAACAACAAGCATACTTCAAAGCAAGTCCAAGTAAATCCTTAAAAATGTCAAGTTAAGGTACCTGAAGAGTACTCGCAGAGACCGTCAATGATTTGATATTAGCAAGCTCTAACAGCCAGCTAAGCAAAACCAAAGGAGGCTCAGTGTAGTTAGACAACATTTCTGCATCAATATTCACCTGTTTAACCGAGGAAAGATTGCTCCCACAAAGTTTCTGATAAGGGGTTCCGGTAAACGCAAATGTGCTAAGACTTGGAGCGGATAGTTCGATTTTGTAAACGTCAGAAGAATGATTACGCATCGTCAAATTGACAAGTGTCTCACTTAATATACAAAGAATCTGCGCATCCTTCACCGTACAATTGTCAATGACCAAACTATTCAACTTGCTAAAACCCGAAAAGGGCTCAGTCCGGCCTTTATCACTAGCACAAAAGACGAAATTCCCTAGATGCAAACTAGTTAACGCCGGCAAATCCAATGATTTTGGAAACAACGTTCTCCCATAATTATGCCTCCCTTTCGGCGAAACAGAAAGCTTAAGAGACGTTAAAGTCCGACACGAAGAAACACAAGGCAGAATATGACAAATATCCCCTTTCACAGAAATTCCCAATCTTTGCACATTATGAGAAAAAGCATAGTTCACAATTCTCTTAAGAAGGTGAGGCTCAATACTACCTACACGTTCAAAATCAAGCTCTTGCAACGCAATTGTTCCATCGCGATGCCACAAAATCTTAGAAACGAATTTAGCAAAATTCTTGAAAGTAGTAAAATCAGATGAATGCAATACAAGAGTAGGAACACATTTCCAAACATTCTTCCATCTATTCGATAAAATGCAAGTTCTAACCGCTTCTTTCGCGTTCAAAAACGATAATATATGAAGAATAACACAATCTGGTAAACCACTCAGATTATCCTCTTCATTTCCTTGCTTTAATTTCTTCGTTTTTCGCGGTTTCGGCAGAATCGTTAAATCATCTTCCGACGCTGAATTTGACATTGTAATTCAGATAATTATCTACCTGATATAAAAAAAATAATATAATTGAATGATTATAACGGAAAAATAAGCGATTGTGAAATTGTAAGGAAACGATTGAGAAGAGAAAACCTAGATTATGAAAAAGAGAAATGAGAATATGAATACCTTGGTGAGTGAGATGTGAGTTCTGATCCGATGATTTACAGATCGGAATGGAACGCCGGAGGGATAACGACGAGGCTGCATAGAAGGTGTTTTTTCTTTCTCTCTATGTTAAACAAAGAATCATCGTTGTTTATCGTAATGTGATTTTTTTTTGTGGAACTGCCAAATTGAGCGATCAAGGTTCTCTTCACCGTCATAGATCCCAGTCAGCAGCCTAGTCATCATCCGATCATGATTAGATGGACTTTATTATATAAAAAAAAATTCAAAACCAATTCAATAGTTAATTATTGTAATTTTTTGATTTTTTTTTTATAATTATACATTTTATAAAAAAATAGTGAAACATTGAATATACTCACTAAATCCTTAAAAAAAATACTCACTAATATTAAAAAGGGAAACATCAAATAAAAGGTAGAACTTTTTTTAAGTAATAACTATTGAAAATCTTCTTGTACTAAAGATCAGAAGGAGTATTAAACAAAAAATCTAATTTAATATCTCAGGTTCGATTATCTTCGGTGTTAGTTTGAGTGGATTAATTTAGCTTCTTAAAAGAAAATTAAAAAAATTTGTTCAATCTTGATCAAACCATTATGAGATGTTGATTGCACGGTGCAATGGCTGCATCTAATTTGAAATTGAGGATCAAATTTGTGAGGATAGGATAATATAGCACTTCAAATTTAAGAAATTGCAAATTCCTTTCCAAAATAGGTTGTGTTGTTCCTGTGTGATTTTGAGGGAGGATAAGTGAAGGTATTGGGAGAGGCAAGTAGTGGAAAAAAAACAGAGGAACCTTTCATATTTTTTTGAGAAATTGTTTTTCTGGAGAATCATATTTGAGAAATTGTTGTGTTATGAAGTACAACAAAACCCTTGTTTAAGTTGGGGGTCTATACTTTCTTTTCTCTTCTCCTTCCTTTTATTCAAAACTCTCTCATCTCTTCCCCTCCAAACTCGTAAGAACGGAATAGAGTGAAATGAAACGTAAAAGAATTAAGTGGAAGGGCTGGAAATCGAACTGACATTTCATTCTATTTTATTTAATTTTTACCTTCATTTAAAAACACCATTATTTAATATATTTTTTATTTTATTAAAACGATTGCAGTTTTATAGGTTATATAAATTTTCATTTTCTTCCTTTCTCTCTCTCTCTCTCTTTTTTCTCACTCATTGATGACTATTATTGTGACTATTTTCAATAGGTAGAATGGTAGATCAACCCCATCATCAAATATACACAAGTAACCAAAACGAGCTCATAACCCAATAAATTATACAAAATGAATTTTATCCAAGCATAAAAAAATGGTTCCACATATCAAGGAACTCGTTCAAATTAGATACAAACTCCCACATATACCGAAATATATCAACTGTAATTTTTATGGAGAAGAATATGTAATTTGATATGATGACAAACTTGTCCATAGTAACATAAAAACGATCCTTCTTTTTTAATCTAATTGGCCAGACATAGATTGAATTCCCAAATTCAAGAAATTCTTATGGCAATTAGTATGACTATCTCCTTTTTTTCTTCTTGTTTTTGAGAAATATGCTATTTCTCTTTCATTCAATGTTTGGTCCAACAAACATGCCTGAAGAAGAGAGAGAATGTATGCAAATGCACCATCACTTGCATCATAAGTAGAATCCCCACTTCTAATAATACTCTATCATACAATTTCATAACAAAACTTTAAGAACAGGATATTCAATGAAAGTGAAATAAAAGGTTTAATAACATGACTATAAAATCCAAAACAAAGCAGAAAACAACATCAGTATTGTTCACTAAGTACCTTAAAGAAAAATATGACCATAAATACCATAAACAAATACCGTGTCTCATCACTATCGCCACATATATGAGTAAAGTTTTATTCTTGAAGTCTATATAGCCATCCACGTTTCCTATCTTTAGACATAGCGATAAACATTTCCCTCCAATCAGGATCCTTAAATTTTTCCAAGGCTTTCCCATAGATGTCATCAGAAATGTCTTCAATCTCTTCAAGAGCAACCACACACTTAGTAAGAGAGCAATCTTTTGTTACATGTGAAGAACTAGCCTCCCCAATCTTACCCTGTTCTACAAGTGCTTCTCCTATCTGACGTGTTGTAGTTTCTTTCCTGAGTATATGATCTTTTACTTCAATCTTTTGCTTCTCATTGCATCTGATGTGCTCCACTTCTTGAATATCATTGTTTGAACTATCATCATCAACACATACATTATTTGCACTCCCAGTGTTAAAGTATTGATTATCGAGCTCATTTTCTTTATCGGTATTTGGTTGGTCTTGGGTAGATGAATGATGAAGTACTCCAGTTTCATTATTTTTGTTGAATATGATTTCCAACAACTTATAATGGTCGCACCCTTTATTTTGAAACTGAGATACTTTATCATGTGTCTAAAATAATACAAGCATATTGTCAATACATTAACATTATTGACAAATAAAATTAATATAAATCTACTACAAAACCAATAAAAATCAAACAAACCATACCTTAAGATAATTTTGCCAGACCTCTTCACTTGCAGTAACAACGTTGGTTTCTGCATTCCACCCGAATTCTGTGTTTTGCAAAAGTGAATAGAACTCGTGAAACATGGCTCTTAGGCTATGCATTTTAGCCTTTAGTTGTTCCTTGTTATAGGAGCAATTAGTTGTGGAATTCAACTTAGCAGTCATCGAGGTCCAGGTTCCAGTATGAAACACACCATTTTGCATATTTCCTTTTGTAACTTCATCAACCATAATTTCGATGAAAGCTTTAGTTACCAAGTCAGGCCAAAGCGTTGAATCACTGTTGTCAACATTAGTTGTCATCTATCATAAAAACAATCAACAAACGTAATGAGACACAACCTGGAGGCAGCCATCATAATAGAGCAAATCATATCCTATATCAATTTAGTTCTATTTATCATTAAGAAATTAATGATGTAATGTTTATTATACAGTATCAACGAGGAAATCATTTCCTATATCAATTTAGTTCACTTAAAAAGTGCTATTAATCAAACATTATGAATAACAATGTAATGTATATTATAACAATTAACAATAGATTCCTATCAATATAAGCCCAATGTTCATGCATCTTAACTTCCATCCCTTTAATTCTTAACTCCCAGTCCCAGCTAAGACATTACAATAGAAAGCAAGTGGAAAAAAGGGGCAGCATGCAATTGAAGGACACATGAAGAAGTTATTATAGATGGATGCCTCTGTCATCATTATTTAACAATTTCTACATGAGTAAATAGCAGACAAGGGTTCTCTACAATAATCTAATATGCTATCTCAATCTCAAATAACACAAAGGAAATCTCCAAATGAAAACAACAAATGGCACCCAAAGTTTTAGTTACAGAAACTCAAAGAGGATCCATCAAAATGCAAGCGAGGAATGAAAGTTACCTTTTCAGTGCAACAAAGATGAAGATTGAGAGGTGCGGCAGAGAAGGAGGCAGGCATGTCAAATTGCCTACGGTAGCTGGTGTTCTTCACACCCTGTACGGATTCTTCAACCTGACTAGTAACAACCAATCACAAACTCTTAATGAAGCAATGTTTATTATAAAACAACAAATAACAATTGATTCCTATCAATATTAGCACAATGTTCCAGTACAAGCATACAATCACCTCATTCCTCAGCAATATGTGATATTTAGAAATAAATACAATGTTTCTAGACTGTTGCTTAAGCAATTATTGTTTCAATGTCATGTATCTTTCTTAAACTTCCATTACTTTGATTCTTAACTTCCGGTACTTTAATTCTTAACTCCCAGCTAAGAAATTACAATAGAAAGCAACAGGAAAGAAGGGGCAGAATGCAGTTGAAGGACACATGAAGAATTTATTATAGATGCCTCTGTCATCATTCTTTAACAATTTCTACTTGAGTAAAATACAGACAAGGGTTTCTACCATAATCCAATATACTATCTCATTCTCAAATAACACAAATGGAAATCTTCGCATGAAAACAACAAATGGCACCCAAATTTTTAGTAACAGAAACTCAAAGAGGATTCATCAACGCATGTGAAGAATGAATGTTACCTTTTCAGCGCAACAGAGATGAAGATTGAGAGGTGCAGCAGAAGCAGGAGCAGTAGAAGCAGGTGTGGAAGAGGAGGTGGCAGGTGTGGCAAATTGCGAATGGTAGCTGGTGTTCTTCACGCCCTTTACGGATTCTTCAACCTGATTTGTAACAACGGATGAAAAACTCTTAAAGATGTAATGTTGATTGTATCAACAACAATTAGCGATTGATTCCTATGGATATCAGCACAATGTTCCAGTACAAGCATACAATCACCTCATTCCTCAGCAATATTTGATATTTAACAATAAATACAATGTTTCTAGATTGTTGCTTAAGCAATTGTCGGTCCAATGTCATGTATCTTAACTTCCATTCCTTTGATTCTTAACTTTCAATCCTTTAATTCTTTACTCCTAGTTAAGACATTATCATAGATGCCTCTGTCATCATTATTTAACCATTTCTACTTGAGTAAATTGCAGACAAGAGCTTCTACAATAATCTAATATGCCATCTCATTCTCAAATAACACAAATGGAAATTCTCAAAGAAACAAATGGCACCCAAATTTTTGGTAACAGAAAGTCAAAGAGGATTCATCAAAATGCATGTGAGGAATGAATGTTACCTCTTCAGAACAACAACGATGAAGATTGGGAGGTGCAGAAGAAGCAGGCGCGGTTGAAGGAGCAGGAGCAGACTCAGCAGCAGAAGCAGGTGTGACAGAGGAAGGGGCAGACACAGAAAAATGTGAATGGTAGCTGGTGATCTTCGCTCCCTTTATGGATTCTTCAACCTGTTTAGTAACAACCAATCACAAACTCTTCTTATGGTTGTTAAATTTGAAATTATCAAAGCATAGATTCTCAACAAAAAAAAAAAATTACCACACTCAGTTACCTTATGGTTTTTAAATAACTACCTGCTTAATATTAAAATTTCTCATGTACGTTGTTATGATGTTAACTGTCGTCAAAGGCGAGTTTTGTCGCAGGAAGTCAACTATTCCATCAGGTATGGGAGGTGGTTGCAAACCTTCTCTAAATGCCTTGTTTAACTTAGCAGCTTCTTCAGGTGACTTGGTAGCTGCCTTGTTTAATATGGTCTCTTCCATTAAATCAATAAATAATCCATAATAAACTGGTACCAGTACTACTTCTAATGACTTCAAGTTACACAAAGAAGTGAACTTAACCTCCAATAAATTAGGAAATAAGGAGAGAAGCTAAGCAAAGAAGAATAGGGATGAATTAGTATCATATTTATGCAAGTCAGCTGAATTTTAATAAAAAAAATGTATCTTAAGAAGAAAGTAAAAGTAAAGGTTTAAAATATGACAAGGTACCTGAAGAGTAGTTGAAGTGACTGTCAATGATTCTACATTGGCAAGGTCTCGCAGCCAGCTTAATAGAACCAAAGCATAATCCTCCAAAGCCAAAGCATAATCCTCCGGAGGCAAAGAAACTAATGGATTGATATTTACTTTTTTAACAGAAAAAAGACTGCTCCCACATATTTTCTGAACAAGCGTACCAGCAAAAGTAAAGGTACAAAGACTAGGAGCAGATAACTCGATTTTGGCAATTCTTGAAGAACAATAATGCATCTTAAAATTGACAAGTGTCTCACTTGATATGCTAAGAATTTGAGCATCTTTTACCTTACAACCAGAAATAACCAAACTATTCAACTTGGGAAAGGCGGAAAAGGGCTCAGCAGAACCGTTTTCACCACCGCAAAAGGCGAAATATGATAGATCTAAGTTGGTCAATAAAGGCAAATTCAAAGATTTTGGAAATAATGTTTCTGTTTGATTACCACTACCTCTATGGTCAACTAAAAGCTTAAGAGACGTAAGAGCCCGACATTTAGAAACGCAGCTCAGAATGGGACAACTGTCAGCAGTGACATGGATTCCTAATTGTTGGATGTGGGTGTTATGGGAACAAATATATTTTAAAATCATTTTGAGGAGGTAAGTCTCAATCTTGCCATGGCGCTCAAGATCGAGAGAGTGCAGTGCAGTTGAGCTATCACGAAGAGCCAAAATCTTTGACACAAATACGGTAAAACGCTTCTTGGTGGAAAAGTTTGAGGAATGCAATAAAAGAGTAGGAATGCGTTTCCAAAGATGCTTCCATCTTGTGGACAAGACACAGGTTTGAACAGCACGTTTAGAGTTCAAAAATGATAATATATGAAGGATAACACAATCAGGTAAGTCACTCAGCCTGTCTTGATTCTCTTCATTATCGCGCCTTACTCTCTTATCGGGTGGAATCATTGATTTCGACATTATTCGAGTAAGTCTGTAAGTACCTAAGCAAGCATACAAAGAAAAACAACATGGAATTATATTCTGCAATATAAGTTTCAATATTCAAGCAAAGTAGTGTTTCAACTGAAACGGGAAACTATTTGGGGGAAAAAACCCTAGTGATTTAGGTAAAAAATGATTATGATTTGGGAAAATGATTCAGTATACATTATTAAGTTTCATGCAGGATAACGATTTATGGGGAAAAATAGAGAATGAAATACCTGGCGATTGAGTTGCGATTTTTCGAAAATCGGAGTCAAAATCTGTCTGCACGGGAGGTTCATTGGAAAACTGCCGTTACGACTTACGACTCGCGAAATTTGTGGGATATGAAGGAAATTAGAGTATCTGTGATTGTGACCCGCTGCTACAGGTTTTTTAAAAGTATGATTTATCACTTATACAATTTGTCAATTACTTTTGTATTTTTGAAAAAGAAAAAAAAAAGAAAGAAACTAATTAATGTTATATATTTGAAGAACAACCTTGTCAAAAAAAAAAAAAAATTTGAACAATTAAAGTTTGTTTTTTTAAAACGACGTTTGTTTCTTGTTATCTTGAAATTGACAATTGTTTATTACAAAAGAGACGAAATGTAAAAAAATATAAATTTGTTGGAGAAAAAGATAATAATTAACAATAGTTTATTACGAGTGAAAGATAACATTAAATTAATTGAAAAGAGAAAATGTGAAAAGAGAAAGTGTGTGTAAAAAAATACAAGTATATTGGTGGATTAAAATAAGGGTATAATAAAAAGTAAATGTGCAAAAATATACTTCGCTAATTTGATGTTAATATTTCAAAACGAAATGGAGGGAGTACCTAATATGGGTAAATTTGGGTTTTAATCTACTCTATCAAGATATAAAGAAAAGAAAATAGCCCATTTTGGAGAGATTTTGGGGTGACTTTTTTGTTATTTCAATTATACATTTAAACAATTTTTTGTATAATAATGTAATATTGTTGGTGTTATTAAAAAAGATAAGAATTTTTGTTATATTTGTTAAATTATTGTTGTCATAGGAAAATATAAATATTGGTTGAATTCATTCTATTTGAAAGTCACAAATATTTTTTTTTTTTTTACTAAAGATATCTATACCTATAATTTAATCTATATACAAATTTTATATAAAATATCATTTGTAATTCACACGCAAAATTTATATAAAATATCGTTGATAATCTACACGTGTTAGCACAATAAAAAAACGGAAAAAACGAAATATGAGTTGGAAGACATTACAATTGAAAGGGGTAGCATGCAGTTGAAAGACACATGAAGATTTAATTTAATTATAGATGCCTCTTTTATCATTCTTGAACAATTTTTACTTGTGTAAAATTGCAGACAAGGGTTCTTACAATAATCAAATATGCCATCTGATTCTCAAATATCACAAAATGGAAATCTTCACGTTAAAACAACAAATGGCACCTTCAAATTTAGTAACAGAAACCCAAAGGGGGTGCATCAAAATGCATGAGAGGAATGAATGCAACCTTTTAAGAGCTTACTCTCCATCCACACAACACCATCAATCTTGGATTAAAGGCCAACACACACTAATAGATTCAAACGCCATGGAAAAATCGTATAACTTTAGTTTGATTTATTTTGACAATAATATTTTCGCCTCCAATAACTTCTCCATATGAAATTCTTTGAGCTCAAAACAACTTTATTTCTCTCCTTCTACAATAACGAAATGTATTTTCAGTTGTCTTATACATTAATGCACCTAATCCAAAATGAGTTCAGTTTTAAATTTTAATATTTAGAGATAATACCGTTCATAAACGTAGGCACGACACTGATACTGTAATTACACGATAATCGCATTTTTTGGGTTCTTAGAGGTATGTAACAATTTAAATCACTACTAGTCTTCCCTTCAGCAATCAAAATGGACAAAAAATATTTACAAGTGATAACAGTTATGCGAAGGTACTTTACCCATTGAATGTGGTTAAATATTTTCTCAGTCTTGCTTGATTTTCTCAAGTCCGACAAATTTTGAACCGAATGACGACGGAAAAACATAAACCTTCTCCCCTAGTTCTCAAATTGAAATGCTACAATGGAAAAATAAAAATAAATAAGGGAACTGTAAAAATGTAAGGCACCAAAAATAACCCTGACACAGCAGAATAATGACGTTTTATTAAAAGCAAATGACTCTATTTGTGATGCATAAACCAGGTCAAAATAAATCAAACTAAAGTTTAACAGTTCTGTTTGTGATTACCAAACAAATATCTACTTGTTACTTGATGGACACTTGAACCTTACTACACAAACTTAGACAAACGTTTATTATTTTTGTCAATGCCTGAGAAGCAAAAGTTATAATGTTTTTCAGACAACCATCAAATAGTTAGGAATTGATCCACATGCCATTTCAACCATAACCAGAAGCTGTTTAGCCATTGATTCACCCCGTTTCTTACTGATTGCCATGCATGTTTGAACGAGTAAATAACAACCTCAATCTAATAATACGTTTTCCAAATAGACAATAGGCAGTAGGCATACTATTTCAACAGTCACTCAACTAAAATAAAGGAACTCAAAATTTAACTAAAATAAGAGTGCATAAATTACACTTTATATATTAAAATTAGTTCAGAATGACTAGTTGTGATATCAACTTTAACTAAAAACGTTGTCTATTTAAAAAAGGTCTAGTATGCCCTTGGTCTGAAGTAGGCTCAGACGTAAACCTTGTCGGTTGACCTGACCTATTTCTATCCTATCTGAGATGGGTTGGACCACATGGTAAATATGTTATAGTTGGAGGGTCAGTGCACCCTTTTTGGTATAAACAATATCAAAAATCCATGATCAACTATGAAGAATAGCATCCATAAGGTCGGATACACTCTTCAACAAACACTCATAAAGATGCAATTTGGGTTCCTTAATTCATCATGAGCAAAGTCATGTCAACAAAATTAAATGTACTCTTTAGTTCAAGTTACATTCAAGAAAACCTTGAACTATCATGAACAGAAAACAAATTTAATGCACAAAACCAAAAGCACTCATCGATAAACAAGGTCATGTAGCAATGAAATGATACATGAAAGCTCCCAAAAACAAAAGACACTTGTTCATACAGAGACAACAGCACATACAATTGGCAGAGTATAGGATTTGTACATTACAATTTAGTATACGATACATACTCCGATTTGGTAACTAAATAAGTATATTACAAATTGGCTTAGAAATCGGAGACTGTCAGCTAGATGAAGTGGTCGAGTGATAGACTAAATGACTGTCAAATCAAACATGTTTTAGTAAGTCAGTCAAACTGATTTTTTCAGTCACTTATCTTAAAAGAAATGTTTGCAAAGAAGGCATTGTAACTCGTAATGTGATATGAGAACTCTTCACTGCCCCTTATCTTCATTAGATGATTTTTCACACTAAAGGACGAAAAAGTAACACTATCAACTGTCTTTGAAAAATCAATTATATGAAAAAGTTTACAACTGCTATAAGAAAGCAAATGAATAAAAACTGAATTTCAAAGATTCAAAACTGATTTAAATATCGACGCCTCTGTCTTCATTCTTGAACAATTTCTACTTGAGCAAATTGCAAACAAGGATTCCTACAATTATCTAATATGATATCTCATTTTGAAATATCACGAAAATGGAAATCTCTACATGAAAAAACACAAATGGCACCCAAAAATTTAGTTACAGAAACTCAGAGGGGATCCATCAAAATGCATGTGAGGTACCTTTTCAGCATGACAGAGATAAAGATCGGGAGGTGCGGCAGAGGCAGGCACAGTGGTAGAATCAAGTGCGGAGAACTGCGAAAGATAATTGTTAATATTTGCACCCTTTATAGATTCCTCAACCTGTTTCGTAATAACTGATCACAAATTCTTCTTATGGTCGTTTCATTTAATTAGCTAAGCTGAGATGCGAAAAAAAAATTAACACACTCAGCTGCCTTATGGTTTTTAAATAACTACTTGCTTAAGATTAAAACAATTCGAATAATCTGTTAAGATGTTAACTTTGGCTGACGGTGAATTTTTTCGCAAGAAGTCAACTATTCCATCAGGTATGGGAGGTGGTTTCAAACTTGCTTTAAATGACTTTCCTAACTTAGAAGAATCTTTACGTGACTTGGCAGCAACTTTCTTTAACATGGCATCGCTCACTATGTTGGGTAATCCCATTGGATACTAGGTAGTTCCAGCTTTATTTCTGTATACTTCAAGTTGCACAAAGAAGATAGCTTAACCTCTAGTAAATAAAGAACTAAGGAGGGTATCTATGCGGAATGAGAGTGAATTAGGATAAGTTATGCAAGTCACTTGATTCTAAACAAAAGTTAGAAATAAAACAAAAAGAACCTTTAGTAGAGATTAAAATTAAAGCCTCAGAACATGCAAAGGTACTCAAAGAGTAGTTGAAGGGATTGTCAATGATTTTACATTTGCAAGGTCTAGCAGCCTGTTGAATTTATCTCATCTTGAAAACATTTATGTATTGATATTTACTTGTTTAACAACAGAACGAAAGACCACTCCCAAATATTTTCTGAACAGAAACCCGGCAAAAGTAAAGGTACAAAGACTTGGAGAAGTTAAATCGATTTTGGCGGCAAAGTTAGATGAATTATTATGCATAGATAGATAAATTGACAAGTGTCTCACTTGATATGCTGAAGATTTCTGCATCCCTGTGCATGATTAAACTATTCAACTATGATTTATCCATTTTTTTTGTATATGTGAATAAATGAAGCATGGACACACAAGGAATCATAAAGAACATAGAACAAGTACAAGAAACAAAACATTGTCAATATAGGAAAGTTTAGAAACACCAAAATAGCATTTCAGGATGAGTAACATAATCCTTGCCTTGTATTTATTAAAATAAAGAGCACTGCTAGATGTTGCGACTGAATTTCTTGCGACCGGATCACAAATCAGTATTGTATAGATTTTTATTCTAAAAAAACTATTAAAATCATAAAATCAATCACCAAATGAATCAAAGTAAGTCTGCCACACTATGAGACTAATCCAATTTGATTTTGTTTCCTTGTGCCAACACACCTGGTTGTCTATCCCTAAGCTTTTCTCCACTTACCCTAGCTTGGGCAGACCAAATTCTTGATCTTTAAAACCAATTTTATTGTTTCTTTTGGACAGTAAACCATTTCTATCGTTACCAAATGTTTGAGTACGTGGACCATTTTGTTGTATCAAGTGATTAAAAATCGTCGTTCATTTGTATGCCACCAAAATATATTTGCAACATTAAGCATTAGCGTAAAATAAAATATATATCTTTAATTTCAAAATCAGGGCACACCAATGAATCAAAATGGCAGCAACTCATTCATATAACTAATAACTAATTCTAGAAATACTAATCTCATCAACATCTATCTCAGATTTGGCAAAGTTGGACGAAATACTACATAAAGTTAAATTCGAAGATTTTGGAAATACTGCTCAGAATAGGACAACCAGTAGTAGAATCCATGAAAGGGAACTTGAGTAGGAATATGTTTCCAAAGATGCCTCCACCTTTTTGACAAAATGCCAGTTCGAACACGATGTTTAGAATCCAACATTGACAAAATGTGAAGAAGAACACAATCAGGTAAGTCACTCAGCCTGTCTTCATTAGACATTATTATTCTTTCAGCTCAGTACCTAACCTAATCAAACATAAAAAGAACATTATGGAATTATTATTATTTTGCAAATTGGATAAGAAGAAACTTACAAGTTCTACTGTCGGAGATTGACATTAGAAATACCTCGCGATTGAATGAACACTGAAAGACCAATATGAAGGGAGAAATCAGTGTGTGAAAGAGTGGAATACGATACCAGAGAAAGCGCCGCCGACGTCGTCTTGAGAAAAACAAATATATGAATATATCGGTGCCGTCTATTATATACAATGGGATAACCCTAATTTACATTTTTTACCCTCAAGTAGACCATCGACCCGTGTGTGTGCTGACGCACGGGTCATATCAATAGTAATAATTTACAATGAAATAAAAAATAATATAAAAGTACAATGACATAGTTTATTTTATAATGAAACATCTACTCTGCAAATATAACATAATATTGAAATAGCATGAGTCGTTTAACACAAAAAGTTTGATACTTTGTTAATACCTTCAAAATGAAAAATAATATTATACAACGAAGTACTACACATTATAAAAAACTTTTTTATAAACCACATTCGACTTAACATTGGTATCTTCACCGTCTTCATCATTTATCAAGATCTTCAAACCATCTCTTGAAGTAACCCTTGATATTGCAACATACAATTGTCCATGTGAAAAAACAGGAGAAGGTAAATAGTCACCAACAGTTTTTAGTGGCTAACCTTGGCTTTAGTTGATAGTCATTGTAAATGAAACAATTAACAGAAACTGATCTTGGAATATCAATGCTGATAGTTTTTTTTGTTATTTACAAATGATATTCTTTATTTATTAATTTTTTTTTTGGTGCATGATATACTTTATTATTTATCTTCATTGAACATGTAACACATTCTTTCGGTCTTTGGACATTTTATCCTCCAAGCATTTATTTAGTGTTTAATGAACCATCATATTTTCCTTTCTTTTCTTATTATACTCTTAACTTTGGATATTATTTCTCAATTCCTTCCACAAATTTTTCTTTTGATAGTAATGGGGAAATTTTGCTAAAATTCATTCAATGTATCTCAAACTTTTTAACCAAGGACTAACAATTCTTATGTCTTCCATATCTAGAGTGGTTGTTGCCTGTTATCATGAATTAGTTGTTGCCAAGTTATACTTATGTCAATCGACTTGTATATTGTATAAGAGCATCTTTAAGGATTAACAAAAGTTTATTCTCTAAGCTAATGACAGTTCACTTTCATAATTGTTTGATTCGCACAGGAACAGTAAATAACAAACATCATACATGGAGGAAAAGAAAAACAGAAAGAGCTACTTCACATTAGCCACATGTAACAAAGGAAAGAAAAAAAACAATTGAAAATTTTAGATAAATAAAAAAAAACAAATAAAGTGTAACACAAGTGAAGAAAGGAAAAATTAATGCGCAAAAAAGCAATTCTCTCGTATTTTTCTTTAATCGATCCTCACATACCACAAATCAAACCTACACAAAAGAAACTAAAATATTGTTAGAACTCCCAATTTAAAATAACAAATCCTTTCAATGGTCCTTGCAAATGTTCAACAATTTTGCAACCGAACAAATGTTCAACACTTTCAATCTCAAAAGCAACCGAACTTAATTGAAGGAACAACAAATTTCAATAATCATTTAGAATCATGTGAAAAGTCTACACATACAACAATTTTGCCGACTTAATGGTTGAACAGTCTGATCCTTCAATTATGCTTAAAACATCATGCAATGCAAAACCAAAATTCAATTATGCAAAATAAAATATTGTCCACCCCTTGTTCATTTTGAAACCATCACCAACAACAATATCATTCTATACACCAGTATAGTTGAGTTAGTTCAAGTGGTTCTCAAGAGAACAATCCAATTTGAGCTTCATAAGCAATTCGATTTTTCCTGCTACTTCATTCCCATAACACAACATAAATTAGAATACATAAATAAGAATATATAAGAAGACGTAGATAAGAAGACATAAATAAGAAGACATATTTTTCATTAAACTACTATTAAACTATAAGAAAATAGACACAAGAGCCAAGATATTAATTGGTCAGTGAGCAAACCAATATAATTGTGTGTCCTCTAATTGTAAAGGTATGAAAACTCCTAATTCTTACAAACCATTGTGCAAAATAAAGTGGATCAAATGAGTATGGTTTATAGGAGTATAATAACAAAATCAACTTAGAAAAACTGAAAACAAAAGTGAATATATAAACTAAAGAGAAGAGTAGAAAAAAAAATAAGCAAATGATTTAATCTACATGACTATGTCTTGTGTAAATATTGCTACGCAAAAAAAAGTACCTTGATACAAAGCAAGCCATAAGTGACACAACAATCAAATTTCAATAGTGAGCTAAATATCCTGCATAGCATAAGCAAACTCAACATCATTGTGTTAGGTTAATGATATCGTAGTACCCATCAAATAAATAAAATATATTATTTAGGTTAATGGTTTGCATTGTAGTCCCGGTCAAATAAAGTATATTCTTTAGGAACATTGAAAGGAAAGAAATGGAAAATTTTGCATTTAAGCCAATTAATATATTTTTAAAAATGGGATAATAGCAATGTTGTAGAAAAAATACCTCTATTGGAGGATGTAATAATTCCCCAAAATACTGAGTCAATATGTTAGCAATCCCTAATAAAGAAAACCAAATGAAAATTAGCTCATGAGACTTTTCATGCTAAATGAAACCACATAACAGACGAGATTGATGGCTATATAGAGAGGTAAAGAGAAAAAGGCATAAAAAATACACTAAAAAGAAAGTAAAGTTGGGTATTTGCAGAATGGAAACAGATTTGGCACCTACAGTGCACATCAACCTAAGAGGTTACAATCAACCATCATCCATATGCTAGTACTACAACAGTAATACCATTTATAACGATGATGAAGATGTAAAACACGTAACACAATGAATTTTCATCTAGATAGAGTTGTATTACATTTTAATCTAGTAAAGTAAGAAAAAACTCACTGTATTCCCAAGCAAGGTTGCTCATGTAAGAAAGCTAAAGCTATCTTCAGAAAGTGCATTTGATTGCCGTGCATTTTCTGTTTTCTCTATTTCTTTCTTAACAGCCATCCTTCTTCCAAGATCAAAGACTTCCATACTCTATATGAACATCACTTTTTGGAGATATTGAGCAACCTATCAATATATCAATTCACTCACCTATCACATTTCCAAAAAACAATAAGAGAAACAACAAAATTGTTTGAATTAGAACAAATATGAAGAAGAAAAAAAAAGATTTGTGCATCACAATTTAAAAAAGGTATGGCAGTGAGGAACATAACATATTGATTCAAATGAGCTAAAAAAATATATTTAGAATCCATTACTCATGAAAAATGCCTAAATTCTTTATCTCAAAATCTATCATTCGTACTACCAAAATATTTCTCCAATCGATCTGAAAAGTCGATGCCTAAGAGAAATTACAAAAGTAATAATTAGAAAATAGAGATATAAATCAGTGTCAGAAGAAAACCTAGAAAATGAGATATTTCTTCATCATGATGGCGTGTCATTAGATGGGAAGGAAGAAAATTGAAGAGATAGCGGGAGAAGAACAAATGATGAGGAAATAGAAATAGAATGGAAAAAAGAAAGGTTTTGCATCAGAAGGAAACGTAGGAAAGGATTGCATCATAAAAATAGGACATTTTGTTATTATGGAAAGGATTGTATCATAAAAATAGGAAAGTACTGTTTTGATAAGCATGAGTGATTACGTTTAAGAGGAAGAGAAAGGAAACGATGGAAACGATTTTGGAGAAAGAGTAGGAAGAAGTTGTTTAAGATCAAGGAGAAATAGTAGGAGATAATGGTTAGGGTTTGGAGGAGGGGAATTAGGAGATATGGTTAGGTTTTGAAGGAGGGAAAAAATTTAGGGGAAGAAGTTGTTTAAGATCAAGGAGAAATAGTAGAAGATAATGGTTAGGGTTTGGAGGAGGGGAATTAGGAGATATTGTTAGGTTTTGAAGGAGGGAAAATTTTTAGGGGAAGAAGTTGTTTAAGATCAAGGAGAAATAGTAGGAGATAATGGATAGGGTTTGGAGGAGGGAAACTAGGAGATATGGTTAGGTTTTGAATGAGGGAAGAATTTTAGGTTAAAATATTAGGTTAAATTAGGGCAACAATGCTTTGTTTAGGAATAAGAGATTTTACCCTCTCGCTCTTATCCTACATCTATTCTTAACATTCATTCCAATTTTATCGGATGTCCCCAAAAGAATATGAATTGCGCCAATACACGTTCACATTTTTGCACACGGCAAAGACCTTTCAACATTTTAATGTCCCTACTTAAGTCACAAGCTTGCATTACCAAGCTCGGTCGACTGTTTCACATTGATAACCGTTAATTGGTATAATATTTTTTTTTAAAGATGGTATATTCAATCATAACCACTAAATGCATTATCAATTCTTTTTTTGAGATGAAATGCATTATCAATTTATTAATTGATATATTCAATTGGATATTAATTCACTAGCAACAACGGTAACCTTTCATCAATAATTTGTCATGTGTTCTTTGAGGAGAAAAAAAAATCAATAATTTGTCATGCATTATTCTATTTTCAACCTCATAGAAACCCTTGTTAATCCTTTCTTCTACATCCTTCTTTCTACTGCTACCTTCACTCATGTGTCCGTCTTTCTACTTTTTTTATTACGTTAACATTTTTAAATTATAAAAAGTGTTTTTTTATGAAATTTTGATCTTGATTTTTTTTAAAATCAAATTTTAATTTTGATTAAAAGTAAACCAAGACTAATTAATACTCATCCTTTAGATGGAAACTCAGTAGTCTTACGTCATTTTGAAAAAGTAAACCTTTATAAGTAATCTTAATATTCATTAACAGAAAAACATGTCACTGCATTTTATTTTGTCTCTTCACACTCCAACTTCAACGACAACCTATCTTAATCTCCTTCATCAATTCCAATCACCAAACACAAATAATATAATGTTTAATAGGTTTGGCCCACAAATACCAAACAATGAAGATTTTATGTTTTTACGATTTTCTCTCTTTTGTTTTTTGGTTACACGATTTTCTCTCTTTTTAATACATTGACAAAGTATGCATGATTTTTGCTTTGTGCTTAAATACAATATTTTTCTCATGAGTGGTATTTATTGTCCTCAAATGAGCACTACGTGTGATTTATTAAATCATATTTTAGCAATCACAACTAACCTGATGATGGATCATTTGTACATCATGCTATTAGTCATTAAATATTTTCATCATGGTCTAATTTATATCACCACAGACAACCCATTAACTAAATACAAGTATATGTATATTTGCCCAAAACTCATCAGCCTATGATATTTTGAAGAAAAAAAATTGTCAACCATGTATGTTGAAAGAACTATAACCAACCTCAATATAATACGATTTCCAAACATGCTCTAGGAAATAAGCATATTTAAAATTATCACTCAACCAAAACAATGGAAGCTCAAAAGTAACTAGATCAAATGTGTTGAAATTACACTTTTATTTTAAAACAGGGTCAGAATGACTAACAAGCCAAAATAACATGCAGCCTTAACCCCAATATTGCCACAAAAGCCATTAAAACATGGTTTTCTTTACTGATTTGAAGTTTAATTTGCTTCAAACTTATAACTGATAGTTCTTCTCATCAAGGTTACAACATTTTAACTAAATAAAAAACAAATCAACTATATTGAGAATCCATGATCAAATTTAACGAATAACATACACTAGGTTAAATAGACTCTTCAAAAGAGCATCAATAAATTGCTGTTGATTACAACTATTTTGAGACAGCTGTTTTTGATGCAAGAAATCCACAATTCCGTCAAATATGGAAGGTGGTTTTTAACCCACTTTAAATCCTTTTGGAAACTTGGATTTACTTCCAATGACTTCAAGTTACACAAAGAAGGACACTTAGTTGCAAATTATATGTATAAATAAATGTCAAATCAAGAAAATATTGAAAATTATATGTATAAAAGTTTAGGGTGTTACATACATCACAATCTCCTCAGTTGCACCCGCTTTTTCTCACCTTTCCATCTTAATAAGTGAATTTCTGGTCGTTAGACAACTTGATAAAAACAAAAAACTTCAAGTTCTTATCTTTATCAATGACAGAGAAGCAAAATTATATTGTCTTCATCACAAACATGAAATGGTTCGGAGTTAATCCACATTCCATTCCAACCAAAACCAACAGTGTTAAATGTCTTTCCTCATAGCCATCAATGCAACCCTTTCCCATGATCCCCAACAAAAAAAATCCAAGTAGCAAAGAATAACCCCCACTCTATTATAAGGAATGTTCTTAATATGACATAAATTGCATGGTTATAAAATATTTAGCAAACATAAATGAAAAGCTATCCTGAGATAAAATCGACCAGCACACATGAAGAGGATCTACACTAATTTAGTGCATTCAGCATTAAATTTAAAACATATGCATTCAAAAGACTACAACCTATCAAATTTAGCAATCAATACTACCCTGATAATGGATCATTAAAATTTAATCATGGTCCAATTTACCTATCACATACAATCCAATGAATAAATAAATAGGAGTACAAGCATATAGATATATTTGGCCACACACACTCATTTTTTTTAATAGAATTTTATTGATTTCCATGCATGTTTGAACGAGTGAATCACAACCTCAATCTAATAACATGTTTTCCAGGCAGTAGACATATTCCATGCCATGGTCAACTATAAAGAATAACACGCTAGCTAGGTTGGATAAACTCTTCATCAGGCACTAATAAATTGTTATGACGTTATCTTTAGCCAGCGATGAGTTTTGAAGTAAAAAGTCCACAATTCCATCAGGTATTGAAGGTGGTTCCAAACCTTCTTTAAATGCTCTTCGTAAATCGGCAGCTTCTTCGGGTGACTTCGCAGCAGCTTTCGTTAACATTGCATCTTTTAGTATGCAAGATAAACGGAAGCCAAGTGGTTGCATCTTTATTTCCACCGACTTCAAGTTACGTAAAGAAGGGAGCTTAACCTCGAATAAATCAGGAACTAAGGACAGAATCTAAGCAATAAGGAATTAAGGTGAATTAGTATCAGTTATGAAAGTTAATTGATTTAAGAAAAAAAAATTAGAAATAAATGTAAAATTTAAGTCTCAAATCATGCCAAGGTACCTGAAGAGTAATTGAAGAGACTTTCAATGATTTTACACCTGAAAGCTCTTGCAGCCAGTTGAATAGAACCATAGGAAGCTTCTCCATATCTGTGTCTATGCGTGCATATATATTGACTTCTTTAACAGAAGAAAGATTGCTTCCACGTATTTTCTGATGTGGAACCCCATAAAAAGTAAACTTACAAAGACTTGGGGTGGATAGCTCAATTTTGGCAATTTTAGATAAACTATAATGCATAGCAAAATTGACAAGAGTCTCACTTGATATTTTGATGATTTGTGTGTCCTTTAGCTTACAACCACGAATGACCAAACTCTTCAATTTGGTAAACGCTGAAAAGGGTTCAGCATAGCCGTTTTCGCCACCGTAAAAGGTGAAATTACTTAGATCCAACATTTCTAATGCAGGTAAATTCGATGAATTAGGAAATATTGTCCTACAACAAAAACTCATTCTAGGGTAAATCGAAAGGGTCAGAGATGTAAGATGCTGGCATGAAGAAACACATTGCATAATGATACCATTAATATCATGAACAAAGATTCTTAATTGTTGGAGTTTGGTTTTATGCAAATAAATATAATTTAAAATCTCTTGGAGGAATTGATGCTCCATTTTACTTATATGATCAAACTTAAAAGTGTGCAGTGCAGTTGTGTTATCACGGAGATTCAAGATTTTAGACGTGAATATTTCAAATTGCCTAATAGTGTAAAATCTTGAGGAATTCACTATAAGAGTTGAAATATGTTTCCAGATATCTTTCCATCTTGTAGACAAAACGCACGTTCGAACAACATCTTTCGTATTTAAAAATGATAAAATATGTAGAATAACATTGTCGGGTAAGTAGCTCAGCCTATCCTCAAATTCTTCATTATTCTCATTTTCTGCAATGTAATGGAACAAGGAGAAATTGAGTAACTATACAATGATCATTCAAGGCAAAGCAAAGTTGCAGGGTCGTTTCAACCACTAGGCCAATAAATTTTTTAAAAATGTCACATTTTATAGTTTAGAAAAAAATAGAAAAATGAAATTCAGTCATGGAATTAGGAATACCTTCCAATACTGGTTCTTGTTGAGTTGCTAATGACTGGTTCGGTGAGCTGAACTGGAAGGCTGCAGCAATCGGTAAAATCATGAGGAATACAAGTGAAGTCAACATTGTGCTTTCTCTAGGTTCAAAATATTCAATGGATTGTTGTAGTCAACATTGTTTAAAATGGTTATGTATATATAATAGTATAATGTATACATACGTTTTATTTTTCTCTTTCTTTGGACTCAATAGTCAATTCAATGGATTATACTAGAGTCAACATTTTCTAGAAAACTGTTATATATATATATATATATATATATATATATATATATATATATATAATATAATGTTATTTTACATATGGAAGAGTTTTGGTATATTCCTTTCTTTCTTTCTTTCTTTCTTTTGGTTCAATTCAATGGATCATTGGAGCCAACACTGTTTAAAAAAAATATATTCACATATGGAAGAGTTTTAGTACATTTGTTTTATTTTATTAGTACAACTATTAAGGTGATATGGTGGTGTCTCAGTCCAACTCTAAGACTAAAAAGGCATTTAGATACAAAGACCGTCTGCAAATATATTTACATTTATCTTCTTCAATGGATACTATTGGGGAACAAATCAAGGATCTCTCTGATTTAAAATTTGTCTTTTAGACCAAACTCTTGGAGTTAATACATATTTCTTAAAATAATAAATTAAAATTCATTTTATGAACCAATTTTTTTTTACTAAATGAACCAAGAATTATTTGTCACGTTTTGTATTTTTTGAAAAATTATTGGCTTAAAAACACTTTTCGTCCTTTAACTTTGCACGAGTTGTGATATTGGTCCCCTATTAAAAAAAACCACTTTTTCAGCCTTTTAAGTTTTTCCCTTTTGCAACCTTCTAGCCCCCGTAATTTTGAAACAAGTGTCTTTTTGTGTAATATTCTTTCTTCCAGTTTTACCCATTGCTTAATTAATTTTTACCATTTTATAGTCACCTGCCAATAAAAGCGGAAAGATAGACATGTTACGTCTGCGTCTTGTCACTGATATAATTAAATATATTAATTATCAACGTTGTATATTGAAATGTATGCAGTGGTTGACCGCGACAAGTATTTTACAACATTAGTGTCTGTCTTGACACTAGTATAATTAAATATATCTCATATCATTATTACTTCTACTTCCACACTAGTATTTTACCACACTCTTACAATTATACTTCTTCATCCACAAATCATAAACAAATACTTCATCTGGTCACATTTTTAAGTAAAAAACTTTCTTTTTTGAATTCAATGAATATCTAACGTATTTGGTCTATAATATATATCAAATATATTTGATATTCAATAAACTTAAAAAGTAAATTTTTGCTTATAAATGTGATCGAATGGAGTATGAATTTTAACTATTTTCGATATACATTCACCATCGATAACATGATTTTGTTGAAAAGTTATACTCCCTTTACCAAATTAGATGTCATTTTAACAAAATATGTTTATCCTAAATTATATGTCATTTCACACAATCACTGAAACATTAATGATTTTTGTCTAATTATGCCCTTATTCTTTATTACTTTAGTCTTGTATGTGACCAAAACCCGATCTTGATATTATCTCGGTTAATTTTAGGTCTGAAGTTGATCGAAAAGCCGATAAAATATGATGAAGTACGAGTCCAAAAAACTGAACAGTCTCAAAACAAAATTAAATTGGTCATAAGACAAGTCACTAATACATAAATAATTCTAAAAGATAAATAATCAAGATTTTTTTAATCATCGGACAACAACGACGTAATTCCTAAAACCAGAGAATATGCACTACTCACTAGCATAATATACCACTTGACTTAGTGTTCCAATAGCATAATTTCGAATCAATATTCCAGTAGTATATAGAAATAATACTAGGCGAGAACTCGTGAATAAATTAGAAAGTTCGAGAGAGTTTTGTAAGGGTTAAATAAGTTTTTCGACTTTATAAATATATTAAATTTTAATTTTAGTCCCTAAAAAATAAAATGAGATGTTTTTATCCTCATAAAATAATAGTTTCTTTTTTGCAAAGCCCCATAAATACTTATCCTATGAGAATCATACTTGTTTTATGATTTAATTTTTTTATCAACTAATTAATTAAAAATAATATAAATTTAGTTATTTTTCACATTGATGGGGCACCACAAGGACCGCGGGGATGGAAAAACTCCCCATAACGGAGAATGCGAACAGAATGGGTGGACAATTTAAGCGGTAGGATGAAGATAGGGGAAGTACTCCCTACCCCCACGTGTCTCATTGACATCCCTAATTCTAAACAAAAAATAAATAAATCCATATCAACATGGATATGGCGTCGGTCGATCTAACAAAGTTTTCTCTATACGTTACAACTTTATCAGATGTCTCCGAAGGGACCGATCTAACAAAGTTTTAGAAGTCAGTTATTTGCTATAGAGCATATTAGTATTTTACTATTTAACAAAGTTATTAACGTTTTTGATTTGATAAAATGAGTACTTGGGTTGAATTATAAGTCGTTTACATATATTGAGAAATATACTTAATTGATGACTTGAATGATACAGTTTTGTTAAAATAATACTCCATTTGAGATTAACAATTTCATATGTGTTGGCTCATAGAAAGTGATTAAAGAAAAGACATTACACAACTTGAGACAATGAATGTGCATGATGTCCCTAAACCTACAACAGAACGAAAAACATGTCCATCTATTGTTAACGTGAAAACATTATCCACAGAAAATCCACAGAATCAACTGAAAAAACTTTCAACTCCATCACATACACGTTGAAAAACAATCAGGTAATGATTAGAAAAAGACAATGGCTTATCTTGCAAAGGTAGGAAGTGCAGTGAAATCCAAAATGTATAGAACTAACACTGACAATAATGATGGAATGGAAACAAAGAATGGCTTTCAAGATCAATAATGATAGAAAAAAGACAAGTCACTTTCTAAGGTGATTTTAGAAGTATTACATAAAAGAAAGAAGAGCCATTGAAAAAAGAGCATGGAAATTGGTTTCAAATAGGGAAAGACAAGGTTAAGGATGTTGTTGCAAAATGTTGTGTTTATACAGGTGCAAGAATTAAACAAGAGTTATCAAAGAATAAAAATTATGTTGAAGAACACGTGGAACAAGTTGGTAGTGTTGTGGATCTATATTGCTAGTAATTGAACAAATGTGATAAAGATGATGCAATGTGGGAGTGGAAGAAAAGTTTTGACTGCAAATAAAATTGGGAATGGAAGTCTACATTAACTGATTTAGTGGTTTACTGGTTTAAGCCAGCTTTACTAGGTTTGAATCACCTTTGCAGATTTTTCAATTCACATAATAGATTGCAAAATGCTCTTTCATATGTATATTTATTTGTATATTATCCAAATGGTATAATAATTACAAGTCAGTTGAAGTTGATACAACTCACTTGCTAATACAATCATTATTTTCAATAGATTCGAGAGTCAATAATGAGATAAATATGAGATTTTAGAGAAGAAATAAAATATATGTGAGAGAGGTATCAGATATGAAATAAATTATAATATTTTATGCTAAAAAAAAAAAAGATAAATTCAATCTACAATGACCGCAATACACATCGCAACAACCGCAATCACAATGTCCGCACAAAAGCCATTAAATCATGGTTTTCTTTACGGATTTGAAGTTTAGGTTGCTTCAAAAATTTAAGTGATAGTTCTTCTCATCAAGATTACATCATTTGACTAAATAAAAATAAATAAACTATATTGAAAATCCATGATCAACTTCTAAATAGACGACTCTTCAAAGAGCACTAATAAATTGTTGTGATGACAACTTTTTCAGACGGCTAGTTTTGATGCAAGAAATCCACAATCCAGTAATCGAAGGTAATTGAAAACCTGCTTTAAATGTTTTTGGTAACTTTGCAGCATTTTGTATTTGATTTACTTCCAATGACTTAAAGTTACACAGAAGAAAACATAACCTCTAATAAACCAGGAAGTGATGAGAGAATCAACATAGTGAGGAATGAGATAGATCATCGTAGTCTACGACAGCTTAAACACTTCTTTCTTTTGCCCAAGGTTGTTAGTTTTAGATGCTTCCATCTCAAGCACAATCTCGTGGTCTTCAGACATGAGATTTCTACAATTCACCACAGTCTTCTTCCAACCCAATAAGTCTTCCACCACATTTGTTTTGTAACACTGAGTCTCTTCATTGTTGAACTTCATAGATTCAAACACATTGTAAGAAACATGCTCATTCTTGGACCTTAACATGAGCTTATCTTCAAGCAGTTGCTACGTTAGGTTGGCAATTCTCCACCTTATCTTCATTTGATGATCTATCATCCTAAATACTGAAAACATAAAATTATCAATTGTCACTGTGAAATCATTCAAAGGGAATAAAAAAAGCAAACAAACAAAAACAGAACATGAAAGATTCAAAAAACTGACAGTTGCATTTAACTATCAAACATTTTGTAAAAAAGTAATTCGCTATCAAGAGCACATGATCAATATTTCATGTGAAAGTACGTTAACACTGTGACATGAGTTGTATTGCTTAGTATTTGAAGGCGAAACTCCAATTACTTTTCCAAAGATAACAAGTTGTGGTCTGATTTACCGTATCATAAACAACCAAATACTAACTACCAGCATATATATATTTTCACAAAAAATTCATCAACCACTTATGAAGAAGCATTTATCAATCCAAATCTATAAAAATGTTTTCTAAGTAGACTTTAGGCAGTAAAAATATTTTCAAAGTACCACTCAACTAAAAGAAAGGAAACTCGAAATTAACTATAATGAAAGCGCCAAAGTTATGCTTTTATTTTTAAAACTGGATTATCGCGATTTGCAAGCATAACAAAACACATCAACCTAACTTCCAATATGAGAACTATAAAGCAAATCATATAGAAAATGCATGACCAAGTATAAAGAATATTGTATGTTAGATTGGATAAACTCTTCAACAAGACCTTATAATTTAAAAAAATATACACAATAACAATGACTTTATTAATAATTACCTGCTTAATCTTAAAAGTATTAGGGTACTCTTGTGATGTCAACTTTTACGGACGGTGAGTTTTGAAGCAAGAATGCAACTATTCCATCTGGTATGGGAGGTGGTTCCAAACTTTCTCTACATTGTTTTACTCCATCTGGTATGGGAGGTGGTTCCAAACGTTCTCTACGTTGTTTCGTTGACTTAGCAGCAATTTTCTTTAACATGACATTTTGCAATGCATAATATAATAGCGTATTGTCTGCAAGCGGTTCCAATTTTATTTCTATAGACTTTAAGTTGCACAAAGAAGGGAGCTTAACCTCTAATAAATCAGGAATGAAGGAGAGAATCTAAGCAACAAGGAATGAGGATGAATTAGGATCATTTAGGCAAGTCAATTAATTTTTAACAAAATTTAGAAATAAAATAAAGAATCTTAATCAAGAAGAAAGTAAAATAAAAAAACCTGAAAACATGACAAAGTACCTAAAGAGTAGTTGAAGAAACTGTCAATGATTTTACATTGGCAAGATCTTGCAGCCAACTGAGTAGAAGCATAGCAGGCTTCTCCAAATGAGAATGCATTTCTGCAGCAATATATACTTGTGTAACAGAAGAAAGACCACTCCCACATATTCTCTGATCAGGATGACCGGTATGAGTAAAGGTGGAAAGACTCGGAGTAAATAACTGAATTTTGTCAAAGCTATATGAATTGTCATGCATAGCTAAATTTACTAGTGTCTCACTTGATATCCTGAGGATTTGTGCATCCCTAACCGCACATGCATCAATGACCAAACTATTCAACTTGGTAAAGGCGGAAAAGGGCTCAGCACAATTGTCATCACCACCACAAAAGATAAATGCTTTTAAATTTAAGCTGGTCAATGCTGGCAAATTCAAAGAATTTGGAAATAGTGGTCTAGAAAAATTAATAAGACCAAGTTTAAGAGATGTAAGAGCCTGGCATGAAGAAATGCATCTCATAATGAGACTAGCTTCACCATAGCCAGAGATTTCTAACTTCTGGAGGTGGGTATTATGTGAGGAAACATAATTAAAAATCTTTTTAAGGATTCTAGGCTCAATACCACCTCTACAGTCAAGATGAAGGGTATCCAATGCAGCTGACTTTTTACGAAGACGAAGAGTCAAAATCTTAGACGCAAATTTAGCAAATTGCTCAACAGTATAAAATCTTTCGGAATGCAAAATAAGAGTTGGAATAGATTTCCAAAGATACTTCCACCTTTTGGACAAAACACAAGTTTGGACGGCATAGGTGGCGTCCAAAAATGACAAAATGTGAAGGAGAACGCCATCAGGTAAATTACTTAGTCTGTCTTCAATTTCTCCATTTTCAGCCTTTTTATCATTTTTAACCTCATAGATCCTTCTTCTCTTCATACTTCGAAGAATCATTCTCTCTTTGGGAATATCAGACATATTGCTTATTTCCTTTGTGAAGCAATGAAAATAAACAATAAATTTGATTTATATAGTGTAATACTACGAAACAAAAACAAATGAATAATTGTAAAGAGAGCTTTCAATTTTCATAAAAAATGTGAACCAGAAATACCTCTTGAGTGGTGATTTTGCTGTGGATTGAAATTTGAAACGGCAGAGACTCAATCAAAATGGATGGAAATATGTTCCATCATTTCTAGGGTTCGAGGAAATATTTGGTGCTTCTGTGAAACTTTTTTGTTGACAACAATAACCGGAAGTCAAATGATATCAATTGAGAGATGAAGAAGAAACATAACAAGCAAAACAAAATGATATCACTGTCTTGCGGCAACAACAACCATTTCTTAAATCCCCTAAAAAAAAAAAACCATTTCTCAAATGTTTAGTGGTATTTATACACCATTAGATTAGGGTTTGGGTGTGATGGGCTTTTATCTTTTTAGCCCAATAAAACCTTATTTGATAGTTGATTAAAAAAAAAACTTCAAATGAGAGAAGGAAAAGAATCGGTTAATCGGTCATTTGGTCCCCTAACAAATATATATATTTTTTTCATTTTGGACTCATAATTTCTAAAATGTCTCAGTCACTCAAATTGGTTCCGTTTTATTAATTTTAACTCCAAATATTTAAGGTGGACCAACATTATAGGTGATACGAGTCCGCAATTGCACGATTATCAAGTAGTAAAAGTATCGATACACAAGGAGTTGAAGTAATTACTAATCTAATTTTTAATTTTGATTAGCGGAAAAGAAATAAGTTTTTGAGAGTAATGTTTGTTTGATTAAAATTCATATTTAAAAAGCGTATTGAGATTGTTGTTTTCATCATAATGTCAAATTCTAAACATTCCTTATCTATTTCTCTATTTTATGCTAAATTCAATTCTAAAGACAATGCGTTCTTTGGTATTTTATGTTTCATTTCATAATACATAAATGTATCTCAATAATAATCAATTATAGTCTCATAGTTGATTATCATTGATACCCTTTTAAGTGCATCCTTATTATCCCAAGACTCGCAAAACTATTCTCAGGTTTTGTTTAACTTGCCTAATCTCATTTGATCCAATATAAAACTTCACCTTTCACTCTTTCATTTGATATTTGAGATATGATAACATAACAATATAAAATCCACCTTTCGGTCCTTCGTTTGATTTTTGTTCTTAGATTATACAATGATGAGATTAAATTAAAAATTCTTTGATTGGAACATATCTAGTGTTCTTGTACTACTATAAACATCCTAACGAATCAGTTTTGATGATGATGATGATTAGGTTTGATGTTGAACTTATATATATTTGTTTTTCTGGATTTTTTTTATGAACGCTTATGAAGTTAGTTTGAAGATGATGAAGAATGGGAAGAAGAAGATAAAGAAAGAGGGAAAAAATAGTTGGTGGTGGTGCACGATTAGATATAGTATAAAAACATGATCTAATGATTGTATTTTCAAAAAATTGATCAAACGATTTAAACTAAACAAATCAATTAGGTCTATGGTGTACCACCTACCATGTTGGTCCATCTTAGGCATTTGAGGTTAAAATTAACTAAATGAGACTAATTTGACTAACGGAGACATTTTTGAGGGACCAAAACGAACATTTTAGGAGTTATGAGACCAAAATGAAAACAAGAAATTAGTTATGAGACCAAATGACCAATTAAGCAAAAAAAATAGTTTATAAGTTAGACTGAAGTGTAAAATTACCGGGAACATATTTACCGAAAAGGAAATTGTTGTGCAGATATTCTGGCATCTTTGGGCCACGACCTGACTGTCACTACTCGGTATCATACCATGTCTTCTTCACCGTCAGTTGATTTTGCTAGGGACAGACATGGGCTGCCCAACATTAGATTTCCTTAGCCTTTTATGTTCTTTTGTTTGCTATTTCATTTTGTTTGCCGAGGGTTTTAGCCTAGTCCCTCCTCTTTGTATATATTTTCTTATTTTTTTAAATAATATTACGTATTGGGAAGTCGGTAGAGGATGAGAGTTTCTGTTAAGTGCCAACCTAGTTAGGATGTTTCAGACTCACCCTAATACCTAACCTTTCTTTTGGCCTGTAAAAAAAAAGTGTAAAATTAGAGATTGAAGTGCAACGTGATTCAACCTTTTCTTTTTTTCTCACTAAAATATATATTATATTATTTTTTTAATATTTATTAATTATCCGGTTGAACCGGTTCAAGTGTGGTTCAACCAGTTGAACCTTGAACCAAAAGTCTCACTAGTTCGTTCTCCAATCCAGTTTTTAAAACATTGTACGGGATTTTGGCTCGGGAATTAGGTTTTATTTTTAATGGATTGGACTCAACATTTTTTCAAAATGGTTTTCACTATTAACAATTGAGAATTTCTTTTCTACACCCCTGCTTGTATATCCTAAAATCCGAAAGAAAAAAAAAGTTTTAATCAGGTTTTTTTTCTTCTTCTATTTGGAACCCAAAATCCAAAGTAATATAAAAACTTAAGTTTAGTTTGTAACAAAACATAGAATTATTTAATTTGAGTATGTCATTTTTGAAAATCCGACATACTATGTCAATCCACTAAAAATTATATTTCATGTGAATGAATTTAAACAAGTTGTCTGATCTATAAAATAACGAGTTAATAAATCAAGATAATTAAATAAATTTCATTTTGATATTTAACGTATCATTATAGAGAATCTTATTATATATAATATCATGTTTAAATTCTAGTTGATAAGAATATATTTAAATACGTTAAAAAAATTAAAATTAATGTACGGTATGACAATGAGCTTAAGTTATTGAAATGGTTGGTAAATTTATGATTCATATTTACTTAAGCAGATTTATGGTAGGTTTAAAAGACTTTTTTATGTTTTGTAGTCTAGTCTTTTTAACTAAAACAACTTGTAAAGAAGCATCGACAACCTCTATTTAGAAAGAAAAAAATAAATTGGAGTGAGATTGATGTAGGCTAGACCTTACGATGATGTCGGTCCTTTTGATCTATTCTTACCCCTATTAATAATTTTAATATAATACGGACCTTTAACAAAAACAATAAAAAAAAAAATCATATTAATATGGATCTCCATATCTACAATGACTATAAAGGATATGCGTTATAAGTTTAAACCCAATTTACCTGTGAGTTTCTAGCTGCATGCATCTTGTGCGGCATTGCACTAAATAAAAAGAAGGTATATTTTTTTTTTTTTTGAGCAAAAAAGAAGGTATATTTAAAGTTTTGAACTTTAATTTCTGTATTTCTTTACAAAGTTTCCTAACGTGGTGAACTTGCCCTTAGGGTTGCCAATGTGTACATTATTTTTTTTGTTATTATGTTTATATATTAGTCAAATGACTGAATTTCAAGAGATGTCTGCTACATTGTGGCCAATATCATTTAGAAAATGTAACAGAAGTTCCTTTGATATCATTTTTTGTTTTGTTTTGCAAATGCATTTAGTCAACCGCTGAAACGCATGGCCAACTGTTTTGGTTTTGAAGGTAAGATTATCAAGAGTGTGGAAGTAGACTTGCGGCATCTTACATATTCGACTAACAAAATATTATCACGCAGCTAAAATAAGATACGAGAAAAGAGAAACAAAACATACATTATTTATGTATGAGGAACAGTTTTTTTGCTGTAGTTTTTATTTTTAAAAAACAATTTTGTCTGCACATTTTAAAATAAATAAAAACTAAAAACTATTTTTTTTGGGAGAGGAAAAACAAAAACTGCACATATATAACTGCCAGTAAGCTTGTCCTTTCAAAAATCCTTTTAAGTTTTATTTATTGATTTATAAATTTTATTAAAATTTACGTAGTGCCACATGTATAAAGTATGTACAGTCATCAAATGACACATGGAACCAATTGTGCCGTATCAACAATGAAATGGAGCCAATGACTTTTTAAAAAAAAACAAAAAAATTGTAAGGGAATATTTCAAAAAAAAATTGCAGGGATCAAAATCCAACCAAACCATATATCCAAGGATCATTTGCATATTTTAGCCAAAAATTAATAACTTGATTTGTCAACGATATTTACCTTCAAAATTTAAGTATGAATGGTATTATTTTGTTAAAAAAAAAAATCAGTAAAAATAATACAAGACAGTAGACTCATTCATTTTTATTTTCATTGAGATTCAATCAATTTTGTGAAGTTAAGATAAAATGTGAAATCTAATCTTGCTTCAAGGACCCTAACAATTTATCTTCCTTTGAGATTAATAATTTCATAGCCATCAATGCAACCCTTTCGCATGATCCCCAACAAAAAATCCAAGTTGCAAAGAATAATTAGTGAACATAAATGAAAAGCTATCCTGAGATAAAATTGAGGATTTTAAAACATGCATTCAAAAGACTACAACCTATTAAAATTAGCTATCAATACTACCTTATCACAGACAATCCAATAAATAAATAAACTCGCATTTATTCAAAAGAAATTTATTGATTTCCATGCATGTTTGAACGAGTGAATAACAACCTCAATCTAATAACATGTTTTCCAAATAGACACCAGGCAGTAGACATATCTCAACATCATTTAACTAAAAAACAAGCTAGCTAGCTAGGTTGGATAAACTCTTCATCATGCACTAATAAGTAGTTATATGATGTTAACTTTGGCCGTTGATGAGTTTTGAAGTAGAAAGTCAACAATTCCATCAGGTATTGAAGGTGGTTCCAAACCTGCTCCGAATGTTTTTCGTAAATCGGCAGCTTCTTCGGGTGACTTCGCAGCAGCTTTCTTTAACATGGTTTCTTTTAGTATGCAAGATAAAGAGAAGCTAAGTGGTTGCATCTTTATTTCCACCGACTTCAAGTTGTTACATAAAGAAGGGAGCTTAACCTCCAATAGATCAGGAACTAAGGACAGAATCTAAGCAATAAGGAATTAGGGTGAATTAGTATCAGTTATGAAAGTCAATTGATTTAAGAAAATAAATTAGAAATAAACTAAAGATTTATGTAAAATTAAAGTCTCAAATCATGCCAAGGTATACCTGAAGAGTAATTGAAGAGACTTTCAATGATTTTACACCTGAAAGCTCTTGCAGCCAGTTGAATAGAACCATAGGAAGCTTCTCCATATCTGGGTCTATGCGTGCATATATATTGACTTCTTTAACAGAAGAAAGATTGCTTCCACATATTTTCTGATGTGGAACCCCATAAAAAGTAAACTTACAAAGACTTGGGGTGGATAGCTCAATTTTGGCAATTTTAGATAAACTATAATGCATAGCAAAATTGACAAGAGTCTCACTTGATATTTTGATGATTTGTGTGTCCTTTAGCTTACAACCACGAATGACCAAACTCTTCAATTTGGTAAAGACCGAAAAGGGTTCAGCATAGCCGTTTTCGCCACCGTAAAAGGTGAAATTACTTAGATCCAACATTTCTAATACAGGTAAATTCAATGAATTAGGAAATATTGTGTGAGAACAAAAACTCATTCTAGGGTAAATCGAAAGTTTCAGAGACGTAAGATTCAGACATGAAGAAACACATTTCATAATGAGACCATTATCATTATGAACAAAGATTCTTAATTGTTGGAGTGTGGTATTATGGGAATAAACACAACTTAAAATCTTTTGGAGGAGTTGATGCTCCATTTTGCCGATATGATCAAAATCAAGAGAGTGCAGTGCAGTTGTGTTATCACGAAGAGTCATGATTTTAGACATGAATATTTCAAATTGCCTAACAGTGTCAAATTTTGAGGAATTGAATATAAGAGTAGGAATATGCTTCCATATATTTTTCCATCTTTTAGACAAAACGCAAGTTCGAACAACATCTTTAGTGTTTAAAAATGACAAAATATGAAGGATAACACTATCGGGTAAGTCGCTCAGCCTATCTTCGTATTCTTCATTATTCTCATTTTCTGCAATGTAATGGAACAAGGAGAAATTGAGTAACTATACAATGATCATTCAAGGCAAAGCAAAGTTGCAGGGTCGTTTCAACCACTAGGCCAATAAATTTTTTAAAAATGTCACATTTTATAGTTTAGAAAAAAAAATAGAAAAATGAAATTCAGTCATGGAATTAGGAATACCTTCCAATACTGGTTCTTGTTGAGTTGCTGATGACTGGTTCGGAGAGCTGAACTGGAAGGCTGCAGCAATCGGTAAAACCATGAGGAATACAAGTGAAGTCAACATTGTGCTTTCTCTAGCTAGATTCAATATTCAATGGATCGTTGGAGTGAACATTGTTGATAAAAAGGTTTTGTATATATAATAGTCACACATGAAAGAGTGTATTGATACATCCGTTTCTTTTTTTCTCTTTCTTTGGACTCAATAGTCAATTCAATGGATTACTGGAGTCAACATTTTCTAAGAAAACTGTTTTTTATATATATAATATAATGTTATTTCACATATGGAAGAGTTTTGGTCAATTCCTTTCTTTCTTTCTTTTTTTCTTTTGGTTCAATTCAATGGATCATCGGAGCCAACACTGTTTAAAAAATAATATTCAAGTAGGAAAGAGTTTTAGTACATTTGTTTTATTTTATTAGTACAACTATTAAGGTGATATGATGGTGTCTCAGACCGACTCTAAGATTAGAAAGACATTTAGATACAAAGACCGTCTGCAAATATATTTACATTTACCTCCTTTCAATAGATATTATTGGTATTGGGTCTCAAATCAAGGATATCTCTCTGAATTAAAATTTATCTTTTAGACCAAATTCTTGGAGTTAATACATATTTCTTAAAATATTAAATTAAAATTCATTTTATATATGAATCATTTTTTTTACTAAATGAACAAAGAATTATTTGTCACGTTTTGTATTTTATGAAAAATTGTTGGCTTAGACACACTTTTCGTCCCCTAACTTTGCACGAGTTGCGATATTGGTCCCTATTAAAAAAAAAACATTTTTCCAGCCTTCTAATTTTTTCCCTTTTGCAACCTTCTAGCCTCCGTAATTTTGAAACAAGTGTCTTTTGGTGTAATATTCTTTCTTTCAGTTTTACCCATTGCTTAATTAATTTTTACCGTTTTATAGTCATCTGCCAATAAAAGCAGAAAGATAGACATGTTACGTGTGCGTCTTGACTCTGGTATGATTAAATATATTAATGATCAAAGTTGTATATTGAAATGTATGCAGTGGTTGATTGCGACAAGTATTTTACAACATTAGTGTCTGTCTTGACACTAGTATAATTAAATATATCTCATATCATTATTGATTGTACAAAAGTTTACACCGCACTCATACAACTATACTTCTACTTCCACAAATCATAAAAATTACTTCCTCTAGTCACATTTATAAGTAAAAAACTATTTTATAAGTTCAATGAATATCTAACTGGTAAGTGTTCAAAAGTGATAATTTTCATGTGTTGGTTTAGGCACTTTTATCTATGGAAAAGCTCCAATTTGATGTAATTATGTCATTTATGCTTTATGTGCCTTACTCTACCCATTTGTGTAGGAAAATACAAGCAAGGACCAAGAAATCATAAAAAAATGCAAAAGCCAACTCGCCACAACGAAAAAAAGTCCAGAAAGTCCCAAGATTTTTAGCTTTCAACTGGCCAACAACGAGTTCACAACAAGACCAACTCGCCACAGTGAGTCCACAGCAAAAAAAGTCCATAAACTCCCAGGAACACATGCTTTCAACATGCTAGAAGCGAGTCAACTCGTCACAACGAGTCAGAAGCGAGCGAAAAAACTCCAGAGAGCACTGTTATATTAAAGGCCAACTCGCCAAAGCGAGTTAAAGCAACTTATGAAGGGTACGTGGCAGTCATCCTGTTGTGCAGTGTGGGACAACAAGGCAACTCACTACAACGAGTTCTCGCTATAGCGAGATTTCACTTTTCAGACTCCTTTAAATAGCTTTTTCTCTCATTTTTTGGGATAAGTTTTAATGTATTAGATACTTTTCTGGTTTTCTAGAGAGAGAAATGGCATTTTTAGCGGTAAATCGCTTTAAATAGCTTTCTGGTTTTCTATGAGAATATGTAGCTAAATCTACCCTTGTGGGTTTAGAGTTAGCTATTATGTAATCTATAGATAATTAAATATATGGATCTACCTATTTTACTTGATATTGTTATTATTCTTGTGTTTAATGCTTTATTTAAGATTTGAAATGTTATCGAAATGTACTTTTGAATCTAGGGTTAGAATAATAATCTATCAAAGCTTTTTTCTAGACACAGGGTGTAGGTTTTGATAATCACTTTGAAATCAAGAACTTAATGTTATTGGATCTTTTAATAGGTCGAGAAATCATCGATTGAACGATACAATTGAAATCACAACGTTATTTAAACATAAGTAATGTTGTTGAGTGATTGTGATAATATCGATTAAAAGCTAGAATCCGTTTATGTGATCATGAGATACATATGTAACGCTTGGTTGACGAACTCTAACCCTAAGCGTGATTGCCCTATCTCGTCTCTATTTATTTTAATGTAAATTAGTTAGAGTAGTTTATAGACAAACAAATATTGAAACCATAAACTTGAGATGATAATTGACATTGAACGGCTTATGGTATACGCTAGTCCATGTGGAGACGATACAAAGATACTTACCTCTAGAGAGAAATAAGATGTACAAAAATCTTACACCACTAACGTATTTGGTCTATAATATATACCAAATATATTTGATATTCAATGAACCTAAAAAGTATTTTTTTTCTTCTTATAAATGTGACTAGAGAGAGTATGAATTTTAACTATTTTCGATATTCATTCACCGCCAATAACATGATTTTGTCGAAAAGTTATACTCCCTCTATCCCAAATTAGATGTCATTTTAACAAAATATGTTTATCTTAAATTATATGTCATTTCACACAATCACCCAAAACATTAATGATTTGTTTTGGTCTAATTATGCCCTTATTCTTTCAATTCCATTAATGAAAGATATTTTTGTAAAGTGACTCATATTTTCTCTTCTCTATAAAACAATAATTACAATTTTTTTTTGATACAAAATGACAAAGACATATTTTTGTAGTCACCAACCACAATGTCACTCAAGTGCTACCCTCACAAGTGGATATGTCGGGGGTTCAAACCCCGGTCATGGTGTTCGGCCGAACAATAATTACATTTCTTAATTTATATGAAATTGTTAAAGTGACATATCATTTGATACGGAGAGAGTATTGTGAAAGGTCAATGAGTGTGATTTAGAAGGGGTTAATTTATATTTTGTCATGGTTTGTGGGTAGGGGTATAATTAATAGTCATATTGGGTAAATTTTTGTATTAATAATTAGGGTGAAACTAAGATTGATTGACCTAGTTTTTCATGGTCTTGTCTTGTATGTGACCAAAACCCAATCTTGATATCTTGATATTAGCTCGGTTAATTTTAGGTCTGAAGTTGATCCAAAAACCGATAAAATTCGATGAAGTACGAGTCTAAAAAAACTGAACAGTCTCAAAACAAGATTAAATTGGTCCTAAGACAAGTCACCAACACATAAATAATTTAAAAAAAGAAAAGAAATAATCAATATTTTTTTAATCATCGGACAACAACGACATAATTCCTAAAATCAGAAAATATTCACTACTCACTAGCATAATATACCACTTGACTTAGTGTTCCAATAGCATAATTTCAAATCAATATTCTAGCAGTATATACAAATAATACTAGGCGAGAACTCGTGAATAAATTAGAAAGTTTGAGAGAGTTTTATAAAGGTTAAATAAATTTTTGTCTCTAAATATATTAAATTTTAGTTTTAGTTTTTAAAAAATAAAATGAGATGTTTTATCCTTGTAAAATAATAGTTTCTTTTTTGCAAAGCCCCATAAATACTTATTTTATGAGAATCATACGTGTTTTATGTTAAATTTTATTTTATTTTATTAACTAATTGATTAAAAATAATAGAAATTTATTTATTTTTCACATTGATGGAGCTCCACAAAGACCGCAGAGATGGAGACGAGGAGAAAAAACTTCCTGTAACGGAGAATGGGAACAAAATGGGTTGACAATTTGAGCGGTAGGATGAAGATAGGGGAAGTACTCCCTACCCCCACCGTGTCCCATTGACATCCATAATTTTAAACAAAAAATAAATAATCCCTCAAAAAAAACAAAAATAAAAATAAAAATCCATATCAACATGGATCTGCGGTGGGCTAAAGGGATATGGACTAAAAGTAATTTATTTAGCATTTTTCTTTAATAAATTATAAATTATCTTATTACCAAAAAAAAAATTATAAATTATCTCATAAAATATTACTTATTTTGAAAATGGAACCAACTTATACATAGTTGATTACTTCTTTTAAACGTGTGACCCGTTAGTTGCTCAGGAGAGAGTCCTTATACAGTTGTTTGTTACTTTTATTTTTTTTGTTAAAAACTCGGTATAGTTGTTTGTTACTTAATAGGGACTCTTTTTTCCTTCCTCTAATGGGGTCCTTAACCGAAAGTGCTCCTTATTAAGTAAGGAACCCCCATTGAATAGGCTCTTACTCGGGAGTTTCTAGCTGCAATGCTGCACATATCTTCTGCAGTTTTGCACTGAATAAAAAAATAGGTGCATTTGAAGTCTTGCCCTTTAATTTCTTTACCAAGCTTCCTAATGTTAGTGTAACAATAAACTTACCCTTAGAGTTGCCATTGTATGCATTTTTGTTATTGTGTTCATATTATTCTAAAAACACTGAATTAAATTTAACAGAAGTTCCTTTTACATCAGATTTTTTTTTACGTATCAGATTTTCATTCAGTAGTTGAATGTGTTTATTCAACCACTGAAATTAATCGGAACATAGCCACTAACCCAGCCAAAACATTAGGTCTGGAGGAGAAGGCATAGCAATGTAAGGCCAATTATATTGGAGGAAGATTCTCAGGAGCAAGGAAGCAGACATGAGGCATATACTCTTCCCAATTATCAAACCAAAGATACTGATCTAAGTGGTGCTGGTATGTAGGTCGATTTAACAAAGTTTCAGAATTAAGTTTTTTGCTATAGAGTATTACAATTTACCTAGGAAATTTACATACGAATAATAAATGTTTTGTTAATACAATGTGGAACTGATACAAGACAAGAGACTCATCATTCATTTTTATCTGCATTGAGATTCAATCAAATGTGAAATGTAATCTTGCTTCTGTGCCCCAAACAATTTATCTGCCATTGAGATTTTAATAATTTCATGTGCTGGCTCATAGAAAGTGATTAAATAAAAGACATTACACCACTTGACACTGAATATCTTCTTTCTGCAAGAAGCCATGATCAGTTTGTTGACACTGGAAGCATCACAACCACCATCGAAAAACAACCTGGTTATGAAGAATCAGTGGACTGGAGCAACAATCAAAACACAAAAGTTACACAAAAGAAATTGAAATCTCATTAGCAACCATTGATAAAACTCTCCCTCCTGAAATTCATGAAGCTTCTAAGCTTGGTAATGATGAAGAGGATCAGCAACAACCAACAGAAAAGTGAGAATGCTTCTGATATAGCAGGGTCCACTACAGAACATGGAAAGAACTTTGCTTACTCTCTTACTGAGAAATTAGCTCCAGTTTATGGAAGTCTACATTTACTGGTTTAAGTTAACTTGCTAGTTTTCTGATTTACTGGTTTACTAGTTTCTAGTTAGTGACTGTTTAAGTCAACTTTACTAGCTTTAAATCACCTATGCAGATTTTTGAATTATGACAATGATACTTAAATGTAAAACAGATTACATAATAGATTGCAAGACGATCTTTAACATATATTATCCAAATTGCATAATAAGTACAAGTCACTTGTTAATACGACCAGTTGACCATTAATGACAATAGATGATTACATAGAACAAGACTAGTTTGATACAAGTTGGTGGTACAAGACACTACTGGTTATGATCCAATAAAATTTCGAGATTTTGTCAATCACTCTAATGGTATTTTGTCTTGATTCTTGGTTCATTCTTTTCTTGACTGCATCAGCATGCCATAAACACCCTCGTGGTTCACTTCAACTATTTCCCATAACCTGTAAAAGGAATATGTCAACAAAAGAAGAAGAAAAAAAAACTATCTCAAACTTGTTTGTATCATGACAAGGATTGACAGCATTTAGAAATAAATATAATAAGAATATGGCATGATTTCTCCCACTTAATTAATTGAAATGATAAATTGAAGTGTGTTTAATATATTGACAGCATAAGGTTACTGCAATTGATAAAAATGCAATTTAATCATGTTTGAATCAATATTGAAAAGTTTCAACATTACTCTCTATCCTCCTAGTTGAGGAATCGACTAAGAGGGAGCTTTTTAATAGTGCTCATACCCCAAGAGAAATTAGAAGAGTATTAAGATCAAAGGAACTAAACCATGAATAACTAACTCTAGCATGAAAAACAATGACACCAATTTCAGCATGAAAAACAAAAGGAACTAAAGTATATATATAAATAAAATAAAAAATATCTCTTCCCACCATTGATGTTGCTGGAATGACTCGACCCACTACTACAACATTAACCTTCAATCCACAAAACAGCATAAAAAAGTACATGATTACATGAGAGTGGAATGGGGCTGATCGTTTGAGGTGGTCCAGAGGAGGAACACTGGAAAATGAACAAAAACAATGCAGACAAGAACTGGTCTTGTGAAGTGGTTCAACAGCGGCATGGGGCTGGTAGAACATTGTGTGTGCGGCTGAATGGCAGAAACGATGAAAGCTATGTAAATTCTTCTTCAACCACTGTGGTTCTCACATGGATGAGTAACCGAGTAAGGAGAAGGAAGAAGACATTCCCTCAGAAATTGTTATGGTCAATTGTTTCTAATATTACTTTTTAATTTAATATGATAGGAATTGTGTTAGAATTAAGTAAATCCCCCAAGTGTCTTTTTCTCAGCTACTCTCGTCTACAGAAAGGTTATCAATGCTATTCCTCAAATCTCCGGTATTACATTGTCTCTGCAGATTGCAGCTTCTATGAGGCTCATTACTTATTTCCATGAAGACAAGACATGGACATGCGACTATTAAGTCAAACAAACTTGAAAGTTTGATTGCTGACTTTGATATACAGAAATTACAGAATCTTTCAAATTGCATGGTTAGAGAATATTGGGAGAACAAGAAAACCTTTCCTGAGATGAAAGCCACAATACACATAAAGTGAACCTAAACTAACTCAGTGCATTCAATATTTTAACTCAAATATGCACCCTTGAAAATAATGAACACTCATAGGTCAGTTACGGAGTTGATACAAGTAAATCTTTATAGATAATATTCATAAGCATTATCAGGAAAAACATACCATCAGATACAGATTCTGATTTTTTTTTTTTTTTTTTTTTGTATCTTCACACTCCAAAACCTTTACAGCCTATCATAGTCTCCTTCATCAGTTTCAACCACCAGACACAAACCATATAATATAATAATTATTAATAGGATTGGCCATCAACTACTAGAAAAAAGAAGATTTTATGTTTTTACCACTTTCTTTCTCTTTATGACTAAGCATGCATGAGACACATTTGCATGATTTTTGTTTTACATTTACATGCAATATGTTTCTCAGGGGGTGATATTTATTGTGTTCAAGTGAGCACTATCTGGTTTCTCAAATCATATTTTAGCAATCAACATTAACCTGATGTTTGGTTATTAATACCATGTAAGTACTTAGTAGTCCTTCATTCTTTTCAACATGGTCCTCTAGTAGTCCTTAAATATTTTCCATGAGGTCCAATTTACCTTATCACAAACAACCCAATGACTAAAATACAACTAACTATTCAAGCAACCAGATATCTACACAGAAATTCATCTACCTCTTAAATTTCAAAAAAGCTTATTGACTATCACGCATGTTTGAAAGAGCAATTAGCAACCTTAATCTACTGTATTTTCCAACATATCACTCAATTAGGCAGCAGACATATTTCAAAAGAATAACTCAATTAAAACAAGGGAAATGCAATACTGACTAAATCAAGAGTTTTGAAATGACACTTTTATTTTGAAATTGGATCAGAATGACTTGCATACAAAAAAAATACAGCCCAAAAACTCCAAATATGGAAACAGAGGGCACTAAAACATAGGCCTCTTTAAGAGTTTCAAGATTACTTTGCTATTTTTGATCGGCAGTTCTCATCAAGGTTGGGCCATTTGACTAAACAAATCACAAATAAACTATATAGTAAAGCCATAATCAGTTATAAAGAAGAACGTACATTAGGTTGGATAAACTCTTCAACAAGCACTAATAAATTGTTGTGATATCAACTTTTGCAGACGGCGAGTTTTGAAGCAAGAAGTTGACTATTCCATCAGGTATGGAAGGTGGTTCCCAACCTGCTTTAAATGCTTTTCGTACCTTTGCAGCTTCTTTACGTGACTTGGCAATAGCTCTCTTTAACATGGCATCTTTCAATATGAAGGGTAATCCCAGTTGAACTTCAGGTGGTTCCAATTTTATTTCCATTGACTTCAAGTTACCCAAAGAAGGAAGCTCAACCTCCAATAAATCAGGAACTAAGGAGAGAATCTAAGCAACGGGGAATGAGGATAAATTACAAGTCAATTGGTTGGTTTTAAACAAAATTTAGAAATAAAATAAAGAATCTTAAGAAAAAAGAAAAATTAAAGCCTTAAAACATGACAAGGTACCTGCAGAGTAGTTGAAGAAACAATCAATGATTTTACATTGGTAAACTGTAGCAGCCAGTTGAATAGAACCATAGGAGCTTTATCATCGATGGAATACATTAGTGCATCAATATTCACTTGTCTAACAGAAGAAAGACTGGTCCCGCATATTTTATGAAAAGGTCTACCGATAAAAGTAAAGGTACAAAGACTTGGAGTAAACAGCTCGATTTTGGAAAATTTTGATGAAATACCATGCATAGCTAAATTGACAAGTGTCTCACTTGATATGTTCAGGATTTGAGCATCCTTTAGCTCACAACAACCAATGTCCAAACTTTTCAACTTGGTAAAGGCAGAAAAGGGCTCAGCATAACCGTTTTCACCACCACAAAAGGCAAAATTTGATAGACATAAGTTGGTCAATTCCGGTAAATTCAAAGACATTGGAAATAATATTCTAGAATTACTACAACCAATACCACCTCTAGGGGAAATTGAAAGTCTAAGAGATGTAAGAGCCTGACATGAAGAAACACATCGCATAATGAGACAAGTCTCACCCTGTAGAGATATCCCTAATTCCTCGAGGTGGGTATTATGAGAATAAACATAGTTTAAAATCTTGTTAAGGAGCTGAGGCTCAATATTGCCAGTACGATCAACATCAAGAACACGCAATGCAGTTGAGGTATCACGAAGAGTCAAAATCTTAGACACAAACATGGCAAAATGCTTAACGGTGGAAAATCTTGAAGAATGCAATATAAGAGTTTAAATACGTTTCCAGAGATGTTCCCATCTCTTTGACAAAACACAAGTTCTGACAACATGTTTGGTATTCAAGAATGACAAAATGTGAAGGATAACACCATCAGGTAAGTCACTCAATCTGTCTTCATTTTCACCATTTTCAACCTCATAGACCCTTCTTTTCTTCGTCTTTCGACAAACCCTGCTCTCTTCGAGAAAAACAGAGATATTCCCAATTTCCTTTTTGGGAAGCATTGAAAAAGGAACAACAAAATGGAAGTATACTCTGCATTATAAGGGAACAAGAAACCAATGAATTTCAATTAGAAAAATCAAAATGGCGTTCGATTGAAACGAAGAAAAACCTAGAAAGTATTTTGAAGTCTGAAACGAAGAGAAATACCTTGTTGTTGAGTTGTGAATTCTGTGATTTCTAGGGTTCGTTTTGTTTAATCTTGTGCGATTGGGAATTTACAACTTCGAGAGAGTCAAATTTTGTTTGTTTTTTTTTTTCTTTCTTGTTGAATGGACTGGACTCAACTTCTTTTTAAAATGTTTTTCACTATTAACAATTGAAAGTTTCTTTTCAGCCCCCTCAAACTGTTCATGCACCCTACTTTCTGATCCTAAAATCCAAAAAAATAAATAATGTCTTAACAATATAGGTGAAGATGAGTGTTGGAAAGAAAATGTTTCTACCCATAGTCTTATATGGATATACGATTGACCAACTATTTGCATGAATTAAGTCTAGTGTTTCGAAAAAATAAAGACTTAGGTCTAGCCTATAACAAATCATAGGCTTGCTTTCATTTTGATTATATCATTTTTTTAAAACCTTATATGGTTTGTTGTTAATCCACTTAAAACTATATTTCATGTGAATGAATTTAATGTAGTTTGGTATAGACTAACGAGTTAATAAATCAACAAAATTAAGTTCCGTTTTAATAGTTAACATAAGATTGTAGAGAACTTGAATATATAAAATATCATATTTGAATGTTAGTTAATAAGAAGATATTTAAATATGTAAAAAAAAAAACATTAATGTATGTTTTTCTAGGGAACGTTAATGTATGTTATTGAGTTTAAATTAATGAAATGGTTAGCAAATTTATAATTCAAACTCCCTTAAAGTATATTATCTTGTATGCATAAAAGACATTTTTTTTAATGATTTGTAGTCTAGCCTTTTTATTTAAAACGACAAGTAAATAGATTGTTAATAAAACCTTAAGTAATTTATACTTCGTATTATCACATCAAATTGATTGTTAATATGAACTGACCAAGAATTATTACACCAAGCCTAAAGAATCGAACTTGGGTTTTCATAAACAAAATGAGAATAAACACGGTGTACTCTTTGTCAAAAGTTATATTAAAGAAAACCTTGTATAACAAGGATCAGAAAACAAATCTATAGCACAAAAACAAAAGTCATTGATAAATGAGGTTCAGTAGCAACTAAATCATTCATGAAGGCACCCAAAACCAAAAGACAAGCACACATTACACAGACAATTTGCAGCTTATAATATTTGTACAGTGCAATTTAGTATCCGAAACATATTACAATTTGGGCCACTTATCTGATATCTTAAAAGAAAGGTTCACAAAGAAGGCATTGTAACAAGGAAATATCAGAACTTTTCACTGCCCATTATCTAGAAGCGGAGAGTTGTTGTTATGTTGGTGCTTATCCGCTTTATCTTCATTTGATTATTAATCATCCTAAAGGCAGAAAAAGAAACACTGTCAGTTGTCACTCCAAAATCAATCATATGAAAAAAGTTAACAGCAGGTATAGAAAAAGCAAGCAAACCCACAATAATTGAGGTTTATTGCTCATCCAACCCATTGAAAATGCAGGATCTTACCGGAAGCTAGCTTTCCGTAATGTATTTTGACAAATTTGAGCAATCACCATAAATGAATATGAAAGATTCAAAACTGCTAAAAAGATAAATAACTGCCTACTGCCCACATTAACTCTGTCCCCTACTCTTATAAATATTCTTTAAACGAGGCCAAACAGGTTTCTACAATAATCTAATAGGCTATATCATTCTCAAATATCACAAAAATAGAAATCTCCACATGAAAACAACAAATAGCACCCAAAAAATTTAGTAACAGAAATTCAAAGGGGATACGTCAAAATCAAAATGCATGTGACGAATGTTACCTTTTCAGCACGACAGAGATGAAGATTGGGAGGTGTTGATGAGGCAGGCGCGGCGGCAGAAGCAGACTCAGCAGCATGAACAGGTGCAGCAGAGGAGGCAGGCACGGCGAATTGCGAATGACAGTTGATAACTTTCGCACCCTTTTATGGCTGTTTCATTTAAAATTTTCTAAGCTTAGATTCTCAAAAAAAAAAAATTATCACATTCAGTTTCCTTATGATTTATAAATAACTACCTGCTTAAGATTAAAACAACCCGGGTGATTTGTTGTGATATTAACTTCGGCCAATGGCGAATTTTGTCGCAAGAAGTCAACTATTCCATCAGGTATGGGAGGTGGTTCCAGACGTGCTTTAAAAGCCTTTCTTAACTTGGCAGCTTCTTTACGTGACTTGGCAGCAGCTTTCTTTAACATGGCCTCTTTCACCAGGTTGGGTACTGCCATTTGAGTAATAGAGGTTTCCAGTTTTATTTCCATAGACTTCAAGTTACCCAAAGAAGGCAGCTTAACCTCTAGTAAATCAGGAATTAACGAGAGAATCTAAACAATTAGGAATGAAAGTGAATTAGGATAGTTTATGAAAATCGAGTGATTCTAAACAAAATTTAAAAATAAAGCTTGAAAACATGTAGTGAATTAGGATAGTTTATGAAAATCGAGTGATTCTAAACAAAATTTAACAATAAAGCTTGAAAACATGTAAACGTACCCGAAGAGTAGTTGAAGAGACCATCAATGATTTTACATTGGCAAGGTTTAGCAGCCAGTCGAATAGAATCATAGGAGGCTCATCCCATCCTGAAAACATTTCTGCTTTAATCTTTACTTGTTTGACAGAAGAAAGACCACTCCCACATATTTTCTGAACAGGAGTGCCGGTAAAAGTAAAGGTGCAAAGACTTGGAGCAAATAACTCAATTTTGGCAAAGTCGCCTGAAATATTACGCATATCAAAATTGACAAGTGTCTCGCTTGATATCCTGAGGATTTGTGCATCCCTTACCTTACAGCTACGAATGACCAAACTATTCAACTTGTTAAAGGCCAAAAAGGGCTCAGCACAACCGTTTTCACCACCACAAAAGTCAAAATTTGTTAGATCTAACCTGGTTAATGCTGGCAAATTTAAAGATTTTGGAAATGATATTCCAGAATTACTACCAATACTATCTTTAGGGTAAATTGAAAGCATCAGAGAAGTAAGAGCCCGACATGAAGAAACACAGCTCATAATGAGACCACTATCACCATTGACAGAGATTCCTAATTCCTGGAGGTGGGTATTATGGGAGGAAACATAGTTTAAAATCTTTTTAAGGAGTTGAGGCTCAATGTTACCATGACGGTCAATATCAAGAGCGTGCAGCGCAGTTGAGGTATCACGAAGAGTCAAAATCTTAGAAACAAACATGGCAAATTGCTTAACAGTGGAAAATCTTGATGCATACAAAGTAAGAGTTGGAATACGTTTCCAGAGATGTTCCCATCTCTTGGACAAAACAGAAGTTCTGACAACATGTTTGGTATTCAAAAATGACAAAATGTGAAGAATAACACCGTCCGGTAAGTCACTTAATATGTCTTCACTTTCTTCGTTACTTTGATTCTCACATTTACTTCTTTTATTCATCTTTTCTAGAATCATGCTTTCTTCGTTAGAACTATACAGGCGCTTCATTGACATTTTGTGTTCGAGATAATCAGACATTCTCCTCATTTTCTGTTCGTTAGGCATATAAAGTAAAATTAATTGCAATCATATTAAGCAAAATGAGCAATTATAAAGCCAGATTCTAGCGAAAACCTAGAAAGTATTTTGAAGTCGATGGATAATAATTTGGGGAAAATGCAGAAAAATGAAATTGAATTGGCAAATGTAAAGAAAATACCTCGCCGTCGAGCTGTAACTTCTCCGATGGATCGGAACGCCGCAGCAAGAACTCACACAAAATGGATTGAAAGGTGTAAATCAATTATGCTTTCTAGGGTTCCTTGTTTTGATTTTGAGTGAAGGAATATTTATTTCGCGAGGGGGAAAATTGGTGCCAAGTGGGATTGAAATGTTTGTGGAGGGAGTGGTTTGACTTTTACTTTTCTTTTTCTTTATAAATGTCACGGATTTTGTTTTGAATTTCTCTTAAATTTTTCTTAGACTCTTTTTTTTTTTTTTTAAGAATTTTCTAGTGCACGTAATAGCAAGACATATCCTGGTTCAATTTGTTGTTTGGTGCATCAATAAGAAATGATAACTTAAACTTATTTCTTATCCTATGATACTCACCCTTTGTTATCGTTATCCTTAGTTTTTGGTGGGTTAGAATTATCCTATCATGATTAGCACTAAAATGTTTACATCGACCTCTACCTGTTCCTCCATAACTCTTCAACGCCATCTCTTCTATTTGATACAGATCCGACCCCAATCCCAACCTACAATCATTTTTTCCTCAATTTGCTTAATTTTTTGTTTTTTTTCTTGATTATCTATTTTGTACTCAAGTTAAATTTGAAAAGGGATGAAACAAAGAGTTTAAGAATTTCGTATTATTATCTTCAACAAAGACAACTATTTTTTTTTAATTGAAGAAACCATGATTTTTTTTAATTGAACTTTAAGAATGAAGATGATGACATCCCTAAAATAAGGAAGAAGACTATTGTCAATGTTTTTTATAACTTTGTGTAATTAATAATAGCTTAATTACATTTAATTAGAATTAATTACAATGGTAATTATGTCATTTAATTGTGACATATATGATATTATATTTGTTATAATGTGTGCATCAAACATGTGATAGGATAAATGTTATCATGTTTATATCATTTTCTATCTTTATCCAATTTCATATCATATCATATCTCTATCATATCATGTGCACCAAACAGACCCTTAGTTTTTATCTAAGTAATTCATGTGTATTATTTGAAATTTTAAATTTCTTTTTCGGTAATGTGTAAGTGTAACATATGATTTTTTTATTTTTTTTAGGGAAATGTAACATATGATAAGAATCTCACATATGATAAGAATCTCTTTTTAAAACAAGTACGTAAATTAAATATATATTTTATATATTTTTTAACGTTTAAAAACTTACATTTAATTGATATTTTATTAAACAATTATAATTTGTTTTTTTCGATATATTCATATAATATTCCAAACGTTCTTGCAAAATTGATTCTGACATATTTTTTGCTCTCGTGTAGAATTAATTATGCCACAAAAATTTATTCTAATTGACGATAGGAATTTGAGCTTTTGATTTTAGAATTAATTTTTAACATTTAAACTTATTCTTCGGCACACTTGTACAAGAATGTATTCAAACCTAAATTATTTTATCTTAACCTCATTTTAAGTCATAATCAATTTTACAAAAAAAATTCACTCAAAATCAATTTTTGTCGATGCAGAACCAAACACACTTAAACTACATACAAAACCGCGGTTGTATCGTCGTTGCTGGTTTATGGCCTCGGTCGCACCCTTCGTCGAAGGGAGGCTACAACAACCACACAAGTAAGATAGACATCACACTCTTATCTAAAACCTCAAGACAATGAGTTTATGGGTCGAGATGTTCAACATTTACTATTTTATCTGATGTGGGACATATAACTCACGCTTGCACACAACAACACAACTATGGAACTAAACATGTCACACTTGCTACATTCTACTGTGTAGCATCAATGTGGCCATGTGGGCACAACCCGCCCTTCTACGACGAAGAAGAGTTATAGAGAGCTACACTATCATGTGCTAGACGCCACGACAAAAGCAAATACAAGTACCTCACAAGGAATAAAAAAGACACCAGACTAAAAAATAATAATTAAATAATAATTAAATCAAACACCTCCAACTAAAGAATTCCCTAGACATAAGTTCTCAAGAGAAACAAGGGAATCAGAAGGACCCCTGGCCCTGACTGATATGCGCCGTTTTTATCAGAGAAACACACCTAGTACCAAAATATTTGACTCGGCTTCTCCCATCACCCTTCCAACAGACTCACCTGAACCTAGACACGTTACTCTAGCCTACCAAGTTACCAACAAAACCACTAAACAATCACTTAATTTTCTATCCAACACCAATAATAACTTGAAACGCTGCACTTTGCATTCATACTGGCCCTTAGCCTCCTACGATTTCAACAATAACGCCTAGTATCACCTGACGAATATCTTCTTTTATGAAACAATCAAAATGGCCCCACGCATACAAACACACCATATCACACCGACTAGCCACAAACTCCACCTGATGAGTTCATTTCTCTGTTTACATGCACAAACTCCACCTGATGCAGTGCTGCCAAGCAATTGACCATGGACAATCCTCACTCCTCTCAACCCAACTAAGGGCCACTTGTGAGTCGAACTCTACCGTCAACTTCCTCTCTTGAAGCCTCCTCTTCAAAATGTTTAGAAATGTTTGGCGCATTATTATGCATAGCACTAATTAGCATCAACGACAACTGGGCAGTCGAAAAAAGCCCCGTGGGTAATATTTTATTTGCCGATGGCAATACTGCCGCTAAACCATTATTGTCATTTCTAGAACCACAACAACAGATGACAGGCAAATAAACACAATTATAAGCAAAATTGTATCAACAAAATGAGAATAAACGCAATGTAGTCTTCCATACAAGATCATAGCACAACATCAAAAGTCATCGATAAACAAGGTCTAGTAGCAACAAACTGCTACATGAAGGCTCCGAACAACAAAAGACAAGGACATATTACACATACAATATGCAGCGTATATGTTTTTTGTATACTGCAATTTAGTATCCAAGACATACTCCGGAACAGTACCTAAATAAGTATATTAAAATTTGGCTTTAAAATTGGAGACTACCAGTTAGATGAACTCATGGACCTCAGATGAAGAGTTCATGTGATCGACCAAATGCTTGTCAAATCAAACATGTTTTAGTAAAGTCAGCCACACTGATATTTTTCAGTCACTTATCTGATGTCTTAAAAGAAAGGTTCACAGAGAAGGCATCGTAATTTGTATGAAATATGAGAACTCTTCACTGCCCATTATCTAGAAGTGGAGAGTCGGTGTTAGACTGGCGCTTCTCCTTCTTATCTTCAGTTGATGATTTATCATCCTAAAGGCAGAAAAGGTAACAATGTCAATTATCACTGCAAGGCTAGTTTTTACAAAGCTTCGCAAAATCAGTCGGTCCTTGGGCCGGATATCGAGTTTTCAAAAAAATAAAATCATCATTGCAAAATCAATCATATGAAAAAAGTTTACAATAGGTATAAAAAAACAAAAAACAATAAATGAATATGAAAAATTCAAAACTAATTTCATTACAGATACCACGGTCGTCATTGTTGAACAACTTCTACTTGAGTAAATCGCAGAAAGGGTTCCTACAATTATCTATTATGCTATCTCATTTTGAAATATAACAAAAATGGAAAAAGTCCACATTAAAACAACAAAGGGCACGCAAAATCTTAGAAACAGAAACTCAAGGGGATCCATCAAAATGAATGTGATGACTGTTACCTTTTCAGCGCAATAGAGATGAAGTTTGGAAGGTGCAGCAGAGGTAGGCACAGCGGCAGAAGCAGGCACAGAGGCAGAAGCAGGAGCAGTGGGAGGAGCATATTCAGCAGCAGAAGCAGGTGGGGCAGAGGAGGAGGCAGACGCGGCAAGTTTGTAACGATAGCTGACGATCTTAGCGCCCTTTATAGATTCTACAACCTGCTTAGTAACAAACGATCACAAACTCTTCTTATGGTTGTTTCATTTGAAACTATCTAAGCTGAGATTCTCAAAAGAATTACCACACTCAGCTCACTTATGGATTTTAAAAAACAACCTGCTTAAGATTAAAACAATCCGGGTAATCTGTAAAGATGTTAACTTCCGCAGACGGTGAGTTTTGTCGCAAGAAGTCCACTATTCCATTAGGTATGGCAGGTGGTTCCAAACGAGCTTTAGATGTCTTTCTTAACTTAGCAACTTCTTTACGTGACATGGCAGCATCTTGCTTTAACAAGGCATCTACGATTGAGCGGGATGAAGATCCATCATGAAGTGGTATCAATTCTATTATAATGACTTCAAGTTACATAAAGAATGGAGCTTAACCTTCAATAAATCAGGAACTATGGAGAGAATCTAAGCAATGAGGGTGATTAAAATCAGTTTTACACAAGTCAATTGAACTTAAACAAAACTTTAAAACCATTAAAAAGCATCTTAAGAAGAAAGTAAAAATAAAACCGGAAAACATGACAATTGACCTGAAGAGTAGTTGAAGTGACTCTAAATGATTCAACATTCGCAAAGTCTAGCAGCCAGCTGAGTAGAATCAAACCATTCCCCGCCGAAGCATAAAGCTGATGTGAATCATCAATATTTACTTGTTTAACAGAGGAAAGTCCACTCCCGCATATTTTTTGAATAAGACTACCAATAAAAGTAAATGTACAAAGACTTGGGGTAGATAGCTCTATTTTGGCAAATTTGGATGAAGTATCATGGTAAGATAACTTCATTTTTTCCAAAGGATAATGTATAGCTAAATTGACAAGTGTGTCACTTGATATGTTGAGGATTTGAGCATCCTTTATCTTACAACAACGAATGACCAAACTATTCAACTTTGGAAAGGCCAAAAAGGGATCAGCACAGCCACTTTCACCACCGCAAAAGACTAAATTTGCTAAATCTAAGTTGGTCAACAAAGGGAAATTCAAAGATTTTGGAAATAATGTTTCTTCAGAAGTAAAATAATATCCACCACCTCTAGGGGAAAGTGAAAGCTTAAGAGATGTAAGAGCGTGGCATGAAGAAACACAGTTCAGCACGAGACCACAACGACCACGGAGAGAGATTCCTAATTCGTGGAGGTGGGTATTATGGGAGCAAATATAATTTAAAATCTTTTTAAGGAGTTGAGGTTCAATATCACCATGACGATCAAGATTGAGAGCAAGCAGCGAAGTTGAGCTATCACGAAGAGTCAAAATGTTAGACACAAATATGGCAAATTTCTTGAGAGTTGAAATGTTTGAGGAATGCAATATAAGGGTAGGAATACGTTTCCAAAGATGCTTCCATCTTGTGGACAAAACACAGGTTTGAACAGCATGTTTGGAGTTCAAAAATGATAAAATGTGAAGGATAACACACTCGGGTAAGCCACTTAGCTTGTCTTTATTTTCTTCACTTTCTTCATTTTCAATCTCACATTGCCTTATTTTTTTCATCTTTTCTTGAATCCTGATTTTCTTGGAAGAATCATACGCGCGCCTCATTTTCTGTATGTTAGGCATAAAAAGGAATTATAAAGCAATATATCAAGCCAAAGCAAATTGTTCCAAAAGCAAGTGTTATAGTACGACAGTAGGGCTGACAATCAACCAAACCAACTCGAAAATAGTTCGAGACTCATTTGATAATTAACTCGTTGAACTTTGTTCGTGAACCAAATGAGTTGAACTTGAGTTATACATAATCCCACGCATTTGGTTCATGAGCAAGCTCGACACACACTACACCATCACAAGTCTGCTAACACTCAGTTCTACTCTAACATTCATAATTTCAATTAAATGGGTGCCATGTTTTAACAGGATTTGAATCCAAGTGAGTAAAGTAATAAAATCAAGGGTTGTTATTTTAATCAATTCATGATTTGTTACAATGTATCCAACAATATCTAATTTTGATTTGTTAATTAACGTTGATATTATTCATTTTACACTCTAAAGTGTAAAGTAAGGTGAAAAATAAAGTTTGGAGCCGATCTAATTCTTATCGAGTTGAGCTGGACTCGTTTTCAGCCCTACATGACTGTAACAAAAACTGGTAAACAAAACTAATAAACAACAAACAGAGGCAGCCTATGAGAGTATGAGTGATGGGACATAGAAAAAAAAAATTAGAAAATTGAAATTGAGTTGGAGAATGTAGAGAAAATACCTCCCTGTCGTCGTCGTCGTCGAGTAGTGATTTTTTTGATGAATTTTTGAACGCTGCAGCAAGAACTCTCAAAAGATAGATAGATTGAAACGCTTTCAAGGATTTGTTACTTTAATTTGGTGCGAGGGGAAAAAAGTTAACGACTGAATAATTGGTGCGAACTGCAATTGGAATATCGAGGGAGTTAGCTTTTTCAGTGTTTGTCCTTTTATATCGAGGGAGTAAATTATTTTCATGGTAAGATTTTTAAATTATACCCCCTCCTCCCTCCCACGTTTCTTAACAAAAGTTGTCGGTGTATGTTTAGAAAAATAATAATAAAGGCATCTAGTAATTTAAAAAGGGTTTATATTTAAGGACAAAAATAAAATTAAATGAGTGTTTATATATATGGACGGAGGGAGTATAAGTATAAGTAAAATAAAAGGAAATACTAACATGAGTCTTTAGGACACGTATTAACATCTGCATTAAGGACACAATTATAGGACCTATAAATAATATATGATTGTTTAGCTTTTCTATTTTGGCTTATAAAATTTACTTTTTTTTTTCACATGAAAACAAAAATTGTTTATGTTTAGATCTTGTTTACTTTGTAAAAATATTTTTTTTCTGTTGATTTCTAAAATAAACGTTCATTTTAATTTGTTTATAAAAAGATGAGACTTTGGAAATAAAACATTATGATAAAAAGAAGATGAAATATTCGAATTTTGATTGGAGAATGTATTCATATTTAATGATCAACATGCATTATCTCTTCTATAAGGAATATATGAAAATTAAAAATAAAAAAAATCAAATTTTATACAAATAGTTTCTCCTCGAAGGTTTTTTAATGTGATGTAATAAATCACAAATATGACTGAGCATCCTCAATTAATTCATGTTCTTAGGGGTTATGTAAGGTATCTAAATGTTTTCCTAACAAGTATGCCAATTCATATTGTGGATTATTAGTTTGGTCAAAGAATTGTCAAACTCTATAATATGATCAATTGGTCGTTACCAACAATGACATTGTTAGAGTGTATCTTATTTGTAGAGCTAAGAATATTGCAGCTAATAGTCTTGTAGGAATATCTAAAAGCATTGGATCCAAAACTTGGGTGGAAAATATCCCAGAACCTACTGCCTCAGTGGTATGGTTTGATGCTTCGACATTCTAATGAAATGAGGTTTCTGTCAAAAAAATAAAATAAAATAACAGGCCGATAGGACAGGTAATATTCATGCAGCTCTGATAGTGCCATTGACAGCTTAGAAGTTGCTAATGTGTGTGCTGCTCAGTTCTACATTTACTGTCTTACCTATTTGATATTTTTAACACTTTGACAAATAAACGACTTTTCTGCACTGCCATCGTATCATAACGAGGATGGATTAGCATAAGCAATGGATTTCAGTAAACTCGATAACATGGTTCATGGGTTTGAATATCTAATCTTGGCTTGGTGTCATCCAAATGATATTTACCATTTTAATGACTTCTATCCTTGCTATCTTCGGTACTTCTTGCTTATACTTGCACACATACAATTGACAAAGTATAGGAACTGTCACTACAATATAGCATTAGATACACACTCCGAGATGGTCCATAAATAAGGATATTACAATACTACTTTAAAATTAGAGACTTTCAGCTAGACGAATCTCAAAGACTAAAATGAAGAGTTCATGTGATAAACCAAATGCTTGCCAAATCAAACATGTTTCCACTAAAGTCAGCCAAACAAATTTTAAAAGAAAGTTTCACAAAGAAGACATTGTAAATTGTAACTAGTAAGGTAATATGAGAACTCTTCAGTCTTAACTGCCCATTATCAAGTGGAGAGTTGGTGTTAGGTTGGTGCTTCTCTGCCTTGTCTTCATTTGATAATTTACCATTATGAAAACAAAAAATAACACTATCAATTGACACTGCAATATCAATCAAATACAAAAGAAATTTTTGAGAGGTATTAAAAAGCAAATGAACAATAACCGAATATGAAATATCCAAAAAATGACAGTTGTATTCGAAAATCAATCATTTTGCCATAACAGTAGTTCGCTCTCATGAACACACCGTCAATATTTGATGTGAAATTTAGTATGTAAATCCTATGACATGAGGTGTATTGTATAAAAGAAATTTTGAGATAACGTAAGTTATAAAAGATCACAAGCTATGGTCTGACTTGCCTTAACACAAACAATTAAATAACTAAATACAAGCATCTAAATATTTGCACAGAAATTCATCTACCAGACTACCACAAATATTTTGAAAAACTAATTGACCACCATGCAAGTTTAAACAATCGTTATCGATCTCAATCTAATAAAATGGTTTTCCAAATAGACTCCAGGCAGTAGGCACATTTCAAAAGCATCACTCAACTGAAACAAAGAAAACTCAAAAGTAACTGCAAGGTCATTCATTGACTAAAGCAATATGCAGGCCAAGTGTTCAACAACTCCCAAAATTATGCTTCTTTACTAGTTTGAAGTTTACTACAAAGAGTGTCTAAATTATGTTGTTATGTTAAAATTGGATTAGCATGACTACGTGCCCAGCAACTCCCAAAATGAGAACAAAAGCAACTGAAAATGTGTCTTCTTTACTAGTTTGAAGTATGCTTCCTATTTTTGATTGACAGTTTTGCTCATCAAGTCAGCTCCTTGCGCAAGCAAATCACAAATCATATATATAGCAAAACGCATAGGAAAGCCAAAATTTAATATAAATAATAATGTAGGTTAGTTTTGATCAACCATTCAAAAACAAAGTTTTTAAATAATTACAATGATACTGATTTTTTTTAATAAATACCTGCTTATGTTAAAAATCAATCCCACACTGACGAAATTTCAAGTTTCGCCGTAGGTGAGTTTTGTAGCAAGAAGTCAACCATTCCATTAGGTATGAGCTGCGGTCTCCAGCCTTCTTCAAATGCTTTTCGTAACTTGGCGGCTTTCTTAAGTGACTTGGCAGCAACTTTCCTTAACATGGACTCCATCAGTATGTCGGGTAATCCCATTTGAAGTGATTCCAGTTCTATTTCCAGTGACTTTAAGTTACACAAAGAAGGCATCTTAAACTTCAATATATTAGGAACTAAGGAGAGAATCTGAAAAATGAGGAATGAGAGTTAATTAGGATAAGTTATGCAATTCAATTGATTTTAAACAAAGTTAAGAAATAAAAGAGGAATTTCTAGTAGAGTAAAATTAAAGCCTCAAAACATGCAAAGGTACCTGAAGAGTACTTGAAGTGACTTTCAATGATTTTACATTTGCAAAGCCGAGCAGCCAGTTGAATAGAATCCAAGGATACTTCTCCCTTATTGAATACATTTCTGCTTCAATACTTACATGTTTAACAGAAGAAATACCGCTCCCACGTATTCTTTGAAGAGGTCTACCAGAAAAAGTGAAGTTACAAAGACTCGAAGTAGATAACTCGATTTTGGCAAAGTCACACGAGTTATCATGCATTGCTAAATCCACAAGTGTCTCGCTTGATATGTTGAGGATTTGTGCATCCTTAACCTTACAACTACGGATAACCAAACTATTCAACTTGGTAAAGACCGAAAAAGGCTCAGCACAACCGTTTTCACCACCACAAAAGGCAAAATTTGTTAGATCCAAGCTGGTCAGTGCAGGCAAATTCAAAGATTTTGGAAATAATATCCCAGAATCACTACCAATATTATTGCTAGAGCGAACTGATCGCTTAAGAGATGTAAGAGCCTGACAAGAAGAAACGCAGCTCAGAATGAGAGAACTATCACCACGGACAGAGATTCCTAATTCCTGGAGGCAGGTATTATGGGAGAAAACATAGTCTAAAACATTCTTAAGAAGTTGAGGCTCAATCTCACCTCGACGGTCAAGATCAAAAGCCTGCAATGCAGTTGAGGTATCGCGAAGAGTCAAAATCTTAGAAACAAATATGTCAAAATTCTCCGCATTGGAAACTCTTGAGGAATGTAATGTAAGGATTGGAATACGTTTCCAGAGATGTTTCCATCTCTTGGACAAGACGCAAGTTCGAACGGCGTGTTTGGTGTACAAAAATGATAAAATGTAAAGAAGAAGAGAATCAGGTAAGTCACTTTCATCAGTTACTTCATTATTCTCACTTTGCCTTCTTCTCTTCAACTTTTCTAAAATAAGGTTTTCTTCGTGAGAATCAATCTGGTATGTCCAATCCATTCCAACGATTTTGTATATCTGGAACAATAAGAAAACAAAGTAGTGTTGATCGCAGAATAATAAATTTAGGGAAAAAACTAGAAAGTATATATTGAACTCTCGTACCTCGATGTCGTCGTCGAGTTGTGAGTTTTCCGATGGGGTTGAAAGTTGGAACGTTGTGGCAACTGAAAAGACTCGCACAGAAAGAATGGATGGGAATGGGATGGGAATATGTAAAACCTTAATGATTTTTACGATTCGTTTGATTTAATCTTATACGAGGGAAAACAAAATTTGACGAGGGAAATTGTGCCAACTTTAGATTTTTTTTTTTTGTTTTGTTTTGTTTGAGAGGACATTTTTGTTGGGGATGGACTTTTAAAATTTTAAACCATATAGGGGTATATGAATGATTATTTTGCTTTTCCATTTATCTATACTACATATAAATATGAGATTTTGGCTCAGCTGGCAAGGACAATGTATAATACTCCCTCCGTCCCTTAATATAACCCCCCTTTTGTTTTTTTTTTTGTCCCTAAATATAACCCCCTTTTCAAATTACAACACACATTAATTATTTTTTTCCATAGATACCCTTATTTAATACTACTACTAATTCTAAAAGTACAATAAATTGACTTTTCACTTTATCTCTTTAATGAGGTTATTTTTGTAAAATTGTACTATAAAACAGACACATTAACTACACCAACAACATTTCTTAAGAAATGTGAAAAAAGCAATAGGGGGTTATATTAAGGGACGGAGGGAGTATATGCAATGTCCGACACCACAAAAAAAAAGGGATTTTGGAGGAATATTGAGTTGGCTTTTTTGTTATTTAAATTATACAATTAAACTTCCCTCAAAAAAAAAATTATACAATTAAACAAAATTTTATATAATTATGTTATATTGTTGGTGTTTTTAAAAAAAAAATCAGAATTTTTGTTATATTTTTTTTAAAGGAATATTTGTTATATTATTGTTATCAATAAAGAGATAAATATGGTTTGCTAAGTTTGTTACATTTGAAAGTCACAAATCGGATTTATGTTTCCGAATATAGTGGAAAATAATATATTATATATGTATGTTCGTTCCATATGCAATTGCGTTGAATGTGTTACTTAATTATACGATATATCATGTGTTGTAATGTGTTGTTTAATTATGGACACTATGTAACGTTTTGATGAATTTCAAACTTGTGTACTTTGAACTAAATATCGGTTTGTTTTAATTATAGACAATTGTAAAAGATATTGTATTTTTCTTGTTTATGACCGAGTTTCAATGTTGTATGATTTATATTGCCTTTGGAAATGCTCTGGTTCAATTACAGGTAAAAACTGGCCGAAAAATGGCTTGGAAATGCTTTAGAATTATGTAGAACCCACTGTTTGCATAATTGTTTTCCTCGGCATTTAGCTGCAGCCGGTTTTAAATTCCTCGACAGTTAACAGCCGAGGGGGCAAAAACGTATTTTACTCGTGTTTCTCAGCCGCTTATGTGTGAACAACAATTTACTTTTACATCCGTTCTACCTAGATAACCCAAACCCTCAAGTGAAAAATCAAAGTTTAAACTTACGTAACTCCCTTTAACTACACTATACCAAAATTTTTAAGAAGTACAGGTGAAATGACCACTCAATTGTCAGAACAATCTTTCAAAACAAGTCAGAACACCTAACCCATAAAATGCAAGAAAAGTAGAAACTTCAAATTGCTCGATGCTGTGGATCAAAACTCAACCCCCCACCATAGTGATGTCCAACTAAAATCTGTTTGACCCAAGGATAATCATTTTAAGGATAAAATCTTTCATGTGTATTATATGAGAAAAGGTAAAGTGGTTACTTAACTGTTGGCTGTTATTAGTAGCTAGAGATTAGGAATCGTTAGTTAATGCAGGATGTTTTCTGTTGTAAAGTGACCATTTTCTTATAAATAGGGTCAACTCCCTCCCTTTGCTTTTCAGGAATTCATTTGCTAACCAAGGAACTACTGAATGCTCTAGATGAGGGGATTAGATTCATTTGTGTATATTCATCTATATTGCAACTAAGGAACCTATCAAAAATTTGAGTAGGTTTCTTTATTTGCTGAACTATTCAGAAGTCAAAAACTGAACCCCAAAAATGAAAGACCAGAAAATCTCTAGCAAGGAAATACTGAATGCTCTAGATGAGGGGATTAGGAAGCCCTCTCATTAGGAAGCCCTCTCACTAAACACCACCTTACCAAGAGGACGCAACTACCATACGATCACACCAAGCCATTGTTGGTTCACTAATAGTGTTCCTGACAAGAGCAAAAGTTTTCTTATACAACTAGATTTGATTTATTAGCTATCTATCTTACTAGGATATATTCCTATCAAACTCACAGCCAATTGAAGCATTGATACTGTTCCTGACATGGGCAACAAGCATTTTTTCTGTACCAGTAACTTAGTAGCTTTAGATGAATATGCAATTTTGGGCTCCTAATTTTCATCAGAAACAATATCATATGTGAATTTTCCAGAACAGAAATATGTAGAACCAAACTACCGATATGTGAACACAAACCACTTAAATCTTTAGTTTCTTAGAAGATTTCCAGTTGATTTAACTTCCAACTTTTCATCAACAGTTGTCTCTTCAAGTAGTGACTATTGACAAAACAAATCACATAATCAACTATAAACCATACTATATGTTAGTTTGGAAAAACTTTTCAATAAGAACTCGGAGAGAGATTTTTGACAAGAACTGCAATTCATCACCAGCCCTAGCTGTACGGCAACAGATGGCAAAGGAAAATAAATGCAATTAGAAACAAAGTGGTATCAACAAAATGAGAATAAACACAATGTTTATATAAAAGAAAAACTTGAATTAGCAGGATCATAAAACAAATTTATAGCACAAAACCAAAAGTCATCGATAAACAACAAACGGGGTCCAGCAGCATCTAAATGATTCGTGAAGGCTCCCGAAAACAAAAGACACATTATAAATACAATTTGCAGTGTACAGGATTTGTACATTGCAAATTGGTATCCGAGACAAATTTGCAGTGTACAGGATTTGTACATTGCAATTCGGTATCCGAGACATACTCCCAAAAGAAGTGCAGTACATTACAATTTCGCTTTAAAATTGGAGACTACCAGCTAGATGAACTCATGGACCTCAAATGAAGAACTCATGTGATAGACCAAACGCTTGTCAAATCAAACAGCAGGTTTCAGTAAAGTCATCCAAACTGATATTTGCAGATCTGATATCTTAAAAGAAAGGTTCACAAAGGAGGCATTGTAACAAGAAAGGCAATATGAGAACTCTTCACTGGCCATTATCTAGAAGTGGAGAGTCGGTGTTAGGTTGGTGTTTCTCCACCTCATCTTCATTTGATGATTTATCATCCTAAAGGCAGAAAAGGTATCACTATCAATTGTCACCACAAAAACAATTAGGAAAAAAGTTTACAACAGATATAAAAAAGCAAATGAATAACAACTGAATATGAAAGATTCAAAACTGATTTTCTTATAGATGGCTCTGTCGCCATTCTTCAACAATTTCTACTTGAGTAAATTGCAGACAAGGGTTCCTACAATTATCTATTATGATGTCTCATTCTGAAGTATCACAAAAAAGGAAATATTCACAAAAATTTAGTAAAGAAACTCAATAAGGATCCATAAAAATGCATGGGAGGGGTGTTACCTTTTCAGCGCGGCGGAGATGAAGATTGGGAGGTGCAGCAGAGGCAGGCACCGCGTCAGAAGCAGTCACGGAGACAGAAGCAAGAGCAGTGGCAGAATCATATTCAGTACCAGAAGCAGGTGCAGCATAGAAGGGGACAGGCCCGAGCCGTGTGGAAAATCACGAAGGATAGCTGATGATCTTTGCGCCCTTTATAGATTCTACAATCTGTTAAGTAACAGCCAATCACAAACTCTTCATATGGTTTGTTTGATTTCAAATTATCTAAACTCAGATTCTCAAAAAAATTACCACACTCAGCTCCCTTAAGATTTTTAAATACCTACCTGCTTAACATTTAAAACATACGAGAAATGTGTGGTGATGGTAACTTCCGCCGAAGGCGAGTTTTGTCGCAAGAAGTCAACCATACCGTCAGGTATGGCACGTGGTTCCAAACGTGCTTTGAATGCCTTTCTTAACTTAGCAACTTCTTTACGAGACTTGGCAGCAGCTTTCTTTAACATGGCAGCTTCGATTGATTGGAATAAAAATCCATCGCGATTGAAAAATGGTCTCAAGTCTACTTCCAATGACTTCAAGTTACATAACGAATGGAGCTTAACCTCCAATAAATCAGGAACTAAGGAGAGAATCTAAGCAATAAGAGTAAATTAAGATCAGTCTTATGCAAGTCAATTGAATTTTAACAAATTATAAATTAAAAAAAGGTAGCATCTTAAGAAAGTAATAATAAAGGCTGAAAACATGACAAGGGACCTGAAGAGTAGTTGAAGTGAGTGCTAATGATTCGACATTGGCAAAGTGTAGCAGCCAGTTGAATACAAGCAAACCATGCCTCGCCGAAGCTGAAAATTGTTGTGAATCATCGATATGTACTTGTTTAACAGAAGAAAGTCCGCTCCCACATATTTCCTGAACAAGACTGCCGCTGTATGTAAATGTATAGAGACTTGGGGTAGATAGCTCAATTTTGGCCATGTTGGGCGAATTATCCTGTATAGCCAACTTAATCTTTCCCAAAGGATTATGTATAGCTAAATTGGCAAGTGTATCACTTGATATGGTGAGGATTTGAGCATCCTTTACCTTACAACTCCAAATGACCAAACTATTCAACTTGGTAAAGGCAGAAAAGGGCTCGGCACAACCGCTTTCACCACCGCAGAAGACGAAATTTGTTAGATCTAAGCTGGTCAATAAAGGCAAATTCAACGATTTTGGAAATAATGTTTCGGTATAACGATCTATAGGGTCAATTGAAAGCTTAAGAGATGTAAGAGCCCGACAAGAAGAAAAGCAGCTCATAATGAGAGAACTATCACCACGGACAGAGATACCTAATTTCTGAAGGTGGGTACCATGGGAGGAAATGTAATTTAAAATCCTTTTAAGGAGTCGAGAATCAAAATTACCATTACGGTCAACATCAAGAACGCGCAATGAAGTTGAGCTATCACGAAGAGTCAAAATCTTGGACACGAATGTTGTAAATTGCTTAACATAGTAAAATCTTGAAGAATGCAATACAAGAGTTGAAATACGTTTCCAGAGATGTTCCCATCTCTTTGCCAATACACAAGTTCTCACAACCTGTTTTGTATCTAATAATGACAAAATGTGAAGAATAACGCCGTCGGGTAAGTCACTCAGCCTGTCTTCAATTACTTCATTTGCATACTGCCTTATCTTCTTCGTCCTTTCCAAAATGGTGTTTTCTTCGGTGGTTGATTCTGTAATGAATCCGCGCTTCATTTTCTGTTTGTTAAGCAAAAATAAGAAAAATTATAAAACTAGATTAAAGGCGTGTTCGATTGGAAAGGGAAACAAAAAATTGGAGAAAATAAAAACCTAAAAAGTATCTTCAATTCTCAGTCAGGATATTAATATGGAGAATGGAAAAATAGTAAATTAGAAAGTTTATAGAAGTCACAGCAGGATAGTAATATATAAAAATGAAATTCAGCTGAGGAATGTAAAATACCTCGCTCGTCGTAGAGTTGTGAGTTCTCTGATGGATTGGACCGCTCACAGGTGGTGTGAGGGAGGAGAAGAGGTCGATGGTGGGAGAAGAGAGAGAAGAGAGAGAGGCAGATGTTGAAATTTCAATTTTCTCCTTACACTTTAATGGGAATACCGATGTCATATTTGTGCCAAAATTTGTGTTTGAAAGAAAATATTGAAAAATTGAAAGTTATTACACCAACAGTCAACTATTATAAATATATATATATATATATATATATATATATATATATATATATATATATATATATATATATATATTATTTAGGTTTATTCAATAAATGATTTATGCGGTTTATATTATAGATCACACATATCCATTATTTAGGGTTCATTTGTTTTAGATTTTAAAAAATGGATTTTCCTTTGTATTTTTTAAAAATGGATTTTTTTTTTAAATTTCAAAAATAGTAAAAGTTATTTCAAACTCATTTTATATAAGTTAAAAAAGAGATTTTGACATTCACTAACTTAAATATTCATTGTTCGAGATTTTACATAATAAAAATCACATATTTTTTTAAAATAACATCTTTCAAAAATGTTTTTTTATGAAAAGCTACTTAAAATAGCTTTTTTATTAGAGTTTTTCAAAATTTTAATATAAAAAAATATATATAACCAAATGATGAAATACTTAGAATAAAATTTTAAGATAAACTATTCAAACAGATTTTTCATTTGAAACTTTCCTTGAAAATTTCTTTGTTAAAAAAATTATAACAAAAACATATTACACTACCAAAATCTATTTAATTTTTTTTTTTATAACAAACGGGCCCTTAATGAACCAAAAATGTGAATTTTTGCTTATAATATTGATAGGAGGGTGTAATTACAATGTGATGATACTGGGACATGCTCATATTTTTAGTTTGTTTTTATTCCTATTTTAGCAACTTAAAAGAGTCTTTTACATGAAATACATGTTGAAATAAGTTGATAGTTGTCAGAAGTGTTAAGAGGTCATATGACTATGAAATGAGCAAGTTTTGCACAATTTGGAGAAGACTTTGGAAGCTTCAGATACTGGAAAAATCGTGCCACAATGGACCTGTATCATGACACGTCTGAAAGAGCATCAAGATCTGAAGTACGTTTGTTCTTTTTTTCTTGCATCGTGGCACATTGGGAATCAACCGTGGCACATTGACTTGTAACGTGGCACATTAGAACAGTAACGTTGCACGGTGGAGGTTGTTACAAAAATTTCTCTATAAAAGCCAAATACGAATTCAAAATAAGGGTTTCATTTTTAGGAGTCTTCAGAGCATAGGAGGCAGTCCGAGACCTAAAACCACGTCGTGGATCTCACACCAACTCATAGTTGGTTGTGATTTATGCATGTTTCATATTTCCTTTGTTATTGATTGTCTTAGTTATGAGTAGCTAAGCCTTTTCTTGATTAAGCCATGATATGGATCTATTGTAAAATGTAATCATGTAATTCGTTATGAACTCTCTTTAACATCGATGAAATCATAATCTTATTCAGTTTTATTTGTGTTTAATGGCTTTTGTATGAATATGCATGACTACTAGCCGTAGCTTCTTGATTATATGAGTTGATTTTAGAATTTAATTGACTACTAAACATAACTGTTAAATCTGAGTAATAAAAGATTCGAAGGATTCGAAGGCTTTATCACTCGTAAACCTAATTTTCAAAACCAACTTTAATTTTTTCTTGTTTTTATGCAACGAAATCAACTTTAATTGCATTTTCTCTTGCCCGGAGTATTTTTTTTTTCCCGACTTTACTTGTCACTCAATTTATCCTAGAAATGATGGTTAAAACAAAAGAAAAAATACCACTTATTGTGCGTGTGTGTGGAATTAACGATAAAAACTTATAGTATGACCCATAATGGAGCACTTACACTATGTAACGATAAAAAAGATAAGAGAAACTCAAGTAGACAAGTACATAGCATAAAAACTGATATGTCAACGAAGATTACACATTCAGATATTAATTAAAAAACTTACCAAAAACAACACTGAAATATTATTTTATTTTGTTGGATGACATTATCATGCCATGCCATGATACAGTATAGACTTAGCAAAATATATATCATTAAGACCCTTTTAGCTCTGTAATGTCATTATTGTCGACGTTTGTTACTATTAATAGGGTTTTTGACCAACATAATTGCCCGGGGGATCATAGTTGCAAGTGACAAACCACCATCCATTGGTACATTGTACCCTAGCACACCCTAAACGGACAGAGTTACGCCACACAACTTGAGTATAATGCAAGCATTGTCCTCCATTGATGCATGAATTAGTGTTATAATCATAGTATTGTTTTTCATTAACCCACATATTTACCGCAGTAACTCCAGTGAATGTACCACTTGAGCCTTTGGCAAGATTCTCACCGTAAGGTCCACTTGAGTGAACCAAATTGCAATCACTTTTCCTTGAATTTGCATAGTTCAAAGCATAGGTAGCAACTGTGTTGTCCCAAGTAATGTTTGCAACGCCAACTTGTGCACGAGCTGCGTTGTGGGCATCAAGAAAATCTTGAGGTAAGTTTTGTGCATTGGTGAATGAAAACCAAAGGGATAAAATGGTCAAGAAGAGGCTAAAAAGTGAAAATGTGTTGTTGAAACTCATTGTTATGTTCTGTATCTTAGATGAGTGTTAAGAAGTTGTGTTAATGATGGTTTTTATTGCATTGCATGGAGTGAGATTATTTATAGGGGTGTGTTTGTGTATTTTTAATTAAATTTATTAAGTTCATAATCCGGGTCTTACTATTTTTGGTGAAAGAGAGGGTACTTTGTTGCATCTTTAAGCAAAAATGGTACTTCCCCCTTGTAACATATAAAACTATACTTTGCGGTAATTTGTATAGTTTCAATTAGAATTTAGAAGTGATAATAATAAAGTAATTATAGTAACATGATGGAGGGTTTACTAATTGTAATTAACTGTAATATATCTCCTTTTTTCACAGACATAAGCAATGCAAACCTGAATGGGGGAGGATATTCCGGGCATTGGTAGGGTTTCAATTGTAACTTGCAATAAACTAGTATCACAACTTGGCCAGTTGAAATGTCAACTAGCTTATTTGGAACTTAATTGGCTTAAAACAATATTTTTTTGATTGAGTATTTTCCAAAAAAAGTATATAGAATAAAACAACGGCTAGTTTTTCACTATGGTTTTTCATCAGTTTTCTGTAGATTTAAAATAAACAAATTAACTGCTTTATTAGTTCGTTAATTTATTTCTTTTGAGTAAGTTTAGCCAAATATATAAATAACCAAAGTTATGGTTAGAACTAAACGTAATTGGTTTAGAGTAATTGAAGTTGGGGGATTTTACTTTCAACCACAATCAAGAGTGTATTTTCACCTTATCGACGATATGCATAAGGTGATATATCTTTTTTCGTTTTTGTTAATGAATATCCATGGAGTACTTTTTAAGCATTTTAAAATAAATAATTATTCTTTAAAAAAGTCAAATATTTGAATTTCTAATACATTTTTTTTATAAAGGCTAAGAAATGCATTAAAATTGGCAGGAATGGGCCTGCACCCTATTACAGTACAAATGAGAGAGTTTAAAAATGGAGACCAAAATGTCTCTGATAAAAGAAAAGGGTGAGAAGCATAGTTTTGCTACTAAACCAAAGAAAGGAAACCGCCAAACAACAAATCTATCTACTAGCAAAGACCGTCACAAATATTTAGGATTACTTTTGATTATATCCATTTTGGAACGAGTTTGTATGTGCTCACTACTTGTGCTCTTCGATGAAACTTGTTTATTTGTCTGCTCTTTTTTTTTCCTTTTTGTTCTTTTCCAATGCATTGATTATATGTGTTTTCATAGATAATATTTACTACTTATGATGATTCTTAAAAAGTATGCTAAAAACACTCGTTAATATTTTCCTTTAAATTATCATCATGGTTCAAAGTTGATATAGATATACAAGTAGGTTATATGATTTTCTACATTTCCCTTCTTTAGTTTGAACTGTACATTAAGAATAAAGAATGCTTATTTGAAGAGGGAAGGTTAACTTATGATCCAGTTCTTGTACGTTGACATTCCTTTTTTTTTTTTTTTTTTTTATTTTAAATAAGCCTTTGTTTGTGAGAAGTTGAAATGAAAGAGATGAGATGATTTTGAGAAAGAAAAAAGAAATAATGAATGGTAAGTAAACAGTACCCCATTTTGGATTATTTGTTTTCCTTTTTCTATCACGAGCAGAGCTTAGAGGACCAACCAAATTAGGCAAGAACAATCACACAAGTGAGTTGGACACCAAACTTTTACTCAAAACCTTATGACAATTACTTATAAAATATTCAACATCTACTCTTCTAACCATTGTGAGATTTCTAACTCGCACCTGCTATGCATCAATCTTCCTCTTAAGTGTAAATCCATCAATTCATCATGCTAATCCCTTAAACGAAAGTTCCTTTATCTGCACACACTTGCTTGCACCGCCGTTGCCACTTCCCTCGACGGAACATGTTGTCTGAACACCTTGCTAGGAAGTCTTTTAATACAAGGAGTTGGTCGAACCCTTGTCGAACCATGACTCTGATTTCATTGTTGGATCACGAAGGGAGCCCAAGAGACTACACCCATTAGGCAAGAACAACCACACTTTTTCCTAAAACCTTAAGACAATAAGATTATGACTTCTCTTACTTATAAAATATTCAACCTTCAATTTTCTAACAGATGTAAAATTTCTAACTTACACTTACTACAAAATACAGATGCAGCGGACTAAAATCTTCTAATACGAAGGAAGTACAAAAATATATTGAAAAAAGTTTCAGAGTATTGTGGAATGAAAGAATTATTTGCACTAATGTAATTTTTGGAGAGTATATTCAATCAAAATTTTCAACGTAAATTCTATTGTTTGTATGATAAAATTTTAAAATGGTTAATTTTTTCAAAGCTAAATTTAGGAAATTGTAATACCATGTCTAAAAACTAATAACCCGAACATCCTTCCTTACTCTATCAAAATGTGAAATCTCAAATCGAATTGTTTTGTACAAATTGATTCTTCAAATGCAACTATGATTGGTTTAGTTGTGAGTGATTTAGATAGCACATGTGGTCCTAATTTCATTTCTCATTGTATCCATTGCACACAAATAAAAAAGTTTAGACATTAATTAAACCCCATTTTTATTTTTCAATTTTGCCATTCGGTCCCTATAATTTTCAAATTTCGTAAATTGATGACAAATATTTTAAAAAATTATAAATTGGTTTTATAGCTTTTTTAAAAATTATAAATTAGTCCCCAAACTTTTCAAAAATTGCAAATTGATTCCTTTTCTTTTACAAATTGGTCTATATTTTACTTATTTTGAAATTGACCTCTCAACTTTTTGAAATTAAAAAATTGACGCAAATATTTTGGTCCTAATGTGAACTATTCGCACCAACCAACCGTCTGTAAGATACTTGTTTGAAAAATAACTGCATCATGCTAATTTTACTTTACTAGTCTATAACGAATGCTTTACAATTTTTCAATTCTGTCTATCTTGATCCTTAATTATAGAGTTCAAAACCTCACATTGATAGGAGGAGTTAGGGTCCCAATGCTAAACATGTATTTGTTAGATACAAAGCCACATACAGTTAAACTGTTATTGTCCTGAATTTCACTTATCACAATGCAATTTTTTCCCCTTCTGTTAACCTCGAAACATAAGAAAAATAGAACTGACAACAAGAACCAAACCTTATCCTACTAAGCGGGATCGGTTACCTCATCGGAATCATCCGAATACAATTGGTGGGCAATTTTAGAAAGCAAAATTCCTACCATAGCCAAAGCTGGATTTACTTGTCAGACAACATTTGAGAAGCGTCCTGTTTTCCCTGTAAGTTCAATTTGGAATTTGTGGCGTGATATTTTTAATCAAGTATAGCATGAAATGAAATAAGTAATTAGCACGTCTTGGTGGCCATGTAATTGATTCTTTAGGCGCATTTTGCATAATCAAGTAACTTTGACTTTTAAAAAGATATTAATCGAGCTTTGGAAAATGATTTTGGTATGGTATTAGAAATAGGTAAAGACTTCAAAGAAAGGAGGATAATTAGTAAAATAACCTTAACAGTTCTTACGACTTCCGCACAATAGTCCCTACATCAATAGCAGAGGATTAGGGTTCGAGGAGGAGGAAAATGTAAGAGAGGGAAAAACAAGAGATAAAAAGTTAAAGTAAGAGGAAGATATAGAGGGTGGAGGGAAAAATGGAACGAGGAGACTTCAGGTTCATTTTCTTAATATACGTGGCGGAGAGCAATAACAACTTTTTATTATTATTTTCAGGAGAGCAATACAACTTTTTATTACACCTGATCTAATTATTTAAAACTCAACAATTTCGTCTATAGTAATTGAAGAAGCATATTCTAATCCCCTTAATCTGTCAGAATCATTAACAGAGCCATATTGTCCCTTCCTGACATTGCTCATATTGTTGTAAACTTCAAGCATTGTTGGCCTTTGGTCTGGAAAAGGGTGAACACACTCACATGCAATCTTGATGAGAGTACAAACTTCATTTTCAAGTCCTTCCCCTGTCAAAGATTTATCAATGACATTATAAAAACTCAAAGGGTTACCACATAGATTAGTACTGTCAGATGAACGCGACAGTTCATTATATGTTTTCCCTGTCATCAATTCAAAAAGCAAACTTCCAAAGTCGTAGATATCCTTCTTCCCGTCATTCACTATAAACATTGTGCCTAGATGATCTTCAATGTTGGGATTCATAAATTTGGCCTCTCCAAAATTGGATATTTTGGGTTCAAAATTCTCATCTAGCAATATGCATTCTGAACATATGCTAAAATGCACTATACCCAAATCACATGTATGATGCAGCCATGATAACCCTCTTGCAATTCCAAGTGCAATGTTGACCCTGTCATGCCATTTCAATCTTATCACTTCACTTTCCAAAGGATGCAACCATTTGGTGAGCCTTCCATTGGACATGTATGGATATGCTAAAACCTGTTCCTTTCCTTCAACACAGAACACAAGCAGGGGAACTATATTTTTGTGTCTGTACTTACACAAAATCGTTGTTTCCAAAAGGAACTGCCTTTTAAATAGCCGAGAATCAAATATTCTCTTAATAGCCAGTAACTGACCATTAGGCAGAAATCCTTGGTACATCATTCCCATCCTTCCTACCCCAATAGCATTGTCTACAGCGAAACAATTGGTTGCGTCACGCAGTTCATGCAACCATATTGTTGAAGTCAGTCTCTCCATTGGTATAGAGATCTGTGAATGCATTCAAGCCACAATTATCAAATCAAATAATCAATCATTTTTATGGCATGTAAGTTGTAACTATTTGTAGTCGACGTGGTAATTACCACTGATGATGATAATATAAGCGTACCTCTTTTCTTTCTTTCCTCACCAGCTGTGAATGTAGCAATTCGTGCATATAATTAGCCATCCTTTGTGTCGTCTTGCTTTTGATGGAATAAATATACTTGCGTAACTCTTTAGCATTGTTTAGGCGGCTGTTTCTATTCCTCTTCTTCTTGGATTGCATGTGAGGTACACCGTTGGAGTAGGAGATGTAAGATGTAACCACAATATAACAAGTGAATGATAATGCAAAACCTACAATGAGGCCACTCTTTAATGCTTGATGGAACTTGCCAACGGAGCAGGGTGCCAAAGACACTCCTCCACAAAGTTCATCGTTATTGAAATAATTATAAACCACTCCACTTTGGAACATTGGCACTGGCCCTGACAAGTTATTGTCAGAAAAATCAATCACTTTAAGCCTGTTAAGCAGGGCAAGTTCTTTTGGGATATGACCGATTAACATGTTGTTGTCAAGCTTAAGAGTATTCAGGTAAGTGCAGTTTGCAAAATCTATCGGAATTTCACCAGTAAATTTATTACCAGAGAGATCAACGTTGGTAACATATGAAAGTATACTTGATATATCAGATGGGATAGGTCCTGAGAGTTCGTTGATTGAAAGGTCTAAGCCTGTCATCGAAGAGCAGTTTTGAAGACCACGTGGAAACTGTCCCTTCAACCCCATGTTAGATAAATTGAGATTTAGTACTCTATTCTCATATAGATGCCAGCTTTCAACACCAGCAAACATATATATGCTACCTTCAGTTATGTTGTTGAAGTTCCAGTTTTGTAAGTAATCATTTGGGTCTTCCAAGGAATTCTTAATGGATTTTAAACAGAAGATATCAGTCTTAGTACTCTGACTAGTCATTAATATACTGAGGCACAAGAGTATTTGGAATAGAATGTCATTTTTTATTTGAAAAGCCATTCCGTGAAGATAAAAAACTGAGATTGTATTGAGAAGAAAGGTGAGTTGAGAATAGAAATTGACAAATTTAGGCAAGAATGATGCGAAAATTCAGGATACAGGAAATCCAAACACCAAAGGATTAAATGATTTGTATTCTATGATGTTACTTACCAAGATCATAATGTCAAGTGAGAAAATAAAACTCTACACTAATAATCACAATAAAGACACTAATATTTATATATTTTTTTACAAATTGGAGCATGGCAGAAATGCAGAAACTTAAACGAGAAACTGTACCGACTACCTATAAGCTTCACCTTAGCTCAATATCCATGAAACTTTGAACTACCTACAAACTACAACTTTGGTTTTTTATAAATATCATTTCACAGGCCGCCCACCAAATTTGAATATTTATTATGATAATTGGGAATTTGAATTATTTTGTTTGCAAAATTCTTTAAAATGTTAACTTTCAAAGTCAATCTCAAGGAAAACACTATCTTAACTTACTTGACATTGACACTTTGAGTTTGAAAGGATTAGAGTTTCTTTCATATATATATATATATATATATATATATATATATATATATATATAGGATAAAGAAAGAAAATGGGGTCACCATTAATTAGTTTTCAAACAAAAATAGGATAAATCAAACAATAGTAATAGATTAGAGTTTTCAAATGTTTTACTTAATTCAAAGACAAATGACATTGTTTAGTTTGCTTGTGGAACGGGTTAGGATAACATTCCTATTATAATTTACTCTACACTTTGAGAGGATTAGAGGTGTATTAATCCTCAACAGCCAATTTGTCTACAGCCTCTCTGTTGCACTATTCTCATCTGTTGGATTAATCTAATGATTGAGATATCTATTAAACGCAAAATAAATCAAAATTTGTAAAATGAAATTATTTATCCCTTTTTGGAGACCGTTGATTGCCTAAGACAGAGAATGAGGCTATAGAGCAGTCCAGTGATCCATTCATGGCAGCAGCTTGTTTGTGGAGAGGCGCCTAACTGGATTGCATCACCAGTGACTTCCATATACAAACACCAGACATGTCAAAATTACAAATCCTAACTTTTTTGGAGGTAAAATCAATTGTATTTGAAAGCAACCAAACATGTCAGAATCAATTATTATGTTTCTAATTTTCATGTGAAGTATGTAAAACTAACAGGATGAGTTATTTGTGTGCATGCTTATCATACTGCATCTTTCTTCTTTCTTTTAATCTGAGACTTCCACGATCATTAGACATGGTAAACTGACATTACAACAAAATTGCTTTTGCTGTTTGCAGGTATTCAACCAGGAATCATCCAAATACAATTGGTGGGAAAATTTAGAAGTTCCTAACATAGCCAAAGCTGGATTTATTTGTTGGACAATATTTGGGACAGGGAATCTTAAACTATTGGAGCAACATCAGTTCTGTTTTGGCCTGTAAGTTCAATTTTCGGAATTTGTATCGTGATTTTTAATCGAGTTGTTATTACAGCATGAAATGAAATACATAATTAACAGGTCATGGTGGCTATATTATTGATTCTTTAGTCGCAATTTGGAGAATTAAGTGACTTTGACTTTCAAAAGTATATTAAACGAGTTTTGGAAAATGACGAGTAGTTAACATAAGTTTTTGTTTTTTTGAAAGATGTGGTTAACATAAATTAACGGTCCTTATGACTGTTATACCATAGTCATAAAGCAGCTGGAGGAGGAGAAAAAAATGTGAAAGAGAGAAAAGTAAGATATAAATAAAAGTATGTGAGAGATGTAGAAGGTGGAGAGAGTTCAGGTTCACTTTTGTAATATGTGGGCAATATATTATACATATATTTGACCAATAATGCATTGAAAGTCAATTTGCTTGTAAAAAAATAAAAATTAATGAACTGAGAACTGTCCAACTTTTAATCTATATTTTTACATGGAGAGCAATACAACGTTTATTACAATTACAATGATGCAAGAATAATATTAGTCTTTTTTCCGAGATTATACCAGCCCTAATTTTTTATAACTCGGTAATTTCATCCGCAATAGTTCCAGAATCAATTTGTGATACACCGGTTGAGTTAGAATCATCACTAGAGCCATATTGTGTCTTCCTTACATTGCTCAAATTGTTGAAAACTTCAAGCATTGTTGGCCTTTGGTATATAGGTTTAACACACTCACAGGCAATCTTTAGGAGAGTACATACTTCGTTTTCATATCCTTCAGCAGTCAAAGATTTATCAATGACATTGTAAAAATTCGAAGGGTTTTCATAGAGATCAGTAGTGGTGGTGAATAAACGATTCAGTTCGTTATATGTTTTCCCTGTAATCAGTTCAAAAAGCACACTTCCAAAGTAATAGACATCCTTCTTTCCATCGTTTACTTTAAACATTATGCCTAGATCATCCTCAATGTTGGGATTCATAAATTTGGCCTCTCCAAAGTTGGATATTTTGGGTTCAAAGTTCTCATCTAGCAATATGCATTCTGAACATATATTAAAATGCACTATGCCCAACTCACAGCTATGATGGAGCCAAGATAATCCTCTTGCTATTCCAAGTGCAATGTTGACCCTCTCAGGCCATTTCAGTCTGATGACTTCACTTTTCAAAGGGTGCAACCATTTGGAAAGCCTTCCATTTGACATGTATTCATATGCCAAAAGCCTTTCCTTTCCTTCAATGCAGAATCCAAGCATGGGAACTATATTTTTGTGTCTGTACCTACCCATAATCGTTGTTTCTAAAACGAACTGCATTTTAAACAACTCAGAGTCGAATAGTCTCTTAACAGCTAGTAACTGGCCATTGGGTAATGTTCCCTGGTACATCATTCCCATCTTTCCCACCCCAATGGCATTGTCCATAGCGAAACAGTCGGTTGCGTCACGCAGTTCTTCAAACCATATTGTCGATGTCAGTCCTTCGAATAATGCAGTGATTTGTGGATGCATCTATAAAAAAAAATAACACTGGCATTATATACCAATTAAACTGAAAAATTATTCAAAACAGAATTCGTTTAGAAAGAGAGTACCTCTTTGCTTTCTTTGTGCGCCAGCCACGGATGTAAATATTCGTGCACATGATTAGCTACCACTCGTGTCCTCCTGCCAATGATGGAGCAAATACATTTGCCGAATTCATTAGCTTTGTTTATGTGATTGTTTTCTTTCTTCGTAAGTTGCACACATTTGGAGTAGAACATACATGTCAGCATAACATAACATGTGAGTGAAAAAGCATAACCAACAATAAGACCACTCTTGAATGGTTGGAGGAAATCGTTGGGCTTGCCACAAACTCCACTCTTGTTAGCATAGTTAAAATCTACTTCATAGAATTTTTTGAACACCGGAACTTGGCCACACAATTGATTGTTAGCAACATAAACTGTTTTAATTCTAGCAAGTTGGTCCAGCCCTTTTGGAATTTCACCGGTTAACATATTGTTTTCAAGTTTAAGGGTGTTAAGGTAAGTGCAGTTTACTAAAGTTGTTGGGATTTCACCGGTAAATTTGTTATAAGAGAGATCAATGGTCGTAACATATGAAAGTATACTTGAAATATCAGATGGGATCCGTCCTGAGAGCTCATTGATTGAAAGGTCTACGCCCGTAATTGAAGAGCAGTTTTGAAGACCACGTGGAAACTGACCCTTCAACCCCATGTTAGATAGTTTGAGATTTAGTACTCTATTCTCATCTGGATGCCAACATTCAACACCATTAAATCTACATATGAAACCTTCGGTTTTGTTGTTGAAGTTCCAGTTTTGTAAGAAGTTATTTGGGTCTTCCAATGAATTCTTAATGGACTTTAAACAGAAGATGTCAGTATCAGAACTCTGACTAGTCATTATCATACTGAGGCACAATAATATTTGGAATAGAATATCTCTTTTTGTATGAAAAGCCATTCCCACGCGGATGCAAAAACTGAGACTGCAGGTATGTATGAAGAAGAAAAGTGAGTTAAGAAGAGAAAATGGAAAATTATGATGAAGAATGATGCGGAAAATCAGGGAATCCAGACGCTAAATGGAACATATCAGAAATTACTAGGGTTATGTGAGAAAATAAAACTCTACACTTATAATCACAATAAAGAAACTATTATTTGTATACTTTTTTAGAACAACGCTATTAAATTGGAGCATATCAGAAATGCAGATCCTTAAACAAGAAATACCTATAAGCTTCACCTTAGCTCAACATGCATGAAACGTTGAGCTACCTAGAAAGCAAAACTAACATCTAATAAATTAAACTCTAACCTGGTTGTCTTGTATGTGGCTACGATTCTCAGTGTCTCACCAGCGATTAGAAGTTTGGTTTATGTCCTTTTCTGTTTATGTGTATGTATAGCATTTCACTGGCCGCCCGCCACTCTGAACATTCATTAGGATAGTTGGAAAATTGAACAACTTTGTTTGGAAAAGTCTAAAATGTTGACTTACAAAGTCAATCTCAAGGAAAAGACATTGTTTAGTTTGCTTATGGAACGTGTTAGGAAAATACGATCATAATTTACTTGACATTGACACTTCGAGTTTTAGAGTATTAGAGTTTCTTTCTCAAACAAAATAGGAGACACAATTAATTCAAACGAAATTTTGTCCCCTTTTCTTTTTTGTTAGCCGTCATTAAAACCATAATTTATTTTCTTTATAGACAAAGAGAGTGATTTAAGGTCAATTTTTGAATCAAAATCACTCATCTAATTTGTTTTTCTCTTTCACTTTCATATGTGATTTTCACATCTATTTTGTTTTTTATTTGATGATTTCGTCGTTTTAATGCGATGTTGGTTTGTTCGTCATTGTTTGTCTTTCTTGTTTTTTCAGGTATTTATTCGGTTCAAATTGCCAGATCAGTTTCGATCTAGTGCAAATTCAATTAATGACTTTGGCGTCGTCCAGGTTGCAGATTCGAAGACATGAGTATTCCGGAGACTTAAATATAGTCATATGTGTAGGTTTTTGTACTTTGTTGTTTTATGCTATTAATATGGATGTTATGAGTTTGTTCGCTGATTCATACTTTTTGTTTTTTTTAGGAAATTTGCATTGTATCGATTTACTCTATTAATTTAAATGAATGAATATCATTTTTTTTTGTCAAATTTTTTTTAATTCAAACAAAAATAGGATAAAAGTAAAACAAACAATAGTAATTGATTAGAGTCTTGTACCAAAACAAAAGTACTAATAAACTAAGTGATTTAACCAAAGACGAATCGTTAAAGAGAACCGAGTTTGATTCCTAAGTAAATAATGTTGATGATCAATATCTTTCATAATTAGAGAAAGATAGATTTTTTATTTTGCGCATGCATCAAATCAAATGATGTGTTACCACATCAATTTTATATAATTAATCAATTAATTCAAAATCAAATTTATCATCTCAAGAACCAAATAAGCACAACATTAACGTAGAAATGATGGTAAAGCAACAAACCAATTGTTTGTATCCAAGTAGCTAGTTTAGTTTTAGTTCAATTCAAGTGACTAATGAACTTAAGTGATTGTTGAATCCATTGAGAGTATTGGGTTCGAATTTTGCTTGATATCATTTTTTTTTATTTACTTGTCACTCAATTTATCGTAAAAATGAGGGTTAAGACAAAAAAAATATATACCACTTATTGTGCATGTGTGTGGAATTAAAAATGGTAGAAAAATAAACTTTACCAATTGTGCGCGTGAAATTATAGATGGTAGAAAAATAGTTTATTCTTCAATGAAAATATAACCTAGAGGAGCACTTAAATTATTACATATTCATAGATTAATTAAAAAACTTACGAAAAACAACAGTGAAATATTATTTTATTTTGATGCATGACATTATCATGCCATGATATACAATATAGACTTATAAGACTCTTTTAGCTCAGTAATGTTATTAATAGGGTTTTTGACCAACATAATTGCCCGGGGGATCATAGTTGCAAGTGACAAACCACCATCCATTGGTACATTGTACCCTGGCACACCCTAAACGGACAGAGTTACGCCACACAACTTGAGTATAATGCAAGCATTGTCCTCCATTGATGCATGAATTAGTGTTATAATCATAGTATTGTTTTTCATTAACCCACATATTTACCGCAATAACTCCAGTGAATGTACCACTTGAGCCTTTGGCAAGATTCTCACCGTAAGGTCCACTTGAGTGAACCAAATTGCAATCACTTTTCCTTGAATTTGCATAGTTCAAAGCATAGGTAGCAACTGTGTTGTCCCAAGTAATGTTTGCAACGCCAACTTGTGCACGAGCTGCGTTGTGGGCATCAAGAAAATCTTGAGGTAAGTTTTGTGCATTGGTGAATGAAAACCAAAGGGATAAAATGGTCAAGAAGAGGCTAAAAAGTGAAAATGTGTTGTTGAAACTCATTCTTATGTTTTGTATCTTAGATGAGAGTTGAGAAGTTGTGTTCTTATTGCATTGCATGGATGAGATTATTTATAGGGGCGTGTTTGTATATTTTTAATGAAATTTATTAAGTACATAATCCGGGTCTTACTATTTTTGGTGAAAGAGAGGGTACTTTGTTGCATTTTTAAGCAAAATGGTACTTCCCCCTTGGTAACATATAAAACTATACTTTGCGGTTATTTGTAGATTCAATTAGAATTTAGAAGTGATAATAATAAAGTAATTTTAGTAACATGATTGTTGTGAATCCGGTTCAAAACCAAACCACACCAATGAAAGAAAACAAAGATGTGTGGAGCAAAGGTAGTGATAATCAATGGATAAAAAGCTTCAAGCAACAACAACAATCAAACAGCTCTAAAGCCTAGTGTAGAGCAACATCACAAGCATAAACAAGCAATAAGAATAAGCAATAAAAGGGAAGAACAAACACACCAAGCTTTGTTGACCCAGTTCGGTCCAATATGACCTAATCTGGGGGAGAGAGCAGCTCTCCAATCCACTATCAAGAGATCTCACAAAGTGATTACAAAATGAGTTACAAGGTATAGGCACCAAGCTCACAAAGATCAAAACCTAGATCTACCCATTTGTTTCCCAACTCACCAAATGAAAAGCTCTCATGAATTTTCACTCTCCAAGGTGTTTTGATGTTTCCCTAACACAAGAGAACCTCCCTACAAAGACTATCAACTTAAAAGTTTCCTCCTTTGCAATCCAAGTTTCTCTCCCTCTCACTCTCTTCCAAAAAACTGAAGTGAAACACTTAAATAGAACACAGGAACAGACAGAATCGCGCCACGCCAGGAAAGAATCGCGCCGCGATTCAAACGTGCTCCCCAAGACACAACAGCCTTATCCTGAAATCGCGTCACGGCAGTCCAGAATCGCGTCACGATTTTGCTTCAGAAGACAACCCCTGTTCTGCCAAGAAAATCGCGGCACGCCACTCAAAATCGCGCCACGATTTTGGCGTTTCACAGAATCACAATTTTGAGTCAAATTCCAACAATGATGGAGGGTTTACTAATTGTAATTAACAGTAATATATCTCCTATTTTCACAGGCATAAGCAATGCAAACCTGAATGGGAGAGGATATTCCGGGTTTGGTAGGGTTTCAATTGTAACTTGCAATAAACTAGTATCACAACTTGGCCAGTTGAAATGTCAACTAGCTTATTTGGAACTTTATTGGCTTAAAACAATATTTTTTTGATTGAGTATTTTCCAACAAAAGTATATAGAATAAAACAACGGCTAGTTTTTCGCTATGGTTTTTCATCAGTTTTATGTAGATTTAAAATAAACAAATTAACTGCTTTATTAATTAGTTAATTTTTTTTGGAGTAAGTTTAGCCAAATATATAAATAACTAAAGTTATGGTTAGAACTAAACGCAAAGGGGAACAAAAACAAAACAACTACGATCAAATGGATGAGTCAACCATTGGTTTAGAGTATTTTTACCTTATCAACGATATGCATAAGGTGATTTATCTTTTTCGTTTTTTACCAATAATTTAAATTATCAATATGGTTCAAAGTTGATATAAATACACATGTGGGTTATATGATTTTCTACATTTCCCTTCTTAGTTTGAAGTGTACATAAGGAATAAAGAATGTCTATTTGAAGAGGGAAGGTTAACTTATGATCCAATTCTTGCACATTGACATTCCTTTTTCTTTTTTCTTAATAAGCCTTTGTTTGTTAAAAGTTGAAGTAAAAGAGATGAGATAACTCTGAGAAAGAAAAAAAAAAAAAAGAAAGAAATAATGAATGGTAAGTAAACAGTACCCCATTTTAGATGACTTTTTTCCTTTTCTTTTCCTATGTGTTGGGTCATTAGCTGAGATTGGAGGACCATCCACATTAGGCAAGAGAAACCATACAAGTGAATTGGACACCAAATTTTTACTCAAAACCTTATGACAATTGGTTTATGAGTCATATTACTTATAAAGTATTCAACATCTACTCTTTTAACCATTGTGAGATTTCTAACTCACACTTGATATACAACAATCTTCCTCTCAAATGTAAATCCATCAATTCATCATACTAACCCCTCAAGCGGGAGCTCCTTTATTTGCACACACTTGCTTGCACCGCCGTTGCCATTTCCCTCAACGGAGCATGTTGTCTGAACACCTTTCTAGGAAGACTTTTGATACAAAGAGAATTGGCCGAACCCTTGTCGAACCATGACTTTGATATCATTGTTGGATCACAAGGAAGGCTTAGGAGACTATCCACATTAGGCAAGAACAACCACACAAGTGAGTTGGACACCACACTTTTTCCCAAAACTTAAACACAATAGGTTTATGAGTTCTCTTACTTATAAAATGTTCAACCTCCAATTTTCCATTCGATGTAAGATTTCTAACTTACACTTACTACAAAATAGTGTACTAAAATCTTATAATACAAAGTAAAAAAATATATTGGAAAGAGTTTTAGAGTGTTGTTAATTGAATGAAATATTTTTTTGCACTGATGTAATATTTGAAGAGTATTTTCAAATTCGAAAAATTCTATTGTTTGTATGATAAATTTTTAAAGTGGCTGATTTTTTCAAAACTAAATTTAGGAAATTGTAATACCATGTCTAAAAACTAATAGCCCGAACATCCTTCCTTACTCTATCAAATGTGAATCTCAAATCAAATTGGTTTGTGCAAATTGATTCCTATATATTACAACAAATTGATTCTTTCAAAGCAACTATGATTGGTTTAGTTGTGAGTGATTTAGATAGTATAGATGTGGTCCTAATTTCATTTTTCATTGTATCCATTGCACACAAATAAAAAAGTTTATACATTAATTAAACATTTAAACCCAATTTTTATTTTTCAATTTTGCCATTTGGTCCCTATAATTTTCAAATTTCGTAAATTGATCCCAACAAATATTAAAAAAAAATTGTAAATTGGTGTTATAGCTTTTTAAAAAATTATAAATTAGTCCCTAAACTAAATTGCAAATTGATCCCTATTTTTTTACGAATTGGTCTATATTTTACTTATTTTGAAATTGACCCTCAACTTTTTGAAATTTAAAAACTGACGCAAATATTTTGGTCAAAAGTGAACTACCAGTACTCCCCTTGCCCTGCTGTTATTGTAATCTTGTATCTGGTATACAAATATAGCCGATCAATGTACTTAACCAACCCTCTCGATCGGAAACTCAACAACAGAAGCTCGTGTTCACGATATTCGCCCCAACCTCTCCAGGTTTTCTAAAAGAATCTAAAAAATGTGGTGCATGAAAAGGTACTTTTGGTGTATTTTGTTTTAAGATACTTGTTTGAAAAATAACTTCATCATGCTAATTTTACTTTACTAGTCTATAACGAATGCTTTACAATTTTTCAAATCCTGACATTGATAGGAGGAGTTAGTTTGAGAAGCAGCATCCTAAACTATTGGAGCAACATGGGTCCTGTACTGTTTTCCCTGTAAATTCAATTTTTGGAATTTGTATCGTGATATTTTTAATCGAGTTGTTATTATAGCATGAAATGAAATAAGTAATTAGCACGTGTTGGTGGCCATGTAATTGATTCTTTAGGCGCATTTTGCAGAATCAAGTAACTTTGACTTTTAAAAAGATATTAATCGAGCTTTGGAAAATGATTTCGGTATGGTATTATAAATAGGTAAAGACTTCAAAAAAAGGAGGAGAATTGGTAACATAACCTTAACAGTTCTTACGACTGCCACACAATAGTCCCTACATCTAGTAGAAGATTAGGGTTCTGAGAGGAGGAAAATGTAAGAGAGAAATAGTAAAAGTATGAGGAAGATGTAGAGGGTGGAGAGAAAAATGGAATGAGGAGAGTTTAGGTTCATTTTCTTAATACATGTGGGGGAGATATATTATACATATATTTGAGCAATAACACATTTGCTTATCTACAAAAAGAAATAACACACTGATAGCTATTCAACTTTCTATTATTTTCAGGAGAGCAATACAACTTTTTATTACACTGATACCGAGAGCCGTAGCATTATTTTTTTTCCGATATAACAAAACCTATGGATGCATACACCTGATCTAATTATTTAAAACTCAACAATTTCGTCTATAGTAATTGAAGAAACATATTCTAATCCCCTTAATGTGAAAGAATTATTAACAGAGCCATATAGTCCCTTCCTTACATTGCTCATATTGTTGTAAACTTCAAGCATTGTTGGCCTTTGGTCTGGAAAAGGGTGAACACACTCACAGGCAATCTTGATGAGAGTACAAACTTCCTTTTCAAGTCCTTCCCCGGTCAAAGATTTATTAATGACATTATAAAAACTCAAAGGGTTACCACATAGATTAGTGGTGTCAGATGAACGCGACAGTTCATTATATGTTTTCCCTGTCATCAATTCAAAAAGCACACTTCCAAAGTCGTAGATATCCTTCTTCCCGTCATTCACTTTAAACATTGTGCCTAGATGATCACTCAATGTTGCCAATTTGGTATGCACGCAACAGGACCAGGTTAATTAATAAGTATATTGGTCTCTATTTGTCGTAGGAGTTTCAAAATCGATCAATATGAAGTCAGGATCTTCACAAATATCATCTATCTCCCATATGTTGCCCATGTTGCTGTACAACTCATGCATAGTAGGCCGTTGTTCAAGCAAAGGATGAACACAATCACATGCAACCCTAAGAAGAGCAGATACCTCATCTTCAAATTCTATCTGGTTTAGAGATTCATTTACCGCATCATAGAACCCAGAATGGTCCTCCAACAGATTCGTAGGATTAGGATATGTGTACGTCGCAAAAGGAACATCAGTATTACTTAACACAATCACTTATTTGGCCAAATTTCTTCCCCTTAATCAGCTCAAAAAGCAAACAACCAAAATCATAAAAATCCTTCTTTCCAAATCCTAAGTTTTTGTTCACATCATTATTCATAAACATGCCCCCTCCAAAATTGGATATTTTCGGCTCAAAATTGTTTCCTAGCAAGATACACTCGGAGCTTATATTAAGATTAATGCAAGCTATGATGGAGGCAACATAAACCTCTTTGTTGTGAAAGTGACTCAAAATTGGAGAAATTGAAGTTTGCTGAAGCTGTCAAAATTGGAGCACGATTTGGAGAAATCAGAGCACGATTTTCTGGAGCAGAATTGGCACTTTCATTCGTAAAAAATCGGAGCACGATCTAGCAAAATCGGAGCACGATTTTGCGTAGAGTCAGAAAAATAAAACATATTTTTGGGCCTGATTTTGTTCCAATTTATAGACATTGTATCAGTGTAAACCTTGAGATAGAGGGGGCTGAAACAAGGGTTTAGAAAGGCAACAACAAAACTAGGGTTTGTATAAAATTTGTCTCTTTGGAACAAACACTAGGGTTTGAGGGTTGATTCACCTTGGGAAACACTATTAGGATTGAGTCTCTTGGTTACGGGAAGAGGCTGAGATTTGGGTAGAATTAGGCGAAAGACTTATTCTTGTAACCCATTGATATCTCTTTTGTAACGTTTCTCATGATATAGTGGAACGGAGGGCTGCTCTCTCCCCCAGACTAGGTCAATTTGGACCGAACTGGGTCAACAAATTCTTTTGTGTTCTCTCTTTCTTTTCTCTCTCGTTGTTTTCTACTTTTGGCTTGTGTTTATAATTGTTCCATATACTTTTATTTTGGTTGCTTAATTATTCCTTACTCCACACATCAAGTTGTTATCGGTGTGATTTTTTCATCGAATTCACAACACTCTTGCTATCCCAAGCGCAATTTTAATAATCCTTGACCATCCTAGTTTTGTCGTATCATCATTCAACCAATCAGAAAGCCTTCCATTTGACATGTATTGATACACCAAAACTCTTTCAATTTTTCTTCTTCTATGCAGAAACCAATCAAGGGAAGTATGTTTCTATGACTGTATTGTCCCAAAATCTTTATTTCTGATTCGAACCTTTTGATACACAATTGAGAATCATATAGTCTTATAACTGCGAAAAACCAACCGTTGGAAAGTGTTGCTTTGTACATTATCCCAGTCACTCCCACCCCAATGACATTGTCCTTACTAAAGTATTCTGTTGCATGATAGAATTTTGTGAAGTTCATCTTATAAGTCAACCGTCCAACTTTTTTGATCTGTGCTTGTCATCCATCCCGAAAAACATAACAAAGACAACAATATTATGTTCTTTTAAAAGTATAGATATCCGTTAAAACATTTTCATTTGATCAGTAAAAATGGATTACCTGTATTCTTTTATCTAGCAACGCGATAGGTAACATTTTTTCCTTTTGTCTGACTTTCTTTAGTTTCTGTGCAAGGATATGCTCCATTAGATTATAAATAATGATAGCAAAATCTTTCAATTAAAATTTAAAATATAGTTATTTCAAAATATTTTTCAATGAAATCCTATAGCTTAAAGTACAAATTGAGTGTTTGCTCTCTTTTGTAATAAATAGTAAAAATGAACATCTACAACGATCGGCTTTGTCTATTGCGCACAAGTAAATTACTTTTGCACCATTCACATCACATCTCATTTGATCCAATGATGAAAACAAATATGTGTATGATGCAAGGTTTATCTCACTTGTACATCATAGACTTGGTCACAATGATAATGCTATGAAAGGAAAAATGTTATATGCAGATGGTTTTTTTTTTTTTTTTTGCTACTTTTTTCTCCTTTTATTTTTTAATCTTCTTATCAAGAAAAGGGAAAAATGTTATTTGGACAAGGTTTAATTTTTTACTATGCACAAGTTTGTTTTTACTATTGGATTAATATCACGTTTGATTTGATTCAATAATGAAAACAAATTTGTCCATGGTGCAAACCACTGTTATTTTTCGTAGTTCACTATACAATATATTTGGACAAGGTTTGTTTTTAATTTTTTTTTCTCTGTTCTCAAGACTAACACAATATATTGCTAAACAAAAATAGGTATTTCCTTCAGTAAGAAGTATACATGTTCAGTAAAATGAGCTGTACTGAAAATTGTGTATATAAATTAGTGCGACAATAAAGAATGAGCAAACCAAATATATCTAAATACTATTAATATAAACTAATTATAGTATCGAAAATTAAACCAAAATGTGTATAAAGAGGGATGGAAGAGGGACAGGTACCTCTTTGATCTTCTCCTGTTTGGAGTTATGATTACAGCTCTCTCCTATTTTCTTATGTCTAAGGTTCTTTTTTCTCTTCTTCATAATTTTTGTGGGTAGACAATATGACATATAAAAAACAATGACAAAGGTTGCAGTGAAAAAATAGCCAGCAATAAGACCTTGCCTAAATGAATCTTTGAATTCATTAGAGAATTCCATCATTCCACTAAGTTTTCTTACACTAAGTTTGATGGACAAAGTTTGCTTACACCAAGTACAGTATGAAGACAAGTCTTTCTTATATGCATTTATTTTTTAACCACTTTTATTACGTGTAGGAAAATTGTGGTAGCTATTAAGTCATGTAACATCATCGACTTTGCCATTGACGCTAATAGTTTTGTGGAGTTGGCTCCCCTTGTGACCGTGTAATTAAGCGTGTATAAATAATTCTAAACTTCAACTTTGATTCTTAGTAGTTGCTCTATATTTTTTTTTCCTTTTGAAAGAAAGAAAGGTCAAGACTCAAGCTAAAGAAAAGTGTTTTAGTATGGACTTTTGGGTTGGCCTGGCACAATATCATCTTCTTACTAGCGAAAAAGACGCATTTGCATCTCTATCTTTCCGCTCTTTTTATTGCATTAATGCAGATAAATTTTGAACTGTATTTTATATGAAATTTTGATTAAACTATAAGTGCAAATATTTGTGACTTTCAAATTGTAACAAAAAAAAACCATGTTTATCTTTTTCAATAACAATAGTAATTTAAAAAATATAATATAATATAAATAAATCTTTATCTTTTTTAATATCACCAATTATATAACACATTAATATGAGTAAGAAAATATATTAAAGGAAAACACTATCTTATAATGTTACTAATCTTACAAAGTCAATCTCAAGGAAAACACTATCATAATTTACTTGACATTGACACTTTGAGTTTGAGAGCATTAGTTTCTTTCATGCTCACTTATGTAATAGGATAAAACAAGAAATTAGAGACACCATTAATTAGAACTTTCAAACAAAGTAGGATCAGACAAACAATAGTAACAGATTAGATTATTCAAATGTTCGCTCAATTCAAAGACTAAGACATTGTTTAGTTTGATTGTGGAAGGGGTGACAAAAGCATTATCTTAATTTTCTTGACACTGGGATTAGAGAGGTCTGAATCCTCAACAATTTTGTCTACAACCCCCTCCGCTGCAACTGCTGCACCATAATCCCTACAACAACCGTGGAGGATCTGAGTTAACCGAGGAGGAAAAAAAAATGTTAAAATCGAGGGAAAAATAAGAGAGAAAAATACAAGTATGAGGGAGATGTAGAGGATGGAGAGGAAAATGGAGTTCATGTTCACTTTTTTAATATACGTGGGTGAGACATATTATACCAATAACAGGCTAATTTTTTATTATTAGGAGAGCATTACAACTTTAGATTAATATGTTACTGAGACTAACATTACTTTTTTCCGACATTACAAACCTATGGATGCATAAACCCGATCTAATTATTTAAAACTTGACGATTTCGTCTATAGGAATAGAAGAAGCATATTCTAATCCCCTTAATGTGTCAGAATCATCACCATAACCATTTGGTCCCTTCCTGACATTGCTCATATTGTTGTAAACTTCAAGCATTGTTGGCCTTTGGTCTGGAAAAGGGTGAACACACTCACAGGCAATCTTGATGAGAGTACAAACTTCATTTTCAAGTCCTTCCCCTGTCAAAGATTTATCAATGACATTATAAAAACTCAAAGGGTTACCACATAGATTAGTACTGTCAGATGAACGCGACAGTTCATTATATGTTTTCCCTGTCATCAATTCAAAAAGCAAACTTCCAAAGTCATAGACATCCTTCTTCCCGTCATTCACTTTAAACATCGTGCCAAGATGATCTTCAATGTTGGGATTCATGAATTTGGCTTCTCCAAAATTGGATATTTTGGGTTCAAAATTCTCATCTAGCAATATGCATTCTGAACATATGCTAAAATGCACTATACCCAAATCACTTGTATGATGCAGCCATGATAACCCTCTTGCAATTCCAAGTGCAATGTTGACCCTCTGATGCCATGTCAATCTTATGACTTCACTTTCCATAGGATTCAGCCATTTGGAAAGCCTTCCATTTGGCATGTATGCATTTGGCATGTATGCATATGCCAAAACCTGTTCCTTTCCTTCAATGTAGAACCCAAGCAAGGGAACTATATTTTTGTGTCTGTACTTGCACAAAATTGCTGTTTCCAAAAGGAACTGCCTTTTAAAGAGGCGAGAGTCAAATAGTCTCTTAACAGCTAGTAACTGACCGTTAGGTAGAAATCCTTGGTACATCATTCCCATCTTTCCTACCCCAATGGCATTGTCCACAGCAAAACAATCGGTTGCGTCACGCAGTTCTTCCAACCATATTGTTGAAGTCAGTCTCTCCATTAGTATAGAGATCTGTGGATGCATGTGTAATTATTTTTTTATAACAGACAATATATACTGATTAACCTAAAAAACAATTCAGTACAAGGAGTGTTTAAAAAAATATAATTATTTAACAAAGAGGTTGAGTACCTCTTTGGTTTCTTTGTGTACCATCCTCGACTGTAACAATTGGTGCATCTGATTAACTACCATCCGTGTTCCCCTGCTGGTGATGGAGATAATATGCTTGCCCAATTCTATAGCTTTGATTAAGTGATTGTTTTTCTTCTTTTTCAATTGATGCACCCAATGTGCACATTTGGAGTAGAACATACAAGTGAATGTAACAGAAGAAATGAGTGAAAAAACGTAACCAACAATAAGACCACTCTTGAATGATTGATGGAAATCACCGTGCTTATCATGTGTCAAGGAGCAAGGTCCCAAAGACCGGCCTCCACAAAGTCCATCATTGTTAGCATAGTTAACTTCTACTCTTTTATCGAACAATGGCACTTGCCCATACAATTGATTGTTAGAAAAATCAATCGTTTTGATCCTGTTAAGCTGGCCAAGTTGTTTTGGAATTTCACCGCTTAACATATTTTGGCCAAGTTTAAGAGTATTCAGGTAAGTGCAATTTGCTAAAGTTATTGGAATTTCACCAGCGAATTCGTTACTAGAGAGATCAATGCTGGTAACAAATTCGAGTAAACTTGATATATCTCCAGGGATGGTTCCCGAGAGGTCATTGATTGAAAGGTCTAAGCCCGTCAACGAAGAGCAATTCACAATTCCTCGTGGAAACTGACCCTTCAATCCCATGTTAGATAGTTTGAGATTTAGTACTCTACTCTCATCTGGATGCCAACATTCAACACCATTAAATCTACATATGAAACCTTCTGTTTCGTTGTTGAAGTTCCAGCTTGAGGTTAAGTAATTATTTGGGTCTTCCAATGAATTCTTAATGGATTTTAAACAGAAGATATCAGTCTCAGTACTCTGACTAGTCATTAACATACTGAGACACAAGAGTATTTGGAATAGAATATCCTTTTTTATTTTAAAAGACATTCCCTGCACATACAAAAACTGAGACATATGATAGAGAAGAAAATGGAAAAATGAAACAAATTGAACGATACCATTTTTTTTTTAATAAATGATACAAAATATCTTCCATGACATAATTCAATACCAATATTTTTTAAAAAATTATATAATATATTTTTTGTTTCTGACGGCTGTCTAATATGAACATGGTTCAACGATGACCCCTCTTACTTTTAGTAAATTTTAATAATCTAACATCACTTGCAACATCTTCGGTAACCAAAAAAAAACTTACAACATCTTCATGTTGGCAACTTCTTGTTATTTACCTGGTAACCAAAAATCACTTACAACTTCTTGTTATTTTTCGTACTCAAATCATCAATAAAAAAAATTTCTTATAAAAAAAAACATCAATAGTTGTTTACTGGTAACAGGTTTTTAAAGGTCCCCCTAGAGAGTCCCGTTATTTTTTAAATCACTACAACATCAACATTAAAAAATTGCCAGATAAAAAAATACTATAAAATGGAGATATGTATTGGAATCTCACCATAGAAGTCGTTACTAGAAAGATCACGTTGCCATAATGCATGCTGAAAGCTCCTTTGATTCAAGTTCGTTCTGTATTGCAATGAAAATACTCCCAAAAATTGCCACCAATGCTTACATCCACTTCTTTGCAAAATTCAAGAGTTTACTTACACGAAATACAGTGGACATTTTCATAGATATGCAGATTCTTCTTTCTTATATTCATTTATTTTGTAACGTGATTTTCATGTCCTGGAACATTATTGACGCAGTTTCGTGGAATTGGTGGTGCTCCTGGTGGACCCTAAGTCATCACATTGAATCACTATTTCAGTCAAATTTGTCCCTTATTTGCAAAATAGTAGAAATATCTCTAAAACTGAAGTGTGTCAAACGTTAAGAAATATAATCATTTTGTCTTGTACCAAAGAAACATGGTCATTTTCCCTTTAATAAAATTTATTATATGTTGGAAAAAAGAAAAGTTTTATATTGATGGTCCCCTACCAAAAATTCTTTTCCACACAAACTTTGGAAGAAAACTGAATGGAATACATCCTTGGTTGGAAAAAGTCATAAGCACCCTTGCTTTGGGTGATGTGACCACTGATTAATTAGGCCATTATGATCGTAATTAAATTCACATACTTTTAAGAAAGAAATTCATTTTATTTTCATTCCAAATCAAAGGGAAAATAATACAATGTGGTAGATTATAAAAATTTTGCGGACTTATTCAAAAAAAAAAAAATTGGGGATTAAATGTAAATAATGTCGCTTTCCCTGCTATGAAAGTTATGTGAAATAATGATTGAGTGGAGACTAAAAACTCTAGCTAGGTATAATCTTCTTGGTTTTATTTACGAGAGATCCACCATGAAAGCGATCTACTTACTACCATATGTGGTAGAGCGATATTGGATGAAATACTTGTACATAGTTTTTATTGATTTGGAGGTGTATGATATGGTGCCAAAATATATTTTGTGGATAGTCGTAAGAAATGAGTTAGGATTGTCTATATTATAGCAATCAATGATTAATATGTATGAGGGGGCCACGTCTAGTGTTGGGATGCACGGTTAGGGTTGGGATGTATAAGATTTTTCTATAACAATAGGATTGTATCAAGGGTCAACTTTAAGCTCTTATTATATAAAGCCTGATAAAGGACAATCCGGTGCACTAAAGCTCCCGCATACGCAGGGTTTGGGAAAGGGTGTATTGTACGCAACCTTACCCTGTTTTTACATAAGAGGCTGTTTCGAGGACTTGAGCCCGTGACCTTACATTACAGTCACATGACAACAACTTTACCAGTTGCACCAAGGTTACCGCTCTTTTATACGAAGCTGATAACCGGGTAAAATTCTTGGAGTATGACCGCTTAACATTCTTGGGGTAAATTTAGGCAAGTGCAGTTTGCAAAATCTATCGGACGTAGTGACACAAGGATCGTCAGGGGTGAAAGACGAAGCAGTAGACAAAACAAGTCGCAACAGAGGCAGTAGGGGAGACGAAGAGGGAGCGTGCAAACATATAATCTAGAATTAGGATTTTAGGGCGGTGCGGTGTAATTTTTTAACTAAAGTTGTTCTATAGATAACAAAATTAAAACAATTCTAGGGGTGGTACCGGCCACCTTGTGTCCTATATGAGCTTCGCCTCTGTAGAAAAGGCCATGAATCTATGGCAGTGGTACGCATTTACAAAGACACGACTCACAATTTGCAGCGGCGAATTTGATAATGGGGATGGCTCCAGTGTTTTCTTTTGGTGTTCTTTTAAATTTTATACTGTAGTTGATTATGCTGCAAATTTTGTCTTTCAATTTGTTGATTTGGATGTTAACTATAGGATTTATTTGTGTTGTTATGTTGCTCATTTTCATGTGAAGTATGTAAAACTAATAGGATGAGTTACTTGTGTGCATGCTTATCAATTGCATCTATTTTTTTTCTTCTTTTAATCTGAGAACGCCACGAATGTTAGACATGGTAAAACTGACATTAGAACAAAATTGCTGTTGCAGATATTCAACCGGGAATCATCCAAATACATTGGTAGGGAAATTTAGAAAGCAAAGTTCCTAACATAGCCAAAGTTGGATTTACTTGCCAGACAACATTTGGGAAGCACCATCTTAAATTATTGCAGCAAAATTGGTACTGTTTTGGCCAATAAGTTCAATTTTTTGAATTTGTACCATCATCTTTTAATCAAATTGTTATTATAGCATGGAATTAAATGCATAATTAGCATGTTTTGGTCGCTATATTATTGTTTCTTTATCAGGAGAGCAGTACAACTTTAATTATAATGATGCTAAGAGTAACACTAATTTATTCCAACATAATAACAAAGTCTATGCATGCAAAAACCTGTCCTAGTTTTTTATAACTCGGTAATTTCATCTATAATGATACCAGAAGCAATTTGCGATCCACCGGTTGAGTTAGAATCCTCACTAGAGCCATTCCGTGCCTTCCTCAAATTGCTCAAATTGTTGTAAACTTCAATCATTGTTGGCCTTTGGTATATAGGTTTAACACACTCACAAGCAATCTTTAGGAGAGTACATACTTCGTTTTCAAATCCTTCAGCAGTCAAAGATTTATCAATGACATTGTAAAAATTTGAAGGGTTTTCATAGAGATCAGTAATGGTGGTGAATAAACGATTCAGTCCGTTATATGTTTTCCCTGTAATCAGTTCAAAAAGCACACTTCCAAAGTCATAGACATCCTTCTTTCCATCGTTTACTTTAAACATTATGCCTAGATCATCCTCAATGTTGGGATTCATAAATTTGGCCTCTCCGAAGTTGGATATTTTGGGTTCAAAGTTCTCATCTAGCAATATGCATTCTGAACATATATTAAAATGCACTATGCCCAAATCACAGCTATGATGTAGCCATGATAATCCTCTTGCTACTCCAAGTGCAATGTTTTCCCTCTCAGGCCATTTCAATCTCATAAATTCACTTTTCAAAGGATGCAACCATTTGGAAAGCCTTCCATTTGACATGTATGTGTATGCCAACATCCTTTCTTTTCCTTCAATGCAGAACCCAAGCAGGGGAACTATATTTTTGTGTCTGTACTTGCACAAAATCGTTGTTTCCAAAAGGAACTGCCTTTTAAATAACTCGGAGTCAAATAGTCTCTTAATGGCTAGCAACTGACCATTGGGCAGTCTTCCCTGGTACATCATTCCCATCTTTCCCACCCCAATGGCAGGCATTGTCCATAGCAAAACAGTCAGTTGCGCCGCACAGTTCTTCCAACCATATTGTTGATGTCAATCTTTCCGCTAAAACAGCGATCTGTGGATGCATGTGTTAATTTTTTTTACAATAACATTAATTAAACTAAAAAATTATTCAATACAAGATTTGTTTAAAAAGAGAGTAAATGAGGAGAGTACCTCTTTGCTTTCTTTATGTACCAGCCGCGGATGTAAATATTCGTGCACCGGATTAACTAACACTCGTGTCCTCCTGCTAACGATGGAGCAAATATAATTTCCCAATTCATTAGCTTTGTTTACGTGATTGTTTTTTTCCTTCTTCTTAGATTGCACACATTTGGAGTAGAATATACAAGTCAGCATAACAGAACATGTGAGTGAAAAAACATAACCAACAATAAGACCACTCTTGAACGATTGAAGGAAATGGTTGGGCTTGTTATGTCTCAAGGAGCAAGGTCTCAAAGGTTCTCCACAAAGTTCGCTATTGTTAGCATAGTTAGAATCTACCTCTCCTGCTGTGAACACCGGCACTGGCCCTGACAAATAGTTGTTAGCAAAAGAAATCTCTTTAATCCTGTCAAGCGTGCCAAGTAATCTTGGAATTTCACCGCTTAACATATTGTTGTTAAGTTTAAGGGTATTCAGGTAACTGCAATTTGCTAATGATGCTGGTATTTCACCAGTGAACTTGTTATTCGAGAGATCAAAGCTAACAACATATTCGAGTATACTTGATATATCAGATGGGATTGGTCCTGAGAGTTCATTGAATGAAAAATCTAGGCCTGTGAGTGAAGAGCAGTTCTGAATGGCACGTGGAAACTGGCCCTTCAACCCCTTGTTAGATAGTCTAAGATTTTGTACTTTACCATTAGAGACCCAACATTCAACACCATCAAATTTACACACGAAATCATCTTCAGTCTGGTTTGTGAACTTCCAGCTTTGTAACTTATTAAACGGGTCTTCCAAAGAATTCTTAATGGATTTTAAACAGAAGATATCAGTCTCTGAACTCGTAATTGTCATTCTCATATTGAGGCACAAGAATAGTTGAAATAGAATATCCTTATTTTTTCGGAAAGCCATTCTCGTGCAGATACAAAAACTGAGGCTGCAGAGGTATGGAGAAGAAAAGCGAGTTAAGAAGAGAAATTGGAAAATTAAGACAACGAAAATCATGTGAAATGTTACACAAATAATCACAATAAAGAAACTATTATTTGTATACATTTTGACAGCATATTACTATAAAATTGGAACATGGCAACCTTAAACGAGAAACTGTACCTATAAGCTTCGCCTTAACTCAACATGCATGAAACAAGCTTTGAAAAAAGATATTGCAGTGGTCTTCGGAATAGGCCTATAGCAGTTATAGCTAACACAATTTTCATATGTTTAGAAGTTCAATATAGTAAGTTTGTATTATAACTTGTACATTTTATATTAAATATAAAACTTTTTAATAAATAATTGTTGTTTTTCAATAAAAAAATTTGTCACTTTTGGTTTCTTTAACATGTAGAATATTGCACATGTAAGACAATCCTATAATTCAATTATATTTCACAAGTATACATGCAAGTATACTCAACTCTTCTAAATTTATACTAAAATGGATATATGTATTGGATCTCACCATAGAAGTAGTTAATAGAAAGATATGTTGCCAGAATGCATGCTGAAAGCTCCTGTTGATTCAAGTTCTATATTTCAATGAAAGATACACCAATTCTTACACCCACTTCTTTGCAAAATTTAAGAGTTTACTTACACGAAATACAGTGAACATATTTCTGAGATATGCAGATTCTTCTTTCTTATATTCAATTATTTTCTAACGTGATTTTCATGTTCTGGAACATCATTGACGCAAGTAGTTTCGTGGAATTGGTGCCCCTGGTGGACCCTAAGTCATCACACTGAATCACTATTTTCGTACTCAAAATTTGTAATGGTCAGTCAACTTTGTCCCTTATTTGCAAAATAGTAGAAATATCTCCAAAATTGAAGTGTCTCAAACGTTAAGAAATATAATCATTTTGTCTTGTACCAAAGAAACATGGTCCTTTTTACATTAAGTGATGCTTGAAGGGGATACCTTTAATAAAAATCATGCGCAAACCTTAAACGACTATTATTTTGAGACAGAAGGAGTAGCATTATAGATGCGGCCCGCCACATTTGAACATTAACTACGATAGTTTGGAATTTGAATTATTTCATTTGCTTAAGTCTTTTAAATGTGGACTTGCAAAGTGAATCTCATGGAAAATTTGTTTGGTTTGTGATTTGCCCCGTTCAGCAAAACGATGTTTGGTGCGGCGAACTTGTTCTTCTTCTGAGTGCTTGGACGGTGGAAGAGTTTGAGTTTGAAAGGGGATTAGAGATAGAAAATATTGTACCTTTGATGACTTTGTAAAGTCCCCTTTTATAAAGGTGTAGATTGCTGTTTGGTTATGGCGTTTGTAGCCATTGCTCGACGGTTATGGTTGCAGAAATCTTAACCGTCGAGCGTTACAGAATAACAATCATGGGATACGATCATGGTTCTGAGTTTTGAACCGTTGCTCCGTGTTTCTACGAGCACCCCCTCGCAGAGAGAGGGTGTGAGTTAAGTTATTGGTCCAATGATGGATTGAGCCTTGGACTGCTGCGATAATAGGTCTTTGAACAGTTCAATTTTATTTTTGACTCAATTGTTTGCGGTGCTTGTGGAACGTAAGATAGAACAATACATGAATTTTTTTTTTATGGTATTGAATGTTTTGTTTTATAAGATGTTTGATGGACAAAATGTCATTTCGATACTATAGATAATTTGTATTTGAACAAAAAGTTGTGCTATAATTAAATAAGTTATAAAAAAATTTAATTGTTGTCATGTCACTTGCCCCCGTTTTGTCCTGTCCCAAAAACAATCTTATAATCAAACACACTACAAACTATAATTTTTCTTCTTGTTCCTTATTTTTTTTTTAATAGTTCAAATGCAAGAGAGAAAAAGCCAAAATGGGTTTCTTTCATAGGCATCATAAATCGATGGAGGAAAATAACAACAATAATGCAATGGAAAATATGAATTGTAACAAAAGTCAATTTCATAATTGAACAAGTCTTGCAAGAGAAGAGAGAAAAGCAGAGAACTTATACAAATAAGGAGAAACAGAGGAAACGATACAATTAACGCGTGAAAGAGAAATGAAGAATAACACGTGACCATTTTTAAACAACATTCCATTTGAGAGGTTTATTTGGATCCAACGATCAAAATTAAATTCTCTCATCTCTCACAATTATAGCTGTCACTTTATACATGCCCTCAAAATTTGACCACAGCCCACATATGCTTCTAGGATAAAAAAGTTGTAGTATGGATGTGATACAATATGGATAACCGAATACATAAAGTTTTTGAAATTTAAGATAGGATATGGTTGAAATATGGTCCGAACCGGTATTTAAGACTATAAATGATAGTGCATAAACATTAATTTTCAAAGTGTTCCCGTAAAATGTTTTAAATTGTCAACAAATCACAAACACTCGTATGTATAATAATAACTTTAGAAATAGTTATAGTCAAACAATTTCAACCATCTGATGATTATAATTTACTGACATTGTAAAAATGCTTTAAAATATCGATAGTATGATCTAGGTTACTGGATAATATTGATAAATAAATTTTTCTGTAACACCTCATGTATGAACTCCCATGAAGTCAGTATGTAGTAGCTCTTCTGAACACCCGACGTTGAGAACTTCCTTTGCTTGCTCTGTCTGTAATCTTGTAGTAGAAATAAATCTTCTTTGGTCTGTATTTCTTAGAATAAATTTGGTAGATATATCTGATGTGCTCAACTCAACCCTCTCGGAAACCCAAGAACAGACGCGGTACTAGATAGAGCTCCACAATTGGGTTTGGGTTTACAATGTCATAGAGCTTCAGTGTATAGTTCGCAATCAAATTTGATCTTATTGATTTGAATATTGAGTAACTCAAGATCTAAACTTAAAGTAAATTAATGACTTGGTGCATGCTAATTTCTAGTACTATGATGCAAGAAAAGTTGCAGAATTTCTTATAATGAAATGGCATTTACCTGTGAACTATTTTTTTAATAAGTATAGATATGAGTTTATCTTGATCCTTAATTATAGAGTTAGGTCCCAAGGCCTGAATTTCACTTACTTTTTGTTCAAGTTATCTGTGTGCATGCTTATCATTCTGCATCTTTTTCTTTTAATCCGAGACTGCCACCAACATTAGACAGTAAAACTGACATTGGAACAAAATTGGTTTTGTAGGTATTCCACTGGAAATCATCCAAATACAATTGGTGGGCAAATTTAGAAAGCAAAGTTCCTAGCATAGCCAAAGCTGGATTTACTTGTCAGATTACATTTAGGAAGCTGCATCTTAAACTTTTGCAGCAACATTGATACTGTTTTGGCCTGCAAGATCAATGTCTGGAATTTGTGTCATGATTTTTTGATCAAATTGTTATTATAGCATGAAATTAAATACATAATTAGCACTTTTTGATGGCTATATTGCTGATTCTTCAGGCACATTTTGCTAAATTGAGTAACTTTGACTTTCAAAAATATATTAAACGATGTTTGGAAAAAAGTTGTGGGCGTGGTCTTGGGGGAATTGGTAAAAGAAATTCAAATAAAGGAGGATAATAGGTAACATAACATTAATGGTCCCTAAATCTATGACTGCTGCACCATTAGACCGGACAACAGTTGTAGAGGATTGGGTTCATAGAGGAGGAGGAGGAGAAAAAATGTTAAGTGAAGGAAAATTAAGAGAGAAAAAGTAAGAGGGGGATGTAAAGGGTGGAGAGAAAAATGGGATAAGGAGAGTTTAGGTTCACTTTTTTAATATATGTGGGCGAGATATATTACGACAACAACCAAGCCATATCCCACTAAATGGGGTCGGCTGGGCGAGATATACTATTCATATATTTGACCAATAACACACTGATAGTAAATTTGCTTATCTACAAAAAACAATGACACACTTCTTTTATTATCAGGAGAGTGGTACAACGTTTTATTACAATGATACTGAGACTAACATTACTTTTTCCCGACATAACAAAAGCTATGGATGCTTAAAAATGATCTAATTATTTAAAACTCAACAATTTCGTCTATAGTAATAGAAGAAGCATATTCTAATCTCCTTAATGCGTCAGAATCATTACTAGAACCATTTGGTCTGTTTCTGACGCTGCTTATATTGTTGTAAACATCAAGCATTGCTGGCCTTTGGCCTGGAAAAGGGTGAACACACTCACAGGCAATCTTGATGTGGGTACAAACTTCATTTTCAAGTCCTTCCCCGGTCAAAGATTTATCAATGACATTATAAAAATTCAAAGGGTTACCACATAGATTAGTCGTGTCAGATGAACGGGACAATTCATTATATGTTTTCCCTGTCATCAATTCAAAAAGCACACTTCCAAAGTCGTAGACATCCTTCTTCCCGTCATTCACTTTAAACATCGTGCCTAGATGATCTTCAATGTAGGGATTCATAAATTTGGCTTCTCCAAAATTGGATATTTTGGGTTCAAAGTTCTCATCTAGCAATATGCATTCTGAACATATATTAAAATGCACTATGCCCAAATCACATGTATGATGTAGCCATGATAACCCTCTTGCAATTCCAAGTGCAATGTTGACCCTGTCTTGCCATTTCAATCTTTCAACTTCACTTTCCAAAGGATGCAACCATTTGGAAAGCCTTCCATTTGAGATGTATGAGTATGCCAAGAGCCTTTCCTTTCCTTCAATGCAGAACCCAAGCAGGGGAACTATATTTTTGTGTCTGTACTTGCACAAAATTGCTGTTTCTAAAAGGAACTGCCTTTTAAAGAGGCGAGAATCAGATAGTCTCTTAACAGCTAGTAACTGACCATTAGGTAGAAATCCTTGGTACATCATTCCCATCTTTCCTACCCCAATGGCATTGTCCACAGCAAAACAATTGGTTGCGTCACGCAGTTCTTCCAACCATATTGTTGAAGTCAGTCTCTCGATTAGCATAGAGATCTGTGGATACATGCAAGCCACAATTATCAAATCAAATAATCAATCATTGTTATGCCGTGTAAGTTCTAACTATTTTTTGTCGACGAGGTAATTAATACTGAAGATAACTCAATATTAGCCTTTGTTTAGAAAAATAGACAAAAAGATTACCTCTTTGCTTCCTTTCTCAACCAACCGTGGATCTAGCAATTCGTGCATATAATTAGCAATCCTCTGCGTCATCTTGCTTGTTATGGAATAAATATATTTGCCTATCTCTTTAGCTTTGTTTAGGCGGCTGTTTCTATTCCTCTTCTTCTTCGACTGAATGTGAGGTGCACCGTTGGAATAGGAGATGTAATAAGTAACCACAATATAACAGGTGAATGATAATGCAAAACCAACAATGAGGCCACCCTTTAATGCTTGATGGAACTTTCCAACGGAGCAAGGGGCCAAAGACACTCCTCCACAAAGTTCATCATTATTAGCATAATTATAAACTACTACTCTTTGGAACATCGGTACTGGCCCTGACAAATTATTATTAGAAAAAGTAATCACTTTAAGTCTGTTAAGCATGGCAAATTCTTTTGGGATATGACCACTTAACATGTTATTGTCAAGCTTAAGAGTGTTCAGGTAAGTGCAATTTTCAAAATCTATTGGAATTTCACCAGTAAAGTTATTACCAGAGAGATCAATGCTGGTAACATACGAAAGTATACTTGATATATCAGATGGGATGAGTCCCGAGAGCTTGTTGATTGAAAGGTCTACTCCTGTAATTGAAGAGCAGTTTTGAAGACGACGTGGAAACTGACCCTTCAATCCCATGTTAGATAGTTTGAGATTTAGTACTTTATTCTCATCTGGATGCCAGCATTCGACACCTTTAAATTCACATATGAAACCTTCGGTTTTGTTGTTGAAGTTCCAGTTTTGTAAGAAATTATTTGGGTCTTCCAATGAATTCTTAATGGATTTTAAACAGAAGATATCAGTATCGGTACTCTGACTAGTCATTAACATACCGAGGCATAAGAATACTTGGAATCAAGTATCCCATTTTATTTCAAAAGCCATTCCTGTGCAGATAAAAAAAAACTGAGATTGTGTTGAGAAGAAAGTTGATTTAAGAAGTGAAATTGAAAAGTTTAGGCGAAGAATGATGCAAAAACTCAAGATACAGAAAATTCAAATACCAAAGGATTTACTGATCTGTATTCTATAATGTTTTTTCTTTGACTAAGATTATATTTTGTTTTTGAAGCACGCTGATAAATGATGATCACAGTAAGGAAACTATTATTTGTATACTTTTCGACAACAAACACAATTAAATTGGAACATGAAGAAACACAATTCCTTAAACGAGAAACTGCACCTATAAGCTTCACCTTAGTCCGTAGCTCAACATGCATGAAACTTTGAGCTACGTACAAACTACAAGCCAAACTAGCATCTAATCTAATAAGTTAAACTCTAACTTTGGTTTTTATATATATCATTTCACGCCCACCACTTTTGAATATTTATTATGATAATTGGGAATTTGAATTATTTTGTTTGCAAAAGTCTTTAAAATGTTAACTTTCAAAGTCAATCTCAATGAGAACAATATCTTAACTTACTTGACATTGACACTTTGAGTTTGAGAGGATTAGAGTCTCTTTCAGGCTTACATATATATTAGGATAAAGAAAGAAAATGGGGACACCATTAATTAGTTTTCAAACAAAAATAGGATAAATTAAACAATCGTAATAGATTAGAGTTTCAAATGTTTTATTTAATTCAAAGACAAAGGACATAGTTTAGTTTGCTTGTGGAACGGGTTAGGATAACATTACTATAATAATTTGCTTGTGGAGGGGTGTTAACCCTCAAACAGCCAATTTGTCTACAACCCCTTTGCTGCACTATTCTCATCGTTTGGATTAATCCAATGATTGAGATATTTATTAAACACAAAATAAATTAAAACTTGTAAAAAGAAATTATTTGTCTCTTTTTTCGGATTCAGCTTCTTTAATGCGAGTAATTCGTAAAATGAACCATATCAACCGTTAATCAACAAATTAAAGATAGATATTATAGGTACATAATAACAAGTTTGTTAGAATAAAATAAAACTCTTGATTTTCTTAGCTTACACTTTACTCACTTGGGATGGTGGCCCCATTTTTATAACAGAAGGAGGTTATAGAGCAGTCCAACGATCCACCCATGGCAGCAGCGTGTTCGTAGATAATACGGACTTGCGGGAGACCTTCACTTTCTGGTTCCACTTCTTGTCTAAATATTTTTATGCAACAATTGATGTTTCAAAGTAAATCGTCCATTACATAAGAAACATAAATTCATTTCCATCTTGTCTCCAGCAGTCCAGCTTTGAGGCACTCAAAACTCTGCTTGCAACTTCCATATACAAACACCAGGTCCATGGTCTGATACCAATTGAAACTGGAAAATAGATTCTAGGGATGAATCGATAAAATCTATGTCTCAAGAGTATGGATTCTAAACAATTTAGAAAAGAATCGTGTATAAATGAGAAGTTATGTGAGAATAGTAGAGAATGAGAGAAGGTAAAACTAGTATTTAAAAATGAGGCACTATGTAAGAATAGTAGAGAATGAGAGAAGGTAAAACTAGTAGAGAATGAGTGAAGAAGATAATGGTTGACATGTTGATCGATTAACAAATGAGGCACAAGACCTTATTAAATTCAACCATATAGGCTAAAATGGTAAGATGATAGAAGGTAAAACAAGTATTTAAAATAATCTTTATGTTTGTTTGGTTTTGCGTGACCAGAGTTGATTTTGAGTGGATGGATTTTGTAAAATTGATTATGACAAAGTCGACCCGGATTTCTTTGATTTATAATCATGAAGTTTTTGTAAACTATGGTACATCATTCCCATCTTTCCCACCCCAATGGCATTGTCCACAGTGAAACAGTCAGTTGCATCGCGCAGTTCTTTCAACCATATTGTTCATGTCAGCCTTTCCACTAATACAGTGATCTGCGGATGCATGAGTTAATTTTTTTTTACACTGCTATTATTTACTAATTAAACTAAAAAGTTATTCGATACAGGATTCGTTTAAAAAGATTATAATGAAGAGACTACCTCTTTGCTTTCTTTATGTGCCAGCCGCGGATGTAACCAACATTCGTGTCCTCCTGCTGATGATGGAGCAAATATAATTGCCCAATTCATTAGCTTTGTTTACGTGATTGTTTTTTTTCCTTCTTCTTAAATTGCACACATTTGGACTAAAAGATACAAGTCAGCATAACAGAACATGTGAGTGAAAAAACATAACCAACAATAAGACTACTCTTGAACGATTGAAGGAAATGGTTGGGCTTGTTATGTCTCAAGGAGCAAGGTCTCAAAGATTCTCCACAAAGTTCGCTATTGTTAGTTGATGTAGTATTTTTGCATCAAACAATAGTACATATTTATATCGTCTCCTCAGGGACTAGTGTGATATCACGGATCGTTCGACACCAAATATCATTCTAAGTTAAAAGATAATTTGTTGTTTGTTTTAGAAACTAAGTTGCAAGAGTAAAAGTTGAGAGTAATAAGGCGTAAAAACGTTGGAATTAGAGTTCCTTGATTAAGCGTCAAACATAACCTAATAATCACATACATGGATTCTAGCATTTTACCGATATTATCACGTATCGCTCAACAAGATTATTCGTGTCCAAATAATCTTGTGAGATCAATTGTATTGTTCAATAGTTGATTTCCCAAACTATTAAACAATCCAATTGTCGACCGTATCGTTTAATCGACGATTTCTCAATCTATTCAACGATCCGAAAGCTTTACGTACCGATACCTTGTGTGATTATCAAAACATCAATCCTATGTCTAGAATCATTGTTTTGATAGATGAATTATTCTAAACCTAGATTCAAAAGTACTTTTCAATAACAATTAAATCAAAGATGGAAATGAATTGCAAGAATAACTTCAATATCATGTAAATTGCTAGAATCATATATTACAAGATTAAAAGATTACATTCTAAGCTCAATCAAGTACCTCTGATCCCAACTAAGGAGATTTAGTTCATCATTGTCATGAGAACATTACAAAAGTGGAAGGAAAGTTGAGAATCCATGCAAGAAACTTGATTTCTTCAAGAATCTTGATGAATCCACACTCAATCACTATTGCCCAATGTAAACAGTGTATTTTCTCCCTATTCTCTCTCTAAAATGTTATAAGATAATGTCTCAATTGAGGGAAATGAGCTTTTATACATATGCTGAAAAAATATAATTTCTCCTGGCGGATTTTGTCTCGCCATGGCGACTTGAGCTTTCTTTGTCAGTGGGTTTCTGCCATGTCATAAGGATCAGATGAAACCGCCTTATTTCGCCTGGCAGGAATATTTCTCGCCATGGTGAATCGCTCTTGTCTTGTTTTTCCAACTTTCTGGAACTGCTCGCCATTTAACTCGCCATTGCTTCGCCAGGGCCATCTCTGTGGTGAAGGAACCTGGAACTCTTTGGAGTTGCTCGCCATGGCGAGATGGTCTTTGCTCATTTTTGTTGTTTTTAGCTCTTGCTTGATGTTTTGGCACTCAATTCCTGCACAAATGGGTAGAGTAAGATGACTAAAGCGTAATAGGTCAAAATTCACTTTTCTCTCGGCTTTTCCCTAGATAACTTGTAAAACAAGTAACAAACGTGCCATAAATAAACATTTAAAATACCACTTCCTAGCACTTATCATTAGCATAGTTAGAATCTACCTTTCCTCTTGTGAACATAGCCACTGTCCCTGACAAATAGTTGTTCGCAAAAGAAATCTCTTTAAGCCTGGGAAGCGTGCCAAGTAATCTTGGAATTTCACCGCTTAACATATTCCTGTTAAGTTTAAGGGTACTCAGGTAACTGCAATTTGCAAATGATGCTGGTATTTCACCAGCGAACTTGTTATTCGAGAGATCAAGACTAATAACAACGTATTTGAGTATACTTGATATATCAGATGGGATTGGTCCTGAGAGTTCATTGAATGAAAAATCTAGGCTCACGAGTGAAGAGCAGTTCTGAACGTCACGCGGACATTGGCCCTTCAACCCCATGCCAGATAGTCTGAGATTTTGTACTTTACCATCGTTGCTTGATTGCCAGCATTCAACACCATCAAACTTATATGAAATCTTTGGTCTGGTTTGTGAAGTTCCAGCTTTGTAAGTAATTAAACGGGTCTTCCAAGGAATTAATGGATTTTAAACACAAGATATTAGTATTGTTACTCTGACTTGTCATTAACATACTGAGGCACAAGAAAATTTGGAATAGAACATCCCTATTTAGCCGAAAAGCCATTCTCGTGCAGATACAGAAACTGAGACTGCAGAAGTATAGAGAAGAAAAAAGAGTTAAGAAGAGAAATTGGAAAATTACGACAAAGAAAATCATGGCTGAAAAGATGAACCTTAAACGAGAAACTGTATTATAAGCTTCACCTTAACTCATCATGCATGAAACGTTGAGCTACGTACAAAGCCAAATTAACATCTAAAAATTAAACTCTAACCAGGTTGTCTGTGCCTATGATCCTCAGCGCATAGGCTAGTGTAAGTTTGGTGTCTATATATATATATAGCATTTCACTGGCCGCCCGCCAAGCTGAACATTTTGTTAGAACGAGTCTTTAAAATCTTGAGTAAAAACAAAAGTCTTAAAAATGTTGACTTACAGAGTCAATCTGAAGGAAAATACATGTTTAATTAGAGTTTTCAAATAAAAATAGGATAAAACAAACAATAGTAATTGATTAGAGTTTTCAAATGTTAACTCAATTCGAAGTTAATCTGAAAGGCAGAGACATTGTTCGGTATGTTAACTACCAGATTACATTATTTCTTCAGAGACAATATTTTTGTAAATGATTACATCAATCTCTTATTGTGTGTCTAACTATATAATAAATCGAGTCATTCATCTCTTTTGAGAATAAATGGAGAGACCTTAGCTCTCAAGTCACACCCTATATGTAAATGTTATGCAACAAATAAAAAACATGAGTTTATGGTGGATCATAGCCACAGATAATAAATATGAGACTTTAAATCTAGTAAGGTTTATCGCCGACATAATTTCCTGGTGGGCAGTAGCTACAAATGAAAAATGTCCATCCATTCTTACAACTTTCTCTAGCACAACCAAGCTGCTTGGTATTGCTCCAAACCACTTGTGTATAATGTCTGCACTCATCTTTAACACACTCGTTGGTATTATAGTCGTAGAAGGCCTTTTCATCCACCCATAATTTCACAGCAGCGGCAGCAGTCATTTGGGGGTCGGAACCCTCTGCAAGGTTCTCGCCATAAGGCCCTTGGGAGTGCACCATTTCACAGGTTTCGTGCTTCGATTTAGCATAGTTCATGGCATAGGCTGCAAGGGTTTCGTTCCACACGAGTGGGCCAACACCAACCTCGGCACGAGCCTTATTGTGCACGTCTAGGTAGTCTTGAGGGGCGTTGTGTGCCAAGCAAAGGAAACAACAGCACATAGAGAAAATGGTTAAGATTACGAGAATATTTGAGGACTTCATGTTTATTGGATGATGGATTAATTTGAATGCTAAATAGTTCAATTTATAAGGTACAAACTAAACCAAATATGTAATAGAAACTAATAATAACTTAACTAAATAAAACACCAATCTAGTGGTGGCCTCTTCTTTCGCTCATTCTCTAGAGTCTATGATTCACTAAAAATAGAAATCACACAAATATAGAATGCAAAATATGTGATATTTTTTTAATGGGCAATATTGTTTCATTATCTAAATTGGACGATAAAACAAAATCAGTGGAAAAAGTTTGTGACTATTTAAATATACCTAGGTTCTATAAAACAATTAGTTGAAAATTGTATGTCGCTCGTACCATCTTTTTACCTTTGTTTATTTCGACGTCCATGTTTCCGTAGAAAAGCCATTGGAAAACATAATTTCCCAATTAATATTTTTCTTTATATTGAAAAACAATTAAAAAAAAATACAAATAAAACGCAGCAAAAGAGTTATTAGCCGAAATAAAGACAACATTAACATGTCCGTCACATTTCTACTGTCTTAAAAGTGTAGCATTTTTTATCATGATTGTAGTAGAGTAACTGTTGTATATGCCTGATAAGTGCTTAAAAGTAACATATTTCATGTGTGAATCTAGGCAAATTAGTGACTTGTTTTGCAAGTTATCTAAGGAAAAGCTACCATTTGAGTGTAATTTTACCATTTATGCTTTACATGCCTGATTCTACCCAATTTATGCATGAAATGACAAGCAAGGGCGAAAAGAAGGAAGTTCCTGAACCAAGGTCAGATCGCTTAAGCAAACGGTTGTTCGCTTAAGCAAACCAGTTACAGAAGCATCAGAACGGTTCGCTTACTAGCACGCTTTCAGTTCGCTCATGAAAGAAGGCAAGTTCGCTTAAGCAACCTCAGGTTTGCTTAAGCGAACAAGTTCCAGAGAGCTCCAGGAAAGTTCGCTCACACGTTTGCTTATAGTTCGCTTGAGCGAAGTTCATCCATCTTCAGAAGATAAGGAATACGTGAAAGTTCCTCAATGGACAACGGATGATTCCCTTGATGTTCGCTTAAGCGAACTGTGCTTCGCTTAAGCGAACTTGCACGAAGATAGCCCATATAAATAGTTTTTCTCTCTTTTTCCCAATTAACTTTTACTGTTTTATTCATAATTTTCTGGTTTTTAGAGAGAGACTAGGGCTTTTCTAGAGAGAGAAACACAAAGCAAGGTAGTTAGGAGTAGATTCAAGCCAAGATTTGTTGAGACATCATGAATCTTGTCATGGAATCTTCATCTTTTCTTCATCCTTTGCAAAGCTATCATAGACATATGTAGCTACATCTATTCTTGTGGATTTGAGGTATTCAAACAAGCTATTATGTAATCTTTTGATCATTTAATATATGGTTCTAGCTATTTATTCAATATTGTTGTTATTCTTGCATTTATTGTTTAATTGAGATTCAAAATGATATGGACACATACTTTTGAATCTAGAAATAGAATAACAATCTATCTTAAGTTATCACTCTAGACATGGATGTTAATATTTGATAATCACTTTTAATCTAGAACTTAATATTTTTGGGTCATTTAATCGGTTGGGAAATCGTCGATTAAACGAGCCAATCGACTTTGTGATCGTTTAAATGTTTGGGAAATTGATGTTTAAACGATCCCTTAGAAATAACGATGTTATTTGGACACGAATGATATTGTCGAGTGATTGTGATAATATCGTTTAAAAAGCTAGAATCCGTTAATCGATCGAGAGATTGCAGCTGTTACGCTTGGTTGATGTCTCTAACCACAAGTGAAATAGCCATATCTCTTCTCGTTTTACTTTTATGTCGAATAGAAAAATAGTTTTACACAAACAAACAATTTATACCCGCACTTAATATGATAAATGGTGTTTAAATGCTTATGATATACGCAACTCTCTGTGGATACGATCCTATTATACTCACGTATAGTTAGGTAAATGACATGTAAAAATCTTACATCAATGCCTTAAAATCCCGAGTCTTGGTTCTACCTACCTCCCGACTCGGAGGGAAGATTGCAGGGAGTCTAGCCACTCCCTATCTTGCGACGTGGAGGATGGACTCACGACGTGGATGCACGAGTTTTCTGTTTTCTTAGTCGCCAAGATAAAGGCTGGTTGAATCCTATGAATAGGCACCTGGTTTGGGGTTGAGAGAGAGTGAAAAACAAAGCTTTTGTAGCCAACACTAAAACTAGGGTTATCTTAGGTTTTCTCTAGTAAGTCCTCTAGGGTTGGAAGAATCATCATTGGATTCACCTTGAAAAATACTAAAATATTGAGTCTCTTTGTCATGGATAGAGCTTTAAGAAAAGGGTAGAATTATGTTTGAAGACTGATTCTTGTAATTTCTTTTGGAACCTTTGTGTAAAGTTACTCTCTTAATTAGCGGAAAGGATAGTTGCTCTCTCTCTCTCTCTAAAAGTAGGTCATTATTGGACCGAACTGGGTAAACAATATTGTGATTAATATTGTTTTTCTTCCTTCTTCTTCCTTCATATTCCCGTTTAATTTGTCCGTGATTATTATTGCATTCCTTTGGTTTTTTGGTTGCCTTTGATTTGCTCCACGCATTAAGTATTGGTGAGAATCTCAAATTCACAACCGTCACTAGCATTGGTCTGTCTTTTTCTTTTTTATAGAGAACATCTGTTTATGTCTAGTAACGGGGGATATGGCTTGTATCTAGGTTTAAACTCATTGTCTCTATTGATCAACAAAAAGATTGTGATTTTGCAATTGAGTTAGAAACATATTTTTCCGGACAAGGTAATCCAATGTCACCATAAATTTATTACGAAAAAATTATTGAGCATAGAAGCATGGCTAATAGTAGTGTAGATCTATTGTGGATTCAGTCTCTTCTCATTGATCTCAAAGTTCAATTGCATACTCCTACTTTTCTCAATTACAACTTAAGTGTTTTGGTCTAGATTCATAATTCGATCGTTCACAACAGAACTAAGCATATTGAGCTTGATATTCACTTTGTGAGAGAAAGCGCTGGCCAAGAAACTGAATGTGCTTCATTTTCCAACTCATAAGCAACTTGCAAATCCACTTACCAAGCATTTGTATCCCTCTAACTATACTACTATAAGAACCAAACTAAAACTGTTTCCTTTTCAGCAAACATCTTAAGTTTGTGGGGTAAATACCAATGCATATGTACCATGTGCCATGTCACTAAGCTAGTTACATAGTTGTCAAGTTAGTTAGAGGACTTGGTGACTAGGCAAAGTTTGTTAGACTCAAACTGTTAGGTTGTTAATAGTTTGGTATAGTTTGGTCTACTGTATAAAGCAATCTCATTGTAATCATAATTATTATTTAACTCCCCTCAAAAAAAATTAACTAATTCTAAGAGATTGATCATTGAATCATGAAATGCGTTAAATAATGTACTTCAACAATGTGTCTGAGGAAACTATTGCGGACATAAACCAGAACTCATGCAAAATAAACCAGAATAATTTACATCTAAAATAAAGTCATCTATTGCTTCTCAAGTTGTACTTTTGATTGAGTTAAAAAACAAAATTGTACTTTCGAGACTTAGACAAAACTATAGAAAAATTATCAACCTTAGTAGAATTATCAATTCTAAACAACAATACCGTGACTATAGCATGAAATGGTATACATAATTAGCCCGTTTTGGTGGCTATATCAATAGTTCTTTAGGTGCATTTTGCAAAAGTAAGTAACTTTGTCTTTCAAAAATATATTAAACGAGCTTTGAAAAAAGATTTTGCAGTGGTCTTCGGAATAGGCCTATAGCAGTTATAGCTAACATATTTTTACCTGTCCCTGCGAGTGCTGCACCATATAACAGTTGTAGAGGATTCGGGTTCAAAGAGAAAGCGGAAAAAAATGTGAAAGAGAGGGAGAATAAGAGAGATAAGGTAAAAGTATGAGAGAGAGAGAGAGAGATGTATATTGTAGAGATAAATGAGATTAAGAGAGACCAGGTTTACTTTCTTTATACACATATTTGACCAATAACAAACTGAGAGCAAGTTTGCATATCTGAAAAAAATAAAAATAAAGCATCAATAGTAAATTTGCTTATCTAAGAAAATAATGCACTATTTTTATTTTATCTGGAGATCTGTACAACTTTTATTCGGATGATGCTAAGGGTAACACTATTAATTTGCAAAATAATAACAAAGCCTATGTATCCAAAAACATGTCCTATTTTTTTATAACTCGGTAATTTCGTCTATAGTAATACCAGAAGCAATTTCTGATCCACCGGTTGAGATAGAATCATTATTAGAGACATATTGTGACTTTATATTGCTCAAATTGTTGTAAACTTCAAGCATTGTTGGTCTTTGGTTTATAGGTTTAACACACTCACAAGCAATCTTTAGGAGAGCACATACTCCGTTTTCAAATCCTTGCCCGGGCAGAGATTTATCAATGGCATTATAAAAATTTGAAGGGTTATCATATAGATTAGTGGTGGTCGATAAACGGGTCAGTTCGTTATATGGTTTCCCTGTAATTAGTTCAAAAAGAACACTTCCAAAGTCGTAGACATCCTTTTTCCCGTCATTCACTTTAAACATCGTGCTGAGATGATCTTCAATATTGGGATTCATAAATTTGGCCTGACCAAAATTGGATATTTTGGGTTCAAAATTCTCGTCTAGCAGTACGCACTGTGAACATATATTAAAATGCACTATGCTCAAATCACAGCTATGATGGAGCCATGATAATCCCCTTGCTATTCCAAGTGCAATGTTGACCCTCTCAGGCCATTTCAATCTGATGACTTCACTTTTCAAAGGGTGCAACCATTTGGAAAGCCTTCCATTTGACATGTATTCATATGCCAAAAGCCTTTCCTTTCCTTCAATGCAGAATCCAAGCATGGGAACCATATTTTTGTGTTTGTACCTACCCATAATCGTTGTTTCTAAAAGGAAATGCCTTTCAAAAAGACGAGAGTTAGATAGTCTCTTAACAGCTAGTAACTGACCATTTGGTAGATTTCCCTGGTACATCATTCCCATTTTTCCCACCCCAATGGCATTGTCTATAGCAAAACAGTTGGTTGTGTCCCGGAGTTCTTCTAACCATATTGTTGAAGTCAATCTTCCCAACAATAGAGAGATCTGTGGATTCCAGCCATAACAAAGTTATATATGTCAATCATTTCTACGGATTGTAAGCAATACAAATATGCTATTTAGATAGAGTCAACAAGGTAATGACACTAAGAGCATCTCCTATGTACATTCTTACTATAATTCTTAAATATAATGAGTTTTATGTTTGAGTATGCGCCATATTATGAACGGTACTCACAGTAGGATACAATCCGATACATTATTGCTTTGTTAATGATATTATTGTGCATGTCTCTCTTATCTGTAAGGGTCAATCTTTTGCTGCAAAAGTTGTTCCTAACTTTATCTCATCGAAGTGAAATGTTTTTATCCCATTGTATATAGCAATTCAATATAATGTTTGTACTAGATTTTTATTCACTAGATCAAACTCAACCTTACAAAATTATGAGATGAAGGGTAACTTTCTTTTATACAACCCAGATCCTCTACCACAATTTCATTGGGAAGCTAGATGGCTGTGGACTGTTAGATTAAGAAAGAAAACTTTTAAGATCACGAGAGATCCTCTATAATCTAACGGTCTTCTGCATCGTAAAGCCAATTGTTATAGACTTATTTAAATCTTCTTTTAATATCGATCTAATCTATCACGGCTCATTAAGTTAGTCCCTTTGCTTCTTTAGATATAGAAGAGAAAATGATAGTTCTGAAACTATACTAATGAATTAAAAATAGTTTAAAGACTATAATAATATTTATATAGTCAGATTACCAAATAAAAATAAGAGTGATAGTTTAGAGAGGGTAACTGTTGTGCGATTTCTTTTGTCAAGTTTGGACACTCTTCTAGGTTGTGATCTTTTGACAAACTCTCTCATCGGACTTAGAAACTGCACTGAGGTTTGATACACCAGTTTGAACCCTATTCCTATTTATTTATTTTCCTTTGTCATTCTGAATAAAACTGTGAGTACAATACCCAGTTTAAACTATTTTTTTTTCGGTAGTTTATTTAAAAAAGAATACTTAATAAAGAGAGTACAATACCTCTTTGATTTCTTTGCGTGCCAGCCACGGATGTAACAATTCGTGCATCTGATTAGTTGCCATTTGTGTCCTCCTGCTTGTGATGGAGAAAATATATTTTCCCAATTCTTTAGCTTTGTTTAGGTGATTGTTTTTTCTCTTATTAAATTGCACGCATTTGGAGTAGAACATACAAGTGAGAATAACAGAACAAGAGAGTGAAAAAACATAACCAACAATAAGACCGCCCTTGAACGATTCATGGAAATCGATGGTCTTGTCATTAAACGGATCTTCCATTGAATTTTTAATGTATTTCAAACGGTGCATATCAGTCTCAGAACTCTGAATTGTCATTAACATACCGAGGCACAAGAATAGTGCGAACAGATTATCCCTTTTTATTCGAAAAGCCATTCTTGTGGATATACAAAAACTGAGACTGCATGGATATGAAGAAAAAAAGTGAGTTAAGAAGAACAAATTGGAAAATTAAAAAGAAGAATGATGATGTTAGAACAACTCAATTCAAGAGTAGAACGATACACAAAAATGTAGATAAATAACACACGATGTTTAATTACAGAGTGAAGCTAACATCGAATAAACTAAACTTTACCTTGTTCATCCGTGCCTACGATTGTTCTAAGGTTTTGTTTGAAAATTTGAGAGTGTCCCCCTATTATATATAGCATTTTACATGCCGCCCGCCACATTTGAACAATAATTACGATAGTTTAGAATTTGAATTATTTGATTTGCTTAAAGTCTTCTAAAATGTTGACTTGCAAAGTGAATCTCATGGAAAATATGTTCGGTTTGCTTTTTATTTTTGACTCAATTGTTTGGTTTGCTTTTTATTTTTGACTCAATTGTTTGGTTTGCTTGTGGAACGGGTTCGGAAAACATTATCATACTTCTTGTCATTGACACTTTGAAAGAAAAAGCCAAAATGGTTTAGTCATCATAAATCAATTCAATGGAGGAAAACAACAACAATAATGCAACGGAAAATATTAATTGTATAGGAGAGAACTTATACAAATAAGGAGAAGCAGGGGAAATGGGTACAATTAACGCGTGAAGGACAAATGAAGAATAACACGTGACCATTTTTATATAACACTCCTTGTGAGAGGTTTATTTGGATCCAAAGAATAAAAGTAGCGCCTTGCTAACTGGTATTTTCAGAGCAACGATTAAGAAATTTATAAATAAAAATTTTGTCTTAAAAATATAAGATATTATTTTTGATCAAGTAATGATTATACAACTTTTCCATAAAAACTTATTTGTTTTAAATATCTAACCAATGTCCTTCGGGCATTAGTTAGCATTCTCTTTAAAAGTAAATTCTCTCTCTCCAATTATAGCTCTCACTGTATTTATACAAAATAAGATTTATAGCTGTCACTATCTTTAAAAGTAAAAACATTTAATTCTATTTCTTATGGACATGAAACACACAACTGGCAAATTTATTGATTAAGAAAGGATAATACTCTTTTCGTTCCATAATAAGTTAGTTATTTGCAAAAAAATATTGACTCATTTCACTTTTCAATACAACATTGATTACTTTTTTTCAAACATAACTCTAGTTAATACTACTTTCATCACTTCAAATTCAATATATATCGCTTTGTATTTATGATAGTGGAGAATGCATCAATACTTACCCAAAACACTTAAAACAATTTTTCTCTCTCCTTCATTTATATATATTTTTTAATATGGTGGTATTGGCTTGGGACTTGGAGTGTGCTACTCCTCAAAGTCTCAGGTTCGATTCCCTCCGGCGCCAATTTAGGTGGGTTAGTTTAACTTCTTCGAAAAACAAATGGCTCAATTAATCTGAAACGGATGGAATACATAAGTAATGATTAGTGTTATTCTTTTCCACACAAAATTCATCTCACTAGTAAATTTTAGATTACCACATTTACCCATAAACCCTAGTTTATAATAGGATCCTTTGTTGCATTAAATCACATCATTTGCAGAATCTTGGCACTCTTCGTTTTTTTTTCTTTGTCCCTGTGAGCTTTGGATTTATTTTTTTTCAGATCTGTTAAATAGAAAATATGATGAATTTTTTTAGAGCAAGGAAAGATGATGATCTGGTTTGGATTTTTTTTCATAAATGTTAAAGATATTTGACTATGAAATTCCTTCAAGAAGAAAGTTGAAGATGAAGATTGATATTTTTAAAATCATTTAATTAATTTACCGATTTACTTTTTTTATTTTAGCAAAATTTTACCAATTTGCTTATATATTATTATATGAATTTTTGGTTGACAAGCATTTAATTTTTTTTTTTTATTACAAACAGGGCTAAAAGCCCATTTAAGATTTCATGTTGTTTGGGGAAAGGTAGATGAAGAGTATAAATGATTTATAGACAATTAATAAAAAATATATTAGAGAAATTAATTTGGCAAAAATAGTATATTGGGTTGTTTTTGGAGGAACTTTGATTTAAATAACAAAAGGGTTCAATTATTGTAAAAAAAAAAACCAAAGGGTTCAATTTTCCAATAACTTGGCTATTCCTCGACACCCCTTCCACCACCCTCTTAAACCGTATATTTTCCAACTAAAAATTATTGAACCGGAATGGTTTTGTCTCCTATCTCAGCGCCCCCTGCTTTAAAATTAAAGGACAATGATCATACTCATCCTTTGGAAGCACCCAAATAGAGGATGCATCCTAAAATTGAGACCATTCCTCCAAAATAAGCATTATATTAATCCGACTCATAGTTATTCCATTTGTGTGATACCAAATGTACCGTCTGCCATGACGTTCAAATTCTTCAACTCCACTTCCCTTATAATAATCTAGAAATGAAAAGTATATTAATCATAAACATTTCTTTTCATTCTCTACAAAAATACTCTCTCAATTCCCTCAAAAAAAAATACTCTCTCAATAAATACATAAGATTTCTCTTTCTTTCCCTCTCCTCCCAAAGTCTTCTCATTCTCTCTCTCCAAACTTTCAAACAAAACCTAATTAACAAAACTGAGGACATCTTGTTCAAAAAAATAAATAAGGACATATTTATAAATAAAAAATTAAAGATAAAAATAAATAAAACAATTCTAGGGGTGGCCATGACCAAAATTGTGTCTTGTCAGAGCTTCCCCTCTACGGAAAATGCCACGACTTTAAAGCCGGGACAACATTTACAAATGCACCACTCAATTAGCAGCAGCGAGTTTGATTATGTTGATGGCTTCATTTTTTTCGTCGTTTGGTTTTATTTTGGATTTGATATTGTAGTTGATTATGCTGCAAAATTTGTCATCCAACTAGTTGATTTTGATGTTAACTATTGCCTATTGGGATTGATTTGTGCTATTATGTTGCTCGTTTTGATGTGAAGTTTGTTTTGAGATATAATATTATCATTCCTATTACGATTTTAACCTTCTCTGATCGAGTATCATGTTCCTAGCTCCATTTACTTTGCGAAGCTTAACATTAGGGAATCAAATCCTCAACAAGAATTCAGTTCCTCATGAAAATCCAACGTCTTAAAATATAATTCAAGAATTCAATAAATATATACACCTATGCAGAAATGGTATGTAGTGAATGTTGAACATATAATTCAATAAAATATAATTGACCTTGATAATAAGATGATTAAAGTATATACATATCACTAGTCAAGATTCTATTTATAAGTGATAACCAAAAAGGAGAGATTGGTGAAAGGTATTTTTGAAAATATCTTTGTAATTTTATTATAGACTAGTACTAATTTGTAAATGAATTTCACCAATCTCTCCTTATATATAGCACTATAATAAACTAAGTCCTTCATTTATTTTGAGAATGAATGGAGAGACTTTAACCCTAAGCAGGGCCGGCCCAAAGCCCGTCAAGGCTGGGCTAGAGCACCGGGCCTCAAAATTTTGGGGGCCCGTAATATTTTTTTTTATAATATAACACCCAAAAATATAAATTATATAGAGATAATGTTAGATTATATACAATCTTGTACCCATGATTTGGTGGTAAAATTGATTGTGATTTGTTGTGTGGTCTATGGTTCAACACCCATTAGGCTCATTTTTGTATAATAATTATGCTAGTCAATTATTTTTCTCTATATTGCCTTCCTTTTTTCTCCCATACTCTTAATTAAAAAAAAAAAAAAAACTCATTAGGCTCATTTTTTTATAATAATTATGCTAGTCAATTATTTTTCTCTATATTGCCTTCCTTTTTTCTCCCATACTCTTAATTAAAAAAAAAAAAACCTTGCATCTTTTAAGTTTTAGAAAGAAACCCATTAGACTCATTTTTTTATAATAATTATGCTAGTCAATTATTTTTCTCTACATTGCCTTCCTTTTCTTGTCCCATACTCTTAATTAAAAAAAAAAAACATTGCATCTTTTAAGTTTTAGAAAGAAACCTTATCATTGTCAATTGATGTTTTTTTCTTACAAAGTTTGGATGTTATTTATAATTTACATTAAAAAATTGTTTTTTTAGTTTGTCTTTTATCGGGGGGCCAACTTCTAAAATTAAAACCGGGCCTTCAAAATTTTTAAGACGGCCCTGCCCTAAGTCACACTCAATATGCAACAATGTCATGCTACATATATACATGAGTTCTTGGTGGGTCATAGGTACAAATAAAAAACATGAGGCCTTAACTCTAGTAAGGACGACCACCTTTAAGATTTGCTGGTGGGTCATAGTTACAAGCGAAAAAATACCAACCATTGTTACATTTTGTTTTAGCACAACCAAGATGAACAGTATCACGCCAAACAATCTGTTTATAATTGCCGCAGTACAAACCTAGAGTACATGAGTTGGCACTATAGTTATACTCCTTCTTCTCTTCGAGCCACTTATCCACAACTTCGTTAGCATTCACGCTATTATAGGTAAATGTTGCAAAGTTCTCGCCATAAGGCCTTCCGGAGGGCTCCATTACGCAGGTATCAATCTTTGTTTTAACAAAGTTCCTGGTATAGGCTGCAACGGTGTCATTCCACTTGAGTGGAGGAACACCAACCTCGGCACGAGCCTTATTGTGTGCGTCTACGTATTCTTTAGGGGAGGATTTTGCCAGGCAAAGGAAACAACACATGCACAAAATGGTTAAGATTACGAGAATATTTGAAGGCTTCATGTTTATTTCTTTCTAGCTTAGATCGATTTTGGATGAGGGATTAATTTGAAGTTAATAAGGTGCAAACTAAACCATATATATATGTAACAGAAGTTAATAATAACTTAACTAACTATAACACAAATTTAGTGGTGACCGGTGAGGCCTCTTATTTCGCTCGTTCTCTAGTTTCACTTAAAATGAAATCACAAAAATTGAGAATATTAAATATGTGATCTTTTTTTAGTGGACAATATTGTTTCGTTATCTAAATTTGATGATAAAACAAATTCAATTGAAATTGTATGTCGTTCTTAATATCTTTTTAAGTGTGTTTATTTCGACGGCCATGTATTTGTTCAGAAACCAACGAGAAAACATAATTTTCAACGAGATTTTTCATTTGTTTCCACGGGCATTTTTCCTTTCCTAAGTAACATTTTTCTTTATATTGAAAACAATACAAATTGACGTTTCTGTCTATACACATTTCTATTGTCTTAAATTTGTACTTTTTTTTTTATCTTGATTGTAGTATAGTCCCTAGCATTGGTCTAGAGATGAGAGATTTGGCCTATAGCCAGGTTTAAACTCATGGCCTCTGTTGATCAACAAAGAAAAAATTTGTGATTTGCATTTGAGTTGGAAACATTTTTTTTCCGGACAAGGTAATCCAATGTGTCACCCTAAATTTATTAGGAAAAAAATATTGAGGACATATAAGCCAGCACTCATGCAAAATAAACCTGAATAATTGAAATCTAAAATGAAGTCATCTATTGTTTCTCAACTTTACTTTGATTGACTCAAAAAAAGAAAGTTGTTCTTGAGACTTAGACAAAACTATAGAAAAATTATCAACCTTAGTAGAATGATCAATTATTAATCATCTTCTTTGTAGACATTTTATTCTTCATTTCCATCTCCCCAAATCTTAGCAAGCACTTTCATGATATCATGATTACTCCAAAATCGTGAATGGCATTTGAATTAATTAAAGGTTTCACAAATAGTGTCATCGGAGTTCTTACTTAAGAGTTATGCAGCAATCCAGATTCGTTAGGACTTAAGTGCTCATTAATCATTATTACTTAGAAAAATCCTTGTTTGGCATATATTTTTTGAACTGACTAGCCATAATCACTCATAACCAAAACTATATTTTTCTTGGTAAAATCATCAACAACCAAATCCATAATAAGGGTACCATGAAAATTTGTTTGGGGAAAGTTATCATGAATATCATGACTACTCCAAAATCATAGCTTCAACACCTACCTTGGGATCAGGTTACTTTTTCTTTTATAAGCAAAAATTATTAAGGCAACTAAAATCCAATTATTAAAGAGAGTACAAAGGGTACTCAAATGAACCCTTACAACATATGTGGTGCAGACCTAGCATCATAGCGGAAAAAATCTACCTATTTTCTATGAAGGGTTGCAAAGCTTACATCAAATCGCGTGCTCAAAAGTCGAACAAAATTGAATACAACAGACCCTTAAAAATATGTTGGATACAACATGACACCTGCAACAAATTCACTCAATGTTGCCAATTTGGTATGCACGCGGTTAATTAATAAGTATATTGGTCTCTATTTGTCGTAGGAGTTTCAAAATCGATCGATAAGAGGTCAGGATCTTCACAAATATCATCTCTCTCCCATATGTTGCCCATCTTTCTGTACACCTCAAGCATAGCAGGCCTTTGTTCAAGCAAAGGATGAACACAATCACATGCAACTCTAAGAAGAGAAGATACCTCATCTTCAAATTCTACCTTGTTTAGAGATTCATTTACTGCATCATAGAACCCAGAATGGTCCTCCAACAGATTCATAGGATTAGGATATGTGTACGTCGCAAACGGAACATTAGTATTACTTAAACAATTACTTGTTTGGCCAAATTTGTTGCCCTTAATCAGCTCAAAAAGCAAACAACCAAAATCATAAACATCCTTTCCAAATCCTATGTTTTTGTTCACATCATTATTCATAAACATGGCCCCTCCAAAATTGGATATTTTCGGCTCAAAATTGTTTCCTAGCAAGATACACTCGGAGCTGATATTAAGATGAACCATATGCAAGCTATGATGGAGGCAACATAAACCTCTTGCTATCCCAAGTGCAATTTGAATAACCCTTGACCATCCTAGTTTCGTAGTATCATCATTCAACCAATCAGAAAGCCTTCCATTTGACATGTATTGATACACCAAAACTCTTTCATTTTTTTTCTTCTTCTATGCAGAAACCAATCAAGGGAAGTATGTTTCTATGACTGTATTGTCCCAAAATCTTTATTTCTGATTCGAAACTTTTGATACACAATTGAGAATCATATAGTCTCATAACTGCGAAAAAACAACCGTTGGAAAGTGTTGCTTTGTAAATTATCCCAATCACTCCCATCCCAATGACATTGTCCTTACTAAAGTATTCTGTTGCATGATAGAATTTTGTGAAGTTCATCTTATAAGTCAACCGTCCAACTTTATTGATCTGTACATGTCATCCATCCCAAAAAAACATAATAAAGACAACAATATTATGTTATTTCAAAAGTATAGATATCAATAAAAACATCTGTATTTGTCATTTGATCTGTAAGGTTAATGGATTACCTGTATTCTTTTATCAAACAACTCCACAGGTAACATTTTTTCCTTTTGTCTGACTTTCTTTAGTTTCTGTGCATAGATATGATTAAGGAGTTAACTTTTAAGCGTGTCGGGATGATTCGTGAAGAATGCTTTCGCTATAAATAGCATTTCCGTATAAATAATGATAGCAAAATCTTTCAATTAAAATATAGTTATTTTAAAAAATAATAATAATAATAATAATAATGAAATCCTATAGCTAAAAGTACAAAATGAGTGTTTGTTCTCTGTTTCTCTTTTGTAATAAAAAGTAAAAATGAACATCTATTGTGCACAAGTAAATTACTTTTGTACCATGCACGAATTTGTTTTACACCATCAGAGTAATAAGCCAGATCACATCTCATTTGATCCAATGATGAAAACGAATATGTACATGGTGCAAGATTTATCTCACTTATACGTCATAGAGCAACTACTACTAGTACTATCTTAATACCATTAATAATAATAAATTAATTATAGTATCCAAAATGTGTATAAAGAGAGATGCAAAAGGGACAGGGTACCTCTTTGATCTTCTCCTGTTTGGTGTTCTGACTACGCATCTCTCCTATTTTCTTATGTCTAAGGTTCTTCTTTTTTCTCTTCTTCATAATTTGAGTGGGTAGACAATAGGAAATATAAAAAACAATGACAAAAGTTGCAGTGAAAAAATAGCCAGCAATAAGACCTTGCCTAAATGAATCTTTGAATTGATTAGAGAATTCCATGATTCCACCTCAGCTTCTTAGTTCACTACAACATCAACATTAAAATTAAATAAAATTTGAAGTGCATATATAAAAATATTATAAGATGTAGATATGTATTAGAATCTCACCAAAGAAGTCACGTTTAATGCTACTAGAGTTTGCTTACAAGAAGTACAGTATGGACTAAGTAAGAAGAAGAAGAAGAAGAAGAAATTTCTAATTTCTGTCTTATTTGCACTATTTGCAATTACTTTTGAAGCTATTTGAGCACGTGTGATGTAACATCATTGACTTTGCCATTGACGCTAAATAGTTTCGTGGAATCGGCTCCCCTAGTGAGTCATGACCGTGTAGTTTAGCGCGTATAATAGTTATAATGGTTGTTTGTTGAAGAAATAACCTCTGAATATATGCAAAGATTGAAAATAATCGACAAATTATATGGTACACCAACAAATATGACTATATTGATCCACCAAATCAATAAATTAATAGTTAAAAATGTTATTTTTTAAGAGAAAAATTGTTTTCTATCACCTATAATTAATTCTTATTTACCAAAAACGTCAACAAAATAAAATTTAATTTTTCTGAATTTTTAGTACTCATAATAGAGAGTTTTGATTATTTTTTACAATAAAATGTAAAAAAAATTAGTATGATTTTTATAAACAATGAAATGATATTTTTTCTTATGAAATGATATTTTCTAAAATATAAATATCAACAAATAACTCTTTATTCCATAAAAATAATAGTTAATTTAAAGATTTTTGAAGTAGAAATACCGATATACCTTAATTTACGGGTGTACCGTAGAAACTCCAAAAATAATCTCTAAAATAAAAAAAGCCTTGTAAATATAAATTTTACTTTTCTAATTATGGTGGTCTTTGAACAACCTAGTCATACATAAGACATTGATGTATTGTAGCGAGGATCTTGGCATGTGAATTTTTTATAATTTGACTTTCTTTTTTTTTTAGGGAACATTTTTTTTGCATTAAATTTTGTTTTCCTCACAATTTTTTTTGCCTCAAAAAATATTCTTTTTTGATAACATTAATTGAGGGACTGAAATAAAGAAAAATTGACCATTTTTTTATACAAGACATACAGTTCAAGAAAGTGACCTACATGTCCAATTTTTTTATGATATTTTTCCGGGTTTTTAGCACTTTAAAATACGGCCTCCCACGTAAATTTAGAATTTTTCAAGAATTGTTAAATTAATTATGAATTTTTAAAGCTCGACAAACTCAAAAATCAAAACAACATAAACTACAACTTATAAATTGAATTTTGATCTAATCTTTTGCAAAGACCACTATAAAAAAATACATAGAAAGGATTTGTAAAGGTTCATAGCATTTCAAAGATGTCTCAGTTTATTTTAATTTTAAGACCAAAACATACAAAATCGCAATTTTATTTTGACAAAGTTTATACTCACATGTCAGTTTTAGTTGTCCAATTTTACAGCCATATTTAAAACATCATAAGAACATCCTTCAGAAAGTTTTGAAATGTTTAAACGAAAGAATGGTTAATTATGATTTGTTTTAATAAATTCATAATTATGATAAACAAAAATTTATAAATACTTCGCCCCTCTTTTAAAAACTCTAAAATTTCATTGTGGGGATTCTTATGATGATCTAAACATGCCTACAAATTAGGGGACAAAATTTTATCAATGAGAATATAAGATCTATTTAAAGCCGGAGCTAACTTTGTTTGTGTTAGCCTACTATAATTGACACTGAGAGGATTTAAATCTGAGACATTGAGAGAAACACAATTCAAGATCGCAAGACTACCACACTAAGCCATTCCATGTTAGTTTGTTAATTGCTTATTGATTTGATTAGTGACCCGATGATTTAGTATCTAATAGAGTTAACTTCTATATAATAATATTTATTTATACAATTTTGTCCAAAAAAAAACATAATTATAATTGAAGTAAAAAATTTGCACCCAAACTCACTCAGGGTCGTGGATAATCCACTCTATTCATGCAACATCACGAGATGTGAAAGACATGACATTGGATTGTTATTGGCGAATAGTTCATGTATATAGTGCACATCTAGGGCGTGAACATCACATCTAAAATGAATGGATTATTTTCATTCGCACTGGTTGAATAAACATATCTTCTTGTAAAAAATTTGTTCTAAATAAAAAATGAGCAAATTAATGAATATTGCATAAACTCGGAATCACTTTTATTGTATTTTTTAAAAAAAAACTTTGTTATAAAGGATAAATGGGCAAATTAAGAGAAATAGCTGTATTTTTCTAAGAAATTATTGTCGTTCATAAATGTGAAAATCAAGCAAGCATATTGCACAAATATCAGCTATATGTACATTTCTAAAATATTTACCAAAGCATTATAAAGATTTGTTGTAGGAAAATAGCATGTTCTATTTTGTTCAAGAGATTAGGAAAACAACATTATAATTAACATAATACTAATTGCAACCAATGAAGGAACCAACAATGTGCAGGTTAACGTTACATAATAGTTAGGTTTATAAAAGAAATTGCAAGTGTCATAGACTAACCAAAAAAAGATTTTTGTCAATATTTACATCAGACAAAATGAAAAGAACAAATGGCATCTCAAAGTCAACATAGTTTACGATTACAGTCCAAAGCGATACGCCAAAATAGTAGAAGTTCAAATAGTTCAACAACAAAGATCTACTTTGGAATGACTCAAACACGCAAGTTCTTCAGTGACTTTTTGAGATCAAAGATGAGCTTACCACTTTCTTCCATCACACGTTCTCTGCAGAAATTGAACCACTGCCCACCCAAGTATTTTTCATAGCTTGCTCTTTCGGCGGTAATGAGGCGACACTTATACTTTCTCTGTGTCTGGTCATCAATGAGAGTTATTGTTTTGGGTTTTTCTTTCAAAATTGTTCTTGACACCTCGTTTGAGAAATGCTAAACAGAGAAATAACTGCAATATTAGTCTAATATATATTAACATGGATAAGATGTATGCGAATATATATAGTTACATATCATTTATAAAATGAAGGTAGCATAACTGATTTTAAGCTAAAGAAAATGTATCATGACTTCTAATTTATCTTCCTATAAAGTCTAGATAAATGCATGCATGTGGATTATATGTACCCGTTAGCCAATTAACATTGTTGAAACAAATGAAAATTAAGCATCACTCCCGAATGTACATTTATAACTAGCACCATTTGACATTGATGTCTTCGAACATTTGGTGCAACTCTCATAATAGCATCCAAACTGGTTAGGATTGAATTTAGGTGTTTTCCAAATAGTGATGCAGTATGTATCCTAACACAAATTATGCGCATGAAATAAAGAATAATGCAATATGTGTTTTTAATTTGTGCGTAATAAAACTCAAAGCATGTTTGTGCATAAAAAAGCAGACCATGACTAAGTTTATAAATTCAGCAATTGGCCTAACTTAAGACAAATTGAAAAAATCATCGTACGAAGTACGTTGAGAAGAATTCGAACTCTGACTTAAGTTCTGACTGAAGTTTTGACTCTGAGCTTGAGAAGTGTTAAGGTCATGACAACAATTCAAGAAACATGGTCAAAAAATAATCAAATCAGATTGTGAAAAAATAAGTTACTCTAACATTGTATTGTGAAATCATAATGCAAACTTACTAAGTCTTAAACTTCTCAACAACCGGATGATGTAGGTTGATGAGCAACCTCGAGCCTCACCAATTGTTATATATATTTGGGTTGCCATTGACTATAAAATGGAAGCAAAGAACTCAAGGTAAATAGATGGTAAATGATAAAGCTACGAAGGATTTTTCCAATAGTGTTACATCAACCATATTCCCACTGCATAAGGAAATACATCTTTCAGGTCATTATCAAACTTTAAAAAAATACTATCATCTGATGCTGACAAATTAGAGAATAATACATTTTATCTTTCAACACAATGTTCGTACACAGTTTCTTTCTAGCCCCAATTGGTTGTCTTGACAATCTCATGAAGAAGCCTGATGATTTCTTTAAAAAAAAATTTTACATCTATAAGAACATTATAATCGGAGAAAACACATAAATAAATTAAAGCACATAACTATATCATATAAAACGTCAGTTTTGAATTTTCCATCTTGAATTTCCTTAAATGACTTAAAGCAAAATTCATGAGTAAGAACGTTAGTTAACTTGTCATACTTCTGCACCTTTGTACCGGAACCAAAAACAACCTTAAAAGCATTAAATGCAATGTCATTATCAAACTCATGACAATTATACAAAGTATAAGTCTTGTTTTCCTCGATCAAAGTCTTCCAATGCTCCAATTCTCTATATTGAGTTATTACTGAACTCGATCACCCTAAATCCAAGAAAGAAACCAAAAAATATAAATAAATCAAAATGTACACTAATAAGTAACATTGATAAATCATAAAGGAAATTACAACAAATCTTAACTAACTCATCTAACCTTTGCATCACAAATAATGAGCTTCATATGTTGATTCTCATTACTACCAGTCACAATCCAAGAATCTAGCACTCCAAATCCTATTTTCCAAATGTCCATATCATTTTTGAGATCCTTAATGTAGTCATAATCCATCGACATTGAAAGTCCTATATGGAAATACAATAATACATCATTTAATTTTATTCCCTCGAAAGAAGCTAACATATTTCTATGTGATCAATTTTTGTATCATCAAATCAACCTGATCCTAAATGCATAAATTTCTCTATCATCAATTTTCTAGACCTCAATGATATGACCAAAACAAATTTACACCAATCAACTTTCGTACGGCTCAATGATATAGGAAAGAATAAACCAAATATGAAAACTGTTAAAATAACAATTTTTTTCAACTACAGTACCAGAAGTTAAAATAACAATTGTGTCAAAACCTTAACATGTGCTAAAATTCAATCATCATGACACTATACTCCACATAACAAAGGAATATTTTTCTACCGCCATGCAACATAACAATTTATATGGTACATAATCCACTAACAATTGAAAAAAAACCATTAAAATGCATAATCGTGAAAAAAAGGAAGAAAACCACCTATGATGAAGAAAAAAACTAAAACAGTGTCGAAAAATGAACCCCTCAAGTCATAAAAATCAGTCAACTCAAGTCATGCATGGTCTCAGAACCATGAAAAAAGGAAGAAAATGACCTCTTATGAAGAAGAAAGTGAAACAGTGTTCCAAGCTGATCTTAGATACCATTTGGCCAAGGTTTTTTACGGTCTAAAAGTTACTTCAAAACAAAGTTAAAATAAAGGTCTTTAAGAAAGAAACTAAAGTTGTTTGGTTTCTTTGTTTTTTTAGTTTTAAAGTTATTTTTAAGTTAAATGTTGTTTGACAAAATATTGTACAAACTTTGATTTTTTTTTATGGTGTTCGAGGACAAAACTTTGAATTTATTATCAATTAACAAAATAAATAAAAAAATGTTTAAAATATTTTATGAAGGCTAAAAATATTAAAAAATAAAAGATATTGTTTTTTACAAATACTATATTTATCCAATAACGTTTATTTTGTGTAACATGAACAAATTTGTATGATCATATAAATGACTTGTTAAATAATTGAATAGGAGAAACAATTTAAGGAGCCTCAAATAATAACATAAATAATACTAAAATAGTTGGTTTTTTTTATTTCAATTATACTCTATAACAAATTTCGTTATAAGAATACCATATTTTTTGTATCTTTCAAAAATATAAGAATTTATATTATATGATATTATATTTGTTACATTGTTGGTGTCATGGAAACATATACGTTAAGTTTTTTTAATAAGAAAAAGATATGCATAGTTTGTTACAATATAAAGGTGCAGTGTTTTTTGAATAAGAAAAGGTATAATTTTTTTAGGCATCTATACCTTTTTTGAAGAAAAGACATCTACAATTTTACTTTTAATTAAAATCAAATTTTATAAAAATAATCATACGCATTATGCAACGACAAAAAAAATTATACGCATTAGCGTAACAAAAAAACAGACACACATAAAGTATTACTCTAAACGCTAATGTGTGTGTATATTAGTGAGGTTGAAGAAAGAAAATAAAAATATTTGGTATCATTAAATAACTGCGTGAATAAATATATTTGTGAGGTTGTGATGATTAAACGATATTGGAATTAAATATATAAGTGATAAAAAAATAATAAAACTCTTTTGAAAAAAAGGTAATAAAATTAAATGAAACATGCTTAAAAAAATTAAAAGGAACGGTTAAAAAAAATTAAATTGAAGAAAAAACATATTGAAATATAATAATAAAAAATAAAGGGATAATGCATATTATATGCTGGGGCTGAGGTTCGAACTCCGGACACCCCACTTATTCATCTTTAAGGTGAATTTCTCTAGACGCTAGGCTACTTGACAACAAAAAATAATAAAAAATAAAATAATAGGTTTCCAACGTGAATTAAAGAGAGATGGTTGTGAAATAAATTGTCGAGAAGTAGTTTTTTGAAGTAGCATTCAACAACTTTTGACCAAAGCTCATTCCATTCAATTTTATGCATTAAAAAAAGTACCTTTTTTAGTAAATACTTAATTGATATTGTATTTGGCCTAACTTCTCCTTAAAAATGTAGAGAAATTGGAGAAAAAAAAAAAGCTGGGTCAAACGATACCTTAATCTCCCACAACGACAATGTAGAAGCAACTGAATTTAGAATTATTTTTATTCTTATAAAATAAATATAAAATCAAAAAGAAAATAATATAAAATAAATATAGAATATAGAATTATGAGGTGGCACTCTCCAAGGTTAAGGAATTATGAAATTACCAAATTGCCCCTCCTAGGGGTAAAATTGGAAATTCACATGACATCAATTTTTTTTTTGTCAGATAGCCTAGTGGCTGGAGCTCACACATTATAAATGTGGAGAACTGGGGTGTCAGGGGTTCGAACCTCTGCCCTGCATAAATTATGCAATGTCCCTACCAACTGAGTTAAGTTAATAGATGATATAGATAGATATAATGGTATACATATTTTTGGGTGTAAACTGGATATCTTCCGCGCGCAACAAGTTCTCCCGAAAGTTTTAACGTCGTTGTATGTCAAAGGCCAACAAATTTATAATAAAAAAAGTTAAATTAAAAATAAATGGTAGGTTTTCAGTTTTCTATAATTATGATGTAGATTAAATTTGAAAAGGAAATATAAACGAGTTTCCTTTTATATGATAAGGATGACGATGATAAGAAATTTAACGTGAGTGCAGCACTATCTCTTCACGGTAAAAAATTTCAATAAGAAAAAGAACTATTCCTCAACAACAACAAAAACAAACAAAAAAAAAAAACTAACATTTATTTGTGAGTGGAGCTGGAGCACGATCCTCTTCACCTTAAAAATTTTCTATAAACAAGCCAAATTCATTGGAGAAAACCGAAAAATATGAGGAGAAATATAATTGACAGCTGATACAGTTGTGGTTCCTAAACTCTCGTCTTCTAATATTCACCTAAGATGCAATCCCTATAGTTCGGAGTCAATTTTTAGGCTACCCCGTACCTATAAATATTAGCCAAATGTGTTGATTACAATTAGTTTGGGACCAACATTCAATCTTAATTTGTAGCTCAATTTCTCTTCTACGTACCCAACCCATCCTGCATTTTTATCTTACCCTAATTGGTTGCTTAATGGAAATATCCAATAAACCAACCAACAACGGTGAAGCTTCCAACAGGTTCTTGATCCACATCATTTTTAGATTCATAACATACAATATATTTTTAATGAACTTTGAGATTTGATCTTCTTTTTTTTCCCATAGGCATTTTTTTATGAAGTATGGATTATATTAGCTAGTCATTAAAGTTGTTTGAAACGAAAAACAAAAAATCAAACTTAATTTCCATTGAATCTATTTAAACAAACAAAAAAATTGATTGAGGCTCCATTCACATGTTACCTGATTTAAAACATTTCCTATCTAATGTTTTACTTTTTTATGTAAAAAAATAGAAACTGTTTTTCGACAAAAAGAATTAAAAAAAATATCAAACATTCATTCGTCAATAAACTCCACACCAAAGGAGACCACGAGTTAGATTCCTGTTTGAAACAATTCTTTGAACTCCAGTTTATTAGGGCATATTTTTCCCTTTAACATGAAAGATTAAAAAATATTAATTGGTCATGTAGACAAAAGAGAAAATTGTATTTTTTTTTGTTGAATTTTTTCATTACTGTATTTAATTATAGGAAGAGTTCTAATTTATGTGAAACAAGAGTAGTAAAAATTGATAGATTATGATGATATTGTGTGAATACATTTAAGGTGTAAAACTACTTGCCTATTATTTTTCAGCTGCTCATCATCATTCCTTTAATTATTGTATCTTTGGTTATGAGCTCTCTTAATTGAAGTATCTTTAATTTAACACCTTAAATATAGTAACAATATATATAGTTATCTATTAAGAATAGAGCTTTCTCTTAATTGTAGGGAGACTGAAAAGATATATGCAAATATGGATTGGGACAAACTTGCATGTGGTGTGATTACAACTGATTATATGTACATTATTAAATCCAATGAACACGGGACCTATTCAAACGGAGCTCTCGTGCCTTTTGGAACCATTGATATCAACCCTCATGCTTCTGTTTTAAGTTATGGACAGGTAAACTATACTAGTATATAGTTTTTTTTCTCTTGGTGATTAATGTATAGCTTTAGCTCTAATGAGACTATGTATAGCTTTTAATTAAGCTATTTTGGTACACATTTTTAGTGGTTTTTGCTCTAAAAAAACTACGTATAACTTTTAGTTAATCTATTTTGGTACATGTTTTTAGTGGAAAGACAAGGAATGAAAGAAAATAGACCAAATAGGGAGAGGTTTTTTAGGAGAAGTAATAAAATAAGAAAAGGAAATGGAATTCCCTTCCTCTCCTTGATTAAAATTTCCAAATAAGGGTTTGGTAATTTTTATCTCCAAAAGATATATTTAGGTAAGTATATGATTTTAAATAACCATATCAATTTTCCTAGTGTACTCCACTTTATTAGGGTGTGTTCAATCGGTTAAAAGATAAGTATTAGACAGAAAAACACTCGGATAATAGCACAACATAAGGCAGCACAAAACAAACTTTTATAGTATTGACTATTTTTTGTCTTATATGATGTTTGGTGGTATTTTAGACAACTTGTACCGGAACCAAAAAGTTGTGACATGATTTAGTGAGGGATAAGAATTTCAATTTTTATCATGTCTCTTGCTAGCAGTTTGTCCAATCTGTGTAACGGTACAACTGAAGTTGTCGTGTATAATCCTTTATTTTATTTTATTTTCAACATATCAAACACACTCTTAATGTGTTGTTAAGTACGTAACATTAAGAATTTGATAAATCACGGAGATTTAGATCGAGTTAGACTTTGCAAAGCTTGACCAGTCAAAAACTTTAAGACCTAAGCTTAGCATGTAGATAAACTTTAGATTTGGTTTAATCAACACAATTTAGTTCATAGTCACTCCTTATGTATTGATATGCTACTACATTATAATCTTCTTGGCTTTGTCTTTGTCTTTAAAAAAAAAACAAGTTGATTACATAAATTAAGAAATAACGTATCATAAAGGAAAATCTTCTCAAAAAAACTGATTACATGTATGATATATGCATGATAAAAGGGATTATTTGAGGGCATGAAGGCTTACAGAACAACAGACGGCAATGTGCAACTATTCCGACCGGAAGAAAATGCGTTGCGCATGCAGAAGGGAGCAGAGAGGCTGCTGATGCCATCACCTTCTGTTGAGCAGTACATTGATGCTGTAAAACAAGTTGTTCGTGCAAATAAACGTTGGGTATGCTTGTTGCTCTAATTTTCTTTCATCTCTTTGCCTTGTTTTGTTTTTAGCGCATGTCTGGTATTATGATGTATTTATCAGATTCACAATGAGTCACTATGGTTCAGACAAAGTTCACTGGAATACCAAACATGCACTTAATAAGTTCAAGTTTGAGTATGCACTTAATGAGTTTGAGTTTGATTATTTCAAATTTGTAATTGGAATTGTAGGTGCCTCCTTGGGGAAAAGGAACATTGTACATTAGGCCTTTACTATTTGGAAGTGGATCTGTTCTGGGTATTGGACCAGCACCTCAATGCACCCTCTTAATATACACTAATCCAATTAGCAACTTTTCCAAGGTACGTGACCTAACTTTCAACTAGAATTTATGTCAAAACAATTGATCTATTTCAATGTATATTATTAAAGGACTACTAAGCAAAGTGTAAACTTGGACAGGGACAAGCATCAGCCTTGAATTTATTGATTGATGAAAAACTTCCTCGTGCATATCCTGGTGGCACTGGTGGAGTGAAAAATATTGGCAATTATCCACCTGTAAATTATTTAAATCTTCAAAATAAAAATAATAGAAGTTATCTATAACTATAAGCATTTGGTTGAAATTTTTATCTACCAAATAGGTTTTCCAAGCTGTAAAAAAAGCAAAAGCCAAAGGATTTTCCGATGTGCTTTTTCTAGATGCAGTGGAACATAATTACATTGAAGAGGTATCTTCGTGTAATGCTTTCATTGTCAAGGTAATGTTATATTACAACAACATTTTTGTTAATTTTTCATGTTTTATATTTTTTTTTTCATCAAGATTTGTGTTGATATGGTACGTAAATATAATTTGTACTTCATATTTAGGGTAAGGTTATTTCAACTGCACCTACACTCGGAACTATTCTTCCTGGAATCACAAGGAAAAGTATCATTGAACTTGCTCGTGATTTGGGTTACGAGGTAATTGATCATTTTACTTGTTTTCAATATACTACTAATACTTTGCATGGAATCTACGAAGAATTGAATATTTTGCATGAAGTAAAATAGTCAATGTTTGGTTCCACTTTTAAGAGAGACAATAAAACTGATTTTGATAGGTCTGGAATGTTCTTAGGTATAATTGATTTTAACTCTAGAATTGGTTCCATGAATTCATCGTCGAACTCACTTCAAGCTCATGAGGTAAAAGAACTTAGTTACTTCTAATATCTAATTTTTTCTGTAAATTTTACGAAGGTCGAGGAACGCAAGGTCTCGGTAGAAGAACTGCTTGAAGCTGATGAGGTTTTCTGCAGTGGAACCGCTGTTGGGATCTCTGCTGTTGGCACTGTAACTTACAAGAATAAAAGGTGGTACAAGAGTTTGCTGTGTTAAGTTCACAAATATTTATATATAGGCGAAATAGTTTTTTGGTTCTTTTAAGTTTCACGTTTGTTTTAAATAGGTCCTTTAAGTTTCTAAGGTTTCAGATATGTCCTTTAAGTTTCGAGTTTGTTTCAGATAGGTCCTTTAAGTTTCTAAGGTTTCAGATAGGTCCTTTAAGTTTCGAGTTTGTTTCGGATAGATCTTTAAGTTTCTAACGGACAGATCAACTTTGGCTTAACGGCGGTTAATAGAAAAGACCTATATGAAGCAAAATCGAAACTTAAAGGACTTATCTGAAACCTTAGAAACTTAAAGGACCTAACTGAAACAAACTCGAAACTTAAAAGACATATCTAAAATCTTAGAAACTTAAAGAATCTATATAAAACAAACATGAAACTTAAAGGACCCAAAGAGATATCTGGCCTTATATTAGAAGTAACAATTGATATTGTTTTTTTTTTCAGTGTTAAGTTCAAAACAGGGAAAGATACTACGACTAAGAAGTTGTATGATTTGATTACGGGCATCCAATCAGGTCTTTTGGAAGATAAGAAAGGATGGGTGGTCAAGATTGATTGAGCTACATTCTTATTGTTTGTTGGTCCCAAGCTCCACATAATATTTCCTTTTTCTTAATCCTAATAATAAATTGGTTTTTGTTTCGGGTGTAATGTTGTAAATGTTAGATAAATCTATAATAAATATGTAAATGAATAAATTTGGTCAATCTGGATTTCAGATTGAGCATAATAATATCAACATAAGGTTGTTTATGTCACACACAAAAAATAAGTGTCTTTGGAAGAAAACTAAGATAAAATAAGTATATGTTTGGTATAATATGGTGTATTTGTCAAAATCACAATGAAATATCGTGACTTTATAAAAACTACAAAGTATATAATTTTAACAAAATTGTATTATATAAAAACTACAAAGTATATAATTTTAACAAAATTGTATTATTAATAAATCCATGTAATATCAAACATGTACTAAATAATACTTGTTGAATGTCAAATCACAATAAATTTCTCTAAAATATTTGACACTAAAAAGAAAGAGAAATGGAAATGGTTTCTCTCATTACCCTTTTCATTTTTCTCAGTTCTAACATTTTAACCATCAAATTTAATATTTTATTTTCTTTATAATTTTACATTTCTTATGTTTTTTGATTGAAATATTAAAATTGAGAATGGAGAGAATCTATTCTCAAAGAGCAATGATGTTTATATACGTAATTTCTCAACATTTATTCAATGTCTCAATTTCTTTCTATTTCTCTTCATGTCACATCACTGATATATCATAACACCCTCTTTCTTTATTTCTTTGTCAAAGTGTAGAAAGAAATAATTTGTCATTGGGTAGTTAAGGTTATAAAAACCAAATTAACGTTTTCCCTAAAAAAGAAAACCAAATTAACGTGTAGTTAACAATCTATAGAAAACTAACTACGAAGATATATGCATGAACGTACATCCGGGTTGCTGAGTGGTGACCATATTAAGCTAGGCATCGTAGAATTAAAATATTCATTATTAAGATATTGTCAAAGTTTAAGCAGAGTTATTGAAATATAGTATCTTCTTTTACACTTTCATGTCAAATATTTATACATTCCCTCCACAAAAAAAATTATACATATATACTCTATATTTTTCGGTCTCTCGTACATATATAGATTTCTTTTATTAGAAGTAATAGTATTCTATGTGAACCATACATTAAAATTTGGGCATCTCTCAATCGAAATACAAACTTTAGTTTTCTATATCATGAAATTTTAGTCTTTTTGCTAGATTCAATCTTAGTGGTCATATATATACTCTTAGGCACCAACAAAAACGAAACACCACCAAACCAGTCAGCCACCAAAGAAAAACTAAAGAGCACCCCATCCCAACTATCAATATAGCTTATAGATTAAATGGGGCAAAAACAAGTGGAGACCACATTCATGGGCATGAGTAGCATGAGCCATCCTTATTTTTCCTCATTACCCCCTTAGTCTTCATCAATTTAGGTCCACTCCTTCGGTTTCACCAACCAATCCCTCACCCCTTCCTTTACCATTACGGTCCAAAAACAAAAACAAACGTAGAAATAACCTCAAGAAATACTAATATTGAGTTTGCTAGTGAGAAGGATATTGGTTAAATAATCATTAGAAAGAAATGCTTCAAATGAATTCACAGAAAGAAAGTTTGTCTAAAAAATACACGTTAAATAATTGTCAATGTAATACTTCCATTATTTTCAAAATTATAAACTTACGTCTCTTGAGATTTGAAAGAGGGTCTATCCTTAAACTGGGAGTTAGACAAATGATGGAGAAGGAAGGAGTAGAACATGGGAGAGCTTCTAGATATATCACAAATTAAAGTGTTTTGATACACTTTTTTTTTTTTTTAGGAAAAAGTGTTTTGATACACTTGTTTTCTAAACTAATAAACTAAAGCGATATGAATTAATTAACTATATATTTTTCTAATTTCATATATTAGGAAAGATATTTTATAAGAAAAATATCATTTCATTGTTTATAAACATTATACAAATTTTTATTTTTAAGTAATAAAGTTTGGAAAAAAAATTATTTCGCCAACATGACAGAAAATATTTTCTATTTAAAAAAATCCAATTTAAAGAAGAAAAAAAAATTAGATCAGACCTAAGTCAAATTGTATAATGTATTGTGGATATTCTCGCAAAACATGTCTTGTTTTGTTATTAATTATGGATTCTTAATGAAAATAACGTGTTCTTAATGCTGTGTTTTTTCAGGGGTAATGAAAATAATGTGTTATGAATAACAATAAATGAACTTTTTTTTTACATACTCCCTCCGTTTCAAATTATAAGAAGAAAAAAAAAACACACTTATTAAGAAAATTAAAACATAAAAATTTGGAATATAGTTTTTTGTATTTTCTTTAGAAAAAGTTTCATAGGAAGATGTAAAAACAATTTTCATTGGTTATTGGTTATAGAAAAATTGAAAGAGAGAGAAAATTGAATGCAATTTGCATTTAATTTTATGAGAATAAATAAAAAAATTTCTTGAAAAAGAGATTTTTTAAAAAAACAAGACTAAATAAGATAAAAGATTGTCTTTTTTACTTATATTTTGAGACAAAGAAAATAAGTTTTTTTACTTATACTATGAGACGGAGGGAGTAAACAACAAATGAACTTCAACATGAAAGATACAGATACCCCACGTGATTTTAGAAATAAAGGAAGGCTTTGCACTAAATCAAAGCTTGAGTAGGTTAGACTAGGTTTGAGTGTTTTTTTTCCTGAGGGAAGGTTAGGCTGTTTGAATTATTGCATAAGAAAAGAATGTGGGGAAGAATGAAATATCTCATTTTATTTAGCTTTGAATTTGGCAAGTAACAAACCTACCCATCCGTGGTAGGTAGTACTACTAATTAATTTATATGTTACTTTAAAAAAAAATTAATTTAATAAATCATCTTTCTTAATAAAATAGTTTATTTTAATCATTCATGGATCATTCTTTCATAAAAAAACATTAAAGTCATCAATGTTATCAAACTTCAATGTTATTCAAGCATTTTTCGTCTACGACAGGTCAAATCATGATTATTTTTTTTTTCCATACATCAAGTTAAATAAGAAATTTTTAAAGGCACCTACTTCCAAGTGGTCTTTAGGCCCTTGGTTCAAGGTGGGATAACTTGAAGAAAAAATTAAATATGCCATAAATTATTTTATAGATTTATTAGGTTGGCCAAAATCTTGGTTAAGAAATCTTTAAACGAAAAATTTATCTTCAAAATATAAGGTAAACATTTGTCAAAGTAAAAAATATATCATTTTCTTTGTAAAATTTACTTCTTTTGATTCTTTAAACTAGTGATGGGAATGTAGGTCAATCCACCCTCTTTAAGCATGCCCCGCTATTAATTCAACCATTATTATTTTTTTGAGGAAATTAATTCAACCATTTAAAACATCATGAAAAATCTTAATTAAAGTAGGTTTTCAAATAAAACTATATTCCAAATATCATGTTAACTCTTAAAATATAATTTAATCAATGACATATTAACTTGTTAATCTATTTAAATATGGCTAAATGTCAAGTTGAGCCTTAAGAGCATAAGTTAAGAAGTCAAATATAGAAATTTAATTTTGAAAATTGTAAATTCAATATTTTTAACTCCTTAACTTATGTCATTAAAAGCACATGATACAAGTTAGCATGATCTTTAATATACAAGTCAAATTATTTATTTAGGATTAGTTGCTCATATGAGTTTGTTTAATAATGTTGGTTTGAGATCTTGGAGTGTGCTACTCTTAAGATTTCAAATTCAATTTCTCCTGACGCCAATTTCAGTGAGATACGTTCATATAGAGTAAAGCTCTACCTTAAATGGCCCCCTCAAGTGGACATTAAGATTAGATTCTTCAAATTAGTCGATTATGTTCGGATATCGAGTTTAAAAAAAACATGAAAAGACCTTTAAATAGGCTGACAGATCATATCATACTCTAAAAATGTCAGACTCAAGCTTAAAATACGTTTCTGGTAGATTACCATACTCGTCCCTTGAACTTTTTTTATTGGGTATTATAAAGTCTAACTCAGTCTAGCCTATTTTGAATTTAATTTAGAGTAGCAAAATTAAAAATTTCCATAAGAGTATGTTTGAGAGTTTAGGAGGTGAGTGGGGAAGACTTTGGAGAAAGAAAAAAGGAGCAAATGGAAGGAATAGAGGACTTTGATGGGTTTGTTTTTCTTCATAATATAAAATCCATCTACTTTAAGGAGAACTAAACAATTATATTGGGTGAGAATTTTAGAGGGTTTAGAAGGTTTATAAAAATTCTTCAAATTCTATCTATGTAATAATGTTTTCAAAATTTAAAGTATATTGATCATATACATTAAATTATCATTCTTTACAAAAACACTCTAAAAAATATGAATGATTTCTCAATTTTTTCCTCTACTCTCCTCACCTAAATCCTCTCATCCCCTCTATCCAAATTCACAAATAAAGCCTAATAATAGAAGTTAAGGATGTGTTTGATTCACAAAATAGTAGATACTTAACTAATATGATAGGACAGAGTTGTAATTGTAATTAAAAATAGGGAAATGCTAACTTGGTGTCACTTCATTAATAAGAGAGTCATATCATTAAAACTGACGAGAGGTCCAAAAATATTACTACGTTCTTAATAGAGTGATCAAAAAGCTTATTTTAGAAAAAAGGAGATTAAAAGTTGATAATATGTAGTAAGACGTACATTTAAACTTATCATTTTTTTTTTTGTCCTTGTAAGCTTAGCTCAGTTAGCAAAAACTGCATATTATATGTAAGATCCGGAGATCAAACCTCCACCACCAAAAAATATAAAAAATAAGAAGAGTATTTTTGTATTTTTCATGAACCGTGCTCAGGACGAAAGGTTGTCCCATGATTCAATTAGGGACAAAAGTTCTTTCTTTTTATAGTCCTTGCAACATGTTTTATGTTTTGTTCAATCTCATGATCAATTTTTAAATCAAAATGAGTAAAAAAAAAAAGTCGATTAACCTAATTTCATGCTTGTTAGCAAATTAACCGCAACCTCTTTTGAAGAAAAATTAAGCGCAGCCTCTTTTGAAGAAAAATTAAGCGCAACCTAAATTTTGAAATACATGGAGGAAGTTGTTGAGTCTTTAAAAAGATAACTTAAAAAATGAAAAGCATTGGACTTTCCTAAGTAGGCGAGTAGACGACCACTTTATGCCCATTTTAGCACAATGGAGTGAAGAATTAAGTCTTAATTTTCTGAATTTTTTATAATCATTAAAGTATAATTGTTCAATAAACTAATAATATACCAATCGACTAAACTCCTTCAAAAAAAAATACCAATCGACTAAACGTAGTCTTTATTCTTTTTGGTGAACTTGGTCTTTGCTTAATAAAGTAAATAATATATCCAACAACTAAACGTAGTCTTCGTTTAATAATATAGTCTCCCCCAAGAATTTTCAGATCAAATAATATATCCAACAACTAAATGTAGTCTTCAAAATAAAAAAAATAAAAAAAAAAGAAGTAGTCTTCAAAATAATAATCCTCTTTAGAATTGCTATATATACAAAATGTATTCTCTTTGTTCAAAATATACGAGAAAAAGTCATCGTGAACTTAAGGACAATACATAATATATGTAAAGTTTGGGGTTTGAATTCGTCAACCACCAAAAAAGAAATATAAGAGAAAAACAAACTCAAATTTAATGTTCCATGATACTAGTAAATTCCAAAATTTAACTAATTTAATAGTATTATTTTCAAAATATTCATCAATTAATTTAAAATTTAAGATCTCAATAACTCTTTTAAGGGATCGAACCCTATATTACTTATTTAAGTTTGAGTCTCGTACCATTCAAACCAAATATATGTTTTTCTTTTTAGAAAAAACCGAGTATTGGTTGGTTATTATTCCTTTTTCCGTTTTATAAACAAATAAACTGTCGCAATTTTTAATATAATGCATGTTTGGATTGGTGAAGTTTGTTGAAATCGTGGTGGCACCGTGACTTTTATTAAAATTGTGATGACTCATAATTCTACAATCCCATCAACAACCCAACCTGCATATAAGCCACAAAATGTTCACAAACACTTATCCAATATTTGCTTATATTAAAGAAAATTAATATTTGCTTATATATGTCCTAAGAGAATGCCAGTACATCCTCTATACATACATTTGAGAATAACCAAAATGAAACAATCCACATTGCATATCAAGAACAAATACAAAGCAAAAATTACATATGACAAATGGCAATGCAAAGTTGACTAACAATTATAATCAAATGACTTTTTATGACAAACTTTTTCATAATGACACCATTTATGATAAAAGGAAAAATTTAACTCAATAGTTTTAATTGTTAGTCAAATTATATAAAATGACATAATTGCAAAATAAAATCTTAGAATTACAATTTTTTAAGTTTGCAAATATATATTCAAATTATATAATATCTATTTATTTATAGGATATATTTTGCGAAGAATTATAATCTCAATTAATTACATTGCCACTTGATAAATATTGAAAAAATGTGACAACTATGAATCACCCATGAAAAAAAATAATCACGGGACAAATATTTTTTTTTTTACAAAAACAACCACGGGACATTTTTTTTTGGTGGTGGTCACGGGACAAATATTAGTCTTTGATAAATATCAAGAAAACACTAGACAAATATTTGTAATTGCTGCATAAAAAAAGTACGAGACAACTACTTAGCGCAATTTATTTATGTGGAGTTTTTATCATTGATAAATATATAAAAGAAAATGGAACAATTATTTGTCAATAATAACCACATAACATATATTTTTCATTATAAATATATAAAAAAAAACATAAGACAAAGACTTATTATCGATACATAAAAAATTATGGCTCAAAAATATTTTTCGTTGATAAAAATAAAATAAGATACATTGTTAAAATATTAGTCATTAATAAATAAATAAAATATGAGAGAAATATTTGTCATTGGTAAATCTAAAGAAAAAAACAAGTGACAAATATTTGTGATTGATAAATACAAAATACAAATGTTTTTCGTTAATATATATATATATATATATATATATATATATATTTTCACTATGCATAAAAGCACACGACATATATCTATCACTAATAAACGTAAAAAATACGGGACACATATATTTGTCGTTACGACAAAAAGAAAACACAGACATAATTGAAAAAATACGAGATAAATAAATTTCATTGATAAAAATCTATCACAGTCGAATCAACAAAGTCACAGCAGTCTTGAAACTTCAGTTGCAGTCCAAATTGACGGATGAACAAACGACAAAAATCTATCACAGTCCACCAACGATGCAAGAAGCAACCACGACGAATAAAATTCTTTAGGTATGATGAACGACTACTATCTTCAACAATGAGCATCTACGCACCCAACATCAGGATAAAACCAGTCAAGTTGAATCCATATATGCATCCAACAAAACAACGCTAGCTACAACCAAAGAACTCATATCTTCAATCCAAAAAACCATGATTTTCAGATCAAATCACATAGCAAAAACCAAATCGAGAAACTCACGATCTGACATAATCCACCACAAAAAACTAACTCATAAATGCGTCGACGGCAAAACAGTACAAGACAACAACGACGTTGAACGAAATCAGTGACCACAACAAAATTAAATCACACCAAGATTGTGAGAGGACAGCCATAGCGGCGCTTCATCGACGACGATCTAAAACCCATAAATATATTTTTCATTACGAATAAAAACACGGGACATATATTTATCACTAATGAACATAAAAAACATGAGACACATATTTGTCAACATTGCACAAAAAAATACGGACATATTTAAAAATTTACGGGATAAATAATTTTCATCGATAAATAAAAAATAAAACAATTTAAAATTGAAAAATAATAGTCTATCACCCGTGCATTGCGCGGGTTAACATACTAGTTTTTTAACATTTACCTAAAATTTTAGTCAAAAATGTCCGATACATTCATTATCATTTAACTAATGTTTTGGTCAAAAGTGCCTAGTGCATTCTTTAACATTTACCTAAAATTTTGGTCAAAAATAATTTTACCTATAAAAAAATTGACCTAAAAATTTTTACCTATTGAAAAGCAAAGTTAATGATTCTGCAGAAAGAGGTCTAAAAAGTAGTAATAATAATTAAAATTAAAATTAAAAAACATATATAGTATTTTGAATGAAATGAGCATATTAACTTTTGCAAAATCAGCAAACAATTCCAAATCTAGAAATATTTGTCTCCTTACTTGGCAAAGAAAAGATAAGCCCTTTATAGAACAAAACAAAAGTAGACGGAATCCATGCATATGTTTTTATTTTGTAGTTGTTGATTCCTCCTGAATCTATCAGGGTCACGTGACGTGCTTGAGTTGAATGGTCCCAAAATTTGACACTTACTACGTTATAAAAAGGCCTTGGGGAGATGCATTTTCCGTTCAGATCCACATTGTCCTTCTCTTTTCCTAGATCTTTATTTCTCTTCTCTTTCCTACAACAACCTTCATTCAAAGTTAGTAGCAGCTTTCACACAATAACAAGGTACCAACCAACCATTGCTTCCATTTTTTATTTTATTAGGAGGTTATTATTGTTCAAAGAATGAAATGTTAGTCATTGATGAGGGGTGATGTAATGTTTCATTAAAATCTGTCACATATATTAACATGTTTGGTGAGGTCATGATTTTGTTTTGTTCCAACTATAAAATGTACGTTGTTTTGTTCGATTTGACATAGTCACGTGTCGAATTTGAGAGAATCACGATGAACCGTTGTGAGTTTGTAAAATCGAACAAAACAACCTAGATTTTATTATAATGATGAAACTTTTAAAAGAATTAAATGAAGACTTTCATTACTATTTTTGTGAGTATTATATTATATTATACACAGCACAAATTTCTATAATGATGTCTCAAAATTAAATAATATTATACATGATTATATAAGCCATGTGCCTGACATGGGTTTTCAATGTAGAAGGATCCCATTTCTCTCAACCATGGCTCCTCCTTCTATTTTAAGGGACAATGAAGATGGTTCTGAAAGGTACAATATATCAAATTTACCATTCAAAATTCTAGTATACTTGCATAAACTTGTACTATCTATTTTAAATTATTTGATCAACCGTTTTTTGTATGAAAAAATTGCAGTGACATGGGTGAAAGTTATGCTGACATCAATTGGGAAGGACTTGGTTTTAGTCTGACTCCAACGGACTACATGCATGTCATGAAATGCACAAAAGGAGAAAAGTTTTCTCAAGGATCCCTCATTCGCTATGGAAACATTGAGATAAGCCCTGCTGCTGGTATCATAAACTATGGACAGGTTAAAAGTGCACAATATATGTTTGTTGAAATACCCTTTGTAAAATGATTTTAAACAGTACTCGTGGATGTGGTTACGCTGCGAAATTTTTATTGTTGGAAAATGTGATTGATGCCGTGACAGAGACCTCAAAATTCGTTATATTGCAGTCACAATTACGGTTGCAGACTGCAATTTAAAATCATGTCTTGTACTACTTTATACTTAATAAGACTTATATGTTTACTGTTAAAAAATGAAAGTTAGATGTGTTACATCAGTTATTGTCAATGATATAGGGTGTGTTTGTACGCGCGCACACAGACACACAAGTTACTTTCTTCTGTTTGTTCACAAATCATATCTAGCCAAAAGTCTCAAAATGCAATGGTTCTGTATAGGGAATCTTCGAGGGACTAAAAGCATATAGAACTGATGATGGGCGTATCCTTCTTTTCCGACTGGAGGAGAATGCTCTACGCATGAAGATGGGGGCTGATAGGTTGTGTATGCCGTCACCATCAGTTGAGCAGTTTGTTGATGCTGTTAAGCAAACAGTTCTTGCCAATAAACGTTGGGTATGTATTCCCTCTCATCTCTCTTTGTGGTCTTTTCAGTCTATCTGCTTCATGCATGGTTTTACATTGCGGTTGTAGCCACGTGCAGTGCAATCTTTCATATAATTGCAGACAGATGCAGCTTCAATTACGGTTGCAATTTTCACATTACGGAGATTGCCAAAAACTTATGTTGTGGTCATAATAGTGGTTCTGAACCGCAATTTAATATCATGACTTGAGGCATATATATGATGATATGCGCACACAATAGATACGAAACTAATTGAGCTTTCAAAATTGAAACAGGTACCTCCTCCAGGGAAAGGGACACTTTATCTTAGGCCTTTGCTGATGGGAACAGGAGCTGCATTAGGCCTGGCTCCATCACCTGAGTACACATTTCTCATTTATTGCTCCCCTGTTGGAAAGTACCACGAGGTCAGCCATGGATTTGAATTTACTTATATTGTTTTATTAATAAGGAAAAGATTCATCTTACAACTTGTTGAAATTTCATATTCATGATTCCTTCTTTTTTATTAAAAAAAAAATAACAGGGAGGAAGACTAAACTTAAAAGTGGAGGATAAGTTTCATCGATCAATAGCTGGCAGTGGTGGAACAGGAGGAATCAAGAGTGTTACTAATTATGCCCCGGTAAGCATGGCAATAGTGATAGTAATATATTATATACATCACCGTTTGATGGTTTTTTTCCTCCAAATTGAATATTATATATTTTCCTTGGTTGTGACTTGTGAAAAGTTGTGGGATTTGAGAAGAAATCACATCAAAGGACTGATGCATATTGTTACTTAGGCTGCTATATCAAATCACAATCATATTATAAGCTTTCGCTCTTCATGATGCATATTTCTGGCTGTGTAGACATATATGGCAGTAACTGAAGCAAAAGCCAATGGATTTTCTGATGTCTTGTTCTTGGATTCAGCAACTGGAAAAAATATTGAGGAGGCTACTGCGTGCAATATATTTGTTGTGAAGGTGCATCAACGATCTTAATTTCATATGCACATATACTACTATTAACAAATTTGATGTTCAAAGTTCAAACCATATTTTACTATATCCGAAACAAAAATTGGTTTAATGTTTGTGTTTCGTATTGATTTTGTTAAGGAAAATGATATCTTCACTCCGGCAATAGATGGATCTATTCTGCCTGGGGTCACGCGAAAATCCATCATAGACATCGCCATCGATTTGGGTTATAAGGTATTTATTTTTCCCTCCCAATGTTTGCCATTATTTTGTTCAAATTTACAATATATGATTAATGATTTATGGTTGTAAACTTACAAAAGAATTTTTGTAACAAAACTATGTTCAGGTCATAGAACGTTCCATATCAGTGGAGGAAATGATGAGTGCCGATGAAGTGTTCTGCACAGGAACTGCAGTGATTGTTACCTCTGTTGCATCTGTAACATATAAGGAAACAAGGTAATTAAACTGCACTTTTAATCAATCACTTGTTTTATGTTCCCTTTTGTTTTAGTCAATTTTTTTTTGTTGGAAATATCTTGTGCACCTAATGATAATGCTAAACACAAGGAAAATATTGGCAATGCAGAGCTGAATATAAAACAGGCGCAGAAACGTTGTCTGAAAAACTACGAGGAATACTGGTTGGAATACAAACAGGGTGTATCGAGGACAAAAAGTCATGGACAGTCCTAGTAGATTGAGAAATTGGCATCACCTTGTTAAATGATAATACTTGTCTTTGTCATTTTTATTCCTAGTAATAAATGGTATGTTTGGATTTCAGTTGCAGACATACAGGTAGAGGTAGTCTAGAGATATGTTTAGCAGAATAAAAATTTGAACATACCGAGTCCAAATTTTCATTTATAAACCAAACTTAATAAAGCAAGTTATTTGCTGCAAATTGTGTGTGAATCTGCTTTGTGTGGTAGTAAAGTAACTATGAGAGATTGTAAAGTAACTATGAGAGATTAGTTTTTTTCCTTTAGACCTCTGACTTCTAGATTCGGCTTCTTTGATCTCTGGTATACCTTTTAAATTTGCTGTAAATGCTGTCACGAAATTGTCTTCTACATCGCGGATACTCCTATGCCTCTGTTTGAACTCTAAACCTCTAGGTTGTAACCTCTGTTCGAACTCTAAAACGAATCCAGTCCACCAATGCCTCTTTCGCATGCCTATTCACCTTAAAAGCCGACAGTAACTCATCATTCCAACATTTCTTGTTTCTTTTCCACCATACCATCCACAACCCCATGACAAACTTTTCCATACACACCTTATTTAACCGCTCCATAAGATTGAAAACTGCTTCGGCAGAGCCTTCTGCGCACGTCAGAACTGGGTCCACCGAATGCCATAAACATTGTGTGATAATAGGCCGACCGAGCTGAATAATGACCACTGTTGCTAAGCCTCCAAATTGGCACTTATTATCATGAACGATTAAATTTGCTACCTTCATATTTTTTGTCCCTACGATTGGTGGTGACATCAAAAAAGCATTCGAGTTGTCATGAAGCCGTGGTTGATACCAAACACTAATATTTGAGTCATCTACGATTTTCCATTTCACTCCTCCCTTAATCACTACCTGTGAAACTTAGAAACTACGCCACAGAAACTTGGGTTATGACCCAATTTTGCATCTATAAATCCCCCTTTCGGATAATATTTTTCTTTGAAGACTTTAGAAAGTATAGTATCATGGTTGGTCAATTAGTTTCATTACTTCCCTAACATTGCCAAATTGAAGCCGTTAAAATGGTGAATCCGATACCACTGTGCTGCTTTCTCATAGTAAGCATTTCCTACCTAAGCAACTTAATTCTTTTCCAATCATTTTATTTGAACCCCACCAAAATGAATTAGTCATTCTCTCCAACTCCTGCCACATGAATATCTCATCTTGATTCGTTTCTTTTAACAAGGGTTGTTAATCCCTCTGCACACAATATAAAGAAGTATGGTAATACAGGGTCTAACCATCACTTATCATTGATATTTAATTATTGTTTCTCATGGATTTCATATCTTTAGATAATGTTGTACAAAAAAGGTTAACTTGTAAGTCCTGTCCCTTAAATAATTTGAGTTTTGATTTGGAAGAAATAATTTAGTCACATTAATTGACATTTGTTTTATTTTTTTAGTTGTGTTTGCGTGTCAGGCAAATATTCCTTGATTTGCTCCTTTAATTAATAATAGTTTTGTTTTGATCACTCAAATATACTTCTATTAGTTAATTTTGTCCATTATGTTAATTTTAACCCAAAATATATATGGTGGATAAAAATTGTTGGCGGTCCCCCGTAGATCTTATTAATTAATTTAATTTAAACTCTTTGATTATTTTGAAACAAAATAAACTTTTAAATAATAGACCAAATACCATATGTGACCATTTAAGTTAGATTATTGTAATAAGCTAGTCTTTTTAAGTTTTTTTGTTACAAATTAATCATTTAAGTCATAAAATAGATGCATCATTATCATACTTTAACCAGACTCAAGTAAAAAAAGTGTTTATGTAGGTGTTCAATGTTAAATTGATATGTCTAAATTCATCGCTCTCAAAACTATGATTTATACACGCATTACTCAGTATTGATTTAAAACAAAATTGATTAATTAGTTGAATTTTATTGTTGTTGATGTCATAAGCACTTTTGAAATATTAAATGGTTCGTACATACTTTTCAACAAAATTGATTGAAAAAATAGAGTAATTTAATATAAATATATACTACCTCTGTTCCTTTTTAAGTGTCACCTTTTGACATTTTACACATACCAAGACAATTAATAAATGTCACTACTTTTGATACAATAATTTATATTTTTACTATAATAACCTTATTCATTTAATATATCATCTCATATATTTCTCTCTCCGTAATAAACAACTAAGGATAATATTGATAAAATAATATTTAAGGTTGCATTGAACTTTGAAAGCGAAAGTTAAAAATGAACAAAAAAATTTCTTCAAAAGTGACAAGAAACGAAGGGAAGAGAGTAATAACTTAAAACATGAGATATTGTACCAAAAAATCACATGAGACATTTGGCCCGGTTAAGTAGTAAGATAATGATGATTAGTATGACATGGAATGGAATGATGAAGCGAAAAGGGTGCGAGAGAAGAAAGGAAGGAGTATCCATAATTTGGCTTTTGGTTATTGTCTTCATTAGGACAAACTACCACTTTCTTTTCTTCTTAACAGAATCCAGCTAATATTAAAAAAACTTCATCCATCACAACACACGCCGTTATACGCTAACTACTTCTTTTCTTTTCTTTTCTTTTCACTTCTCAATATCTTCTTCTTCTTATAAAACAAAAAATGAAGTCGGTGATGAAACTCATCTGAAGCGGTTAAACTTTCTCTAACAAATCGAAGAGAGAGAGAGAGAGAGTGTTAATGGCGGTGGAATACACGTGCTGCGAATCGGGGTTCTTCATCCACATACTGGTTATCATCTTCTTGGTAGTGTTCGCTGGTTTAATGTCTGGACTCACCTTAGGTCTCATGTCTCTCAGTCTCGTTGATCTTGAAGTTCTTGCTAAGTCCGGTACTCCTCACGATCGTAAACACGCCGGTAACGTAACTAACTACTTTTATTATTGCTTAATTAGAACTAACACCGTATCTAATTAATTATTATTCCCTAATTTTATTGGAATATTCGAATAACTTTAGCAGCTGCTTGATGTTATGGAAATAACAATTTTCCTTGTTTTGGAAAATTATTATTATGCATTTATTGATTTGGAATATTCTGTGCTTGTTTGTTTGAACTTGTTTTTTGTTGCTATTATGCAGTGAAGATATTGCCTGTTGTGAGAAATCAGCATTTATTGCTTTGTACTTTGCTGATTTGCAATGCCGCCGCCATGGAGGTATTGCTATCTCTTTTGATCGATTTATTTGAGTTTATCTACCGAGACAAGCTCCATAATCTATTTTAAGCTTATTTCCATAAGCTCTTCAGGATAACTTATCAAAACAACTTATAACTTATATGAAAACAGTTCACTTTATTTTTTTTCTTTTGTTATGGAAATAGTTTATAGATTATACATAAACAATTGTATAAATGTATAAATACTTAATTAAGCTGTATATCGAAACAAGAACTGAAATCATATGCCCTCTTTTATTGAAGACAAATTAATCCAAAAATAGTTATACATAATCAATTATATGATAAACCTTTATGCTATAAATGATTAATTCGTGTAATATTCAAAGAGGGCTTATAATCATATGCTAGTTTGTATGTTGTTCTTATATGGATTTAGTATTCAAAACTGTGGTTGTTGGTTTTTTTCAGGCACTTCCTATTTTTCTTGATAGTCTTGTTACTGCTTGGGGTGCTATTCTGATTTCAGTCACGTTGATTCTTCTCTTCGGTGAGGTGAGATAGTTTTATCCCTATATGTTTCAACTAAAATACATGCATATAATGTTGTTTAATTTTCTGCTTAATGTTGCTCATTATTCAATAAGTTTTTCAAGGATACCCTCCCTAGGGTCATGTTGAATGATGGTTTTAAGTTTTGAAATTGGATTTATGCATGCCATTTCTTTGTCTACTACTTAACTTGATAACATGAATGCATATATTAGTGTTTTTTTATATCATTTCCTGTCAAAGTGCTCTAACATATGTCTTCTTGTGTGAAGATTATACCCCAATCAGTTTGTTCTCGATATGGTTTGGCCATTGGTGCATCAGTCACTCCTTTTGTCCGCGTGCTTGTATGGATATGTTATCCAGTTGCTTTTCCAATTAGCAAGGTGACATACACTGAGCGTAATTTCTATTACTTTCATTTGAATAAACAAGGAGAAAAATTAATGTATATTCTGTCCTATTCTTCTTTTCTTCTCAGTTTTTCTCTTTATGTTATTTTCCAGTTGTTGGACTATTTGCTGGGTCATCGACATGAAGCCCTTTTCCGCAGAGCCGAGTTGAAAACACTAGTAGATTTGCATGGTAATGAGGTCTGTATCAGCCCTTGACTTGTTTGTATTCATTTGCTATTGTGATTGAACAAATTTTGTATGATGTCATTCATACGTTAGTGTGCCGCTTTTATTCTACCTTTTCGTTTTTTAATGTAAATATGTAATTTGACTGAAATGTCACTTAGTGCTATATGTGTGCTTCTCTTCTGGTTCTTTATAACACTGCACTTGGAATTCATGCTTACACATGGTTGTGATTCTGTTCATGATTGAATTGTATTAGGCTGGAAAAGGTGGGGAACTGACACATGATGAAACAACGATAATTGCTGGGGCACTTGAACTCAGTGAGAAGACAGCCAGTGATGCTATGACTCCTATATCTGAAACATTTGCTATTGATATTAATTCGAAGCTTGATAGGTAAGTTGTGCAAAACTATTTATATATTAAAGCTGAATTTTGTATTTTATACAAATTTTACTCATAATTAAATACCCCTTACCAAGCAGGGAATTGATGACTGAAATATTGGAGAAAGGACATAGCAGAGTTCCGGTCTATTATGAGCAGTCTACTAACATCATTGGACTAATACTGGTATATTAATTTTTCTCCCTTTAATCCATTAGCACTGAACAACACTCATTTTCCATTAGATGAAAAGCTGCTGTAAAAACCACATACAACTTGGCCTCAACTGTTTCGAAGCACCTTCTTTTTTAATAAAAATTCAATGTGGCAACTTTCTTACCCAGAGGATTAATATACAGGTCAACCATTTTTGACTGTTGAATCAAAACTATCAACCTAGAAACTATCAGACTCTCATGATTCACTTTTTTAAGGCTCTTTATTTGCAAAGAAATTTAACTTGATGTTCGTCCTCCACGTGAGACGATATCATCAATTGGAGTTCTACCTAGTTATGCAAGTGCTTAACAACAGAGTACTTTAGGAAATTGAGAAAGTTCTAAGACAACTTAAGTTCAAGGGTCAAACCTCCACACTAGACAATACCATTTCATGGAATTGGAGTCTCATAATGAGTTATATACTTATATTAATTCTTCTTAATAACCAGATAATTTAGGGAATTGAATAAATTAGTGGACAACTTTAGTTGAAAATCAGGCTACACAAGACATTATTACCCACACCTCATCCTGAGTATATAGCAGGTGCAATGTAAGGGGGTTGGTTTTTTAAGAAAATAAACAAATGTTGTGGCATACAGGTTGTGCGTCAAAAAAAAAAAAAAAAAAGTTGTGCATCATTTTGTAGGAGTTGATTACAGATGATAGGAATATTTTCTCTTCTGATCCTATAATATCTCCTCTAGTTAATATTTTCTCTTGTTGGGAATCTTATTTTCTATCATTTCATTTTAGAGCCGTAAGTGGCCATTTTAGACTGTGTTAAGATATTAACAGGACATTGCCCTATTGGCATGGCTAGAATTTCTACTAACCAAAGAACAGGTCTGAACTCTGAAGTATTTAGACTTTAGAGAGCAGAGGAGATGGAAATAATGTTTCTTAGGATAGATTGAAGTGTGACAATTAATGTCTTCGTTCAATTGATACTTGATTAAAAATTATCAAATGTTTCTTTTCATTTGTGGAGTATTTGAGCTTTCTATAGGAATGAGCAAGAAAAGTCATTTATATGGTTCAATTTAATTTAAAAACCATCTCTATGTGTGATAAGCTGGTCCTAGGTTTCAGTCTAAGGTCTTGTGATATTTATGTCATTCCTGGGGAGATGGTTGAACCCACTCTGTTTTAACTGCCTCCTGCATGTTGGTTCACTACGAAACGATCTTAGTATGCTGTTATCCATAGCCAAATAACACTCTTAAGGTTTCTGAGAGCTGTAATTTGATGGTCAGCTATTAGCCACTAGTAAGATATATATCACTTTCAAGTCTTCGGGTCATATATGATATAGCAAATTAAATAATTGGTTGCTTTGCTAACAATTTCGCTACACAAGTCATAAATATAAAAGGGTTCTGGTAAATAGGCCATCATTAGTTAAGCCAGTTGTGATATTTGTGGTTGTAGAACACATATACTCGATTTTATGACATATACATGCCAAAGTTATTTTTGCAATGCTTGGGTAGACTTTGGGTATGGCTTGCCTCAAAACTACATTATTTATTTTCTCATTGGGTCTATGTGAGAGTAAGCCATACCTACATCATGCATTCTTTATTTTGTTCCTACGATTCTGTTTGGTACTATTTTATATGTTAGGAAGTTTTGTATGATGAGATTGCTATTCCTTTGTGCCATTCTTTTCTCTATATATTTTTTCTATTGTTCATTTGGTCTGTATTTTCTCATTCTTTTTATTTGTGTGTTTGTTATTTGTTAATACCTTTTAATTTCTGAACATGTGCTGCACAATTGTAGATCAAGAACTTATTGACAATTCATCCAGAAGATGAATCACCTGTGAAGAGTGTAACCATACGCAGGATTCCAAGGTATCTCCTGTGGGACTTCTACTCACCTCACACTTGCCCTAACAAGTTTCATAATGTACTTAGTTGGCATTATGTCACCATAATTTGAACACTTGTTTAAAATTAAATATGTTGACAGGGTTCCAGAAAGTTTGCCACTGTATGACATTTTGAATGAGTTTCAGAAGGGCCATAGTCACATGGCTGTTGTTGTACGACAATGCGATAAAACCAAGGAACCATCTTCCAAAAGTTATTCAAATGGTAAGAATATGCTTTTAACATTTCGAAATAGTATTTCTTTTGTGGATATTTTAATTAGATCCCGTTGGAACTGAAGTTTTCTTTCAAAATTATTGATGTGTGTCTTATGCTTCTGAAATAGATTCTGTGAGAGATGTGAAGGTGGATATTGATGGTGTAAAGCCTCTCCAAGAGAAAGTCTTGAAACCCAGGATACCAATCCAAAAGTGGAAAAGCTTTCCAAATACGAACAAGTCGAATAGGGGTTCTCGGAGCAGAAAATGGTCAAAAAATATGGACTCAGATATTTTAGAGATAGATGGTAGTCCCCTTCCAAATATCCCTGAAGAAGAAGAAGCTGTTGGAATAATTACAATGGAAGATGTTATTGAAGAGCTTTTACAGGTAATAATTATATTTTATAGTAAACCTCATCCACTCTTGAAATCTTGGTAGAAAACAAGCTTATTTACTTGTAGACAGTTTTACTCACGTCTATTTTTATGTAGGAGGAGATATTTGATGAGACAGATCATCATTTTGAAGACTCATGACAATGGCTTTTTCATTAAACCTAGCGTTTTCGGAATTTCTATTGTTTGGATTCAATAGATAATTAGATAATGCGGTTTAGGGTGAGAGCTGATGTTTAGATATCTGAGGTGTGATTAGAACATCAGTAATGAAATGTAGGGACGAGAAATCTGTTAAATACTTGTACGTCAAACTTTCTTTTTAGAGATGTACATGGTACACCAATGTGTCTTTAAGGCAATGAGGCATGCCAGCAAATCATGGTATATTTTTAGTTGATAACTACTTGTTTGGATTACATTCCTATTTAGCAAGAACATTTCGTGAATTTGACTAAGAAGGAGAAAATACATAGCAATACTATTGCACCAATGAACAACATTATTTTAAGAGGAATGTTATGAAATCTCATTCTTTTTATTAGGTGAAATTCATGTGAGTCTCATACTTTGAAAATGAAATCCACGTAAAGTGGTGAGATCTGTATGAGTTTCATTCTATAAAAAATTGAGTGTTAAAAGGAAGTGTTAGAAATAGAGAGTTTGTAGAATTTCTCTTATTTTAAACTAGAGGAGTTCTAGCTATACTTTTTTTTAATACTAATTTTAACACTCACTTTTTTATTGGATAAAACTCAGGTGGGTCTCACCACTTTGAGTAATATCTATTATCAAATGTAAATCTTATATAAGTGGCGGAACCAAAAATTTTAGATTATGAGGGTAATATTCACATGCTATAATACTAAAAACGTTATTTTACAAAAAAAAAATACATATTATTTGAGATTGTTTAAGATGAAAGTAAAATAAACATCTTACAATAATATATAAATACAAGAAAAATAATAATACTTTTACAAAATTACTCTTATCAAATATTAACATATTTTCGTTCATATAAATACAAAGTTGAATGAGCTGGTATGAGCTCGACTTTGCAAATTATTTGTATGTATTTAATAGGTTGGTCTGTTAGACCTAAAAGACATTTTCTATTGTTGTATACTGAAAAGTCTTGGTCTTCTTTGTTAAACAAAAAAGTCTGTTATGCCATCATTGATTTTGTAACTTGTGTATTTGTTAATTCAGTCGGTCATGCCATGATAGGATTCTCTTATGTCTTTTACATTGCATTAAAACCAAACATATCACCTAGTTTCCTTTACATTTTTTAACCCGGATGATAAATAAAAAATTAAACAGGTTGGCCTTTTTTAAAAGTTAAGTAAAGTTTTCATTTCATTGTACTTTGATGGCATGATCAATACCTGCCTCAAATGCGATTGGCTGCTTGGAGTTAAGTTTTCACAAACTTTTAATTTTTAAATACTAACATTGAATCGATCATTAATCCAAAAATAAAAAACAGAGAATCGATCATCCATTCTTAAAAAGAAAAAAGTTCATCATTCATCTCTTCCCACAATAAAATAATACCAATATTATCCAGAAGTCGTAGCTCAACTGGTAAAATGTCGAAATTGTTAGGCTGAATGCTATGACCAGATGTGTGAGTTTATAATGGTTTTGCCATTTTCGTCTATCTATATAAAAAAATAAAAATAAATAATATCAACATTTTACATGTAAAAAAAATAGTAAAGAATCCTTAAAAATAGTAAACAAATGTCATTTTACATTTGCAACATGTACATCACGTGCACCATTTTGGTTAGCTTAACTCAATTTGAATTAGAACGGCACGCATTAGATCACCTTACAAATATTTTAAGGATATTGTTTAAAATTTGGTTAGTTTAACTCACATTAAAACAACACTCATTAGATATGTTAACAAATGTATTTAGAACACCGTTTAAAGAATCTATTTAAAAAAAATTGTTTGAAAATACAAGTTAAACACGAATAAAACTAATAATTACACAGTTTTTATTTAAACAATTATCTAAGAGCACTTATTAGCATTATTGTAATTTTAGAACGCAAACAAACAAAACTAATGACACAACAAAGGTTGTCAAATAGTTTGTGATAGTATGGGTTGAGTAACTCAATCCACATGTATCATGGATCTCCGCTTTCTCTGACCTGCGTGGATTGAATTTTCGTTATGAATGTGCACACCAACCAACTTAACTCAGACAAAATAAATGGAGTATGTAATTTGGAGAAAGATGAACCTATAAAATAGACATTGAATCCTATCTATCACTAAGTGGGTTATACCATTATTAATTATTTTATATTTGTTTCAACCTTTTTATGTTTTTATATATGGAAATGAAAGAAATGTGGCCATTGTTGAGAGAGAAAAATTATGAAGGAAGGTGCATGATAGCAATATGCAGACTAGTTATAAATCTGACGGTGAGAGATGATTGACCACTTATCAAATGGTCCATATTAGATTGGCAGGGTTTATAATGAAAAAGCTGCAATAACACACCCACTCAACTCAACGCCGCGCACACTGACTACACTCTTTTCCAATCCAAAATGTCAATAACCCAAAACCTCACCATTTCAATCTCTTCTTCTTCATCTTCCTTCTTATCTCCTTCCAATTTCAATTCCAGGTACCAAACAATCCCATTTTGGATCCGACCCATTACTCTTTTTGAACTATTTTCTTCAAAAATTCTATCTTTTTCTGTTTACTCTTTCAAATATTGATTTTTTTTCTTCGCAGGAGTCAGGTATCATTGCCTGTGAAGAGTGTCAGCATTTGTAAATGCGTTGCTACACCTCAAGAAGCTGAGACTGGTTGGTAACCTGCCATGTAATCTTATCATTTCGGTTTAATTATTGTAATTTATGATTCAGCAATAACATGTTTTGAGAAGCTTCAAAATTACTTTTTTGAAATTCATTTTCATTATGGTAAACAAACATAAAATAGCTTTTGTTTTTCTTTAAAATTTCTAAGTTATTGAATATTAAATCAATGTTTATATATATATTTTTTCAATTTGCAACAAACTGAGGTGCATATGAGGGGAAGTGGTTCACTTTTAGCTTGATCTAAATAGACAATAGATATGGTTCCTTTTTTTTTTTATATACTTTTTTAGTTGGCAAGTTCATCAAATGATATTTTGGGTAGGTAGCGTTTTCGGGGTGTTTAATTGTTTTAGTTTAATGTGTGTTGAAAGGGTTTATGTAGTGGTTTATTACTTTATTAGTCTTGAAAATGAGCATGCGAGTTGCTCCATTGAATTATTATAGATCTAGTTTTTGAGTGAGATTAAATTTGTTTATGCCCTTTTTGTTTTGAAGCCTACAAGACGAGGGTCTCTCGCAATGAAAATTTGGGCAAACTTCAAGCTGGCTATCTCTTTCCCGAGGTATGTCTTGTTGTTTGATCTATCTGCTTTTGGTCTTTCTCTTCTTCATTTAGATGTTAAAATATCAATTTCTGGTTAATTAGTTTAACTACCGTAGTTCATTAGTTCACTTGTCATTTTAGTTTTCTATATGTGTAGTTTATGTTCAGTCACTATCCATGTTTTTTTCCCATGCGATGCTCTTTTCTAAAATAGTTTTTCAAAAAATGTTTGTGTTTTAGTGTCCAATGTACATGCCTTAATCCAGGTTAGAATTGTACTATGCAGGTTCAGTTCCCCATTATATATGATAAAGGATTGTAATTCTATTTTGGGGGAAAGAATAATTTAATTTAAGTGTATGAAAGATAATATTTAAGCTGCTGCATTCTTTTTTAGTAATCACTATTCTCCCTTATTCTTAACCATGGGTGAGTCGGGTAATTTTAAATTCTTCGGAAGTGATATTATCTTGGAGCCATGGATGTAACTTAAAAGAAGTTGGGCTTTGGTCAACAATCAATCATATGACTTTTAAAACAATAACGACTGTGATTAATTGGTTTACTTGAAATACGTTTTTTGTGATCTACCACGGGAAGGATAAATAAGAGAGAATTGTAGAAATATGTACCATTTTACTTATTCATTTGTTTGGTTTATGTATATGCAAATCTCTATCTCTTTCACACCCTCCAAATTTGTGGTTAATTCTTTATATGATGACTGCTTTTCTTCCATCCTCGTCACTGACCTTGTTTTGTTTTGCAATTTATTGCAAAACATAGATTGCTAGAAGAAGATCTGCACACTTGCTGAAGTACCCTGATGCAAAAATAATAAGCCTTGGGATTGGTGATACTACTGAACCCATTCCTGAAGTCATAACTTCTGCATTGGCAAAGGTAGAGCTTTTGCATGAGTGAAGCTGATGTATCTTTCATGTTTGCACTTGGGACAGTAGAATAGTCTGTTCTGTTTTTTTATAACAGTGATTATCATTTTCTGTTGAATCTGGACCTCTGATTATTATTTATTGGTGAATTTCATCATAGTACCACATCTGATGCCTTGATTTTTTTTTCACTAGAGCTTTTGTGTTGTCATCTCACGTTGTATCTCTAGTTGAGGCTGTTTAAGCTTTTTTTTTTTTATCGATCGTAAAGATTTAATATTTTGTAGGGTGCGTGTGTAGAATTGTTAACTGTAAATACTACTTTATTAATTCAATTTAATGATTCTAGTGCTTCACATGTTGAAAACTGAGCATTTGAAAATGTTTTTTATTGTTTATTCAGAAATCACATGCGTTGTCAACCTTAGAAGGATATAGTGGTTATGGAGCTGAACAGGGTGAAAAGGTATGTTACAATGACATCTTTGAGAAGTTTTTCATCTTTTGCCTACTTTTTACATAAGTTTATGATGCTTGGAAGATTGAGAGACAACCCTAATCTATGCAGCCATTAAGAAGTGCAATTGCGTCAACATTTTACCCCGATCTTGGCATAGAAGATGATGATATATTTGTCTCAGATGGAGCAAAGTGTGATATATCTCGCCTTCAGGTTCATTTTGTATTTTTTGAATAGATTATGTCCTTAAATCACCTATTTTATTCATGCGTTCTTCTCCTGATCTACATGCTATTATTATTATTTGAGTTCATATACCCTTTTATGTGAATGTAACTAATTCTTTCTTTTATTTTCATTTTGTGGCAGATTGTCTTTGGTTCGAATGTGAAAATGGCTGTGCAGGATCCATCCTACCCGGTAATTCATATCTATATCCTGGTTTATAATTATCTTTTCACCATTTGCTTAAGCATTTAATTAGGTTTTAATATGCGAAAAATGGTGGCCTTAGTTCTGTTCCAATTGTCACATTTTATTGATTTTGTGTGTGATCTTCTAACTGATTTTAATTCGTTAATCGATTTTTTTATGCATTTGATGTAATACAAGTAGTTAGATCATCAAGTTGTATGTTTTGCTTATGTAAAGTAAGAGGACTTGAAATAATGTTATTCTAACATATGAGAAAGGTTTTTTTCTGTATTTTTTATTGGAAAACCTTGAATGGAAAGACTGTTCATTACTTGAAAAAGTGACATGTGAACATGTGTATGATACATACAGTTTCAATAAGTCACTGGGAATGATGTTTCAACTTTGACTCATTTTTTTTTCATTATGAAGTAATTATTTTTAAAATAACATGTGGATTGAATCTAAGTTTTTCCTACGGGGGCTTAATTGTTAGTGTAATAAACTGTGTTAAACTGGTTGGATGAGTGTTCGTTTGTAGGCATTCACAGTTTATTTGTTATTTGGAATTATGCAAAACTATATTGAATTTTTTAGAAAATGAATGCAATATGATTGGAATAATACCTAAAATTGGGAAAGTGAGGGACACTTTACTGGCCTTTTGTTTCTTGTAGCTTCTCTGTAAATAACAGATCTTTAATATGCAGGCCTATGTCGACTCGAGTGTAATTATGGGCCAGACTGGTCTCTACCAAAAGGATGTTCAAAAGTTTGCGAACATTGAATACATGAGGTGTAATCCAGAAAATGGTTTCTTTCCTGATTTGTCCTCTCTTTCTCGGCCAGATATTATTTTCTTCTGTTCTCCAAACAATCCTACTGGTGCTGCAGCAACAAGGGAGCAACTGGTTCAACTAGTTAAGTTTGCTAAGGACAACGGATCTATAATAGTATACGATTCAGCATACGCTATGTATATTTCTGGCGACAACCCACGCTCCATCTTTGAAATTCCCGGAGCCAAAGAGGTCAGTCAGTCTAGAATATGATTCTGAGCATTTCAACCATGTTTGGACTAACAACTTAATTAAAAGCTTATAACATATACATTTATCATATAAGTGCATATGTATAAACTCTTTCTATGACAAAAGGTAAAATAAAGTCAAACTATTTTCATATAAACTGTTTTGATGGAATGCATCCAGTGGATTCTTCTTGATTACACCTTATTTCCTCTCAACCTAAGGACAAGTGACTTCTGCTAGAACTTACATTTAGCTTGTGTGTGTGTGTTGTTATACTTATTTTATTTTCAACATGTCTCATTCCTTCTAGATTTAGTTATTGTCATAGTTGTTTACCAGAAATCTCTTGTTTCTTACATGAGACTAGCTTTGACCTATCTGATCCAATAATACCATGTCGACTTTTTATTTCTAGTGCCGACTTCCTTGGATACTTTTTTATTATAGAAAATAGTTTAGGAGGACTAAATTTTCAAAGCTATCTTTGAACTGTGCTACATTAGTTTGGGAAAATTTTGTCAACTACTTAAACAAGTGATTTATACACCTTTCTAGATAGTCTGGATGATTAATCTTTGCTTTACCACCACGGAAATTTGTGTAACAAGAACAATGAAATGATAATATCAATCAGAATTAACATTTAGAGGATTGTTAATATGCTTTTGTTGATATTTAGTGAATTCAGTCAAATATAAATGTGAATGACATGTTATGTCATTTTGCAGGTTGCCATTGAAACTTCATCATTTAGCAAGTATGCTGGGTTCACTGGAGTCCGACTAGGTTGGACTGTGATTCCAAAGCAGTTACTGTTTTCTGATGGATTTCCAGTTGCCAAGGACTTCAACCGTATTGTATGTACTTGTTTCAATGGTGCATCAAATATTTCCCAGGCTGGTGGTCTTGCCTGCCTTTCACCAGAAGGCCTTAAGGTTGATTCCTTTGTTTTATTATTAATGAAGTTTCTGAAACAGAAAGAACTTTTCCATAAAATGTCGTTACTGAAGAAAAAACTTATTTGACATGTGTTTTTCAAAGAACAAGTTATACATAATAGGCTTGTTGCATTTGAATGCAGGCTATGCGTGGGGTCATTGGATTCTACAAAGAAAATACTAACATAATTGTGGAGACATTTGATTCTCTCGGGTTTAAAGTGTATGGGGGGAAAAGTGCACCATACGTGTGGGTCCACTTCCCTGGCCAAAATTCATGGGATGTATTCAGTGAGATTCTTGAGAAGACACATGTGGTTACAACACCTGGGAGTGGTTTTGGACCTGGTGGTGAAGGTTTTGTCAGGGTCAGTGCCTTTGGTCACAGGGAAAATGTCTTGGAGGCCTGCAGAAGATTCAAGCAGCTATACAAGTGATGATGAATTAGAATATCTCAATTGATTTCAAGCTGTATTATTGTGGACTGATGCTGAACAAGCTTTCTACAACCGGTGGTGGTGCTGTGTTTTGAATAATTTTCCTTAGAATTAAATTTAGACTATGCTGTAGAAACTGAATAGCCGTGTTTGTTTACTCAGGTACCATTTTCATTTTTGTCATTGTATCATGTACCTGGAATCTGATGCAACGCATCTTAGATAATGTTTATTGTCTTGTATGCTTCTATGGAAAATGTAGCAATTCAACATGGGTAAATGATTCCGTTAAAAGGCTTTAATGTTAGAAAATAATGCATTATTTTGAGGGAAAAAATAGAAAATAATCTGACCATGATAAAAATTTATTCTTGCTTGAAGTAGTTATAAATACATTATTGATCTTCTACCTCGTGAATACTGTGGGAATTTTGTTTCTATAATGTTCCATATATCTAAGCAGTCATGGGTTTCTGCAAGAAAGGTAAGTTGTGTTGATTGGCTTGTAAAGTGTTACTGTAGCTCAAAATATGGGTTGAGGAATATTTGCCTTTATAGCACTGTAATGTTATTGACCATCTTTTCCGTGCAATACCACTTCTTTTCACGTCTTTTTGGATTAAAAAAATTGTAAAATTAAAAGGTAAATGGAATGTGTCTTTTCAGACTATTTTGTGTTATGGGAAAAACTTGTGCTTTAACCGATCACTATTATAAGCAAAACTTCATTTTTTAGATACATTGAATAATTAATGTATTTAGTCTATAAAAAAAAGACTAAATATGTTGGTTATTTAATATACCTAAAAAGTAGAGTTTTGTTTATAATAGTGACCAGAGGGAGTACAAATTAATGAATCAAATATACTCCCTCCGTCCCATAATATAAGAAAAAAAACTCATTTTCTTTGTCCCAAAATATAAGCAAAAAAAACAATCTTTTATCCTATTTAGTCTTGTTTTTTTAAAAAATCTCTTTTTCAAGAAAAACTTTTGTTTATTCTCATAAAATTAAATGCAAATTACATTCAATTTTCTCTCTCTTTCAATTTTTCCATAACCAATAGCCAATGAAAATTGTTTTTACATCTTCCTATGAAACTTTTTTCAAAGAAAACACAAAAAACTATATTCCAAATTCTTATGTTTTAGTTTTCTTAATAAGTGTGATTTTTTTTTTTTTGCTTATAATTTAGGACGGAGGGAGTAGTACTTTTTGTTGGAATATGTGCATTGAATTTAATTTTTTAATATGTAATAAATACAATGCACAAAATTTGATGGAATGGTTCTCTTTTAAGTTCCTTAACATATGTATTAAGAACATAAATTAACATGACATTTGTTTTAATTATATTTTATATATTAATGTAAAATAAATTTGGAGTAAATCGTGAGATTAATGCCACCCGTTTAGAGTATGTGATGAATTGTATGAATCCTTAAAAAATGTAGTTGAATTGTTTAAATAATTGAAAAGTGGAAAATAATATAAAAAAAGAATATGTGGAGTCCATTTAAAATATCAAATTGAGTGTTATGAGTGTGTAAGCTCGAAGTGTCAATAGTATATTTTCCAGACTGACATTTCTTTATTTCCTTTTAACAAAAAAAATCTAAGCATTTAATTCCTTTTGATAAAAAAAATCTAAGCAACCTCGCATTGTCTTGTATCCAAGTATTTTGTAACTAACACTATATATATAAAAAAATAAAAAAAAATAAAAAAAAACAGATTGTTGCTCATTAACAATTGTCGGTAAAGTAAAACCATGTTTATTAAGCACAAAACTCACAAGATGTGTAAAAAGTATTTCCACATATATGACGCAAGTGGTTAGTGGACAGCGTGTACATGTGTTGTAAAACTACATGCACAAAAAATATAGAAGGGCAGCTACAAGTGTGAGGAATCACATAGATTAAAGATTCTTCAAATTTCCTTAATGATATTAATGATTTTTCAACCTCGCTAAACCCACGCTTTAAAGTTCAAACACTCTTCAATAACTTTTGATTACAGCCTACTAATGTCCAAAACTTCATTTCTGTTACACGAGCGGATGTGATACAGTGATTTATATCTATATTACATGATAATCTGAATAACATGTGTGTCCTAAACATGGGGTCTTTAGATACTATTTAGTAGACTAGATCTTTAAATAACTACTACATAATACATAGTACAAAATTAGACAGCTAAAACTGTTCTATACTACTAATCATCTCTGCTTTGCATGTTGTCTTGTAATGCCCAGTTTGATTACATCGACTGCAATGAACTGTATGTTTGTCGCGATTATGGTCCTCCACACAAATTCGTTTCTTTTCCGGTCGTCCTGGAGGTCGGCGAAATTTCGGTGGGCGCACAACTGCGATGTCATTATCCAAAGCAGATTCATCTGTTCTCCATTCAAGTTTACCAGGGACAGGGTGTAACACCTCTGCATAAGTATCCCTGTAACTTGCAACAGTAAAACACTTTGCAGTGTATGCATAGACATCCTTACGAGATGAGATAAGGGCTGCAACAGCGTGGGAACACGGTATCCCATACAGCTGCCAATCACGGCAGGAACATCTGTGGCTGCCAATATTTACAATATCGGATCGATCAGTGGAAATAACCTCAAACTCTACCTCATCTGATCTAAGTACTTGATATGTGGATGCACGATTAATGGCTTCAACCATTCGTCTCTCTGCAGATGGAGTAAGCACAGAACACCATGAACTGCTTTTCAAACGCCTGTCATCAAACTCAGTTTTAAGTTTGCTTTGAATCCGCTCAATCACCTGGATAATTGGCAACTCCTGGGCTTCAAGAATCCATTTATTGAACTCCTCAATATTAGAGGATAAATGACCATATCTTGTCCCTTCAAAATATACTAGGGCCCATTGGGAAGGATGAAAATGTTGTAACCATATGCCGGCATTGGGAGAGACCTCCTCTATTTCAGCAATTTTTTCTCTGAATGCGTTAATTGTAGTAGCATATGCAGCACTCCATAGAAGATGGATAAGCCTAGAGTTCTTGAACTCTTTGCCAATGTTTTCACTTAAGTAGCGCATGCAGAATGCATGAGAAGAACTTGGGAACTTCCTTCTTATTGCATCCACAATACCCTTTTGCCCATCTGATAAAAATATAATTTGTGGCATGCACTCGGCATTCACCTCTAGTGCATTATGCAACTCAGACAGGAACCATGTCCAGCTTTCATCATTTTCTACATCGACAACAGCGAAAGCAAGAGGAAACAACCCACCATCAGCATCAAAAGAAGTTGCTGAAAGGAATGTGCTAAGGTATTTGCTTTTCAGCTGGATTCCACCAAGAGCAACAATGGGCAAACAACCATTAACAAAACCATGAATTGATGCGTAAAAGGAAATAAAGAGTCTCTGAAAGCGGCTATCTGCACCAGTGGTAAATACCTCTGCAACACTTCCAGGATTTGTTTTCTTTATTTCTTCACAGTATGAAGGAAGTAGGTAAAATCCTTCTTCGGAAGAGCCATATATTGCTGCAAGGCCCCGTTCCTTTGCACGCCAAGCTTGCTTATATGGTATAGTTATACCATATTGCTTATGGATGTCATGTAAAATATCTTTTGGTTTATAATTGATGTTATCACGTAACCTTTCTTCAATGAAACTCACAATCCAATCAACAGAAGCCTGGTGGTGCCCATTGAGTGCATTTCTCCCACAAGTATGAGTCCCTTCAAGACTTCTTATGGTAAACGTTGAAGCATTGGGGAGCTTGACAGCACGGATCCGCCATGGACAGCCCTCAGAGGCACACTTAGCAAAGTATCGAATCAAGTCGCTTTTAATAATACGAAGCTCAAAATGTTGTGCAATAGCAGCTTCTTTAATAGCATTCCTAAATGCTTTCACGTCAGGGAATTCTTGACCAACAACAAAATTGTGGTCTTCCATACAGTCAAGGTTTACTTATCTGTTTTGAGGTTTTAACTTCTATGCGGCAATAATCAACCATTCAAACCTGCAATAAACCAGTAACAGCATCATCTTCTATATCATATATACAAAACAGTTTAACAGATTCCTCACTAAAACAACCTGCAATAATCCACAAAAAATAATATCAACACATCAGAAGGCTGGTTTCTGAAAACAGAGAAGCCAAAGATCATCGAGCAAGCAACATCCTACAGAAACACAACGATAACTTCTTAGAAAAATGATTGCATCGTAATTACTATCATGATGATTATAAACAATTCCTACGCGAGGACATTGACACAGAAACATGCATAGGTTTGTCAAGAACTTTTTTATCACCAATCCAAGCCTTTTCCTCCAACTTTTGAAATGGGAAGTGGGGGACCAAAGTTAGAAGAAAAATTAGTGAAGACTAAACTTAAAATGAGAGGTATTTTGTAGGGATTCAAAATATAATCAACCCTCTATGTGCATTTATTCTTGATTTTATATTTTCTTATATATGCACTCATCGAATACTCTATTCTCAACACTATAATACTTACAATACACTTTTGTTGGCCCTTTCTTACTCAATATTCAAACGAACTTTTAGGTACCTTTTCATCACAAATTGAAATAACACAGAGAATTCCGTCATTTCATCACCCAACTTGGATCTAAAAGTTTACATCTTTGCTATTACTTTGTATGATAAATCCAAAATACCGCAACTATGTTACAGCTTGCGTGCACTAAGGACTAAGGAGGGTATCAGGATAGAATGATAGACAGCTTGATTAAGCACTTATTGAATGGACACTTAGTATCATATAAGAGTTCGTGTATAAGCTGTTTCTATGATAAAGGAGGAAATGAGGGTAACTCAACATAAGCTGAAAACAGTTCATTACAATAAGCTACATATCTGAAGGAGTGTATGAAAATAAGCTAAAACTAGTTTATGGCCATATGACAAACTATTTTTGTAAGCTCTTCCAAACAAACACTTATGCAAGTGCTCATCTCATAAGATAAGCTCAAATAACTCTTGCAAACAGTTGTTGATATCTTATTCCATAACCAACATTTTACCCACTTTGTCGTTAATGTATTTATTTTTATCTAAGTCTTATCTTCTTTGCCCTACCTCTAGCAAGTCTATTTTATCGATCAATACATTTAGCAAGTCTATAAATATGTTTTTCCTTTCCTCTGGTACCTAAAATATGGCTATGGTACATGCTACTATATAATCCTTTGAAAGCTTTAGCTTTTACCTCACTCACGATCTTTTGAGTATCTCTCAAAGCTTCTTTTTCTGTTTTCCCACTCATAACTTTTACAAAATTACCAAGCTTCATAATATTCTTTTTATCTTTGATTTTCTCTTAAACACTTGCATCCCATTATCAAGTTTCTTTGCACTTAACTTTGACTCCTCTCTTTTGCAGCCATCCTAATCCTTCTCGGCTTCTCGCCGTCTCACTCTGCATACCATCAGCATTCCCTCATTTTTCCCAAATCACTAATATAATTTGAAGTGTCCGATCCCTTCACCTTTTATCCATTGCACTTCCGTTTGGATTGGCTTATTTTTTAGCTTATGCAAATAAATAAGCTTTTACGTATTATACATAAGCTTGTCAAGGTAGTTTATGAAAAAACAGTTCATGAAGATACAGTTTTCGTTAGTGAGAACTTATGAATTAACATAAAAGCTTATTTATTTGCATAAGTTATTTTTCATAAGCTCAAAGATAAGTCAATCCAAACAAGCCCAGATTTTTTATTTTTTGCAAACTTAACTTATGCAAGTTCTAAATGAATCCTAATTTGTAAACTAGCATCTTTACTTGCACAAATATCTTTCCTCTACTAGCATTTCTCTCCACACATTTATTTAAAATAACAAATAAATTCAACATGGATATTGATTTAAACTAAGCAACATCAAATTCAATACTCAGCAATTAGTATTCCAATCTCAACCATGATTAATTAGTCTAATTATTTCTAATCAGAAGAGTTTATACTTATAATAGTTTTTACTATGACCCAATTCCATGTATCAGAGGTAGAACCAATCACAAGCACAAAAGGTTCAATTTTGATCGGTAGAACTTAGTAGAAATGTAAATACAAAGTGAAAATACCATGTTGCAGCAGAATATGAACAAAAAAAAATAAAAAATAAAACAAGTTTTTCAACAATTACAAAACAGAGGGGGAAGTTGGTTACCTGAAGAAGCGAAGAGAGGGAGAGAGGGAGAGAGAGATATCCAATCAGTGAACAGAAACCAGAAAGAAACGGAGAGGAGAAGGGGGGTAGGATGGGTATTCTCACTCCAAATCGTTCAGGGGCTTTCTCGTCCTTTTATAATTCTTTAACAAGGAATAATAATAAAGTTAAATAAAAAAATATTGACCCTTTACGTGGTAGAAGAAACGTCATTTTGTTGGTGCTGCATCTCCATGATCACTATTCCTTTATTATTCCCTCACCGCACATAGATCACATAGGTTTCTAATGCTAAGTTTGAGATCTTAAAGATATACAGATTGTATACTACTTCTTCCCAAGTAGCATTATTTTTACTACATTTATTATTTAATCTTTCCAAATTTAAAGCTTGACGGAAAGTGAATTGAATTTGTTAGTTTTCCTTCAGACATGCTTAAAACAATTTACAACTTGTTTGATTTAAGAACTCCGGAGTTTTTATCAGATCTGATTTAAGAAGTTCTTGGCAGAAATCAAAGGACGAAAATGTAGTACTATATTCTATTTTTGAGAGTATGACCGATGATCGAAATTCGGAAAGGGAATGAATGACGATGGAGAAGCTGATTTTTTTCCTTTCTTTTCTAGAAGGGTGGAGACACTGAGTTAATGTATAATGTATTCTATAATTTTTTTTTTGAGCAAATGTGTTCTATATTATTTATTAATTAATTGAGAGTTATTATACATATACACAGGTTTATCAAAATTAAGAAGGATACTTGGCAGGGGATTACATCGAAGATGACATTCTAGGTGGAGAAGAAGCAAACGAAAATGAGGTTAATGAAAAAAAATAAACATTTAAAATAGACAATAGCCAGTTAAGTTGAGAGGTCCATGTGTTGGACCCTTTAAAAAGAGGTCCACATTAAGGGGACCTTAGATAAGTTGTGTACCTAAAAAAAATACATAAGCGATAATTAGAAATACAGTATACAGTAAATAAAAAAATAGATTTGCTCAAAAAATAAAAAATAGAGAAACTCAACATATTTTCTAAAGAGAAATAATAACAAAATATTAATGATTTGGTTTGTGTTTTAGATGATCTGGTTTGAATATAACAGAATGTTTTTTGAATTAATAGAAGTCGAGTTTATTTAGTTCAGTTCCATTTAAATACAAATAAGAGAAGAAAAAAGGCTACAAGTTCGGTTCGAGTTTACCTGTAAAGACTATTTATACTACAACATACTTAACTAAATAGATGAGATTAAACAAAGCTAAAAGAATTGTTTAAATATTGGAGAAATTTAAATGAATAAACATCTAATTGATTTGAGACTACAAAGCAATAATTTATTCAAATAAGTTTAAATCTAAATAAAATAAAATCTAGTATAACCAAATTAAACAAAGACTAAAAACACTAAAAAGTATGTATTAGGTGAAGAGTTATCACTTGTTATATAAGTATCAGTCATGCGCCAATCAAATTAAGAAGTTAAGACTTTGACATATATAAATCTTTTCTGATTATAAAGTTAAATTCTTGCTATTTAGTAAAAAATAAAGATTAAATTACACTCCCCTTCTTTCAAAGATACTTGAATTACACTCCCCTCCTTTCAAAGATACTTGAATTACACTCCCTCTCCTCTTAGGTTAAAATATACACTCCCCTCCTTTCTTATTCAAAATATATTAGAAAATATTTCACTCTCCTCCCCTAAGAGAAGCTTGAATTACATTCCTCTCCCCTCTTATGTTAAAATTTACACTTTAATCTCTCAATATTTTTTTATTTCTAATAATCTAGCAAAAAATAAAAATCTAACACACTATGAAAAAAAATAGTATTGCGGGTCTATTTTAATATAATCAAAATTTGAATACATATTTTTCTTTATTTTTTATTCACAATTTCATTATCATATAGTTTTAAACCCTAATACAAAATATGAAACAACCCAAAATAAAATAAAAATATATGAAAAATTACTAAATACAATAAAGCATGGTTATTTAAAAGTTAGTTTTATACTATAAAATATGAAATTAATAGCAAAATATTTAAATTTAATTATCATTAATATTTAAATTATAAAAAAATGAATTTATTTTTCTTAAATGGTGGTTCAAAATTACTATATATCATAAAAATATTTATTTAAGTTATAATAAACTAAAGTGTAGTGTATATTTAATTATTAAAGGAGATGATTGTAATTCAAGCATCTTATAGGGGATGAGAGTATACATTTTTCTTTTCAAGGGAGGAGAGTGTATATTTAAGAGTAAATTACACTCCCCTCCCCTCTTATGTTAAAATATACAATTTCCTCCCTTGAAAAATAAAATTTACACTCCCCTCCCTTATAAGATGCTTGAATTACAACCCCCTCCCTTGATAATTAAATATACATTACACTTTAATCTATTTTAAAATAAATAAATATTTTTATGATATATATTAATTTTAAACCACCCTTTAAGAAAAATTAATTCATTTCTTTATAATTTAAATGTTAATGATAATTAAATTTAAATATTTTGCTATTGATTTTATAATTTAGAGTTTAAAATTAACTTTTAAATAACCATGGTTTATTGTCGTTAGTAATTTTTCACATATTTTAATTTTATTTTGGCTTGTTTCATATTTTATAATAGGGTTTAAAACTACATGTTAATGAAATTGTGAATAAAAAATAGCAAAAAAATATGTATTCCATTTTTTATTATGTTAAAATAGACCTGCAATACTGTTATTTTCAAAGTGTATTAGATTATTATTTTTTTGCTAGATTATTAAAAATAAAAAAATATATATTGAGGGAGTAAAGTGTAGATTTTAACATAAGAGGGGAGGGGGATGTAATTCAAGCTTTTCTTAGGGGAGGGAAATGTATTTTTCTCTAATATGTTTTGAATAAGAGGGGAGGGGAATGTATATTTTAACATAAGAGGGGAGGGGAGTGTAATTCAAGCATCTTTGAGGGGAGGAGAGTGTAATTTACTCTATATTTAAACATATGAGGGGAGGAGAGTATAATTCAAGCATCTTTAAGGGGAGGGAAGTGTAATTTACTCAAAAATAAATACATACTTCAATAATATTATTTTAATAAATATGTCTCTCTCCATAAAATGATGCCGCATAGACTTCTTTAACCAAAAAACAAAAACTAAGTGGAGTAGAGTTAAGTCTGTGTATGTATGAAGAGGGATCAAGTAACTCTAGGAGCAATTCTAACCTGAGTTATTATGTTAATATAATATATCTTACTCATACTATAAACATTGAATTTCACCACTTCAACCGTTTATTAATGCCATGTGCTATACCAACGATCAATACATAAAGTTGGAAGAGACAATGATACTTATTTCTCATATAAATCACATGAATACTACAATGACATAAATCTGAATTTCCAATTTGTTTTGTCCAAAATTCAAATAAAAAATCTTCAAAAAATTATATAGTACAATAAATAATACAGGTTGCAGTTGCACATTATTTTCATATTTATATTTATAGAAGAGAGTCCACCACTCATCCGTTTTGGCAATTAGTGGACAGGAGGCATTCGGTAATATGCTGGCACACTTGCTGGAAAAAACATTTGTCTCACTCCTTCAGCCTTGATAATGGGGAAAATGATACCTGATGCACCCTGAAATATCATGGAAAAATAAGGACTTGTTGAAATGCTTTTTAAAAACTGTTTTTCAGTTCTCAAAAAGTTAAAAACTACAAACCCGTTTGATGAATCACTTTTCAGTTTGGAGTTTCGGAAACTGTTTTTAATTATCCTGTTTTTAAAACTATAAAATCAAAACTGCTCAAACCTGTTTTGATTTTCAATTTTGAGTTTTCGCTTTCGGTTCCGAAAAGTGAAAACACACGGAAAAGAGCAACTTTTCATTAATGGCAATACCGTAAATATATTATAAATTGTAAACAAACAAAACAAGCTCCATTGGCATTAATATCGTGTTCTCTGACACTGAAAAAGGTAGGCTAATTGCATACCTTTTTTTTTAGTGACATTTTTTTTTGTTATAACAACAATAGAGTTTGATTTTTTATCTAAAAAAAAATTAGAGTTTGATTTTTATACACCTTAATGTAAGATTATTTTACATATTATCTAACAACATTGTCTGATATTGTGGGAGATTTTGACATCCATGAAAGTTTTACCTAATTTGAAAGATTAATATATGCAGATATGTGTGGAGGATATAGTTTCATAACAAAAAATAATGTAGCACACATTAGTAAATGTATGTGTAAAATAATTTTATATAGATAGTCTATAATAATAACTTGGATTTATTATAATTTTAGATCTCCTATTTTAACTCATTTACGGAATTAGTCCCCCCTTAGCATAACCCTTTTAAAATTGGGGGGACCAATTCTTTGACTGAGTAAAAATTGGAGAATCAAACCTATAATGAAGCATAATATTTTTTTTAATATATTTGATATGTTTGGTGAGAACGGATGAGTGGCAACGGTGGCAGATAATGCTCTGGTGTGACGGTAACGGCTTCTGGCACGTCGGCGATGAGTCTTCGCGATGGAACGAAAGGTGCTTGCACGCACGTTAGCACTCTGATGCTCAAGTCAATAATGAAACTGAGAAAGAGTGTGTAGAAAGTGTTGTGTAAAGTGAATCATGCCTTAAGGGTGAAGCATGTTCACCCTTATATAGGCGCGCGTTGGTCATAACCGTCTCCGGGTTATGCCGCGTGTGATTAGGGACAGAAGAGGACACGTGTAGGGTGATCCTTGCACCAGGGCGCAATTTTGTGTGGCAGGGTGCATATAAGATGGCGTGCTCCTTCAGGCGTGGAGCCTTAAGACGGTGTAAATTTAGGCTTCAACGTGTGATTGGTCTTCTGATCGGTCTAGAACAATATTATATTAGATTTAATTCATATACACCGTCATTGTAAAAAAATGTCGTCAGTGTAAAAAATCTACACCATCAATCAATCATATATAGTAGATTATTAGTCACATTTGATTTTAACTATATTTTCTTGGCAATATTTGACTTTAATTTTAACAACTTTTAAAATCAAACATATAATTGATTTTGATTTGTACTTAATGTAAATTATTTACACCGGCAATACATCTCAATTAAACTCTTTAAAACTTTGAATTTAATTTGTTCTATATGCATTCCATCAAATAACATGTAGATATTTTATGGAAAAAAATTTCGACATTATATCTTATGAACTTATAATTTGAAAAGATGACAATTATTTTTTGAAACAATGAAAAGATGACATTGTAATGTGATTAAATTGGTTATGTGTGTGTAAACAAAAACATCGCCAGTATATATGAATTAAACTCAATATATCTTTTTATATGCTTGTCAAAAAAAAAAACTTTTTTTATATGCAAGTCGGAAGTGAATGATTATGAAAATTTTGAAATATATAAACAAATTTGATTTTTTAAGTTTTCAAAACAAATTTTGAAAATAAATTAACCAAACAAGTTTTTTCATTTTCTCTTTTCCAAAACAGTTTTTGAAAATAGAATTATCAAACAGCTTTTTATTTTATTTTTTCTTAAAAAGAGTTTTTTAAAACTGATTTAAAAAAGAGTATTTAAAAACTAAAAAACAAAAACTCAACCAAACAGGCCCTAAATATTTGATTAAAAAATTCAGAATTTGTTGCAGTGATGTTTGAAATTGAAACATCCTAAGGTGAGTTTGATCTTTATAGATACATTTTTCAATTATATACATAGCTTATACTTGAGCACTTGCTCGATACGCGCTTAATTATTTAATATGTTTATCCAAACAAACGTAGAGGGAAATCATGAAAAGTACTCACAGAAATCAATCTAGCTCCGATCCACATTCGTTTTGGAGAAGGAAACGGTATCAAGAGGCGGCCAACACCGTATACAGCCACTGCAAAGAAATGTAGAACCAAGCTCAATGGACGCGGATTCAGACCGGAGAGTAGAGCTATTGGTCCGTCTGAGCAAACACCTCCAAGGCTCAAATAATCAAAACATGCTCGGCGCATTTCAATGCTAGCTGGATCAGGAGATGCACAAAACACTTTGTACAATGCACCTGCTAATGTGTTTATTGTAGATGCTACTGGCTGCAAACAGAATCAAGCAAAGCACTGAGTTTTTATTTGACTAAATACACTTTGTTCTTAGGTTATATTTTTATTCCACTTTAGTCCCTTAAGTTTTTTCATTCTATTTTGGTCATTTAAATTACAAAAAGTTAGACACTTTCTTCTACTAGTTTTTCATTTGAATATGTCGAACTTTTCCTTCTTCTAACTGATCCGGCATCTAATCACCAAAACATGATATCACATAGAAAACATTTGCCGGGCTCACACGGAAAACAATGATGCAATGACTGTGCCTAACTGTTTTATACTTGAGTCATTCCATTTTAGCATTACAGAAAGTACTATCAAGACTCAACATTATATTTGTGTCATTGCATTTTAGCATTACACTAAGTACTATCAAAGCTCAACGTTATATATTTTGTAACATATACTACTTACCTTGCGTAGGGTGTAGAACGACTCAAGGTAATTGCAAAGAGCAGAAGCATCATGCAGATTACGCAGAGGTTTAAGTAGATTCCTCAGCAAAACAATGTCAGACAAAGCCACTGTCATTCCTCCTCCTGTTAAAGGATGACGCATATTGAAGGCATCTCCCATCAGAAGAGCCCCGGGGGTGGGATAAGGTGATGCCGGCATGCTTCTATTTGGCATGCTTCTTATGTTTCCTTTATCAACTGCTGCAATAAAAGAAGCTTGCAGTTCTGGAGGAACCTGAACATATAATTCCCTCAATTAGTAGAAGCAATATGAAACATAAATAATTTGACAACAATTTAGATAGTTAATTACATTCGTCTAAATCAGAAAGAAAAAAAATGTACTGCTATATCTAGCTTGAGTAGGTAAGAATGTTCATTATTTTGGTACCTGAGGAGCTACCACAGTTTTCAAATAATTTGCCATTTCACCATTACCAAGAGAAGGTAATTTTTGGCCAGTAGGCACATCAACCAAACAACGAATCTCGGTACTGCTTATAGGGTAAAACAAAATGGGTGAAGGATCACCCAAGATAACATGTCCATGATTTGCATGTGGAAGATTACAATTCTCCAAAATCAATCCAACAAAATGAGAGGGAACTTCAACCTGCACAAATAAATTAGACCTATCTATTAAGAAACACAATAACACTATAAATCTTAAATCAAGATAAATAACATTGGCTAAAATTTTCAACTTTTTTTACCTTAGGATTACAAAGAGAACGCCTCAAGTTGGAAAAACAACCATCACATACTATGGTGAGAGGAGCCTTTGCTGTGAACTCTTGACCACTCTTATTTTTGTAGTTCACACCTTTGATAGTTCCATTTTCTTCAAGTAACGATGTAACAGTTCCTTGTTCTAATTTAACACTGCATTAATGCAAGAAGGATTCAATAAAACTTAACTATTGTCAGAGTTGAAGTTCGTGTGTGCGTGTGTGTAACAAATAAATTTGTATACTTTGGAATAGATGACGCCTTTTCTCGCATTCTTTGTATGAAACGACCATTGTGAAAACTTCTTCCGGATACATCAGAGTCAAACTTTTCCAAGGGATAAGACAGTTTGGTATTTTTCCCATCCTTATAAAGTGCATAGCCAAACACTCTTTGAGCATCAATTGCATCCACACAATCTGCAATAATTCAAAACGTCGATATGCCAAGAGCCATATGAATTTGAGCAGCAGAGTCAGGAATAGTTTTAATTACTTGTTACCTAAGAAACATATATACTTCAACTGTCACATAATGTTCCATATAGTAAAGGGTTAAATTTATTTCGTTCCTATAAAACTCACGAATTTTCAAGTTTAATCATACATAAATTGTCCAATTTTAGTCATTTAGTCTCTATTAAAGCAAAACAATGATTAAATTGGACAATTTATGCAGGATTAAACTTGAAAACTCGTGAATTTTATAGTGACTAAGAACATATTTTTTTGAAGAAGACTAAACATATTTGAATGATTTCTTGCTTACCCTCAAGACCCAACTCAAGTAACTTCAGATAGCCACCAGGTTGTAGCAATTCACCCACAATTCTATCTGGCTCAGTTAAGTCTCTTTCAATCACATGTACTCGCCGTCCATCCTGCAATAAACAAGCACAATCCAAGATAACTGGTCATTTCTCAAATCATATGTTATACGAAAAATTAACAAGGTTCCCCCAAAACATATTTTCTTGCAATCTAGTCTTATTTTTCAAGTCATAAAAACAAGATATGAGCATTTTATCAGTAGAATAAATGTTCAAAAAATACATATAAGTATTGATTTATCTTAAATGTTTCTACCTATACATAATTTTATAGAACTTCATCATATGCATAAAATTTAGCCTTGTTTTTCTATCACATTCATGAAGCTTCTCTTTATTTATTAAGTTCTGTTTAAGTTGACTCATTAGAACTTATTATCTACAAAGATAAGCATTTGTTGTGCGACGGTTTGAGAAAGCTTTATGAAAGAAACTTACGCTCTCCAAGATAGCTTATGAAAACAGCTTATACATAATAAGCACTTATGCTTTAAAAACTTATTAAATTGTTCATCTAAACAAGGCCTAATATATTAGTCCAAACAACATGACACCAATCTTTTCATTGGAACATATGATATAAACAGATCTATGAATCAAAAAAAGTATTTGGTTTCATATAACAAAACAAGAAAAACCATCATATTAATGAAATGCATAAACTCAAGAAATAAAAGGCTATATATAGTAATAGTATACCTTTCCAAGTGTATAGGCAAGAGCAGCACCAGCAACTCCAGCACCTACAATGATGATATCTGTTTCTCCAACAACCTCTTGTGAACAAACTCCATTTTCTGATGATGTCTTTGTATAACCATTACTTTTCACATCCATTGAACTTGAACCTGTTTTCTTCTTTTCTCCAAAACTATACACAACAAACACAAATGCCAAACTACAAGCCAAAATCCCTCCAGGAATATACTGATAATCCATCTCAAAGAATTTTTTTTATTGGAAACAATAAGAAGAGAAAACTAGTTTTTCTAATTTCTTTCTTTACTTTTTATAGCGGCAAACGTTTGTACATGTACATAATAAATATACTTAACTCATAAGTTATATATCGTTTTCTATGCTTTAATTCAGAGTTTTGATATTTTGACCTTCCCTTCTAATTATGGAAATATGGATCCATTTACCTACCAACTACTAACACTATATTTCGTTTATTTGTTTCTTTCTCACGTTCGTGTGGCTGGAATCAATTTTGGAAGTATTCTAGTCATTTCTATTGACAAATTTGAATTTGAATTCATAAGTAATAATTCTAAAAATAGCAAGAAAAAGAACAATTGGATGAACTAGTAAAATATTTTTTCCAACTTAATTAATTGTCTCCATAAATTAAGCTAATCTTCTCATATTAAGTGCAGCTTCAAATGTGATTTTTTCGAACTTAATTAATGAATTTACATTATTTTTCGATAAAATAACATTCAATTATAATAGTACTAATATGGTACTCGATGTGTTAGATGATTATTGACACATTTGTTGAAAAAAGTTTGTCACAAGAAGTTTTAATTGATTTTTTTAAACGGTACTAGCTAATTAACATTACATGCATTACTTCTAAAGTTATATGACAGAAATCAGAGTAGGATATGTTGAGACAAATGATTTGTGTGTTCTATATTTTTATCTTGTGTTGTGTATATTACACGTAAAGAGCAGTACCATAAAGGCTCTGGTTTAAGTTCGTGTGGTGTTGTGGTCACATACATATTTGTTTTCCTTTATAACAAAACTACTACCATTGTCTTAAGGACAAAATTTGCTATTAAACTGGACCATGCACCACAGAGTATGTTAACGGGATTGCTCTGCCCTAGAACTAGAAGCACACCTAAGCGAATTTGGGGGATTATTAAATCAACACCACCAGATGACAACCACGTAATCATCATCAACAGGTCCTATTGAGAATACTTTAACAGACTTGGTGCCAAAAAACCCTAAAATTCCCCGACTTTTCTAAAGCGCGCTTTCAACCAATAAAATATAGTGTAGTCTTAACATTATTCTTTCGTTTTTTCTTTTTTTGAACAAGTCAAAATGGAATATATTAAATTAACATTATTCTTTCGTTGTTGATAATAAATCAATTAAAACTATGATTTAGTAAATGAATTCTATATTTGAGGTACGAAATAAGTTTAGAACTGTTTTAAGTGGAACAAAAAGAAGTTACTGCTGTTTAGTTTTGGGTATGTACAATGTACAACTTGAGAGAAATAGCTGGCACTGGTGGCATCATTGCTTAATTATTGCTTATTAATTTGATGTGTTTTTTTGCTTCCTGTTTCCAATTTTGTGCGGCAAAGGGATACGTGGTTAAGTAAAAGTACTCATGTTCGTGATTTGCAGTTACACCCACTTATACATATACATACAATGAATACGGCACGTCTGGTCGCTAAAATGAGAAATGACAAATAATTTTTGTGTATAACTAAATTTGGACAAAAGTTTCGTAAAAACTTATTTACGTAAGAAATGTAACTTGTATTTTGGTTAATTATGTTTAATAGATTTTTTTTAATAAAAAAAATTAAGCAATTGAGCTCAAGTAGTAAATGAGTTTCATCAAAAATATATTGTTCGGGAGAACTTAAGTTCGATTCATGAATGAAATAATTATTGACCACACTATATTTACATCACGCCAAACTCCAGATTACTAAGGTCCATTTTCCCTAAAAACTGAAGGGTTAACCCAAATATTTTAAAATTAACTACACTATCTTTACCTCACACCAAACTTCGGATTACTAGAGTCCCTCCCTAGAAACTGCAGGGTTAACCCAAATATTTTTAATAGATATTTATTAAATGGCTAATGAATGTGGTGGTCTATGGGTAGGTCAACTAAAATCATGTTTTAGACTCATGAACAAAAAATGTTTTTATTAGACTTTATGACGAAAAAAGTAGTTTTATTTTTAAATAAGACCTACGAATAAACGGTGATATTTGACTCTTTAAATTAGTCGGTTGTTAGGTCAGATACTTAGATTAAAAAAAACTGCATCTAAAAACTTATAATAGATCTTATGTTCAGGCTAGTAATTATATTAGTTTTCGAAGATCAAACCCAAAACATCCTTCTTCAAACCCGTTCAATGTCTATTAAATTATCAACCAAGTTACTTATGTGGAACAATAGTAGGTGGTTGATCTCTCGAATTATTTATTATTTAGAAAGAACTGAGTACCATTTGTACTTAATCTCGTGGTAGAAATTAAGTTTCATTTGTATTATCTCATCTTATTTCATGAAATTCATTTTGCTATTAAAAAAACATGTATTCTTGTCAAAAAAAAAAATGACTTGAGCCGGGTGTAAAAAGAAAGTATGTTAGTATGGAAAAAAATTGATGGAATTGAAAATAGAATATCTTCTTAAGAGGCAAATTGACAGATTATTATCAATTTATAATCAAAAACACTCTCTAGTCATTATTATAAATGAAAATTTACATTTGAGATTTATTCCATTAATGATTTATGTGATATTTATTATAAACTACATATATTGTTTATTGAATGAGTTTAAAATGAGAATTTTTGTTTAGACAATGGCCGTAAATAAACATCTTCAAAATTTCTGTTTTCACTTTTACTATCTTCTTCTTTCTCCGTTTTAAAATATAAGCAAAATTTATTTTTTAAATTCATTCATTTAATAACGTATGTGGTCCATACATCATTAAATAAATAAACCTAAAAATTAAATTTTGCAAGTTTTTTAGGAAATTTTTCTAAGTTAAATTAGTATGAACTCGTGGTATACGAGGGGGATTAATTAATTTCTTTCCATGAAACGAGGGGAATTATATTGGTCCTCGCGTTGCACGAGACCATAGCATAAAGTGACACCATCCATTCATTCTGTGTTTGTCTGCTTGCTACGTTGCATAAGATCACATCACAAGCATTTATTTATTTTTTAATATTAAATAAATTTTGGATCTCGTTAACAAATGTCACTCTTTAATGATTTTAAAAGAAAAAACTATTTTATAAAAAAATCAAATATTTCAATTTACAATGCATTGATTATACATATTTTATAAAAAATTATCTTTTAAGAGTCTGTTTGATGCACAGGATAGAAAGACAGGATATGATAAAACTATCATATTCTGATTCAATTTGTTGTTTGGTGCATCAATAGGAAATGATAACTTAAACTCAATTTTTATTCTATCATACTCACCCTTTGTTATTTTTATCCTTAGTTTTTGGTGGGTTAGAATTATCCTATCATGATTAGCACTCAAATGTTTATTTTGCCCTCTCTCAATTCATCACTCATGCTCTCTTTGCTCTCCATCCATCGACCTTTACATATTCCTCCATAACTCTTCTTCGCCATCTCTTCTATTTGATACAGATCCGACCCCTATTTCAACCTACAATCATTTTTTTGTCAATTTGCTTAATTTTTTGTTTTTTTTTCTTGATTATCTATTTTGTACTCAAGTTAAATTTAAAAAGGATGAAACAAAGAGTTTAAGAATTTCGTATTATTATCTTCAACAAAGACAACTATTTTTTTTTAATTGAAGAAATCATGATTTTTTTTTTAATTGAACTTTAAGAATGAAGATTATGGCACCCCTAAAATAAGGAAGAAGACGATTGACAATGTTTTTTTTTATAACTTTGTGTAGTTAATAATAGATTAATTACATTTAATTAGAATTAATTACAAGGGTAATTATGTTATTCAATTGTGATATATATGATATTATATTTGTTATCATGTGTGCATCAAACATATGATAGGATAAATGTTATCATATTTATATCATTTCCTATCTTTATCCAATTTCATATCATATCCTATCTCTATCATATCATGTGCACCAAACGGACCCTACAGGTCTTAAAGAATGCTTAGAAGATACTCGAGTCACTAACATTTCCCATAAATTTTTCATTCTTAAAAAATTACATAATTTTATTTTTTGTCTCCATAAAAAAGTTCCAAGTTTCCGCCCATATAAATATTTATTGCATACGGTTTCAGTATTTTTTGTTGTTAACTTAATGTGCATTTTTAAATGATATTTTTGCAGACATATTTAAAATATTATCAAAAGTTATTCTAAAAAAATAGGTCAAGAACTGGGTTTTAAGTTGTGATTTTCGTTTTTTTTATAATGTTGAAACATAAAAAATTCATATTTAATTCATCCAATAATAATTAAATCTCTTTTTAATTTTTTCTAGGGTGGCGGAAGGATGCTCGTAAAATTAATTGGATTAAGTGGGATAAGATTTGTTCTCATAAGGAGTTAGGAGAATATGGGATAGAAGATATTGCATTGTTGGAAACATAGTGTTGCAGATTACATGGTGACCAAAGTGGGTTATAGTACAAAGTCTTGACGGCAAAATATGGGATAGAAGATGGTCATATTAGAATGGGTTGTACAAATGCGTCTAGCTGGTGGAAGAATATTTGTGATGTTAGAGAAGGTGTGGGTGTGCATGAGGTAGGTTGGTTCGAGGCTAACTTGGGGCGTCACGTAGGCAGCGGCGAAGCTAGCAATAATTTTATGAGGCGGCCACCCGAAAGTAACTAAAACCACAAAAAATTATTACACCTAAAATCGAATTTGGGGTAGCCAAATATATATTATTAGAGTTAGCTAAACATAAAAATATACCTACTAATTTTATAAAATTTATTTTTTTGGGTAGCCATAGCTACCCCTTTGTTGTACAAGTATTCGCCCCTGCACGTAGGTAATGGTGAAAGTTCATATTTTTGGATCGATCCTTGGTTGAAAGGGGTTCATTATGTGTTAGATTTAGTCGTTTGTTTGATTTATTTGTTAATTACAATATAACCATGAGATGAGGAGATTAGGGTGGGGGTTGAGGGGGAAGGTTGGAGATGGAGGAGGAGACTTTTCGCTTGGGAAGAAGAGTTGGTTGTGGATTGTTGTTCTTTGTTAGAAAATATTGTTTTGCAAGAATCAATTGTGAATACTTGGTCTTGGAAACTTGATCCAACTCAAGGGTATTCTGTCAAAGGAGTTTACAATATGTCGATGCATGATGATCAACAAGTTTAAGCGCCTTTCACGGAGATCGTTTGGAACAAAGTGTCACTTTTGGCATGGAGACCGCTGAAGAATAGGCTCCCAACAAAAGATAACTTAGACGTGGAGTTCTTCATCAATGATCTTTGTTATGTTCGGGTGGTTGTGGTATGGAGGAATCAGTGAATCATTTATTCTTGTAAATTCTACAGGGATGTTTGGTCATTCATTTTAACAAGGTTAGGGATTCACTTCCATCAAAAATTGAAATGCATGCTTTAGAATTTGGTGGCAACCATCTTTTTCGAAAGGACATCCGCACTTGTCTTCAAGTTATTTGGTTGGAGAGTGATTGGATTATTTGGAAGGAACGCAACTTCAGGATCTTTCAAAACAAAAAGTCAGCTATCACTGAAATTGTTGACAGGGTGAAATTTCATTCATGGTGGTGGCTTAAGGTTTATAAGCCTGATACTTTTTTCGATTTTCATGCCTGATGACTCCATTAGTTTGTCTAGGTTACTAAAGCAATAATTTGGCTGCAGTTTTTTTTTTCTGCTTTTTATCTTTTAATACTATGTAATGTTTCTTGATTAGGCACACCTTGTGCTTAACTTATCGCTTTTTTCTCTGGTATTTATTTAACCACCACACTTTTTGTCTAAAACTTATTAATTCCCTACGTAAATTCACTTCCAAAACCATGCCTAGAAACATGAAAAGTCATCATCCTTCCTATCTAAAATGTTGCTACGTACTCTTTTCCATTTGTAGCTTCTTTCTTTTCTTCTCACCAAAACAGAAAACAACCTAAAGACACAGTTTTTTCTTTGTGGAGCTACTCTGTTTTGCAGACCTTGTATTTTGTAAGCAATGGTTTGTGTTGATTCAATGTGTCACAGTTTTAAATTTGGTTTCAATTGTGGATAATAACCTTGTTATACAATAACCATGTAAATGAATTAGTCTTTCTTTCATTATTATTGCATTTGTTATTCTACAATTAACTATGACAGTAACCTAGCCAATGTCTTAGCTATTTTTATAAACAAATAGGTGTGTTGATGAATTGTTCATGAATAACTAAAGCCAATTATTTAGCTAGGCTGGTGAATTAGCTAACTGCTTTTTATAATTTTGCTTGAGAAACAATTTCTATGGTGTCATCAATTGTATTGTTCTCGTAATAGACCACCATTGTATTTAGGATATGATTCAAAATTAAATTTTAGCACCAGTCTTTATAGAACACAATTCGCTTCATTGACTCAACAAAATTTTATACAAGACAATATTTATTTTATGAAATTACACAATTCCTGTTCCAACACATCCATCATCAACAATTGGAACAAGATAGACAAAAAAGCAGATCTTAGAAAAATCAACAAAATCTTCAACATGAAAATAACACAGATCAATGAATATGGCATTTCCAAAACGTAGCAGCAGCTTACAAGACAATAAAGATAACAATGTACATACATGAACAACGAGACCATCTTTTTCTTTTTTTTCTTCGGTTAAGAAACGGACGTTAGTTTTAGGGGGGAGAATGTCTACATATAAGACAATTAAGGGAGATAAGTGTCATGTTTAAAACTAGAGGGGGTGCAAGTGTCTTTTAAGCAAACCTCAAGCGAGATAAATGTAGTTTTCTCTTAATGCTACAAATTTTGCCTCAACCTGATACATGATTCATGAACAGATCAAATCATAACTCTCAATCCATTCGAGTTGTATCAACCGATCCACGCTTAATTGAACTTCATGGCAGATCTGATTCTAACTCCTGACCTCGAGCAATCGAAAGTTAAAGTTACTATCCGAGAGAGACTTTTTAGAAATTTGAGGGGTCTATTAGCATTTCAAGGGATTTATAGAGCAGCTTTTTTCACCAACTAAGTTTATTCGGCCCAATACGTGCAGCTTCATGGCTTATGAGCCACGTGACATAGCCCAAAGGCCAAAGCACACCCTATTCCTTCAACAAGAAAAGAACTACTAAGAATTCCCCCCCAAGATGATTCCCTAAAAAAATTTCACAGAAATACCAAGAACACTCACTTTCACCACTTTATGTGAAATCTATTTTTAATGTGTGAGATCCAATAAAAAAAATTGTAAAAAAAATGTTATAAAGAAAATGTTCATAACACTCTTTAAATTTAATATGTTAACCTTTTTACACTCCTCAATCCTCATTGTATATACGAATCACAGAGAAGTACTTGGAGTGTAGCAAATTATTTTGCCTGTAAAGAAAAGCTACTGTAGGAGGTGGTACTGACGTACTGTTGTAGTAAAATGTTGTTATAGTAATTCTTCTATAGAAAAAAATGTTACTACTATAGGAAAAACGTTAAATAAAGAGGATCATTAACTCGTAGAGGGTTGGTTTAATTCCTCCAAGGTCAATTGCCTTAAGCCCTTAACCAATAGTTTATGCTCTTGGGGATGCAACAACCAAGAGAGAGTCGACACTAGTTGATATTTTTAAAGAGGTTGCTTGCACAAAGTGTTATGAGTTTTTTTTTCGGTTACAACAAAGTGTTATGAGTTGGAAAAGAGAAACTATTTTGTGACAATTTTTAGACATTTCTCTTATACTTAATTTATGTTTTTATTCTTTCTATCTCTTTCGATCTTTATTATTTTTGTCTCAAAAGAAAAAATGGTTGTCTTAAAATTTATCCTATAAATATCATTCCTCATTTGGGAATCAATGAGTGTGTCTTCAATCAATAATGGGTGTCAAACCTTCATGGAGTACACCAGCAAGATGATAATATTCCCTCTGTTCCTTTTTAATTGTCACATTTTGACTTTTTACACAAACCAAGACAACAAATACTTTTACTACTTTTGATACAACAATTTATTTTTTTTCCTATAATAACCTTAATCATTTAATACCTCATTTTATATATTTCTCTCGGTAATAAATATCCAAGAGTAATATAGGTAAAACCACATTTAATGATACATTGGACTTTGAAAACGACAGTTAATTAGAAACAAAAAAATTTATGCAAAAGTGACAATTATAAAAGAACGGAGGGAGTATTTGAGATTTGCGGTGTTGCGAAGTATGAGTTTGATGTCTTATATTTTAGGGTTAAATATGTTTTTGATCTCTATATATATTTTAATTTTTTGTTTCAATTTGTATAAAAAAATTCTTTGACTTTTATTCTACAAAAGTTTTTTGTCCACACTTTTGGTCTCTACTTTTAAATCATGTCATGAGTACCCTTGAATGTTTAGAATATCATGAGTCTATTCTGGAAAAAAACTAGACTTTTTTTTAACAAAGTATAAATTAAATATGAATATTTAAGAGCCAAAAATATAAAAACTCATATTTAGTTAACACATTGTTAAAAAATTCTAAATTTTTGCAAGAGAGAATTCCATAATGTACTAAACATGATTGCGAAAAAGAATTAAAAAATATGAACCATAGACATAAATTGAATCAAAAACATGGACAAAAAATGACGATTGAAAATTTTAAGGGACTAAAAGTCAAAGAATTTTTTTAAGAAGACTAAAACAAAAAATGGATATATTTATAAGCTGCAAACATATATTTAACCCTATTTTTATAAGTTATATAAATATACTCATATATTGATTATTAAATGCATAAAGTCTTCAATATAATGTCCACCAACGAAGTTATCAGAGTCGCAAGTGTATGTAGATTTGTGAATAATTCGTAGACTCGACCCCAAACTTATAATAGTCCATGAAAAATTTTAAAAAAAAATTAAAAACTTTTAAGTACTTTGTAAATGACACATATATGTAATAGAACACCAATTAACAAAAAAATAAAAAATCAATTTCAAACTTCAAAATAAAGTTGTTAGAACAAGCAAAGTGGCTAAGTATATGTAAGGTCTACTTCCCTCCTTCTAACTAAATACAAAAAATCATAACACATACTCCCTCTTCTAAGTGTCATTTTAGATTAGCAACGCCAAATTAAAGAAGATTTTCAAACCATTATTTCTAACTATACCTTCGTATTAATCTACTAATAAATTCATTTTTTTTCACGCATTTTTCATTCCAACAAATTTAATATGCTATATTTCTCTTATAAAAAAACAATTGTTAGTTACTCTTCATCTCTCCAACAAATTTTTGTTTTTTTGCGTACACACTTTCTCTCTCATAACGAACAATTGTCAATAATTTAATTTATTTTTGTTGTTGAAGGAGTCAATAGTCTAAACTTGTCTTTCACTCTTTCTTCTTTGAAATAAGGAGTCAATATTGAAATAAGGAGTCAATAGTCTTCTTTGCAATTAAACAAACATATTTTCTCAATCTAATATATTAATATTAATTAGTTTTATCGAAAAGAAAAAAAGTGAAAGTAAAAGTAAAAGAGAAGAACATAATTGGCAAATTGTACTCTTAAACTATCAAAATAATAGTTAAATATAAATGTTAAATCGTACTCAAACGATACTTAAAAAACGGAGGGAGTAAATATTAACATTAACAAAAAAGTTAGAACAATAAAATGAAACAAAAGTAGAGCACATCACATAAAAAAAAACCAGCCAAGGAAATAACACAAAATACAAGACAACAGAAAAACAGAGCACGAAACAAAAAGGGACGCAAATCAAATCAGGGGAACAAAAGCGGAGTGTGTGAAAGATGAATGAATGAGAGAGATGTGCTAGTGCGAACGCGAGATTGAAAGAATCTTGCAATGTGAACGATAACTTCTAAAACGAAAAGGATGACACAAGAAAGATTTTGCACCTTTATTTTAGTTTTCTTGGTGAAACAATGAGGCCTAACATTTTTTTTTTTTTAAATTACACCGAACTCATAAACTCACATCAGATTTATGAGTTTATGAGAGTATGTCCATACTTGAGCTAGCCTACAATGAAAACAAGTTAGAGTGTGAGTCAACTCGTTTTTTCCTTTTAAAATCGTAAACTCGACTAGTCTATGAGTTGACTCGTAAGTCTGATAACCATACCTATCAAAATTAGATGATTTTACAATAATGTCCCAAAAATATTGAAACTAAAACAACAAAAGGGAACAATATTGATAATGCGAAATTGAAACTAAAATAACATAAAGATTAGTAAAAAAAATGTAACATAAAGACATTGGATTTGTAATTTTGCATCCTCATATGTTTAAATTTAATTTAATACCAAACCATTTTACCATTAAAATTCATTGGGTGAGTTCTATAACTTAAAAAATATATTAGTGGAGTCTAATGAATTTTAATGTTGAGATTATGAACATAATTCTCTCGTATTGTATTGAGTTCAAACATAAAACGATCCAAATCTAAAGATATTTATTATTATATTGAAAATGATTTTAAACAAAAGTAAAAAGTAGACATTTCCTAAGAATGAAGTGTAAACTTTTAAGTGACTTTCAAGATAGTAGTTTGCTTGTGTAGGGTTGAAATGTCATATTTGTTTATTCCATTATTTTTCTTGGTTTTTTTTTTATATATTTTTTTATCCATATATGTTGGTAGTTAATTTGTTAAAAGAGACTTTTCTTTAATGTAATTTCTTTGATGTTCTAACTCAATCTATTGCACTAGAGACTTTTCCTAATTTATGCATTTCCTTTTACTTCACATTGTGCAAATCCTAATGGTTAAAAATTCTGAGAGCCACATTCATTTGAGGTCTAGGATAATAAGATAAGGGTTCAGAAAACTGGATTCCACACAAAATTCATTTTTATTCCACACAAAAATGGGAAAAACATTAGACATATATGTCAATTTATTGATATCCTATTCTCAATTATATTTTATCCATTCATTATATTTTTTCTGTTTATATTCTTTTGCACCCTCTCATTTCTTGTCCTGTTTTTTCACACCCCATAATATACTATAACTCTTCAACTTCAGCTCACACTGCTTCTTCCTCTGTCTCTCAAGTAATCCATAGAAATGGAAGCCAACCAAAGGATTGCAAGAATCTCTGCTCATCTTCACCCTTCAAATTTCCAGGTTTTTTTTTCTTCCTTTGATTTCAATGTTAAAAAAGATTAACTTGAAATGATCTTAGTTTATATTCCTTGTATGATAAACTTGAGTTTTCACTGTTGCCAAATATTGTTTTTTTATAGGCAAATGTTAGTAATTAGTTGTTGCCAAATATTATTGATTGATAGTGTGTATAAAGTTGTAAATTTTGGGAATTCGCATAGCAAATCTTGATATTACAGATAATCACAGTCAAATGCGGCCGATAGGGTATAAATTAGGGCAGCGTTGCGGTTAAGTTCAAAACCAAGAACATCGATGTCGCAGCTTAAATTTCGGTCCAAATCACAGTGGCAGACCTTTTTATCTTAAAATCATTGTGTATGAATGCTATGTCTGTTTTGTGATGACAGGAAGGAGGTGATGTTGTAATTGACAGAGCTAACTGCAGAGCCAAAGGTGGGGCACCTGGATTCAAAGTAGCAGTATTGGGGGCTGCTGGTGGAATTGGTCAATCCCTTTCTTTGCTGTTGAAGATTAATCCATTGGTTTCAGTTCTTCATCTTTACGATGTCGTCAACACCCCTGGTGTCACAGCTGATGTTAGTCACATGGACACTGGTGCTGTGGTAATTTTTCTTTTTCATCACTTTTCTAATGTTGATATCATTTAAAATTGTATCAAAAAAATTTAAATCATATTTGGTTGTGTGCCGCGTTGACATTTCTCATATTCATATGCACTTTGAACATGGCTTTACTGAAGCAACAAATTTCAGCTTCAGTAATGGCATGGTGACACCGTGACTTTATAAGTTTCCAAACATGCGCTTAGTAGTGGTTGTGCTAATTCATAGTGGTTAGTAACAATTGTGTTTTTCTGATGGGATCCGGTGCATTAGTGCTGGTATGATCGCACCGTGACTTTAAATCTTTTTTTTTTGTACCAAAAAAAAAAACAATTGTGTTTTCTTGGTTTAACCTGGTTTCGGTTCAAGACGATCTTTATTAATTTGAAGGATATGCGAGTTGTTTTAACAATATTTAGCTTCTATTATGTTCGAATGATGCAAGTATATTTGGGTTTCTAGGTTCGCGGCTTTTTGGGGCAACCACAACTTGAGAATGCACTCACTGGCATGGACTTGGTAGTTATACCTGCTGGTGTGCCAAGGAAACCTGGAATGACCAGGGACGACTTATTTAAGATAAATGCTGGAATTGTGAGAACCCTTTGCGAAGGAATTGCCAAGTGTTGCCCCAATGCGATTGTTAACTTGATTAGCAATCCAGTGAATTCCACTGTGCCAATTGCTGCTGAGGTCTTCAAGAAAGCTGGTACATATGATCCAAAGCGACTTTTAGGAGTTACAGCCCTCGATGTTGTGAGAGCAAATACTTTTGTGGTAAGCATAGCTGTCCTCTACTATCTCATAATTGAATTTCCTTCCTACTATTCTATGAGTAAATGCCTGTGTATTTTTTTTCCCTTGCAGGCAGAGGTACTTGGTGTTGATCCAAGAGAAGTTGATGTTCCAGTGGTAGGAGGTCATGCAGGAGTCACAATATTGCCTCTTTTATCACAGGTTTTGTAAAGAATACTTGATACTTCCTTACTTAAAAATTATTACATCGTTAAACAAGTCACTAAACCTTCTTCAAACTTCGTTTTTAAAGGTTAAGCCTCCCAGTAGCTTCACTGCAGAAGAAACTGAATACCTGACAAATCGCATTCAAAATGGTGGAACAGAAGTTGTTGAGGTAATGTCATATAAGTAATAAGTTTATCACCTAATATGTTATTGGAGTATAAGAAGGATAAGCTTATTAAAGGATTGTTAATTTGCACTAAACTTCATTTCCTTACTTCTAATTTTATTTGGCTTATGACTGATTAACTATAATAAATATTATTCATACTACAGGCTAAAGCTGGGGCTGGTTCTGCAACACTATCAATGGTTAATAGTTCATCCCAATATTTCTAAAGTTCCACTCATACTCAATTGGTATCAATTGTGTCCCGGTAGAGAGACTAACTAAACATGATTGATTGTGTAGGCATATGCAGCTGCCAAGTTTGCTAACTCATGCCTCCATGGCTTGAAAGGAGAAGCTGGAGTGGTGGAGTGTGCTTATGTTGATTCTCAGGTGCCAATTTCAAGTCCTTTTTTCCCTTATGCATGCTCTTTATCTTCCCTTTCATATTAAAATTTACAGTAGCGCATGTCTTCAACAGGTTACGGAACTTCCCTTCTTTGCAACCAAGGTCCGTCTTGGTCGTGGTGGAGCAGAAGAAATTTTTCCACTGGGTCCCCTCAATGAGTATGAGAGGTATTCTAATAGTTTATCAAACTATTACTTAATTTCTTTATTGGAAGCATCGAACAAAGGAAAAAGTTAAAATTTTGATGTTTAATGCTTAACAGGATTGGGTTGGAAAAAGCCAAGAGAGAGTTGGCAGGAAGCATCCAGAAGGGAGTAGAATTCATCAAAAAATAAGTCAGATAAGGAAAAAAATAGTTTTGTTTTGTCTCTTATCTATATCTATAATAAATTTGTGTAATAATTCCTTCTGTTTATAGTATATCTTTCTTAAGAACAGTACTCTAAATTTTTGGTGTTGTCCATAGCTTAGCTGTTGATGTAACGGATATGACATCAGTAAAACCTTGTAATATATTCTGAAAGTGAAAGGCGCTACAATGTCGGCCATTTTACTATTTCCAGATCAAATTTTGTTTAATCCTTCACTTCTCCACGTATTCAACGAAAAAATAATTTTTACATTTTTGTCTCATTATGAAGAATTTGCAATTTTAGTTCCGAATAATTTTATGAATGTTCATATTCTGTAGATATTTATTTCCTCAAACCTTCTATGTTTTTCTTTTAAATATTTAATGCATCATGATATATTGATGATAGCATTGATATCATTATTTTTATGCGACTATGCAATGCGACTTGTATAGGAAACATGCAAAAAAATACACTATGCTGTAACTTATACAATTAATTAAACCCAACCAAACATTTAAGTGTATATATTTTGGTACGTACTTTGCAGGAGTTTTGAACTTATAGCCTTTGGCAGTGTGTTCGAACTTCATACAACTTTTATTAATCAACATATTTTGTTTTAAACAGAAAGAGACTGACAATACAAAGGCCTGTTTGTCGAAAGCACCCAAAAATCCACTGCCTCTTGTATAAGATTTTTGGGGGGGAGAGAGTAACCTTAACATGGTCAACAAGTTAACCAGAAAAAACCCTTCTGTAAATGAACCATAGAGCATGCTTGGAGTAGAGGAGATAAGTTGACATTGCAGGCCTTGAAAAAAAGAAATACCGCTGAAATTACTGAAATTTTAAACACTTGTATATATAGTTGACAGTTTCTCCTATATATTCTTCTTATGCTTTTGGGATCTGTTTAGTATGAACTAAAGCAACGTCCTTAGATGAAAGACGTAAAAACTGCGCGTAGGTTTCTCACAAGATCCTTCACCGTCATGCAAAATTCCATATCCATCTGCAAATTGCACAAACAGTTTCCATATTGATAGACAATTGTAGTAGTTTCCTTGGAAGAAAATAATAAAAAATTATGCATAGATAGATATACAACAACTAAGCAAGTTTTTTCATTAAAGTAGTCAAAAGACTCAATATAACCACTGACACTTAATTCAATATTTTTTTTGTTGAAACAAAGATTACCTGTGCAATAATTGTTATATCAAGTGCACAACTCCCAAATGTCATGAAACTGCTATTGGTGACTTTTAGATTGAGTTTCTCAATTTCATGGATTGTTTTTTCCACAACTCCTTTGATTTTCTCGCAGTGAACTCTTATGAGGACATTTCTATCACAAAATCTTGCTTCAATTTCTGGTAGTTCCTCGTCAAAGGGGCCACCAGATTCTGCAGAAGAGTTTTCAACATCATTGGACAGTTGATATTTCTTCACAACCACCACAAATTCCACGTTTTTCTTCATGTTCTGTTCCTCCTCAAGAGATTTCACCTTCTCTTGCAATTTCTTCAAGTACTTGATAGCATCTCCAAGAACAGTAACTTTGTCCATCTGTTTGTCGTAGCACATTGAAAAACGAGACCACAAAAATTGTTAAAGATAGTACCACGAACACATTCTTATATATTCACTGTGTGTCCTAATAGTAAACACTAAATAATCCAACATGTGTTCAACATAGACATCTAGAAAAAACTTAAGTCCCACGTTAGGCAGAAATTATAAAGCCTATGCAATCTTCACCTTATAAATTTGTTTTGTAGAGTTGAGTCAGGTTCAAAATAAAATGTCTAAATTCGCGATAGTCGAATTTTGTATACCTTTTGTAGTCCGGGAACAAGGGCAGATAGAGCAATGAAGCGTTGGCTGAGCTTTTCACGCCGCTTTCTTTCAGCTATTATATGGTCTTGAGGAAGAGAGAGTTTAGGACGTGTGCCTACCCTTTTGGCCTCAAAGGTTCCTTGAGAAATCATGTCAGAAGAAGTTGCGTTGTTGTTTTGAGAACCAATCATCTCATCCTTAGGCTTCACTAATCCTAACTGATTTAACTGATTCAAATCGACAAACGAAAGAAAATTTGGGTACGAAACAAATTGAGTCTCTAGCGTCTGAGCAGTTTCCATTGAAGTTCTAGGGTTGAAGTTTGGATAAACGTATGAATGGTGTTGTGAAGTATCTCCAAAAGCAGCACCTATTGGCAGTGAGTTAGACTCATTTATAGAGCTCAAATGCCACTGATGATGAAGAAATGAAGGATCCTCTATCATTTCCTGCAAGATCAAAAACATGTTTTCACAATGTTCATGGAAATTTCTACATTTGCTTTGTGCCTTTATTATATTATTTCACTGCTTTATTATGAGATACTTGTCTTATTTTCTAACCAAATGTTAGATCTTAGATGGCTCCAAAATTAGTCACTGTCAAAGTGTAAATGTATAGTAAGTTCTGAGAATAATTATTTGCAAGAAGTATATAATCTTACCTGATCAGGAAACCCTCTGATGAATGAAATATTCTCCATAAGAAGCTAACCTTGAAATCAAAAGAGGTCAAGGTAAATATCAAACCAATTATATTATTCAGCTAATGCACTCAGTGTAAAATTCTTAATGATAGAATAATGTAAATATTGATAAGAAACTAAGCTTACTCATCAACAAATGTGCAAGATTTCAGTATTTGTTAATGTAAGGGTAAGTACTATATAGCATTAGCATCAGCCTATATATACGGTCTTTGTGGTGATAACATTTGTCCTAATATCACTGTATCCAAACTTAGAACAGTAAAACATGCTCACGGGTTTTGATGTGAATCAGCTTATACAACCAAGATGCCTACTATTTCTCAATCAATAAAAATTGACATAACATTTTATTATATTTAGAGGCTCACAATTTTACACATATAACTTCTGTTGTCTTGTGGACTTTTGGGGGGTGTTCATCAACAAGTTATTGAAATAGCTTATAAATGAAAAGGACTTTTCTTGATTGTGTGGCCCCTATCCTTGTCCAATGCCTCAAGGTACGTTTTTATCTGCCTTATTTACTTGATTAATTCTTCCTCAACCCTCATATCTTATTTTTTTAGTCAATGATAATCCACAATCATCACTCTTAGAGCTTATTAGCTAACGTATTGGATATTAAGAAACTATAAAGAAAATGCCTATATCAGTAGATATATGTCATGAATTAGCCACCGGTTATTGATTGCAATTTCAAAATACCGACATATTTATTTGGGAAAATGTTGTTTGTCATGAACTCTGTAGCAACGACACTTCTGATCGAATGTGTTTTTGGTGTCTAAAGTGTGTCAGTGTCAGACACTGACACATGTGATTACATTCAATTAATTTATTTTCTCAAATTATTACGTGTGTCAATGTGTGTCATATTTGGTGTTCGTGTAAGTGTTCCATAGGTCATGAATCACATTTTCACGAAGTGATGCGACTGGGCTCGAACCCAAATCCTTAATGGACTAAACTACTGAGGCGCACACTAAGGGACTGCACCGCATGCACACCCCAGTGAGTGATTCTGTCAAGTCCATCATCATCGCGGGATCAAGATCAGATACTGATCTGCAAATTATGCTGGAAATCACTCAACCCACTCAATGAATTTTCATCCAGTCCTACCGAGACCTCGTCTAGAAATGGACACCTGCATCATTAGAAATGTACAAACACTACATTATTATGAAATACCTCATACCCACCTCACTCAAAATTTGACTTGAGCATTAGAGTGTTTGCATGTACAATACCCTCCAATGAGCTCAACCATCGTCCTCTTCTGTCACACATCATCAACTCCGGCAATAGATCTAGGTCCATCTCAGTCCTCAGATCAAAATCCATATATTTCGTGATTTCCATTAAGGAGAAAATTTCAACGCTGGTTCTCCCTTTACAAATTGCAATTTGCACATTATTTATCCTATATAGTTTCTAAAACGAGGAGTTTGGATCCGCGTTGTGTCTCATTTTCTCGATGTCATTTCACAGTGAATTTACCAAAGGTACAAAAATTAGAGATTTTACATAACTTATAACTTGCAGTGACTCTGTGAATTTAGAGTTGTTCTAAACTCATGCTTAAAATCATCGCATTTTTGCCATTAAATTTACTTTTATTTTTGACTTGAGTTGTCAACTTAATTAAGTCGTTATACTGAACCGACTGTAGTACACTTGATGAAAATTTAAGCATACAGTGATAGTGTGGCCCATTGTACAATTAACATGCATATCTTATATCAAAGTTTACGCGCATTAACGAAATAATGTTGATATTAAAAAGGTTAGTAGTACTTATATATGGTCGTTTGGTAGGAAGTAAGAAGAGAAATGTTGGCGTAACTATGAGCTGCATGGTTGTATCCAGGTTTGTTCAAGCTGGTTTTACAATTAATTGATCTTGTGCTGCCTGGAGGCTGGAACAACTCAGCTCATAGTACCTAGCTATCTACAAACCTAGCAAAACGTGTATACTGTACCTCCGTTTGATACACATGATATGATAGAGATAGGATATGATATGAAATTGGATAAGGATAGGAAATGATATAAACATGATAACATTTATCCTATCACATGTTTGATGCACACATGATAACAAATATAATAGCATATATGTCATAATTAAATGACATAATTACCCTTGTAATTAATTCTAATTAAATGTAATTAAGCTATTATTAATTACACAAAGTTATAAAAAAACATTGTCAATCGTCTTTTTCCTTATTTTAGGGGTGCCGTCATCTTCACTCTTAAAGTTCAATTAAAAAAAAATCATGGTTTCTTCAATTAAAAGAAAATAATTGTTTTTGTTGAAGATAATAATACGAAATTCTTAAACTCTTTGTTTCATCCCTTTTCAAATTTAACTTGAGTACAAAATAGATAATCAAGAAAAAAAACAAAAAAATAAGCAAATTGAGGAAAAAATGATTGTAGGTTGGAATTGGGGTCGGATCTGTATCAAATAGAAGAGATGGCGATGAAGAGTTATGGAGGAACAGGTAGAGGTCGATGTTTGGAGAGCAAAGAGAGTATGAATGATGAATTGAGAGAGGGCAAAATAAACATTTTAGTGCTAATCATGATAAGATAATTCTAACCCACGAAAAACTAAGGATAAAAATAACAAAGGGTGAGTAGGATAGGATAAGAAATGGGTTTAAATTATCATTTCCTATTGATGCACCAAACAACAAATTGAATCAGGATATGATAATTTTATCATATCCTGTCTTCCTATCATGTGCACCAAACGTGCTCTACAAACCTATGCTCTAAAGTCGTAGTCATTTTATGGCGTGGATTAATGTGTACAAACTAATTCAAAGGCATGTTATGATTATTGCGGTTTTTTTTAATTAGTTATGGGAGGAAGAAATTGATATGGGATCAAACTCTAGATCTCATTTTTTAAAGTCTTTAGATGTCTCAACTTATATCATTAGGCTACATTTTTGGAAAACATGATTCATACAGTCATCTTTTTCCTACATTTATACATTCAAAACATTAGTGATTGTTCGACATTGATCTAATGGTTAAAAAAAAGAAATTTAATTTTTAAAGTACCGAACACAAATTTGAATCGTCTGATCTTGATCGAAAGGCCACCGAACCATGACTACATGTCTGCGTCACTTTACAGATCACATCAAATAGTGATCTCATTCTTGTAGACTTCTTTGTTTTCGATCATTTGTATCAATTTACTCAAACTACTCTTAAATTTGTTGGCAAGGTTATCTTTTCAATAGAGTTTGAGTTGATAAATTTTGTAGTTTGGTAATTGTTGATGAAAAGGTAAGTTAAAGAAGAGTATCATGGTAAAAAAAAAAAAAAAATTGTATTGTAAACAATCTCAAAAAGGTCTTACAAAAGGACAAGTAATGTACTAAAAAAACTCATATTTTGGAATAGAGTAAGTACAATTAACACCATTGGTTTTTTTAATCAAAGAATTAACAACATTGGTTAACCGTTAATGTATTAAGAAATTTAAATGTTTTTATTTTAAAAAATGGTTAAATATGTTTTTAGTTCCTATAAATATATCAATTTTTCGTTTTAATCCCTCTAAAATTTTCCTTCAACTTTTAGTCTCTATAAAATTTTCAATCACTACTTTTGGTTCCTATTTTTAAGTTAATTTTAGTATTTTTTTTTATTGAAATTATGCATAAAAGTGTAAAATATTGTAAAAATATTTCTTTAAAAAAATTAGAATTTTTCAACAAAACATAAATTAAATATGAATTTTTAACCGTAAAATATATAAAAATTCATATTAAATTCATGTTTTGTTAAAAAAATCTAAAAAATTTTTGGGAGAAATTGTTATAATATTATGAATTTTCTGCAAAATTTTATTCAAAAATATGAATTCTACATATGTGTTAACTTTAAAAGAGAGACCAAAAGTGAAGATGAAAAATTTTATAGGGACTAAAAGTTAAAGGAAAATTTTAGAGGGACTAAAACGAAAAGTTTGTATATTTATAGGGACCAAAAACATATTTAACCTTTTAAAAAATGCGTGATTTTTTAATAGATTAAAAAAAATGAAGATTACACTTCTGTTAAAATAGATTAAATGTTTCACACCAACATTGGTTAATCCGTCAAAATTCTGATTTTTACTTTTTATTGTTATTGAATCGAATATATGAAAACGAGCATGCAGTTTGTGTTTTCTCGTATCATCAATCAATCAAGTATGCTACAAAACGAAACCTTGCTTTCTTCTACTTAACATGCATGAATGAGTAAGCGAAGACAACCAAGATTTACAAACAAAGCACATGAAGGCCATGTTTAAAAATCTTAAATTTTTTTAATGAAGCAATTCGTGTGTGTAAACACTACATTTCACACTTCCTTGTGGATGATTTGAAGTCTAGTGTCAAATATTAGACTTGTTATAATAATTTTAGTTTGAAGTTGTTCTTTTGAGAGGAAGTATGAAGTTATTTTTAGATAGGTCAATTTAAAATTAATTAAAATTCACATTTTACACCTATGTAATCGGTGTAAAAAAATTTTGAAATTTTGTGACGTGGAATGTTAGGAAAATTGCCCTTCGGGTACCTATGGCTTGCACATACATAGATATGTCAAACTATCAAAAATATCTCCAACGATGATCAAATAGTTTTCGCTACCAAAGGGTAGTTAAGTGTTGTTCCAAACCTATCATATCCAGAAACAAAACCCATTTTTTTAGCAATGACAATTAATTACCGTTCATATCTTTTTCTCAATTACATTATTGTTGGTAAAGATAGATCATTAATTACCATCCTAACAAAAATAGGTTATGTTTCTGCGTTCTTGTACCATTTAAAAATGAACAACAGTTAATTGTCGTTGGAAGTATTTTGTGTTTGAGGTGTATGCGAGCAAAATGCCTAAAGAGCAAATTTCAAATGTTAGTTTTTATTGGGCCTATTATGAAATGAGCCCAAGAAAAGAATGGGAGCCACAAGATTGTACGAAAAGTACGAATGGATGACATGATTATATCAAAAAAAGCTGAGAAAAAAGAGAGAAAGAAAGTCGAAAATGGAGTTACGTGAACTTGGAAGAACTGGACTTAAACTAAGCAGCATCGGATTCGGAGCTTCACCTCTCGGCAACGTCTTCGGTTCCGTTTCAGAAGAACAAGCAAACGCCTCTGTTCGTATCGCTTTTCAATCCGGCATCAACTTCTTCGACACTTCTCCGTACGCAAATTCCTCTCTCTTTTTTTTTTCATTTCATTCTCTTCTTCTGTTTTTAACAATTTTTTGAAATTTGAAGATATTATGGAGGAACATTATCGGAGAAAGTGCTCGGAAAGGCGTTGAAAGCGTTAAACGTTCCCAGAAGTGAATACATTGTAGCAACTAAGTGTGGAAGGTATGCAGAGGGTTTTGATTTTAGTGCAGAGAGAGTCACCAAAAGTGTTGAAGAGAGTCTGGAAAGGTTGCAGCTTGATTATGTTGATATTCTTCAATGTCATGATATTGAATTTGGATCGTTAGATCAGGTGTTTATCCAAACAAGGTCTAATTTCAGTTGTAACTTGACTTCGAGAGTGTTAATTGTTTGTTTTTGTACAGATTGTTAATGAGACAATTCCTGCAATCCAGAAACTGAAGGAAGCAGGGAAGACTCGTTTCATTGGGATTACGGGACTTCCTTTGGAGGTATTTACTTACGTTCTCGATAGGGTTCCGCCTGGAACATTGGATGTGATACTTTCCTATTGCCATCACTCTGTCAATGATTCGACTTTGGAGGATATAGTGCCCTATCTGAAGTCCAAGGGTGTTGGCATTATCAGTGCTTCTCCGTTGGCGATGGGTCTGCTCACTGAGGCTGGCCCTCCTGAATGGCATCCTGCTTCGCCGGAACTTAAGGTCTTGTCTTATTAATTACCAATAAACAATGAAAATTTGATAATACTGTATCTGTTAGATTGAGACCTAATTTTAGTTCATTTGGTAGCAAACATTAAATAAGAACCTTAATTTGCATGTTATGATCACACCTAAGTGTTGTAAGCTAGTTTTGAGTTTGATTGCAAAAAACAAATCATGCCTGTGTGTGTATATTTAAGTGAGTGAGAGAGAGTAAATAAGAAACTTGCACCAAATCATCTTTTGCATACAAAAATAGTAATTGTAATTTGCTACTAAGGGTGCGTTAGTTTCAGCTTTAAAAAAAATATAGATTTTGGGTTGAAAGAATCTAGAGATTTTTTTTAGAGATTTTGTAAAAAAATCTAAAGCTAATCTGTTTGTTTACTAACATAAAAATCATTTTTTTAAGATTTGAAGCTCTTACACTTGAGTTCCTTGTATTTAGAAAAAAATAGATTTTGGAAAAGCTACTTGAAATAGCTTTTCATTTTGAGGCTAAAAATCATTTTTTTAACAAAATGGATTATTTTAAAATCTTAAACAAAAACTACAAAAATAAAATAAAAAATGATTTTTTAGTTGAAGAAATAGATTTTTTTTTCAAAAATATCTTAAGCAAACGAGCCCAATTTATTGGGCACTGCTATTTTTCTTATACAAAAGGATAACGTTAGTGGGATAGGGCTTGACCATTTATGTTCTTGTTGTAAAAGGATAACGTTTCCGGGTGTATAAGAACTTAGTTCTGAGAGTATTTTATATATGTAAATCAGAAAGGAAATAAATTCTGCCAGGGAAAGACAGAAAATTGAGCATGGAAATTTGAAAGTGAATTCACATGTAGCAAAGAAACTCAAATAACTGTATGTATAAGATCTGAGAGTAGTTTCATAGAAGACAGAAAACAATGAAAGAAAATATAAAATTTTAATTCGAGAGTGCACACATATTAAGAAAAGAAGACTCAAATCAATTAATTAGCCAAACTACTGATTTCCCCCGTATGATATATTGAACGAATGATCACTGCATTCAATATTTTTGGCAGATAAGGGAATTGCCTCCTAGTACTGAATGATGTTTGAGGACATTTTGAACAATGTCTCTCATGAATCACTGTTTTCTACTTATGGTCTGGTACATTGCATATTTCATCAAAACTAAACTGGTTCTATGTATTTTGTTTGGAATATGCAGTCTGCTTGTAGAGCTGCTGCAACTTATTGCAAAGAAAATGGAAAAAACATTTCAAAGTTAGCAATGCAGTACAGCTTGTTAAATAAGGAAATCACATCGGTGCTTGTTGGCATGAGATCTGTTGAACAGGTTCTGTTTCATCTTCATAATTTGTCATATTTAATTGCATGCATACATCTATGTTCTGGAAATCTGTGATTTGGTGAATAGTACATTAAGCCTTGCTCTAAAGCTTTGGTATCATTGTATAGCTTGGTCTATCAGATTGTTACCTCTCTCTTTGTTGTTTTCATTAAAACATATATTAGCACTTTCCTTTGTAAAATATGTACTTGTTTAGCTTGGTCTATCAGATTGTTACCTCTCTCTTTGTTGTTTTCATTAAAACATATATTAGCACTTTCCTCTGAAATATGTACTTGTTTAGCTTGGTCTATCAGATTGTTACCTCTCTCTTTGTTGTTTTCATTAAAACATATATGAGCACTTTCCTCTGTAAAATATGTACTAGTTTTTTCTTCTATCTTTCTCATACTAAACTAATTAAAGAGCAAGTCAAAAGTTTAAAGAAATGTATGCCAATGTAATATTTAAGCAAGTGGGCTATCATCAGGAACCTAGACGAAGAACCTATCACATAATTTGTGGAGTTTTGTGCCGTAAAACAAGTGGGCTATCATCTACTCCATAATTTAGTAACATGTATTGATCCGTTTGAAGGTCCTTTGTTAAGAGATTGACATTTGCATGCATTGGCTTTAAAATTTTCTACAATTTAACTGTGAGATCATTTTTAGGTTTTTGCAAGCAGCAGAAGTTTTTTAGACCCAAATGATTTGCAAGTAGTTCTATTCTTCATGCTTTATCATCAATGTGTAAAGGCAAGGGCAACATAGTTATATTACACTATAATAAGCAAACATGGTTGTTTACTCTTGTCCTTCCTCATACTCTCTACCAACAGGAGTATGAAAAATGGAAAAATTCCTCGCATAAACATAGTGCACTCAGATCAATAATGTAATGTTGGCACATTATTAATTATTGATAGACAGTCACAGTTGATCGATGATTAACCACTATAATTAATAATATATGTCAATATTAGAATTTTGTTAGACCAGTCACTTGATAAAGATGAACTTTTCTAAATTGAGAAAATATAGGTGGAGGAAAATGTTGCTGCCGCAAGAGAACTTGCAGCTTCTGGAATCGACGAAGCGGCTCTGTCAGAAGTCGGAACCATTCTAAAGCCTGTCAAAAATCAGTCATGGCCTAGCGGAATCCAGCAGAGTTGACCCCTTGCTGCCTGCACCTATCAAGACTCAGTTTTCTTATTCCGGTTAAGAATGTTCATTATTCCTATTCAATAAGAGAAGTTACATCCACTACCCAAATTATTTGGTTTGTTGTTTAGAGTACATGCGGTGTTTTTTGTGCTCATCTCCTCCAGCTACTTGGGAGCAAGGTCAACTAGTATATATAGTCAATACAGCCCATCCCATTGCTCTGATGTTTTGAATAAAAAGTAGGCATGGGTTGGTTCCATCTGTTTGTATAATTTAGAAGTTCTTCTACTGCTGTTGTAACTTGGCATATATTGTGTTTTAACATTTGTGTTATTTGAGATATTGTAATGTTCTTGTTATTGAGATATTGTAGTGTTCGTGTTATTTGAACATTAGATTTGAGATTTTGTAACGTTTGTGTTATTTGAACATAAGATTTGAGATACCGTATGAGACACTGTAGTTATCTCTATATCTTGCATTTTATGTTATACACCAGCCTCAAATTTTATAAATACTCTGCAAAAACGACTTTGATATCTCGTTTTAATGTTTCAAACATTGTTTTTCATTTCAATAATGCTGTAATGTTTTGACGAGTATTGTTATTTTCTTTCCTAAAAAAAAATGTTATTTTCCATAAATAAATTAATACATTTGATTCACCTCTGTTCCTAAATTTAAGAGATACTCGCGCATTTTAGTCAAAAACAAATGTTTTAAGAGTTTAAAAGTGATAAGAAAAATGCTAAGATGGAATTGATCACGGCATATACTGCGTGTTTGTTTTATCTGGCATATTTAATTGGTAAATTTTTATTTACATTTACAAAAATTCCACTGTCTTTATTCAAAGTTATTTAATTGGTAAATTTGTTTTCTCTGCTTTCAAAATGTTTAAAACGTAAGAACAAGAGAAATCCAAAGTAGCTTTTAGATGTAGGGTGGTAAATGTAAAAGTCAATACATGCATTGTCTATATATACTTTGATATTTTCAATAACCAAAGCTTGCACAGTTGCACCTGTTCATTTTTATTCATGCCAAGCGTATCTTTGAACATTGGTTGCGCTCAACGTTCCTTTGAACATTTCCTTTTAAGTTACCAACAAAGCACTTGCACTATTGGCACATGAGTGAATGCAATGTATCAAAAAATGTGTTTTCTGATGACCAAAAAAAGTTTTTTATTTCTCTGTGCTGTAATCCAATGTACATGTGTCAGTAAATGAACACCCTTCAAATGACTGATATACATCTATGAACCAAGTGATAATATAACAAAGGGTGTATAGACACTGCAGAGGAGATTGTTCTAAGTAGCCACCTGCTGTAATGGAGGCCAAGCAATAGCATCGTCATCTGTGTGACCCAGCAAAAGAAAATCAGCACAATTCTTCCACCAACCATGATTATATGGGTTTCTGAACCGCCCATCAGGACCACGAAGATACTCATACCGTGTGGAGTTCGCTAGTTCGTTTGTGGTCACATTTCGTGCTATCTGCAGCACATTTTGCAAACATGAGTTATATAACTACCATCTTCAAGTTGTGAACAGTGGAAATTTAAAGGCCTTCATATTTGGTAAGAAAAGAAGTTACTTCCTCTTCTTTTCCCTAAATGGAAGTAAGTTACTTCTCTTCTTTTCCCTAAAGGTGACATTTCATTTTTGGATAAAGATAACCAGTTCTTTTACAGAATTGGTGAAAAAGATTTTACATTCCTTTCTTGGTAAAAATTTGTAAATAATTATTTTGGGCAATCTTCCTTAATATATTGCTGACAAGAACCTCAATGATTACTAATAAAGTTTGGCCGGTATGGTTTAGACAATTACCATGGAAGCCTGTGTTACTGTCAAAGTTGTAGTTGCAACAACGACAACAGCATCCATCACCAAAAATGCAACAATACCCGGATGTCTTACTAACACCTGATGGATCCAAGTTTCTCCTGCTGGTAATGCTGGTATTGATGTCCAAATTCCTGTCATGGAAAACAAGGCTGTTATCTAGCTCATGAGAAACAAAAAATTATATAACTTCAATATGTAGAATATTGTAAAAAGAGATCTGCAAGGCATACTGTGAACTGCAATGACGGCACTAACAGAAGAAGTAATAGTTCCCAAGCAGATAAAAATAAAGAAATCCCTTTTGTTCCTCTGCAAGATGAATATAATTAATGATGTTAGGGATCATAAGGTGGAAAAGAACAGCTACTGTGGCTTTTAAGAAAAGAAGTCCATCATAAGAATGAGTTTTTCTTCTAGCAGGTTAAGATTAAAATAACACACTGCTTACCTTCCCAACACAATTAGATATCCATGGACAATGGTGGTCGAACTGTTCTACACAACGCTTACAAGTAGGGCAATGCTTAGATCGGACAGGTCTTATTATCTGATGATACAATTCAAGAAAACTTGATAAGTGATCACTTCTTTGAGAATTTAATAAAACAACACATGAAGGAAAGTCAGGCATTGATATAGACTTCTCAAATACTCAAGAATGCACATGAAGTAAACCTTGCAGGTAGGGCAAAGTTGAGACCAATTTCCCGTCCAAACGGATGAACTATTCAGCTCAATATTCAGCAACGGATCCTGCAGAATACAACAAAGTAACATTCACAGACTTTACAATGTTATTACTCAGGAAAGAGGAGCCATGTAATATGACAGTTCTCCCCTGATAAAATCTGGCCCAAGTGAAAGTCTTGTCTTTACAAGACCCATCACTTACAAGCAACATTTTTTAAACAAAAATCATAAAAGGACAACATACCTCCGTTTCGTTCAGAGTACCCAAGTCTCCTGGCCGTTTTATATACCCTGGATCTCTGCTGCATATGATTGAAGATAACATAAAAAAACCTACGGTGATGGTAAGTTTAGAAATAAAAATCAAGAAAAAATTTCTGATATACTAGAACACATTATCACGTTTAATGGTATTAATTGTAGCAGACATATATTAGAATGTTTGCATGGACAGCAAATGAAATTCTTAGTATTGAAACAAGAAAAAAGATGATCCATCTTGCCAGGAAAATGCAACATGAATATAATCATGCTAAATGTTCCAACATCATTTTTACATGCAAAGAAATGCTAGTAAAGTTTCTTATACGCAGGGAAACGGAATTGAAAACAATACTGAAATGGAGAGACTGATTGCATTAGAAATCAAAGCAAAATCAAGGGACTGAGCTCTCTAGTCTCTACAAGAGAACGTTAGCCAAGTTCCTTAAGAAGAATTCTCTTTCCCAGCCTTCTCTCTCGGGTTATAACTTGCAACAGAATTCGTATGTTCTTATGATTATTCCTCTCTCCTCCCCTATAACAACCCAAATGCAACTAACTGCCAGCTAAGCAGCTGCTCCATTCTCTTCTCTCTCACCTTTTTTTTTCTTCTTATGCCCATATACTCTCCAAGTAATGAGCTTGTTCCTCTTAAAGCCTACCAAAACACCCCCTTCTGTTCTGGCCTTTTACTTCCCCATAATGGGCCTAGTAAGCATCCTCAGAAACTTATTGGAGCATTCAACGCAATAACAGACATGCATCAGTAGAAGGTAGGGCATCCAAAGCATATAATGTCACAAATAGGAAGTCGATATATTTATATATCACACACAAAAGAAGAAAGAATGAATGACACAGAAAATTACCTACTACACCTATAAAACATAATCAAGGAACCAACAGATGAAGAGATAGCTATCCATGACCAAAATCCAACAACAGCGGTAATCTTTTTAAGGTTAGGAGCTGGTAAAAATTAATGGAAAAATTTAGTAATGGAAAGTAATATTCATATAAATACTCTAAAGTAATGCGAATGCATTGTATGAATGATATTGCTAATTGGAATGCAATTTTGAAAGTACCTGCAACAACTGAATTGATGAAGAGGAACGAGAGAAAGACTATAATACACAATAAAATGGGAGCATAACCAATATCTGTCACCAACCCACAATAAAGTTTGCCTCTCCAGTGCTTGCTATGAGCCCGTTGTTGATTAGACTGCAAAAATATAAATGAACACTCTAATCAGTTATAAAGACAATAAGAGTATAACTACATAAACAAAATGCAACAAGGGATTGTTCCCATACAATATCAAAAAGCAAAGAATGATTGTTCAAGTAAACAGTATCGTTATTCTTATTTTAATTTAGTGGCGTCTACCAGATAAAAGATACCCCTCTTTTTCTTCACCACACAGAAGAGTAAAGAAACTCAAAGTAACATCAGTTTTTTAATCTATCTGTCAGTCAAGGTTAAAGGATACATAAAACAGTAGTAACAATGAAAAGTATGAAAAAACAGATCCATTGATATGATTGATGAGTATGTAGTGTACCAGGCATTAACATTACTTCTATTATATGATCTATAATTCACCACCACCTACTGCTAAATTATGTTTCTTATAAGGATACCTTCAAATATTTAGCAGGCATCCCTTTTTCACTTGCTAAATACCTGAAGACTAAGAAATAACTTCTTTCGCACTCAAGGACCGCTATTAGTATAATATATTGGGCCTTATCCATTAGATATTGGAACAAATAATACTCATTATAGGTAGCGCAAAGATGTTTCAATCATACTCAATTGGAAAGTAATTCAATATTAAACAAATCCATAAACAGCCAAAGCTTGTTATGGAAGATAACAATTATCCCATTCTTTGTACATTTAACTATTCAAATTCTCCGTAAAAATTCATGAAAATAAGCTTTCATTATTTATTTTTGTTATTTATAATCCCATTGATTTATTTTGATTGTTAGGGAAATTCATGGGAGGCTGTTAAACAGTGAGTAGAAAAATCAAGGCAAGGCACATTTTAGTAACTTCGCTCATTAGCCTTAGCTTCTGAGCCGGTTCGTTCATGACTTCATGGCACAGTATCAAAGTTTATCCAATCAACGTAGCCTAGAGTAGCCTTACTTTCCTCAGTTTCTACACTAAAAAAGTTAAAATTCAGCACAAGGTTAGGTAGGCTTGAACATTGTCCATGCTCCAAGCTAAAGGGCTATTGTGTACTGGACGTCTTAGACAAATAAACCAGTCATATGCCTTAACAGCTTATGCTTTGGGAAAATGGAAAGTAAGTCAACCTATTGCCTACTACACATAGCAAAAGTAAATTTGACAATGGTTATTGACTACGATAGAGTTTAGTCAAGAATGTTCCTGAAAATTTACACAACCAATGGCCTTATCAATACAATGGTACGTACAAGGAAAGGGGCGACATTTTGATGACCTTTATCATATGCAAGCTGTACAGGAGTGAATCCTGCATTGTCCTTCACCATCAATTCTTCCTTTGTCCCAGCATGCACAAGCACAGCACATGCCTCTGAATGTCCTCTTAATGCTGCCCAATGCAATGGGGTAGCACCTAAAACAGTTTTAATGAATATTATCTCGTCAAAAATCTAAAATGACATTCCCAAAATAAAATTAAAAAAACATATATAATGACCAGCAGAACTATAAGTTAATAGCAAAAACGACTTGCCTTTGCAAAAAAAAAAAACATAAACGTCCCATTTCAAAAGAATTAATTAAAATATCTCAATTTGCTGTACTAATTAATAAGAACAATTAAACTTTTTATGGATTTATCATCAGATGTCTAGAATGTATAGTCTCAATTTAGTGCCCAATACAAACTCCTCAGAAATTTCAAAAGCTGCTCCAGCATACAGACCCCTTGAACCAGCAACTACAAGATAATTAAATCAACGTGTACTGTACATGATATTTAAAGTTATGCATAATAATAATTCAACCTAGTATTAGAGAGGTGTTCAAAAAACAATGGTAAAACATTTTCACTTTGTGAATAGTTTTTGTTTTAGATAAAAAGATGTATTATAATTAGACTAGAAAAAGAAAATCAAAACAAATACAGAAAGTCAGATATAGGAGTCCTGTAAAATTAATCAGTCTAAAAAAGTTGTACAAATACCGAATTAATCAGTCTAATTAGATAGATGTGCTAGGATGATCTCAAATATGCATATTCCAGGCTGGTCTTTACCAAATATTAAAACTAGACATAGAAAAGGTGGAAGAGCTAATATGATATAAAGAGCGCATAATTGATAACTTAGAAAAGCCAACGGGTATCAAATGCCAGCACAGTATACCATCTTTATCTTGTCTTCCTTGACTTGCATCTCTAAATAGAAGCAATCTTATTGTATCAGCAAATCCCTTATACGCAGCCCTGCTTGTAAGAATAAAGAACTTAGGAAACTAAGTAAAACACAGCCCTGGTTGTAACAATAAAGAACTAAAGAAACTAAGTAAAAAGAAAATCAACTTCAACAAATGTAGTTTGCGGAAGTCATAACAAACCTAAAGTTCTTAAAAATCTTTGAAGCACATTGGAGTCCCATTCATTAGTTAACACTCCATTAAATTAATTGTTTTTGAAAAAAGAGAACTATACGTTCTGTATCATGTAAGCATTATGTGCATTGTGTACTTATGATAGATTTTAAGTAATTCCTGTAAAAAGAAAATATGGTGAAATATGACATTGACAATCAGTTACTTTTAAAATAGGGTTTAATCACCAATGCATAACAATCAAAAGCTTTATGGCATACCAATGTAGAGGACTCCTTCCATCATTATCAGGCACATCAAAATCAGCATGGTATTTTGCAACGATGTGATTTAAGAAAGCTGTCTGTCCATATTGTGCAGCAACATGAACTGCCTGCATGAACCATTTAACTTATGAAAATAGCATAATACTTGCAAATAGATTTAGGTTTATTGATTCTGTTGAACATTTACAATGTATTTGACTGCACAATCAGACAGAACATCTAAAAGCCTATTTGTTTTCATTTTTTCCAACACAAATCTTTAAAAATAATATAAAAGCGAAAATAAGATGGCCTTCTTGTAATTAAAAGGGAGAAAAAAATGTCAACCCAAATAAGACTTGAGTGCTTCTCTACTCCAACTCTATCTATGTGTGTGTATCATTAAATTACTATGCAAATTAAAATAAAAAACAATTACAAATAGAACTACTTACACATAGGAATGCCAATCAAGAATATCTATTGATTAAACCAAAAGCTAGAACAACTTAAATACTATAAATGTTTGGAAAAATTGTTATAAATTTGATTCACAAGGAAGGTGAAGCTTTAATATTCAGATATATGGGTATCAGATAGAGTATAAAATTGGTATACAGTTGCATTTCAGGTACATGAACTCGGATATGGGTGGTTGACTTCAGTTTACCGCTAGGAGTATCAGTTGACAAGTGGTCACTATTTCAAATTTGTGTTTGGGTTTGAATGCAAGAATTTTAAATGGTTCAAATAAAACCCCCAATTCCTGCTTTGACTGGTAACATCTCTAATTGCACAGAACAATCAAATCCTCCTATAAATTTCATGGAATCACTAAAACCATCAAAATACTAATTATAAATGCAAACACGATTAATAATGTACTGCAAATGGAAAACAAAACATACCCGGTATCCATTTATATCAGCAGCTTCAACCCGAGCACCATTCTCCAAGAGCACATCAGCAGCTGCCGTTGCACCACGAACTGCCGCCCAATGTAAAGCCGTTTGTAGCATGAGGTCTTTAGCATTGACATCAGCACCATGCTTCAAAATATGCCACAGAAGTACAGTTAAACTAAACATCATTCAGCACAATTCCACATATTATAAGCACAATCTTTAACATTGATCACGATTGAAACTTAGTTCTCCCCGATTCATGATTCGTCCTAAACTTAAAGCTCATCAACTACTTAAATTTACAAAAACTACTAATTTCTAGCATGACCCATAATCACAAACTAACATAAATATTAAAAATGAACAAATTTTATGCATAAGAAGGCAAAATCAAGTTGAAATTTTACAGAAAGTAAAAAATGCCCAATTTTGCTATGATAAAAAAAGGTACTACCTGAATGAGATAGTGAACAATGTGGTGGAAGTTATTGAGAGAAGCCCATTGAAGAGCATAATAGCCATTAAAATCGGGATTAGAAACAGATGCACCTTCTTGTTCAACGAAAATTCTCAATTTTTGAAGGTCACCATGGATGGAAGCAGTGAAAACGTCGAGTATGGGAGGTAGCTGCTGTTCTTGGGGCTTGGACGGTTCCGATGAAACCACCTCGATTTCTGATGAAGCCATTGGAAGAAGACTCAGGAAGCTACTGCTGAATTTGATTATTGAATGAAAAGGGGAAATTGAAATTGATGTGATGTTAGGGTTTGAAAGGGTCAATAAATAACAATTAATGTTCCTAATTGGAAATTAGAAATTGAAAATTAGGGTTTTTTATTGGTTATTGAGAAAAGAAGGTTGATGGGGGTGGTTTGTTTCAGAAGATTCTTACAACCTCCCCCATTTCCACTCACTCCTTCTTTTCTCAATTTCTCTTTGATTTCTCTATCTCTTTTCAATTTCAATTAGTTTTTTTAGAGATTTTTCAATTAAAAATGATAATTGAAGTTTACATGTTATATTGAGTGGATGGTCAATTTTGTCCCTGAAGGGTAATGTGAGGGTGATGTGAATTATGTGATCTACTCCTCACATTTGAATGAGATGGAAAATGTCTAACTAAAATATAGATGGTTGTGATTGTTAATAAAAAAAGTTCACAAGAGTTTAACTCAAATGGTAAGGTTGATATTTGATATTAATATCTGTTAATCTTTGTCAAAAAAATAATTGTTAATCTAAGTAGCTTTGTCACATACCCTTATTTAAGAGTCATTTGTTTAAAACAAATGATTTTAAAGCAACTCTCTTAATTATTCTAGAGTTTGTTTCCAAAATTATTTGTGAATATGTAAGTAAGGTATTGAACTAGAAAACATTTTTACTCAGTTTATGAACATATCAATAGTTATAGTTTGATGTTTTAAATGGTGTGTTCTTGAACGTTTAAATAATCTGTAGTTTTTTAGAATAAATATTTTGTAATTTGCAATTTATTTAAAAATTTAAAATTCAAGGACCTAAGCACAAATTATTTGTAAGTTCATGACGGGTCAATTACAAAATATTTTTCAAGTAGTGACCAAACTAAAAAAAAACGATTGAACCACATCTCACTTGTTTTGTCAACCATCAAAATCTAGCCCGAGTGGTTAGTACGTAAAATGTGAGTGTTATAAATTTTGATTTTAACTTACAAAGAAAAACAGCACTTGTTTTGCCAAGTATGTTTGTGGTGTCACGTGATATTGCCATATAGTTTCTGACATTATAAACCCATTTGAGTTGGTCTAGTGGTATTGATTTGGGACTTGAGAGTGTACTCCTCTTCAAGGTCTTAAAAAAAAAGTTTTAGACTAAAACAACCAAATAACAAAATGAGGCTATGGTGGTACATGTAAAGAAATATGGTACAGAATGATTCGATCAATGAATGAGTGTCAATTATATTGAGGAACTCTTTGATTTTGGTCTTGTGGAAATGTGTTGAAGACTTTTGCAAAGTTTGGCTATAGAAGTGTGAGGAGTGGATGGGGGCAATGTTTGCTCAGTCTGCATAATTATGCAGTTGTGATTTTTTTCACAAATATATTTATTATGCACTTTTGGCCAGACGTTATTTCATTGAATTCATTCTTCTTATGTTTCTAATCAATCATGTGTTCATCATTGTTCTAGACCGCAAGTCTTGATCTGAAACAATCAATTGGTAAAACTGTCTTTTACACTGTTACTAGTATCAACGTTTCTTTTGCTTTTGAAAGAAAAAAACAGTAGTATCTATATTAATGCATAAGAATTAAGAAACTATGGGCAGAAGTGATGATATGTTTAGGTGAGTGAAGATTGAAGAAGCAGCAGCTAGTTAAGTCCCACATCGCTCAACCAACGAAAGTTTTAGTTATTAGTTCAATACATAATGAAACCTTTGGTAAACAGAAGAAGGCACGGAGCTGCACGATGAGCACAACGCGAACTATTCTTTCGCCTTTTACTAAAGAATACCGTGTGCGCGTCGCATGAAGCAGCATACGATAATTTTTGAAAGGAAACCTCCATTTGGAGGATTCCTAAAATTAGTGTAAATCTTTACTTCCTCTGCAAAAGTTAGATTAACTTGCAAGTGATTTTTATATATGCAAATATGAAAAAGCTATAGTACTTCATAATATCAAAGTTACATTCTGTCAAAAGTAATCATCATAATTACAAGTAGAAGCATAATTACAAGCAAAAGCCCTACAGATCACAAGTAATAAACTCATAACATATGTAGCAGCTGCAAAGTTAAAGGGCTTCTTGAAACCTCAGCCATGCAAGTAGTCATGAGTGTGAATCTGGTGGCTTTTGATTTCTGGATTGTATGTAATTGGTGATCCAATACTTGAGTGATGAGGCTTTCATCCCAAAATAAGTGGTTTGAGGTGGGGATGAGGGTGGCAGGGTCATTGATGATCTTCCATAATATTGAGGGAGCAAAAGCATTGCTGCAGTAGGTGCCATTAAGAAGTTAAAGTAAAACGAGCTCATCAAACAACATTCATATATTATATGTAGAGAGAGAGAGACACTAGAGGTAGTGGTTGGGATAAGCATAAATAGTCTGTGGGCTCTTCTTTAGAATGAATGGTTTTGGTTATAAATGGAATCCAAATACCAGGGGTTTCAAACCATGAAAAATGAAAACCATTCACTGTTTTTGTCTCTTCTTATAATGGCCTTGGCATCTATATCTATTGAAAATAATATATTTTATTTCTCACATAATGGTCATGATATTATATAAGAATCTCATCTCATCTTTCACCTATAAATCTTATTTAAACAACCATTTTATATAACAACTAAAATATAGAAAGAAATATGGTTTTGACTCAAAAATCAAAACAATAAAATGAACTAAAAGAGATAAAATTATCGTAAAAATTATTAAAAAATAATTGTTCAAATATCATTTTTCTTTTAAAAATTGAGAACAATTTTACATTCATGCAAAATTATAATAAAACTACCATTGAGTAAAATTGAAGGGTAAAAAAAGACCGTTTGGTAAAAATTGGTTGAGTAAATAGGCAATTTCCCTTCCGTAATTGTAAGTTTCGTCAATTACTCTCTTGACATTAACAAAACTTCAATTACCTCTGAAATTGCATAACGTTAGTCAATTTGCCCCCTCCGTTAAATTTTTTTTTTTAAAATCTAGATTATTAGTAAATATCCCCTTGAAATTTAGCACTTATGTGCAAAATGACCCATAAACTGAAAAATTTATATATATATTTTTCTTATCATTGACTCAAAAGATATTAAAAACACACAATTAACACTACGGAAAGAAAATTAAGAGAGGTAATCCAACCAAGAGAACACAGAAAACTATGTTTGATGATAATAGTTAATGATCCTTTCATGCATATTAGCTAACAAATGTATTGCTGCTACTGACTAAAGGCTTTGTTAGAATTGGAAATAGATCCATATTTAATGTAGATTTGATTCTTTGTACAAGTAGAATAAGATCAATGCATCTCACGGGACAGAGATAGTTTAATTACTTCATGTAAATTCCATTTCACATTGATAATTCTTGTAATCTTTTTATATGTAACAATTAGATATTATGTTAGATGCTAATTGTTGGCCTTTAACATCTTTCGAGTCAAGGAAAAGAAAAAAATATATAAATTTTCAAGTTCATGAGACATTTTGCACATAAGTGCTAAATTTCAAGGGGATATTTGCTCATAACTGAAAAAATTGACGAATGGGGCAAATTGACTAACGTTATGCAGTTTCATGAGGTAATTGAAGTTTTGTTAATGTCAACGAGTAATTGGCCAAACTTACAATTTCGGGGAGAAATTGTCTATTTACTCAAATTGATTCTTCAGTTACAATCAGCCGGCAAAAACTATGAAGTGACATAATAAATCGGAATATATTTGAGTGATCAAATTATCCAAAAAAATATATAATATTTATTGAGATCAATATTAATGAGATTGTGTCTAACAAAGAGGTTAGACTTCCACAACATAATAAATCAAAACTCTCTTTAAAAAAATAAATCAAGACTCAACATTCCGGTTGAAAAAAATATCACCGGTTTCTGACCCACTAATGGTGGACGACTAATCCGACTCGTGCGTAGAGACATGCACACTAGTCAAGCGTTGTTCCTCCTGAAATCGAACCCGATATTTCTCGAGTACGTCCTTGAAAGGAGCTCCTTGCCACTGAAGCCCAAACAACTTGGTTAAAAAATAAAATAAAAAAATATAGGAAAAAAAATATCACTTTTTGAATAAACTTTACTCCACTACAAGGGATCTAGGGGAAAAAAATACGCACATAATAATAATGATGATCAATTGGAAGCTTTAATTAATGTTCGGTTACATACATCATGTGATGATTTTTATGGTCCACATTTTGGCCGTTAATGGACCTATACATTGCTATTATTTTATGAATATATTGCTACCTCTCAGGAAAGTTCTTCTAGTTCTACTCTATTTCTTTAGACTTGAATCAATATAACAAAAAGACAACATCCAAAGATTGTCATTATTATCTATATACAAAATGATTTTCATTACTAGCTATTAGCTAGCTATGCTAAACATTTGAGAGAAAACAAAGACCTCAAAAGTGGTATTCCACTGCTTTTGAAACCACAAAGGATCACTAACAAAGATCAACTATTTAGATTTGAGTCATCCTATTGTCTCGCATGGATCAAAAATAAATTGAAGTTGATTGTTTAGCCATCAATTGTATATCTTAGTATTTTCTAGCACAACTCAATTTCTTAAGCAATCTCATAATTGTTTGTTTGATGATATTGTAGATTAATATTTTATTTCAAGCTAAAATAGTGTGAAATAGAGTAACTTATCAATTACTAGTACTTCTTTCTATTCGACATTATGGTGCATGAAATGAAGTTTATTTAACACGCAAACTTACATGTATTGAAATTTATGCGAGTACTCGTGATTCACTAGCAGGGTTTACAAGTTCTAAGAATGTGTTCCAAAATATACGCAAAAACATTCAAAAAATTAAACGTATTTTCCAAACTAATATTTAAAAGAGTATTAATGTAAAAATAATTCAGCATGATGGACTCATTGGAGGAACAAACATGCACAGCATCAACATAAAAATTATTTACATGATGTGCCCAAGATGGTGAAACATAAACATTGTAATATCATGTGCAGATAGATTCTTGCATTATTCCATTTCCACTAAGCAAAAAGCAAAAAGATACTTACATAAATTAAATTTTAAATTAATAGAGGTTAAACAAAGAATTAAGACAGCTATTTACAATGTACGAAACAAACTATGTAGTCAGCCATCAAAAGATATAACAAAAAGGTTAATAGTAGTATGTTTGGAACCGAGACTCGCTTAGATTTCTTGCGTCCCAAAGCCTTTTTGTCGTGTTTTTCTGAAGCTATGAATTGTAGCTTGAGCCTAAACGTGTGTCCAGCACTTTCCGACCGCATATACAAACATATACTAACATTCATGGGATTGAGTAAATAGCAATGTTTCTCATGTCTTCTCTTCAAGCAATGGCGCTGTGGTTGCTTGAAGATGTTTACAAAAAGGTTAACATTCTTGGGATTGAGGTTCTGCGGTCTTCTCTTCAAGCAACGGCGCGGTGGTTGTTCCTTCTACCTTTGATACTTGATGCTCACTCTCTTCATTAAATTTATCCACACTATGCAAAAATATTCCTGTGGTAACAGTATCATGACAATGAGCTGAATATGTTTTCTATATTAAAACTCCATGCTATTGTATGATGCTACAGCAATGAACACTTTGTATCAGATCAAAACAAGTTTCCATGATGACTTACCTATAAACCATATTGCAGCTGCTGGAAAAAATATTGTTGTTAGAATCAACGCGGTAGTTCTCCAGTTGTTAATACGATCCTGTATGCATAGACCCGCCATCAGAATATTGTACTGTATGTGCACAATAATGTGTAATAAGATTTGTAAAATTGTAATACACCTAAAAATGCTAACCTGGACAACTCCAACAAGAGGCGCGGAAGGTACATCTCCGAATATATGAATAGCTACAGTAGACATAGCCATTGATAGTGGCCTCAAACTTGGCTTAACACAATGGAGACATACATAATTCACGGGACCCTGAAAGAAAAAATAGTAAGAATATATGAATAATACAATATATGGAGCAAATTTATGCTTTCCGAGTTTTTATCAGGTACGCATAACGGTACTTAATCATAAATTAATGAGTATAAGCTATCTTAGCTTGTAAATAAAAATGCAGTAACAAAAATCATATAATCTTAAGACTTTTTTTGTGAACAAAAAGAAGTGTTTGGATACACCATCTCTACATTCTACATAATCATTTTGATATCAAAATTCACAAACTAGAATTCATGTTTGTCAAAATCACATTATTCCTCAATTTTGTCCTCATTCAGAATTTTTTAAATTAACTTCTATAGTACTTAGATAAGTATAATTTCATATTCAAAAGTAAATTTACCTAACATCTTTTAAATTACTCTTGGAGCAAAACACTAATTATTTCAAATTACATTATACTCAGAAGTGGCTATACAAATATACAACAGTCATCCAAACACACCATTCGGTTAGGAAGAGCAAGTTTGTGATTAACTTCCCAGTTATACAGGTGATTTACATAAGAAGACTGAAATACAATAATTCATGAAGAATATGATTACTAGAGAATTTCAAGATATTCAGCTAACAGATGAATGAGACAGAGTTGCTAAAATACCAATAAATTATAAATGAGAAGCATGTATATAGTTTAGGCAGCATGTATTACTTATAAACAATCGAACATGAAGTTTTCTTCACGTAGAGAAGGGAAGTACCTGAGTGGCAAAAACAAGTAGTTCACCAATAGCAAAAAGAGCTAGGAAGCCATACATGCTTTTGAATGCAAAGGCACCAAAACAAAATGCACCACCGACTAATGTTGTCAATGAGAGAAGCTGAAAAGAATTCAAGGTAGTTAGGATGGAGCAATGGAATTTATAGGAGAGACTTAGGAAGGAAATAACATGTTAGATACAACTCAGGAAGATATTTCCGTAGAAGAGCAACGCTAGCAATACACATTTAAAAGTGTTAATCCAGTTACCTAACTTAGAATTAGCAGTTTAAAAGTGTTAATCCAGTTACCTAACTTATTTAAATATTCAATGTTCTCATCAAATAAAATAAATAAATTAGGAAATGCAGAAACATGACTATAAATAATGCTAGAGTACACATTATATTCATATACCAACCTTAAATGCATTTGATAGGGTGTTAGTCATATAATCAAGAACAAGGCCTCCTGCTAAAGTGCCCAATATTCCGCATACAATTGTAATTCCTCCAAATATCATATCTGCATTAGTCTGACAAAGTAAACTACTGTTAATAAAGTAATTTTATACCGAACAACATTGTGTTTACCAGAAAATTAGGTATCGGGCATATACTTATTTTAAACAAGTAACAATGAAAGAAGGATAAAATTTTATCCACAATCTTGGCATTAGATGAAACAAAATCTCACCATGTTATATATACTATAACCAGCTTTGGGGCCCCAATACGAGTAAGCACCGATGACAAAGTTGTATGCTATATAACCTGAAAATAGGAATTCAGTAACAATTAAATAAAGAGACATGATAAAACGACTGTGATTGTAAAAAATAGTTCATATATAGGTAGAGGAGAATGGTATATGAAGTTTTTAACTAAGCTAGTCATAATGAAGCTTCTGAGATGAATTTAACTACGACAAAAAATTAAATAAATATGAAGAAAGCAGTTGATGAATACCTAGAACGTTGACGACAAAAACCTTATCAGACAAAAGTTCTTTCATATCTTTCAGAAATATTGAGAGCTGATTTAATATTCTGTTTGCATGTTTTGGCCTATATAAGAGTCACAAAAAATAATTTATGTACATCAGTCACTTAGAGATGGATGCCACACACTCGGAGATACAATAAATCAATAGCAACAAGAGTTTTAAAAGGATTGAGGGATAATCATTATCAGCTGGAGGGAATTTTATCCTTATAATAGCTGAGAAATATTGACAGGATAAATGCATCTATAAGCACTATAACGGAAAATCAATCATAAACTCAAAATATAGAAACCACTATGTAAATCAAGGATAAAGGTGAAGTTCTCACTTGGAAGGTTCATGCGATTCGCCGTTTGTATTTGAAGCCTCCCCGTCTGTCCATCAAATAAGATAACTTTATTAAGTCCAACAAAGTGATATTGTGATTCAGAAGTAAACCAATAAAACAAAAACCTAACATTCCAGTAATTGAGAGACAGTTGAGAATTTGAGCTTGTCCTAGAGAAAAATTATGTTATTTTCCCAGACATGAAAGGGGAATAATTGCAGTTGGCACATCAAGCATAGACAATATTAAATCTTAGGACCACAGGAGTAATTTTGGTTAGTACACGCTTACATCATTATAAAACAAAATGTCTCATCCCTCACTTGCCTTTGAAAATGGACGAAAGAAAGGAACAGAGAACAAGAGAAGTATACCTAATTGTTGACAGAAAATTATTTGGAGAACATTCACAACAATCAGGGTTTAGTGGCAAAATTAAGATTCTTTTTATCCCATTTTTCAGATATAGAATTTAGATTCTTTTTATCCCCTTTTTTCGGATATAGAAAGATTACAACAATACTAGAGATACGTTATAGAAGAAAAGAAGGTTTGGAAATCATCATAAAAAAAGCAATATAACACGGGAGAAAAAATCAGGTAAAAAATAAACTCAAAAATGCACAAAGGAATAACACAAGCACGTCCAACATGAAATGAGTTAATAAAGGTCTCTAGTAAATTTTTCTAATTTTTGTACGAGTTGTGTAAATATAGACTGGTGTGGAATATCCACCATGTAGTAACACAACATGCACATATCTCTAATTTTAAATTATATTTCAAGTGGGGGATATGCTTAAATCCTCGCCAAACTAGTCTAAAACATAATAGTACCTTGAACTCCCAAAGGAACTGTCTCAACTGCCAGCACTTTTTTTGAATCAGCAGGGACAAAACCTGTATACAAAAGTAGTTTAGAGATCGAAAACAATATCAAGGTGCCACAATAAATAAATCAATGCAAGATGAAAATGTGAACCTTTTAACTGCAAAGGCTTCATAACAAATCCCAAAATAGCAAATGGAAGCATCAAGATAGCCTCCACCCAAAACGCATAACGCCAACCAAAATGGCTCCCAACCTGTTTATGAACAACGAAAGGATAAAATCAGAGGAAAGTTCAAAAACAAGTAAAAAAATATGACAAGGGAGAAAAAAAATTCCATAAGTTTATTGTGACAAGCTATATAGTCCTACTCTTTTAATTACCTCCCCTGTTTAAGATATTTCTTATCTGAAACGAATTTTACTTCTTCAGTTTTCAAAAGCTTGAAAGAGAAATAGTACACTGACATCCTATTTTTCTTTTTTATCTTTCCTTACTACTGGAATAAAATAATGGTACTAAAACTAAATGAAAACTTACCACTCCACCATATACATAGCCAATTGCATATCCCCCTGGTATACACATGTAAAATATAGAAAGCCACACTGTTTTCTGATACATACACCAATATAAGAAGGTTAGAACCATAAAGAAAATAGGCAGCAATCGCAATACCATATAATATAAAAATATTCCAACTGTCAAGAAGGTAAGAAAACATCAGTCAGTGTCGACAGATTATATCTACAAACCATTGAAATGTTGAATAGAAGCAAACTAATCTAAACTCAGTTAGACCAAGTTTCCATAGTGATTTCAGTTATAATACTCAGCATTAATGCTTAATAGAATTGAATAAAACTAAAACAGTTGAGTCAGTTTATTAATATACAGTGACAATTTACGAATTAAAACAAATATTTGTGACTTAAGTCCAAAATGCAATGATACCAAAGCAAATAGCATCACAATTTAAAAGGTATCAATGACCCAATGAAGGTATCATAATTAACATCAAACTCGTTGAAGCTTCAACTGACCCAAAATCCCACAAAATGATTGCTTCTTAGTTTAACTAAAATATGAGGCCTAAATATGAGCACAATAGACGATGGAAACATTCTTCAAGTCAGAAAGCATGAGACAGTTTTTAGGGAAAGTAACAAACCTGTGAAGCTGGGGCGTTATCATCAATGAAGGGTGCTGCAAGACTTATAAATGAAGCCTCGCCAACACCGACGAGCCTAGAGAGAATAAGAAAAAAAATAAAGGAAAAAATAAGAATATCAGATGTAAGTAGTCAATATAAAAACCATAAAACTTGAAAAATAATCGGAGAAAACACTTACATGCGACAGACTGTAATGGACCAGAAATTGAAAGAAAGACCACAGCATAAGGTTGCAACAGTCCAAACTGACAATCCAACTCCAATAAGTCTAAAGGGGTTTACACTGCAAAATATAGGAATGATGTAAATATTAACATTTTATAATATAGATCACATAAATGGTATGTGCATGTACTAGAAAGAGAAGGTCCGAAGTTCTCAGTATTTGGTTATTACAATTTGTATAGATGCTTAAATTTTATAAAAAGTAGGGAGGAATAAAATGGTAAGGCATTCTTATCAGAGTAAGATGAAAATCATGCTGAAGAATATTTCTTTCTTCAACCACTCTTAATACTCATATCAATGATACTAGGGCGGAATAAAATGATAAGGCATTCTTATCAGTGTAAGATGAAAATCATGCTGAAGAATATTTCTTTCTTCAACCACTCTTAATAGTACTATGTGACATATTGGATTTCAATATGATAGACCGATTTTATTCACACAAAATATGATAGACTGATTGTTGTTTAAAACATGCTTAGATTTCAGAAGTTTCATAATTACATTCATTGACAACATACCTAGGATTAGGAAGTCAAATAATTAAGATAAATAAAGCACAGAGAACCCAATGAGCCACATAGTAGTCGTCGATTCACACGTTCAAGGTATTTATTTAAGGTGTCATTGGGGGAATATGTAACAGTTATTTCAACATAAACAGTCATTACCTCTTTGACAGAGATGCAAATATTGGAGAAGCTATAAGAAGTCCAACCATAAAAGCAGATGAGAGAACTCCATCTTGAAAATTGTTCAAGTTAAAATCCCCCCTACACGGAAGTGCAAAACAATATTGTCAAGAAATACTACTACAAAGTTCTGAAAATTTAGTTCTTCATATATTACAGTAATCTATCATGGTATGAAACATGAGGAAAAGCTCATATAGGCAACGACAGTAGCTATCTTGCAGAAAATAAATTGAACTATCTATCTATGTCTTTAATGCTTCTTTTCTTGAGAAGCATACATTACGCCATAAATTGAACTATCTACCTATGTCTTTAAATACAACAACGACGACAATTAAGCCTTATCCCACTAAGTGGGATCGTCTACATGGATCAAATTACGCGATATTGTTCAATCATAAACCATATATTGGTTCAACTCACTAATCTGCAAGTATTTTTGTTAATAGTTTCTCTTAATCGTTTTTCTAGGACATCCTTTGCCACTCGTGATCTTACTATCCTTCATTTGATCTACTCTCCTTACTACCGAATCTATATGGTTTCTCTCTACATACCCAAAAGGGGGCATTTACCACCAAAATCTCAATCTCAATTCCCTTCTTCCTTTAAAGTAATAACTTAACTAAATATTGCCAAATTTGCTTTTTTAATTAACAGGTTGCTTTTTTATTTTAAATTCTTTGACAACCATGAAATACATGACTCTTTGTGTAACAAAAAACATAAATCATGACAATTTAAAATATTAACTTATTCAATAATTCAATCAAAAGAATATAGTATATAGTGTCAATTAATTAAAGTTAAACTTACTGAATTCCTGTTCCAGACTTGCAGACACCATCTGTGCAAGTCGCACGATGTCCATTAACACCATTGCTAGCTATTGCTCCTCGGTCCAAATAGTTCAACATGTTAATCACACAAAATATAGCCAGTAACCTACACAACATAAAAAAAATAAAAAAAAATAAAAAATTAATATTCTTCAAATACAGAAAAGCATAAATTTTTAAATTCCAGTTAATTTTAAACTACATTAGTCAAATACCAATCATCAACAACATTAAAAAAAAGCCCCACAACCAATAAAATAAAATTAGGGAAAACAAAAACAAACCCAGAATTATAAACCCTCCAAAATAAATACCCAAATCAAAATAACCAAATTTTTCTTCCTTTTCAACTTTTTTTTAAACGGATCTATCAACAAAAAAGGGGTTCAAAGGGAAATTACCTTTTAGGTGTAAACCAAGAAGTTGCAGGAATCATGGTGGACTTGGGGAGCATGTTTGGTTCCACAGAAGAAGGAACAGGGTTAGGTGTTGAAGAAGAAGTTGGTGTTGCAGGCTTGGGTTCATGTTCAGGATTTTGTGCCATTCCAATAATATATAGTATTATACTAAAATAATAATAATAATATATTATACAGTTTGACAATGACACTTCGATTATTAATTAAGAATGGAAAATCGAGGTTGAAGGTAACAAGCAAGCCAGGTAGAAAGAAAGAAGAAGGTCTTCCTTCACCCCCGCAGCTTGACAACGATGTTGGTGTCGTGAAAGTGACGACGATGTGGATGAATTATCCTTTATTTGGTTAATATATGGAACAGAATTGTTTCGCATATTACTAGGATTTGCTGTAACAGAGTCAGATTCCTTGTTATATATTACTACCAGGATTTATTTTCGCATTATTTTCGGATCGATCCAATTAAATACATTATGCATGCTTATCATTAAAAATAACAAACTTAACTGTAAGTAGACCGTTGTTTTTTCTTCACCTAAATCTTGGATTGTCAAAATTTTTTTTTTTTTTTTGTATTAGATAAAGTGGTAATCCATTGAAAATAAATTCACACACAACTGTGAGGTCTCGGGTTTGAATCTGGGTCATGACGTCCGACCTTACAATTTTGACATTTGTCAGTTGAGCTAAGACTTCTAGACAGCTCGTCAGATTTTTATTTTGATTTTACTAAATTATTTTTGTCTTTTTCTAATAACCTGACTTTTAATCATATCAAATATTTTCGCTTTGTACAACTTATTTTTTTATAATTGGATAAATATGTTTAGTTATATTTGGGTTGACCTAATAGTAAAATTTATTGTTTTATTAAAAACAAAATGATGTATGTTATAATGTTTATCTTACTTGTGCATGTGGGTAGGAACAAAGCAGTTAGTCCGACGGGGGCCATGCTCTAATTTATTTAAAATTTAATTCAATTCAGTTTGTTTAATAAGAAGATTATTAGTATTCCTAACGTCTCTCTTTTTTTTTTTTTTAAATATCTTTTGTTCGGGTTATACTATTGTTGTTTAGAGTATATAATTCGAATAATATATAAATTATTGGAAGACAAAGCATTTTAAAGACGTTTTTGTAGGCCAGTTAAAACTACGTTTTAGATTATATAATCTTAAACCCCTTAAAATAATTCAGTTTATAAAGTCCAAAGTGTCAAACACCCTAGAAGAGGCAAATTGTGATGTAAAAAAACGCATATTTCAAATTATATAATATGAAATATCATAAAACAGTCTGAATTATATAATTTGAGAGGTATCAGAACACAAACACGGTCAGTTTTTTCTATGATACATACAAATTATATAATCCTTTGATATAAACATGCATTCACCCCTCACTCATCTTTTCCATAATTATCTTTCTCACCTTGCTATCCTTCCTCCTCAATCCAAACTCGCTTCCCTCATCCAAACAATAACAAATGTCCACATTTACTCAACATAACACCAACCTACAACGGCCAATCCAACACCAAAATCTTTTTCAATACTTTCCAGCTTCCGGGCAGCTCCATTTCTGATAAACATAATACCCAAATCACCAAAACACAAAATATCCAATTTTCAATACTTTTTAGCTTCTGAGCAGCTCCCCTTCTGATAAACATAATACCCAAGTCATCAGAATGCAAAATATCCAAATCAAGTTTTGAAGGTTCATTATAAAGTATCAAAATTGAGCATGGATCACCACCATTCTCCTTTTATCATGAATCACCACTAAAATCCCCATCAATATTAAGAAGGCTAAAGTGCACTTTTCCCCTCTTAAGTTTTAAAAAGTTGTGATTTTGACCCCCTATATACAAAAACTACAATTTTGACCTCCTAAGATTTAGTCCATTTGCATCTTTGGCCTTTTTGGTCAATTTTGACCGTCAATATCTACGTGGCGTGTCACGTGTGTAATTATTGAATTAACAAAAACCATATAATCATTTTTTAAATTAAATAAATGAAAAATTAAATTAAAAGAATTAAAAAAAAATAAGGAAAAAAATAAGAAATTTAAAATTCAAATCTCAATCTTTTATTTCTTCTTCTTCTTCTTCATTTCTTCCTCTCAATCACAATCTAACCTAGGTTTTTTTTCTTCTCAAAAAGCCGAAATCATCATTTTCATAAATTCATCAAACAAATTTCACACAATATAACAACACAACACAAATCATGGTACAACACCAAAATTATTATCCATCTTCACTTCAACTCCCTTCAGTGTTGATCTAAATGCATATCTCACAATACCAAAATTTCTAAACACATATCTCACAAACTTTCCAGATTCAACCTTTCACTGTTGATCTCTCAGATTTCGGCGACCCATGAAGTGCGACGGTGGAGAACGGCGGCACCTATTACTGAGACTTCGTCGATTCCTTTGATTACGTCAATATCTCGTAGCTTTCGTGCACCTATTACCACTCCCCCATCGGAAACTGTTGCACCGAAACCAAAAGACATGGTTACTGTAAACGCTCCCCCATCGTCGAGCCCAACGCCACCGTCGTCGTAGACATGGATACTGTAAACGCGGAACTCGCGGAGGTTACTGTGAGATGTGAAGACATTTGCATGTCTGATGGACTCGTTAGGCAGAAAATAAAGTACAAGGTTTTGTAGGAAGAGGATGAATAGCAAACCGAGTCATGGTCCTATTTATTTTAATACAAATGAACTAGTATTAAGAATTGTGGGTGGTTAAAAACTCATGCTTTGTATATCTTTAATTAATTCCTGCGTTTTTGTTCCTGTGTTCTTTCCAATTAATCAATTTGATTCTACCTTCTTTTTTATTGTTAATAATGTGATTCAATTGATTTGAGATTTTAGTGAATGGTAAAGGATTCAATAGCTTTTTATTTTTAATTTTGAAGATTGTTACGAAGACATGAAAATTGAAGATTGAAGATTTTTCTTTCTTTCTGGGTTTGGATTGGAAGAGATGAAGAATGATGAATATGTATTGTTTTGGGTTATATATATATATTTTTTAATATTTTTTATTTATTTAATTTATAAAATGATTAAGTAGCATTTTTTTATTTTTTTAATTCATTATTTACACAGGTGGCATGCCACGCAGGCATTGACTTGGTCAAAATTGTCCAAAAGGATCAAAGTTGTAAAGGGGTTAAATTTTAGGGGATCAAAATTGTAGTTTTTGTACATAGGGGACTAAAATCGCAACTTTTGAAACTTAAGGGGAGAAAGTGCACTTTAGCCTATTAAGAAATAGCAATCCCTAATTGTCGCCATCAATTCCTCTCCAGGTGATAAAAAAACTCTAGTTGCCAATTTTCTGAAAACTTTATTCAAGCGTAATGGTGTACGAGTAAATTCTTGAAAATTTGAGAGGGTGAAAGTGAGAGTTTAGAAAGGGTTAAAATTGATATTTTGATGGTTTGTAAGGGCATAGATGTAATTGTTGAGGTATGGGAGGAGTCACGCCAAAAAATTTCCTGAAGTCATGTATTTTTGCATATCCTTTGGTGGTGGCCGAAGTTTGAACCCCGAACCTTGCATATGTTATGCATTGTTCCAAAATTGTACATTTTTGCCAATCCTTATATAACATCACTCTCTCCATCTCAAAATTGTAATTGTTTAAGGTTTGTGTACGATTATTAAGAAAATTATTGATTGTGTTGATTTCAATGGTAAAATTAGTATCATTTACTAAAATACTCTTGGCAATTTAGTGGAGTAATTAAGTTTGATGAAATTCAATAAATAAAAATATAATAATAGAAAAAAATAATAAATGTTACATTGATATTCTAAAGTGATAATTATTTTTGAGACAAAAAAAAAAACACACTAAAGGAACAATTATTTAGAGACAGAGAGTATGTAACCAGCGTTTTGGTATACTCGAGCTAAGATCATCTACAACGGGGTTCTTCCCCTGTTTAGCATAAAGTTAGATTTATTTATTTTTTGACAAGTAGCATAAAGTTAGATAAACACCTTCATTGTGACGTCAATTAATTTGATGCATATAGTGACGAGTGTTTTTATAGACATCATCTCTCTTATGTTAATTGTGGATCCTACATATATAATTAATAATTTTTTTCTCTATTCAATTATTATTTTATTTTCATAGTAAACAAATAAATTAAATAATACTTACAAGTGTTATATTTAATCGATCAACTTTAAATTTTCAATGAAAGACTATTTTTTACTACATTATAATTTAATTTTTTATATGTAATTTATTATAATTTTTTTCAAGTTTTACTTTTTTTTGAATTATTAATAAAATTAAAAAATTGTTCACTTTTTTTTTAGTTTATAATGAAATTAATTCAATTTTTTAAAATTATATAATTATGATTTATGAAAAGATAAATTACTGTTAAAAGTTATTAATATATAGTTATTACTGGTATCTATTTAATAATTTATTTTGAGTGCTGGGTTTGAGAGATTAGAAACTTATTATATATTAATTATGAAACAAGTGACGTTCCGTTCAAAAGAAAAAGAAGACAATTTTAAAGATAAGATTGGGATTTTAATAACAAATCATTTCCATTCATCATTAGTGAGAAAAAAAAAGGGAAATTGCCTCAACAAATATTTTTGTCGTTAAAATAGTTTGATGTGATAGCATTCAACCTTCAATGTTCTTTTATTAAAAGAACTTTAAAAATTATTGTATATTTTTTAGTTCATTTTTATTTTTCATTATCTGCAAGATTCTTCCTTGTAACAATGTGTGATCGTAGATTCTCTCCCAATTCTCAACTGCTAACCATATTCAAACAAAAAGTACCTTTCAACGTTCAAATTTCAACCTTAATGGGAAATGGGCTACATTAGTTTACTTCTTCGTTAACAAATAATTTTTTTTTTTATGAAGTAACAAATATCATAATTCTTTAAAAGAATATTATTATTATTTTAATGAAAATTATTATTTTTCTACAATATTCTAATCAAAATGTTAATAAGTAATATTGGAGTATTGATTGAGTCATAAAAAAGATTAATTGTGCGGTAAAATGTTGTATTTATTATATTGTCAAATGTTTGACTTGTATTATTGAGAACAAAATTTCTATCATATGTTTCTTAACATTAATAAAATTGATTTTTTTTAATAAACTAATAATGTTGACTTAAATGGAAAAATGCGTTTCTCAAATTTATATGTTAACATTCTGAAATTCAACTCATTCAAAAAAATATCAATTTTTTATTTTTGAGGTAATCCAAAAAGTTAATATTTTTTTTTACAAAAAAATTAAATTACTACATTAAATCCCAGTAAAAAAAAATCACATTAAACGAAATTAAAATTAAATTACCACCTTAAGTTCCAGTAAAAAAATCATTACATTAAATGAAATGAAATTAAATAATAAATATTTGACGGTTTGTACATGTGTGTTGTGTCTCATACACTTGTTCTCGTATTTCCACGTCCAAATCTTAGATTAGATCTCTTCACCACCCAACACAACACAACATAAGACAACAATGTTTTTGTTTATCCCATTTTCTCACGACATTGCCACCAACCAGTTACTCTAGTCTAGATTGGTGTTTCGACTTTTTAACTTTGGTCTTTGAATCAATACTTCTAACAAAAGGGTACATTTCAACTTTGTATACTTCTTTCTTTCTCATACATACATTTCTGCATTGTTTTTTGTTTCACCGCTTTGGTTTTTGTTGCAGTTATTTTGAAAAACCGGTATTGCTTCTTCTCATTGCATGTGTGAATTTCTTAACCAATTTGATACTGCTCATGCATTATCATTCAAGAGAATCAATACCTCGTGCAAATTGCTAGTGTAAGTATACTCTTTAAGTGCTTGATAAGTAGGAGTTAGTTGTGAAGCAATGTGTGTTGAATTTGATGGGATTTTGTTATAGTGTTTGGATTTTATTCATTATTAAGTTTCATTTATTTTGATTATATTCTAGTGGAAATTTATTTTATTTACAATTGTTATGTGTTTTTGTTTTATGCATTGTTTCAAAACTGCTGAATCTTGTCCAAGATCCTTCAGCTTATAATTGTCTTTTTCTGTCGAAAATTTGACAAGTTTCATTGTACATGTTTAGGTGTGTGTGTGACAGGTTGATTGATATTCAATTGCCAAATGTTATAATTTTTGTTTGTCTTTCAGTGCTTTAATCACATTTTCGTATATAATCGCAGTTCTTGATAAAAAAAAAGAAAAAGATTTAGGGTTCCCTAGATCTGAATTGTACCAGTGAGGATAGATTAAGTAAGTTAATTGGTTATTGGGATTTTGCTTCTGATTAACAAATCTTACTCATTTGTTTGTTGCAGTGTAGGCGTGGACTAGATTCCCCTTCAATTGGTCGGGATTGGTGTCTACCGAGTTCAATAAGCTTATTAGGTTTTGTTCCGAGAGCGGAGAAATAGAGAACCTAAATTATTTTAGATGGGGCATTCGGCAGCTGTGTGGGACTTCAGGGCAGCAACTGAATTTACAAAGGACTGGAATGGAATCGATCAAGTTGTACTTCGGACCCCACAAGGCGCTTCGGCACGGGTTAGAACTTGTTGATCGATTTATTTGCATCGGTTTTAAAATTTGATGAAATTCAATATCAATACATGATAAGGAAAACTTTGTTTGTAAATTATATTTCTAGTTTGAGAATATATAATCGAGGTGGTATTGTGATTAGCTGTCTTTTCTTGCAATTAGGTAAGCTTACATGGAGCGCAGGTCACTTCATGGCGTAATGAGCAGGGCGAAGAACTACTATTCACAAGCTGCAAGGTGTGTCTTTGAATTTGATTAAAAAGTATTTTTATTTTTAGATGGTATGGATTTGTTTACTGTCGGTGCTAATCAGGAAAATTTATGTCGACATTTCATCATCCTATTATAAAAAAATGAGTTCGTCCGCCGATATGTATTGCATAACATTGTAGATATTATGTGAACAACATTGCTACGTATATAAATCAACTACAAATTTCCGTAGAATTGAATGAGTTTGGTGGTTGATGAGTCATAGTCTTCCACATTGTTAATTAATCATATAAGCGCAAAAGAAAACGAGGGAAGAAAAGGTCTATTGATTAGTTAGCATTGCACTCTTTTGAAAAAAGCTAGCAAATATTTGGTGTTTTTTCATTCTTATCATATTAAATATAGCAATTGCTCGATATAGACATGTGAAAGTGTGAATGGCATTCAACCACCACAGGGTTTGATATTAATTCAGCGAAAACTCTGATAGGATACAGAAATATAGAATGTTAACAAATATTTCTTTGTAAAGGGGCAAAAAGTCATATTTTATTACTTAATCTTATTTGCAATTGATTGTAGACACTTTCGAAGGCGCCAAAAGCAATACGAGGAGGAATTCCAATATGTTTTCCACAGGTATAACTAATTACTACTATTTTGAATATTCAGTCTCAAATCTCAATAATTTTGTGCCTGTTTCATTTAGATTAAAGTAACATGCATAGCACATATATCTTAGACCTAAATTTTCATAATAGTTTGGAAATTGTGGATCGCTGGAGCTGCATGGATTTGCAAGAAATAAAATGTGGGTAATTGACGAGAATCCTCCTCCTCTGCCTCCAAATGATTCCAGTGGAAAATCCTTTGTCGACCTACTCCTCAAATTATCTGAAGAAGATGTGAAGTGCTGGCCACATAGGTATTAACTTGATTGCCATAAAACAATTGCTCATGAATTACGATTCACTCAGTCTATTAACATGGAATGAAAATATATCTACTTTGAGTGATTGTTCTTCTTTTCTGCCACTTTGGTTGTTTGAAGCTGACATGTATTTTTCATTGCTTTCCCTATTGTACCAGTTTTGAGTTCCGCCTTCGAGTGTCTCTTAAAACAGATGGAGACCTAACCCTGATATCACGAGTGAGGAATATCGATGCCAAGCCATTTAGTTTCTCATTCGCATACCACACATACTTGTTGGTTTCTGACATAAGGTATGGATACTACTTTCTTGTACTTGACAATCATTTGTTTTTTTTTAGGGCAGAAGATGATGTCCATCCATCTTTTTTCTTGTACATTACAAATTGACTGTTGGATTATTTTGCACTATCTATGTGTGTATACTTCTTCAGGGTTTATTAATGATAAATACTTGGTTTATTGATCTAAAAATCACTATACCTTCTCACCCCGATAGTTTTGGAATATATAATTTTCTTCAAATATGATAATTGGACTTGTTAAAAATTCTGTATAGTGAGATAAGGGTTGAAGGTCTTGAGACACTTGATTACCTGGACAACCTTTCCCAAAAAGCACGAGTTACAGAACAAGGAGATGCGATAACATTTGAATCTGAGGTAAATCTTGTGGGTTCTATTTATGATTATATCATATACATATTCAATGTTCCACGATGCAAATTAAGCTTTTATTTTTGGTTTTGGCAACTATATCTCTTCAGTCCTAGCCTATGAATAGAGAGGTTTTCAAAGTTGATCCTTTCTTCCGAGCAGGTGGATCGTGTTTATCTTAGCTCTCCAAACATAATCGCAGTTCTAGATCATGAGAGGAAACGGACGTATATTATAAGAAAGGAAGGACTCCCTGATGTTGGTATGCTATTTGCTATATTTAGCTACTAAAAGTTCACAACTCATATCATATGACAAAAGAAGCTGAACACAGTCTCTTTAGTTCCCCCAAAGTAACAAAAAACACAAATTTTCATAACTTGACACAAATTTTAAATGTTTACAGAAAAGCTATTCTGTTTAATCTATGGTATGTAGTTTTATGGTAATTTCCTTGATATTGGTGACAGGCTGACAGCTTTGTTTCTTTGTGCAGCCGTGTGGAATCCATGGGAGAAGAAATCGAAGTCGATGGTGGACTTCGGTGATGAAGAGTACAAACAAATGCTTTGTGTAGATGGTGCAGTTATAGAGAAACCTGTGAACTTGAAGCCTGGAGAGGAGTGGACAGGGAGGATTCAACTCTCAGTTGTGCGATCAAGTTTTTGTAGTGACCGTCTAGGTCTCGACAGAAGTGGTATTTGAGAGGATGGAATTGTACAAAATTTAATCTTATCAGAGTTTGTTAATTACATTTAGCAATGTAGCATTTAAGTTATTACTTGTAGTAAATAGTAGTGCTTTGTATGAGTATCAGGATTTCTCTTAGTGTTCTTTTCATGCTACAAATTCTAGTTCTAGAAAGAAAAGCCTATGTTTTTGTTATAATGGCTGCAAATTTAGGATATTTTAAAAATTTTGTGAAATTCCTAAAGTAGTAAATTGTAATAATATAATACAATTGGTGTTCGTAAATCATAAAAATATTGTTGGATAGGTAGGTAGTGTTTGAAAGCTTTTGACATGTGACTGCAAAGCTGATTTGGATACGATATAAATGAGTGGTTAAAGAATGGTAGCAGATTACTTTGGATCTTAGCACATTGGATACCAAGTACCAACCAATGGCTATCACGAGATATACAAAAAACACAAGTGGTTGTGTTGTTTTGGACGTAAAAACAAGTGGTATAAAAAAATCTAAACTCTTTAACAAGTGGTATATTGAAAGAGAAAAAAACAACTAAGTTTATAAAAACACACAAGTGGTTTTGATGTCCTGGTCTTAAGAAACAAGTGGTAAAACTTTGCATAAAATCACATATATTGAATGTATACTTTCGTATAATACAATTTATCTGAAAATGTACTTATAGACGGCATAAACTTTGCTTCTTTTTTTTTTTTAGGATATTTACATTTGATATAATATGCCTATTCCTATTCTAGGATGCTTAGCTCATTGTCAACAATGCCTGTAAAATTTTGTGTTTTTATGGAACTGTATATTGCTGGAAACCATTTTTTGCAGCGAGAAACTGTTGGGAACGTGGCCAATAGGATTGAACCTAAGTTTGTTGCTGAAAATACAATGCAACCATTGTTAATATGAGTGTGGTTTTTATTTTATTAATTATTCCAAAGAGTGCTTGTTCTTACAAGGGTTGTTGATAATGTGTTGCCATATTTCAAACTCTAAAGCTACATATCATGTTGAAGTAGGCGCGGAAGAAATATAAATTATTTTCATCATGTAATAAAGTCACTATACATTTTATGATTTTCAAAGAATTGAAATGAGCATCTCAGTTTGAATGATGCTGTCCTACAAACTCTTAATGACATGTTTCCTATACATATACTGTTAGCTCTGCAATAAAAATAGAATTCGAATCTTTCTAAACTTAAATGGTTAGTGGCGCAAAATTAATGGGAAGAAGCCCTACCTACATTGTCACGGATCTTCCATGGCAGTATGTGAAGGGATTGATGGGTCCTGAAGATACTAGTGTCCTAAATCATCTTGAGACCCAACCACCGAGCTTTCGCCAATATCTTTGCTACATGGAGCACCGTTTCCTTCTAATTTAACAGCTTGATTTAGTTCATAATCTTGTTCTTCAAGATCAGCTTCCTTCTGAATTCTACTCAATGAAGCTTGATCTTCCTGGTTCGATACTGATACTTCATATTTTGGTGTATTAGTTGTCACCGGAACGCGTGCCTCCATAATGTCAGCAACTCTCACCTTCCAAAGTAAATGGTTTCATTAGTACAAGTTATCACAGCAATTCCACCCATTTGTAGAGAATAAATTTAAAAATGGAGAATCAGTGGATGATATCAAAGTTATTTTGAAATCTAGCTCCAAAAAAAAAAAAAATCCTCGAAAATTCAATAATAAGCGATGTAGAAAATAATGGAGGTAAATGACATTGATGCAGTTATTGCTGTGTGATACTAAAAGTAATAAAATTGGTCTCTTGCAAATGCAACCCGCAAATTGCAGTAATTTTATAGCACCGGTTTTTTTTTTGTTTGTGGTGAGCACCGGTTTTACATAGGGAAAAAGGTAATATTCAAAGTGAAACAGAAGAAAAATATATGGACTATGGCTACGGCGTATACTCCAATCAGGTATGAGGTTGGAGACCAATTGACTCTATCAATTCAAACAACTCACAAGTATTGAAGTTCACTTTTTATATACAGGTAGTCAAGTACCATAAACCAACCTTTCTCCTACTTCTCAATTATAAATTCTATTAAATTCAGATAAGTCCTGCATATCAACTCTCTCTCTCTCTCTCTCTCACACACACACACAAACCATGAGCATTTACCCGAAGCAAAATCATTGTTTTCAAGTACCTGCATTGGTTCCATAATATTTGATTCCTGATATTCTGATTGGCTGATTGCTTCTTCAGCTTGTAGCTCCATAGAATCTCTAACAAGCTGACTCAAAAATGATACATCATCGGACATCATCCCTAGACCTTTCAGCATCTTAGAACCCAGTTGTAAGCTAGTCTGCAAGAATCAACTTAATATTTAGCTCAGTTTCCACTTAAATTATGAGCAGTGGTTACAAGCTCCAACCATCAGGAGAGGGTGAAAAAAATTATTGACAATACCTCAGCCTTTTCCAAAGTAGCATCTGTTGCACCTGCTTTCTTCAGATCTAAAAGATGTTTTAGATCTCGAGCTCTGGCATATATTGGAACCTTATGAATTTCATCATAAAGTAAGCAATTAAAACAAGAGATGATAACAGAAATAAAGAAAGATATAATCTATCAAACAGTAAAAATAAAATAAACCAACTTCACATATTTGACCTTAGAGGTGCATGTTCTTCTGTTTTTAATATTGTGTGCCAAAAATTGGGTGTATGTTGTATAAAGAGATTTCCAATCAAACACAATGAACTTTTAAGCTTCCTGAGATAAATTTGGGGTCTATCGCTATTCATTTTATGAACAAATTGAAAAAAAAAACTTGTCATGTCATATTTACATGGTTTCTTTTCATTAAAAAAAGCCAATAAGTTCTCCCTCTTAGGTGGATACATCCTCTAACACATTATAAGTTGACATAAGAAAAGAAGACGCTAAAAATGGGGGTAGGTGTAGGGAAGAGATTATTACTGCAGGAAAAGCCAACCGTAGCCTCTGAACAGCTTCAATTGACTTCTGCTTCTCAGTGAGCATAATCATGATAGCTTTTGGAGATGAGATACCGGCAGATTGAAGAACAGCTGGACGTGATCCATCCCCATATAGAATAGGAAAACCAAGTTTTCTAGCTGTCTGTTAATGATGGGAGAAAAAAATTAAATGAATGGTGGACGAAAGAGTTTCCAATATGAAGGGTGAGAAATGTCATCAAAGAAAGCATTCATTATCTTGATAAAACAATGCCGAAAAGGAAGATGTTCTATGCAAATACTAGTAGTCATCGAAATAGCTACGCACAATGCTCAAATACACTAACCTTTACAACCCTGGGGTCAATATCAAATGCCACATAAGGCGATCCTGCATCAGCATCTCCCCCTGAAGCCATTGGGTTGGACAGCAAATTGGCAAGGACCTTTATTTAATAAGGAACAAAAGGTGAAATTTAGAAACGGGAAACGTAAATGACAGGTTGTGCAATGTATTGATCGACCTACCTGGCCCATTTGTCCAAATCCAAGGATGACAACAGGTTCATTAACTTCGAAGTTAACCATCTCAGAATCTTCCTGTTTCTGCAAATAACTTGGTATATGACTTCTACATATTTTTAAAATCTCTGTTTAAGTTATAAAACAATTATAAGGGAAAATAAGTTGATGCTTAAAATCCAGTGAGTGCGAAGTTTGTGCTTTTAGGACCTACTAATGATACAGCATGTGAATTATTTTGTACTTGTAATCTTAAGTTATATTTCTTATGCGGGACGTTTCATTTCAAATAATACACTAGTAATCTGCTACAGACAATCATTCTCACAATCCTTGTATGCGTGTCGTGTGTGTGCAAAAAACTTCCAAAATTATAACTCTTAACACACGAAAAGGCATACATTATCAACATCATATCTGTCTTCAATAAAGCTAGCAGCCCTCCTTCCAGCTTCATTGAGAAATGGGGTTAACGCCATTGACAATACAACAACAATTATGAGCAGCTTGTTGAGCTCAAGTGGAAGCACCCCAAGACTGTTTACAACAAACCACAAAATTTCCAATTAAGAACAAACAAGATAGTTTCACTCAAACAGCATCAATGTGATAGGTTATATATTTTCTTACCTATTCGCCAAAGAGAATACTACAAATCCAAACTCTCCTCCTTGGGATAGAAGCAATCCTATTCTTACACTTTCTTGTAAAGTAAGGCCAACACGAGGACCAATTGCAGTTATGATCAATGTCTTGATAGTAATTAAACCCCCCAAGAGCGCAAGTACATTTGGCCACTCTCTCAAGAGAACCTGCAGTAAAATTAATAACAATAACTATACATGGGAAAACAAGACAGACATCTGTAGTTTCATACAAGTGATGGGTATATTTCATAATTCCATGCAAAAAGTAAGCTGGTAAGATATATGTTCTTTAATGCATGATATCAGAGTATATCCTAAATTTGTTATTGGCCATCTGTATTTGTTGGCGCTCTATATGTCGAATCCTTGGCGTCAGAAAGTGTTGTTACGGACCACCTGCACTAGTCCATACTCCAGATGTTTAGTTTTGGGCAATAGGGGTGCATTGAAATCTCACATTAATTAGAACATGTCCAAAGTAGTCCTTTTGAGGGTTGGACAATTCTCACCTCTTGAGATAGCTTTCGAGGTTGAGTTAGACCTTACCCAAATTATACGAGATGTCATATCAACACATTTTTTTTTAAAGAATAGCATGAAAAAGGTGGGTGTGTGTGTGTGTGTGTGTGTGTGTGTGTGTGTGAGTATCCCCACTTCCAGAAAACATTAGGAAATTGCTTGACAATTTGAAATTATCCAAGCAAAATACAGTTTCAGTTTGTTTTGATCAAAATATTGGCCCATTATTGTGTTCTGATAGGAATCCAACAATGATAGGCCAACATTTGACACCATAACAACAAACATGCATCCAACAATCTAAACAAGTACTAAATCACCCAAAAAATATATTCTGTGCCATTAAAATATCTAGTTTATAACTAAGATTGTATATATACATAGATACAACAGTCCAATAATAACTAACACTGCAAAGAAAGACAATATAATATAACTATGTCATATATATCTTAAATGACAATCATATTCACCTGCATGTCAATTGAAGTCCCTGTAGTTAGAAAAAACAATCCGAGCAGCAAGCCTCTAAATGGTCTTATGTCAGCTTCAATCTGGGTCCTGAAATTTGTCTCTGCTAGGATTGCCCCAGCTAAAAATGCTCCAAGCTGGATTGTGACATTACATACGATTGACACACAGCTATTCAATATTTTCCATAATCCCAATGTCAACCCAAACATAAAACACTGTGCATTGAAAAATAGCGAACCGTATCACTGAAGCCCAATTTCTGTGTGAGTAGTGAAGTCCCAGCAATAGTCAGCAAGCAAAGAGCGACAAAAGCCTCTGAACTTCTTGTATCTGCTACAACCTGAATTTCACCAACAACTTACTGAATAGACGTATCAAAAATGAGTTCGGATTTGGAAGCATTTAGTTTTTTTGGAGGAATTCCCTTTTGAAATATATTCCGTACAAACCTCAAAAATTCTTCTGAGAAAATACTTTGCTCCAAAAGAAAGCAGACCCAATCCACCTAATGCCTTCAAACTTTCTTGAGCAAGCATGGGCCAAATACTTCCCTCAGTCATATTCTAGAATAAGAAATAAGATAGCACGGGGTGAACAATAAACACATAACTTGATACATCTGATAATAAAAAATAACCAATTTAGTTAATCATAGGAAATATAATACTTAAGCAAAATACGAAACTACATCAAGGAAAAAGATCAATTTTCAATAGAAGTTGGAGTGACGACCTAAAAGTCCTACTTTTGATATTAAAAGTAAAAAAAAAAATACCATTTAAATGTAGAAAGTGAAAAAGAACAGTAAGAGCACAATGCTGTAACATGGTGTGTATGCACAAAACTCACACACATCATGTAGGCATGCATAAAGAAAAACTTATGCTAGATAGGCATGAAGACAAAATCTAAATGAATTTTTTTAGAGAAGTGAAGGGTTCTGTGTATATCTTTGATAAAATGATGCTCCACGATTTTTTGTAAGCTAGGAGTTTCAGATACCATGTAAAGGATCAACTCTGTTTAAGCTGTTTTGTGGATGCTTGTGAACAGCTTTATATCTAACAATGCACCAACTACTTAAAAACTGACATTATACTCTTAACATAAAAAATAGAGATAGAATTTTTAAAAATAAAAAATAAAAAATAAGAAAGAAAGAGAGATAGTTCTGAAGAAAGAAGCAAGATCGACCTTACTAGGCTTCCAACTATTGTTTTATAATTTATAGTTGGGACAAGTTCAAGTATATTAGAATTTACAAGTGTTGCACATAGGCCCCACCCATATTCTAACCATAGCTTGAACAGATAGGCCTATATATTCTTATTGTGATACATATTCTGTCACTCCTTAGTCTAGACCATAGATGAAAATCATACCCAATTTGTTAACTTAAGTACAAGTGGCTGATTCCAGTCTAGTAATTAGTCTATGCTATGCTCCAACTTTTCACATAAAAAAGTACCACATGGTAGTCAAGTGTTGACACACGAGACCAGCACCCCTAAATTACAGGCCCATATACTAACGTATATTCTTACTACAGATGGTACAGTGTAAATATCATCAACAACCAAAAAATGCATTTTTGCATGTATGCCAAAGCACAATAAAGAGCTCTACTAGACCTAAAACTGTTAACTCCCAGTCCATAAAAAAGCAACCAAAATGGCAATGTGTTAAATAGAAAAAGTGAAAGTGTGAAATACATGTTAATATTATTTGCAGTTTACAACTCACCTGGCTCTCAAGTACTGGAAGTATAACCAAAAGAGGTACAACAGCTATGTCCTGGAGATAATAACCAGTAGAAAAAGGACAAAGTTAATTCAACCAGAGCTTTTGTTTACTGACACCAAACTTGTCAATGTAGTGAGGTATATCGGAAGATATCAGCAGGTAACCTAAATTATCAATGATTTAGAACAACATTTTTTGTGATAAAAAAATTACATACTTGGAAGATGAAGAAGTTGTCACCAAACAAGGGTATAAGACAAAAACCTGCAAAAGAAGTATCCCAAGGGTTGCTGAACCAAGCCTTGTAGGAAGCTCGCCTTTCTCTGCAAGAAGCTACAAGTATAAACACACTTGATAAGTTGCATTGTCCATGTTAAGCGTCACATCACAATGGTTTCATGCATACAGAAAGCCTAAAAACCAATAATGTATAACATACTAATAACATTATTTCCATTGTAATTTCTCAATTAACATAGCAAAAAGAAATAGCATATGAAAGAACAACACTGGAAAAACAAGTGTACAACTGTAGAATTAGTAACATACATCACAAGGTACTACAGATAGATCAACATCATGTCTTTTGTACTAACAAAGTACAGGACTTGCCTTGCTTATTTCCAATTTCAAATGTATTCAAAATCACAAATACCTGTAGAACAAATGCAGAGGATGACAGAGAGAGAGCAGCCCCAATCACTACAGCTTCATCGACACTCCTGATGTTCACCTATAAATATCTCAAAATAAATTAAAGGTTAAAGCAAGAAGCCTCTTCTAGTTTCCTCGATACCACACATTTTCCTATCAAGCTATAATTAATTATCTATCTTATCAAAAGTGGAGACAAAGCATGGACACTTGAGTTGAGATTATAATTTAGTTAGAAGAATAGGGGAAGTATGGATTGAACACTATATCCTATAAGGTGCATTCGGCTACATGAATTAAGCAATGCCATTAGGCTCTATCAAACACCACTTTGAACTGTAGGTTTCGTTGTTGACTTAGGCAGAAAGGATGATGCAGCATCTTGTCAACTAGGACCTTGTAAAATGTCTAGGAAGTGGGAACCACGTTGCCTATAATGGATGAAGTTTTAGAGACACTTCTGGTCTTTAAAGACAGCTAAATCAGCTATATCCCAAGAAGACCATAAAATCAACAACAGAAATATACCTCATTCCCTAAACTTATTTACACACACACACAAAAAAAAAAAGGCTAAATTATCTTTTTGGTCCCTTAACTATTTAATTAGTATCGGTTTGGTCCCCTAACTAAAATTTGATTTATTTTTGTCCTTTAACTTCTCTCTATTATATATTTTGGTCCTTTCCGTTAATTTTAATTCAAAAACGTTAGGTTTTCTTCATTTTCTTCTTGAATTTTTCTGGGATTCTTGTTGTTGAATGTTGATGGAGATGATATGAAGATGAAAAAGAGGACAGGTAGATAAAGAAAACCTAACGTTTTTGAATTAAAACCAAAGAAAAGGACCAAAATGTGTAAGAGAGAAAAGTTAAGGGACCAAAATAAATCAAATTTTAGTTAGAGGACCAAACCGATACTACCTAAATAGTTAAGGGACCAAAAATGTAATTTAGCCAAAAAAAAAAAAAAAACTTATTTGAAGTGTCTGTATCTGCATGCGCATGTTCTGTTACTTCTGTATGTCTCTCACCAGAATGGCTGTAGTTTACAATAATGACAAAAATACAAACAAGAAACAAAAGAAATGCTAGATATATAGACATAGGTCTTACCAGATCAGACCTTGAGTGGAAAAGGAATTCCAAAATCTTTGTTCCAACAGCTCCATTTGGTGGAAGCTCAAAAGCAGTGAATGCTAAAGTAGATAGTAGAACCTTCAAAAGTGTTAAAATGATAATTAAAATAAGAAATATGGACAATACAGATCAAAATTAAATAAGAAATTAGTGTTTTCCCTTAGAAGTTGAAGAGCAATTATAAAGAATGAATTACTAAGTATAATAAATCAATAACAAACATCTTAAACAATGAGTAAATTGAGTGGAATGGCTTAAAAAATTCCCTTTACATGTCCACTGTCACTGCCAAAGCATCATACCTGAGCCAGTCCCATTCCAAAGGCATATTTTGCAAGAGCCTTCAGACGTGCTAGGGAAAGTTCTAAACCCATCTCAAACAGCTGAAAAGAAATAAGCATTATTTCAGAGTGATTATATACCGTTTGTTTCAGAACTATTACAGAGGGTTGCCATTTATCACCATGACAATATTTGATCATTATAAGAAGTTCTTCTAAAACCTCTGGTCATATATTAATGTGCGTGTTTGCTACCTTGTCTCAGAACGTATGAGAACATAACAGAAAATGTGCTACATCTAAGTTCCAAAATCCAAGTTTAGGTTCAAACAACGCTGCTATTGAAATTATATAAAGTAAAATGGGTCAATCACTGAGATTTGGGACATATGTAGAAAATAAAAGTACACAATACAGATAGAGGTTGAGCTCACATGCATGAATACAAAAAAAAATGATAAGAATTCATGTTGAAAATTAGAGTTTGCAACACCAGAGTTCCAGAAAGAGAAACTCGGCGGAGATGTCTTCTTTGATTATGGTGTATATAAAACACACTAAAACATTCTTAGTGCATTTTATCAGGAAACTTGTGAAAAGAAATAATTAAAAACCTGACTACCATCTCCTTCTAAACTTTCTTTAAAAACTAATAAAACAAGAAACACTAAGTAAAATGATAATCACTGGATATTGATATCGGTGTGGACTACCAGTTTTTATTTTTTATTTTTTTTAAATAGAGCAATAACATGCTAAAATATGTTTGCATATATCAAAGTTCCAATGATACATTTGAGGGTGACAAACTAATGCTAAAAATATATATGAAGTAAAAGAAGAAAAATAACAAGAGTAGCAGCGTCACCTTACTGAGATTTATCTTACCAAGAAAAGGATCCCCCATTCAGACAAAACTTTAACATCTTCAAGGTTCCTAATTAAACCAAACTGATTTAGCAGCACTCCAGCACAGAAGAAACCAAGTATCTGAAAACAATAACCATTATATTTATTTCAATCATACATATATAAGGCAATAAATTATGAATTCTTTTTGCATCGTCTAATGCCTGTTTGTACGATTAACTTAAAAATGCATTAATCCATACTAATAAAGAGCATTACATGATAATGATTATTGAGAAATGAGATTATGACAAAGCCATCAAGAAATTCTTACAGGACTGGCTTTAATTAATTTGAATGAGGGGACAATAAAGACAGTGACGGCCAAGAAAGTAAGAGTATCCAATCCTAAATCATTGATGACTTCAACCGCACTAGCAACATCATACGTAACATTTGTTTGTAACCGATCCCACCGTAGTGGCCTATGCTTGGAGAAATAAGATAAGTTCCAACCAGAAAATGAAGGAACATTCAGAGGTGTTCTTCTAGTGAATTTTTCTGATGCAGCAGTGCTTTGACATTGAAACGGAACATGCTTGTCAACTGAATAATGCATGCACATAGAACTTGTACGAATCCGCGAAACAGCGTGAGAATAACCAGGACTCTTTTGTTTGGTCAGGTCATATCCCTGCAGAGTATATTCAGAAAAAGCAACCAACAATACAATTTTAAGAGAGGGAAACCAATAAAATGTTTCACTTAATTTTAACACTTCAAAAAAATATCTACAAATAGAAATACAATTTGTTGACATCGTACAAACCAATACATTTGTGTTACTTTTTAGTCAAAAAACTATTGTTATTTTGATGCACAATTTGTTGACACCGTAGAAACACCATATGCTACAATTTACAAATAGACATGAACTTTATTACATTACATGGCTAACAATTGAGATACATAAGTAATTACAATTACCATATGGTTGATAAATATCATGTATTTAAACACAGATATTTTTTTACACAACCTTGTTCATTCCTTCTTTACATAGATAATATAGTTCAAATATGAGATTAGTTCCTTTTCACAGAAAATTAATAAGTTACAACACCTTATTATACTGGTTAAGACGTTAACGATCCACACAACGTAATTAATCACATACTTGAATTGTATTAACCATGTAATCAAGAACCAATAATGTTGTGTCAAAAAGTTATTGTGTTCAAATAAACATGATTTTATCAACTATACGGTAAATATAATTAACCGTGTAGGATGAATAGAGCATACTGTATCAAAATTTGTTTAAAAATAACACTTATGAAATATAAATATGCAGACGAGTTAGCAGCAACATATTTAAAGTTCTGTAGAATGTCCAGTTTTGTTTATATAAGAATACGGATTGATTGATGTTACCTTGAGGGTTTGTGAAGAAGCTAGTAAAGATTCCAACATAGTGGCAATGGCAGTGGTTAATTAGAAAGTAACAAAACCGAAGTTCATTTGCATTTGTTTGTCCAAAATTGTGTTGAGAAATAAAAATAGCCACACACAAAAGAAGAAGAAGAAAAAAATAGCTTAGAAGAAAATAATGGAGGAGGAGAAAGATACACGTAGACTTAGGAAGAAGAGAGGTGAAAGATAGAAGAAAACAAAAGGCTTATAGAAAGGATTTGGATATGGTGTTGGAATCTTACGTGAATGAATATGAATTGTGTGTCTGTGAATTGTTGCCATCTCAGCAATTCAATTTTTGCGTCTACTGATGTGGAAGTTGTGGATCACAAATATTTCTCTGATTTTTCCTGTTGGACAGACAAATACGTGGTTTACATACCATGTGGCAATTGCTTTTATTCTTCTTTTTTTAGCATAATAGTCTTTCATTTATTCTTACTGTCATTCAGAAAATAGAAAATATACTCCTATGCTTCATTTTTATAAAAAAATAATATATACAATTCTTTTTTATATCAGAAGATAATGTCTGTCACAAAAAATAAATGTAAATAAGTTTTTTGTCAAAAGGACTAAAATTCATTCATTTTGGTGTGTCAAAAGACTAAAACATCACCTTTTCCAAATAAATAAAAGAAAGATAAAGGACCAAAACACGTTTTTGGTAAAAAAATAGAAGACAAAATTATTGTCTTATTTTGTCAAATAAACACAACACTTGTTATATTTTAAGGAAGTAGATTTTCAAAAATATTATTACAAGAATATTATTTTCTACAAAAAAAAGGTTTAATTAAGAACTTTCTTCTGGTAAAACTACAGTATATTTTAAAACCTCACTTAATCTTGGACTGGCTTCGAAAGTCAGGGGTCAGGGGATGAAGATAATCGGGATGAAATGAAACATCATTCATTTCAAATATGCAAATTAATCATAATCCAAAAGGAAACCGATGCTGTGTATGTGTGCATGTGCAATCAATGCATAACATTTCCATGCCACTAATTAAACAACAGTGGATACTTCATATCTTTGACATGGTTTTTATTATTATTATTAATAACAGCTTAATAGGTTCAAAATAATTACATTCTATGGTATCGAACTTTTCCATACCAAAACAGTCTCAGGAACAATACAGGCACTTGTGTGAACATAATACCCAGGAGTGGAGGGAAACAAAGGAACATCTGGTTTAACATTTATTTAAGCTGCATAATTTAGGTACCACTCTATAAGCCACAGTCCCAATTTCAGTACTGTTATGGTTCTTTATGGACCATGAACATCATATGATGTATCCACAGAGTGGACTTCATTGTAAATAACTAGGAATTTGCTGGCGCAAATTTTAGTGAAATGCTATTGACACAATGGCGTTCGTTTGTGGGTGTCGGAAATCCTTCACCTTTAAATACATGACCGAGATGTCCCCCACAAGCAGCACATGTTATTTCTATCCTCATTCCATCTGGGTCTGGCTGGTGGTGAAACACATAAATTTTATCAGGTTTATAAAGACTTAAATTGCTGATGCAGTAATAGTCATATGCAAAAATAGTGAAGAAAAGGCAGCATAAGAACAAATAAACTCACGTGGCGGTTTATGGCTCCAGGAACACCCTCATAGAAGGCTGGCCAGCCACAACCGGAATTGAATTTTGTCGTTGACTTGTAGAGTGGAGTTCCGCAACCTGCACAACTGTAGACTCCCTCCCCAAAGAACTTGTCATATTCTCCTGATCCAGCGTACCTTCATAATAATACCAAAACATTTTTCCCGTTAACAGAAAAGGAAATCTCAATTTTCAGTCTATGTATCATCAACTGTTATTCGTTCAAGTTGACAGAAAAGTAACGGTACAAACAACTGTATTTAGCGTATAAGAGAATGAAATATATTAAACTCAAACAGTTCAGGTAAAATTGTCATCAACACGATAGATATTACAAAATCCAAAAAGATATAACATGTGAAACATTGACATAGAGTGCAGGTTTATGTCTAATCAATTGCTAAGATCACTAATTTAATATGACAAAATCATCATCCAGACTACACATCTAACACTTGACTTTCTCTCAATATTTCCTCCAACAAAAATATAAACAAATATACATTTATATATAGTTATATATGATGATGGTTTTTTTTTTTAATAAAATATCATAGTTAAAAAATCTTTAAATATTGAGATATTAAAATTTCATTGCAAGACCACCTCAAGTAAGATAAAATGCTATCTTCTCCCATGAATATTATCATGTTAGAAGATTTCGTAGTTACTCCAATAACACCACTGCCCCAAAAACCATACTCCAACAAATTAATTAATGTTGACAGAACTTTGCAGGAGATCTTTATGTTCTTTTGACAGCATCTTCCCTTGACACCTGCTAAACTTCTACTGCATCGCTACTCCCTTCTCTAACCATTTACTGCAAAACTTTCCTCGTCTCTAATTTCCAAAACATCTCCTTAACCACCAAAAGCCTACAACATTGCTGCTCTTCCACCCAATTTAATCTCCTTTCCTTTGCTTCTCTTCCCTGCCACATGCCTATGATAATTGCACACAAACAACAAAGAACCAAAATCATATGAAGCCCTTATATCTCCATATGTTAATTATCCTTTTCCATTTAAAGGGCATGAGTACAACAAATGCTGAAACTTGACCTTTCCAAGAGCGTGAGTAAAATGATATCATGTTTCAAAATGTTATATAAATGTGTTAATTGTAGTATTGTATGAAAATCACATATGCTCAATTATGCGGTGCTGTAAATAATGCGATACAGAAAGCCGTGAAGTTCTTATTCCCTAATTCGAATCTCTGATAAGTTTTTAATAACTAAAGGTGAACACCGCAGACTTAAATGTTATAATATGATGTTAAAGTTATATTGATTCATCAAAGACATGCACTGACCCCATTTACTTCAAAAAAACTAATTGCTTAATTCTTTCGTACAGTTGTAAATCAGTAAAAGTTGTGCCTTAATCCAACATAGAGTCACAAAAGTAGAGGATGAAAGACAACACACCCCAATTACATTTCAAGCATGATACAGATCCCAAAACTTGTCACATTAAATATGTATCACCCAACCAGCCCGATGTCAATCATAGTGTTTGTACTCAAATGATTTTAAAATTTGGCCTCTTTCAGCATGTTCTATCCAACTCAGCTGAAAAATCGTTACTTCCTTCTACTTAAAAAATTAAATTGTAACACTCCCCATGTGTATTTGCAAGATATGCAGATAAATTAAGCGCTCAGGTGTTCATCTAGTTTGAACCCCTTATGGACTGTAAAACCGCGTTATAATAGTCATAAAGTTAAGCATAGAGCTATAAATTAAAAACTGTGTTAAAAAAACTACAACTAGAGGTTAATTAAAAATCACGTCAAAAGTAATTTCAGAGACGGGTTCAAAAATGTTGGCCCTTCGTGTTAGAAAAAGCTTTTGAGGTTAGAAGAGTTAGGGATTCAGTAATATGCAAATGGAAAAGATAGATAAAAGAGGGCAAGCATGAATTTGTTTGTGGTGTGGTTCACTCTAACCCTAAAGTTCAAATAGGCAAGTAGAGATATTTGATAACTTGATATGTGAAAAATTCAGCCGAAACTATACATTGTGGCGATAATTATGTGAAAGATCTAAATTAAGAACCAAAATACATGCATATGCATCTAACTTGAGCAATTTATTTCATTAAAAAAAGTTCTATAACAAGGTACAATAGTATTTGGCCTTTATTTATCCACCTACTATTGAAAAATTTAAATGCGTTGTAATCAACTTTAATGTCTATAACCTCTCGTTGATCAACATTTCTCACACATCTTTAACTCTTGAATCCACTGTGAGTGAAAGCAGAGAAATAAATCTAGATATTTGTCTGAGTAGTCCGACACGGCTCATATAAGTGTTGTATAGGTGTCGGACACTAGTCCAAGGAGTGTCAAAGTGAAGAAGAAAACAACTTATTTAGGACACTTGTCGGACACGTGTCGTACGAGTGCATAGGAGTGTCGGACACCGCGACACGCCTAATCCTAGAGGTGTCCGTGCTTCATAGTGTGAAACACAGAGAATGTAAGAAGCTTCTCTTCTCTCCAGTGTGATCACCAAACTTATATGACACTGACCACATTTATGAGTGGTTGTTTATTGTATTGTTTTGTAGCCTTTCTTGCTGCAATACTCCACTTAACTTATTCACATTTTGTTCATGAACTTGTCCTTTAGAAAATGAAGTTAAAGTTTATAAAAATATTCAAAGATTTCCTGCATAGAAACAAGACGGTAGCTCTATGTCATTAAGCCATAATAATTCTTACCACTTTCCATGCTTTTCATAGGAATAGTACTATAGTACATAGTTACCCTCGTTTTCTAGTCTAACTTCTTGTTCCCTATTTGGATAAATAGCTTAACTAAGCGCTTATCGCATAAGTGCTTATATATAAGCTATAATAAAAAATAAAATGAAACTGTTTTCATATAAGTATAAGCTGATTTCATAAGCTATTAAAATAAGTAAGTAAATTGATTGATTGAGAGATGAAATAACGTACTCAGTGCCCTTCAGCCTGAGAATTCGAAATTGCTCAGGGGAGAGAATAGCTTGCCATTCTTCCTCGGATTTCTGGACGGAGCCAGGAGTAGGTGTAGCAGACATGGCGACAATTCCGCCGCGGAAACCACGGTTCAGGAGAGAGTTGGGTGGAGCGAAGGTGAATTGGGAGTTGAAGAGAAGGGAGGTAGGGTTAGAACGAATTGAGGAAATGGGTTTGGTGACGTTGAAGGAAGAAAGATGTGTTATTCTTAGGATATTCACCGTCATCTTGTGTTCATCAAGGTGTGTGTGTGTGTGACACTCGCGCAACCAATATGTACCAATTCTTCTTCTTTGGATAATCATAAGAGTAAATTACACACCCCTCCCCTCAAAGATGCTTGAATTACACTCCCCTCCCCTCTTAAGTTGAAATATACACTTTACTCCCTCAATATTTTTTTTATGTTAAAATTTATGCTCCCCTCCCTTATAAGATGCTTGAATTACAAACCCCTCCCTTAATAATTAAATATGCACTACACTTTAATCTATTTGAACATAAATAAATATTCTTATAATATATATTAATTTTGAATCACCATTTAAGAAAAATTAATTCATTTCTTTATAGTTTAAATGTCAATGATAATTAAATTTAAATATATTGCTATTAATTTTATAAATTAGAGTATAAAATTAACTTTTAAATAATCATGCTTTAATGATTTTAGTAATTTTTCATATATTTTAATTTTGTTTTGGGTTGTTTCATATTTTATAATAGGGTTTAAAACTACATGTTAATAAATTTTGAATAAAAAATAGCAAAAAATATGTATTCAATTTTTTATTATATTAAAATAGACCCACAATACTATTTTTTTTAAGTGTGATAAATTATTATTTTTTGCTAGATTATTAGAGATAATAAAAAAGAATATTGAGGGAGTAAAGTGTAGATTTTAACATAAGAGGGAAGTGTGATGTAATTCAAGCTTCTCTTAGGGGAGGGGAGTGAAATTTATTCTAATATGTTTTGAATAAGAGGGGAGGGGAGTGTATATTTTAACTTAAGAGGGGAGGGGAGTGTAATTCATGTATCTTTGAGGGGAGGGGAGTGTAATTTACTCTAATAATAATAATCTAGATCGAAACCCGTGCCATGCACGCAAAAATAATTAATTTAGTGCTGCCTTTTTTTTAGACTTATTAGCGTATATTTTTGGCCTCTTAAATTTGAAAATGTTGTGATTTTGATCTCTTATTCAAAAATATGAAAAATTTAGCTGCTTATATCTTAGTTCGTTTGCAATAATAATTAGGGATGGCAATTGGATACACGCAAAACTTTAACTATTAATGGATATGTGTAAAAATATCTACAATGGATAGAGTAAAACTCCGCTTTTATGGGTCTAAGCACGAGTTCAGGTAATATCCACAAATTTAAATGGGTACGAACAAGTACGAGTAAGGGTACTATACGGCTCAAACCCGCAACCCCACATATACATATTTATATAATGTCATAAATAATTTATTTATTTTTTGTGTATAATTAATTTATTTATTTACTTATTTAAGTCTAAACCTAAACTTAAACCTAAAAACAGCTTAATACAATAACAACTCCATCATATCTGTGTACAATTTTTTAGGGATATTTTGGATATTTTTTATTTGAATAAATACTACGATTCGTATATATGAGTTAATTTTAAAAATTTTGGATCGTAGTTTTATTTCGTTTGTGATGTTTTTATTGTCTTTTCATATTTAAAGTGTAGGTATGAGCAATTAGGTATCCATAGTGTATGGGGAATGAAACTAAAGTTGTTGCCCACGAGGATACAGACACGGATACAGGTATTTTTTTAAAAATGTGGGTATGGGGAAGGACACTGTGCTACCCTACCCATTGGGTACCCATTGTCATCCCTAAATTAATAATAGTTATTTTGGTCAATTTTCACTAAGTGGTAAGCTATATGTGTAATTACTACTCTCTCTTCCATATTACGTGATACAGTTGACTTTGTCACATATACCAATACACAATTTTGATCTTAAATAACTTTACTAATCTATTAGAAAAAAATTATAAAAATTTGATATTTTGAAAATATTCATCAAAACGAATCCAACGACATCTTATATGATATTATTTATCTTTGGATATTAGTAAAAAAATACGGTAAAATATGTTAGGTCAAGAGTGCACATTTTCAAATAGGTCGTCTATTAAAAGAAGGAGGGAGTAAATTAAAAAAGTCACATAATCATTTTCTAATTTAAATAAATTAAAAAAATAGAAAATAAAATTAAAAATAAAACTCAACTAAAATCAACATTTTTTCTACCAGATTTCGATTCAAGTCTCCTTCGTCCCCTTTCTTAGTGTGGTGTGAGATGTAAGCTTGGTTCAAAAGGGATAAAATCAAAACAAACTTCACATAGTGAAAGAAAAAAACGATGGAAGCCAAGAACACCACACCAGAACAATACGATGGAACCTTTTCTCAATCATCTCTACCAATTCACCAAGGCGTATGCTTACTGGAAAAGCTAACAAGTATCAAGAACACCACATCAAGAACATCAAATTTTTAGGAAACAACAATTCAAAAGGGTTGCTTAAACTTCTCATTATAATTAACACAGGAATTGTGTTATGTTACCAACAATTTTGATGATTGCACAAATGAAAAAATTTGAAAGCTAAGGGGAAACCAATTTTCTTTTCGATTAATTTCACCTATAACCACATCAATTCTTCTTTGTTGCTTCTCCCAACAAACATGAAAAACATGATATTGTTTTTTTAGTTGATTTCATGTGAAGAATCAACAAACATGTCGGTTGGTCTTCTTTGTAGACTTACCAAAGAGTAATAAACTCCATTTGGCCCTTTAGACAACAAAGATGAATGTGTTCCTTTCTCAACAACACTTCCTTTATCCAAAACAGCAATCAAATCACAATTATGTATAGTACTCAACCTATGAGCCACAACCACACTTGTCCTTCCAACCATAACCCTTTCTAAAGCATCTTGCACTAATTTCTCTGATTGACTATCAAGTGCACTTGTTGCTTCATCCAAAAGCAACACCTTTGGATTCTTCAATATAGCTCTAGCTATTGCAATTCTTTGTTTTTGACCACCACTAAGTTGAACTCCTCTATCACCACACAAAGTATCATAACCATCTTTTAGGCTTGATATAAAATCATGAGCATTTGCAGCCTTTGATGCCTCTATAATCTCACTCTCATCAACCTTATCATCGTAAGCTCCATATGCAATATTTTCCCTTATGGTACCACCAAACAATGTTGGTTCTTGACTCACAAGTGCAATGTGTTTCCTTAATGACCTTAGATTATAAGTCTTTATGTCTCTACCGTCAATTGTCACTGTCCCTTTAAGTGGATCGTAGAATCTCTCAACTAATCCTATGATTGTCGATTTTCCAGAACCACTTTCCCCTACCAAAGCCGTCGATTTTCCTGCATCAATTTTAATCGAGAACCCTTGAAAAATCATAACATTAGGTCTAGCCGGATATGCAAAATATACATCATGAAGTTCAATTTTTCCTATTAATTTTTCAGCTTTGTAACCTTCTAAATCATCTGGCTCGATTTTTGTATACCTATCGAGGATTGCGAAAACTGATCCAACGGCATCAGAGCCTTTAGCAAGATCATTTGTCATGCTACCAGTATCAGCAATAACTCTTCCTGTACTTACCAAAATCATAAAAGTCTCGAATAACGCCTTAGCCGAGATATAACCTTGCGACACAAGTTTTCCACCATACCAAAAGTCCAAAGCCCAAGAACAAAAATTGAGACTTTGTGAACATGCAAGTCCAATACCTGCAATCCAGGATTGTCTAATACTTTCATGGCTTGGTCCTTGTTGTGCTTTTTCAAGCATTTTGAGAATTCTATCTTGAGATGAAAAAGCATTGATGGTTCTTAGATTTGAAACCGCTTCAGCTGCAATTTTGCTACATTCATCTTGGGCCTTGATGGCTTTGCTTGACATGTTCTTAATAAGGACACGCCTTGTATAGAAACAACATATGATAACTGGTTGAACTGCTATCATAACAATGGCTAGTCTCCATGCAATGATTAGTCCCATTGTGAATGCTATTACCACTGCTGAAATTGTTTGTACCACTAGAGCCAATCTATCACCCACCAAAGATCTTACCTGTGTTATTAATTTGAAGAAAATTGTTACAACAAAAAAGAATTTAACCGGGATGCACACTATTAATGTAAAATAGTTATATGTCGTGATCAACTGAGAACTCGATATTATGTAAGCTCATTTGGTAATCACAATTTAAAAATAACCGTAAAATATTTAATTCTCATTAGATGTCGGTATATAATTAGTTTACACTAAGAATGTGGATCATCTTTTCTAAAAAAATAATAAGATCATTTGTCACTATACATTCCTCAAAATGAAGAACAGTAACAATCGGTGACTGAAAAGAAAGAAAAAAAACCATGTTATTGGAAGATGCTTGGAAGCTAGTAAATAGAATGAAGGTAACATGAAAAGATAATCCAAAAGGTAAGATCCTTTCTTAGAAACTTGTAATTTTAGTGCCAATTGAATGGGTCACACACGTTATAGTGTTATGTTCATCTGTTGTATTAACAATAACCAGTGTCTTTGGTTTGATATTCTTTTACTATAAAAATAATACTTTACTTTCACTATTTTGTTTTCATTTAATAAAGATTAGTATAGAAAATATTGAAAACTATTTTGTTAGGTGTATTAATATGTATATTAAAACTTGAAAAAGTGATTTTTTTGCTATGAAAATTGAGAACAGAGGTATATTTTATGGAATTAACTAAGCATACTCTTATGGCATTAAGAAAAACTAAGCATACCCTTATGTGATTTTAATTTTTGGTAAATCACGGTTAATAGAGTCTTTAGATACCAGGTGACAATCAAAAATATACTTAATACTCCTTGCCCTTATTCTATGGGTCTAATCCTCGGTTCTTTGGGCCGACTTATTCATACTTAATACTCCTTGCCCTTTATTTCTTTCAATGTGTTTTGCAAACCGAATCACAACTATTGAGTACATTTATGTTTTATATCAAAGTACAAAATTGAAAGCATATAATCCCTCTATGCCTTTTCACTTGCAACTTGTATAGAATTTCTTTTTCAAAATTAAGCATACCCTTATGTGATATAATTATCATTTTTAAAATTTAATCCAAATTAAAAAATTGATTACACTTATAATCATACTATATATCTCACATAAAATGAAAATTTAAAATAAAATAAAATAGTCAAGAACATACCACATTGGCTTCTTTGGCAAGTCTAGAGCAAACAGAACCAGTAGAATTTTGATCCTCATCAAACCAACCAACTTCAAATGTGAGTATCTTGGAAAACATTCTTTCTCTAACCCTCTTAGTCAAGTACTCTCCCATGTAAGCAAAGCTATAATGTTGAAGCACATTAACAACCATTGAGATAACAGCCAACCCTAGAAAACAAAATGCATAGATCCTAATTTGCTTCATGATCTCATCGTGGTCCTCCAGAAAATAAACCGATACAACCGACCCCATTGCAAACGAATATACGGGCTGAATTGCACCGAATAAAACCGCATTTATACAACCCAAACATGCTTGCTTCCATTCAGGCACATTCATTGCCAACAACCTTTGAAACGAAGGAACCTTGACCTTCTCCTTTTTCTTGTTATTTTTATTATCATGATTATTACGATCATCAACTACAACAGCGTTGTTAACAATATCTTCAACAACATTGCTACAATTAAGGATATCATCACCATCATACGTCAATGAGTTGAAAGAACTGCTAGAACGGCTTACGAGTCTACGACTACTCGTGTTTTGCATGTGATCTATATTCATGATAGATGGAGTGTCGTCACTTTGGTCATTTCTCGTTTGTTGGAGACGAACGAGGGACGTGTAAAGAGAATTGTCATTTTGCATAAGGCTTTCGTGAGATCCCGTTTCCATGACCTTACCATTTTGAACGACGCCAATAATGTCTGCATTTTGGATGGTAGATAAGCGGTGAGCGATGATGATGGTGGTGCGTCCAACTGCAGCTTTGTCTAGAGCCTCTTGGACGACTCGTTCGGATTCAGAATCGAGTGCACTTGTTGCTTCGTCCAACAATAGAATTTTTGGCATTTTTATTACGGCTCTTGCAATTGCAATTCTTTGCTTTTGTCCCCCTGACATTTGAACTCCCCTCTCCCCAACCTGTAGTAGTAAACATCCAATTAACAACCTGTAGTAGAATTAGTTTGAATCACTTTTTTTTTATGAAGAATTAGTTTGTTTGATTCATGTGAATTCTTACTTTACAAATTAAGTTTATCCTTAATTATACTCGCATAATCAAGTTTCAGATAATAATAACAAATACTACTACAGAGATTGCTAGTAATACATTAAAAAGAGATTGCTAGAAAATGTATTGTGAACATTTTCGTATTAAAAATTGTGTCAGCCATCAAGTTGGAATTAAATAATTTTAAATATGAATAATTTTCTTTTTTGGTTACAAAATGTGAATAAGTAATTTGAGAAAGGATGAGAATATTCTTGCATAAATTGTTTATTTAACTTGAGAATTATCTCACATGAATAATTTTTATTAAATATTATATCCACTAGGCATTCATTACAAGGTTCAATGCACTTAAATCAGCAACATTAAATTTATACAAGATTCGAAAGTCATGAAAGACTATTGTGCAACTTGCATATGAATAAAAATTTAAAATAGAGACAGAGCTGAGAGATGAAAAATAAATATAAATTCTAGAGAAAGTCTTGGGGGACTTGTAGAAGGGGCTAGGAAAGTTGGTGCCCATCTTGACGTTAGTGAGATATAATAGAAATACGGCAAATACTATAGTGCACAATAAATCTCACAATTAAATTAAATGAAATATGTCCCGTGAGCATAGCTCAGGGGCCGGGGTTCGAACCCCGGACACCCCACTTATTCAATAGTAAAAAAGATACTTCTGTATGATGCAAGACCATTTTGCTTGTGCATGTTAGACACACACAATTAGCTGAATTCTGTAATCAAATACCGTGTATTCTCTGTGTATGTTTTTCGTATCTATTTACTTTTGAACACGGTGTTGCAGTTCTAACATATCCAAAACGGCATTGCAACAACAATTGCAGCCGCAACGGCCACATTTGCTCGCATTTTGTTGCAATACCAAGGTTCACAATATAACCGCAACTGCAACCTAACTATTTCTTTACCCTTTCATGATTTTAGAATAGGAAATTCTACCTACTCAAACATTTTGCTGGTAGTGACAGGAATGAAGAAAGCAATTAGCACTAACCTGTGTATCATATCCTTGTGGCAACAATGAAATGAAATTATGAGCATTAGAAGCTTTAGCAGCATCCACAATTTCTTCATATGCAGCATCCTCTCTTCCAAAAAGTATATTCTCCTTAATGCTTGTTGCAAACAAAGCAGGTTCTTGACTTACTAAACCCATTTGAGACCTAAGCCACTTTAATTGCAGCTTATGAATAGCAACTCCATCAAGAAGAATCTCTCCACCAATTGGATCATAAAATCTTTGCAAAAGTGATACAACTGTTGATTTTCCTGAACCACTTCCTCCTACTAATGCCACTGTTTTTCCTGAAGGAACCTTTAAGCAAAAATGATTTAGGACCACAGTTTCTGGTCTTGATGGATAAACAAATTCAACATGGTTGAACTCAACTTCCCCCAAGACTTTCTCTAGAATTTCACCTTCCATATTTTCAGAATCAATCTTTGGAACTTGTTTTATCATTTCCATCATTCTTTCTCCTGCTGCACTTGCTTCTGAGAAGTACTTCACATTTGATAAACCAGCTCCAAAAGCCCTGTCTCATAAGGAAAAATATATAATTAATAAAAAAAGAGGCACAACTTAAGCACAAGGTTTTAAATGAAGATCACGTCAGGATCCTTGATACTTAAAAATACGACCGACGAGGTCATGGAGACTTAAAAACCATGATGGCAAGGCCACAATTGTGATCGGTGCATTGAGTTTGGATTGTGTGCAGCGTGACTGCACGCAATAGGTCACATCTTAACTGTCCGATTTCAATGCAAATTTTAGTATTTTTATTTTTTTTAAATTTAGAATCATGAGGTAGAAATTTGGATGGTAGCATCTTGTCCAAACAGTCTAAATGTTGCCTACTGCGTACAGTCAGGGAGTTGTGATTGCACACGACCTAGACCCTTATACCTTAAGCTCACAAAGAAACTTTTGAGCTGTCAATACTAGAAAAATTTCAATTAGCGACAAAAAATAAAAATGAAAAAATTGAATTAATCTGCAATTATGGTGTCTCTTAACACATAGAGACGGACTTCATGTTTTTCTGTCTCTTTACTTTTCATCGCTGATTCAACTTTTTCCTAATAGTATTAATTGAATGGAAAGAGATAAAGAGTTAAAGTATAATTACAATCCACCAATTGCTATTGAAACTCCGACTGAATATACGGTACCACCTTTAGCACCGTGATACATGACCATTCTGCTACCATAGTAGGACATCAAAGACCATACAGCAAAAACAAGACCATTGCTTCCTATGCCTAAGCCTTTAGCTAAGCCTTGTTTCAATCCCAATTTCACTGATCCTTCCAAAGCATCAGAGAAAGCGGCTATGGTTTTGCTTTCTCCTGCAAAGGAATAAACAGTTCTGATTGAAGATATTGCTTGTTCTGCTATTGTACCGGCTTTATTGTACTCTTCTCTAATTTTTCTAGCCAATCCCATCGAAATCCTTCCGTACATGAAACCTGGAATCACTAGTAGTACCAAAAAAGGGAATCCAACAATTGCCAATCTCCATAACAAAGCAAATGCAGCTATGTAGCTTCCAAGGAACATAGATACATTCATCAAAAAATTTGGAACCTATATAAGTTTCAATTTATAAGAAATTAACTAACTGTTAATGTCATAGATATAATCATATGAACTTTAAAGTGAAATAGGTCTTTAAGTAGAATTTCGTGCATAAGTCAGGCCAGACACTTAAAAATAATCTAGGTAGGTAATAGACCAGACTCGGACTCGGGCCTTGGAGTTTTATAACATGTCAGACCTATTTAATCAAAACATGGTGTTCTATATTTCTATCCTTATATAGAAAGTAAAACTGATAGAGTTGAATGAGTTTGTATTTTGTGGTACCTTTTCACTAATAACATCTTGAATTACTAGGCTATCATTGGAGACACTGGTTATGACATCTGATGTGCTTGTAACATGCAAATCAAAGTATGCTACTTCTTGTCTTAGAACTGCTTTTAGATACCTAGCTCTCATTCTTGTTGCTTGTCTTTCACCTGTTCTTGTCCAACAATAGCCCTCTGAAGAGGGTATACTGTTAATACTTGTGTATCATATGCAAATTAAGGTTAATAAAGTCAAAACCAAAAACAGTAACAAAACTCACCTAGGAAGCAAGCTACAAAAGAGGCACAAGCCAAATATAAAACAAGAACAGCATTCTGCATCAAAAAGTTAATAAAGTCAAACCAAATAAGGCTAATGTTATTTTCTTTAATGTTCTCTCTACATGTTTGAAGATACTATTATAGAGTTTATGTAATTGACAAGTCACATATGTTTTCATAATAAAATCATTCATGCAAAGGTATAACCCCAACAAAAACTACTTTAATGGTAAGAGCACTTTTCAAGGGTGCTCTGGTAATCTAGAGTTTAGCCGGAATGTAAGTAAAGTCTGACTAAAGATTGTTCCAATTCAATCACATCCTAAACAGTTAGATTAATTCAGATTTGATTAAGATAGAATCCAAGTTGTGTTTGTTGAGAGAGAGAGAGAGAGAGAGAGAGAGAGAGAGAGAGAGAGAGAACCTTATTGATGTTATGGACAAAATCGTTGCTTGATGCCCCAGAAGCACCACCAATAGAGTTCATAAGTCTGCCTGCAAAAAACAACAACAAAGGAACTGATATGCCATCACCAATGGCACCAATCAAACCAAAAACCATGAAAAACCAATCAAGAACATCTGCATGCATGAAAATGGACCTAAAAGAACCATTTTTCTTCTTCTTAACAATGCAAACATTTTTCTGATCACCACCACCCATTTGACTTCTTGTACAGTTTTCTTTTCTAAGAACAATAAACGAGTAAGATTTTTCTGACAACTATAGTATATATTAGTGCTTTGGTTCCAAGACAAGCTTTCAATATGATCTTGTTTGTTAAATTGTTCATCAATGCTGTAACATTTTTGTGTGATTCATGCCAACACGTGGAGTTGTACCCTTTTTGTTTTACAAAGCAATATTAATATTACTTTTATCTCAAGTCAACCATAACGGGTCTGGTTATGGTGCATAAGGAAATCCTTATGCACCGTGCATAAGTCCCAGCACATAAACTATTTTGCAATGGAAATGGTTTCTGTGAGTTGGACTCTAAACCATTTTGCAGTGAAAATGGTTTCTGTGAGTTGTACTCCAAAACCATTTTGCTGTGAAAATGGTTTCTGTGTGTTGTACTCCAAAACCATTTTGCTGTGGGGATGTTTCCAGAAATGTTTGTTGTGGGAATGGTTTCCAGCAATTCATTTTTTGAGCTTTCACTACAAATCCATAACAAACAATCATCAGAATCACAACACACTACAAATTTCGAATTCTTCTCTTGTCTTCTATCAATTTTGAATTCTTCTCTTCTATCAATTTCGAATTCTTCTCTTCTGTGTCCTTTTTTTTTTAATCTTTGAAGCTAGATCTAGGCATATGTGTTTGGTTTTCGAAAATTTTAAAGGTGGATTTGAGTTTAGAAAGAAAATGGATGTCAGATTCTTGATTTTTTTTTAAAACGGAGGTGTTTGCTATCTCCGGCGCAGCGGTGCCGCCCTGTTGGGCCGGCAGCCACCGCGCCGGTGCCTGAAGAGGAGGTCGGAGAAGAAACTCTTTTGCAGAGCATCTCTCTCTAAGTTTCAGACTTAGAGAGAGAAAGAGTGTTGGTTTATGACTTTTTTTTGTTTGAAGTTGTTTTTATATTGTCTTTTCTCATGTGAATCCAATGGTTGTGATGTGTTTATGCACGGTGCATAAAGATTTCCTTATGCACCATAACTTTTCCCAACCATAACCCTTTGTAAAGCATCTTGCATTAGTTTCTCTTACTATTAAGTTCAATGTGTTTTCTTGATGACCTTAGATTATAAGAAGATACTATTCTTGACTCTATTATAAAATAAAGTTTATTTTTAGATTCATTGATATATTTAGTTTAGGAAAATGCTACGGTGTCCTTAGACCATTGTTTAAATATTTAAAAGTAGTAACTTTTATATTAAAAGTTGTTTAGTTATGACTTTTATGTATATTTGATTTGTACTTTCAAAATAAAGTTTCTTTTTGTGAGTTTCTTAAACAATGTCTTTATGACACTTGTTAACAAGACCCTTTAATTTATTTTAAAAACTAGATATATATTATTTATTGAATGAATTAAAAAATAAATTTTCTCAAATAATATAAACTAGAGAGAATATGTATATATCGTACATCGTCAATTATCCCTTTAAATAGACCATAAAGCTTTCAAATAAGAAAAAAAAACTTTAAAATAACTATGTATATACCATTCATTGTCAACTATTCCTTTAAGTGGTATTTTAACTTGAGTTGGAGATTGTCATAAGAATAATGTTTTCTTTTCGTTAGTCTTTTGATTTGATCATCCACAATTTTATTGTTGTTGCAAGAATAGCACTTTACTAAAGTTCGGTAATGATCTCATACCAATCTTTCAAAAACCATACATCTTTAGTCATTGTTATAAACAAAAATTTAGATGATGTATGTTGTTTATAATATAGACCATCTACATTATTTATTGAATTGACCTAAAATATGAAGTTTTGTTTATAATTGTGATCAGATGATGTATTTTTTAAGTAGTTTACTAGCGACAAACTCGTGCAAAGGCGTCGAGGTGAGAGCTATGCGTCAAAGTTGCAAACCCGTGCAAACCCTTTGAGATTTTCTTAAACAATACAAACACCCCTTCTAATTTTCTAAACACATCAATTTCCCCTCGTTTTATCGAATTTCATTTTAATAAATTTGTAAATATACAATTTAATTTCAGTCATTTTAGTTTGATATATTTTATATATCTATTTTTTGTTTTGGCAATAAAGTTGAATGGAGTTTTTTTCTTGCTGTAGAGACACAATAACAATAATTGTTTTTACCAGCAAATTACAAGAGGGTAAAAGAAAATATAAAAATGGGAAGAGTTTTGGTGGATCGACAATGTGGTTGACGAATGAAAAGAAAATAATCTTTGATATATTCGTTTTATTATATTAGAGATTAAAAATTAAATCACCTTGATAGAGGAACATGAGTGATCTCTTATGTTTGAAAAAATCACTAAAGTGGAAAATGACAAGAAAAAGCAGTCAAAAATTAAGGGAGTTCATACTCGTATGAAAAAGTTAATTGCTAAAAGAACAAATAGAATAGAGTTCAAACCGTGTTAAATTATAAGAGAAATGCTTGTCAATTTGATAACAAAATAAAGGAGATTAGTGTTTAGTTAAATTATAAGAGAAATGCTAATATTAAAAATATCGATGTATTTATTATTCAGGAAATTGGAATAATTTTCATAACAAAACAAATTCTATTTTATTTGAAAATGGGCCTACTAGAAAAATTAATCTTGTCTTTCAAAGATTACAAAAAAATAAATTACATCAATATAGTAATGTCAATTTTCTTGAATTGATTGAAAAAATTACATAATTAAATTTGATAATTCAATGTGAGATCACTAAAAAATAAAAAAATTAAAACCAATTTGAGAAGCATTAGCTTTTTTTGTTTTGTTGTTCATTTTATAAATAGCTACATTTGATATACAATGTTTTGGGTGCTAAAATTTCAGTCTACTTTGTATGTGCTATTGTTCTCTACTTCTAAGGTATTTTATTTTGTTTTGGTGTCTATATAATGTTTGATTTCTTTTCAGATTTTGTCTAAAAAAAACATTTATTTGGTAGCGAAAACCGAAATAAAAAAACGAAATGAAAAACTAATAAAAACACAACAATGAACTAAAAAAAAATATGATGTATTATGTAAGGGGTCATTTTCTCATATTATGCCCAAGACCCTTAAAATTCTAGGAACGACCCTGCTTTCTGAGACATTGTTTATCTTTCTCATCTTTTCATATGTTTATTTGAATCAGATTGTCAGATCAGTTTCGATGTAGTGCATATCCAATCAATGACTTTGGTATCGTCAAGGTTGTAGATCCGGAGACATGTGTATTCCGGATACTTGGATATAGTCATATTTGTAGGCTTAAGTATTTTGTTGTTTTATGCTTTGAATATGGATGTATGAGTTTGTTCGCAGGTTCAATTTTTTTGGTTTTAACGAATTTTTATTATATCGATGTACTGTATCAATTCGAATGAATGAATATCGTTTATTTTTAGTAATAAAAATAACAGTAATGATAAATATATTGTTATTAGTCTTTGTGTATGAATTGTACAATTATGTTATTTAATGACTCGTTGGTCATGCCTGTGTATTCCGGATATTTGAATATAGTCATATTTGTATGTTTAAGTACTTTGTTGTTTTATGTTAGTACGTAACATGAATGTTGTGAGTTTGTTCACAGGTTCATCCTTTTTGTTTTTTGCGAATTTATATTGTATCGATGTACTATATTAATTCGAATGAATAAATATCGTTTATTTTTAGTGAAATAAAATCTCATTAATGATAAATATGTCGTTATGAGTCTTTGTATATGAATTACACAATTATATTATTCAGTGACTCATTGATCATTTATCCTATATTTTATAGTCGTACTTCCAATCCAAAGGATATAATAATTAATAATTTACAACAATAAAAAATATTATTTTATAATATGATATTAAGATAAAAAAAACAAATGAAAATTATTTTAATATTTGAATTTACTCTTATATATTTATTATATGTGCTATTTGTATTGAATGTTGAGGGTAACTTTTTAAAGACAACAATATAACATAACAAATATAACAAAATTGTTATTTTTTTTAATAACACCAACAATATAACATTATTATAAAAAAAATTGTTTAAGCGTATAATTTGAATAACAAAAAGTCAGCCCAAAATCCCCTATTTTATATATATATATATATATATATATAACATAAATATAATTTAATCAAAATTTTATAAAAACCACCGTTCAAAATCTATCTGCATTAAATGCTGTAAAAAAAAAAAAGATGACAACGAACAGTCCATGTGTCTGAACGCTAGTATATATTAATGTTGTTATTAAAAAAGATAAAAAAAATATATATTATGTTTGTTAAATTATTGTTAAACAATAAAAAGATAAACATAATTTTCTTGTGATAGCAATAATTTGAAAGTCGTATTTATAATTTTAATCAAAATCAAAATTTTATATAAGATACAATTTTTCTTTAAAAAAAATACAATTTATACAAGAATTTTATTTTGTTATCGTCATTAAAAAAAGATAAGAATGTAAATTATATTTTTCTAAAGATAGTACCAATTTGTTACAATCAATATTGTTATAAATATAATGGAAATCTGAAATCCTAGTTAGTTTTGATAATAATTGTGTAAAACTCAGATCGAAGCGGTGAGAGTAACAGTATTCTTTTGATCGTAAAAAAGAAAAGTGTAAAATAAAACAGTAGGATTGAAAGTTGGAACTTGGTCCAAACAAGCAAGGACGGAGAGAGTTGTTGAATGATATGAATGGGAATGGGTCGGTGATGTAAGGCGTGTGGAGAAAACGCGAACCATTTACCAAACCAACGACATTGTCATGTTTCTTTCTTTCTGATACCTGTTCCACTTTTTGTCTGGTCAAATAACATACGCTGCACCCATTCATAAATTATTTATTTATTACTCCTACTAACTATTCCTTGCATTCTTTATTCATTCCCATTTGTTATTTGCACCCGATCACACTCATTCTCTTGCAATCTCAATGGCGGCCGCAGGTGGCGCATCCTCCTCCACCGCCACTCTTCGCTCCTCTGTCAAATTTTCCCCTGCTCAATTTCCTAAATCCACATTCCCTGCCCATCGACTCTCTTTTAACACCCCCAAAATTCCCAAATGCACCCTTCGTTCTGATAATCCCCTTCCTCAAAACGTCATCGTTTCCAAACCTTCTCCTCTTGAGCTCCTTAAAACCTCTTCAGCTGACAGTAAGAAATCATCATGTCTCACATCTTCCAATTCATTTCAATTGTTGTATTTATATTATGTTGAGCTGAATATTTTCTGTTTTTGTTTGTTTTAGGATATACAAAGGAAAAGAGCAGCATCATTGTGATTGGGTTGAATGTTCACACTGCTCCTGTTGAGATGCGTGAGAAACTTGCAATTCCAGAAGCACAGTGGCCTCAAGTTATTCAAGAGTTATGTGCTCTTAATCATATTGAGGAAGCAGCTGTTCTCAGCACATGTAATCGAATCGAAATATACCTTGTTGGTCTCTCTCAACACCGCGCTGTTAGAGAAGTCACTGATTGGATCTCCAAGGTATTGATCCGGCTTCATTCTCTTCTGTATGAATAAATCAATTTGATTCATAACGTATATGAAAATCCGTCAAATTAGTCCCTAAATTTGACGTATTCTGTATGGTTTATGGCCTACTTATTATATTTATACAGTTTAGGGACTAAATTGCAGAGATTAAATTGATGGTTTATTTGTTCTGTATTAATAATATTTATTGTTTTAATGTTGACTAGAGAATGAATTAATCCTTTTTGTATTCTTGCTTTGATCATTTTGCAGCGAAGTGGGGTTTCGGTACCTGAGATTTCTAAACATCAGATCTTGTTGTGTAATAAGGATGCCACACAACATCTGTTTGAAGTAGCTGCTGGTCTTGACTCCCTTGTTCTTGGAGAGGGGCAAATTCTTTCTCAGGTTAAACAAGTTGTTAAATCTGGACAAGGAGTGCCAGGTTTTGATAGGAAAATAAGTGGTTTGTTCAAGCAGGCTATCTCTGTTGGAAAACGGGTTCGAACAGAGACTAACATTTCGTCTGGGTCGGTTTCTGTTAGTTCAGCTGCTGTGGAGTTGGCGCTTATGAAGCGTTCGGAGTCTTCTTTTGGTGATGCTAGGGTGTTGGTAATTGGGGCGGGGAAGATGGGGAAGCTAGTGATTAAACATTTGGTTGCTAAAGGATGTCGAAAAATGGTGGTTGTTAATAGAACCGAAGAGAAAGTCAATGCGATTAGGAAAGAGTTGAAAGATGTTGACATAGTATATAGACCTCTTTCTGAGATGATGGATTGTGCTGCCGAGGCTGATGTGATCTTCACTGGTACTGCCTCTGAGTCCCTTTTGTTTTCAAAAGAGAATGTGGAGATTCTTCCTCCGGTTGGCCAAGGTGTGAGAAAACGGCTTTTCGTTGATATATCTATTCCAAGGAACGTGGATCCAGGTGTGTCGGAACTTGATAATGCACTAGTGTACAATGTGGATGATCTTCGAGAAGTTGTTGATGCTAACAAGGAGGATAGACAAAAGAAAGCTATGGAAGCGCGTGGAATTATTCAGGAGGAATTGAATACATTTGAGGCATGGAAAGACTCTCTTGAAACTGTTCCTACTATTAAGAAATTTAGAGCTTATGTTGAAAGGATTAGAGCTTCTGAGCTGGAAAAATGTTTGTCAAAGATGCGTGGTGACGTCTCGAAGGAACAGAAAGAAGCAATGTATGCCCTTAGTATGGGTATTGTGAATAAGCTACTTCATGGTCCTATGCAGCATCTGAGGTGTGATGGGAATGATAATAAAAGTTTTCATGAAGTCCTTGAAAACATGCGTGCTCTTAACAGAATGTATGATCTTGAGACAGAAATATCATTGATGGAAGAAAAGATCAGAGTCAAGATGGGAAAGGCTAATAAGTAAAGTAGTAAACCATTCTTCTTGAAATGTTCATTTCATGCCATTCCCATGGTGGCTGCAACTGCAAGCCTCGCCATCCTGTACATTACAATAGTATTTTTCAGGCCCATGGGAGACTCATTCTTTTTAATTATAATTTTTTAACATCATACGGAGGGGGTATCCCATACTGAATTCAACACGTTAAACTTATGAAGATGAGGTTAATGCGGGAGTGAAGTTGAAGAAGATTCATGCTCCTCATGACAAGAGATGATTTTGTATTTTTTTTATTTTTAATTGTAAACATTGCAATTTGCAAGTGCTGATTTTTAATATTAGTCTGAAATGTTGTTCTGAAGTATCTGTATCTGGTTTTAATATCCTTTTCTGTCAATCGTTTGGCATGATTTGCCTTGCAAAGTTGGATGGTTAGATAAACACAACTTGTCTGATTGTTTCGGGAGGCTTTTGCAATAAGTGCAAGAGTGGAAAAAGGTGGTCTTAAAATCATGAGTAAATTGCACTCACCTCTCCTGAGGTTTTATTAAAAGACACTCACACCCCCTCTAGTTTGGAAAAAACATTCACCTCCCTTGACTTAACACTGATAACATGACTGATATTTTCTCCATGTTGCTACTCTCAGACATCCAAGTTTAAACCATAATTTGTATTTTCTCCCAAAAGTTAGAATATGAAAAGATGCCATCAAAATTTATTTCACTCTGACCTATGATCACCTTTCCACCAAAACATACAAGAACAACTCAGAGATTGAATAGGTAACGCTCATGAAAAGGAAACAGGATTTTCACATGATTAAATCAAGTGAAATTTAACATGAGAAAAAGTATTTTCCTATTTAGCTTTTTTCTCACATCATTGTGTTTGAAATAGGCAATTTCCACCACAATAATGTGGATAAAAACGATAAGGTTAAACAAAAGAAGTTAATAAACCTAATTATCCAGGTATGAATAAAAGATTAACATATACACACAAGTTTTTCTCATTCTAAATAGTTAGACTTGCTAGCTTATGCATATCTGTCAAATTTAAGACAAGACGAACCAGAGAAGAAAATTAGTTAAGTGGGACCATATGGTGGAGTATTACTCTCAGCTGTAGCAATTGATGGAAACAAAAGCATGTTTTCAATTGCATTTGCGGTAGTTGAAATCGAGTGTAAGGACTTGTGGATGTTTTTATTTTCTTCTTACGTGATTCATTGAATTCTGTTTCTAATCTATCATCCATTAGCCAATTTTTTAAAAGATGAAGGGAAAGATTAAAAACTGTGAATGAAGATGAAGGGAAAGATTTAGGTGTGCATAGTGAAAACTAACAGAAGAGTAGTGACAGACGTTAGAGTGGAAGGGGGAAAGTGTCTCACTCATGAAACAATTAAGGGAGGTGAATGTTAGTTCCAAACTAGAGGGGATGTCAGTGTTTTTTAATAAAACCTCGGGGGAGGTAAATGCAATTTACTCTAAAATCATAAATACATACATGAGGCTTCGTTTCATTCTTCCATCATCTGTTTTTATTTCATGACAATTTATCATGCAAATTTTCGTTCTCAACTTAAATCCGGGTGACTTGAATGGAACATGTTTTCCAAACAATACTATTTAATTGAATAAATTGTCAAAACACTATTGCTTATTAAAATTTCCTTCACAAGTTTATTAGTATAATGCACTGTCTGAATATCAAAATTTTGAATAAAGTATTCCACAATACAATAATAATAATAATATACTCCAAAAAAATACAATAATAATAATAGTTTAATGAAAGAATTCAATGCTAACATTTGACAAACCCCTATAAGAAATGTACTTAAAAGTCAAAAGGACAAAAAAAAATGTACTTAAAAGTCAAAAGGAAGCCGGCTTTTGTAGGCTTCTGCTCGGGCAAATTAGTGGCTTGCTTCTACATCAAAAGTCAAAGAGCAAAAATTTTCTTCCATCCAGCATCAACCTTTGACATTTCTATGTACAGCTCATGATTCTCATATATTGGTCCCACCACTTGGCAGCATGCTCCTCAACATCTCCAGTTTAAAATTTCAGTGTATGGTAAGATATGCATCATTTAACTTGATTGTCTCTCCATTTTCTACAACTTACGAGTTCTTCCAAAACCATCAAGGATTAGTTGTGATAAAATATCAACCCATGTGTCAGGGACACCCGGCAGACACCAATGCATGCAATCCTGACCCCAAATTGCAACTGCGTCTTTCCTTCCTAGCCATATGGCTGGATGAGCATCAGCTCTAAACTCACTTAAATGCGTAAAGTCAACCACATGGATGTTTGAGCCCTGTAATACCTTTTCAATCACAAAATTCATCTGTCTTGCTTCCTTGTTAACTCCGTTGTTCCTAGGTTCAAACCACAAATCAAGCTGTTCAGGTGTTAGTATCCTGTTATTTAGGCTAATGCTTGAAAATGCTAAGGGCAAAGAACAAAATGGAACGAAGTGTACCAGAAAATGAGAAATATTCAAACCATTAAAAAACATCAAATGTAATCTAGAGTTTGATATTTATGCGAGATGTTATGCAGGTGCATGGCAATAAAATTAGGGAAAATAAGAGGTCAAGTGTTGCAACTCCATAGCAGAAGTTTGGGTGGGAGGAACGAACTGCGAGACATAACATTAGTAATTTTTAGAAATACACACCTCATTCTCCTCAAGTGGCTTGTTGAACAAGCAGCTACCGTTTTGATTCCAATCTCCACCATAAAAGTGCCTTGGGGATTGTAAACGCCAGAACTTAAGTGTGTTTCTAGGAAATTCTTTTTCTATATATGTGATCATGTTACCAAGAACAACTTTAAGTCCATCTAACATCTCGAGTGGAGGAACTATTGGTTGTCCTGCTTTATAGAAGACAAGAGGTTTCTCCTTTGGGAATTTGTCATGATTCCACCTATTAAAGACAAAATCAATAATGACTCAGTTTGGATTAACTTCTAGGTTATAGGAACTTTTTAACTAAAATAATTATTTAGTTTCGAATTCATGATAAATTTATTACAAGTCTATGGTTGCTTATGTAGAAGGTAAAAACTTATGAGATAAGCTATTAGTTAAAGCTATCATGGTTATTACAAGATTACTTCAGCATTTTCCTTCCATGATAACTTGTGGAAAAGTTTATCCAAACTAGATCTATATCCATAAACTCAATCATCCTAATGGTTGACAAAAATAACAGGGCAACCTAAAATTAACTCGAGATCTCAATTACATATCTTGCTATATAAGTAACATCTTTGAGTACTTTCTTTCCAGGGTTTTCATTATAATGACGTACTTAACTCATTCAACTATTTATTAATGCATTGTTTTGGCAGTCAAAACTAAAACTATTTTTCAAGTGGTACTGGATCATCCAGAAGTTTCAAGATTGAGGAAAAGTTAGAATGAATTACCAGTGACCAGTATTAAACAGCAGGACATCATAGAAACCTGCAATTTTAGCCCATTCATCTGCAGGAACATCCACGTCAACTCGATGAATACCTTCTGATCCATCTTGCAGCCCAGATTCAGATTGCTTTGGCTGCCACCTTTGTTTAATCAGTAATTAGCACATATGGTTGGAGTTTCAAAATTTAGAACGACGAAACAGTTAAACACGACAATTAACAAGCACCCCAAAAATAGGAGACACGAGAAAAGGAAACAGGGATGGTTGATTTTATTGATTGCCGTCGCCATTCGTACTTTTTATTGATTCAAATCATAGCAAACTTTTAGTGTCCAATATAATAATTATTATCTAATTCAAAAGTCTGTATCTCATGCCCTGTTGAAATTGCACTTATAAAACAATTGGCATTGAAACCAAAGGAAAAAGATGCCATCTAACATCAATAAACATATTATAATAACAAAAAAACTTAATAAAGCACTTAAGCATGAAGGGTCATAGCGAACTTGTTAGAACAATGCAAATTGCAGAGCCTGAAGCAGGCATATCATATGCATATGCATCTGCATACATGTCTTAAGGACTTGTTGGGATAAGCAACTTAATAAAGCACTTAAGCATAGACACTTATTATAATATAAAAGCTTGTTTGTAAGTTATAAGTTATTTAAGACAACATAAAATTAACTAAAATTCTTTTCATATAACATGAAAGGTCATGCTAACAAGTGCCCAGCATCTCCAATGGTGCTCTTACTAAGAGGTAGGTAGCTTAAGTGGCCGCGCCGCGTGCACATCACATATTCACTTCATTTTAAATTTTAATGTCAAATAAAGACTCATTCACTCCAACCTAGCAACTCTTAAAAAATCACTCCATCTGTAACATTGAATTCATGCATTAATTTGTATTTGAAATATGATAAAAGAAGTTGAATAAAGAATGCAATGGAACCACATTTATGCAAGAGAGAGACAATGCTTGTACAAGCCTTGCATCTCAATAGCAATATTTCTTATTTCTGTGAAGCACGGACACTCCTCGGATGAGGCATGTCCCGGTGTCGAACATGTTGTGTCCGACACAACACCGACACTTGTAATTAACTGAATTATGTGATTTTTTCAAATTATTAGCTGTGTCGGCGTGTCAGTGTAAGTGTCGTGTCCGTATCCGTGCTTCGTAGGTAGTTTTGCATTGGAAACAACGTTTTTAAACTTCTTCTAAACATTCAAACTCCCAACTTTCCAACACAGTATTTCTATATTTGTTTCCTTAACCAGTGCCCTAAGGGCACTAGCATTTTCCAAGACTAAAAGCTGTTTTCATAAGCTATCCTATAAAACTTACTAAAATAAGCCGAGAACACCTTAGGGTCATGTCTGTTATTGTAAGTTCTCCCAGACAGTCTCACAATTGTTTGTCACTAAATAAGGTCAAATAACTCAATCCAAACAGGCTTTGAATCACAAATCATTCACTTACATTTAAGTCACCTATCTAATGCAATCTATTTACAAAATTCTGAACTTAAAATAGAAAAACAAAAAGTTGATAATTGAGAATGTTACTTGTATTTGGAGAGCAAAACCGCACGATGATAAGCAACAGTAACATTAAATTTAGGAAAATAAGCACCCCTCCAAGCACCCTTCTTTTTCCATTTCCGTGCACCCACATCAGCAACCCTAAGAATACACAAAAAAGAAACCAAAAAATTCTCATTGAGCGAATCTCCAACAAACCCAACATTCTTATTTCTCATCAAACCCAAAAACCGAAACGGGTCGATCCGATTCAAATCGCAGCCACGTGGAACCCATTTCCATGAATTGATCAAGCTCAGATTTAGCCGTTGGTTTCTGATGCAGTTCCATGCGTTTCGATGGAAGGGACACGTGTCGTCGTAGAGTGGGGTGTGGTTGGGATCGAAGACCCAGGTACCTTTGAAGAGGTTGCAGGTGGAGATTGTGAGTGATTGTGAGGTTGAAGAAGAAGAAGGTGTATTGAGAGAGATGAATGAAGAGTAATAATAGAGCGATGCAAGTGCTAGTATGATGAGGAAACGGAATAGATGTGAAGGTAGCTTCGGGGACATTCTGGTAATACTGAGTTTGAATCCATGGCCACTCTCAGATCAGTTAAACTTAAAGCTATAGGGGTGAAAATATTTCTTCTCCTTTTTCCTTTTTTTTTTCCTCGAAATTGCATTTGTAGTCTTTTTCAAGTTATCTATTTTTTATTAAAAAGGTTGTTAAGTTTTTTTTTTTTAAAGCTAGACTTATTGATCATTTAGACCTTAACTTAATTCTTTATTTTAAAATGATCCAATAACTATTAAGTAATCACAATTGTTGGATGAATGCAATATTTGACTTTAATTATATTTCTCTTATTTTTATTACAATAGTTATTTTAAACATCATACAAAAAAGGTGATTTGTGATTATTTTTGTTTTGAACTGGTATGAAGCCTGATAAGAGTATTTCAATAGAGAAAATCACGTGTCACTCATAGCTAAACACTATGGAGGTGCGCGAGCACTCTCCAAAACAATATCCACTGTTGCAGCCGTGTGACGTCGTGTGTGTCACAGTACGTTTCATTCACTATTCTTTTACACAATATTCACCTCTTTTATATTTTGTCTTGAGCGTCGAAGTGCTGACTGTAGACACCATTCTCCAACATAGTAGCTATTTTTATTGGAGAACCATCACTGTATTTCTCTGTTCTGCACTAGACATAACGATTTTTAAGAGTGATTTATGATTGAATGAAAGTGCGAAAGAACTTTTTATATGGTGTATAAAAAAATTACGTTTTTTTTGTCCCCATGACAAAAATTACACTTTTTAGTTCTCTGTTTTTTATTCCAATCCCTTTTAGTTTATGTTGTTAAGTTAGCACGTATTTTTGAATGATTTTTTGCGTTTACGTTTTTTTATGAGTGGGAAAAGAAAAGGACAACAACACGAGACAAACTAAAGTCTTATTAAAGATACTCCCATGATATCACGTAAGCATATACTAGCCAACAAAAGGTGACAAACATAAAAAAACTCTAATGTCGTTATCGAGTGCAACTTCAAAATTGATCGATCAATCGATACAAGTGTTTCCTTCTCGTAAAGTGTGGGCAAGAACAATGCTTCAGTCCCTAAACATTAGAGATCTAATGTATTCAAAAATCGCAACATGTGGGTGAGTGTGTGGAACTCTCTCTATGATTAATTTTAGAGAGGATAGTGAATCAGATTAACAAATTATTTCTATGTAGTCATGAGATATAGCGTGAAGTTCAACATTAACATTAGATATAAAACCACTACTTCTGAAAAAACAAAAAATCCAACCGCTGACGAATTCCTAAGAAGACCTCGATAACCAAAAATACCTGGGTTACGAAAAGAGCTTTCATCCACATTAAAGTTTGATCACAACATCAAATGAATATTTTCAAGAAACTAGTCAGAGAACCTCGTAGAGACTATAGTCACCAACCAACGAATTAATTTGATTAAGAATTCTCAAGGCAGGACATATGATATATGAAAAAATATTCATCATTACGAGTATTCAATATATACCAACATGCAATGATAAATAGATTACCTTAACACTAAATCGAATTATTCATGGTCCAAAGAATAAGATCCCCCTCTTGGAGGAAAGAGGGAAACAAAAAACCAAGATAAGACCAAACTTGATAGACTTGCGAGCAGTACCTCGGAGTATGAATAACAGTCTCAAGAGTGGCACCACATCTATAACAAAAGGTGTCAAGAGAGATGTCGTGAGTGAATTTGGTGTAATTCGTATACTTACAAATTCAAGGCTGATGGTTGTTGTAAGTAAAAATTGTCCGAAATCCAAGAGTATGCTGATTTGGTAGCATAGGTGCCTAAAATAGAAGGTTTCTAAATAAGAATGTCTTCAGATGTTAGCGGAGATTAGCGAAGATTAAGTTGAAGTTTTATTTTTCATGAACAAAAACATCATTAGTGTGAAGATGGGAATCTTATTGCTCCGCTAAAGATATCCTACCACGTAAACGCCGTTAGAAAGTTAATTGTCAAACCGAATTGATATGTCGCCTCACCCTGCCCATGTTTAAAACCGTATAAAAAGTTATTGCACAAAATTTTAAATTTTTTTTAAAAAAAAACCTAAAAGATTTTGTATAATAATTTGATAAGGACTTTTTTTTTTTTAGAGAAATAACTTGATAAGGACTTAAATGTGCCATTTTTGTATGGATAAAAAAATAAAATGGAGCCTATAAAATAAAAAGGGATGAAAAATATATATATTTTTTTTACTAAATGAGATGAAAAATATATTTAATTCTCTAATTGTATGCTGTGTATAATTAGGAATGCTAACAACACCATTTTTTGGACACTCTCTAACACTTTTTTATCGGTTAAAATCAACGTATGTTTTACCACTTCATGCGAGTTTCATTTTTAAAATGTATGATCTACATTGATTTAACTCAACGAGAGATTAAAGGTTAGAGAGAGTGTCTAAGTGATTTCCAACTACAATACTAATTAGATTCCTGTACCAAAAAAATACTAATTAAATTCTTAAAATTATTGCAAGGTAAAGAAAATATCTGGAATAGGATTTGTGGTGCTCCAATAATTTTAGTTGGCTAAGAATGCATACATATGAAATGTAACGTAACGTAACGTGAGTTTGATGGAAATGGATATAAATCCGAGTAACAAACAAACAAGTTGACAACCTGCACCGTACTCGCTCTCAGAAGTATCAAAAACGAACAAACAAGCAAGAACAGACAACAAAAATAAAAATTAATAAAATAAAATAAAATACAGCGCACTCCCTCGTCACTCATACACCACATAGATTCTTCCTGTTCCCGCTTTCTCTCTCGATCTGCTACAGCTGCGGTACGTTACGTTGCGTGCACTTTCTCTCTTCGATTCTGTTATACGTTTCTTCGTTCTTGATTGATTTAGCCGTTGACTCTGTTTATCAGATTCAGAAGAATATGGATTGCGGTGCTGGCACGTGTTTGTTTCCGTTACATCGTTGCAAAACGATTCACCTTGTGAGACACGCTCAAGGGATCCACAATGTGGAAGGAGACAAAAACTACAAAGCGTATTTGAATCCTGATTATTTCGATGCTCATCTCACTCCTCTTGGATGGGAACAGGTTGATAATTTGCGTAAACACGTTCATTCATCTGGATTAATTAACAAGATCGATCTCGTCATCGCTTCTCCTTTGATGAGGTATTAATTCGATTATTCTGGTTCATTTTCATTTGTTCATATACTCTCTTGATTAGTTTATTAATTTCTCATGTGTTTATGTATTGTTCTCCCTGTGTTGTCAAATTTGAATTTGAAAGTTGACTTTGGTGCATGGATTCCAATTTTTTCATATTTCATGACGTAAGTAATCTTTTCAAACATATTCCAAACTTATTGGAATGGAATTTAGATGTGGTATAAATATATTCTTAGCATATTGAACGGCGAGATTAGCCCCCTAGATTTGTCGGTCCTTAGACTGGATACCAAGTTTAAAAAAAAGTTATATGAAATATGTGTGGTGTGGTTATTGAAAGTTATTCCTTCCATCAGTAGATGTGGAATCGCATATATGTAATGTTAAATTGTCAACTAGATTGCTTGCTTGGAATTCTCGTTTGAAATCATTGCTCTGTACACCGTAAGCATTGAAATTTTAGCAGTCATTTTCTGGAACAAATGTGTACGTGTGTAAATCCAGTCCCTGTTACTAAATTGACAATATTGTTTAGCTATTTCATGTAGGCAATCTAGTTGACTAATCATGCTAACATGTACTTTTTTTTTATGAGACGGCCAGTGTTAATTTGTTAGTATCTGCACCATTCAAAAAAAAAATTGTTAGTATTTGTTGGAGGTGTGAATTGAACCTAAGACCACCCTTATCACCCCCAACCTTATATCCCCTAATGCTAACATGAACTTAACATCTCATTTCTGCCTTTTCTTTACGTCATACGTGTCATTAACACTGACTTAACTGAGTGATTTGCTTGTTATTAAGTCATCACAAGCTGTGACTTTTGAGTATCAATCTGTGTAGATGTCACTTTTAGAGGCCCAAAGTAACAATGTTGATTACAAGCACCGTGAGTCGTTCCAGAGTAATCTGCTTGTTATTATGTCGTCACAAGCTGTGACTTTTGAGTACCAATTTGTGTAGACATCACTTTTAGAGACCCAAAGTAACAATACTGATTACTAATACCGTGAGTCGTTTGGTACCAATCTGGTATTATACACATTCTCAACGAGTCTTTGTTCATTTTCTTAGTTGCTTGGAGTCAAGTTTCTCTTGATTTTGTTTCAATTTAGCATTTCAAATTAACCATGTTGAGTGGAAAAGAAAAGGCAATAAGCTAGCATAACTGATGCGCTGTGTCGGATATTACAATAGCGTATTCAGCCCTTTTTGTTGCCGAAAGTAATGATTAAGCATCAATGCTTGCAATTACCGTTTTTCTTTCCAGATGGTTCTTGCATTCGTATGCTCCTACACTTCCATTCATTTCCTATTAACATCTTTCATTTTCCACCAATTTAATATGAAAAATATTAAGCACCTTTATTTATCTTGTTTTTTCATTGTAGTCTTTAACAAGAGAAAGGCGTGCTTTCCCATTAATCAACATTGTTGTAGGTGTCACTTTTAGATCCTATTACTGTTGTGTTTTTTATTTCTATGTTTATGTTACATCTTTGCGTGGTTCAATTTTAACTTCTCCTATGTTTTATGTATTTCTCGTCTGATTTCATATTGTGTATTCAAGATAATTTCTCCTATGTTTATGTATCACTCGTCTTGTGTGGTTCAAGTGTAACTTGAAAGTTGACTTTGGTGGACGCATTCGCAATTTTATTCATTTTTTATAAACACAAGTAATCTTTGGGAACATATTCCAAAATTGTTGGATTTGAGGTGTGAGATAAATGTATTATGTATGCCAAGCATATTTTTCTTTTAACATGTTTGGATTATATGAAAATATGGTTCTTGCATCGAAAGTTATTCATTTCATTAGTTGACGGTAATTAGACATGAAAAAATACCAATGTGTTATATCAATTAATGTTGTCAATCATGGATTGCAGCAGTTTGTTCAAATTCTGATATGCAACAGTGTATAGCCAGCGTGTCACAACATTTTGTACTAAATCATGTAGCGCAGAACAATAGCAATTTGTTCAAATTCCACTACATTTTAGTGCTACTATAATGGCTATTTAACAGCACTGCCTACACATATGTAATGACAATGTTAAATTTGTCAACTAGATTGCTTGCTTGGACTTGGAATCCTTCCTTGACATCATTGCTTTCTACACTGTAAACATTGAGATATTCTCTGTCATTTACCTAAACAAATGTCTGCTGATTTGTGTAAATCCACAATCTCTATTATCAATTTGACAATATTATTTGGTGATTTCGTGTAGGTAATCTAGTTGACTGTTACTAATAATGATAACATGTACTTTGATCAGCCTTTTCTTTACATAATATGTCTCACTAACACCAACTGGAAAGAGCGATTGCTTGTTATTTAGTTATCATCAGCTTTTTCTTTTGAGTACCAGATTTGTGTAGATGTCACTTTTAGATACCCAATGTAACAATGTTGATTACTAACCCCGTGCGCCGTTCGGTGCCAATCTGATATTACACACAGTCTCAAAAGAGTCCGTGTTTGTTTTCTTAGTTGCTTCGAGTCGAATTTCTCTTGATTTTGTTTCAATTTAGCATTTCAAGTTAACCAGGTTGAATGAAAAAGAAAGAAAAGGCAATAAGCTAGCGTCACTAATGTGCTGTGTTGGATTAATACAATAGCGTATTCAGCCCTTTTTGTTGCCGAAAGTAATGATTAAGCATCAATGCTTGCAATTACCGTTCTTCTATCCATAAGGTTCTTGCATTCGTATGCTCCTACACTTCTATTATTTTCCTATTACCATCTTTCATTTCCCACCATTTTAATATGGAAAATATTAAGCATTTTTATTTATCTTGTTTTTTCAATATAGTTTTAACAAGAGAAAGGCGTTTGTCAGTAATCAACGTTGTTGTAGGTGTCATTTTTAGATCCTATCCCTGTTGTGTTTTTTATTTCCTCAGGATTAAATTTGGGATCCTAAAGGTACTCAAGATTTATTGTGTTTTCGGAAATAACTTTGTAACTGTGTTGAGGCAAAAGACAGTCTTTAATTGTTTCATATATATTATGGCTTCAGGACTTTGCAAACAGCTGTTGGGGTATTTGGTGGGGAGGGATACACTGATGATAAAACGGATGTGCTGCCTCTTATGGTGGCAAATGCAGGAAATAGCTTCCGTGGTGCAATTTCAAGTCATAATTGCCCACCAATTGTTGCTGGCGAACTTTGCCGTGAACATTTGGTATGCAAATCTACATTCTGAACATATTTTTACCTGTTTTGGAAGAGTAGTTATGTTGCTACGTGTGCTAGAGTTAATTAACAAGTTCAATCCTCAACTCAGGATGACAGGTTGTGTGTCTTGATCATACCAATCTTTTAACTGTTAAGATAGATTCTTCTACCTGTACACCAGTTGCAATCTTACTTTTCAGGAGGAGAAGGGGAAAATTAAGAATTTTATCACTTCACAGTTAATAGACTTTATCCTGCTACTCACAATTAATTGACCGGGATAAACCCAAAAGAATTTGATAGCAAAATTTGAAAAGAAAACGGAGAAAAGCATTGAATACTTAATCATGTGTATCAAGTACCTGTACCCGATACTTTCCCAGTGTGAGTACGGAAACCATTTAAAACTTAAAAGTACCGTGCTTCATCGTGGATCAACTATGAATAATCAGTAGGATGGTGTGAAGAGTGATTATTAAACAGCATCGAACACATTTTAGAGGTGACTGAATATGATTGAAGCATAAAAATATTGAATGAGAAAATGACAATAAATTTAAAGCTCAGGTGTATATAAATTAGTAATAAAGGAGAAAGGATGCAATCAATTCTTATATTTGCTGCTTCTCTATTTTCTTTTTTCCAACTACAAAATTAACAGAAGTTTATCTTTTATGAGCAAATAGGGTTCCTTGATCTTGATATTAACATTGACTTATGGATATGGACCTTACAAATTTCTCCACATTTTTCCTCATGTAGGGAGTTCATCCCTGTGACAAAAGAAGAAGTGTTAGCGAGTATCAGTTCCTTTTTCCTGCTGTTGATTTTTCACTGGCAAGTGCTTATACTTCAACTGAATGCTTGTGGTTTATGATTTTATAGAAGATAGCTTATAGCTTATAACTTATTCATTTCTTTAGCTGTATATAGAAGATAGCTTATAGCTAACTTATTCATTTCTTTAGCTGTATAAATGTTAGCCAACATTTAACTGTTGCCTTTGAGTTTATATTAGTCTTTTCAAGTGTTCGTTTCAGATAGACAGTGATGAGGATGTTTGGTGGAAGGATAATGTAAGAGAGACAAAGGAGGAACTGGCAGCTAGGGGGGTGGAGTTCTTGAACTGGTATGTTCACTTACAACCAGAAACCTCCAAGACTTTGTTAATACTCGGGATCAGGAATGGGACCCAAAAAAAAACATGTTAACGGTGGCGAGAACTTCACACATGATAAAAAAAAATCAAGACCAACATATATCATTAATAATTTGATAAAAATTTGAAATTTTCATTTTCAAACCTAAGGAACATGAACACATGCTATAGATAACAGAAATAACAATGAAAAAGCTGGATGCTTCATTTTTATTAGCTGGTGTGGATAAGTGCTTTAGAGTAATTGTAATTGGCTATTTATTGAAATAGAAGCAAAAATAGTGTCCACCGTAATTTATTTATTAGCATGAAAGTTGACACATGTATAATAAAGGCTTAAATATGCATTTCATCCCTGTAATTAGGGGTCGTTTGAAATTTCATCCCTGAGCTTACTAATCCTCCCATTTTGCCCTTGCAAATATTAATCATTTGACTTTTGGTCCTAATTAAGTTTTTTTGCTGAGGTGGACTGTCATTAGCGACGTGGTGCCCATGTGGCAAGTGATGATTGGGCGAGGTGGTTGGCTTAAATAAATCTTTCGTCCCTGCAAATATATGTCATTTGAATTTTCGTCCCTGAAATTACTAATCAGATGTAATTAGGACCATTTTTCAAATGATTAATAATTGCAGGGGCAAAATGGAAGGATTAGTAAGCTCAGGGATGAAATTTCAAACGACCCCTAATTACAGGGATGAAATGCATATTTAAGCCTATAATAAAATATACTCTTAAGTGATTGCAATGCTAGTTGGTCCGTTTCACATTCACAAGTCTGTCAGTTATTTTAGTTAGCCGGGGAGAGAGAGAGCGCGCGCGTGTGTGTCAAGTGTATACTATCACTTTTTGGTTGTTTGTGGGTAGCGAGCGCTCCTATTTTACATTACCTTATTTGATCCCTGTTAATACTGCATGTGAGAAACACTAAAATTGAATTTAATATATTAACAAGTTAATACAGATATAATGTCAGCCTGATTGTATAAGATTTCGTCCAACACAAAATTGATATTTCACACATTCAGAACGGTTTTTCCAGAAGCCCCCCTTTACTTCCTTTTGTCCATGGTTGCCACAATCCAACCAAAATGAACAGCCAATATGTATGACTCTTTCCAACAGGAAGGGTGATGAGATCAACTTGACTGAAATTTATTTCAAGTTTCAGCATTTTACCCAAGCTTACTAGATACAGCAAGCTGTGTGGTATGCAATTGAGCCTTCACTGTACTCTATTGTGACCAATAATGTTGGAAGATAATTTAATTTGTTTATTTATTCATCTGATATTTCAGCAAACCATCGTTTATTCATTGGGGTCACTACTTTTCTGTCTCATGCTCTGATAAAGAACTAGATATCTAGTTGTAACTTGTATTGCTCTTTTGTGATTATTAGAACTGATATAGTGGTACTAATTCAGATGTCCAGTTATTTTCATTAGTTGAAGATTCATGTAGTTATATGGTCAGAAAAATGATTCTATTGCTTTTTCGACTTCTCATTACTTTTGTTTTTCACTTTATCTCAGGTTGTGGACACGAAATGAGAAAGAGATAGCGATTGTGACACACAGTGGATTCTTGTTTCACACTCTAACTGCATTTGGAAATGATTGCCACCCTTTGGTGAAGAAAGAAATATCCAAGCAGTAAGCTCTCAATACCCCGTGCCTCCGACCTAGTAATTTCTGATTCACTTCTCTTGTTATGTGAGGCATGAGTTGTTGTTTCTTATGAAGCAGCGCTCAGTTTTATTCAGTGCTTTACATTCTTTAATTAGGGATCAAGTTCCTGCAACTGTTAGGGTTAAACATGATCACTAATCTGACTTAGAGGGAGCTATTTGTCAGTTTATATATTGAAGTAAATGATTGACTTATTTGGCATACCTTTGCAGCTTTGCCAATTGTGAGCTTCGCTCCATGGTCCTTGTGGATAGAAAGTGAGTATGCAAATACAACCTATATGACCCTTTCAAATATAAACTCTAATTTTGATCAGAATTTGTTTAATTTATCCTTTTCGTCCACAGTATGATAGGATCGGAAGCATCAACAACTAACTATCCGGGCAAGATACCTTCAGGGATGGACAAGCCTAGTGATGCTGTGGATGAGAATGTCGAGAAACAGGGGGTTTAGTTTTGCTACATGCACGTGTTTAGTGCTATTTAAACATTGAACTGCTGGACATATTATTCATTACTATTTGAAGATGACTCATACGAAATCTAACGTGATTGTTTCAGATTTTACTCAGTGCTAAAGCCTTGCATCTAACATTTAGTATCTGCTAGAAATATTTATCAGTAAATAGTAGTTGAACCAATTAAAATATAACCATGTCGGCAATCAGATGACCCAGTGGGGTAACGCAGTCAAAAATACTTTTTGTTTGCTGATGGAAAGTTTGAGAAGAGAATCTGTCGTCTCACATGTAACAAACAGATTGTCTAACGATGTTTAATTTTAGAATGAAGACTAATTTTAGTTCTTAAAAAAATTCAGACCCATTTTCACCCTCCACAAAAACAAAAAATACAACTTTTAGTCTCTTAAAAAATAAACCTGAACAGCTTAGCTCCTACCTAAACATCTATCTAAAAATTAAGTGTTTCCATGCTGATGTTAACGTTTTAATATAGTATGTAGCTCCACTATATTACTTTTCTACTATTTTGTCCATCATATCTTACTTTATTATGAATCTTCGTAAAATTTGTAGTAACTTGCCAAATAAGCATATTTATATGCTACTTGGTAATTGGATGCCAACCTTAAAGGGTACAATTTCAATTATGAGGATTGGAATCAAGTGAGTGCGGCATACACAAGACATTTTTAATCACAAAATTTTAATCCAATACATCACCAGAATCATTTTCCTTGTCCATCAAAGATTTAGAGCCAAATAAATACAAACATATGTTTTGGCTTGGGCACTTCCACGAAATCGCAGTCGATAATAGCTTGATAGCAACTTATATTTTGTGTTTCAGAAAAATGAAAATCATTGAACATGTAGTACCAAAAATGACCAGTAGATATTTCACATGCAAGTGCAAACAAACAAAGGTGAAGATGCCCTGCCTCGTAATTCAACCATCCTGAGAATAGAGTCTGATACAATACATACAAGTCAACAACACAATGAATCAAACTCTCTACTCTTATCCCTTCCCACCCACACTCTTTAATCAATCCCATGTGGGCCCCCTTGACCCTACCACGAAAATGTCCAGCTGCTCCTTTCCCACCAGGATACATACAAAATGTTATGTTATCCTCGCCATAACCAACGCGCTTTCAACCATATTAAAACCTCAATAAAAAAATATTAAAAATTAATCATGCAGAAAAACGTCTCTTTTTTCTTTCTCCTTCTTTTTCGCGGGGTCTCCAATAAAGAAGCATAAAGCGAAAACTTATTACAATTAGATTTAGTCTTCTTCACTCTTTAATGGAGACCTATCAATATCCACCGTCATATCCAGATTCCGGTAACTCATCACCACTTTCACGAGAAATCGATTTCGAAAATCCATCTTCATGGGAGGACCAACAAAACTACAAAGCAAAATTCATGTGCAGCTACGGCGGAAAAATCCAACCACGCAGCCACGACAATCAGCTTTCCTACATCGGCGGGGACACCAAAATACTCGCCGTCGACCGCAACATCAAGTTTCAAGCCTTTCTCTCGAAGCTTTCCACTCTCTGCGACGCCCTTCAGCAAGAGATAAGCTTCAAGTATCAGCTTCCGGGAGAAGAACTTGATGCTCTTATCTCCGTTACTACTGAAGATGATCTTGAACATATGATGCATGAGTATGATCGTCTTTATCGTCCTTCTTCCAAACCTGTGAGAATGAGACTTTTCATATTCATCACTCCTAATTCGGGTTCTCAATCTGATCCGCTTAAACCTAATTCCAACGCTGATTTTCTCTTTGGTCTTGAGAATAAAACCCTAGCTCAACCGGTTCAACCTCCTTCTTATGCTGCTGTGGCTGTGCCGGATCTTGTTGCTCCACAACCGGAGTATCCGCCACGTGGATCCACCGATGAGAGTGTAGAGATTCAGAGACAGTTACAGCGTTTGCAGGTTTCTGAGAGTGAGCAGTCTCTGTATCGTACAAGTGGAGATGGAACTACCGGAGGTTACGCTGTCGCTCCCAGCGGTGAATATTACATGCAGAAGATGCCGGAGAATATTCCCCGGTCTGATTCACCAGTCACAGTTCATCATCCTGCTAGTTACTGGCCGGATAAACAGTTTTCCGGCGAAGGTTTTCCGGTGACAGGGGTGAACACTTCCGGTGGAGGGGATCAGCATGTTTACATGATGCAGCCGCCGCCGGGGACATTCTATCAGACAGCACAGATGATGCGTCCACCGACAGCGCAGGGGTACTACGCAGTGCAAAGAATGGCTTCTGATGGATACCGGGAACAACCAGTGTACGGCGGCGTTCCACCTCAGAATGTGACGTTTTCGTCGTCGTCAGCGGCTCAGCCTGTCAAACCTTCGGCTTATCAGGAAGGATACGGCTTAGTTAGGCCAGCTGGTATAGCGGAAAATGCGGGAGGTGCTGGGTATGCTCAAGTTGCGTATGATAGTGCAAGTGGGAGACATGTTTACTATACTACGCCGGGAGGCATGGTCCACGCACCACAGTATCAACAAGGGGTTTCTCCGGTATTCAGCAATGATATGAGACCGGTTGCGGTTCCTGTGGGCCAGGATCCTAAAGTGGTAAACAAAGGTTCACATTTACAAGGATCTGTGTGATTAATTATTGTTGTGATTATTGTTAATTTTGAACTAATATATGCTCAATAAATGTTGTTTTTCTTATGTTGGATTTTATAAATATAATGTCAATATTATTACCATCCAAAAATATTAGTCTCTCTTCATTGGAAATAAATTAGTCTCTCAATTGAAATAGGATTTGTAGGATATGCAAGTCTAGTGATATCAAATAGATATTCTCACATTACTCTACTTTTATTAGGATATTTTGAAATTGAAGGGTAGAACAATATGAGAAAATGATAGTCCCTCATGAGATAAAAGTGTTTTATACCATTTAGAGTTTATAATGAGTTTTTTTACATTGAGGTAAGCCACAACATCATCATACAAGTGATCTTAATCAAAAACATCGTTACATTGATATATGATTTGTTGCTTTAGATGCCTATTTCTATTCAACGTGAGACTTCTTTCTCACACTTAACACCTCAACACCACTTTGATTAAAGACGAGTTCCTTCAAAATGTCGTAGTCCTTTAAAATATTTTCTCACTTCATTCTTCTTTGATGATAAAACTTGTTTTTTAATGATCAAAGTGAATTAATGGAAGCACAATGTGTGTGGGGAAAAAGATGACCAGACTCTCTCTCAGATTTCTTCTCAGAACTCTTTCTAGATAAGAACTCGCCACCTTACCCTTTCCTTCCCCCACTTCATCCAAACCCTTTTTTCATCATGTAGTTGATCCCTTTGGTGGTGCGATGAGTGGCTTAGGCCCTCCGTACCACCCCTTTCTCGGGTATCCGATAGTTTATTTTATGTGGCGGTTTTTGTTTCTGTTTAGTTTTTGTTTTTGTTACAAGAAGATGCTGAGGTGTGGTGGGTTTGTTCTGACTTGGTTTGTTCGTAAATCTTGATACTGGTTTATCCTAGTATTGAGATTGGGTTCTCTAGTCTGTTGATGCTCGAAAGGGCTAGGTGCGTAGAGGTTTCGTGTTGACGGTAGTTTTCGTTTATCGTACCTGAAGACTTTATTTGTCGCGGTTGCTTTATGTGCCGTTCGTGGACTGTGTTGTATTTTCGTCGTCTATTCACCCCTCGATCAGGACTACGGCTAAAAGTTTCAAGATCGATGCGACTTTGTGCTTCGGCTCGTATTTGGTTGGATTGGCCTGAAAGAGCGTTTTACTTGCTTCATCTAGAAGGGAGTTGTGGAACTTGGATTGTTTCTTTGTTGGCAGACGATTCATACGTCTACTCAATAATTTGAATGCTCACTGCACACTTTTTTGCAATTCGGTTTTATGCCCACACGTGAGTTCGTTGGATTGTCCGTAGTAGTGATTGTTTAGAGTTATTTCTTTTCATACCACTTATGCATTAAATCGTTGTATCACCCGTTTAGGGTTGTTTTTATGGTTTTTTGGTTCAGGTACATACCCAGTCTTATACTTCCTGGTCTTTTTTAATTTAATTTCTTTTTGGCAAAAAAAAATAATACAATGTGTACCCCATTCTCGCACTCAACAAAAAAAAAAGGTGTACTCCAACTCAATAAGTAAGTCGAATTAAAAATGATGATAAACACCACGCCGGGTTGATAAACAGATCAGAAAATTGTAAGCTAGTGTCTTTGTCCTCTCTCCGCATAAATGAGCTCCAAAAGTTAAATTTTATGTGTGCAATTAACACCATCGCATTCAACTATTCCTGCTTAGAAAATTATTTTATTCCTTATGAGCCAAGTATACCAAATACCATCACAACAACTGATATATTTAGTCTTCTTCAACCCCACTTACCCCAAATATATTGAACTTAAGGACTATTTTAATAACTATTGTTGGAGATGCTATTATAAACCTCATCAACCCCACTTACCCCAAATATATTGAACTTAAGGGCTATTTTAAGAACTATTGTTAGAGATGCTATTATCAACCTCATCTTTGTACCAATGCATGCTACTTCCGCCTGGACCTTGTTTTAGTCTCATTCTATGTGACAAATGTGGCAATGGAGAATTGTAGATGCTACTGCTGGTGTACAATTAACTCCAATTCTTTATCAAATCATATGAGTGACCCCTCTCCATTTGTATTCAACTGGGTCTCTAGGCTGTGCAACCCACGTGGACTAGGTAACATATTGTGGTCTCTACCTAAGCACTTCTCACACATAACACAAATGATGCTAAACTTTAAAATGTTAGAGAAAGGTTGAGCAAGGTGGCTTAGTAGTGATTGCCTCCGCCCAATTTTCTGCTTGTCTTGAGTTTGAAGTCCGGTTTTGCATTAAAATGGATGGTTAAGCAGTCTCAATTGCACTTGAAAAAGATTTGGTTATTCTAAATTCAAATATGCTTGATTCTGCTCACCCTTAACGCACTGTTATTATGTAAATGAGCATCAAATGTAGATGACAAGGTGCCTATACAAAGGTAGAACACTAAATGTACAAGTGAAAAGGGTCTAATATTAATAGATTGGGCAAAGGCTTTCGAATTTACAAATATATAAAGGCATGATGATCGGCATTGTTAATTTATTATGTAGTCAATGGAGAAAGTACATAGTAAATGAACTACAGGATCATATGAAGAAAAAAAACTACAGGAATTGTCCAGTTATCATTACTCTATTCCAAAAGTAAACTTTGGATAGAATATTTTGAAATAATAATAAGTGTGTAAGAGAAAAAGAGGGTGCAAAAATCAATACGTTTGTATCAATACCAAGAAGCCCGTCATCTCTACCTCATCGGGCCTTAAGTTATATGGATCTACTACGCTTGTTCACCTATGATGGTTTCTCTTTTGACCCCTCTATTTGCTCTTTATCCTAAAAAATAATCTTTGAGAGATATCTCCCAGACGGCTTTCTTAATTTTGGGGGATCAATTGAGCAAACCATCTTGACATATTTGCCTTGTTTGTAAAGAAGCTTTCCAAAGAGCAATCATCTTGGCCTATTTGCCTTTTTAGCGTTCATACGGACCTACTACTTACAATGGGTGCTCCTTTGACCCCCTATTTACTCTTTATTTTGATAAACAATCATCGAAATTATCTCCCAAATCCTTTAAAAACACAAAAATGTTGTTCGAAAGTTATCTTCTGAATGATTTATGCATTTATGAGGGAAACCACTACTATTTACTATGCTTTGACCTATTTGCCTTGTTTGTTTAGAAGCTTCCAAAGAAAAGGAATTAAAGTTCCACCCGAGTATTCTTTTCATCCCATCGTATCAAACCATGTGCCAAGAGTCCCTCTCTAAAGTCTAAACTTTTTCAATCATTATTATTATTCTTCTTGTTCTATAGGGAGCCAGGGTGGTGGATTAGTATTGTCCTCAATTATTTAAATAAAAAACCAAGAAGAAAATTATTGTAGAACCAAGTTGTTGTGTGTGTGTAGTAACATGCAAAAGCTTAATATGTGTCCCTATGTGTATGCATTTGTTAAGCTACTACATTCCTTAACCCCTTATCAAATTATGTCTTCTAATAAATCTTCACTATATGTCTTTTCCAATTTATGAGTGAGATCAAATATGTCTACCAAGGTACAAGCTTATATACACCTCCTTCCTCCCCTTAGATGCCTTTTGAATTTCTAGTATCTTTAAATTTTGTTTGTTCTCATGGAAATAAAATAATTTTTTTTGGAAAAAGAAAATAAACTAAATTAGTTAATTGTTGTTGCTGATAACTTTTTTCCCTTTTGCATAAAAATTGCTTGAATTTGAACATTGTCAACTAACTATGAAGTACTAAATTATTGTTGTGCATATGTCCCACACATGTCCTTATCAAGGACTCCCTAAAAAAAATGTCTTTATCAAGGACCACCTCCGGTGGCAGCACCTCCACAGTACTATGCTGCTATACACCCAAAAGAAAACCAGGTTTCACTCAGGGATTGTAAAGCAGAAGAAGTCATGTCTATGGAAAAGGGTGTTGGCGTGTTGCTCCTTCCATTAAGCCAAAAGTAACTTTTATTTATTTATTTATTTATGTATATTGTAATATAATGTTCCTTTCTTCATTCTTGTTAAAGGTTTTTTTTCTTCCTTTCAATTTTACTTTTTTTTTACAAATATGTATCTATTAGTTTTGTGTTGTTGTTGCCTATTGGATGATTAGTGTTGTTGAGAACCAACCATTATTTTGGTTAATTAATTAATACTATGGTAATGGGAAGACATTATTGTTGTAATAATATATTCAATTTAAAGGTTGTTATTATGTAATAATAATAGAATTCCCATAGGCCATATATGATTGAGTATTGCTCAATTGTTTATTTTATTTTTTTACTAAAACGTTTGTTAGAAACACTTTTATATGGTATTAGTATACAGGTTTTTGAGAATAGAATTAGCTTTGATCTTCTTGTTGTTTTCAAAAAGAACATAAAGTCTTTTGAAGAATGCTCGGTTTATATAAAAGTTTGATAAGGATGGGGATATATTAGTGTGAAAATGACATATATTATTATTAATAATAATAAAATTTCATGTTCTTTTCCACCGTCACTTTACCCAACTTCTCCTTTTTCAACATTTCTTCTGGCCATTATTAAAATTACATGGAGGTGCAATTCCATAATTGGTGTATAACTATTTCTATATACACACACATACACTCTTAGTGATAGTTGAAGATTCAAGTGGTATTTCAGGTTTGGAGAGGTAGATCATGTGAAGAAGATGGGAAGTGGTGCACATGAATAAAATTGAGTATATGTTTAATATGAGTGTAGATTCTCTCAAATTCTCAATAGAAATAGAGGTTTCATTTATAAAAGATATACACGAGTGAAAAATTAATAGAACTCATTAGTAGAACTCACTTACTAAAATAGGGAGTATTTCAACTCAAAAAGTAGTCTATAGTATACTATAAGCTTTTACAAAATACACAAACATATGAATAAAATTATCTGAGGTAATCTATAATACATAGGAGAATGTTTCTTTTTCAAAATATGATGATATATTTGGTATCACTAATTGTGCTTAGTCATAAAGAATATGATGATTTAGAGAACAACTATTATTCCGTTTCAAAAAAAAAAAAAAAGAGAACAAATATTATTTTATTTTATTTTATTCAAGAGCATTTGAATGAGACGGTAAGAGTTTTGTTTCAACTTAATCAGAGGTTATAAATTTGAATTCAATCATAAGAATGCAGCAGTGTTAAATCTCTAAAGGGAGAGTTTTATCATCAATTACAATCTATCAACTTTAATGATTGGTCTTTATAGTTGCGCTTAGATAATACTTGATTCATAAAAAAACAATTATCTTATTTTTATTTTTATGGGGTAAAACAAAAATTCTGAAAAATATTTAAATAAACATTTTCCCTTTGCGGGGAAAGAGCCACATACTCTTATGTATGTATGAGCCTCTAACCAACGTAGTATTATCTCTGTCAAAAAATAAATAAAAGTAGCATTATATGAGTTATGAATCATTGATAAATCAAAATTAGAGAGAAGAACCATGTAAATTGTAAACTCTCAAAATTTACAAATTTTCATATGAACCTAGCACTTTGTTTGGAAGAGACACGTGAAGGGAGAATTAGTCTAGAAGAGAGATAGTTAATTGGATGTAAAGACAATTAAAAACCGAGATTGGAGAAATACATACAAGATTTATTTAAATGCGTTCAGATATTAAGTTAGTGTTTGGTTATGCATTTGAAAACTACTTCATGTAAATTGTAGACACACGAATGACTAGGTTTGACGTGGTTCCAAACATAACATAAACTTATTTGAAAAGCTCTTTTAGATGATGAATTTCAAAATAAATGGTTGTCACATTCCTTGCATTATTTTTTCTTGAAACATTAGTATAATTGTATGAGACAATTAAAATTCAATCAATGCTTTCTAAAAAAATTAATGAAGAAAACTAGTGGCCGTGCAAAAATAGGAAATCAACTTTGAGGTGACCAAATCTAAACAAGGCAAAAATCTAGTTAAAATAAATAAATTTGTAAATGAAAAACTAATATATAATAAATAAGTAAAAGAAATGAATTTCTATATTTGTACCATTAAAAGTCTTTGTGACTATAGTTTATTGGATAATGTTAACTAGTGCCCCAAGAGTATTGATTAAGTAACTAAAACAAGTAAGTTTTTAATAAAAAACAGTGTAATCATTACTTAGTCAAATGTAACATCTTACATTTCCAAGACAAAACTTCTATTTTTGGATTCTTTAACCATTGCACTTAGGGTACTAGTTAGCAAGACCCTAGTTTATTTAGTTTGTGTATTTGAACAGACCAAACAGAATGTTAGCCGATGAAAATACTTGTGTAAAATATTAACATTTCGATGCTAAAGTCAGTATAAGATTGAGATGATGTATAGTTAGGGTCAAGTGTCCGGAGACATTTGTCCTCGGAATGCTCTATAACACATACCTAAAAAAATTGTGCTACAACACACATCCAAAATATATTAAACTTTATGCAAATGATACATCTTAGATGTCTTATAATTTTTTATCTGGATGAGAGAACAATATCCAACCATTTGTCATAATGGTGAGGTCTTATAAGAACTTTATATACATCACCTCAACATATTGCTGACTCTTGTGAGTGGAGATGGTGCATCCAACTATATAAAGTAGACAAGGTCTGATACACCTAGTCATGTGTTGATCTTTAAGAATCTTCATCCCATGTTGATTATCATGATGCAAGGATCATGTATGTTGTTGTTGGAGACTTGTCGCCAACTGAAAGATATATCAACCTCTTTTAGTTTGTCGCAAATGGACTACGCCTCGTATATGTCTAACCCAAGTAACTCATTTAACAACCCATCACCTTCGTCTTTAGTCATTGGTGATGAATGGTACAACAACTTACAAAGGACATGCAAGTGCAACTGACATGAAACATTGTATATTGTGATGATCATATCACTAATGGGCAGATGAAAACATTGATCTTTTATGCCTCTGCTATATCAATGATGGACATAGGCATTCAGTCACCTAATTATAGTTCGTATTTAAAAGGTGGGAAAGACCACATGCCTTTATTATACTCATAAACCATCTCATATTTCCTGACAATTTATCGATGTTGATTGTATTTAACCCATTGTTGATGCACTTAAGTGGTTTAACTTGATCTTGAAAAAAATATTTACGAAAACGTAAATACATACACATAAAATTAAAGAAACATAAATATGATTATATCCCACCTTACTTCTCTGATCCATATGTTGGCTCTAGTGTGCTTACAAAAATTCTATATGAGCGACGTATCAGAAGAACCGCTAGCAGATCCCACAACAGTGTCCTCTTGTGGTGGTCGTGGTGGTGGTGATGGCATATGTGGCAACTCATCGTCAACCTCTTGAGTTTTGTGAAGGCTCTGAAGCCTATGAACTACTGGTTGTAGATGAGTCTTTAACTGACTTACAACCCCGTTTTGGAGGACTATTCAATGCATGCTCTCTGCTTACAAAATTTGCAAGGAATCTCAACCATGTTTCAGAAATAGATAACATATGATATGAAGCGACTGGGAGATAGATTTTGATCAAATCAGATCGTAACTCCCAAAAACAATATAGAGGACAATTTCAAATTTTCATATAATTTATAAGCAATCGAACGAGCGTATGGAACAACATTGAAAACATGTGTATATTATGTTTTAGGGCTTATATGACAAAGAAAAGACTTCTTCGTTTACTTAAAGTACCAATCTAAGTGAATGGCAAACTACTAATAACATTTTGAATGGTCAAGAAAAAACATAAGAACACCTGTTAAAGATTCTAAATTAAAAATAATTAGTAAGTTTTATGTAAAAAATAAAAAATACTTTTTAAAACTTCAACATATTGAATGCATCAATTTTAAGACATTTGTTAACATTTACCAATAACTACTTAACATCCAATATATAATAGAAAAACTAATTCTCTCTATTTATCCGCTCATCAATACGATATGTTTTGTAAATTTCTTCTATAGAATGTTGCCTTGACACCCCTCTTATCATATTTCTTTCTTTTTCTTAGCGAATTCTTTATATTTTATAGAACAAAAAAATGTACTAGTGGGATTTGAACTAACGTCAGTCATGATAAAATCAAGTAAATGCACCACCGCACTAGTTCACAATATTGTGTAATTTTTGAAACTCTTTAATATACATTCTACAAATATTTAACACCTCGAAAAATAAACTCAAGATCCGCCACTGCTCTTGCCAACATAAAACTAATGACACTTATATTCTTTCTGATGAGCATTTTCTAATCATTTAAGCTGTGGACTTTTTGGAAGACTAATTTAATGTTAGACTTGATCATCCTACATATCATTAAATCTCACAAAGCAAAGGAGCCAAGAGTTACGTATAAGCAAAGCTACCATTTACAACCACAAGAAAACAACTTTAGATAGTCACAATTTCACATTAAAGTATCAAATTTCTATTTTAAGACAATGTTAGTAACTGTTTTTCAAATTTATACGGGAATTATGAGAGAGAAAAAGTGCGTCCGGTAAAAACAAAAACAAAAACAAATAAATGTTGATAAAAAAGGAAATAAATAAAAACCAAGGTGGGTGTTATTTTACTATTATGGGTTGAGTGAAAAAACAGGGAGAAGAATTGGTCATCAAATCAAGTGTGTAACTCCTCTTTCGTATTACGTTCACTTTTTCTTTTTACTAAACTATCCTCACATCGAAACGGTGCCGTCCAAGCTTTTTACTATCATTTATTTACGCGCGCCGTGTTTGATGCGTATAACGTTTTATTCCCTGCAACACATTACTCCACGTCATTATGAATACGTGTCAATAGGGCCGAATCGGGTCGGGTTGATATTCCAAATCATGTTCAATCCCAAGCCCAAAAACGAAGAGAAATTCCAGCATCACCACCTCTCGATCAACGGTACAAAGCCACACACGTGGAACGAAATCAAGATCTTTACCGTTCATGGCAGATCTCTCGGTCAGTTTCACGGGCAAGTCCAGAACCGTTGGATGAAAATATTAGATCAAATCAAGCGCAAAAAAAACTGCCCGAAACATCCTCGGTCAGATCTCATCGCCTTTAAGAAGTGGCTCAAGCCCCTTCTCTTTCTCGCTCAGATTAGGGTAATCGAAATTCCAAACCCTACACGCTCTTTTTCTCTCTCGTTGTTTCTCACTCTAGATCCAGAAAATCGTCTCTTCATCGGAGGCGCGTGAATATCCCAATCGGCGCGTGATTCTCTTACTTGCGCGTGATCGTACGTGTTCATTCAATTCATGTTCTGTACGACCCGCATTGGGAATTTCATGCCGGCGATGTGCCGGAGTCTCACCGGAAGGCTTTGATTTCGTGTTTATATGGCATCCGCCGTATTAGCCAACCGTAACGAACCAAACTGGCCGCAACACAGAGGCGGTGGAGCAGGATTCATGGGTAAATTACCTTACGCTAACCCTAACCCTAACCCTAAATTCAAGAGGAATCAATCGCCTTCAGATGACGCTTCTTCAATCAACCGGCGTTCCAACGATGTGGTCACGAATCATTCTCAATACGTGACGTTCAATGTCTCTTCGTACTCGAAATCTGAGCTCAACGAGCTCAGAAACCGTTTCGTAACGGAGCTGGAACAAATTCGACAGCTCCAGACACGAATAGAATCAAGGGAATTTAAACCCAGGCTAAACCACAACGGTGGTGGTCCCACTAAGAAATCGGGGAGCAAGAAGGTTTCCGGCAACAAACGACCTTTTCCGGTGGAGAGGGAATTGAAGAAATCGAAGTCAGAGATTGGGGATGCGATGAAGGCTTGTGGTCAGATTTTGACGAAGCTGATGAAAAACAAAAGTGGTTGGATTTTTAACACTTGGATCTTTAACACTCCTGTAAATGCAACGGCTTTGAATCTTCATGATTACTTTGATATAATTAAGCATCCTATGGATCTGGGTACTGTGAAGTCAAAACTTGCCAAGAATGCTTACTCTACTCCGGCGGATTTTGCTGAGGATGTGAGGTTAACTTTCAACAATGCATTGACATACAATCCCAAGGGCCATGGTGTTAACACCGCGGCGATGCAGCTTCTTGAAAAATTCGAGGAGCTTTATCAACCAATACATGAGAAATTTGATGAAAAAAGTTTTGATGATGAATTACAGGCTAGCTCGTGGAACCACGTTGAACCGGAGAGGGAGAGGGAAAGGGAGAGGGTGAAGAAGAAAGATAATCCTATTCCATTCCCTGCACCGGTAGCAAAACGCCAGGAGCCACTGCCTGAGCCTGCTAGTACTTCTAACCAGCCAAGCACTTCGAATCCGCCACTACCACAGTCACCAGTTCGCACACCCTCCCCAACCCGAGCACTTCCAGTGAAGCCCTTGAAGCAACCCAAGCCAAAGGCCAGGGATCCAAATAAGAGGGAAATGAATGTCGAAGAAAAGCACAAATTGGGGCTTGGGTTGCAGATTTTGCCACCAGAGAAGATGGAACAAGTAGTGCAGATCATAAGGAAGAGAAATGGGCATCTGGAGCAAGATGGGGATGAGATTGAGCTTGATATGGAGGCTGTTGACACAGAGACTCTCTGGGAACTTGATCGATTGGTTACCAATTGGAAAAAGATGGTGAGCAAGATTAAGCGGCAGGCGCTAATGGATAATAATAATGTGCCTTCAAACAAAGGCAATGGGGTAAAAACCTTGTTGTCCATTTTTCATTCTGTTGAATAATGTTGCTGTCTAATGTTGCATTGTTGGCAGTGTTTTATAACATTCTAATTTGTTTGTTGTGTGCATTTACAGGAATTGCTTGATAGGGAGAAGGTTGATGCAACCCCTCCTTCCGAGGGTAAGAAGCAGAAGAAGATAGATATTGTTGATGAGGATGTTGACATTGGTGATGATATGCCGGTGAACAATTTCCCACCTGTGGAGATTGAGAAAGATAAAGATATGGGTGGTATTGGTGGCCGTGCCAGTAGTAGTTCCAGTGGCTCTAGCAGTTCTGGTAGTGATTCCTCATCAAGTGGTATAACCTCTTTCCACTAAATGTTTTGTGGTTTGTACTCTGAAATTATTATGAGTAGAAACCTCAATTTTGATCCTTTTGCAGATTCGGATTCGGGGAGTTCTTCAGGAAGTGACTCTGAAGCGGGCAATGGTTAGCTGTAGCAGGGCATGTCTTTTGGTACTAATGGTCATGGAGACAAACCGTTGCCGGTTAGTGGATCAAGAATGTTTGTGCTTGAGTGTGTGGGCTAGGTATGTCAATTTGATTGATTGATACATGTACATTTCTTTTGCTGCAATGGCTTAAATGTTTTTGCAGATGGCATAGCCGGTTAAATTTATGATGATTGTCTTTTATTTTTTATAACAGGGGTAGTGGATATTGATTGTTGGTTTCACCATGGGAATGGCTAATTGGATTGGATTGGACTAAGGGCACCTGATCCATGCTTTGCGTTGTGACTTTGGAGTGTATAAAGGGTTTCGATAATAATCAAAAGCAGTAGTAGGACCAGAAAGTAGCAAGTAATCTGTGGTAAAAATTTCTCTAGTAAGATAGATGCTTAAGAAAGTTTAGGAAGATAATCAATAGAAGTAGTACTTGATTACCTTGTACACATTTACAGTAAGTAGATAAATCACTCTCCTCAAGTTTTGGAGAAAGCATTTTTGGATCTGCAATTCATTTGTTGTGATTGTTAATTTGATGAAGTTTACCTTCTCCATGTTGTATGTATCAGGGAGGATGAACTTGTTCAAATAAGGAAAGTGGAAAAAAGAAAAATAATTGTATCTTCTTTGAAGGATCATTAACAAAATGAAAATGTGATTTGGTTAATCTAGTGTGTTTCTCTCAGAAAGAATCAAAAGCCCTTAAATAGTATATACAACCATCAAAAGCCCTTAAATACGCTTGTGAAATGAGTAAAACTAAATCTTACCTAAAATGAATGAGTGAGGGGTCATTGTTGCAAAGATTAGGAATGAGTAGTATATTAGATAAATGCAAAGATTTTATTTAACAGCCGAGTATTACGTGGACTAACACGTTCTTAGCTTTAGATTTCATTAAGGAACACTGAAGAAATCTGTGCCGGATAAACTTTAAACAGACTATACCGAAAAATAACAAGGTCAAAGTAGAAGAAACTTAAGCCTGTGTAAATTTTAGTGCTTATGTTACTAGATATTTTCAAATGGATTTGAGAAAAAAATAAACAAGAGATTGACAATTTTACAAAATTATCTATTCATTTTTTATTGTTATATAAATACACAATTGAGATCCAATGATTAAGTATCAATGCTTTCGATTACGTTCTTATACCCATAGGGTTCTTGCATTCGTATGCTCCTACACTTCTATCCTTTTCCTATTAACATCATTCGTATTCACAATTTTATTCATGTTTGATCATGCAAGTAGTCTTTTGGAACATATTCCAAACTTATTGGAATTTAGATGTCATATAAATGTTTTTCCAGCATATTTTTCATTTAATGTGTTTGAATTATATGAAAATATGGTTCTTGAATCGAAAATTCTTCATTTCATTAGTTGACGGTAATTAGAGTTAAAAAAAATACCAATGTGTAATATCGATTATGTATACACAATGTTGTCAATCATGGATTGCAACAGTTTGTTCAAATTTCAACACGCAATAGTGCTATAGCCAGTGTCGCAACGGTTTGTACTAAATCATGTAGTGCAGAACAATAGCAATTTGTTCAAATTTCATTACATTATAGTGCTACTTAGATTGCACAAGATGAGGTAAGTGCACAAGATTTAATGTAATGAAATTTGTTCAAATTTAACAATTTATTTAACAGCACTGCTTACACATATTTAATGACAATGTGAAATTTGTCTACTAGATTGCTTGCTTGGACTTGGAATCCTTCTTTGACATCACTGCTTTCTACACTATAAACATTCAAAATTTTCAACTAGATAACCTACATGAAATCCCACTAAGCCAACCCCACTTAGTGGGATAAGGCTTGGTTGTTTTTGTATATCGCGTAGTTAATCTAGTTGACTGTTACTAATAATGAAAACATGTACTTAACACTTCACATCAGTTTTTTCTTTACATCATATGTCTCTTAACACCAACTCGACAAAGCGATTGCTTGTTATTTAGTTATCATCAGCTTTTTCTTTTGAGTACCAGATTTGTGTAGATGTCACTTTTAGATACCCAATGTAACAATGTTGATTACTAACCTCGTGCGCCGTTCGGTGCCAATCTGGTATTACAGAGTCTCAAAGAGTCTGTGTTCATTTTCTTAGTTGCTTCGAGTCGAATTTCTCTTGATTTTGTTTCAATTTAGCATTTCAAATTAACCAGGTTGAATGAAAAAGAAAGAAAAAGCAATATGCTAGCGTCACTGATGCGCTGTGTTGGATTAATACAATAGTGTATTCAACAATTTTTTTTGCCGAAAGTAATTATTAAGGAGTAAATAGTCAATTACCCCCCTGAAATTGTAAGTTTCGTCAATTACCCCTCTGAAATTAACAAAACTTCAATTACCCCTCTGAAATTGCACAACGTTGATAAATTTACCCCATCCGTCAAATTATTCTGTTAGTTAACACGATGTTTTGCAAATACCCCCTGAAGATTTGAACTTGTGCAAAATGCCCCCCAAACTTGAAAATTTATATTTTTTTCTTCTTATACTTGACTCAAAAGATATTAAAGTCAAACAATTAACAGTTAGGTTTAATAATTAACAGTAGTGATCGAGGGAATGAGGAATTTGGATACAAATCATTTTACATGTAATTGCAACATTGAAGAAAATAATTGTGGCTTTGAAAGCAGAATGTTAAGAGTTCAATTTCGATTTGGGTCCGCAATTTCTGCCACTTTTCTTGTAAGAGTGAAAATGATTTGAAAATGAAGGATGAGTCTTTACTTATAGGTTTGTTCGTTGTAATATCTACATTCCCTATTGTTCAATCACACCAAGGGGAAAATCATTATTTTCACTCATTTCCATTTTCCATTATTTTTACCAAGCGCTAGTTTAGGAAGTCAAAATCAAAAGTTTTCCATTCCACTCCATTTTCACTACTCTCTATATAGTACCATCCTCCAAAATGAAAACAGTTAGCAACACTAAAACTCATTACAAAATGAAAGTTAAAATTTCATATGATTCCTATGCAGCACTTCCCTACATGAGCTGTTGCAATTTTGTGCCGAATTAGAAAGCTACTTCACTTAGCCTATGTAAACTCAGGCAAGTATGCACAATTACTCCAAAATAAGTGGCTTACATACATGGTAATGCATATTTATATGTTAATTGTTTGCCTTTGATTTCTTTTGAGTCAAAGATAAGATTTTTTTTTATAAATTTTCAAGTTTGGGGGGCATTTTGCACATAAGTGCAAAACTTTGGGGGGATATTTGCAAAACGTTATGTTGACAAACAGAATAATTGAACGGAGGGGGTAAATTGATTAACGTTGTGCAATTTAGGGGGGTAAATTGATTAACGTTGTGCAATTTAGGGGGTAATTGAAGTTTTGTTAATTTCAGAGGGTAATTAATGAAACTTACAATTTCAGGGGGTAATTGACTATTTACTCAATGATTAAGGATCAATGCTTGCAATTACCGTTCTTCTCTTCATACGGTTCTTGCATTTGTATGTTCCTACACTTCTATTCTTTTCCAATTAGCATTTTCATTTCCCACCATTTTAATATGGAAAATATTAAGCATTTTTATTTATCTTGTTTTTTCAATCTAGTTTTAACAAGAGAAAGGTATGCTTTGTCAGTAATCGACATTGTTGTAGGTGTCACTTTTCGAAAATTACTTTGTAACTGTGTTGAGGCAAAAGACATTCTTTAATTGTCTCCTATGTATTATGGCTTCAGGACTTTGCAAACAGCTGTTGGGGTATTTGGTGGGGAGGGATACACTGATGATAAAACGGATGTGCTGCCACTTATGGTGAGGAATGCAGGAAATAGCTTCCGTGGTGCAATTTCAAGTCATAATTGCCCACCAATTGTTGCTGGCGAACTTTGCAGTGAACATTTGGTGTGCAAATCTACATTCTGAACATATTTTTACCTTTTCGGAAGAGTGTTATGTTGCTATATGTGCTAGAGTTAATTTAAAAGTTCAATCCTCACCTCAGCCTGGCAAGTTGTGTGTCTTGATCATACCAATCTTTTAACTCTTAAGACAGCTCCTTCTACCTGCACACCAGTTGTAATCTTATTTTTCAGGAGGAGAAGGGGAAAATTAAGATTTTTATCACTTCACAGTTAATAGACTTTATCCTGTAATTAACGGTTAATTGACCGGGATAAACCCAAAAGAATTTGATAGCAAAATTTGAAAAGAAAAGGGAGAAAAACATTGAATACTTAATAATGTGTATCAAGTGCCTGATACTTTCCGAGTGTGACTACGGAAAACATTTAAAACTTAAAGGGTTAATAGTGTTTTTCTCCTTAAAATATTTTGTTTGGATTTCGTCCTTATAATTTGAAGATTTTTGATTTTAGACCTTTATGAATTTTGACTGTACAAAATCGAAGATATGGCCGGGGTAAACCGAAATTTACTCAAATTAGCAGGGGGTAAACCGAAATTTACTCAAATTAACAGGGATAAACCGAAATTTGCTCAAATTACAAGGGGGTAAACCTAAATTTGCTCACATTACAGGGGTGAAATTTTCCATGAAGGTCCAAAACCAAAAAATCTTCAAATTACAAAGGATAAAATTCAAAAAATATTTTACAGAGAGCAAAACTGAAAATGACCTGTATTACGGGGTAAAACACTATTAACCCAAACTTAAAAGTACTGTGCATCATAGTGGATCAACTATGAATAATCAGCAGGATGGTGTGAAGAGTGATTATTAAACAGTATCAAACAACTTTTACAGGTGACTGAATGATTGAAGCATAGAAGTATTGAATGAGAAAATGACAATAAGTTTACAGCTCAGGTATATATAAGTTAGTAATAAAGGAGAAAAGATGCAATCAATTCATATATTTGCTGCTTCTTTATTTTATTTTTCCCAACTACAAAATTAACAGAAGTTTTATCTTTTATGAACAAATAGGGTTCCTTAGTCTTGATATTAACACTCACTTATGGATATGGACCTTAGGAATTTCTCCACATTTTTCCTCATGCAGGAAGTTCATCCCTGTGACAAAAGAAGAAGTGTTAGCGACTCTTCAAGTGTTCGTTTCACTAGATCTCAGGTTGTGGACAAGAAAAGAGAAGGAGATAGCGATTGTGAAACACAGTGAAATCTTGTTTTACACTCTAACTGCATTTGGAAATGATTGCCACCCTTTGGTGAAGAAAGAAATATCCGACCTAGTAATTTGTGATTCGTTTCTCTTGTTATGTGAGGCATGAGTTGTTGTTTCTTATGTAGCAGCGCTCAGTTTTATTCAGTGCTTTACATTCTTTAATTTGGGATCAAGTTCCTGCAACTGTTAGAGGGAGCTATTCGTCAGTTTATATATTGAAGTAAATGATTGACTCTTTTTTTTAGGGAAGTAAATGATGGACTTATTTGGCATACCTCTGCAGCTTTGCCAATTATGCACTTGCTATTTAAGGTGTATCTAATATAGAACAGAGTACTTTCTATAATTTTAAATAATTGACCGCATAATTTTCAATGTAATATTATTATAGTAATTAATTTCTCAATTAGTGCTCTATGGCAATATTTAGTACATTTTCCTACTCTTTTTTTATACAAAGTGTGTAGAAAATTATTATAAATAGAGTTTCACTACTAATTTTTCCTCTAATCTATATTATAGAATAGTTATTATATACGATACAAGTTGTCACTGTTAAATTTAAAAATTATACACGTATTAAGTCGTCACTAATACAAATTATACACATGACCTGTTGTCATTGACAAAAAAATTTAAAATAATTATTATGCACGTGACAAGTCGTCAAAGATACAATTTTTAAAATAATTATTATAGACGAGATAGGTCATTAGTGATACAAAATTTAAAATAAAATATTATACATAGACAATTTACCACTGTTAAAAGTTTAAAATAATTATTATACATTGGATAAGTCCTCGCTGATACAAAATTAGAAATTATTATTATATACGGGACAAGCCGTCAGTAATATAAATTTTAAAATAATTATTATACCTAGGATAAGTTGTCAATGATACAAATTTTAAAATAAATATTACACATAAGATGAGTTGTCAGAGCTAAAAATTTAAAAGTAATTATTATACGAGAAATAAATCGACACTCATACAAATCTAAAAATAATTATTCTTCAAAATAAATAATTAAATTATTGTACATGGGACAAGTCGTTGCTATTATAAATTTAAAAATAATTATTATTATGGACAATAAAAGTGGTCACTCTTTTCATTAAAGAAAAAGTTGTCGCTCTTAAAAATTTTAAAAATAGTATTATACACGGAACAAGTTGTTATTGAGTAAAAAAATTATAACACAAGAGACAAATCGTCGCTGATATAAATTTTAAAATAATTATCAAACATGTGACATGTCATCATTGATAAATATTATAAAATAATTATTATACACGGGACAAGTTGTCGTTGTTAAATTTGAAAATTATTTTACACGGGGCAAGTCGTCACTGATACAAATTATAAAAAACATAAAATAATTATTATGCACGTGACAGGTCGTCAACGATATAATTTTTAAAATAATTATTAAACATGGGTCTAGTAGTCGTTGATACAAATTTTAAAATAGTTTTTTTTAAGGAACAAATTTTAAAAAAGTTATGAATTTAATATTCAATGGATAAACAATTATACATGAGACAAAATGTTAATTACTTATGAAATAATTACAATAAGAGTTTAATTGTGGTGGGTTGACAATCCAAAATAATTTTGAACACACGACCAATCAAAACATTTTGAACTGACACATCAAATAAAAACAGAGCAATAATTTAATTGATGTGGTAATTTAAAATATTTTAATTGGTCGTGTGTGCAAAATTGTTTTGGACTGTCAACCCACCACCATTAAACTCTTACAATAATTTAATCAAGTATAATTACAATTTTTTCAATAAATACATTTTTTTTACTTTCTATTGTATTTTTTATAAGATACATACATATATATATATATATATATATATATATTACCATATCATTACTTATGAAATTTGAAATTATTTAAATCTAAACTAAACACAATTTACGAATGACGAGTTCGAACTACATAAAATCATCTCCGACCAACGGGTACCCGTTCTTTAGCACAGATATCTTACAAGTAAAATATAAACACATGAAAATAAATAGAAATAAAATTTTAGTGAATAAAATTTAATTTATAATATAAAAGATGTATTATACACTAAGAATATCTTTTTTTGTCATTTTAATTTATCAACTAATTAAACCGCTAATTTTATCAAACACTTCAATTAATTTACTAACCTTCAGTCACCAATTATTAATAATAACCTATAAACTATCGGCCATCAGTCATCAACAACAACATATAAACTATCTATTAATTTTATAAAAAAAAAAACCTCCAACTCAAGCCCAAAATCAAAGAGAACTTCCAGCACACCATTTATTGATCAACGGCAAAAGCCAACCCACGTGGAACAAATTCACAATCTCAACCGTTAACGCCAGATCTCTCGGTCAGTATAACGGGCAAACCCAGAAACGATAACTACCCGTTGGATGAACGAATCAAGGGCAGAAGAAACTGACCAAAACATCCTCGGGCAGATCTCATCTCCTTTAAGAAGAGGCATAGCCTCATCCATTTTCTCACTCAGATTGAAATTTCCTTTTCCTCCAATTCCAAAACCTTCACGCTCTTTTTCTCTCTAGAGCTACGAATAGTATCTCCGACGGAAGCGCGTGAGTTTTCCAAACGGCGCGTAGAGATTCCACCTGCGCGTGATCGTTCGCTTATTCAATTCATCTCTTGTACGATCCACATTGAGAATTTCATGCCGGAGATACGCCGGAGTCTCACCGGCCAGCCGTGATTTCGCAATTTTATGGCATCGGCTTTATTAGCCAATCGTAACGAACCAAATTGGCTGCAACACAGAGGCGGTGGAGCTGAATTCATGGGTAAAGCATCTAACCCTAACCCTAAATTTAGTAACAAAAAGAGAACTCAATCGCCATCAGATGACGCTTCCTCAATCAATCGACGATCCAACGATAATCATTCACAATACGTTACTTTCAACATCGCATCGTACACAAAGACGGAGCTACACGAGCTCAAAAATCGACTCGTATCAGAACTCGACCAAATTCTTCAGCTTAAGACTCGAATTGAATCAGGTGAGTTTAAACCCAGGCTAAACCACAACGGTGGTGGTCCCACTAAGAAATCGGGGAGCAAGAAGGTTTCCGGCAACAAACGACCTTTTCCAGTGGAGAGGGAATTGAAGAAATCGAAGTCAGAGATTGGGGATGCGATGAAGGCTTGTGGTCAGATTTTGACGAAGCTGATGAAAAACAAAAGTGGTTGGATTTTTAACACTTGGATCTTTAACACTCCTGTAAATGCAACGGCTTTGAATCTTCATGATTACTTTGATATAATTAAGCATCCTATGGATCTGGGTACTGTGAAGTCAAAACTTGCCAAGAATGCTTACTCTACTCCGGCGGATTTTGCTGAGGATGTGAGGTTAACTTTCAACAATGCATTGACATACAATCCCAAGGGCCATGGTGTTAACACCGCGGCGATGCAGCTTCTTGAAAAATTCGAGGAGCTTTATCGACCAATACATGAGAAATTTGATGAAAAAAGTTTTGATGATGAATTACAGGCTAGCTCGTGGAACCATGTTGAACCGGAGAGGGAGAGGGAAAGGGAGAGGGTGAAGAAGAAAGATAATCCCATTCCAATCCCTCCACCGGTAGCAAAACGCCAAGAGCCACTGCCTGACCCTGAGCCTGCTAGTACTTCTAACCAGCCAAGCACTTCGAATCCCCCATTAGCTCAGTCACCAGTTCGCATACCCTCCCCAACGCGAGCACTTCCAGTGAAGCCCTTGAAGCAGCCCAAGCCAAAGGCCAGGGATCCAAATAAGAGGGAAATGAATGTTGAGGAAAAGCATAAGTTGGGACTAGGGTTGCAGATTTTGCCACCAGAGAAGATGGAACAGGTAGTGCAGATCATAAGGAAGAGAAATGGGCATTTGGAGCAGGATGGGGATGAGATTGAGCTGGATATGGAGGCTGTTGACACAGAGACTCTCTGGGAACTTGATCGATTGGTTACCAATTGGAAAAAGATGGTGAGCAAGATTAAGCGGCAGGCACTAATGGATAATAATAATGTGCCTTCAAACAAAGGCAATGGGGTAAAAACCTTATTGTCCATTTTTCATTCTGTTGAATAATGTTGCTGTCTAATGTAGCATTGTTGGCAGTGTTTTGTCACATTCTAATTTTCTTGTGTGCTTTATAGGAATTGCCTGATAGGGAGAAGGTTGATGCAACCCCTCCTTCTGAGTGTAAGAAGCAGAAGAAGATAGATACTGTTGACGAGGATGTTGACATTGGCGATGATATGCCGGCAAACAATTTCCCACCTGTGGAGATTGAGAAAGATAAAGATATGGGTGCTACTGGTGGCGGTGCTAGTAGTAGTTCCAGTGGCTCCAGCTCCAGCAGTTCTGGTAGTGATTCCTCATCGAGTGGTATAACCTCTTTCAACTGAATGTTTTATGGTTTGTACTCTGAAATTATCATGGGTAGAAACCTCAATTTCAATACTTTTGCAGATTCGGATTCAGGGAGTTCTTCAGGAAGTGACTCTGAAGCGGGCAATGGTCATTTGCACCAGGGTAGGGCTTTTGGTACTAATGGTCATCGAGACAAACCGATGCCGGTTAGCGGATCAAGAAATGTTTGTGCTTGAGTGTGTGGGCTAGGTATGTCAATTTGATTGATTGATACATGTACATTTCTTTTGCTGCAATGGCTTAAATGTTTTGCAGATAACATAGCCGGCCAAATTTATGATGATTGTCTTTTATTTTTTGCAACAGGGGTAGTGGATTTATTGTTGGTTTCACCACGGGAATGGCTAATTGGATTGGATTGGACTAAGGGCACCTGATCCATGATTTGCGTTGTGACTTTGGAGTGTATAATGGGTTTGGACGATAATCAAAAGCAGTATTAGGACCAAAAAGTAGCAAGTAATCTGTGGTAAGGGTTTGGACGATAATCAAAAGCAGTATTAGGACCAAAAAGTAGCAAGTAATCTGTGGTAAAAATTTCTCTAGTAGGATAGATGCTTAAGAAAGGTTAGGAAGATAATTGATAGAAGTAGTGCTTTTATGTGATTACCTTGTACACATTACAGTAATTAGATAAATCACTCTCCTCAAATTTGGGAGAGAATTTTTGTGGATCTGCGATTCATTTGTTCTGATTGTTAATTTGATGAAGTCCACCTTCTTCTCCATGTTGTATGTATCAGGGAGGATGACCTTATTCAAACAAGGAAAGTGGAAAAAAGAAAAATAATAGTATCTTCTTTAAAGGATCATTAACAAAGTGAAAATGTGATTTGGTTAATCTAGTGTGTTTCTCTCAGAAAGAATCAAAAGCCCTTAAATAGTATATACAACCATCAAAAGCCCTTAAATACGCTCGTGAAATGAGTAAAACTAAATCTTACCTAAAATGAATGAGTGAGGTGTCATTGTTGCAAAGATTAGGAATGAGGTAAGTGCACAAGATTTTATTTAACAGCTAAGTACTACGTGTGCTAACACGATCTTAACTTTAGATTTCATTAAGGAACACTTAGAAATCTGTGCCGGAAACTTAAGCCAGACCATACTGAAAAATAACAAGGTCAATGTAGAAGAAACTTAAGCCTGTGTAAATTTTAGTGCTTCATATATCCCATATTAAGTGTGACTTGTGTTACGAGATATTTTCAAATGGATCGAGAAAAAATAAACAAGAGACTGACAATTTTACAAAATTATCTATTCATTTTTTGTTGTTATATAATTAGACAATTGAGATCCACCGAAAGTGAAAAGAGATGACAAGGCCCCAGCAAAGTAAGTACCTTGTGCCTTGCTGGTTTTCAAAGTACCTTATCCAATTTGATTTTAAGAATCTCTTTACATGATTCTAGTCTTCCTTATTCTTTGTAGCGATTTAAATATTTCCATCACCATATCAAGTGCTTCAGAGCTCCTCCAAAGTCTCACTTGGCACTTGGACAATTTTCCAAAATAAAGCCAGAGATATTAATGCTCAATCCATGTTAAGCTGAATTTTTTTTAATCATAGATAGATTCAATCATTCAAGAGTTGATTTCAATTGAATACTTTGCTTTGAATAATATCCCTTTTTAAGCATTCCCCGTATGCTAAGCTGCTCACAAATTTATGAGATGTTCAGCACAAGCCTGAGACAAATTTCAGAGCACCAAAAGAAGCTATTTGCCCTGTCTGTAACATGAGCATTTGAAGTAATGTAGTTAGTCAGATTAAGAAAAGGCCGTGAAAGGTCAATATAATAACTCATCAAAATGCCATTGACCAAACTGCTGAAACAAAATACACCAACAAGCAGCACTTAGCTTTTCAATTCAGGTCAGTTTTTTTGTGTGGATTAATTATTTGGAAACTTCAATCCAACCAAGAAACAGTTTCTGCTCTCAGCTTTAAACAGTGCTGCATGAATTTGACCCCGAAAAACATTTCGAGAGTCCAGACCCACACGCTTTTCATTATTATTAATACTGTGTACACACAGAAAAACAGAATAAAAAACATATAGTAGGCCCAGAATCATTAAAAAATTTAAACAATATATACTATTTTTTCCTGGAATTTCATCAAGAGAAATTTCCTTTATTAAAGGACATAAGTTTGAACAGGCACAAGCAGTTTTCACACCATGCTGATTTTTCTTGTCTTTGAATTTTTTTTATGCGAAACGACTATGCATTTTGAACCTTCAATCATTGTCATTCGAAAGAAAGAAGTCATATTTTACGGTCTGTTTGGAAGTTTGGATGAGAGAGGGGTCTTTGGGGGAAGGAGATGAGAATTGAGAGGGAATAAAAGAGAAAGCATCCATCATATTTGAGAGTACTTTGTAGATAATAATAAAGACTTGTGCTTAATGTATTTTTAACTTTGAGAGTGTTATAACATGAAAAAGATTTGAAGAATTTATCTAAGTCATCTAAAATCTTCTTTCAATACCCCTAAAAAAAAAATCCTCTTTCAATACATTTTCTTGGTTCTCTTATTAGAGAGATTTTGTATTATGGAAAAGAAGAGAAAAAAACTCATTCTATTGGAAGGATTTTCCTTTTCTCCATTTTCTTTTTCTCTTTTCTATTTTTCAAAGCACTCCTCTCACCCCCTCCTAATATATGGTCAATTGGTCATTGATATCTTTTATAATAAGATAGTAATCAACAACTATGCTTTTTATAATATATTAATGATTACTAGAAGTTGGTTCATTGTTGACCAAAACTGTTTTCATCTATGTTATACCTACCCAACTCCCATATATGTTGTGTATGGTTGTTTGTTGAAAACCCCCAAAGCATGTTTGGCTCCAAATCTACTATTGACTTCTTTTGGAGGTCAACGTATAGGTGGGAACATTAAACTTGGTTGGATTCTAGAAGAGTGCTTCAACATCTCCTTTCTGCTACTGACTGTATTAAATTCATGCCATATAAGCATATAGTTCTTCCCATTATCAATCAATCTCACACATTAGTCTATCTCCTGTCATGTTTTCACTTCCATGAATTAAATTGGATTGATATCATACGATCCTTATTATTGCTATTATAAGTGGAAACATGATTTCAGGAACAAGCCCCTCCCATAACATGGACTCCATGATTTGTATCAGCAATTGAAATGTGAGGAGAGAATCAAGATGAGGGTTCAAGAACTGCCTAACCAAATTGAGCAAGAACACTGGCCCCAACTTGTCTCCATAATTAGAGAAAAATAAAAAAAGGCATTAAAGGAACTTCAAATCTATTTATAATCTATAAAATTTGAAGAGCAAATTATAAAGCTGCCAAGTAAATATTTTCCAACCCTCATTTCATGTCACATAAGTTTTTTTTAACTACCTTCTCATGCATTGCCACTTTTGTTGTTGGTTGTATTTCTACCTTAACAACCATCCCATCTTAAAGAAGGTTACATCTTATGCAGAATATAAACTCCAGTGGATGGATCTTGAACAGCGATAATTTTTTTTATTACTTTTGATGTATTTGGTGAATGAGTTAATGCAGCTTATTTGTCTTGCTGATTAAGGTTTGCCTTATGTATAAGAATAGTTGTCCAAACAGGCCAACACTATAGAGTAGAGGTTGACATAACAGAAGGATGATTCCTAAGTACCATTTCTTTTTCTTATTCAACCACATAAAGATGGAGGTCGAATTTGAAGGATATAGTTCAAGACTTCGATAGGAATTTCAAACAGAAGCTACCAAAGGATACAAAATTTATCTGAAGAAATATGAAGCGATCCTCAAATCAAAATACAACTAGCCAAGACATAATCAAGTAAAAGGATGGAGTAACTCGTACAAGAGCAAAACACTTGAATGGTCCATATAAATGTTCAAATTACCTAAATGTTAAGCACATGATTAAATGGGAAATTAATCTGATCATATGCACAAATCCTCCTTGTTATTATCATCCATATACTTCCCAATCCCATGATAAGAATTCTGAACCTGCTTCAACGGCATCAAAAGTTTCTTGGTGAGTTGGTGGTTGAGTTTATGATGTCTTCTTTACCTTTTAACTAGTTACTTTAATTAAGAACCCTCATTTTTATTCAACACCCATGTTCTGCAGTCCCTTTATAGATAAAAAGGATGATGATGCAAAAGAAACATTTATGATTAAAAAAGTGGCACGTGCAATTTTCATTGTCTCACAAAGAGTCGTGACTACAATAATGCCTAAACTAAATGACAGCTTCAGCTTCACAACTACGCGAGCAGAGTACTTATGGTCTCTCAGACCCCGCAAATGTGAAACAATCTTTATCCTTGGCAAGATGCCAAACCAGTAATGTACCTCATGCTTGATGGTGGTTAGTGAGGAAATTTTAGCTACTGTGCATGTTTTTTTTATTCCAAATATACAACTATTTCATTCTTCCACATCTGCAGCACACATGCTACTGATATAAGACCATCAATACCCAGTAACTCACATTAATTTTTATTATGATTGTGAGATTTAACAGCAAAAAAAAACAAGGATTCTTAGTGTGCAACCTTTCTCCGACGAAAGTTTAACAAGAATATGCAAATATCCAATCAAATTGCAAAATAATATATTAACCGTCAACCAATGGTAGATAATTTTCACCACAAACAAAAAATGGTAACTTCGTACGCACAAATTTTGATGATGTTATTCGGACAGCTGTTTTCAGTACTCAAACAGTACGACAAAATAAGGAGCCTTCTACTAAAAAAATACAAAAAATAAGCAACCTTTGTATGCTTCCAGCAATTATGTGATGATTAGTAAGAAGAAAAATGCTACAAAGCAACGCCTAAGTTGTCTCACTTCTTGACCTCTTCATACTCTGCCTCTGGAGCCTGTTCACCACCTTTAGAACCTCCATCAGAGGAACCACCATCAGAGGAACCTCCACTTGACCCGCCTGACATATGCTGGCCAATCTTTGACACGGCTTTGTTTGCAGCGTCAAGTTTTGTCTTAATTTCATCAGCACTTTCTCCTGCCATAGCCGTTCTCAAATCTGAGACCGCATCTTCAATTTCCTTGGCAACCTCACTAGGAATCTTTTCCCTATACTCGCTCAAACTCTTTTCGATGGAGTATATTGATGTGTCGGCGCTATTCTTGATATCAATTAGCGCTTTCCTTTCCTGATCTCTCTGAGCATGCAACTCGGCTTCTTTGACCATATTATTAATTTCATCATCTGAGAGTCCTCCTGATGAGCGGATGGTAATCTGTTGTTCTTTTCCAGTGGATTTGTCTTTGGCAGAGACAGTAACAATCCCATTGGCATCTATGTCAAATGTGACTTCAATCTGCGGCAAACCTCTTGGGGCAGGAGGAATGCCAACAAGGTCAAATTCTCCAAGACTCTTGTTGTCTGCAGCCATTTCACGCTCCCCTTGGAGCACCTTGATACCCACTTGAGTCTGATTGTCAGCTGCTGTCGAAAACACCTGAAACAATGATTTCAAAATTAAGAATATACCTGTTACATTAAATAAATCTGAATAGCATTAACATCTGAAATGATAAAACTCGTGAAAACAAAAAAAGAGAAACTTAGGGCCTGTTTGATTTCCTTTTGAAAATCTACATGTTACATTAAAAAATTCTGAATGGGATAAACATCTGAATCGATAAAACAGGCGAAAACAAAAGAGAAATCTAGGGCCTGTTTGATTTCCTTTTCAAAATCAGTTTTTGAAAACTATTGAATAAAACAGAAACACCTTTTAGGTGTTATCCCTTTTCTGATTCTATGTGAACAAACTACATTAAAATCGTATTACTGTTTCAAATTACCAATCAGATTTTGTTTTTAAATTTTTTCTTAAAACAGTTATTGGAATTTGATTTGCAAAAGAGCATTTAAAAACTATAAACCAAAATAAAACCAAACAGGCCTTCAGTTATTTACAATGGTTCCCTTCTTTACCCTTGGAATATCCGGAAGATACCTTTTTTTGGAGGGGTTGGAGGGCATATTTGATTAAGAAAATAATTATGTGATTCAATGCTACATTACTTTTGAAAGACCGAATTTACTTCCTCAGAAACCAGCAAGTAGAAAAGAAAAAAAGTTGTCTTGAGTAATTAAAATTACCTGACTCTTCTTTGTAGGAATTGTTGTGTTCCGGGAGATCAATCTTGTAAAGATACCACCCAAAGTCTCAATACCCAGAGATAGAGGAGTGACATCTAGGAGTAGCAGCTCTTTAACATCTCCACGGAGAATACCACCCTGAAGAGCTGCTCCCATTGCAACAGCCTCGTCAGGATTTACTCCTTTGCTAGGACTCTTTCCAAAGATCTCTGAAACCACCTCCTGCACTTTAGGTACACGAGTCATCCCTCCGACGAGTAGAACCTCATCAACATCCTTGATAGATATGTTGGCATCTTTCAAGCAGCTCTTACAGGGTGCCTTTGTCCTTTCAATCAGGTTATTTACCAAAGCCTCAAACTTCGATCTAGTCAACGTGATATTCAAATGCTTTGCACCAGACGCATCAGCAGTGATGAAAGGAAGATTTATTTCAGTTTGTGAAGTTGAAGAGAGTTCTATTTTTGCTTTCTCAGCAGCTTCTCGAAGCCTCTGCAAGGCAAGCTTATCCTTTGCAAGATCAATACTATCAGTTCTCTTGAATTCGCTTACTAGAAAGTCCAACAAAGCATTATCAAAATCTTCTCCTCCCAAGAAAGTGTCACCATTGGTAGCTTTCACCTGAAAAATATGTTATCAGTGACCACTTACATAATTATTCCTAATGATAGGTTAAGAAAGATGGCAACATGGAAGAAACAAGTGTTCATACCTCAAATACACCATTTGAAATTTCTAAAATGGACACATCAAATGTTCCACCTCCAAGATCAAAAACGGCAATGAGCCCCTCCTTGTTGTTCATCCCATATGAAAGTGCAGCTGCAGTGGGCTCATTGATAATTCTCAGCACTTCAAGACCGGCAATTCTACCGGCATCTTTTGTTGCCTGCCTCTGAGCATCATTGAAGTAAGCAGGAACAGTAACTACAGCTTTAGAAATTGTTTTTCCCAAGTATGCCTCGGCAGTTTCCTTCATCTTAGTAAGAACAAAAGCACCAATTTGGCTGGGAGAATACTGCTGCTTATTGATTTCAACCCATGCATCTCCATTGGGTGCCTTAACAATCTTATAGGGTACCATTTTCATCTCCTTTTGTGTTTGTGCATCATCATAGCGCCTACCAATCAAACGTTTGGTGCCAAAAAGAGTATTTGTTGGGTTAGTTACAGCCTGACGCTTGGCAGGTGTACCAACGAGCAGCTCCCCTTTCTGGTTGAAGGCAACCACTGATGGTGTTGTCCGAGCTCCTTCAGAATTCTCAATAACTTTAGGATTCTGAAAGGGGCATAAACATTAGTCCGGGCAACAAACCATGCACTAAAAACACGTCTCAAAGTAATTAAGAGAAATAGAGCCGTACCTTTCCCTCCATCAAAGAAACACATGAATTGGTAGTACCCAAATCAATTCCAATAACATCATTACCAGCAGGCCTAGAACTGTAGTACAAAAGCAATTTTACAATAAGCAAATTTGATTAAAAATTGGAACTACCATGCAGTACAGAACAAAGGCAAAACAAAGCACCTGAAAGGTCGAGCCAAACTTGCCCACTTTTGAGCTGCATATGATGGCTTAGTGCTGCCTGTCAACTGCAAAACAATCAAAAGAAAGGAAAATTATCTTCTGAATAATGCTCATCACATATAAGACCAAAACAAGTCTAACAGCCACTATTCTATGAATAATAACATGATATTAACAGTTATTATTATTCATATATTAACTAGTCACAATTCGAGAATCAATTATAAAATTATGAAAAAATAGACAGGACGCAATAAAGAGTAACAACCTGTCATTGAACATGGTAAAGGTAAAACCAGTTACAAAGGTAATCCAACAAATATACATGACCCAAAAAATTACACGAGTAAGACCAAAATAAGTCTAATCACCACTACCCTATGAATAATACCATGATATCAACAGTTATTATTCATTATTTACTTGCCGCAACTCAAGAATCAACAGCTATTTACTAGCTATGACAGATTAGATTAGATGAAACATGTTATTGAACATGGGTAACAAAAGTAGAGCTGATTGCAGAGACAGTACAACAAAAATACATAACCCAATAATCAGTAACACGAAAAATTAATGAGATTCTATTTTCATAGATAAAGTGCGTGGTACATAAGCATTCAAATCTGAAAACAACCAAAAATCGAAAGATAATTCTACAACTATTGAAATTTATCTTCGCAAATCGCAACAAGGTTCCATAATAACAGAACACAGAACCACGTCTCAGATTCACAGATCTTAAAATCAATTATGTGAAAAGTAGAAAAAATAAACTTTTTTCAACAATTTAAGCAAAACCCACAGATTGATACGCTATGCAAATAACCTAACTCATGAGACATTGAAAATAAATCTAACGATAAATGAGCAGAAAGAGTGAAACCGGAACTGGAAGTGAAGCTAAATAGAGATTTACCGATCTAAAGGCGGAGACAGAGGAAGAAGTAAGATCTCGGCGGAGAGCACGGCGTAAGACGGCGGCCATAGTGAATCGGAGAATAGAGAGATTGGAATGAGTGAGAACGAAGGGTTTAGTTTTGTTTGGGTGTGAAATTAGGGTTTAGGGTTTTGGTAGTGACGAATGAGGTTATGAAATGTGCGGTTGTAAAGATATAGGGGTGGTGTGTATTCGTGTCCTTCAAGAAAATAAAGTTACCCAATTTTATTTTATTTTTGTTTTGTTAATATTACATAGTAAAAGAACTCATGTTGTCTTAAACAATTTGTCATTTAGAATAATTTAATAACCATTTGAACTCAATTAGTTGGTTAATTATACAATTATTTTAATATATATATATATATATATATATATATATAACATATTTTTACTATATATATAAAAAAGAATGGATCAAACGTAAATAGAATATTTCATTTGTCCCTAATTATAAGCACCCTTACAAAAAAATTGTCCCTAAATATAAGTCCATATACAGGTTACTAGATACATTTATTTTATTTTTTTCAAACATAACTCTAATTAATACTACTAACTTATCTTAAAATATAAAAAATTAAATTAAATACAATTATAAACAAAGGGTAATTTAGTAACATTCACTTGCAAAATGAATACATTAATTAATTAATTGCACTATCATTTTTAACATTTGTGTTCTTGATCAAGAAAACTTATAATAAGGACAAAGGAAAGAATAAAGACTTTTGGTATGATTTTTTTTCATTTTCAAATTTACCATTTATCATCGTTGTTGGTAAGCATGTAAAAACAACACAGATATGTCAACATTTTGAACCAAATTATTCCATATATTCATTATCTCTTTGGATTTGATCATACTCGTAAAAAGGGGGTTACATTAGTCTCCATTTCAATTCAAGACAAATTAATCATATCTTCTTAATATCACATTATGTACATGAACTCTAATCTTAATTAATTTTTTGTGAAGTACTTTAATCTTAATGAAATTCTTGTGAATTATAAGAATGCATTCATAAACAAACTAATTTTTTTTTAGTCATGCCCAAATTCTTGTGAAGTCTAAGGCTCTCTTTGCGAGTTTTAGGAGGAGGAGATGATTTATTAAAAAAAAAAATGGAAAAAATTGAGAGATACGTGAGTGAAGGGTTTTGGAGGTTTAGTTTTCTTCATAATACAAAATCTCTTTGATTTGGGTGAATTAAAAAATCGTATAGAATTTGGAGTTTTAAGGGTTTGAGTAAGTTTTTCAAATCCAATTAATGTTGTTGTAATATTTTCAAAAACATATTAATCATAACTATTTATTTATCATTCTCTACAAACCCACTCTTTTAAAAAATTTGAAAGATTTTTTTAATTTCCCCTCTAATGTCATCCCTCCAGAATCCTCCCCTCCCTTCTCCTCCAAACTCCCAAACAGAGTCAGGGTCGTCCTATCATTTTACGGGCCTTAGGCATGGTATGAGAAAATGACCCCTTACATAATACGTCATAATTGTTTTTGTGATAAATGACGAATTACACATGCATGTGACAGTTGACAAGATATTATCCATTTTCGATCACTAATTTAATCATTGCTTAATTTTCTTGAATAACTCGCATGGAAAATGCCTAAAATATTAGTCATTAGGAAAATTAAGATTCATTCATATAGTAAGTCCATTTTCAACTAGAATATTCATTGATGTGTTGTCATGATTCTCCCAAATTTTTGGATCATAAATATCAAAATGAGCAATTTAAATATTAGATGCATTTTGCACATCATCACCAAGATTAGAGACGAAGGATTTAACACCATTGATGTGTTTTTCCGATGTTGCATTTGTGATTTTGCAGAGTTTTCTTCTCTGTTATGTTGTGTTGCTATACAGACCCCCTGCATTGGTATGGACCCTTTTCATGAAAAAACAGTTTAAGGGTTGTTGGGCTGAAGCTTCGATACGGCTGAAATTTGACCCGTTTTGTTGCATTTTTTATACATACCCCTTATAAAGCATGTATTTCTATATACACATCCATATAAATAAAACAACTTTTTTGGGGCCCTACAGACATGAGCCCTAGGTCGTCGCACCCCGAACCTTGGGCCGACCCTGAATAGAGTGCAAGTTACTTAAACTCTAATCCTGATAAATTTTTATTTTTGCTTGTAGTTTCAATAGCTCTTCCATGTTGTTTTCATAATAAAAATGATCTTATTAGCAGTGTTGTAGTAACATTTATTTGAAAAAATAAGATTTTGTTTTTCAAAAACAAGATAAATTATACGTAATGTCCTTGACCAAAATCCTTACGTTACATTTAATGTTTGTGGATTATGATAATAACTTGCCTATTTAACTGATATTCACCATGCTCTATATCAAGCCTTATAACAAAAGCAAAATGGTTTCTCATTTGAAAATATTGATTTTTTCTTAGTATATATTCGATGCAAATTGTAGAAGTAGTTTTGCACCAAACTTAAATTGATAAGGTTTATTATTTCTTTCCTTCCCAAACCTAACTATCATCACTTTTCTCCTCCTTATATATCGAAGATGGGTGGATTAGGGTTAATTTTGACCTAAAATCACATATCCAAATTGTTTTTCGTTTTTTTTAGTTAACCAAGTGATTTCTACGTATTTTTAGTATTTTTTTTGTTTGTTTTTGTGATTTCGTCGTTTTTGCACGACTCTGTTTATTTTGACTTCTTGTCTCTGTTTGTTTACCATGTCTTTTTGTCTTAGTGCGCTGTTTATTTGATTCAAGTTGAAAGATTATCTATGAGCCAACAAAAATTCAATCAATGACTTTGGTGACGTCAACATTGCAGATCTGGAGTAGACATAGATACCATATCGTTTTATGTTATTAGCTTGAATGTTGTGAGTTTATTCGCAAATTCATCCTTTTTATTTTTAGTGATTTTGAATTTGTATTGTATCGATGTACTCTATCAATCTAAATGAATGAATATCGTTTACTTTTGTCAACTTTTGTATAAGTTTTATTAAATGTTCGGTATTTGATTTTGGACGTTTTCTTGAACTTCATAGGTTAGGGTGAAACACAACCCACCCCAAAAAAAAAAATTCATATACATAGGTCTATTTTGCAAAATTTTAAATAATTGTGTGACAATTTGAGTTTTCTGCGTATCCAAATCCTCGAAAAGTGGTGCAGTGGGCCACCGAAAAAACTAAAAAATTTAAAATGATAGGTCTGTTTTGCAAGATTTTAAAACAACTTTTCTAAGTTTTTAGTTTTCGGCGGTTCTAAAAGTGGCATATGTGATTTTTGCTATGCTTATACTTGATTAGTTAGCGGAGGTTTACAGACATTCTAATTCACAAGGGTTTCAAACTTCCCTTATACTATCATGTCAACTTAAAAAAAAAAAAAAAAAAAAACAGTTTTACAATTTATTGCATTAGTAAAATATATAAACATTTTTTTAGAGTGCACACCCAAGTTTTTAGTCAAAATCCACTACTTCACATATGTGCTTATGCTTGTTACAACTTTAATTTTGTGTTTGTATATTATATTTTACATTAGTGGTCCATCCGAGCAGTTTTTCCTGGCTCTTATAATTAACCCATCACAAAAAATTGTAAAAATGATAAGAGTTTAATGGTGGTGGGTTGACAGTCTAAAACAACTTTACACACACAACCAATCAAAACATTTAAAATTGTCACATCAATTAACGTTTTAATTGATGTGACAATTTTAAATGTTTTGATTGGTTGTGTATGCAAATTTGTTTTGAAATGTTAATCCACCACCGTTAATCTCAAATAAAAAACCAACTCAACCAAATTCAAGCATAATTTATTAGGAATTTATGTATTGTTGAATTTGAATTAGTTAATTTTTTTTTTAAATCATAAGTAATGACCGTGAATCTATGCTGGCAGCAAAGATATATTAAGAGAGTAGAGAGATAGAAAGGACACATGCTACAAAAATTCAGATAAATAGAGAAAATTATTTTACAATGCACAAAAACAAAGGAGTAAAAAAAAGTGGTACAAACAATTTTAATCAAATACCTACCGAATCTTAAGACTATAACGGTAGATCCTTAAACACATCACATAAAGTTATGCTACTCAAAGATATCACAGCTCAAGTAGGTTGAAGTTTGATTGAGCTACAAACCTCCACGAGGACGTGATGTAAATACTGTATTTTAGTCGGTCAATTCCTTTGTTCTCAATAGTTGGGGTTCGATGGCGGTTAAGCTACACACCTTTTAATCATTAGTTTCTGTGACTTTTTATATTTTTTAGTGGTAACATGATCAAAATCACACATAATACAATAATAATCACACTGAGCAATATACAATCATTCTTGTTGTCAATTTTTCGGTAACAGTTGAGTTATAAGAAACAATTTATGATACATCCATCCTTAAATTGTTAATTTGATGAACAAATAGTGTTCGTATATAATAGAAATCAAAGTTTGGCGATGATATGTTATTTATGGTGAAACGAGAGACTGTAACTTAATTTGATGTCAATTAATAATTGATATGAATCAGTGATTAGCTGGTTATCCATACAAAGTAAAAATAAGGTCATGAATATGTGAGACCTGTAAACAATTCTCAACCACTTGTTGGTTAAAAAGAAACATAAATTTATTCTGAATTTGAATTTGAACGACATTAATTTTCTTATTTACGATCTTAACCTAGTTTAGATTCACTTTTTTTGTGAGAACATGATTCGTTTATAGATTTATTATGAATTTGAACTAGATGAATTATGTTTGACCTAGATTCACTCTATTTTGAGATCATGATTCGATTATAAATTTATTATGAATTTGAGCTAGATGAATTTTCTTACTTAGGATCTTAACCTAGGTTTTTTTTGTTCTTCTGTTTTTAGTCATCTTATTTAGAATTGTTCTTATGTTTTTAGTCAACTTATTTAGAATCTTAATCTAGTGTTTTTGTTCATGCCAAAACCTAAGCTAGTTCCTTAATGTTCAATTAGTTTTATAATCTAGTTGTTTAGTAGTTTTATAATCTAATTAACTGTTCATCCTTAATGATCAATTAGTTTTATAATTTAGTTGTTTAGTAGTTTTATAATCTGATTAACTGTTCAATGTTGAATCCTTAACGTCCAATTAGTTTTATAATCTAGTTGTTTAGAAGTTTTATAATCTGATTAACTGTTCAATGTTCAATGTTTAACGTTCAATTAGTTGTTTAGTAGTTTTATAATCTGATTATTTGTTCAATGTTCAATCCTTAATGTCCAATTAGTTTTATAATCTAGTTGTTTAGAAGTTTTATAATCTGATTAATTATTCAATGTTCGATACTTAACGTTCAATTAGTTTTATAATCTAGTTGTTTAGTAGTTTTATAATCTGATTAATTGTTTAATGTTCAACCATTAATGTTCGATTAGTTTTATAATCTAGTTGTTTAGTAGTTTTATAATCTAATTAACCGTTCATCCTTAATGATCAATTAGTTTTATAATTTAGTTGTTTAGTAGTTTTATAATCTGATTAACTTTCAATGTTCAATTAGTTTTATAATTTAGTTGTTTTTATAACCTAGTAGTTGTATAATTTGAATAATTGTTCATAAAAAATGAATACTCGTTCTCAACAACTGAATCAATACCTCGCCAACCTTCATCAAGGACATATTCAACTGCAACCGAATCAAAATGAACTTCAACAAGCACAAAATCTACTTCAACAAAACCAAACTCAGCTTCAGCAAGCACATAATCAACTCCAACTAGACGAAAATCAATTACATGAATGATTAAACCAGCTTGAGGAAACACAAATTCAAATTCATGAAGATTAACAACAACTTCAGGAGGATCAAACTCAGCTTCATCAAGACCAACAACAACAACTTCAGGAGGATCTAGCGCAGCTTCATGTTGCCCAAAACCTCTTTGTGGTGCAGTAGGCTCAGTTTTAAGTTCAAATGAATCAGCTTATTCAGCATTTCCAAGCTAACCAACAGTTGCTGGTTTTTCAACATCAACAAGTTTAGCACCAGGTTAACCAAACTTACCAAAACTCGACCATTCAACAACAAAATTTGTAACAAGAGCAGATTCTTCATCAACAAAACTGTAGTATTGGAAACTCCCACTGTTTAAGTTTCAAATATTTTTATAGTAGAGAATGAGAATATTGTTAGCACTGTAGATCAAAATTCACACCAGGCTGAAAACAGTTTTGATAGTGTTGAAAATGGGGTGAATAATGGAGAGCTTGTTGTTGTAGAGGTTGGAAATAACAATGTGTTAGTTTGTTGTTGGTAATGGGGTGAATAATGGACATGTTGTTTAGTGAAATAAAAATATAATTTTTTTTAATCAGCCGTTTTTGATAAAATTCTCATTGATTTTGCTTGCGCGTCAATTAATTAAATTGAGTTATTTTGATAATTTACATTGTATGTTATTTCTTAAATATATAATTGATTATAATTATCAATGACAAATATTTATCCCTATTTTTTTGGGTACTAGTGACAATAATATGTATAAATTGAGTTATTTTGATAATTTACATTGTATGTGTTTTTTTTTGAGGAAACAGTGTATGTTATTTCTTAAATATATAATTGATCATAATTATCAATGACAAATATTTATCTCAATTTTTTTGGGTACTAGTGACAATAATATGTATGTTCTTTCTATTATATTATCGGTGAAAAATATTTATCCAAATTATGTATTAATGATTTTTTTTGTCCCATGTATGACAACTATTAGTCCCGTTTTTTTATGTATTAACAAAAAACATTTGTCCCAAGTATTTAATTATTTATTACTGACAAAAATCTATCTCATGTTTTTATTTTTTTAGTGACAAAGAGTTATTCCATTTTTTATGTATGAGTGACACATATTTCCTATATACATGTTATTTTTATATTTATCAGTGATACATATTGATGTTGTATTCTCTTGTGTTTTTCGTATAAATATAAAATAAAATATAGTAAAAGTGAGTGAAAAAACTGAAGAAAATAACAAAAAATAAGTTAGTAAAAGAGAAAATACAAGAGAGAAAGATAGATGTTTTTTGTTAATAAAAAAAATATATAAATAGAAAAAAGAATAAATAAAATGGAATGTGAGAGAGATGTATAAAAGACGAGAGAGAAAGGGTGAACGATAGAATTAAAAGAAAAAAAAGGATGTTGTTTCTTCCACAAAGTAAGCAGAAATCAAACAAAATAATACTCTGTTATTTTTTTTTTTGACAAAAAAATAACACTCTGTTTGTCTAGTGGAATCTTTATATATATATATAAAGGAAATAAATGATTTTGGGGTGAATTTTTATTTTTAAATTTATCTTACAATTAAACTATTATATTTAATGTTAAGACACAACTTATGATTATTTCTTTAGGTGTTTTTCGTATGATTCATGACTAAAAATATTTTTTTTTGTGGCTATAACAAACTTCGAGAAAAATATGAATTTGAAAAGAAGAAAAAAAAAACATAAATAGCTTAGTTAAAAATCATACGAAAAGCTTGTACCAATTTTTTTTTTTGAATATTAATCTTTAATCTTGAAGTCGAACAAAAATTTTGCAATGCATCTCAGACCAATTTAACTTGTGAGCTCTTGGCTTCAATAAAGAGAAGACAATCATCAACAAACAATAGTTGGAAAAACTAGGACCCTCCCTTGAAATACTTATCGGCTTCCAAATGTCGTTACTAACTTGGTGTTGTATCATTAAAGATATTTTTTTCATGCAAAGAACGAAAAGGTAAGGTGAGAGTGGATCACATTGTCTTAATACCCTCTTAGGTTTGAAATTATCAAGTTTTTCACCATTCCACTTGAGGGAAAGAGAGGGAGAGGTAATCCGACTCGTGATTAAATTTATAATAGAATGAGGAAACTCGAATTCAGATAGAGTTAATTTCAAGAAGTTCCAATCCACCCTATCATAAGCTTTTTCAAAGTCCACTTTAAACAATAAAAGTCATTTTTTGCCTTTTTTCGTGTGCATGTGGTGAACAATCTCCTGCACAATTACGACATTATCAGAAGTACCTCTATTAGGAATGAAAGAGCTATGGAAAGGGCCAATAAAATCATTCAAAAAAGGTCTGATATGACTTACTATAACTTTAGAAATAATATTCAGAAGCACATTACATAAATTGGTAGGACGTAAATCTTTGAAACTCTGAGGGATATCAATCTTTGGAATTGGAACCATCGTAGTCTTTGCAAGATTAGGATCAATACTACCAGAAGCAAGAGCATCAGACACCATTTTCCACACATCATTTCCAACAATATGCCAATAGGTTTTGAAGAAATTTGGTTGAAATCCATGAGGCCCTAGAGCTTTGTAAGATTGCATTGAGAAAATAGCACCTTTAACCTCTACCATAGTGACAGACCTGAGAAGGTGGTCATGCATATTAATTCAAATAGATGGAATATTATTCAATTGTAACTATGGGGATTGCAAGGGTCGTTAGATTGAAAAAGATGCATAAAGAATTTAGTTGCTTCTCTTTTAAGAGTGCTTGCATCCGTGCACCATGTGTCTTCAACATTAATCCCCAAAAATATAAAACAAGGTTAATGAAGAAAACCTTGTTTTCCTTTTTCATTAATTTAAAACCCTGTAATAATTTCAACATTAATATGTACTGTAAAACGACTTATAGTTTAAAACAAAATTTTTATTTTTAAAATCAACTTAGTATAATAATTTAGGACGGAAAAAAACACTACATAACCATTAATTCAAGTCATGAGAAGTATAGAAAAATGCCCTTCGCTTAGACGCCTCCCTTCTTAACTTGAGATTTTAATCCAGGGGCGGACCTGGACTAGGCCCAGTGTGACAAGTGCCACGCCAATCCAGGCCCAATTACTTTTTTTTTATAAAATTTTTTAGCCAAATTTCATATTATATAAAACAATCTTTCTAAATTAGTCACATGTGTATTGTGTGTTCTAGTGGCAAAGGTGCACTTTCTTAAGGTGGGGGACATGGGTTCGATTCTTGTTTAGCCCATTTTAGCTTTTCAACTATATTATTTTAACTAAAAATGGATAATGCAAGTGTTGAACCAAAGAGTTACTTAAGTAAAATTCAATAGAATGTGCCATTGTTTTATGAATAATATTGTACGAAATAATATATATGCACTCAAAATATTGTTCCCTCAAAAAATTACTCATAGTTTCGTCATTGATGCAAACCTGCAAAAAATTGTGCCTCACCAGTTTTGTGAGGTCAAATCCGCCCCTGTTTTAATCCCACAGAAATTTCACAAGGACATGTTAACACCAAAAATGAAATATTTGGTCGAACTCATGAATATGTTTTCGACAAGGCAGATGGGTTATTTCGACATGCTGCAAAGTGCAAAGGGATTTCGACCAATAACAAACAGACTTCGACACACCGCAATTTCGACCAAAGACAACGAGAAATAATTCGAAGTTGCAATTGGAGTGCATGGCGGGAAACAAGGCTGAAGTGCATTGAAGATTATTTCCTAATGTCTTAGTGCATGGAAGTTATTTTCTAGTGTCTTAGGAAGTTATAGGAAGTTATTTCTACTTTTAATATAGATCGTAAGACGTAGGATTTAGTGATAGTTTTCTCTACAAGGTCTATATATATCAATTTGTAATAATAAAAATAGGTTGTTGGTTTCTTGATTTCTTAAACTCTAACACCCCCGTCACGAAGCATATGGGTTCACGAGTGTATGGATTGAAAGATTCCAACCACCCTTTACATTCATGCAGTTTAATGTTATTGTTCTTGCTTTATTTTCTTCTTTCTTTTCTCTTTGCATTTCTTTTCATCTTTATTCTCTTTCTTCTTCTTTTTAACATGCTCACGTGAGCATTTTTCTATCATGTTGTCGTGAGACAACTTGTTATTAAAAGATGTTGGATGCAATTCTGACATTAATGTTCTTAAAGAATGCATAAAGTGATGTCATAAGCCGCAAGACTTGAACGATCCCCTTTAAAAATACATTTATCACCATTGATGGATAATGAAATTTACATTACCAAAAATCGGTGTAAACAGGACAGAGGAACACAAGCTTAAGTCTTCCACAAGTTTAAGAATAAATGATTTGTAGGTGATTAAATGACGAGTTTAGAAGTTGAGTAATATATATATATATATATATATATATATATATATATATATATCGGTAAGAAAGTCTTCTTAGTACAAAGTGTACTAAAAAGACCCATACTAATTACAAGCCGTCAACAATGTTACACAAGGTGATTAACCAATACCCAAATATACCGGGTTCAACCACCACCGTTGAAGATCATAAACAAAATTCGTCTTATTGATTTTAAGCCACCACAAATAATAATATTTTGCTTCATCCAAAAAATAAGATATCTTATATGAATGAACTTAGGTAATATTTTGATCACGGACATAGAGATGGTGATGATGGCGTGCAATACTGTAGAATAGGTTTCAGGTGGAGTTTAAAAAAGTTAGAGATGTTGTACTAGGAGTGAATCACATGGCATACTCAAGTAAAATTAAGGTGGAAATAAAATGAAATTAAACGGTGATTATAATATATACTACATATTTTATATATTACTCTTTCTGTTTCTTTACAACGGTCGCTTTTACATAAAAAATTTGTTTTTAATTAATTGTCGTTTTCAAAATTCAATACATCATTAAATGTTGTTTTACCTATATTACTCTTAAATATTTATTGCAGAGAGATACATGAAATGAGGTATTAAATGATTAAGGTTATTATAAGAAAAAGAAACATTGTTATATAAAAAGTAGTAAAGTATTTGTTGTCTTGATTTGTGTACAAAGTCAAAATGTGACAATTAAAAAAGAATAAATGGAGTATATTTATATTCCCTCCGTCCCAGATTAACGGAACCATTTGCTCATTTCACACATATTAAGACAAATGTATAAATAAATGAGAGAAAAAAGTGATTTTAAGTGTTCTTGTTAAGTATTGGTGGATTAATGTTAAAAGTGATGAAAATAATATTAATTAGAGTTATAAAGGAAAAAAAGTAATTAATATTGTATTGAAAAATGAAATGACTTAGTTATTTTATGATATTTTTTTTGTAAATGACTCAATTATTATGGGACATAGGAAGATAAATAAAGAAAATAACCCCTTTTCATACTTTATAGTATATTATATATAAAGAAAATATTCAAATAACAATTTTCAGCTCTTTTGGATTGACTTTTTCTTTTTTCAAAAATGCCCTCAACTTTCATTAAAACAATACATGTAACAAATAGATAAGAATAAATTGAAATATTAAAAAAAATAAAACAAACACGATATATATATATATATATATATATATATATATATATATTGACTTTTTAAATGAGAGGATGAGAGGGATAAATCTCAACCCTTGAATCTAATCAAACGGTTCAGATGGATTTAGGTGAAAAAATGTATGTGTGCCCCTGATTTCTCTCTTCTCTTCCTCTTTTTTTGTTTGCAGAACCTATTTCACAATCTAGAGAAAATTTGATGATGCACAAAATTAATTCACCATAAAAAATCCAAATTCCTGTTTGTTGCAAGAGAAGGATGCAATTAATTAATCTTCTTTAAAAAATCTACACACGATTAATCTTTTTCATGAATTCACTTGATACACTCTCACACCTTATAATGAGACATGAATTCACATGATTGTTGTTCTTACTCTTAGCAATTTCATTCTTGTCAATTGATAACCAAAAATCTCATTTTGTTAATAATAATAATAATAAATAGGAAACTGAGTTTGGTGTACAATTTGAAGAAGCAATTTTAATAAATTCATGTGAATTGAAATGAAAATTATTCATTTGAATCATAATAGAGGAAGAAAACCAGGAAAACATGAAGAGGAAACGGAAGAGGCAGGGGCGCATATGAGAGAAGAGAAAGCGTATGTTGTTTATTCAAGTGTGCCCAGCCTTTTCTACTCAAATTTGATCTATGCCGTTTATTTTGATCCAAAGGATGATCATATATATATATATATATATATATATATATATATATATATATAAGTTCTGGGGTTCGAACCCCCGACCACCACAAAAAATATATCATTTAAGAAAATAATCACATAAATTATATTACCTCCGTCTAACAATATTAGTCGTATAAAGTTTGTGCACGATTATTAAAAAAATGATTAATTGTTTTGATTTCAATGGTAAAATTAGTAGCATTTACTAAAACACACTTATTAATTGTAGTTAGTGGAGTAGTTAAGTTTGATGAAATTCAATAAATAAGGGTATTAAGAAAATGATTAATTGTTTTGATTTCAATGGTAAAATTAGTTGTATTTTCTAAAACACCCTTATTAATTGTAGTTAGTGGAGTAGTTAAGTTTGATGAAATTCAATAAATAAGGGTATTGTAGTGGAAAAAAAATAATAAATGTTGCATTAGTATGGTAAAGTGACAATTATTTTGAAAAAAAGAAAAAAATGATGAAGAGACAATAATTATGAGACGGAAGGACTAACTTTCGCAAGTGATTATATAGACAGAAAATTCATCGCCCTTCCTCAAAAATAAAATAAAATAAATTCATTGCCTATTTGGGTCAAAAGTCAAAACAATCTCTTGAACCCATGCACCGTAGTCAAAACAATCACATAAATCTTTTGGATTTGGGGCATACAATTTGGTAAAAAAATATGAATTGTTTCGTAAAGAAATCATGCATTATTTGGTTACTTGACTACTTAAAAAGAAAATCATCTAAATAATAAAATTATCAAAATGTCATTAAATTTGTGGAAGTTTTTACACAAATTTTGACCCCAACATTTTACACAAACTATCAAATTTATCTTTTATATAAAATAAAACACAATTCATCCTTTGACTTGTTCACCCCATCTTTTTCTAGAAAAAATGATCACCGGAAAAAGAAAACTCTCACTTCCAAGTCCAACAAACAAGAAGTTCTTTTTGCCGAAATCATCAATTATTGATTGTTCTCCTATTACTAAAATTAACAATTATTAAAGCAATGATCATATTCTTTTCAATGAGGCATTCAAAAGACACTTGCGAATTCAACCACTCTCTCAGTGAAGAAGAAGAAGCAGCAGCATAGACCTTCTTTATTCTTGTGCTTGTTTTTTTTGTTGTATAGAAAAATGAAGAAAAAAGATTATAGTAATGTTTTAACATTCTATAGGAGGATTTTAGATGAACTAGATTAAACTTAGACTATATAGCTATCTGCATTCGAGTGAGTATATACATACATAGTCATAGATGCAATGTAGAGTGATTTTGTTGCAGTGTGTGAGCTATAAAGTGTTGTGAGGATTTCACGTAACTCATAAACGAAAAATAATTTTTGAAAACGTAACAATGAGTATTGTACATGTGTCGGGGTATAATGTAAAATTTCTTAGAAAAAAAAAACAAAAATCAATCCGGATTGATTTGGAACCGAAAAAAGGAATAGCTTACACGACTTTGGTAAGAAAAAAATAGTGATTGATTGATAGATTGTAATAGAATTAAGGGAATTGAATTAAGGTGTAACAATGTAACAACTCAAAATAATTATGAGGGGATAATGGTAAATATTGTCTTGATAAATAGCTTTAAATGGAGTTGAATAACGGGGTTTCAATATGTAGGAAAAGAAATCTAAACCATCCAAGTGTGAAGGAGAGTCTCCTTCAAAAAAAAAAGTGCGAAGGAGAGTCCCATAAAAACTAATCAACACTTTTGACTTGTCTGAAGATATTAGAGAATCTTAAGAGAATTATTAATAAGCTTTATTTGAAATCAAAGCCACTATTAATTAAGAGAGCCATTCCTCAAAAAAAAAAACAAAAAAAAACTAAGAGAGCCTTACGAGCTGCATTTGGAAATAGAGAGGATCAAAGTGGGTAGCACTCATATGAGAAGGAATGCAGTCAAAATCTTTTAACTTGTCCAATTATGACCTAGCCAAAATTGGTTCTTGCCACCATCCAACATAAAGATTAATAAAAATACTTCCCTTACAATTTTAATTTGATTAAATATTCGACATAGCCAAAAAATCCACGTACTAAAAAAAGGCAATCATATTTTTAATTATTAGCAAGCCTTATGAATTGGTAAAATAATTCCCTTAGCATTTTCCATTAATAATTTAAGAATAATTATTCTATCATTACCACGTCAAATTGTGTAGATAAAATAAAATAAAATAGATAAGTGTATAAAATAGTTAGAGTCAAATACTGATCTATTAATTAAATCGAGGCTGATACAAATTTCATATAATTCTTCTATACATAAAAGAAATTACTAGGATTTTTTTTTCTTCGACAAGATACTAGGAAAAACTTGTATAATGTATAATATTTTTGGGTTGATAAAAAAAACTATAAAAAAACTAAACGGACTGTGTGAATAAACGAATAATTTGCTAGTTTCCAATATATAAACATGAAATGAAGGGATTATCAAAGGTTAATTAATCCAGTCAATTAAATCATATCATATATCCTATAAAAAAAAAACCCTTTACATGAGACTTATCCGGAAAAACAAACAAACTACCCAAAATTTAAAACACGTACAAAGTATAAGCACTAGTGAGAGTAACAAACTAAACATAAAACCTTAACATTTAAAAAAAAAACATAAAACCTTTAAAAACACAAACAAACTATCCAAAATTTAAAACACGTACAAAGTAAAGCACTAGTGAGAGTAACAAACTAAACATAAAACCCTCAACAAAAAACCCAACCTAAGTGGACCAAAAGAGGCTATATATAATAACTATTGTGGCAAACCATGGTGCATCACAAAGTCACAAAGTAAAGAAAGGAGAGTAGAGGAATATCAATGGAGAACAACAACAAAGACACCGAAAAAGGAACCATGAAGGAAGAAGAAGAAGAAGAGTCACCAATCGAGGAAGTCCGGTTAACAGTGACAAAAACCGACGACCCAACACTTCCAGTATGGACATTCCGCATGTGGTTTCTAGGTCTTCTCTCATGCGCTCTCCTCTCTTTTCTCAACCAATTCTTCGCATATCGAACCGAACCACTCGTCATAACTCAAATCACCGTTCAAGTAGCCACACTCCCCCTCGGCCACCTCATGGCCACCGTGTTACCTTCAAAGACGTTCAGGATCCCAGGTTTTGGATCGAAACGGTTTTCGTTTAACCCAGGTCCGTTTAACATGAAGGAACATGTTCTTATTACCATATTTGCAAATGCTGGGGCTGCGTTTGGGTCTGGTTCATCTTATGCTGTTGGTATTGTGAATATTATCAAAGCGTTTTATGGAAGGAATATTTCTTTTCTTGCTGCATGGCTTCTGATTATTACGACACAGGTGTTGGGATATGGATGGGCTGGTTTGCTTAGGAAGTATGTTGTTGAACCTGCTCATATGTGGTGGCCTGGTACCCTTGTTCAAGTCTCTCTTTTCCGGTAATCTCTCTCTCTCTCTCTCTCTATATATATATATATATATATATATATATATATATATATATATATATATGCTTAAAATATTGTCTACTCCTATATTATACACTTGATTAAAATTTTCTATATTAATATTGTTTTTCCAGGTTAATTTGCATAAGTGCTTTTGGTTTTGTTTTTTCCTTAGTGATGTGATAGTGTACTATACTAATGTTCGAACATAATTTTCCATTGCTTTGATTTAATTTGTGGGGTATAATTAGGGTATCTCAAAGGACTAATTGTTTGAGTCGTGACCATATTGTATAGTACAATAAAATCATTAATCATCAAATAAACACAATTAATTATAATTTTGAACGTAGTTAACCATAATTTCTGGTGTTCAAGTATACATATATCTATTAATCATCCAAATTGTGTTATATAAATATACATAATTTTCTGCAATATACTTGTATATTAATCATCCAAACCGTGTTTAATATTGTCAGAAGTTATTAAGATTCATATTTGGTGGTGGTTGAAAGTTAAGAATGCTAGCTTTTGTTACGATTTAAATCATTGGTGACTTGGTCCTTTGCATTGCATGGGTGGGTCTATTTGAATTTTAGGCACCTTGTATTGTTTGGGTACTTTTTGTTTTTCCTCTTTGTGATCATACATTTGTTTCTCTTCTATTCTTGGTTTAAATTTTGAATTTTATCAAACTCATTACTTAACAATTATATGTGTGCTGATGTTTTGACTGAGTTTTGTGTATTGATTATGACTTTCTTAAGGGTACATTTACCTATCAATTCTAACCATGCTTATGTTTATGTACACAGAACTTTGCATGAGAAAGACGAAAATCCCCACCAATTTTCAAGGGCAAAGTTTTTCTTCATAGCACTAGTATGCAGTTTTACATGGTATATAGTCCCAGGATACTTATTCACAACGCTTACAAGCATATCATGGGTATGTTGGGTATTCTCCAAATCAGTCACAGCTCAACAAATAGGTTCAGGAATGAATGGTTTAGGACTTGGAGCCTTTACACTTGATTGGACTGCTGTTGCCTCATTCTTGTTCAGTCCTCTTATCTCACCTTTCTTTGCCATTGTCAATGTTTTTGTTGGCTATGCATTGATTGTGTATGCTGTGATTCCTATAGCATATTGGGGATTCAATGTGTATGGTGCAAATAGGTTTTCTATTTTCTCCACTGATCTGTACACAGCACAGGGACAACAATATAACATATCTAATATTGTTAATGACAAATTTGAGATTGATCTTGCAAAGTATCACGAACAAGGTCGAATTCATTTAAGCACGTTTTTCTCTCTTAGCTATGGATTTGGATTCGCCACCATAGCAGCCACCGTTACACATGTTGCTTGCTTCTATGGAAGGTATAATGCTCTAGACTCATTAATCAAAGTTAAACTATTATTTAATCAACGATTAATCAATGATGTTTAATTGTTTATGATATCATGTTGCCAGGGAGATTATGGAGCGGTATCGTGCTTCGAAAAATGGAAAAGAAGATATTCACACAAAACTAATGAAAAATTACAAAGACATTCCTTCTTGGTGGTTTTATTTGTTGCTAGGAGTGACATTTGTTGTTTCTTTAATGATCTGCATCTTTCTAAATGATCAGATTCAGATGCCATGGTGGGGACTTCTCATGGCTTCAGCATTGGCCTTTATATTCACCCTCCCAATTAGTATCATAACTGCTACCACAAACCAGGTTAATATCTTTAAACTTTTGCTTAAAAAGAAACAAACTTGATTAAACTAAATAATAATCTATTTTCTCTACATACAGACACCGGGGTTGAATATCATCACTGAGTATATCTTCGGTATCATTTACCCTGGAAGACCAATAGCAAATGTATGCTTCAAAACCTATGGTTACATAAGCATGGCTCAGGCTGTCTCATTCCTTAGCGATTTCAAGCTTGGACACTACATGAAAATCCCTCCAAGATCAATGTTCTTAGTGCAGGTATATTTTTACTCAGCTCTTATTATTGTGTCTGAAAGGTTTTACTAACATTAGATTTCTTCTATGGTATCTAATGTACTTTTTTGTGTTAATTTTTTTTTAGTTCATTGGGACAGTGCTTGCTGGAACTATCAACATTGGTGTAGCATGGTGGTTGCTAGACTCTGTCAAAAACATATGTAATAAAGATCTTCTTCCCGAAGGCAGTCCATGGACATGTCCCAATGATCGTGTTTTCTTCGATGCATCGGTTGTTTGGGGTTTAGTAGGACCTAAGAGGATCTTTGGTTCTCTTGGAGAATACTCAGCATTGAACTGGTTTTTCCTCGGAGGTGCAATAGGGCCGATACTAGTTTGGCTACTGCACAAGGCATTCCCAAAACAGTCATGGATTCCATTGATCAATCTTCCAGTACTCCTGGGAGCAACAGGAATGATGCCACCAGCAACAGCATTGAACTACAATTCATGGATTATAGTTGGAACCATTTTCAACTTCTTTATCTTCCGCTACAGAAAGAAATGGTGGCAGCGATACAACTATGTTCTATCAGCAGCACTTGATGCAGGGGTGGCTTTTATGGCTGTACTGCTTTACTTGGCATTAGAACTGGAAAATGTGAGTCTCAATTGGTGGGGAACTGCTGGGGAGCATTGTCCTTTGGCAGCTTGCCCAACAGCTAAGGGTATAGTGGTTGATCGTTGCCCTGTCTTCTGATGACATGGTCTCTTTTTATGTTTTTTTTTTTTTTTTTTATTATTTAAAATTGCAAAACTTTATGAAGTAGTACTTGAATTGCACGTTGTAATTATGGAGAAACTATTTTTTATCAGCAAACAATGTTATTATGTTCTCTTTTTATTTGGTTTATAATTGTATATTGTTATCTTGGTATTTTCTCATTCGTTAGAGGTCGATTTAGATCTTATAAATAACTCACTTTACCTTCAGCTCAAACTTCTTGAGCTATCCAATCACTCCATTTGGTTTATTATTTAACTTCTGGGTGCAGGAAACTCTAATAGTATTTGAAGGACTCGTTTGGGTGAAATTCAATGTTGTAGATGGAGAAAACATTCCACCCTTGAAACTAGAAATACTAATAAGTATATATGAATTAAGGATGCAAGTATAAGAAGTGAAGATAACAAGGATAGAAGTCACTGAAACTAATAAATTTACTTAAATATTTATATTTCTAGGTTAGGGCTGAAAATGTCAAAAAATATGTAATAAAAAAGAACACTGGTGGAAGAAAATCCAACTAAAAAGTTATGAAGTTAGCTATAACTGATGATAGAAAACACAATTGCAGCTGTGGTATTAGAGCCCTCAAAAGTAAAAAACTCATCAGAAAATAGACGCTAGGAATGTTATTTCATTTTCATCTACTGCAATGTCTTTGTCCTTGAAATCAACCTCCTAAACAGTAGCTTGTTTTCCCCCAAGATGAATGCTTTGTTCTTTCTCATGCTCTACCTTCTCAACTTTTATCATGTGCAACATCAATTATCAAGATAGTCTATGGATATGCTATGATAACACTACTATCATTCTCCATAGCAGATGAGGAATACAAGTGTTCTACAGTCACCGCACCCTCTGTCTCTGCCTCAATAGATCCCTTTTTGCCTCAAAATTTGATATATTACATCAAGTATCACAAGCCATCATATTATCATTCCTAAAGGCAGCGAGTAAATTTATCAAATGATATAATTTACATGACAGCAAGACGAGATATTCAAACCCGGAAACAATCATAATGAATTAGCTAAAATCCATTGGTTATACTCATCCATCCTTATTATGAAGGAGCTTGAACTTGCAGAACCTCCTCCGCCATATGCCTTCAAGTTGGCAGTGCAGAAACACATTAATGTGTATCGAAGTATTAAACATATCAAATAGGTAAGACACAAAAAAAAAAAGTGGAACTAAACCGCACGCACCTTAGCAACTTCAGAAGTATCAGTCGCACTATCAGAGCTGCGCAAGCACATTTTGAGATTATTCCGTTGCATGAATATCACAGCTCCTATGGGCCTGTCATTGATGAAAATGCCCAGTTGATCACATTATAGAATTTGACAATTCTTTAACCAAATTAAAATCCACAATAAGAATTGGCATGCAATCATGCCTATAAGAAGTTGTTAAGAAAACATTTTGATTCTTCACTTAATCCCTAAGAACCAGAATCAAAAGAGGATGCTCAGAGGAGGAATCAACAAATATTTAGAATTAACAAGCCATAATCGAGATCCAAATGCTTTTTATCGATATAATAGTTTCCACATATATATGCCACTGAATTTCAAGCCCAAATGCTGACAAGCGATTAGTACTACTACTAAATGATTGCAAGATTTTTGTTCTTCTGAAGACAAATTTAGTGTAATGAATGACTATTCCAATCACCATGCTCATGAAAAGGTTGCTCAAGTTATATAGTCAAATTTGAATTAAATTTTTATATCTGTCTCGGACAACGTCAACATCTTGAAAACCCACACTCTTCTTCTAACAAGATAATAATTCAAACATAAATTTAGTAAATTTTCAAAACAAATTACCTCACCTCAGGCCAATAGCAGCACTTTTTACGCTGAGAAGCATGCCAATTTCACCACTTAAGTTAGAGTTCCCATCTGCCCGAACTCCCTGCACAGTAACCATGGTAGCAAAAAGTGATTACAAATTTCAACAACAAAATGGCGTGGGGGACCACATTACCAGTGCAGGATTCTGTCATATTCAATTATTACAATCTAACTGGCAAAAATTAGATATGCATTAAGCACTAAAAAAAGCAGCAAGCAGCAGAGAAAGTTCTTGGTACAAATTCGGATTTTATTTATTATTATTTGGTTAAAATGTCATGGATTTGTAGTGAAAGTTTGGCTACACAAACATGCACTAAATACAAAATTAGAGCATGTTAAGAACAATAGAAACTAAGGTGATTATATCCTGAAACATTACCAGGCACTCTCCATAAAATCCTCTTCCAAGCCGAACCCTGAAAACCTTATCCAGCAATTTACTTGCAGCATTCCGGCGAGCTAAAAGAGATGAATTTCCTTTAGCAATTAACTCTTCAACACTCAATTCCAGCAACTGCAATACAGATTTTTCAAAGGATAGGCAATATTTAGCGAATATACATATTAACCAGAGATAAATAAAGAGTAATAAATACAGATGTTTTTGCTTTTTGGAATGTTACAGTAAGGCACATAAAAGCAAGTTAGCAACAAAATATATGGTTGCTATAGTCTGAAATGTCACAGTACTTCTTTATGACAGTGTAATAGAAAGGTTCTGAGTTTGTAACCAACCAACTTATGAAGTGTTTATTCTCTTCCTAAGCAGGAAACAAACAGATGGCAGATCAACAACCAAAGGTCATAACATGTCTTCAACATCAGGATGCATAGTTCTAAGTAGCTCAAACACATTAAACTATTTGACTTGGCTTAAGTAAATTACATCCTTTTGAGAAGAAATCGTATAGATACACACGTTTATTACTTAATCCATTGTATTTGTGTCAACTTAAATTAAATACCTGCTTAAACATGTGTGGGTTAGAAATGCAGCTAAACCTCGACCGCCATTCACTCAGTCCAATGTTAAAGGGCTTAATGTCAGGCAAGCTCCACCGGCGAAGATCTGCATCCTCAATATACTTAAGAATAAGCTCCAATCGCCCTTTATCTTTTGAGTCCACCAAACTTGGAACCACACCCTTCAACAAAATCCAAGCATCTTTCTACCTCAGCCATTGTTGCATGAGATGAAAAAGAACTAAAGTGCATAAACAAATTTAAATTCTTACATTAGAAGTTTTAATATCCTTGTGTTTGTCGGTAAAGTACTCATAAACAGCTCTTGAACTACTCTTTTCATGGTTAACATTAATCATAATATTCTCAGGACACTCATTTGCAGAAGGAATCTGTGAAAGCACCGATTTTCGATGATCAAACCCAATAATCCTAGATACATAATAAATAATTACATTAATTATAAGTAATCTAAATCACATGAGAAATGGATTAAAAAAAATACATATAAGTTTGGAAATAAACCTACTTGCAATTTGATTGATGGGAAAGTTTGAAAAGGAATTCCTTTGGAGGAAGAAAGTCAAGTAGATAACATGTCTGAAGGCTTTCAATGCACAAATCTTCAACCCTGTATTATAACAAATATGTAAATTTCTGTTATAATATTAAAAACAGAAACTTTACAATGACCCTTTTCACCCATTTCAATTTTTCAACTACAAAATCAAGTTAAGCACGTAAATTAGAAAAAAAGAAGAAAGGAAAATTAGTGGGTTGAAGAATGAAGAAATGAACCTGAAAGCGAGAGAAGGAACAGAAGAGAAAGGTAACGAAAGGGAAGGGAGATTGTGACGAGTGTGGAAGAGGTGAGCGAAGAGAGAGGAGAAAGCTCCAGAAAACGAAGGGTAATTGTAGAGAACTATGTTGGGAACTTTGTCTTCTGAAGCTTTGGCTATGGCTTCCAATGCTGCGTCTGAACGTAAGCTTCTATACCCAATTTCTATGCATGGAGGGAATGAGAATCGGATGTTCTTCTTCACCCCCCATTTTCCAAGCAAACACCATTTCATCTGAATGAAATTCTTTTACTGATTGTGTTGTTGTGCCAATGACCCTTTTCCTATGAACAAGTTTTTTTTTTTTTTTGAAGGGGCTATGAACAAGACTTAACAGGTACTCTCTAACATAAATTAACATTGTTAATTAATTACAAAAAATTACCTAAAACCCCCTTGTCTAAATTAAAGTTTAACATTTGTTTTTTATATTCTCAAATTTTTCCTTTTTTTTCAGAAATTCCTTCAAAGTATTAAAAAATTGAGTTAGTATCTTAATTTTTTTTGGGTACAAAGTTAGTATCTTAATTATTAAAAGACTAAAATTTGAACCCCAAATATCCTACTTATTTGTCTTGAAAAAGATTAATTATAGTCACTAAATTACTTGAGAACAAGAAAATTAAGAATAGAGGTACTTAAAAAATGACAAAAAATCCTTCAAGAAAAATGACAATTTTTTTTCCTTTACACTGTATATATCTTCGACCTACATCTTCTTTTTTTTTTTATTTTTTTTTATTTTTTATTTTATCACAAACATACAAAATATATAACAAAAGACAACAAAATTTATTGTGTTCATGCTTAGTTTTTTGTTTTTAACAAGTCTATACGTAAACTGGTCAAAAGGTTCTCCTCAACGCGAGAAATGCTCGAGAAGATATATGAAAATCAAAAGTATATTACAAAACTCGAGAAACATCATAAAAAAAACATCAACTCATAAATTACTCCATATACAATACATAGTTTATCCACCAATGGTTAATATCAATAATAAAGTTAGATTTTTTCTATCACAAAAAAATAATATTTTTTTTATAGACCAACGTTCGTTTGTTAGTAAATAGTTAAAGGAGACTTATTTTTCAGTTGAACACCAGATTACTAGAGTCACTTATCCTTAAAAATTGAAGGGCAACACAAAAATAAAAATTGTTAGAGGGGGAGGGTAGATGTTTGACTATGAGGAACGAACATAAGACATCATTCTTAAATCTCCTTCATCATCATTTAGCTTACCAATCAAACTATATATGAGATGATACCTTCAATCAACTAAATGGTATAATAGTGGCAATTTTATTTTGAGATTGTGATAATTTATTGAGAAATGTTAGTAAGACACATTTTAATTCATAATTTTTAACACACTTTTTTTGATCGGTTAAAATTCATACGTGACCTATCAAATTTATATGGGACCCACATGAATTAGCGGGACTCACATAAATTTTAACCGATCAACAATAGTGTGTTGGAAACGGTATGTTAAAATGTGTGTTGTTAGCCTTTCTCTAATTTATTTTTTATTTTTTTTAAAATTAATATCTAATTATACCTCTTAAGCAACATTTAAGGACCAAAAGCTACCGGAAAGGACCAAAAAAAAAAAAAAAAGCAACATTTTACACTTAAGTTTTATAGACAATAAATAGAAAAGCACAACAATCAAATTATTTAAAATTTAAAAGATTCATAAATAAATTTACAATTTTTTCTAATTTTCTTTTTTATCAAAAAAAGAAAATAATAACAAAAGCCAACTCCGTTCCCCCTTAAAATTTAGTTTCCCTCCCTCGCACAAAATTAAAAAGAAGGAACCCTAGAAAGCATAATTGATTTATACACGTTTCAGTCCATTTTGTGTGAGTCCTTCCATTCCATCGGAGAATTCACAACTCCACGACGACGACAGTGAGGTAATTTCATTTCTCTGTTTCACCCCTAAATCATACTTTCTAGTTTTTCTCCCCCAAATTGTTATGTTATAGTAATTATTATGTTTTCTTCTTGTTCCGTTGTATTACTATCACTACATAATGAATAGAGAACCAGGACCATGTCTGATTATCTCGAACAAAGCGCCGTCCTAGAAACGATGAAGAAAAGAAGGCAATGTGAGACAGATTGAGTGACTTACCTGATGCTGTTATCCTTCACATTTTGTCATTCTTGAATACCGAAAATGTTATCAGAACTTGTTTTTTGTCATTATGAGATGCGTTTCTTCATGTCATGCTCTTACATCTCTTAAGCTTTCACTTTACCCTAGAGGTAGAGATGATTATACAAAAACATTATTTCCAAAATCTTTGAATTTCCCTTTATTGACCACCTTAGATCTAGAAAACTTTGCCTTTTGCGGTAGTGAGAATGCTTGTGCTGAGCCCTTTTCCGCATTTACCAAGTTGAATAGTTTGGTCATTAGTAATTGTGAGGTAAAGGATGCTCAAATCCTCAACATATCAAGTGAGACACTTCTCAATTTAGCCCTGCATGATAATTCAACTGACTTTGCCAAAATCGAGTTATCTGCTCCAAGTCTTTGTACCTTTACTTTTACCGGTGACCTTCTTCAGAAAATATATGGGAGCAGTCTCTCTTCTATTAAACAAGGTACTATCGATGCACAAGATGTGTTATATTCGGAGGATTCTGCTATGGTTCTATTAAGCTTGCTGCAAGACCTTGCCAATGTAGAATCATTGGCAGTCACTTCAACTACTCTTCAGGTACCTTGTCACGTTTTCAAGCTTTATTTGTACTTTCTTCTTAAGATGCATTTTTTATTTTAAAATTTTGTTAAAATTCAATTGATTCGCATAAACTGATCCTAACTGATCCTCATTTCTCATTTCTTAGATTCTGTCCTTAGTTCCTGATTTATTGGAGGTTAAATTCCATTCTTTATGTAACTTGAAGTCATTGGAAGTAGAGTTGATACCACTTCAGGATGGAAATTTATCCCAATCAATCAAAAATGCCATGTATAAAAAAGCTGCTGCCAAGTCACATGAAGAACTTCTTAAGTTATGCAAGGCATTTAAACACCGTATGGAACTACCTGCCATACCTGATGGAATAGTTGACTTCTTGCGACAAATCGCGCCCTCGGCAGAAGTTAACATCACAACAGGTTACTTGATTTATTTTAATCTTAAGCAGGTAGATATTTAAAAACCATAAGGGAGCTGAGTGTGGTAATTTTTTTTCTTGACAATATGAGCTTAGATAATTTTAAATGACACAACCATAAGTAGAGTTTGTGATTGGTTGTTACTAAACAGATTGTAGAATCTATAAAGGGCGCGAAGATTAACCATCGTTCACAATATGCCGTGTCTCCGTCCTCCTCTGCCGCACCTGATTTCTCTGCCGAGTCTACTTCTGTCGCTAGCGCCTACCACTGCTGCACCTTCCAATCTCAATCTCTGTAGTTCTGAAAAGGTAGCATTCCTCTTGTGCATTTTGATGGACCCCCGTTTTAGTTTCCTTCACTAAATTTTTGGGTGTCATTTGTTGTTTTTATGTAGAGAATTCCATTTTTGTGATATTTCGGAATGAGATAGCATACTAGATAGTTATAGGAGCCCTTGTCTGCAATTTACTCAAGTAAATTGTTCAAGAATGACCTCAAAGGCATCTATAATAAAATCAGTTTTAAATCTTTCATATTCAATTGTTGTTCTTTTGCTTTTTTACAACTGTTTTGCAGTGGCAATTGATAGTGCTGTATACTTTTTCTTCCTTTAGGATGAAAAATCATCAAATGAAGATAAGGTGGAGAAGCACCACCCTAAATCCAACTGTCCACTTCCAGATAACAGGCAGTGAAGGCTCTCATATTGCCTTACAAGTTACAATGCCTTCTATCTGCTAAAACATGTTTGATTTGACAATCATTTGATCTATCGCACGACCTCTTCATCTAGCTGATAGTTTGTCTCTGTATGAACATATTTCTTTTGTTTTAGGGAGCTTTCATGACCCAATCAGTTGCTACTGGACGTTGTTTATCAACGACTTTTGGTTTTGTTAATAAATTTGTTTTATGATCATGATAATTCAAGGTTTTCATCAATATAACGTGAACTAGGTTTTGTCTAATGTACACAAGTAAAATAGATTTGCATCATATATAAGTTTGTTTTTCACCATTGGATCAATAAGTCCCATCATATTTCATTTGATCAATTGGTGAGATTTATTGATCCAATGGTAGAAAATTATCTTGTGCATGATGCAAGATTGATCTCATTTGTGTACCATAGAACTAGCCCTTGAACTAAAGAATACATTTCATTGTGTTGATACGACTTTGCTTATGATGAATTAAGGAGTCCAAATTGTATCTTTGCAAGTATAATTTCTTAATATCAACGTGCCATTCACATTTTTTCTGCTGGATCCAGAAATGCTCTATACCATCAAAGGTTAATACTTTTACATGGTGTTTAATTAAAAACAAATTACCAACTCAGGTGGAGTTGATGCATAAGGGCGTTTTAGAAGATTACATCATTTGAGCTCTGTTTTCTGTTTTGCATCTCAAGAGTGGGTTAACCATTTGTTTTTTTAGTCTCCCTTTTGCTTATAACGTTTGGTCGTTTGTAGGAGCTTGGCTTGAGTTTGATGGCGTGTTTAGTAATGAAGCTAGGTGCTGCCCACTTTGTTCAATTTGGGAGGTTATTGTTATTTAGAGGGAAGTGGGAAAGGAGAGTTAGGCATTTAATTTGGAACGTTATTGTGTGAGCTCTTTGACTGTTGAGGAATCAAATTGTTTTTAGGGATGGTGTGGTTGACTGTAAGTAATGAAGTAATTTCTCAGGTTCAAACATGGAATTTGGTTTGTGTTTCAGGAGGGTAAATCAAGAGGGCTTCATTTTAGTGACTGATTTAATAACTCATTTAATAACTTCATTTCAAGGGGGCTCCGTAATTGTAGAAATCATTTTTCATACTTTTAAAAAACTCATGTGTTGAGTTTGTAACTCAAATTGAGAAAATTTAATTCCCTCATAGACGGAAAGAGGTTGTCTCGTGTCACATGATAGTGCAGTGAAATCTAAATCCTTGATCTGGTAGGTGAGAGGATTCGAAGTAAAGAGAATTTGAGACACAAAAAAAGGGGGGAGAATAGGTTTAAGGGTTGAGATTTCTCAACATGAGCAAACATGAGGAAATTAAACTTAAGAGAATCCCCTCCCTCGAAGACGGTGACAAATGATAATTAGTGTAATTTTAATTAATAATAATTTTTTTATGTTTCAATTTTTTAAACATCAATATACAATTATATCTTTTAAGTAAAATTTTACAATTAAATTTTAATTGAATTTTTATAAAATTTATTTTAAAAAGAGTAAATTACATTCTCATTCAAGCATCTTTTAGGGAAAAAAAAGGTGTAATTTACTCTTTTAAAGAACGGAGAAGCTAAACATCATAAAACTCTCCAACATATAATTAAAAGAGTAAACTACATTTTTCAGGCTGAATTGAAATCCAATATTTTCGATTAAGTCCGATCCAAGTGGTTCTTGTGTAAGTAAAAATTATTTTTATAAACAAAAGATAAAAAACATAACAATCACATTATTTACTATTTAGGGTTAAGTAAGTTTTTTGTCCTTAAAAAATATAACGATTTTGATTCTAGTCCATTATTTTCAAATTGTCATCTTCTAATATTTTTTTCTTATCAATATGTAGTTTGAATAGTTGAAAATAATGTTTTCCCTTCTTACTTCTAGGAATTAATTATAGAGAGCATGCTTAGCATGTCATCCGTTCCATCAATCATAAGAATAAGAAATAACAAAACCACACCATGCACAACACAACGATGATATTACAAATTTACAATATAGAGGTAGGCAATCCTTACATTTTATTGTAACCTTAAAGTTTATGGAAACAGCTATGGAACACAAAGATCCCACTCACTGCAAGATATACATGCATGAGCATGACCACTGGGACAAGTTGTTGAAAGCTTTGATTCTGGCAACTAATTTAAGCTGTTGACAGCTTACGAGACACAATAAGCCAAATTGAGTATATCTGCAGCTGTGATCATCTAGTAATGCACATACTTATAGTAATAATGAAATTAGTTCTAATGTTTTAGTTTTTACATCCTCATTTTGAGGGAATACCCCATATTTGGTTCACTGTTGCGGTTGTGGCTGCCTTAGCTGGAGACTGATTAGCTCATCATGCATATACCCATAGCTGATAGTACTGTGTGAAGCATTGGATGTTGCATATTCCCTACGCCTTGCTCCAATAACCTAGTTTCCAAATCCTTATTTAGTTTTGGCTAATTAAAGTAAATTTGAAGCCTTAGGCTTCTAGATAAATCAATAGAGCAGACGAAGTATAAATCATTATGTGTGACACTTCGAAACCCTGCCCCTATATTGTGTTTGTGTAGTCTTTTTTATTTATTTTCAGGTACACCAAAAAGTCTTACATTGTTTGAGAATCGAGGTTAATGGTAGTTCATAAACAACTATCCACTCTCTATTGAGGTGCTTTCTCGTGACAAAATCGTGAGTCTTCACATAAGTTACTCAATGCAGAGAATACCTCAGAAAAGTGGTGCCTTGTATTTGAGGTCAGAACAATTTATAAATTTTATATGCATGATGATTTTGTCACACATGCATACTTCTAAACATTTATGAACCATGATTATGATCAATTTCATATTGTTAAATTATAGAATGTGTCTTCCTTGATGTTGTTTACCTTTTCTAGTTCTGCATTTTTCTCACCAATGAGGTCTATCTTCTTACAAAGATCTTCATTTTCTTGACTACTAAGGCTTCCCTACAATGACATCAACAGAAAACTGGTAAGAACTTTGCTGGGAAACCTTTAAATCATCGAAAGAAACTAACTGAGTCTGATTTCTGCAACCTTTTTGAGTAATTCATTGATCTCATCACTAAAAATATTACCCTGCAGGCGAGTGAATAAATGATTGTGTTATACAAGACTAAATACCAGATCCACCGATAAACTTTGACACTATATCTTAAGGTTCACCTCTCTTATATTATATATCATTCGATTAGTTCATACCTAATCGATGTGAGATTAAACATTCACACTTGAATTCCAATAAATACCTTTTTCGCGCGGATGCTTTTCAAACTCATCTCCAATTGACTTTCTAGATGCTGCAGCTCATTTAAGTCCAAACCAGATAGTTCTTGGCCCATCAATTGCCTGCGTTTACCAAAAAGTGAGGTGTGGAATCCTTTCTTGTGTTAAATTTGTTTATAGGAATATCTCTTACATTCATTTAATGCAATTCTGTTTAATATATTACCTTTGACTATCATTCAAGTGCTGCAGTTGTTGCCTCAAGCTTGCTGCTTCTCTTTGCCAAAACTAGCACGTAGCAATACAATATAACTATTTAAGCAATGTACTTTTAGATAATATTTTTTTGAAGGAAGCAATGTACTTATGAAATAAGCATCAAAGGAAGTCTTTGTCAAACCATAAAAATTGATCATGACCTATCTTATAAATGAAAATACTAGAGCAAGCTTAACTATTTCATTAAGCTTTGTATATAAGCTTGTGAAAATTAACCAGCTTATGTACATTTACGTCAATTTACCAATATTTGTCCTAATGATAATGGGATATAAAAAAGGACAATATTTGCACGAACCAAAGTTCTATCTTCCAACTAGAGAAGTTAATAATAGTATCAACTGTACAAACATCCTCTATCATATAGGTATGGAGTAAGGTAGATGTGCGCCAGAAGGAATGAGAAGTTCATGAATGGTAACTTTCTGTTAGCCTTGCTATTCATAGCCGGTCCAAAGCCCAGATAAAAGGAGAGGGTTGTGTTAGGTAGTCGACACCCAATGTAAGTTGAGTCTCTAAGACATGGATCAAATACAATATAATATGAATATAGCTCGAGTATAATGTCAAATTAATGAGCATGGGTCGTTGCATCGCTACTTGGATGCGGTGAAAAATACTCTCAAGAGTTCTCGCATCTTTGTGAACAGACGTGGGTAAATAAGTTAGTTCATGAGAGTAGGATTTGTTTTGGGACATGAAATATAGGCACACTTATAGAAAAATCTATGGAAATAATGAAAACTTTGATTAAGGGGAGGGTCAATATCTTGTGCTATAAGAAACTAAGTGGTTGTGTGAAAATGTGAAAGAATTAGATAGTTCATATCTAAAGCTTCAGTACACTAGCAAAGTTAGGTTGATAAATTGGATATGCATTATTGTTGATAAGAAGTGAAAGAAGGACATTCTGGATCTAAAAAGCATATGAGATCATGTCATAACCCTAAAATTTATAGTGAGACGAGAACTTTAAAAATAGTAGTGCTTAGGTACCTCTGGTAGGGTCATAAAAGCACATTACAATAAAGTTTGAGAGAATTTAAAAGGCTTAATGCAGGAAATATCTCTAAGAGGAGAGATTTTCAACAAAATTATTTACGATTTGTTAATTATTAACGTGAATCTTGAAGATAAGGATACGACTTAACTCTTGTTTAGTTCGTCTCCTAGGTCCTCTGAGCAATTTAAGGATGCACTCCTTTATGGAAGGGAAGGCACTATCACTTTGGATGAGGTCCAATGGACTATTAGGACCAAGGATCTAACCTAGCTTAAAGACATGAAGGTGGAGAACAGTGTGGGAGCCTTAAGTGTGTCAAGAGGAATGAGGTGAGAGTATAGGATACTGGACTAAATAAAAATCAAGGGGGTGGTAACAACAATTCGAAGTACAAGTGCTTTAATTGTCATAAGAACTATCACTTCAAGAAGGATTGTCCTGAAAGACATGGAAATGATAATTCCTTGCAAGTTGCAGTTAGCTAAAAGGATGATTATGAGAGTGCAGAGGTGCTAGTGGTTATGAGTTAGGAACCAATGAAGAGTTGGATGATGGACTCTAGATGCTATTTTACATATGTCCAAAAAAGAAATACTCTCAGACTTCGATGCTAGAAGAAGGTGGAGTTGTTCATCTTGGTGATGACAAAGCTTGTAAGGTATAGGTTCAGTCCATCTTATGATATTTAACAATCACGAATTCATTTTGTAAGATGTGAGGTATGTTCCTTAATTTAGGAGAAATTTGTTATCAATAAGCTTGTTTGCTGGGTTATCTATAACATTAGTACTGAACATGGGGCAATGCAAATTTCGCATGATGGAAAAATAATAAGTAGATGTACCAAAATGTGTGCTTTTATACATGTTATATGACTATACTATTATTGGTCATGCATTGGTAGCCAATTAAGACTTTCATGGTAAATATGTGATATTTAATTTTGGTTTGGTGCATTTTAATGAATGAGTTTAGTTGGAATAGCTGAACAAGGATTGATAGGTGATGGAAATGCTGGAAACTGACAATTACTTTTGAATGAATTTTGCTGATTACAAGGCAGAAGATATAGTGGATGTACATTTTTGGAAGTTGAGTCATCCAAGGGTTTCTAATGTGAAGTTGCGGCAGAGGAAGCACAACTTGAGATAGAGTCTTCCACTAGGGGAACTAGAAGAAGACAACCAATACTGACTCCTAACTATATTGTAATAGATAGGGAAAAGGGGTTACTGTTGCACTAGACTAACAATACTATGGAGCCCTTGTGTGGTATGCTCTAATTGAGTATGAAGAAGTGCAAGACGCAAAACCGAGGAAGTTCAGGGAAGTAATATAGAGCATGAAAACTAAGACTTTGAAACTCGTGGACTACCTCAAAAGCCAAGGGTATTTAAATGCAAAGAAATATTCAAAAGTACACAATACATTCTACGTGTTGAAGAGGTAATGATACAACTTATGAGACTATCAAGGGTAGGGTAGTTAAATGCAAGTGGATCCACAATCTTAAGAAGGGTTTGGAGATACATTAAATACTCAATGAGGGGCCTTGAGAGTCTGCAAATAATACTCAACCTCATATTGGAGAGGCGGTTCTATGAATACTCAACCTAAAGAGACTGTGGTAACAATACTCATCATTAGTTTGGAAATGCAATGTTAAGAATACTCGATAACATTGGTGAAATAAGCAAGATGGTTGATGGTTAACTTGATATCATCACTGTTTCCGAGTAAAGGTGAAGAATTATAGTGAAATGTTGACTTAAAAACATGGATAGTTTAGTCTATTTATAAATTTTTCTATAATTAGAGTTTTTTTACCTCATTGTTTGGAATCACCAAAAAGGGAACTTTCAGGGAAACATAAGGGTTATGGGTTAAAAGATTTTGGGCTATAAACTAGGGTTGATAAACACATGCTACACATTTTGGGTAGAGAGAATTCATCAAAGTAAGTGTTCGACCTTTCTCTCTTGCACTTAATTCTCCTTGATTTGGTGAATACATATGATAGGAGTCTCTAAAAATACTTTGTGGAAAGCCCTGAAGAAGAAATAAGTTATGATTATCTATACTTGAGATATCAAAGATATGTATGAGGGAGCCTCAACTAGTGAGGACACATGGTGATTTTATAAAAGATTTTCCCATAACAATAAGACTACACCAATGGTCAACTCTAATCTCTTAAATTTTTACTATAGTTTTGGATGTACTTACAAAACACATCCAAAATGCAAAGATGTGATGCATACTATTTACTGAAGATGGCGTGGGTGAATTCGTGTATGCATAAATCTAAGTTTTGCTCTCTATTCGGTATGCTTGAAGGATGTTTGTAGTATTTGAGTTAGTTGCAAAGTACGGTAGATTGGTTTGTGGAAAGTGTGAGTAAGAGCATGGAAAGTAGGGATTTTGTTTCCTATGTAATGATGTTTGGTTAGGATTAATCCTCGTTGGGAGTTGCCTTCCTAAAGTCTATTTTTGGTCTTGTTCCAAAAGAAGTGTCATTCTAAACAAGAAGTCTTGTTCCACTGACTTAAAAGGTCCAAAACATGAAGAATACCAGATAATAAAACTTTCATATAAACAAAAAGTCTAATTATAAAAGATATTTTATGAAGTTAGAAACACATTCTACACATATTGGGTTAATAAATTAGCCGAACTTTCATGAAGATATCTCTCGGGTTATTGTCCACTCTCACTATGTTTTGACTCGGTTATAAGCATATGAAGACCCAATTCTAAGTTAGTGGCCTTGAGAAAGAATCAACTCATTTGCTTGTCTGCTCTAGCATCACCTAACCTTAAATCGACTGGAATAATTCCCTATATATAATAGCTCAATATCTTATTTTCCAAGTTTGACTAACAAGATAATTATTTTTATCTGTAAACAGATGCCTCATGCGTTGTGTCATCGATTTACCCTTGAAAATGAGATGATGTGACACAATTAATAGAGATCGATGTGCGTGAACAATGTCAACATTACATCATAAAGCATGATAATAACCTTTAGAACCCTTTACCATGCTTACGATAGGTTAAATATCATTAATTCTAGTGGACTTCACTTAATTCAATGGTAACCTTAATCTTCTAGACTAACCAAGCAATTTATCTTCTTGATTACTAGGTTATCGTTCCTTTTAAGTATTCAACCTTGAGACCTTTTTTCTTATGCCTTATAGATTTCTTCTTCTGACCCAATTCTCCTTCCAGACATGGCTTTCCCATCCTCTATTCATAGTTGTTTAGAAAACTATCTTCCTAGTGCCCTACGCCCTAATGAGTGATAACATTATTCTTCGTCCTTGTAACATCGATGTATCAGTTAAACCACACCCGAATCAAAATTACCTCACCTGACTTACCAGAGTTGAGATATCCAAGAGTGACATTTGAAAAATGGGGATAGTGGTGATAAGAAGAAGGAAAATGGTTTTCTCACGCCATTGTCCGATCCCACTACGTCTTGACTCAATTATGAGCCACTAAAGACCCATGTTCTCAATTAGTTGCCTCGAGAAAGGTCAGCTCCTTTGCTCGGCTACTCTAGCATCTCCTAGCCTTCAATCAGATGAAGCTTCATCGCCCAATAACTCAATATTCTATTTTCCGAGTTTGACTAACAATATATTTTTTTTTAGGTGTAAACAATAGGCTTGAGTGATTTCGCACAATGTCATTTTCTCTATCTCTTTGTTTTGTAAGTCTTTATCACTTATTTTCATGTCGACATCTAGTTTGTTGAGGGATATGTAAGGTATTGAGTTTCCAATGGAAGATTATTTCTCCTTGAGCATTGCTATTTATCTAGAGAGTTTTTATCAAGAATTTATCAAGAAAAGTCTCAACCAATTAAATTTGTTATTTAGAGGAAATCAAGGGAGGTAATGGTGTATAATTAAGGAAAGGTGTTAGCAAATACGCTGTTTTAAAAATTTTCTTGATAAATTTTGTCACTGTATCCATCATTCCCCTTTCTCCTTCCAAGTTGATTTTCATTTTATTTCCTTTTTTAGGCAAATGATGAGGGGGTGATTATCGACAAGGCTAAACTTATTTGGGATAAAGGGAATTTTAGTTGTTATAGCATCGAATTGTGTCTTTTCTATGGTCACTTGTTTTGAAAGTGTGATTTTTCCATGGCAATTCCGCATGTAGTTTATCAGTGGTTAGGGGTTCATTTTTGGTGAATTATCCTAGTTATTTTTTGTGTTTGTATCTTTAGTGGACTACGGTAAAGGGAGGATGATATGGCATGTACTTATAGAATTAGGGAACATGTATATATTTTTTTTAACCAGGTTTCCAAAGTTTCGACCCTAATGGAGAAAATCTAGGTTTTGTTCTGAAAATAGTTATTAAGTAGGCATAAGAGATATATTTGCGTTGACTTGTTTGATTGTATTTTAAAGTATCCATTTATTCATTTGGAAGTAGGTCTTGAGCTTTCTTGAAAAGTAGGCTAGTTCTGAATTTTACTTGTAACGACCAAAGTGCTCATTGTGTTTTTTCATTATTTCTATGTTTGAAATACACAGTTTAAAAGAATGTCAATATATGTAAAGCTGCAAACTATTTGAATAATAACATATGCAGATGGTTGTAGGAAAGAGTGATATATGAGTTGTGTTTTTTATGTGTTAAAAATATCAAATGTATAATTGTCAGTACAAAATATATACTCCTAAACCATTACAAGTTGTACAAATTAAATACCTAGCACATCATATACCCAACATTATAGCCTAAAATCTATGGATATATACAATATAACGATTTCATATACTATTAATAATAAAGATAAATTTCACTTCCCCTCATGGTTGTATTACCTTGAGTTCCAAAGTAGGATCCATTGCTTGATGATGGTCCTCTACTAACTTGTTATAACGCTCGATCACTGACTGCATGCTGCAAAACATGGTTATATTTGTATCAGTGGAATGAAAATAATATTTTTATGAATCTAAATTAACACTAGTAGTGGTTTTACGTATTTGTGCAAACGTACTTGTTCATAAATAGTTTATATTATACATACATTTTTTTATTTTATTTTTTTGCAAAAAAAGATATACAAATGAGTTTCTCTACACTAACCTTTTACAATTTTTTTTGGCATCATTCATGATGATATATATAAGGGCATAATCAAATGACATCATAGTGTCAAAATTAGAAACCAAATCTCATCTATTTGTTTCATTTAACCTTAAGGGTTAAAGTAATCACTGAAATAATTCAGGTTGACCAAATACATCATAACTTGTTTTACTATTTAGTTGGGGAGTTTTGCTTTTAGTTTTTTTTATATTTTTTTTTAAGTTTTTTGAGTATCTTTTGAGAGGGGTGAGTACGTACCTATTTTACTTCATCACATTTTATGGGTTTAATACTTCTTGTACTTGTTACCATCTTTTAATATAACTTTTTTGCTATTAAAAAACAATTAACACATAGTGAGGAATATTAAATATTTATAAAAAAAGAAAAAGAAAAAGGCAAAGCCTCTTAAAAGTTACATAATATCGCCTCAAAACAAAAAGTTACATAATAAGTTATTGAATTTTTTTAGGAGAAACAATGAAATATTATATTTTGTCCAAAAAACTAGTAAAATAATTAGCTACATTTAGATCTATCCAATGCGTACGTGTAACTTAAGTGGTCAAGCATAGTCGAATTTGTAAAGAGAATCAAGGTTTGATTTCCGTAGAATACAACAATTTAAAAATTGGCGAGTTTCTCTAAGCCGATACCAAGTTAGGCGAGCGCTCTACACCCAAACAAGGGTCAACCGATTGTTTCTATAGTATACTGAGGAATATGTAGGTCTTGAAGACATCAAACTTAGTCAAGGCTCAGTGTAATTAGACAATGAGGTAACCAACTTGTACTCCACATATGTAATGCCACTAACCGAAAGGAATTATGGTCACATACTTACGTTTCAAGGAAAGTTGCGCACTTTGGACTCTGCCAACAGATCATGCAGCAAAATGGAAGCTACCAGCCAAACATGGGGTTCCACGCACCCCTTCAACGAGGGAAAATTTATGCACTACCCATGCAAATAGTCAATCAAGGCTAAACATTGTAGGCAACATGTCATTTGATACATAAGAATAGTTTTGCCTATAAATACTTATTTTGTACAATTTCAAAAAGGACACACTCAATTAAACTTAAGCTACTTACAAAACTTTATCTTTTTACTTTTCTGCCTTTATTTTTAATTTTTGTTCATTTCTTATTTCAATAGCTAAAACCCTAAAACACAATACTTAACACCCTGCTAAGTACTTAATGAACTCATAGCCAAGGGATATATTTCATTCCTCATCGTAATCGTTTGACGAAAGGGGGTCACGATTGCATGTTATCAGTCGATACCTAAGATAAATATCTAGTTCAACAACAAGGTCGGATCGGTATTCGTGTTGGTGGAGTACTCAAGAGATTATGTGTTTTAATTTTTTTACATTGTTTTAATTTTTGGTTGTCATTAGTCAACAATAATTTGTATTTATTTTTGAAGTTTTCACGTTATATTCTACAGTATTATGATTATGTATCAATATTTTTTTCTCTTCGTCGGTTTTCCACAACGATCCTAATAGCAAGCATGAGCCAGTCGATAAGTTTTGAAATACATATATTCATCTCCAACCTGAGCAAATAATAGTCAAATTATGAAGTTCTAACTTACATGTTTCTATAACAATACATTTTTTTTTACAAGTTCTATAACAATATATATTCTAACTTTTTTATTTATATTTTGAGGTTTTTGTGAGTATTTGAATGGGAGATTATAAATAGGATGCTATTTTTAATACATAATATTCCATGGAGAAATTGTGATTATATAACTTAAATAGGATGAAGTATAACTAGTAGTAAGTTATAACCCACCAATTTGACTCTAAGACGTAATTCAACCGACAATATCAATTTTGTTAGATTGAACACTGTTATCAGAGTTCGAATCCGAGAATTTGTAATTGTGTATGAGTTTTAGTTAATACTTCATTTCATCTAGCTGAGGAATTTAGACCCCATTTGTTTTGCCTTTTTTTTTCTTTCTAAAATTGTTTTAGCTTTATCTTGAAATAAACAATTGCGTACAATATTTTTTTTTGAAACAATGAAAAAGTGAAAAACATTTTTTTGAAGGGAATGAAAATGTCAGAAACTTGTCTCATTATTTTCATAAATGCATTAGCCAACATTTTATTTTCTCTCCATCACAATTCACTTTATTAATTTAAAATCCTTGAACTCGTTAGGAAACAATAAATAGTTAACTAGTTAGTGTTTCACATTTATAAGTATGATGTAATAAACTATGAACCGTAAGTATAGTAAACACTAGTTGTTTTTTATTACTAGACAGACATACTTTGAACACGAGCAGTCTAGTAAAACTTTGAAGGGTTCAATTAATATACATGCATGTATGATCAGTTGTAATTGTAACACAATATAAGAACTATTTTTCTTAAAAAATGATTTGAAGCAATACAATTAATGAAGCATACATATACACAAATTTGATTTGTTAGTAATTTTGATGACTCAAAGTAAAATAAAGGGAAAAGGAAAGAGATAAGAAAATGATTTGATCCTATACCTGGAACTTGCGTAGTCATAAAGCTTGTGAGTAGAGGAGAACAAAATCAATCCAACTTGTGCATCACAAAGAATGGATAGTTCTTTAGCTTTCTTCATCAACCCTTTTCTTCTCTTTGAGAAAGTCACTTGCCTGCTAGTCAAATTCTCAATCCTTCGAATCACAATTTTTCCTCTCCCCATCTTTAATTCTACTAGCTAGGGTTCTTGCAATATTTTAGTCTCTTCTTTTGGTAAGTCAATGAATCTGAAATATATCAAATTCGTAATAATATGATGAGCTGAAATTGATAAGAAATTTTCTCATCGATTGATTGAATATAATGAATTTAATTATTGCATAACCATATAAAAAAAATAAAAATATAAGTCGTGCATAAACTAAGAATGAAGAATAATGGAAGAAATTAGTAGTAATTTACCGGAAAATTATCAGGAGAGGGGAAGTTGAAACTAAAACGGGAAGAAAATGGTTTGTGGGATTAGTTAAAAGTGGTTTTTGTTGGACTCAAAGCGGTTTATTGTGCTGATCGAGGAGTTTAAGGTTTTGGTGTTTGGACCAATGAGCAATGAGCAAGGACAGGAAAATATGTTTAAGAATTCTCAAATGAGAATCACAAACAGCTCAACTAACAATACATAACATAGGGTACCTACCTATACGAAAATGACAGCGTGTTACAAATTTATGATGACGTGTCAGTGAATGTGTGGTACCCTGGGACTGTTGAAGTTCTACTTAAGGAATCCAGTCAAATAAAGTAATATATATTCCTTATAATCCTCCTCAGAAATAGCAGTACAGTACTAGTATGCCTTTTTTAATCCAAAGTTGCAGTATAAACAAGATTAAGTGTTGAACATTATGAGAGTTAATACAAACATAAACATTTCCCTTAAAACAAAAAAACAGACATAGAAATTTAGAAAGTTGCTCGTATATTTTTCTGGGTGCTGCTGACCGGTGGTACTCGTTAAGCATATTATAGAAGAAATTATTACATAAAAGAAAGTTAGTTATTTTTGGCATTATTATAAATTAATTATATAATTTTAATGTATTAACTATTATATAATTTCCTTTTTCATATCTTTTTTATATCCTTAACTAGTGTTCTGAGGACATCGGTTAGCATTTCCTTATTTTTTTTTTTAATGTTTAAAAGTTATTTTTAGTTGTATTAGGGGTGATGGAGGAAAAAAATCTATATCCGTAAATAAAATATGTCACGCGGACGAATCATGTAGCTTAAACAGGTACATACAATTTCGACCAAAAAAAAAAAAAGGTACATACAAATAAATAAACAAATATTTTCAATTACACATTAGTTAATAAATATGAATGCAGATTTAGTTTTTCTTTTTAGGGATGAATGCAGATTTAGTAGCATTTGTATCAATGGATATCAAATAATAAATTAATAAAATTATTTTAATATCTCTTTTTTAGAAAGAATCGAACCTGAGATTTTAAAGAGGAGCACACTCCCAGATCCTAAACCAATACCACTAGGCCAACCCAAATGAGTTATTTTAATATTTGTTATTAAATATAAAAAGACTTATTTTCTTTTGTTTTTTAAGAAGTCAAACTAATACATCGAAAGAGACTTGATTTTAAAAATAAACTTTGCAATAATTGATGGAAAACCATTTATATTAATTTGATTGTCCTTGAAACTATTATTATTATTTGATGAATTTAAATCCATTATTATGTGGTAAAAGAAGAAAGGAAATGAACGTAATGTATTTTAACTTGGTTAAAAAATTTGTTGTTGAATTAAGAGTGAAATGTATGGATACAATTGCATTCAATTATTCCTGGTCATACAATTCATTAAGTACAAATTCATTCAATCCCATCTGTTTAACAATCTTATGGAACTTTTTTTTAATTTATATTTTTGACGAACTTTTTCTTTTATTAGAGAAGGAAATTATAAAAGACTAAGGAACTAGTCTAGAGATACTACATCCCTTTCCTAGGTATGGCAACAAAATACATACCCACCCGAACCAAACCTAATTTGACGGATTTTCCCCGCTTTGACTGGGTTTGGGTTTTCCCCAAATTCAAAACATGGGTATGGGATGGGTAACAGAGATATAGGTACCCACCCCGAACCCATACCCAAACTCGGCCCTAATGTAGAAAATCCATTTACTACCTCTTTTATATAAATCGAAACTAAAACCCTAAACCATCTCACTCATGCCGTGAGAGTCTTAGTTTTTATAATGACACTCACTTATCATAATTCGCTCTTTTCTCCTTCCATATCTCATACTCTTGACCTCTCTCTTCTCAATCACCATAGTCATCGATCGTCATCATCTCTTTGCTAGATAATGCATTACAATGTTATGCTCAGGGCTGAAAAATACCTTTATTTTTAATAAAAAATTATCCATTGCGGGGATGGGGATGGGTCGGGGATACCCGAACCCGTCGGGGACGGGGATGAGATTCGATTTCTCATCCCCGATGGGTATGGGTATGGTAACAGGTAAGTATATGTGAATAAGGTATGGAGATGGGGAAGGTAAAACTCGTCCCCACCCCGCCTCATTGCCATGCCTACCCCTTCCATCAATTGAACTTTAAGGGCTAAATAGGAGTAAGGAGATCGACCAATTGTGAATATGATTCACAATTGAAGCGACCCAAGTTGAGAAGGAAATATACTTCAATGAGATTGAAGAACCTAAAAGTTAGCCTCTCTGTAAATATGATTCAACGAGACATTTCAATAAGAAAGACGAATAAGATGAAGAATGTCGAGTATGAGAGACCAAAGAGCTGCAATATGAGTTGAAGTGCATCGAACAATCTGGGTGACATCTTGTGAGTCACACTCCACAAGGAGACAAATAATACTACATTTCAATATTACAATGTAATACTAAGCTTCAATATTCCATTGAATTTCATCAAAGGTTTCCACTATAATATTGAAATCTCTATAGCTATTTCTGACAAAAAAAATTGTTGATGAAATTCAATGGATCACTTTATTTTTTCAAAAGAAATTGATCACTTTGGTTTTTTTTTTGACAAAAAATTGATCACTTTGATATAAAACAAAAAATTATAACTATGATAAAAATTAAATATTTTTATTCAATTGAAAAAATGCCACTAGTGGTCGCCGCCATCCACCCCTGGTCACCACTACTTCCAACACCATTTATTGAAATTATTAGTAATAAATAAGTTATAAATTATCTACCATAAATTAGTGGTTTAGCCTTTGCCAAGACAGGCAAATTGTATTTACCAAACGACTTTTTTTCCTTCACAAGTTGCCATGGAAGGGATGAGTGTCACCCTTGCCATATTTCAATACAATCTAGCTTCTATTTTTATTTGATCAATTATTTTCACACTCTTGGTTTCCTAATTGAACCTCTTCAGAATCGCTCACTCACCTTGATCAAGTGGTATCTTGGACAGACAATCGCCGGTCATTTGCTGTAAAAGGATCCTAAAGGCTAAAGGCTAAATGCCAACATTCATTTAAGTCTAATTTTTTGGTGACATCCATCACACAGACCAAAATCATTGGAATCATCGTTCATTCTTCTATGTTGCAAGTATGGCAGACAAGGAAAAGATTATTAATAAATATAATCTAATTACCCCGCTGCTACAACCATGTAGTCTTACTTACATATGATAGATGATAATGTTCCACACAATTTTTTTGAACAAGTTACTTTCTCTTAACTATCACAGATGGCACCTTTGCATACTAGTCTTCACACTCAAACTCTTGTTTTGTGTTATGCAATAGTAACAATTTCCACCCTCCAAATAATCAATCTTGCAAACTCACTATCATTTGATTACCCCTACTTTAAGAATGGTGATATCAATTGGGAAGGAGATGCTTCTCCTTATAAAGGAGCTATTCAAATCACTTCTAATACCCTTGACCAAAACAACAATTACAGTGTCGGGCGAGTCACAAGTTTTAAACAGATGCGTCTATGGGATTTGAACTCTGGAAACCTCTCTGACTTCACCACCAAGTTTTCCTTTGTCGTTTATTCAAACAAAAGAGATTATGGAGATGGAATGGTATTCTTCTTAGCTGATCCAAATCTCCCACTTTTGAAGAATATTTCACAAGGAGGTGGTCTTGGCCTTGTGGATGGAGATCAAGTGCTAAAATCAACTCAACACTCTTTTGTGGCAGTGGAGTTTGACACCTTCAATAATCCATGGGACCCTCAAGGTGAAGGCACTCATGTTGGCTTGAATTTCAACTCTATGAGGTCTAACATAACTAAGCCATGGTTGACAAATATTCAAAAACGGAGAGTTTACAATTGCAGCATTGAGTACAAATCAAGCACTCTAAATTTGAGTGTTTCATTCACCATGTATGACGATGATGATAAACCATTTGAAGAGTACATATCACACAAGGTTGATTTGAGAGATGTCTTACCAGAGACGGTTATTGTTGGCTTCTCTGCTGCAACAGGAGTATTGTATGAGGTTCATACTCTCCGATCATGGTCATTTAGTTCAAGTCTACTAAGTGATGAGACCAAAAATCAGATAGTGGCACCGATCCCCAGTCCTATAATTTCTGAAAAAGAAAACAAGATGGGATTGAAGGTGGGGCTTGGAATTGGTACAGGCTTGGCTGTGAGTTTATCAGGATTGGTTTGTACTCTATTATGGAAGATGAGTAGAGGGAGAAAAGAAGAGTTTGGTTTTGATCTCAACATGGATGATGAATTCCAAAAGGGATCTGGACCTAAGAGATTTTCCTACAATGAACTAGTGAGTGCAACAAACAAATTTTCAGAGTCAGGTAAGGTAGGGCAAGGTGGTTTTGGTGGTGTATACAAAGGTTATTTGAAAGACTTGAATTCCTACGTTGCTGTCAAGAGGATATCAAGAGAGTCTAGACAGGGAATACTAGAATATGCGACTGAAGTGAAGGTCATAAGCCAATTGAGACACAGGAATTTAGTACAACTTCTTGGTTGGTGCCATAGGAAGAATGATTTTCTTCTTATATACGAGTTCATGTCAAATGGAAGCTTAGATTCTCATCTATACGGTAAAAAGAGCTTCTTGACATGGACAACGAGGTATAATATAGCATTGGGCTTGGCTTCAGCATTGCTTTACCTACAGGAAGAATGGGAGCAGTGTGTACTTCACAGGGACATTAAATCGAGTAACATTATGTTGGATTCATGTTTCAATGCTAAGCTTGGTGATTTTGGTTTAGCTAGGCTTGTGGATCATGAGAAAGGGTCACAAACCACACATATAGCTGGGACAAGGGGTTATATTGCACCTGAATATTTCACATCAGGAAAGGCTACTAAGGAATCTGATATATTCAGCTTTGGAGTAGTGTTATTGGAAATAGCCAGTGGAAGGAAAGCTATTGAAAGAGAAGAAAAGGAGGGTCAAATAAGTGTAGTTGAGTGGGTTTGGGAGCTCTATGGATTGGGAAAGTTCCATGAAGCAGTTGATCCCAAGTTATGTGGAACATTTGATGAGCAACAACTGAAACGTTTGGTGATTGTTGGTCTTTGGTGTGTTCATCCAGATTATTCATTCAGACCTTCTATAAGACAAGTGATTCAAGTTCTCAAATTTGAGTCTCCTTCGCCAATACTTCCAGAAAAAATGCCTGTGCCAACCTATCTTCCTCCAACAATAAAAGCACTTTTTTCTTCAATTTCGTCTATATATTGGACAAATAGTTAGAAATAGGTAGAGTGTAACAATCATTGGATAACTTCTGTGTATAGGAACAAAAAATTTAACATTATTATTTGCAACATATATGTTCAATCCTTTTTTTCCTGAGCAAATATACAAAAATAATTTACCTATTACTAAAAACCATGTTACATATCATTCTTACTTTTTTTCCAGTATCAGTTTTCTCTAAATATGTAGTACCAAAATCAAGGTTGTCAAACTCTTGAGTGAACTCTTAAACTCTTACGGGTTTACGATACTAGGTTACGAAAATGAGTTACCTCACACGAACTCTAGTACGAACGCAAGCAAACTTTGATAAAATTGGTAAAACTTCGGTCAGTATTATTTGCGTGAGTTCTAAGGTGAACCACTTATACTCAATTATTGGAAATTCTAGTGACGGTCGACACCGGCACGTGTCCGGCACATGTGATTATATTCAATTATACTATTTTCTCAAATTATGAGTGTCTATCTGTTAGTGTCAGTGTTATGTGAAATGTATATGTTGGTGCTTTACAGCGAAATACTACGTGAATTCATCAGCTCTGTCCTGTCAGAAGATCATTCATTCAAAATTTGAAGAATGCATTGTGAACGTAAGATGCCTCAGAATAATTTACTAGGAGTGGTGAAACTGCTATTAAATACATGAGATGCATGTGTGGCTTTTGAGCGATGGGGTGGCAAGTGTCCTAAATGATTATGAAGTTTGATAACTCGTGCCTCAGGCAACATTGCAAAATGGTATTAAGTGGATGTTTACGGACTTCGTTTGATATTCTTAACCTTAGCCAAAAGTCAAAACTTGTTTATCTATTTTTAAAATATTAAATCGTGCATGAACAAATTTAATGTATATTTTAATTCTATATATCTTTTATCTCCTTAATGTTTCCGTTATCCAACCCAACATAGTTTGTTCCTGCTTAGTACAATCTTTTACAACTTTAAACTTTTCTGTCCGTTAACCCTTATGGAGCATGATTGTGATGTGTCCATCAACAAGAGTTGTGGATGTACAAAATCTAGACTATGTAATAATTAAAATACATAATTTACATATGAGAGAGGAAATTAGATAGATGACAAATAAAGAACATGGAATAAATACGTCCATGAAAGTGTGAGGCTTCAAACATGAAGCTAAACAACTCTGACATAGCTAAGTTAGACAAATGGTTCCTCCTGTATTCTATTATGCATGGGGAACGATTATGCTTTTCTTGATAATCCCTCTTGCACATGCTCACCTTGTGTTTTTTGATTACCCTATGTTTAGTTACGATTGTAAAGAGCCACCAGAGCTCGATGGAGATGCCACCATTGTAGATTCTGACAAAGTTATTCGACTCACAGGGTACCCTGATGACCCAAATAAGGCTTCTGGTGTTGGTCGAGTCACAAGTCCCAAACTTATCAAACTTTATGAGAATAGCTCAAATCAAGGGTATGACTTTAGTACCAATTTTTCTTTTACTATATTTTCAAATCACAGTTCTCATGGAGATGGTTTGGCATTCTTCCTGGCAAGCTCAAATCTCCCAAAAGCCAATCATATAGGAGGTGGAGGGGGTTTTGGTCTTGTGCCTGAAAGCAAAGTTGCTTTAAACTCAACTGAGTATTCGTTTGTGTCAGTTGAGTTTGACACGTACCAAAATTCTTGGGACCCAAGATTCAACCATGTGGGAGTGAATGTCAATTCTGTGGTGTCCGACAAATATATTGAATGGTTCGCAAATGTTTCAGAAAGGATGGTTTACAATTGTAGCATTGAGTACAGTTCAAGCAACAACTTTCTGACTGTTTCTTTCGCTGGATACATATTGAATGCATGGCAAGAGTCACAGAAGTTTTCACACATCATTGATCTAAGAGAACATTTTAAAGACTATGTTCTTGTTGGAATATCAGCTTCAACAGGACAAGTAGATGAGGAACATATGCTGCTGTCGTGGTCCTTCAGTACAAGCCAACCAAGTTATGAAGCTGACTCTGAGAAGAAAAGAAACTCAAGCAAGATTAAACTGTGGGAGGGATTGGCAGTTGGTGGTGTATGTTTGTCTTGGTTTTTTTTAGCAATGTTAATCATTTTATTGTGGAAGAAGAATAAAGGAAAAAAAGAAGAACCTTCTTCAGAAACTACTTCTGATCAGGATATGGATGATGAATTTCAAATGAATGCTGGACCTAAGAAGATTAGTTATTATGAATTGTTGAATGCAACAAACAACTTTGAAGAGACACAAAAGCTTGGCCAAGGTGGTTTTGGCGGTGTTTATAAGGGCTATTTTAAAGACTCAAACTCAGTTGCAGCTATAAAGAGGATATCAGCAGATTCAAGGCAGGGTATAAAGCAATACTCAGCAGAAGTGAAGATCATTAGCCAACTGAGGCATAGAAATTTGGTGAAACTCAATGGCTGGTGCCACAAGAAGAATGAACTCATCCTCATATACGAATACATGCCTAATGGCAGCTTAGACTTTCATCTTTTTCGCGGAGGAAGCATCTTGCCGTGGAACTTAAGGTACAATATAGCTCTTGGGTTGGCCTCAGCATTGCTTTATTTGCAGGAAGAATGGGAAAAATGTGTGATTCATAGGGACATAAAATCAAGCAACATAATGTTGGATTCCGACTTCAATACTAAGCTTGGGGATTTTGGTCTAGCTAGGTTGATGGATCATGAGAAGGGGTCAGAAACCACAGTTGTAGCTGGAACCAGAGGTTACCTAGCACCTGAATACATGGACACAGGCAAGGCTAGAAAAGAATCAGATATATTCAGTTTTGGGGTTGTTTTGTTGGAGATAGCCTGTGGAAAAAAAGCCATACACCACCAAGAATTGGAGGGCGAAGTATCATTAGTTGAATGGGTTTGGGAACTGTATGGATTGAGAAATCTTATTGTAGCAGCAGATCCAAAGCTATGTGGGATATTTGATGTAAAGCAATTGGAATGTTTGCTAGTTGTTGGACTTTGGTGTGCTAATCCAGATAACACTTCAAGACCATCTATAAAGAAAGTGATTAAGGTGCTCAATTTTGAAGCTCCATTACCAATTCTTCCACAAAACATGCCATTCTTAGCCTCTCTGTCTCCTACAACTAATGAGCAATTTTTCTCCGTTCCTTCTTTCTTTAGGTCAACAGGTTAGTCGGTACTTGTATGTAAGCAGAATGTAGTCATTTATCATTAGGATATTGGTTATACATATCCAGTTTGGGATTTATGAGTTAAATGTGCTTACAATTGTAGCATTTTTCATATAACAACCATTCTGTAAGTTTTGCACATAACAGTACTATCTAGCACTAGCACTGGCACCGACACACCCGGAAGGCATGTCCAGGGTCCAACACCGGCTCATGTGACAATATTTAATCAATTTTTCACTGGTGTCAATGGTGCATCCGATATAGCCCTTCATAGATTACATGCATTTTTGGAAAAGTGAATTTTCCTTTAATACCTAGAGATGATTTGATCGTCGCAATTCCCAAACGAAAAAGGATTCATTATATGTTGACCGGAAACCAATGAATGGGTGAAACTAAACAAAAGATACCGACTGATTCAAGTTATAGTCTAATTATCATTACAATGCAACCTTATGAATATTCAGTTAATAACAACTACTTCAAAGCTTTTGAATCTGTTAGTCGAAGTTTTTGATCAGTATGTATATTTTCGACTATAATTAACTGGAAAATTGGAATATTATATTTACTGCAAACTGGAGTTTATTCACATACATACAATTCTCAAAATTACAAAACACATTACATGATTTCATTCTTTTTCCTTCATACACACAGTACACAAAACACATATGCAAGCAAAGAACATCATTCTAAATTCTAACACAGAGATTAGTATCTAACCAGAGATATCAATGGTCTTAACTTCAGGCTTATTCACTTCTTCCTTAGGAACGGTTACAGTTAGAACACCATTCTCCATTGCAGCTTTGACTTGATCCATTTTAGCATTCTCTGGCAATCTAAATCTCCTCATAAACTTTCCACTGCTACACTCGACGCGATGCCATTGATCATTCTTATCTTCTTTCTCAACGCTTCTCTCACCGCTTATCTGAAGAACCCTATCATCTTCAATCTCTACCTTCACTTCCTCCTTCTTCAGTCCTGGAAGATCCGCCTTGAACACATGTGCTTCTGGAGTCTCCTTCCAGTCCACACGTGTGCTCACAAATGCAGAATTCTCTCGTGATAGCTCAGAGAAGGAACTGGAGAAGGGAAAATCTTTGAAAGGATCGAAAACATCGAGGGAGAATGGATCAAAAATGTTGCTCCTTCTTCCACTTCCACCGAAGAAACTTGGAATCAGTGACATTTTCTCTTCAATTTCAATTTGGTTGAAGTTTGAAGTTTTGAATGCTTTGATTGATAATTTTTATGAATATTGAGATTTGCGATTCTTTGATACTTCTCAGGAGGTTTTTATACGAATTGCAGGAGGAAGCCAGTGTTTGGTAGAAATTTCGAAAAACCGGTTCTGATCGTTTCCGCGCCAAATGTGGGAGAAGAATGTTCTAGGTTTTCTACTTTGGGGATCAAAAGAACATTCTAGATGTCTCTCGTATGAAATCACCATGAGTTTTGGGTTTGGGCTTTGAACCCGAATGAATTGAAACCGGGCTAAAACAAAAGTTTTGCTGCTTACTAACGAGGATTTCTGTTTAGACCCCCTCTTCTGGAGGTGTTCAAATTTAAAAAAAGGGTTAAATATGTTTTTAGTCTTTACGGTTTACGCTCCTTTGAAGAATAGTCCCTACATTTTATTAAATGTTTTTTAAAATCCTCACATTTATCTCCGATATCAAAATTAGTCTATGTTGTTAATTCTCTAACGGAGTGTCGATGTGGCAGTTAGTGGGTCCCAATTATTTTAGGTTAGATATGTTTTTGATCCCTATATTTTGCGTGATTTTGAACAACAATCCTTATTATTTTAGAGATTTTGAAAACATTTATTAAAATGTAAGGACTATTGTTCAAAGTCACGCAAAATGTAGGGACCAAAAACATATTTATTCTTAAAATAATTGAGACCCACTAACTGCCACATCAGCATTCCGTTAGAGCATTAACATCAATGACTAGTTTTGATAATGGAACTAAAATATGAGGATTTTAAAAATATTTAATAAAATGCAGGGACTATTCTTCATAAGGGCGCAAAATGTAAGGACTAAAAACATATTTAACTCTTAAAAAAGAAGAAGGTATTTTTGAAATTATCTTGCAAATTTTTAGAGGTTTAAAAGACATTGAAGGACTCTAAAAATAACTACTCCTTATTAATACTAAGTGTATAATGCGTTTTTCTAATAATTTTTTATCGTTTCTTTTTCTTCCATCTCACTTGATTTGAATTATATAATATGAAATGAAATGTTGTAGAGCATTAGAAAATAGTTTTAATCGTGTTTTACACATTTGAATTACATAATCCCAAATGTTCTAGGACGCGTGAAAATTGAGTAGGATGTGATAAAAAAAACTGTCATGGTTCTTTTTTGTACTTATAGTAGTTTATGAAATAATTTGATAGAAGGACTCTAACATTTTTTTAGGCAAAATTTAGGTGATTTAAAGTTTGGTTGGATATCGGTGCCCTCAAAATTCGTTTAAAATTTGAATTATGTTTTAAAATAAATTAATATAAAAATATGACATAATATTGAATGATTAGATAATGAATACATACTCACCCAAATTTTAGGAGCGTCAACGTGTTCAACTTTTTTATCAACACAAACAACAAACAAACTTAATTCGACGTCACAATGTTCCATCCTATACCATATTTACATTCAACACATTAATTTCTAATTTTTTTTTTAATAGTTTCTCTTATAATTTTTCTAGACATTTTTCTCCTTTTAGTCTTTTCACTACCACTGTCTAATTCATTCTCCTTACTACATAATTTAAAAATCGTATCTTTACATATCCAAACTCCTAAGCCCTAGTTTACATCATCTTTTTTGTTATGACTTACAAATACTATCCTCCATCAAAGATTTTCTTTATCAATATTTTGTTTTTGAAATTAACGGTTCTCAGAAAGAGTTGGATCTTGCAATGCTATAAAGAACAATGAGAAATCACTTCATGTTAAACAATTAGCAAGGAAGGACTTGGTGTTTAAATGATAAAATATTTGTAAAAAAAGAAAACTAAAAATATAAACAAAATATCAGACATGTATTTTATCATTCACGTCGTGTTGTAGAAAATGAAGCAAATGAATTTTGAAAACGCTGATTATTTTTACATTAACGTGGACGGATTCATTGAAACATCGCACTCAAACGGATTGACCAATACCAATTCAAAAGGTAAACTCATTGACTAATTCCACCACCCAACACAAGCAAGTAATCTCCCTATTAGTATTAACCACCCCATTCCAGACTATTTTGTATGATTCCATTATTTCCACTCAAAATTACATTTTCAATTATGGCATCGTTTTGCAACTATATGAAAACTCATCTTCTTGCTTTCTTTCATGTAACACTATCACTTTTTCCTCTTGTAGCATTTCATGCAGCTCCATTATCTTTCAACTATGACAACCTTAGTAGTGACAAAACACATGCTTTAAATTTTTCAGGTGATGTCCAGCATGACAACCAAGTTCTCCAACTCACGAGGTACGAGAAAGACAGTCTAGGTAGAGTCACATATTCAAAACTATTTCATCTTTGGGACATAAACACGAGTGAAGTCGCAGATTTTACAACTCGTTTCTCATTTACTATCAACACCCTCAATAAAACCGATCATTCAGATGGAATCACCTTCTACTTGGCACGTCCCAATTTTCCACTACCTATTCCAAGAGATGGAAGTGGTATTGGTCTCATGAGCAGCGTTCAATTGGCTACTCCAAATTACACAAAAGAAAATCCCTTTGTGGCTGTGGAATTTGATACCTTTGTTAATACGTGGGATCCTACATATGATCATGTGGGGATTGATGTTAATTCAATCAGCACTTCTTACACAACCCAATGGTTCACTAGCTTGGACGAAAGAGGATATGATGTTGATGTTAGTTACAATTCTAGTTCAAACAATTTAAGTGTCACCTTCACAGGTTATCAAGATAACAACACAATCCAACAAAATTTGTTTCAAATTGTCAATCTGAGAGAAGTGCTACCTGATTGGGTTGAATTTGGCTTCACTTCAGCAACAGGGTTGTTTTGGGGGGAGGAACATACCCTTAGGTCATGGTCCTTCAACTCCAGTTTGGATTTTGAAGCACACAAAGATGAAAGAAAAACAGGTCATGTTATAGGACTAGCGGTGGGGTTGGGAATTGGTGGATTTGTTTTGATTGGTGTATTGGGTCTTATTTCAGTTGTGTTGTGGAAGAGGTGGAAGAAAGAAAGTAAAGAGGAAGATGGTGAATTTGAAGAGTACATGGGAGAGGATTTTGGAACGGGGGCAGGACCTAGGAAGTATACATATTCAGAATTAGCACATGCAGCTGATGATTTCAAAGATGAGTATAAGCTAGGACAAGGCGGATTTGGAGGTGTTTATAGGGGTTTTCTTAAAGATACAAAATCTTATGTTGCTATTAAGAGGGTGTCAGAAGATTCTCATCAAGGGATAAAGGAGTTCACATCAGAAGTAAAAATTATTAGCAAGTTAAGGCATAGAAATCTAGTGCAATTGATTGGTTGGTGTCAAGAAAGAAAAAAGCTTTTACTTGTATATGAGTACATGCCAAATGGAAGTTTAGACATTCATCTTTTTAAAAATCAAAGTTTCTTGAAATGGGGTGTTAGATATACAATAGCTAGAGGCTTGGCTTCAGCGTTATTATATTTGCATGAAGAATGGGAACAATGTGTTGTACATAGAGACATAAAAGCAAGTAACATCATGTTGGATTCAGAGTTTAACGCAAAACTTGGAGATTTTGGTTTAGCAAGGTTTGTGGACCATGCAAAAGGTGCACAAACTACAGCTTTAGCAGGGACTTTCGGATACATGGCTCCTGAATGTGCTACCACAGGAAGGGCTAGTAAAGAAACAGATATGTACAGTTTTGGAATTGTTGCTTTAGAGATAGCTTGTGGAAGAAAACCCATAATAAACCTTAAGGCTCAAGAAAATGAAATACATATTGTGGAGTGGGTTTGGGGGCTTTATGGAAGAGGGAAAATTCTTGAAGCAGTGGATCCAAGACTTGGTGGAGATTTTGAAGAAGATCAAATCAAGGGCTTAATGATTGTTGGTCTTTGGTGTGCTCATCCTGATCCTAATAATAGACCTTCAATAAGGCAAGCTATTCAAGTGCTCAACAATGAAGTTTCACTGCCTAATCTCTCATCAAGTATGCCTGTACCAACATATCTTGAGGGGCCTTTAGACTCTTTTTCAGCTCCATTCAGCACAAACAATTCAGAGGAAAGTCAAAACCAGAGTATAAAAAACTTTAGTTCAACTTCAAACTCATCTTGCTATTCTGTATCCTCTAAAACTCTTGCTTTTGAAAATAACCAAACAAGGACCTCACAATCAAGCACACCCTTTGATGTCATTTCTCCATCAGTTGCACTTCTAAATACATACCAGTAGTTAGATTTCTTTTTTAATTTTTTCCCCCAATTATGCATGTACATACCAATAGTTAGATTTCTTTTTTAATTATTTTTCCCCAATTATGCATTTTTTTTCTTGTCGAATTGCGTTTGTACTTGAATATTTTGCATAATCCTTTGACTCGTTGATATGCATTAGTATAAAGGGTTAGGTATGGTTGAGTCAATTGGGTGTCCCTTCATCCAACATGCACATTTGACTAGACTAGTTGTTTAGACAGAATCAGATAAAATCGATGGGTTATATTCGATAAACACTTGTAAGATAAGACTGAGTTGGCCCCAAATAGTAAGTCCCAGATAGTAATACATAGTTATATTATTTTATTCATGAAAAAAAAAATTATTTGTTACATTACATCAAACCTTTAAGGTCCTTGATTCGAGAATTAGAAAGGGAGGGAAGGGGAGAGATTTTAACGGAGGGAAGGAGAAGGGAAATATTTTAATTAAAAATGAGTTTGGTTTGCAAGGTGAGTGGAGGGATTTTAAAATTATTTTACTGTTTTATCAATAAATTTAACTAAATAAGAATAATAAAGTAACAAAATAATAATGATTAAATCAATAACAACACGATGTAGACAATGAAATAATAAATTAGTAATAAGGTTGTTACAAGTAGTAATTAATAAAAGTTGTTACAAGAAAAAGTTGTTAAAAATATGGAATAAAAGTTGTTACAAGGATAATATTGAGATTTTAAATTAATTTAAGGATAATTTTGGCAATGTAATAAAATTTGCTCATCTCCTCTCCCCTTTCCTTTCCAAAATTGAACCAAACACTTTAAATTAAAAATCTCCCCTTCTCGCCCCTTCTCTCCAAAACTCTTGAAACAAACGGACCATTAGACTTGTATAATTTAAAACTCTTCCAAAAAACAAAATACAATTTCAAGGATCAACTTGTATATTTACTCAATTAATTTCCATATGAATCATGCATATGATGGATCAACCCGCACCACACAATGAACTAGATCACAAGTAATCACCATGGGACCATTAGCAAGTGTGAAAACCCCCCAATAACGAGGTAGCCGAGAATCCATAAACGCAATGATGTCTCTCTTCCATGCATTGCATTAGTGCGATGTGTGAAACTGTGCATGTTCAAAGATTTGAAGGTGACAAATCTTCAAAGAAACTCACCTTTAATTTTGGCTCCAATAATTGAATTGTTCGTCATGTATGCTATGTTCCACAACAGGCTAAATCATAAAATGAAAGTACTTTAAACTGAAGTTTATTCACATAACATTCTCAAAATTACACAACACATTTACACGATATCTTTCTTTATTACACACAACACACAAAATTTAATACTATAATGCAAAGAAACACAATTCTAAACCGAAAACAGAGTAGAGAACTCAATTTGTAATTAACCAGAAATATCAATGGTTTTAACTTCAGGCTTCTTAATCTCTTCTTTAGGCACAATTACAGTGAGAACACCATTCTCCATTGCAGCTTTGACTTGATCCATTTTATCATTCTCTGGCAATCTAAATCTCCTCATGAATTTTCCACTACTATGCCATTGATCATTCTTATCTTCTTTCTCAACGCTTCTCTCCCCACTAATCTGAATAACCCTATCATTTTCAATCTCTACCTTCACTTCTTCCTTCTTCATTCCTGGAAGATCTGCCTTGAACACGTGCGCTTCTGGAGTCTCCTTCCAGTCCACACGTGTGCTCACAAATGCAGAATTCGCACGAGACAATTCAGAGAAGGGAGTGGAAAGTGAATTGGAGAATGGAAAATCCTTGAATGGATCGAAAACGTCGAGGGAGAACGAATCATAAACGTTGATTCTTCTACCGCCAAAGAAACTTGGAATCAGCGACATCTTCTCTTTCAAATTTCTTGTGAAGATTGAAATCTGCAATTCTTTAATGCTTTGAGGAAGACTGGTGATGAGGTGTTTATAGGAATCACAGGAGCAATAGAGTATTTTCTAGAAAATTCGAAAAGAGTCCATCGTTTCCGCGCCAATTGTGGTAGAACGTTCTAGGATTTCTATTTTGGGGATCGAAGAACGTTCTAGATATATCTCCCATATGAAATCAGCATGATTTGCGATTGGGCTTTGAGGCGCATATCATTTGAATTGGGCTTAACGAAACGTGTGCTCCATACTAGGTGCACTTCTTACTTTCATTTCATACTCCCATTTCTTTTGTTGATATATCATGCTTCCTTTTTCTTTTTTTTTTTAATGATGTGTATAATATAATAATGTACGTCTTCATATTCTTTTTTCCTTAAAAAATAAACTTCATTTTATTTTCTAAAAAAATATATAATTTCATATATAGAAGACAATTCATCGTTAGACTTAGAAGTCCGAAATTAATATAGTTAATTTAATTTCATACCAGTGAGTCATCGCGAACTTAACTTAGTTGGTAGAAACAATGTATAATATATACAAGGTCTGGATTCAAATCCTGACCACCACCAAAAATTTCATACTAGTGAGAAATCGCACAACGTCATCCATCATAAATTAGTCTATAGGTAAAACTGACAATATCAACCGTTGATTTTCTCACTTTAGATCCTTGCCCAATAAAATTAACTTAGAGTTTTAAATCAGAAATTTATAATATTATTCTTATGATCTTTTTATAATAAATTTATAGTAATATTTACGAAATAATTTAACAAGAAAGCTTCTAAGATTTTCTTTTTATCGATATACTTTCTTTAAAAATTTAAATATGATTTTAGTCCTTTTTTTTTCCTTCTATTTTAGTCTCTGTATTTTTGTTTAGATTCAATCCCGGTAAATCTAAAAAAGAGTTGATGCTTGCTATGCTGGGACGAATAATTTACAAGAGAGATGGTCAATTTGAATGAACAAATGAAAAATATTTGACATAAAAAAATGTGATTAATAAACATACATAAAAAAAAAAGTTTTAAATAGATTCAAAAGAAAGAAAGAAAGACCGATTAAGACAATTAATTTTATCTAGAATACATAAGTGACATAGAAGGAGAAACATCATCCGAAGTAGTTGTAGCTGTCAAACCAGATGAGTTTGTGTTTGAACTAAAGCTTTCTATATTCATGTTTTGACCTTCCTCTGAACCGTTTGTGATGAATGGAGCAGTGAATGAATTCAAAGGGCCATCAAGATATGTTGGTACAGGCATACTTGATGGAAGATTAGGCAGAGGAGCTTCAAAATTAAGCACTTGCATAGCTTGTCTAATTGAAGGCCTAGAATTAGGATCAGGATGAGCACACCAAAGACCGACAATCATCATGCACTTGATTTGTTCCTCTTCAAAATCTCCATCTAGTCTTCGATCCACTGCTTCAAGAATTCTCCCTCTTCCATATAGCCCCCAAACCCATTCCACAATGTTTATTTCATTTTCATGAGCATTAATTATGGGTTTTCTTCCACAAGCTATCTCTAAAACAACAATTCCAAAACTATACACATCTGTTTCTTTACTAGCCCTTCCCGTGGTTGCACATTCAGGAGCCATGTATCCCATAGTCCCTGCTAAAGCTGTAGTTTGTGCACCTTTTGCATGATCCACAAACCTTGCTAAACCAAAGTCTCCAAGTTTTGCATTAAACTCTGAATCCAACATGATGTTACTTGCTTTTATGTCTCTATGTACAACACATTGTTCCCATTCTTCATGTAGGTACAACAATGCAGATGCCAAACCTTTAGCTATTGTATATCTAACTCTCCATTTCAGCAAACTTTGTTTCTTGAAAAGATGAATGTCTAAACTTCCATTTGGCATGTACTCATATACAAGCAAGAGTTTTTTCCTTTGATGACACCAACCAATCAATTGCACTAGATTTCTATGCCTTAATTTGCTAATTATCGTTACTTCTGATGCAAATTCCTTTATCCCTTGATGAGAATCTTCTGACACCCTCTTAATAGCAACATAAGATTTTGTGTCTTTAAGAAAACCTCTATAAACACCTCCAAATCCTCCTTGTCCTAGTTTATGCTCATCTTTGAAATTATTAGCTGCATGTGCTAATTCTGCATATGTATACTTCTTTGGTCCTGTCCCTCTTCCGAAATCTTCACCCATATACTCTTGAAATTCACCTTCTTCCTCTTCCCTTCTTTTCTTCCACAAGAAAACCAAAACAACAAATACAAAAATCAAAACAAATCCACCGGCTCCCAACCCCACTGCTAGTCCTGTCTTGGCCTTTTTCTTCTTAATGGGAGCTTTGTTTGAAGATGGAGATCTTGTAACTGGGTCTTGTGTGTTTGTTTTGTTATTATCTTGTTGTCCTTCTAAAGTTGAGCTAAAATCCCATGAAGAAATACTATGTATAGCAGTTGAATTTCCAGTGGCAGCTGAGAAGCCAACAGTGACAAATGCTGGCAGATAAAGTCTAAGATCAACTATGGCAGATAAATGTTGATTCACAGTGGTAGAAGTTACATTATTAAAACCAGTGAATACAACACTTAGATTTAGTGAACTAGCATTGTAATTGATCCAAGCTTCATTGAGTCTACCTTGTTTGATATCAGCCAACCATGTGACATTGGCAACAGATAGCATAGAGTTGATGTCGATTCCGGCATGTTCAAGAGGTGGATCCCAATGGTTCCGATAGATATCAAACTCCACAGCAACAAATGGATTGTCAGTTGAGTTCAAAAGTTGGTTATCAAGTGTTAGACCCATAGAACCACCTTTTGTTGCATTAGGTTTTTTTGAACCGTAAGGGGCAAGGAAGAATGCAATCCCATCTCCATATATTTTTCTATTCTGTGAATCAATTGTAAAAGTGAAATGGGATGTGAAATCTGTGAGATTGTTTGTGGTTTTGTTCCAAAGGTGGATTGGTTGGTAATATGTGGCTCTACCAATGCTTCCATTCATGAGCTTTCCTCGCTGGTTTATTGTAAGTTCGATAGCTGATGAAGCAGGATTTGCTGATCCCTCATAGACTATGCTTTTGTCATTCGGGTCAAAGCTAGTGAAATTAAAGATCAATGAGGATGCATTTGGAATAATCAAGTTCAAGTTCAAGAGTAAGAAAATAGTTATAAATAAAAAATTGTGAAACTGGATATGTATTGCTTTTGGTGATGCAAACAACATTATTGGTAACAAAGGTACAGCTGAAGTTTGCAACGATTAGTTTATATGAAAATGCAAGAGTCAAACTATTTTATGAACTTCCTAGGCAGCCATTGTTTACTAACTATTATTCCTTTCTTTTTCTTTTAGAGATGTTGAAGTTTATTCCCACTTGCAAGCTAAAGGCCAATGTTATCTTCTAGAAAGAAAAAAACAGAGAAATGAGACTCATTGTATTACTTAGCTCAATGACGTGTTGCTAAACAACTTTTATAACATAATGTGTCCAAAAAAAAATAAAAAATTCACATACACGCCAAAATAAAATTAAGACATTGGTTAAAGAATCTACAAATAAATTTTTTATCTTAAAAATATAAAATGTTATTTTTTATCAAATAATGATTAAACATTTTTTTTCATGAAAATTTAGTTGTTTTGTATACTTAACCGATGTCCCTGAGGCATTGGTTAAGTAATCCTATAATTATAACTATTATAGTTATAGTTAATAAACCTAGGTCCCTTTACTTGCTTCGAATATTCAAATACCATGCTACAACAAAACAAACAACGACTAAGCTTGACCCGCAAAGTCTGTGATGGGTTGATGGCTTCTCAATCACTTTCTTCTACCCCATAGTACCTTCGCAATAACAACGCAATGACGGAGAAAGTCCAAAAGCTAGATAAGCCTGATAAGAAATTTGTGATTTGAATTCCAATGATATCTGATACGCGTACAACCATAGCTAGCAAACCACCTTGTACACCTCCCATTTAACATTTTTTATTAATTGTATTAGGAGGATAATTTTGTCAATTTACATTCTCTTCCTTCACTCTCACGTTCATTTACTTCCAGCAGTAGCACCACTACCAAGCCTCTTCTCCCTTCTCTCACCGACCACCGTCGTCACCGCCACCGCCACCGTCAACGTCGCCTCCGTTCACACCAACTACCACGTCTTCAATGTTCTCTCATCTTCCACCGCTTCTTCACTACAACCTCCGCACCTCTCTCCTCCGACGTCTCTGCACCGCCATCGCCCTTCTCACCATTGTTTTCCACCACCACTATCGTCATCGCCCTCCTCAAAACGAGATCTGGAACGGTCGACCAAGAAAGCGAGATCGACATCCTCACTCACAACCACCGTCATCGTTGCTGTCGAACTGAAAACGAAGAAGAAGAAGAAAAAGTGGTAGATATGGTCGACCGCAACGATGACGGTGGTTGTGAGTGAGGATGTCGATCTCGCTTTCTTGGTCGACCGTTCCAGATCTCGTTTTGAGGAGGGCGATGACGATAGTGGTGGTGGAAAACGATGGTGAGAAGGGCGATGGCGGTGCAGAGACGTCGGAGGAGAGAGGTGCGGAGGTTGTAGTGAAGAAGCGGTGGAAGATGATAGAACAGTGAAGACGTGGTAGTTGGTGTGAACGGAGGCGACGTTGACGGTGGCGGTGGCGGTGACGACGGTAGTCGGTGAGAGAAGGGAGAAGAGGCTTGGTAGTGGTGCTACTGCTGGAAGTAAATGAACGTGAGAGTGAAGGAAGAGAATGTAAATTGACAAAATTATCCTCCTAATACAATTAATAAAAAAATGTTAAATGGGAGGTGTACAAGGTGGTTTGCCAGCTATGGTTGTACGCGTATCAGTGCTCTATGTATAATACAATGTTTATATCAATTAAGTTAAGTTTACGAGAACAAACCTTAAATAAAATAAGTTCACGAGAATAAATTGATTTTAATGTTATATATTTGTTCCATTTCTTTTTAAGTGTTGTTGTAGAATAATAACATCAAATTAACGAAGTGAATTTTTTTTTACTATACCTTCATTTTAATTTACCAATAAATTTTTATTTTTTGCACTCACTTTCCATTTTCAACAAAATTTAATGTATTATTATTTTCTCATAGAAAACAATGGTTAGTTATTGTCACTTTGTCCAACAAATTCATATTTTTTTAGCATATATATTCTTTTATTTTTTTCATCAGAAATATTGTTCTTTTATTTTGCGGTAGAAATTTTAAAAAAAATTAATCATCTTATTTATAGAATTTAAACTCTTCATAAAATCATTATTATAGGTAAGAAAATTTTGTTTTAATTTGCAGATAATAAAAAACAAATTTTTTTTAGAAAAAAATTATATTTTTCAAATAGATAACATTAAATAGTTTTACTAAAAAAAAAATAGTTTTACTGAAAACTCTTTTTTTATTATTAAAAAAAAAAGAGTTTTACTGAAAAAGAGTAAGTAAGGGTAATTTAGAAGGGAAAAAAAGAGTTTTTCAAATAGATAATATTAAATAGTTTTATTGAAAAAGAGTAAGTAAGAGTAATTAAGAAATGGTATAGTTGATAAGTTATACCCTTAAACGACAGTTAAATAGAAACATTAAATCCATACTCAAACAATATTTAAAAAGAAACAAATGTAGTAATTGATTATGATATGTTTAGATGTCTCTAATTAAAATTGACTTTAATGACGAATCTATTATATTTATTAAATTAAACCTTCAAGTTATTCTGTAGACATTCAACAATAAGTATAGTTTGATAATATTTGTTCTACATGTGAATCAAACTCGAGTCCTGAGTTCTCCTAAATGTTTAGATATCTCCAATTAAATTAATCTTTTGGTAAAACTCATTAACCATTTGAACTGTATCATTTGTTTGACACTCTCTACGTTATATTACATTGTATATATTGCTACCACCGTCATGCTCATTTTGTGTGTGCAACTCCTCATTCTTCATTCTCTTTGCCCCATTTTATCTAAACTTGCACTGTTTTTAAAATTTGAGTTAATCACATCATCTACACTTAACTAGTATAAACTGCACATTCATACGAAATGTTTATATATTTATAAAGACTAAAAACACATTTAACTCTAATATCTTTAAACATTTTACAATACTAACAATATAATAGTTTATTATATGACACTTTGTTTTGCTTTTGCCGCGGTAACATGTAATTTATTTTGTGCTACATCATTGAACTTTTGAACCCATGAACATATGCCATATGGTCATCACAAGAACACTATTATTGCAAGACACACAACAAATTGCTTACCCAAGGTTTTAAAGCTATTTAGATTTTGATTCCATCGTAATATCTTGTGCTATTGCAATATCTATCTACACCAGTGATTACTTAGAAATTAATGGAATCGACTCCATAACAAGAAAGTACAACATCTTTTGAAAGCATTTCCTCTAATAAATGTTTCAAATCTTAGTTTTTCATGTTGATGGAGACAAACTCTCTTTCACATACCAACTCCTATTAGTATGTTCTATCATCTTGATTGGAGACTTCTAATTGATCGGTAATAGAATAATTTTTTGAAATTTACATGTTTAAGTTTAATCATCAAATGGTAACAACCTAACCAATATTTCACCTATATTCAAATCAATTTCAATTTTTCTTTTTTTGGTAATAAAATCAATTTTAATTTTATTACATCAAATGGTAAGAACCTACGCAACATGTAGGTTCTAGCTAAACCATTTAGTTTTTCATTATTATACAACGTTGAAATCTATTTTTGTCAACATGTTGTTGTAAGTTTTCTGTATATAGATTTTTCATGCGAAACAAAATATTACCCCTTCAATTCAACATAATTATATTGTGGTGGCTCATTCAAAATAAAATATTGTGGTTTGGCTTGGTTACTTTGTGATGATCAATTTAACATGGTTATCGTCATCAAATGTAGAGACACAAATAGTTGAATGACGTATATAAATGAGTAATTTATACCGTGAAAGTCAAAGAATGATATTTAATAATTTTGTCTTTTATTTCCATCCTATTTATTTTAACTTTAATTTAATTGTAAATTACCATATACTCTTTTTTAGACAAAATTACTAGAACCTAAAAATATAAAAATAAATTCTAATGGTACAGTCCAACTCTCCAAGTATCATTGTTCCCTTCCAATTATTATGAACAACTATCCAACAAGAGTTTGACAAAATCCAAATAGTATTTCTCTTAAAAAAAAAAGGTTTTGACGTGTTGTCCATTAAATTATAGGATTTTTCATTATAATTGTGTGGCAAACTAGCTTAAAATATACAATGAGACTCATTCCTTTGTTTTCATTCCAGAAAACTTAGGTATTTTTCTTCCAAGTGGCAATAAACTGAACATTTCTAAAAGAGAAAAAAACGAAGGAATTGTTAGTAAACAATGACTGCCTAAGAAGTTTATTAAGTAGTTTGACAAATGCAGTTTCATCTAAACAAATCCCTGCAAGCTTCAGCTGAACCTTAATTCCCAATAATGGCCTTTGCAGCACCAAAAACAGTGTTATTATCTATTTTGCTACTCTTAATCTTGATTATTCCATTTTCATCCTCTTTGACATTTAACTTCACAAGTTTTGACCCGAATGACAAAAGCATAGTCTATGAGGGATCAGCAAATCCTGCATCATCAGCTATCCAACTTACAATAAACCAACAAGGCCAGCTCATGAATGGAAGCATTGGTAGAGCCACATATTTCCAACCAATCTATCTTTGGAACAAAACCACAAACAATCTCACAGATTTCACATCCCATTTCACTTTTACCATAAATTCACAGAATAGACAAAAATATGGAGATGGGATTGCATTCTTCCTTGTCCCTTATGGATCGAAAAAGCCTAATGCAACGAAAGGTGGTTCTATGGGCCTAACACTTGATAACGAATCATTAAACTCAACTGAAAATAATCCATTTGTTGCAGTTGAGTTTGATATATATCAGAATCCTTGGGATCCCCCTCTTGAACATGCTGGAATTGACATCAACTCAATGAGATCAGTTGCTAATGTCACATGGTTAGCTGATATTAAAGAAGGTAAAGTCAATGAAGCGTGGATCAATTATAATGCTAGTTCGTTAAATCTAAGTGTTGTATTCACTGGTTTTAATAATGAAACCTCCACCACTGTGATTCAACATCTATCTTCCATACTTGATCTTAGACTGTATCTGCCAGAATTTGTTACTATTGGCTTCTCAGCTGCCACTGGGAATGCAACTGCTATACATAGTATTTCTTCATGGGATTTTATCTCAACTTTAGAATCACAACAAGATAACAAAAAAACAAGCATAGAAGATCCTAATATAGTATCTAGTTCTAAGAAGAAAAAGGACAAGACAGGACTAGCAGTTGGATTGGGAATTGGTGGATTTGTTTTGATTGGTTTGGTGGGTTCTATTTCTGTATTTTTGTGGAAGAAGTGGTGGAAAGGAAAAGAAGTGGAAGATGATGAATTTGAAGAGTACATGGGTGAGGATTTTGGCAGAGGGACAGGACCAAAGAAGTATACATATGCAGAATTAGCACATGCAGCTAATGATTTCAAAGATGAACATAAACTAGGACAAGGAGGATTTGGAGGTGTTTATAAAGGTTTTCTTAAAGACACAAAATCTTACGTTGCTATTAAGAGGGTGTCAGAAAATTCACATCAAGGGATAAAGGAGTTCGCATCAGAAGTAAAAATTATTAGCAAGTTAAGGCATAGAAATCTAGTGCAATTGATTGGTTGGTGTCATGAAAGAAAAAAGCTTTTACTTGTATATGAGTACATGCCAAATGGAAGTTTAGACATTCATCTTTTCAAAACACAAAGTTTGTTGAAGTGGGGTGTTAGATATACAATAGCTAGAGGCTTGGCTTCTGCGTTGTTATATTTGCATGAAGAATGGGAACAATGTGTTGTACATAGAGACATAAAAGCAAGTAACATCATGTTGGATTCAGAGTTTAACGCAAAACTTGGAGATTTTGGTTTAGCAAGGTTTGTGGACCATGCAAAAGGTGCACAAACTACGGCTTTAGCAGGGACTTTGGGATACATGGCTCCTGAATGTGCTACCACCGGAAGAGCTAGTAAAGAAACAGATGTGTATAGTTTTGGTATTGTTGCTTTAGAGATAGCTTGTGGAAGAAAACCTATAATAAACCTTAAGGCTCAAGAAAATGAAATACATATTGTGGAGTGGGTTTGGGGGCTATATGGAAGAGGGAGAATTCTTGAAGCAGTGGATCGAAGACTAGATGGAGATTTTGAAGAGGAACAAATCAAGTGCATGATGATTGTTGGTCTTTGGTGTGCTCATCCTGATCCTAATTCTAGGCCTTCAATTAGACAAGCTATTCAAGTGCTTACTTTTGAAGCTCCACTGCCTAGTCTTTCATCAAGTATGCCTGTACCAACATATCTTGATGGCCCTTTGAATTCATTCACTGCTCCATTTAGCATAAGTGGTTCAGAGGAAGGTCAAAGCAAGAATATAATAAGCTTAAATTCAAACACAAACTCTTCTGGATTTACTACTACAACTTCTGAGGATGTTTCTCCCTCTATGTCGCTTCTCTATTCTAGATAAAATTAATTTTATTTTAATCCATCTTTCTTTCTTTTGAACGTATTTAGAACTTGCCTTCATGTACCCTTATTAATCATAGTTGTTTATGTCTCGGATACTTTAGATTTGTTTATTCAAATTGACTTAGCTCTCTGTTTAATATTTGTTCTTCCTCGCATAGCAAATTAACTCCTTTCTTAGAACCATTGATAAAAAATATATATTAGAACCTTTCTTGTTTTTTATGAATAGGAAATTGTTAGTATATTAGTTGTTGACATGATCAATCATCAATTACGAGTCATAAATCTAGAATACCTCACATAACCACATTTGTTGTATTATTATTCTCTCATTCATCCATGTTTGAAGGTAAATCCTTTAACTTCTTCAATCTTTAAATTCTTAGTTCAAATTAGTTGGACTGTCAGCCAAGTGCAGAACCTTTCTTGTGTAAATGTTTCAAATAGCATTTACAATAGAGATTCAATTTTTATTTATTTAAATGGTTCTCACGAATATCCATCATTCATTTATAATTTTTTTAATAGTAATATCTAATAAGCATTCAATCTATCCAATCCATCATCTCACACAAATTTCTTAAATGAGATTCACTAATCAACTATCAATAACTTTATATCATTACATTTTAATTTTTAATATTAAAAAAGTGTTAGTCCCACTTAAGATTTGAGGTCTTAAGTGAGACCCCGAGTCTTATAAGACCTCGAAAAAGTTTCTCCTAATAAGACCCGACTCTTAAAAAGGTTAAAATGCTCCTATTAAAGTTTTTTTTTTTTGAATCGGCCTATTAAAGATGTTCTAAATATCGCTTTATATTTGCATATATAAAACATCACAAGAAAAACATTATTTTATTCTTAAAAAAAACATTATTTTACTAAAAAAAAACATTATTAAATTATTTCAGTAGAAACTCAAAGCTTATACGATAATATAGTAATAATTCATTGACCTATTTCTTTTTATAAACTTCATTGACTTATATGGTGTTGTAGAAATTGAAGCAAATGAATTATCGAAGCTTAGGTCATTTTTGCGCGTATATGGATGGATTATTAGGAACATAGGACTCATAAACGTAAAACGAATTGAGCAAGACTAATTCAGAGGTAAACCCAATGACTCATTCAATTACCTAACACATTAAGTAACCTTTACCCATTAATGACTACTACAACTACATGCAACTACTCCATGCTCATTTTCTATAATTCCATTATTTCCACCCAACATCAAATTTGCAATTATGGCATCATATTGCTACCATCACAAAACTCATCTTCTTGCTTTCTTTCATGTTACATTATCACTCTTGCTTCTTGTAAAATCACGTGCAGCTCCATTATCATTCAACTATGACCAACTTGGTAGTGACAAAACAAATAACATCAATTTTTTTGGTGATGTCTATCAAGACAACCAAGTCCTTCAACTCACAAATTACGAGAAAGACAGTTTAGGCAGAGTCACATATTCAAAATTGTTTCATCTTTGGAACATAAACACAAGTGAAGTCAATGATTTCACTACTCGTTTCTCATTTTCTATCAACACCCCCAACAAAAGTTATCATGGAGATGGCATCACCTTCTATTTGGCACGCCCCAATTTTCCTATGTCCCAAATAGATGGAAGCGGTATCGGTCTCGCAAGCCGCGTTCAATTGAGTAATCCAAATTACACTAAAGAAAATCCATTTGTAGCTGTGGAATTTGATACATTTGTTAATGATTGGGATCCTAAATATGATCATGTTGGGATTGATGTTAATTCTATCAGCACTAATCACACTACACAATGGTTCACTAGCATGGATGAAAGAGGATATGATGCTGAAGTGAGTTATGATTCAAGTTCAAACAATTTAACTGTCACATTCACAGGTTACCAAGATAACAAAACAATCCAACAACACCTATTTTATGTTGTTAATCTGAGAGATGTTCTACCAGATTGGGTTGAATTTGGATTCACTTCAGCAACAGGGTTTTTCTGGGAGTATCATACTCTTAGCTCATGGTCATTCAACTCAAGTTTAGATTTTGAGGCAAAAAAAGATGGAACAAAAACAGGACTTGTTATAGGACTCAGTGTCGGTGGAGTTGTTGCTTTGATTTGTGTTATTGGCTTCGTTTGTCTCTTGAAATGGAAGCTGAGGAAGAAAGGCATGAAGGATGAATCACATTTTGATCTTGCAATGGATAGTGATTTTGAAAGAAGCTCTCTACCTAAGAAATTTACCTATGAAGAACTTGCTAGATCAACTAACAACTTTGCAAATGAACACAAAATTGGAGCTGGAGGTTTTGGAGCAGTGTACAAGGGATTTATAAGAGAGTTGAACCATCATGTTGCAATTAAGAAGGTTTCTAAGGAATCAAATCAAGGAGTGAAGGAATATGCATCGGAAGTCAAAGTCATTAGCCAATTGAGGCATAAGAATTTGGTCCAACTCTATGGCTGGTGTCACAAGCAAAATGATCTGCTTTTAGTTTATGAGTTTGTTGAAAATGGAAGCTTAGATTCATATCTTTTCAAAGGAAAAGGTTTGCTGATATGGACAGTGAGATACAATATAGCTAGAGGGTTGGCCTCGGCATTATTATACCTGCATGAAGAGTGTGAACATTGTGTGCTACATAGAGACATAAAATCAAGCAATGTTATGTTGGATTCTAATTTCAATACAAAGCTTGGAGATTTCGGGCTCGCTAGACTAATGAACCATGAGACAGAATCAAAGACAACTGTTTTAGCTGGAACCTATGGATATCTATCACCTGAAGCTGCTACTAGAGGAAAGGCTAGTAGAGAATCTGATGTATATAGTTTTGGAGTTGTTGCTTTGGAAATAGCTTGTGGTAGAAAGGCAATTGAACCAAGTCTTAGTGAAGAACATATTTACTTGGTGGATTGGGTTTCAGAACTATATGGTGTTGGTGATCTTCTTAAAGCAGCTGATTCAAGATTATATGGTGAATTTAATGAGAAGGAAGTTGAGAGGTTAATGATAGTTGGACTTTGGTGTACTCATACAGATCATCTTCAGAGACCTATGATTAGGCAAGTTGTTCAAGTGCTTAACTTTGATGCTCCATTACCTACTCTTCCATTACAGATGAATGCATCTACCTATAATACATCTTTCTATTCTGTGTCCTCTAAATCTAAGATTTCTGGTTTTGATAATAACCAAACCGGGACCACAACTTCAAGTAATAGCACTCTCACAGGCTCATCACAATCAAGCACAACCTTTGAAGTCATATCTCCATCAGCTGCACTTTTACATAAATAATAGTTTGATTGAATGTTTTAATCTGTATTTCTTTCTTTTATATGCTTTATTTTATGCTTGAATTGAGATTGTACATTAGTGTTACACATAATTTTTTTGGCTCTTTTGTTAAATATTTTGGATTTACTTTTATTAATTATTAAAATATAGATGAAATATATTAAATATTTAATGTCATTGTACTTGTTATTTATATCTGGCTTATTGTGAACGGACTTTGATGGATTTGACCGTTCTTATTAGCCAGTTCATTTAAGAGGTCCATACCTCCACCGATGAGTATACAATCTAACTATCTCATTAGGTTAGAGACACCGAAAACAAGAGAACTAACCATCGGTAAGGAGGCAGAAACATCTCTCAAAACCTAACTCTCTGAGGTCTCTTTCATATCTCAATAGATTCTTCAACTATTCAAGGTACACGGGTTATAGTATTAACAGTATTTTTAACAATATGTAATATTTTCATATCTATGATTTTGATCCTCTGTTAAATATCTTTCACTTTTATATTAGATAAAACATTTTCTCCCTGCGAGAGAGAAAATGTTGCAGGGAGAAAAAAAAAAACATTTTCTCTCTACACCTGACCAAAAAAAAAAAGCATTTTCTCTCTGCAACTTGAATTATTACAATCCTAATACATTAATGCCACAAATAATTTCTAAGTCTTGAATATGTATTGATCCCAATGATTTTTTTTCTTTCAAAAAAAAAAAATGTATTGATCCAAATGATTTTTTCTTTATCCTTCAACGTCTGCTAAGAGCAACTACATCCATACCACCCAAATGGGTGGTATAAATGAAACCCACATAATATATTATATTACTTCATATTTTTCAATCATTTAAACCACTCAACTACATTTTTTAAATATCCATACCACTAACTCTAAAATGAGTCTCACTTATCTTACAATAAATAATAAACTTTAAATAATCTCACCAATCAATTGATAAAAATAATCAAAAGTAATCTTCCGACACATTTGCATTTGACTCAGTTATACCACTCTACTTTTGTACCGGTAATTATGCTCTACGGACGCAAGTGCTGAGAAGCAGGCCTTTTGACAAATCAATGTCTTCTGATTCTTTTCTAATTAAATGTTTTATTTGACCGGTTTTCTAATTTTCTAATGAAATGTTTTATTTGACTGGTTTTCTTATTAAATTGCATTGTTTATCAAATTGTCTTGTTTTCTAATTAAATACGTATTGTTTTATATATTTTCAGCTATACAATTCACTGTAAAGTTCTTTTTTAAAGAATTCACTGGAAAGTTAGAATACTGGAATTATTCACATAAAATTCTCAAAATTACAAAACACGTTACATGATGTCATTCCCTTTATTTTATACACACAATACACAAAACACATATGCAAGCAAAGAAAATTAGAGCTCGATTAGTATCAACCAGAGATATCAATGTCTTCACTTCAGGCTTCTAAACCTCTTCTTTAGGAACAGTTACAGAGAACACCATCAGTCCATTGGAGCTTTCACTTGATCCATTTTAGCATTGTCAGGCAATCCAACATGTCTGTATATCCGCTTTTCTATCATGTTTAATTGTTTATACGAAGAGATATCAATTTTAAAATATGATTAAATAATTTTAACAAATAAGATTGAAATAAACCCTTTTTATAGTGCAAAGATTGCTCCTATTGTGGTAGAATAATAGTTCCTATTTTAATGGGTTATGTAACTAATTTTTAAATTAATAACTTAAATAATATAATAGAAAAATAAAAAAGGTTAAATAAAAAGGTAAAAATAGAAGAAAAAATATAACACAAAATTATCTATTTCTTTTATACGTTAGCATAGATAAAAAAAATCCGTAAGAAATTTGAAAATTTATCAATTATATTATGTATTAAAATTGAAATTTATCATTTTTAGAAAATAATAGAAAACATCGCTATACTATGAAAGAATGGAAAAGATAAACATATTTTTATCGTATAAAAATTGTTTTATTCATTTTAATTTGATTCACTTGTTTCAGTTTTATAATTGTATGTTATGAAATTTAGATTGAATTGGGAAAAAAATATCAAACTAAAAACAAAATTTGAACTTGTAACCATTACGATAAAATTAGTATAAGCTATCATCTTAGATGGCAACCAATTGTGACCTTGGTAACTTGTTATATTTAAGATGATAGCTTGTACTAGTTTTATTAGCTCATCTAAGATGACAACTAGTTGATGGCTTGTTAGATCTCCACAAAAAATTAGCTTAAAATTTAAATTTTAGATCCAAATTTTTATTACTTTTATTTTGAAATCATAACGTTTAAAAAAATTGATATTTAATTCATTACATGTTAAAAATATTAAATTTTTTATAAAAGAGCTTATTACAGTGTACATAACATGTATGTAAAATAATCATTAAAGAATTGATAAGTTTAAGCAGTATTAAGCAAAATTTAATTTATCATGGATTAAAAATATGTGCTGAAAAATTTTGCAGGACCAAAACAAGCCATATCTTTTATGAAGACTAAAAAAAAAAATTAACTATATTTATAGGGATCAAAAACTTATTTATCTCTATATTTTATGCATACTTAACTGTATTGTTTGTGGCCTTAAACCTTTGAAAAAAATTATAATTTTTTTGGGGTGACCCTGCATTAAACTATTTAGCATAGATCCAACAAGAAAAAATATTCCTCAAAAAAAGAAAAAGAAAAACTAGAAAATTGTTTGTATGTTGAGCTTTTTTATTTGTCAAGTAATTTATTTGCTAGTTCATCCTTAAAATGAATAAATGATAAATTCATAAAGTTTGAATCCCAACTTTCATATGCCGCAATGTTTTTTGCCAATTGAGTTACGTTGAAACGTAGATTTAAATGTTGAGCTTTAATAGTAAATTTTTTGAATTCCATGATCCAAAACTTCTAGAAAATTGCTCTTCTCTCAGCAAAAAACGTTCACGTCAAATCAAATTTCTCAATATATTCCGGCGTAAGTTAACTCACGCAAGTATATAACTCAACGTGACTTAAATCACGTCAAAAATACAACTTATATGACTAAAATCACGTTTCAAACACCAACGTAAGTTAACCCACGTTGGTGTCAAAGTCAAAAGCATTCCTTTTATTTTTCCCAATGAGTATAACGGTGTTATTAATTTATCAAGAGTATTATTAATTAAATAGAGTAAAAGGACAAATTTTCTGATCAAATCATGTTTTGGTGTTCTATGCTTTTGGTTAAACATTCAAACTGGGTTAGTTATGCATAATTTAATGCATAACGTATTCTTTTATGGTTGCATTTAGAATGCACAAATTGTACAATTTGTGCATCATGCACAAATTTGTGCACAAGAATAAAAGAAGGACAGCTGGCGGTTGGTGGGGGCAAAGGTGACCTGCAAAAAATAATTCAATAATAAAATGAAACATATTTTAATCAATATATTGGTTTTATTGTTTTTTCTAAACACACCACCCAAATCTGAAATTGGAGAGTAGCAATTCACACTACCACATCACACCCCCCTCATCATAAACCTCACTTCAATATTTTTTTTCCTCTTCCTCACTTGAATGCCACCACTCACATAGAAGCACCATTAAAATATAACACTCTCCATTGAAGTTCAGAAATTGCTACTCACCATTAACCCACACATTAATTTATATTTCATCTTCTTCAATAACATTGTTCAATTATATTTCACTTTCATTTGTAGTTTGGAGATTGCAACTTAGTTTGGTTTGTAGATCTATATTCATAGAAGTTGTTGGTTGATTTGTGAAACTTTAAGGTATGTATAAGAATTTGTTAAACATATTTAATAATGATGTATGGTTCACCTTGTTATAGCAAATACCAGTTGTAATTTTCATTCTTGAAATGCATTTTGAACAAGGTGGTCACCATTGAAGTTGTTGTTCTTGAGTTTTCACCATTAGACAATTTTCGTTTTTTCTTGTTATTCAGTAACGCACGGTCGTGCTAAATATGGACACGACCGTGTTGGTTTCTACTGGAAGATGATGCACCTGCTTGTTCGTTGTTGACGCACGGTCGTGCTGATTTTTGGCGCGGTCGTGCGATAATTACTGAACGACATGCACGACCGTGTGTGGTTTTTGCACGGTCGTGTGCAATCTCACTGGGACTAGCATCCAAATGTACTGAATTTTGTAGTTAAGCATACACACGATCGTGTGTGTTTAATGCACGGTCGTGCTGAATATCAAAATTTAGTTGTTTAAAAGGTACACTTACATGGAAACTCTGTAACCAATTGAAGAAACGAATTGAAGAAGAAAGGAAGTAGTTGAAGCTCGGCAGAGAGTTGAAGATGGAGAAAAGAGGGTCCGATTTTCTTAGAAATGGAGCCGTAAATGAGATCCACAATTCTTATATGGACCATACAATAACCCTTCTCACCTGTTTGGATTGTAGAATTTTAAGCTTCATGGAAGAAATGGAAAGAATATTATGTAAATGAGTGAAATAAAATCATTAAATGTTTGTTTGGTAGTATTAAAAGTTAGATGGAAAATAATTTCATATGCTATGTTTGTTTTTAAAGACTGTTTGGTTGAATAGAAATTGGATACATGTAAATATATTTTTTAAATAAAATAATTAATGGTTGAATAAAAGTTTAATATAAAACTTTTTAAAAATTACTAAAACGTAAAATTGATGGTTTGTAAAAAAAATGGAATAAAAATTAAGATAGTTGACAGTTTTTATTACAACGAATTTTAAGTCAATTAGTCAGTAATTTCCTTTATGATGTCGTGAAGCAGTGTCCAATAATACTGCAAAGCTAAACAATAACAATACTGGATAAATCTAATCTATCACCATGGGAATCTTGCAAATTAAAGCTACGGCCGACTTGCATATCTCTAGTCAGTTTTCTGTTCTACTCGTAATTGATAATTTAAAAAATGATTTAAAATTTGAATGAGTTTTTAATAGTTTACTATTTCGTCTATCTATTAGAAATGAGGAAGTAGAAATAGAAAAATGATGAACGAGAGTTGCAGACAAGAATCTTTGAGCTAAACTAATTGAAAGATTTTGAAACGACTGATCAAATTCACAACTCTTACCCTAACCGAAAGAATCTTGGAGTCAAAGTAGTTGGATGAACGTTCAATGACTAATCAAACTCTTCTTTTCGATAAACCAAGCCAACCCTAACGACAACTCAAACCATAATAACAAGAATCTTTGAGCTAAACTAATTGAAAGATTTCAAAACGACTGATAAAACTCACAACTCTTACCCTAACCGAAAGAATCTTGGAGTCAAAGTAGTTGGATGAACGTTCAATGACTAATCAAACTTTTCTTTTCGATAAACCAAGCCAACCCTAACGACAACTCAAACCGTAATGACAAGAATCTTTGAGCTAAACTAATTGAAAGATTTCAAAACGACTGATAAATTTCACAACTCTTACCCTAACCGAAAGAATCTTGGAGTCAAAGTAGTTGGATGAACGTTCAATGATCGATCAAACTCTTCTTTTCAACTAACCAAGCTAACCCTAACGACAACTATAGCCGTAATGACAACAATCTTTGAGCTAAACTAATTGAAAGATTTCAAAACGACCCATCAAACACACAACTCTTACCCTAACTGTAAGAATCTTGTACCCTAACTGTAAGAATCTTGTAGTCAAAGTGGTCGGTTGAACGTTCAATGACTGATCGCACTATCTATCGACTAACAAAGCTAACCCTAATGACAACTCTAGCCGTAATGACTAGACTCTTTGAGCTAAACTTATTTAAAGATTTTGATACGACCCTTCAAACTCACAACTCTTACCCTAACTGTAAGAATCTTGTAGTCAAAGTGGTCGGTTGAACGTTCAATGGCTGATTGCACTGTCTATCGACTAACAAAGCTAACCCTAATGACAACTCTAGCCGTAATGACAATAATATTTAAGCTAAACTGATTCAAAGATTTGAATACGACCCATCAAACTCACAACTCTTACCATAACTGTAAGAATCTTGTAGTCAAAGTGGTTGGTTGAACGTTCAATGACTGATTGCACTGTCTATCGACTAACAAAGCTAACCCTAATGACAACTCTAGCCGTAATGACAAGACTCTTTGACCTAAACTAATTCATACATTTGAATACGACCCATCAAACTCACAACTCTAACCCTAACGACAAGATTCTTTTACCTATACCACTTCCAACGCTCCAGAACAACTGATCAAACTCAAAACTCTTACCCTAACTAAAAGAACCTTGGACTAAAAGTACTTCAATGACGTTCAATGATTGGTCAAACCCACATCCCTTACCCTACCAACAAAAATCTTATAGGAAAAGTATTTCGATAAATGTTAATTGATTAATCATGATATTCACTATGTGGATTGTATTTAATGTTTTTTTTAACAAATGTATTTACTGTTTATTATCGTTATTATTATAAAACTAAATTACAAATTATATGTAGATAACATAATACATACTACAATATTTAAATAAACTCAACGATAAAAATACTAAGACAAATTCTTAAAAATACACAAAGTTAAAATTACTTTTAAATAAATGTTTTGCGTATTTTAATGTCACCAAAATAAAAATCTTTACATTTTATATCTATTCAATCTATTCAATAATTAATCTATGTGGTCCTTAATATACATCACACGCACATAATCTGTTTATAATAATGACTAGATTGACTATTATGACCAAATTTATTAGTATTCTACATTTTTATTAAATTAATAAATAATCAAATTACACAAAACAATCTAATTACTAAAATTTAATGTAATTATTAAATATTTCAAATAAAAAAATCTAATTTTGTCCATCCCAATAACCAACGCACGACCGCGCAATAATAAAGCACGACCGCGCGTGTTCATTTTTCAATCTCAGAAATTCGTGCACGGCCGTGGCGTTGTTAAGCGCGACCGCGCGTAAATATATATCACGAATTTATAAGCCCAAGACAACATTTTTCCTTATGGACCTTGTTTGCCTCTTAAAAACCCAGTTTAACATTTGTCAAAAAACTAATAAAATAATCAGATTTATTCTTCAGCTGGGACCCACATGTACTACCATCACCAAGTCACCCTTTCATTTATCTCTCCAGATCTGAACCGTTGGAATAAAATACTAATATATCAATGGTCCACATTGTTCCAAAAGTTTTGTGCACAAATTTGTGCATCATGCACAAATTCAACAACTTTCCCATTGTAAACCCCACCTTCTTTTATGGTCATAAGATTAAATTAATAGTGTTTTGACACAAACACATAAAATGATTGTCCCCAAAACATTCTATCTTTTTTTTATCAATTTCTTTCTTATTATTAAAAAAATATTTTTTTATGTATGCGACCAAACACTATTTATTTAATCACGTGCTCCCGTCTGATAACTATTGCGCTGAAAAATTGTTTGAAAACATTAAAAATTACCATAACAGACAAATAAAAGGTTGTTGTAGAAGAGAAGAAAAAAAACCATTGTTACACTTTTTGTGGGTTTTTTTGGTTGAATTTAATAGGATAGTTGTTTTTGACACTTAACTCATGTTGATGTTTGGAATATAATCGAACATAATTTAAGTCACATAATTTAAGTCATGTAAGTTGTATTATAAGGTGACTTAAATTATATTGGGTATAACACCTATATAAATTAACTTATACGAATATTTTGATCAATTTAGTTTGAAGTGAGCGTTTTTTTAGAGTAGAAGAACAAATTTCAAACTACTATTGAACTAATTCAACTCAGCCTTGCATATCAACATCACTATTTTACCTTTTTTCTGTTCCGACAGTTTCACTGCAACTTCTTTCATGTTTCTATACGGTCCAAGTCTCCAAGTATCATTGTTCCATTTGTGGAAAAAAATATATCAATGTTCCCATTTGTGGAAAAGAAATATATATTATTGTTCCCTTCGAATTATTATGAACAGCTATCAGACAATAGTTTGAAAAAAATTCAAACAGCATAATTTTTTTCTTGACGTGTTACTATTAAATAGTTTTGCTCTTCCTAAAATTTGCCTTTGACTTTTAGTCTACTTAAGTTTTCAATGACTATTTTATATCTTAATTTTTAATTCTTATTTTTAAATTCATAGGTAACATTCATATTTTTTTAGTTAAATTTTTTAGAAATATTTAGAATATAATATGAATCTTGTACCAAAAGAAAAGAATATTATATGAATCTCTTTCAAAAATATGAGATTTTTTTTAACAAAAACATGAATTAAATATGATTTATTTTATTTTTTTTAGTTTTTCGCGCTTAAAAATGTATATTTGATTAATGTTTTGTAAAAAATTCAAATCATTTTTACGGAGATTCTTATAATATTCTAAATATTATTAAAAAAAATTATTCAAAAATATGAATGTTACACGTTAGTTGATTTAAAATAGGGACCATAGCGGTGGTTGAAAATTTTGGAGAGACTAAAAATGGTTAAAAAAATTTAAAACGATTAAAACGAAAAATTATATACATTTATAGGGACGAAAATATATTTAACCTTCGGTATAATTGTGTGGCAAACTTGCGTATAATATACAATGAGACTCATTCCTTTGTTTTCATTCTAGAAAACTTAGGTGTTTTTCTTTCAAGTGGGAATAGAAAACTTACGTGTTTTTCTTTCAAGTGGCAGTCAACTGAACATTTCTGAAAGACAAAGAACCAAAAGGCTGGTTAATAAACAATGACTGCCTAAGAATCTTATTAAGTAGTTTGAAAAATGCAGTTGCGTCTAAACTAATCCCATTATTTCCACCCAATATCAAACTTGCAATTATGGCAGCATCTTGCTACCATCACAAACCTCATCTTCTTGCTTTCTTTCATGTTACATTAACATTCTTGCTTCTTGTAACATCTCGTGCAGCTCCATTATCATTCAACTATGAACAACTTGGTGGTGACATAATAAATACCTTCAATATTTCAGGTGATGTCTATCAAGACAACCAAGTCCTCCAACTCACAAAGTACGAGCAAGACAGTCAAGGCAGAGTCACATATTCAAAATTGTTTCATCTTTGGGACAAAAAAACAAGTGAAGTCACAGATTTCAATACTCGTTTCTCATTTACTATCAACACCCCCAACAAAACCCATCATGCAGATGGCATGACCTTCTATTTGGCACGCCCCAATTTTCCTATGTCCCAAACAGATGGAGGCGGTATCGGTCTTGCGAGCCACTTTCATTTGAGTGATCCAAATTACGCAAAAGAAAATCCATTTGTAGCTGTGGAATTTGATACCTTCGTTAATGAATGGGATCCTCACTATGATCATGTTGGGATTGATGTTAATTCTATCACCACCGATCACACTACACAATGGTTCACTAGCATGGATGAAAGAGGATATGATGCTGAAGTCAGTTACGATTCAAGTTCAAACAATTTAACTGTCACATTTACGGGTTACCAACATAACAACACAATCCAACAACACCTGTTTTATGTTGTTAATCTGAGAGATGTTCTGCCTGATTGGGTTGAATTTGGATTCACTTCAGCAACAGGAAGATATTTGGAGTATCATACTCTTAGCTCATGGTCATTCAACTCAAGTTTAGATTTTGAAGCAAAAGAAGATGGAACAAAAACAGGACTTGTTATAGGACTCGGTGTTGGTGGAGCTGTTACTTTGATTTGTGTTATTGGGCTGGTTTGTCTTGTGAAATGGAAGCTGAGGAAGAAAGGCATGAAGGATGCTTTGCATTTTGATCTTGCAATGGATAGTGATTTTGAAAGAATCTCTCTACCAAAGAAATTTACCTATGAAGAACTTGCTAGAGCCACTAACAACTTTGCAAATGAACACAAAATTGGAGCTGGAGGTTTTGGAGCAGTGTACAAGGGATTTATAAGAGAGTTGAACCATCATGTTGCAATTAAGAAGGTTTCTAAGGAATCAAATCAAGGAGTGAAGGAATATGCATCAGAAGTCAGAGTCATTAGCCAATTGAGGCATAAGAATTTGGTCCAACTCTATGGCTGGTGTCACAAGCAAAATGATCTGCTTTTAGTTTATGAGTTTGTGGAAAATGGGAGCTTAGATTCTTATATTTTCAAAGGAAAAGGTTTGCTGATATGGACAGTGAGATATAATATAGCTAGAGGGTTGGCCTCGGCATTATTGTACCTGCATGACGAGTGTGAGCAATGTGTGCTTCATAGAGACATAAAATCAAGCAATGTTATGTTGGATTCTAATTTCAATACAAAGCTTGGAGATTTCGGGCTCGCTAGACTAATGAACCATGAGACAGAATCAAAGACAACTGTTTTAGCTGGAACCTATGGATATCTATCACCTGAAGCTGCTACTAGAGGAAAGGCTAGTAGAGAATCTGATGTATATAGTTTTGGAGTTGTTGCTTTGGAAATAGCTTGTGGTAGAAAGGCAATTGAACCAAGTCTGAGTGAAGAACATATTTACTTGGTGGATTGGGTTTCGGAACTATATGGTGTTGGTGATCTTCGTAAAGCAGCTGATTCAAGATTATACGGTGAATTTAATGAGAAGGAAGTAGAGAGGTTAATGATAGTTGGACTTTGGTGTACTCATACAGATCATCTTCAAAGACCTATGATTAGGCAAGTTGTTCAAGTGCTTAACTTTGATGCTCCATTACCTACTCTTCCATTACAGATGAATGCATCTACCTATAATACATCTTTGTATTCTCTGTCCTTTAAATCCGAAACTCCTGCTTTTGAAAATAATCAAACTGGGACATCTACTTCAAGCAATAGCACTATCACAGGGACCTCACAATCAAGCACAGCCTTTGAAGTCATATCTCCATCAGCTGCACTTCTAAATACACACTAGTATGATTGAATGTTTTAATCTGTATTTTTTTCTGTCTTTTGTAAGCTTTATTTTCTGCTTTGAATTGAGATTTATTTCACTTGCATCTTTCATTATATATGCTTTAGCAATATTCTAATGAAAGATACAAGTGAAATAAATCATAATACATCAGTGCCACAAATAATTTTTAAGTCTTTAATATGTATTCCCCTAAAAAAAAGTCTTCAATATGTGTTGATCCAATGCTTTTTTCTTTTACCTTCAACATCAAATGTACTAAATGCTAAGGGCGCAACGCAAGTGCTGAGAAGCAGGTCTCTTGACAAATCAATGTCTCTTTTGTGTGAATCTTTTCTAATTAAATGTTTTATTTGACTGTTTTCTAATTTTCTAATTAAATGTTTTATTTGACTGGTTTTCTAATTAAATAATATTGTTTACCTTTAAATAGTCACTAATATAAGCAAAAATTTACATTTTGCATTCATTCAATTAATGATGTATATAGTCTTTATTATAGATCACATACGTCATTTAATGAATGAATCTAAAATATTAATTTTTACTTACACGTCATCCTTATAGCATCTTGGAACGAACTAAAACCTATATGTAAATCTTTCTTTTCAAACACGTCATCCTTATATCTTAAATAAATATTTTAGAAAAAATCCTATTTTTGTTTTCATAAGTTTCAATTTCAATTTTCAACTAATCAACTCCCTTGAGTAAACACGCTATCTCCAAAAGACAATTTCTTATAGTCAAATGATATTTTAATATACAAATATGGCATCAAATTTTGACAATGCACATTACACAATGTATATGGTTAATGAATACGAGTATTACAATGCGGTGTCGCATCTCATAAACTAAACACATTTAACCACAGTTTTGAACAATTCTCAATTGATAATAATAAAAGTTTAAGTTGTGATTTTCAAATGAACAATGTTTATTTTGAGCTAAATTATAAGCCAATTGTTGACAGTTTTCATCATAAATAGTATTTTATGTTTGGTCTAATAAAAATTAAGAGAAAGCTAATGTGTCATGACCAACTATAAAATTAAAAAAATTGACCTTCGAGGGAAGTAAATATAAAAATTTGAGCGAGCTCGTGTCCCTTGAAAAAGGCAAATACAAATTTCTTTGTAAATGTAAACTCTAACCTCTAAATTATTTTCTACTTTTGATTTGTGACGTCATCTCCTCACAGTAAATTTATTACATCATACAAAATTTAAAATATTGACTTCTAACAATTGACTTATGAAAATGATTTATTTAATAATAATATTTGCATTTTTTTAAAGACGTATTGTATTTTTAAATAAAAAAAGGAAATTATATACATTATAATTATACACGTTGTCGAAAAGGAAGCATGAAATTTAAGTCTTTCGAAGGAAAAAATAAGAAACGCACCTATGGTGAGTTTAAGCCCAACAATGATTGATTTCGAGCGATTTTTAAAAGGTTCTTCTGATCCCCTTATAGAAAACCTACCCTTTTCAAATTTTCTGGAACTTTCTTTTAATTCCCTTATATACACATCATCACGTATCCACCTGCTAAACATATCAAAGAAAACGAATTGAAAATCACAAGATTCATAACATCAATCAAAACATTCAAATCTTGATCCAAGAAATTGAAAGAAGATGTCACTGATTCCAAGTTTATTTGGTATCAGAAGGACTAACATTTTCGATCCATTCTCCCTCAATCTTTTCGATCCGGATTTTTCGTGCCGCGATTCACTTTCCGCTTCCTTCCCTGCAAATTCAGCATTTCTGAGCACGCGTGTGGATTGGAAGGAGACTCCAGAAGCGCACGTGTTCAAGGCGGATCTTCGAGGATTGAAGAAGGAGGAAGTAGAGGTAGAGATTGAAGATGACAGGGTTCTTCAGATAAGCGGAGAGAGAAGCGTTGAGAAAGAAGATAAGAACGATCAATGGCATCGTGTGGAGAGTAGCAGTGGGAAGTTCATTAGAAAGTTTAGATTGCCGGATAATGCTAAGATGGAACAAATCGTAGCATCTATGGAGAATGACGTTCTCACTATGACTATGTCTAAAGAAGAGATTAAGAAGCCTGAAGTTAAGACTATTGATATCTCTGATTAAAATAGATAGTATTTAGTTTTCTTGCCCTGTTTTCGGTTTATAATGGGGTTCTCCTTCGCTTTATACTAATGCATATATTTTTGTGTTTTTTTTTTGTAATTTTGAGAATTTATGTGAATAAACTCCTATTTGTGAATACACTATTCATTTTTCCAGTTAATCGTAAACTGATGATACGTGACAAAAGAGAAATGATATTTGTACAACCACTTTTTGTGACAACTTTTTGACAACTTTCTCTCTCATACTCACATTATACTATTATTCTCTCTCTTCCTTTTTTTTTCTTCATTGTTTTTGACCAATGAAAAGAGAAAAAAAAGAAATTGTCACATGGATTGTCTCATATGGATGTTCAAATAACATTACTCGTGACAAAAACACACAGATCTTTGGTTATAGTATAGCATTTGCAAATATTAAACATACCATTTTTTCACTTGGTAACTTATCATGCAGCTTGTTTTTGTCACTAGTACAATAAAAAAAATCTCTTTGGAAAAGGTAAAATAGAAGAGAGTTATAATTAATAAAGGACTAACTTCAACAGCACAAGGTATGCACAAAGAGATCAGATAAAAAGTTCCATTACCTCCCAGCTTAGGAAACAGGACTAAAAGTTTTAGTTGCGTATGGTGCGTAAAATCTAGAGATAAGATCAGACTTGATAAAGCCAGGCCACAAATATAACCAGAATTTTGTGTTGGAGAATATCAATGCAAAGCTTATGTTAGAATAATCTGTCACAAAAACAAAACCAAGTAAAAAGTTTAAAAAAATACAATTAAATATACGAAAAATCATTTTAGAATAACAAGTTTTTTTTTACAAAAACAAAGTTAACTATTATCATTAATCAACTAATGCTCCATAATTTAGAATATAAACCAAAAACCAATTATCATTAATATTTGGTAAAAAAAAAAGTTAAAATTATTGTAAAGGTTAATAGATTCATAATGTAAACCAAAGTAAAAAGTTTAATACGATATGATAATAATTGTAATAAAAAATAGTATTTATATTTACTGAAATATGTCTCCATGTACGTACAAAAGACGATTTTTATGGCACGCGATGTGATCTTTTAGCTAAATAAATTTATAAAACAACATTTGTCTTTTTTATTTTTAAATAAAAATAACTTTAGTCTTCTTTATTTAAAATGGTATGGGACGTGATCTATTTAGCTAAATAGACCTATAAAACTACCTTTGTTTTTATTTTTCTTAAATAAAAATAACCATAGTCTTCTTTATTTAAAAAAATCTGAGTTAAATTTGACATAGATTCTTTAAAAAAAAGTTTAATGTAGATTAAGTCGTAAGTCTTTGTAGGTCGATCTATCTTATCCGCACACTTAACCACAATCATATTTAAACCTAAATTTATTTATTTTTTTTAACCAAAACCTAAATTTATTTATGTTAGACATCATTTAATATACTTTTTTTTAGAGGATTAAATATACTATTTTTTGTTGAGTAAATTTATTATATATTTTCTTGTGTAAAGAAGAGCAAGACACCAAAACAGAGTAGAATCTCTGAAAGGGTCTAATTTCACCGTAACAACAGAAGCCTCTATTTGTCCGCATCCACCATCATTCTCATCTCCTTTTTCCGTTTTCCCAACACTCATCACCGTCACTGTTGCTTCCCTTTACACTCTCAAACCCAATGCTATACACCGTCACCAACGCCCTCTCATCATCATCATCTTCTTCTTCTTCATACCCCCCATTTCACACATTTCCCCTCCCTTTTAAAACAACCTCATTCTTCTTCCATTCTTTTCCCTTTTCACGCTAAGATCCGCCTCAGATGCAGACTCTCCCTCCTTTTTCTTGCATCAGAGGCTTCCTCTCATGAATCTCGCTCTCCCTCTCAATTTTCTCACCCAATTCGGATGTAGCTTCGTTCTCCTCTCTTGTCTATCTCGCCTCCTCAACTTTCTCGGCATGTTTTTGATGATAGGCTTTTGTTTCAAGATTCTTCACTTCGGTTGGCATTTTAAAGGTGCCCTACGTTTTCTCTGTGATTTTGGACGCATGCCCAGAATTCGTTTATGTTTGGAAAACTTTGTTTTGGAAGTTTCTAAGAAAAAAATTCCATCTTTGGAAAATGGGTCTGACCCTAATACCAATTCTTCGACTCAGAAGAGGTCTAATGTTGCTGGAGAGAGATTGAACGGTCGTTTGGATGATAGGTCGGAAAGAAAAGATGATAGTGAAACGCAGGTTCAAGATGTGGATGAGGTGTTTGATGTGAAGACTCTGAGAAATTTGATAAAGATTGAGCGCAGGAAAGCTAATGCGGCGTTTGCAGAGCTTGATAAGGAACGGATAGCGGCTTCTTCTTCTGCAGAGGAGGCAATGGCCATGATTCTCAGGCTTCAGAGTGAGAAGAGCTCGGCTGAAATTCAAGCAAATCAATTCCGTAGAGTGGCTGAGCAGAAGTTAGAGTATGATGATGAGGTGATTGAGTCTTTGGAATGGACGATCACGAGGCATGAATCTCATAGGAGTGTATTGGAAGAGCAGTTGAGGGTTTATAGAGAAGAACTCAAGCAATATCTTGGGGAGGATGAGATAAACCAAATTGAAGCTGATGTTAGTAGAGGTAGGAGTTTTGAGAATGAAGAAGTTGATTCTGTAGTTAGCTCTCCTGAAACCGAATCACAGACCTTGTAAGTTTCCAAGGTTGTGTTATATACAAACAAATGCTTTTACTTGAGTTTTCTTCTGACCTGTTTTGGTTTAGTGTAAATTGTAGTAATCCATAATTTTAGTTTTAATAATGTTGAGCGTAAATGTATATATATTCATTGATTGATATTGATTTTTTGGCATCTTAGATTAAACTCCACTTTCAAGTTTATTAGTGCAACTTTGTGAATGCATTTAATGGGACGGTTGTAGGTTGGTACTAAGTTTTACCATTTGTTAGGAAGTCAGGTGAATGTAGTGGGTTAGGGTTAGTCTCTTAACTTTCAGATTTATTTGCTGTGTTTGGTTGGCGGTGACACACATTTTCTTGTGTCCGAATGTAAACACACGGTAGAAATTAGGATGCTCCAAATTGTAGCGACAATTAGATGCACCTCCATTCACTTAGTGCAGTTTTGTTGATTGAATTGTGTTGAAGCAATTGCAGTCACAAAGATCTAATTCTGAAGCCTGCAGTCTGGGATATGCAGTTGTAAATACTTAATAACGTACATGTGTTTAGCCTCAAGGACTGGGTTTGCTTGTAAATAACTTGGTTGAATGAAATGCATCCAGACACACATATTAGAAGGATTATTTACAGTAGGCATATTAACTTAGCCTTAACTTTCAGGTTTACTCGTGTAATTTTATAATGAATTTCACTGAAACAGATAGATAAAAATGTGTCAGTTAATACTTAATATAAAACCTCAGTCATTTTATTCTGTTTGGTTTGTTGGTTATAGATAGAGTTCTAGTAGGTCAAGTGGTTGAACTCAAATGGTTAATAAACAACAGTTTATGGTTGAATCGATCAGGAGTGCCTGAGTTCGATCTCTGACCGGTACAATTTTTTATCAGACTTTACTTACCTCCTTGACTGAACTCGATATCAACATGGTCCCTTTCTCCCGAAAACCGGAGGATTAACACCAAAAAAATATAATTCTAGTGGTTAATTGGTTGAGTGGGTGTTATTTTTATGTTACTACTATCTTTTTCTTCTTGGTTGTCGCTAATCTTGTTTTATAACACATTATTTGATCAATAGATTGAGTTCAAATTTTGGTAGAAATGTATAAGAATAGTAATATGGTGTTAGAGGACATTTTTCCCAATGATGTCAATGGATATCCACGAGCACAAATAGTAGTTATATGCTACCTGCCCCATTGGATGAAAATACTATCCGTGCGGATATCTGCCAATGGGTATTTAGCATATTTTACAACATTTGCAGGTATCAACATATATATCCATGGGTTGGTATAACACATCCCTAAATTTTTTCCTTTGTCTCTCTTGCCTTTCTTTCACAAAAGCAGAACCATATCCATATTGACCTTTCTATTGGGATGAACTGTGTCATTTTTATACTCTTCCCACTTGCACTTTTAAATTTCTTCCTTTCTCTCTTGCCTTTCTTTCACAAAAACAGAACTATATCCATATTGATCTTTCTATTGGGATGAACTGTGTCATTTTCATACTCTTCCCACTTGCACTTATCCTACAAAGTGTTACAGTAATACTTACCGTGTCAAGAAAATGATTGTGTTCCTTGTTTTCCATGAAGATTAAATGAAAGTTATGGTAAAAAATCCACTTCTGAAATAAAGTCTTCTCAATGATCATTCAACAAGAATGCCAACAAAATGCTGGTTTTGTGTTAGATCTACAATTCTGGCCTTTCAAAGTCTATTTCTGCTTCTAATCCCCAAGGTCAAGGCTGCTCCTTTAACAAACCTTTAACTGGTAAACAATTTGCCGCAAAACAATGCACTCGTTGTTGTTGAAATAATCGTATAGATAACACTTGGATTCTTCAAACATGGCTTGCCCTTCCACTAGGATAGAAGTCTAAGAGAAACCAATAGTCTCTCAACAATACTTGCACATGAGGCTACGTTAAATCATAAATTCCATAATCCCCTTTGTTTGGATGCGACTGGAGGGCAAGTTCAGGGTCTCCTGCATTTTTCTGATACGTTCACCCCGGATGATCGTGTTGGGTGAATATTGTACCATGGATCAATATGAATAACATTCCTCAGATGCAAATCCTCTTTCTCTCGGCCAAAGTAATCTCAATCCTCAATGCTCATTCCTACAGCACCTACAATAACTTCTGTAAAAAAAGATATTACATGGTGGAATTATTTTAATTGAGTTCTATCAAGTGAACTAGTTAGGAATAGTTTGTCAACATGAGAGCTTCATCAAGTGCCAAAGCCTGCTCATGAGAACATGATAAAACTTGCAGAAAAACATAGCAGGAAATCTGTTATTTAGTTAGAAACTCTGGTGTACAGAGAATTTTAGTAGGGGAGCTAATAAATTTTTTCAAATACATGTTAGTAACTCAATCACAAGTTCTTTTAGTTTAAAAATCAACTTAAAAAATTCTTCAATAGTTGATCTCGCCCATAAAACGGATCACTCATTGCTACTTTAGACAAGGAATCAGTTGCAAATGAAATACTATTTTAATAATTTATGATTATTTTAGTTAATAGGTATGAAACACGGACACCTGACATAACACAGACACATTGAGATATTGTTAATGAAAAAAACATAAGACATCAACTCGGTTATATATCTATTTAAAAAAAAAAATCTAAATTGACAATCAAAATATATAATCTTTAACCTCTCATTGATGAGCACTGTTTCGACACATCTGTGTCAAAAATAATGCCAACAGGTCTCATCTCCGACTCCATTCTCGCTCACTTTTATTCTGAGTCCCTGCCCTGCAACATCATTTTTGGCTCATTTTAGTTGCCACTGACACGACTGCAAACGTGTATATAAATATTGACAAAGTAGTATCAATATTGACAACTTCATTTCCAAAAAATTAAATGAGTAAAAAGTTTTACATGTACGACAATCACAAACGATTTTACACAAGCCCTAATTCAAATGATGATTTTTCTTACCAATATTTTTAAATGATGGTTTTTTACCAACTTTTATTGAAGAGTTTTAAATTAACCAATTATATAAATGTATACGGACATATAATATGTTATGAGAATTCTGTATGCGTGCGTCCTTGTTGGAACATAAAGGTTCTTATCCTCTACCATTTTTTAACAATATTATCCTCTATCATTTCATACGTCTACCGTGTTTACTTGAGATATAGGCTTGTCGTTAGTTCTATTAAGTGTGCTTGGAGCAAAATCAGGGCGACACCAATTTTGTTGTAGTTATAAATAAATTGTAGATAGTTTTTGTCAAAATTATGTTGATTTAAGGATGATTATGTAGGATTGAATTCTCTCTAAGTATGATTTTTGCATGAGAGAGTAAAGTGTAATATCCAATCACTCATTTATTACATCTAAATTTTTCACGTGTTTATCTCTTTTTTAAATTGTAAGAGATCACATTTTAACATTTTATACTGTCAAAACAAACGTGCAAGAAGAATAGAAACTATATGAATCCAAATTAAAAGTTACTTTTTTTTTAATCAGCAAATATTTTTAAGCACAGTTAGCACAAGACGTGCAAAAACCCGCAAAGGAGGAAAAGAGAACAAAGAAGGGCTATACAAACCACAACCCTTCCAGACCTAACTCAATAAAAAACCTCCTAAACTCTTATTCCCACAATAAACCATGAACAAGGAAAGAACAGCTAAAACAACAAACAAAATAACACGACCCACAAGGGACCTCCCAGGAAGAACAAACCCTCCTCTGTTTCGGTTCCAACTAGCAAAGGAAGGACCACACAGCTGCTGCCCAAACTGCTAAACACAGTTGGAAAACCAAAACAGAAGCGGCCAAACTCCCGGGAACAAAACGCTGCACACAGACACCTCAAATTAAAAGTTACTAGATTTCATAGAAAGTAGTCAACATGGTTTTTCGTTTTTAACAAGATAATTTTTTCTCATTGGATTTTATAACAAAATAATAGCTATAAATTATGATTCTATGAGTACAATCATTTTTTTTTAACAAGTACGATCATATTTTAACCATTCATTTTTTTCTTACCTTTAACTTAGTCTTTGAGATCCAAAAACTAATGAAATTTAATTAAAGTCGAACCTGTTGACAATATTTGAATTCGACCCTAATTTAAATAATCATATGAAGGTTTAAAACAAAAATTTATTTATACTAAAAATACAAAATGTCTAATAACTTGTTGAACTGGCAAATTGTTTGCTAATGTAGCAATGGAGCTGTTTATGTGGCCTAATCTATGTGACAAAGATTTTGTTTGATAAAAACTTGTGGATAGCAGCTACATCGGATAATTTATCTTATTAAATCTGTCATGGTTGACAAAATTAACGTCAAATTAGGAGATACAAATAAAATGACATAAAAATTATTTTTAATTATTGTTGTTCCGATTAAGATAATAAAGTTAAAATTGACATCAAATGATGATCTATAACTTAAAAGTTCTTTTGTCAAAAAAAAAAAAAAAACTTAAAAGTTCAAACATTATTTGAAGCAGTTCATAGATTTTTTTTTTACTAAATAAATATTTTTTTAAAGAAAATAAATAAATGTTATAAGCTAATAAAAAAATATATAAAGTTGTGAGACAAAATGATTAAAAAACAACTCTATTTTGGTTTCATGCACTAAGTCAGTATATATTATAAAAAAGAAAACTAAGTTGGTATAAGTTATTCGTTGTAAGTCGGAAATTAGGCCTAAAAATTTTGAGAGCCAATGAAAAAAATATCACTATTGTCATTTAATATCTTTCCCAAATAATATAATTTTCAAGAAGGGTTTTGCTAACAAAATTACTATATGTTTCTTTAAAAAAAATTACTATATGTAATATAGAAATTACTATGTTAAAAATGAAGATTTTTATACTTTTAAGAATTTAAAATTACCACTTTTGAAATAAAATGATTACATGTTATCATTTTCCATTCATGAATTGTAGGGTAAAATAAAATAAAAAATTAAAGGGGCGATCAGTTAATTATTCGTTCTTAATGCAGTTTATTAAAAAGAAAAAATGGAATTAAATAGTAGGTAGTTCCGGTTGTTAAGGATATTACATTTTATATGTAGGAGTCGGAGTTTGAACTCCGAACCCTAAAAAAAAAGAGGTGGTTGAATTTGACACGAAAGGATTTGGTAAAATCTCTCCTGTTAATTGATTCGTCCTTATATATATATATATATATATATATATATATATATATAAACTGAAACAGCTTCAGATTATGATTACAGTGAGAGTGTGCTGACTCAGCTTCTCGTGTCTGGTTCCAAACTGTATCATCATCCTTAATTTCTTCAAACACCATTCTTTTCCTAGTACCACAACCAAACCAGGATGTCGCAGCTTTCTATTCAACGAGGTAACTCTACAAATCAATACTTAGTACTCTTTTTCTTTATGCCCAGATACACGATCATCGATCATTACTTTGAATTTCAATTCTGATTAAGAAAAAAAATTGTTTTTTTATTTTGTTTGCAGCAAAGAAGTTGAAGTTTTTGATGCCTCAGATCTCTGCTTTCGGAAGTTCCCATTTCTCAACATCAGCTCAACCATCTTCCAATGATCGCAATATAAGGGTTCCCAATCTTATTGGGGGAAGGTTTCTTGACTCTAAATCATCAAATTTCATCGATGTTTTAAACCCTGTAAGTGTTCTTTCTCTTCTTAATTTACAGTTGTTGTTTTGAGAAGTGCATGCAGACTTCTAATATTTGTCTGATTCGATCATAGGCGACACAAGAAGTTGTTTCACAAGTTCCATTGACTACAGATGATGAGTTTAAAGCAGCTGTATCTGCAGCTAAGAAGGCATTTCCGTCATGGCGTAACACTCCAGTAACCACGCGCCAACGTGTTATGTTGAAGCTCCAGGAGCTCATACGCAGAGATATGGTGAGCATTTCACAACATTTTAGAAGATGCTTTACATTCATAAAATCTTTTGATAACATAAACACTCATGCAGTCATGCTTATTGTGAAAAGTTTTCATTATGTTTCGACTTTGTTTTTAGGATAAACTAGCTCTTAATATAACCACCGAACAAGGAAAGACACTGAAGGATGCACAAGGAGACGTGTTTCGTGGTTTAGGTCGGTTATTAAAATATGGTGCTCAATAACATTTTTGTAGTGAGATCATAGTTATGCTCATAATTTTTGGTAATGTAATTATTGAATACTTTTAATTTATATCATTTAGAGGTGGTGGAACATGCTTGTGGAATGGGAACTCTACAAATGGGGGAGTATGTTTCAAATGTTTCACATGGAGTCGACACATACAGCGTTAGAGAACCAATTGGTGTTTGTGCTGGTATTTGTCCTTTCAACTTTCCTGCAATGATTCCCTTGTGGGTAAGCATTCTTCTATCTTTTGGGTGGGCGTTTGGCTATTGAATTGATATCTTTCCTTCTAGTAATTTGGTTCACCTTTTTTTCTTATGTGCTGTCATCTCATCCATATCAGCATGTATGAAACAGAAAAGGTCTACTGTATACTTTATACAATAATCTAGAAACATTTAGCGAGAACAACTTTGTCTTGCCTTTATCCATCTGATGGTTATTTCTCACCGTAGCGTGGTGTACATAGTATTGCACTGAACATTATGATGAATTCTGAATGTCTATCATTTGCAGATGTTCCCCGTGGCCGTTACCTGTGGGAATACCTTTGTTCTAAAACCATCAGAGAAAGACCCAGGTGATGTTGGCTTTCTATCAATATCTTCTCAATCTTGATCATAGTGTAATATTATAATGGAAAAACAGATTCTAACATGGTTTGTGATTCGAAGCAAGCTTAAGATATTTCAAACTGTACTGGAAACACCATGAGTGGAAACTTAAGTAAACAATTTCCTCTAAAATAATCTCTTCCAAAACAAGTGTTAGGGATTTTTTTTTTACTAACCTAACCATCTGTTTGCTATTTAGAGGCTCACAGAGTTGAAGATTTTGAAAATGACATGCAAGACATAAAGTTGCTAATTCCAAGAAATAGTATTATTGATATTCAATTTTTCCATGTCTTTGTTTCTTATAGCCATTCCGACCTTCTAATTCAGATGCTGCTGTTAGTTTGAAATTCTACATTTTTTAATAATGGTCTTCTTTGTTCCCCTAATCATTAAAAGATTATCAGTCATTTATTAATTTTTTCCCTCACCTTTGTAAATTTATAATGGCATATATTATGCAGCAAATTCTTGTTGAGTACAATTAGTGGTTGAACTCAGAAGTTTGCATTCATTTCTCAACTTCCATGATTGATAATTTTTGGTTTTTTATGACATGGTGGAAATAAATAAATTTGTTGTTTTTTTCCAGGTGCTTCTGTATTGCTTGCAGAATTGGCATTGGAAGCTGGTTTACCTGAGGGTGTCTTAAATATTGTTCATGGAACTCATGTATGCCATCATACCTTTTTAAAAAACTTTAGTTGCTGTTGCTCAAGTGTTTCTTTTGATACTTACTACTTAAATGTCCTCATGAGCTCATTTTGCATTTGGTTGTTTCATCATATTTCAAGTTAAATCTGAAAGTTGCATAATATTGTACTACACCAAGAATAATTGATACTATCATAAAACAGTTGTTCCAAGGGAAATGACTTGTCACTTTATGATATGTTAAGAATGAAATAATTGTGCTTTGTTTTTGTTACGGATCGATGTCCTTTAACTAAACTATTGGTGACAGGATATTGTGAATGCCATTTGCGACGATGACGATATCAAAGCCATTTCATTTGTTGGTTCCAATGTTGTAAGTCATCTAATAATTGTTTTTTCACTTTGTTGATTTTATATGATTTCTCTTGTGACCTTAAAATCTACTGTTTTCAGCCAAAAGCAATCCTTATGTGATTTTTATTTTCTTTATACACTTATTTTATGTTCTTATTTGTACTAAAGGCTGGAATGCACATATATTCAAGAGCAGCAGCTAAAGGGAAACGTGTTCAGGTAGGTTCAGTTCGTTTTTCCTCCTCTTAGTGAAATTGTTGGTTAATATTCATCTAATGATATGAAGATTGGAAATTAATGAAACTGATTCATATAGTGATATGAAGATTGGAAATTAATGAAACTGTGGTTTGCAGTCTAATATGGGGGCCAAAAATCATGCAATTGTCATGCCAGACGCAAATGTTGATGCTACTGTAAATGCATTAGTTGCTGCTGGTTTTGGAGCTGCCGGACAAAGGTGCATGGCTCTCAGCACAGTTGTTTTTGTGGGAGGTTCACAATCATGGTATCATACTCCATTCCATTTTGACTGATTTCTGTTTATCATGATTTCTGTGTTGGCATTTTTTACTTGGATCAATTTGAAGCTTCTCCTCTAGTTTGTTGTCCCAAATTGATCTAGATTTATTTAATGTGGAGAGAATTTTTGCATTCTGTATAATCATAAAGGTTGAATATTTTATCATGATTCCAACATCGGTATAATCAGTAAGTAATGTCCTTCCATTTCAAAGAAGCAAAAGATTGTCTGGAGAAAATACCTTGTGACAGAGGTGTATGGATTAATTGATTTCAACTTCTTTTTATCTTTTGGCCTTGGAAATTTGATTTTGATTATGAACATTTGAACATTGTATTCTCCACAATATTTTTCCAGGGAAACTAAAATCATAGAGCGTGCCAAAGCTCTTAAAGTAAATGCTGGAACTGAACCTGATGCAGATCTTGGTCCAGTTATCAGCAAACAGGTTAGTTTACTTTCTCTAGCGTGTTATTCAATAATTAATGCTATGACTATTCATTAAAGCACATTGTGTATATTTTAGCTATTTATGTTTCTTAAAATTCTTTTTGGCTTCACAGGCAAAGGAGCGAGTGCACACATTAGTTCAATCTGGGGTTGAAAGTGGTGCCAGACTACTGCTTGATGGAAGAAATATAGTGGTAGCTGTTACACCCTAACTTCCTTTTTCAACTGACTTATTGTAATTTTTTAAAGAAAAAAGACTAACATATAGTGAGATAATCAAGGATTTTATTGCGTATAATTTGATTCACTAGGTATAGAAGCTCAACTTAAAAATAGCATACATGAAGGAAAAATGCCCCAATGCATTAAATAAATGGTTTAGCATAAAGTTAAGCTCCTTGTTTTCACTCCTTTGACCATGTGTCCGTCAGGATAAGATAAAATAAAATCAGTCATGCTAAATAGGAAAGGAAAATATAAATAGTAGGAAATAGGATTTGATGCATAACTTTATTCTACAGGATAGAACAGTCCCTGAGTAGGCCTTTGTTTTCCTATATAATGGTAGGTTATTTTTTCCCTACTTCTTCTGCCCAATTTTAAGGATTGCTTATCAGTTCATACATGCATGACAAATAGGTCCCAGGATATGAATCTGGCAATTTTGTTGGCCCCACCATCTTATCAAATATCACTGCCGACATGGAGTGCTACAAGGTATTTTCTAACCAATCTCAAATCTCAAGGTTTCTACAAAAAGAACTTAAGAATAGAGAGTTGATGTTTCTAGCTATTAAACTTGACTGTCTTTAACATGACACACACAGGAGGAAATTTTTGGCCCAGTTCTTCTTTTCATGGAGGTTTGTCTTTTTATTTCATCCTTATAATCTTGACTTGTTTTCACGTCTGATGAGACAGACATTTGTGTTGGATTCTGATACATGTTTTTCTGTTTTGTTTTTATCTTCAGGCTGATAGCTTGGAAGATGCCATAAATATTATCAACAAAAACAAGTATTTATCAAACACACTATTATTGTCACTGCCTTATGTTAAACAGCTATATATTTATTTCTTACTCTATCATTTCCAACAGGTATGGAAATGGTGCTTCTATATTTACTACTTCTGGTGTTGCTGCTAGGAAATTTCAGACTGAGATTGAGGCTGGGCAGGTAAATATATACTACTTCTTGGAAGGACATTAATGAATGATAATGCTGATAAATTCCACAAGTATATGAATTAGGAGTTGTTATTTGTCAACCAATCATATTGCATTATTGCATGGACTAGATTCTCTATACCACAAATAGAATAATGTATTGTATAATGATAATGATACTCATTATGGATCTTGGACCAGGTTGGCATCAACGTTCCTATTCCAGTTCCTTTGCCATTTTTCTCATTTACTGGCAACAAAGCGTCATTTGCTGGCGATCTCAATTTCTATGGTAGAGTGATTTATCCAAAATCTGGCTTGTCTGCAATCATTTAGTATTTATTTATTTGTTTAAATACATTGGAGAAGGGGGGAAATATTAATAATAAAAATAGCCTTAATGATCATTTTACAACTGTTGGTGAAAGGATTTGAACTTTGTTCCTTAAAGTTACAAGTCAAACTCTTACTACTAGGCCGACACATCATGGACATAAATCAAATGTTATTTTGCAATCTTTTATCACTTACATTCTTTTAAGAGTTACATTTTTCTTATGATATGTTGTAGACTATAGTGTTTGATTTGAATTGTTGAATTGCAGGCAAAGCAGGGGTTAACTTTTATACACAGATCAAAACAATAACTCAGCAGTGGAAGGATTCAGTTGGCGGTAGCAAGATTAACATGGCAATGCCAACCTCTCAAAAATCTTGATCACAAGTCATGTGTATAATTTTTTCTATTTTGAAAACTTTGTACTCTTCAATAAAATATCATAGGCTTGTTGTGCATTTTCCTTTTTTTTTTTTCTGCTTTTAATCCCCAATTCCTTCTATATTATTATATCTTCCAAAATGAGAGTTTATATTTTAGGAGCCGAATCCATAAATAATATATCCATACACATATAACTGTCCTAAAAATTGTTCAGGTTTAGCTTGAAAGCTAATACAAAAATAACTAAACTTCAAAAATTAAGGATTAAAAATACATTTGACCCTCTCTAATGGGATTCTATGATAAGAGCTTGTTAAACTTATTCAGCATTTGAGAATGAAATGACTTTCCAGCTGTAAAATTGTTATTTTTTAATGAATAATTCTCAACATGAAAGAAAATTTAGTGTTTTAGAAGCAACAAAAGAATAGAATAACAACCTTTAAAAATAAAATAAAATTATCAAGCATTTTTTTTTTATGGTAAATGTTAGTATTAATTCTCCTTCGTTCTGATTTAAATCCAAGACCCGAGTTTACATCTAAGACTTAAAACGAGTTGAGCTCCCCAACCCCATAAAAATATTATCAAGCATGACTCAACTTTTTAACCACATTCTTAAGCTTAGTTATTTTAGTCACTGCTATCAAAATTAATTATTTTGACTCGACTATTGCGGCGACTGTCACCCATTTACTACATTTACTAATTTTTTTTAGTAAGTCACCTCAGATAACATGTTTAAGACTGAAGACCACTATTTTTATTTTGTTACACTGAACACCACTATTTGGTACAAAATATTTCGCACTAAACCTCAAAATGGAACAAAAACATTTTTTTAGAATCAGTACAAAAATATACTTGAAATGTTTTTCCTTCCTTAAACTGGAATACCATAATCTCTTTTCAATTTCAAATCTATAACAAATAATCATATAGAAGCTACAAAAAGAGAGGAACAATCGAGAGACCAGATGATCAAACAGGGCGGATTGAAAATTTAGTGGTTTGTGATTGGATAAAATTTCAAAGAAAAAGGTTTTCGTGCAAATCCTTTCAAAACTATAAACATTAAGCATTTCCATTTAAGAATCCTCTGCAGCAATGTAATGTTCACCTAATATATCAACATGAGTCAAGGAGGATTGCTACACCAATTCCCTTTCAACTTAATCTCAAGAAATGCAAATGTCCCTAAGGTTATTTAAACTATCAACTTTTTTTGAAGAATATTTAAACTATCAACTTTGCTTTGCATTTTAGCCAAATGCATCTTCCCATTTAAGTGGGAGACCAAATTGGCCTCACAATGAAGGACAACATTACAGACACTACATATTAATTTGGAATTATGCATCCCAACAGGCTCACACAGGTTCTTTTGCAGTTTTTGCACCGTCTTTTGCAGTTTTTGCACCTTATCATCCATCATCACTGTTCCCTTCAATCCTTTGTTAAGAATATCTGCTCCATTCTTGACATTAAAATTTAGCTTATTGCTAACATTTAGCTGTTTCACCTCTTCTTTGGACTGATAAACTTTCTGCTTCTGCAGAGCAAGTTGGTTCTTTGCTTTCAAAGCTGCTTCACTAGCATCTCTGTGTTTCCTCCCATTAAGGTGGGAATTCAAGTCTTTCTTGCTTGTAGTTGTTACCGAACATAAAGCACAAGTCCACTTTTCCTGCACTCCCTTCTGTGTAGAAGTAGAACTTTGAGGAACCTTGCCACTAGCTTTGTCGCTCTCTTCTGTTCCTCTAGTTTCCGCTATGGCTGATGATGCCTTTTGACTTGCCACAATATTAGGGTAGTTTATCTAGCACCAACAACAACGGCAGAAAATATCATTACCCCACACACACACACACTTGTAAGCCTAAACCTTTCACATATGGCCTCTTAGCATGCCTCGAGTCTAAAATTTAAATTTGACCTTGGGAGATTTTTATTTTGACTGAATGAGGTTAGTTCTATGGTGCATAGGTAAAATAGTGTTGCCCCATGTACAAGTTTGTTTTCCACCATTGGATCAATAAGTTCCAACCTAATATTGATTCAACATGGGACTTATTGATCTAATCATAGAAACACACATGTCCACGGTACGGCACCTACTTCACTTGTGCACCACAGAACTAGCCTATGAATAAATCCTTACTTGCTTAGTTGCAGGAATTTCTTTTTTCTCAATAGCCTCCAAATCTTTGATGTCTTTGTTCTTTGTTTGGAGTCTTTCTCCATTTGTCTGCACAAGAAACTCCCTAATTAAGTGCTCTAAATAAATGTCACCATCAGATTAATTTCACAACACTTAACATCAAAACTTTACCTTAGCTATTTCTTTATTACCAGTAGCTATGATTTTATTTGTCACTTTTGCATCCTTTTGCTTTTGTAGTGTAGGTTGCTTCTTTGATATTAAAGTTTCAACACTAGCCCTGTGTTTTTTTCCACCGAGATGACAATTCAAGGTTTTCTCGCTTGATGTTGTTACCAAACATAAAGCACAAGTCCACTCTTTCTGTACTTCCTTCTGTGTAGAACTCTGACTAACCTCTCCTCCAGCTTTGTTAATCTCTGCTGTTCCTTTGGTTTCCACTGTGGCTGATGATGCATTTTGACTTCGCCCAATTTTAGGCATGACAGGAATATCCTTCAACATCCAAATATTAGCATCGAGACTAAGTACTTCATGCAAGCCGACCCAATATAATTCTAAGACTACACATTTTTTGAACATTTTTAACAAAGAACTATTGTTATTACTCATGCATACAAGGGAGATGATAGTTCAATCTGAAGAGCCATACTTCAGAGAAGGGTGATATCATTAAGTTTCTTACTCACAGGTAGAAAGTAAACATGTTCTTTTCATTTCCTACAAATAGCAAACATCAGAATCGTCACTCACATTTGTAACCACTTGTTTCCCATTCATCTTTCCTTGCTATCAAAAGAAAAGAAGAAACTAAAGAACACTGTGGTAAAAGACCCACTATTGAGAACAAACAGTTACAATCATTGTAGAATTAATGAAAACTTTGAATAGTACAACTAGTTCACACAGTTCAAAGACTGTCATACGATTGATATACAAACACTACGGAAGTCATTTAAATAGGAGATAGCGACTATGCTTTAATTTTAGATGAAAATGCAGAAACACCTCGAATAAAAAGTACAATTAGTCTAAAATCCCAGCACTCAATAAGAGCAACAAAAATCATGAACAAATCCACACAAATAACCTCTTAGAATGCCTCAAGCCTAATCATTAAGTTTCTATTTGGAGTGAATATGAATGGAGTCTTACTTGCTTGTTAGCAGGAATTTCTTTTTTCTCAATTGCCTCCAAATCTTTTATATCGTTGTGCTCAACTTGGAGTCTTTCTCCATTTGTCTGCACTAGATCAAGCTCTCTTGTTAAGTACTGGAGTCTTTCTCCATATGTCTGCACCAGATCAAGCTCTCTCGTTAAGTACTCTAAATGTCACCGTGAGACTAAGATAAGTAAAATCGACTCATACAAGAACCTGTAACAAGAACTATATTAATGCCACAACCGACTTAACACCAAAACTTTACCTTTAGCATTTCTTTATTATCAGTAGCTATAATTTCATTTGTAGCTTCTGCATCAGGCCTACACATTGTGTTCTACAATACGAAAAAACGACGAATTAGCAAATATTTTCAACTGCCAGATATAAAAACATCCACATACTTGGTTCCCTAGAGAATTCTTCTAGAGTTTAAGTAGTTGGACATTTTAATTTTATGTTGGGTCAGTTCTCCAATTTTTTATGCAGCATAATGCCACATAGCTGTTTACCTTGTTGGCAATGAGTTTCTCTAAGTCTTCAGTTCCATTCTCTTTCATATATCTCTCTGCATGCATTAAAAAGTTATCTTTCTCACAAAACCACTTCCTCCAGTAGTTGTTTAACCTCCATGTGGTTATTTGCGGTATCATGGAGCTAATAAGCTTATTATAAATATAAGAAGCTCGTCCAAAGTCCGGTATGATGAGCCAGAAGACGATCATTAGCTTAACGTATGGCCAGAGGTGAAACCTGATGTCACGCATGGTAATGAAGTGGTTAAAAACTTTGGTTTGATAAAATCAAAAGGGAACCATTTGCAACATTTATTTTCAATGAATAAAAAATCATGGCTTCTTTTTTTATGGAGCAAAAGACATCCTAGAAGGAATTTCATGCCTTAATCTCTACTAAAAATTTGGCACATTAAATGTGCATCGATTAAGTACTCATTCTCGGTAGAAAAGCAACCAGCTTGGTCGATTTTAGTACATGTTTGGATCACCAGTGAATTTGGCGAAGTAACATTGTGTGCCACTAAAAAAAGCTACATATTTGGCGAAGTAACATCATGGTTTTAACAAAAGCTACATATTTAGCTTCAATAAAATCAAGGCTCGATTAACAACACCCATTTTAATAAGTGGACACCACTAATGGGTCTCAGTAATCTTCTACTTCTGCCTATAAATGGACGGTAAATGAAGGGTAGATAAATAAAGCAAATCCGGACTCAATAAAATCACATATGGGTGTGATTTCACCAAACACACCACCAATACATGCACAATCATACTTATTTGCTTGGTCACAAAACCAAATGTTTAGTGTTTAAGAAATACAGAAAAAACACTTATCCCCAGAATGTGAAATCAGTTTTATTTTTAATTATTAGAAAAAGTGTCTCTTTGTAACCATATTGAGGGCAAAGAAATTACCAAGGAAGAAGGTTCATAAAAGCATATTCAAAGAGGTAAATTAAGGAAAGAAGTATCCAATATGTGATCAAATCCTTAGTTTCTGCATATGAGTCAGTTTCAATTGCTTGTACGGAAGCACACCTGTCCAAAAACCATAATCACAAAAAAGAGCATAACAAAAAAAAAATATAAAAGGTATAGCAACTATTTCAATAGATCAAACAGCCAGAGCAAGAACTTACATAGGATACACCAGAGCAACAAGAGGCCTATAAAATAGAAGGAAATAAAAGAAGGGTACTATTGATCATCATGCAACTAATAATAATGTGAAAAATAAAGGAGGGATATACGTAATGCATTTTCATACCATGCAAAATGATAAAGGCATTTGAAAGCCAGTTTGAGAAACCATGAAGAAGCCATTTACTATCAAATTCAAGCTCTGATCAATGGAAGATGAAAAGTCAGTCTTCGTGAGTAAGTAAAATAATAAAGTAGGTAGGTTGCAAGTGGGAGGACGAAAATAAGATATACCGACACGGAGCAATATGTCATTGGTCCCTCGTTCGCATGTTAAATACATGGTGAGACCTAGGTTGTCTTGGAAAATTGATGGACAATTTACCCAAACCAATTAAAAACAGCCATGTGTCCTCCATTATAAAATTAATTAGATTTTCCCTTAATCCAATCACTCTCCAACCTAAAATCATTAAAAATAAAAAATATCACCCCTGAGAATTTAACTGAGACACCCACACACAATCTTGATCTCATACCTTAACCACTTGTCCAATGCATCTTTGTTGAAATGATTTGGAATGCGAAATTTATGTTATTAGTGAGCAATATTTTTTTTACCACATACAATCTTGATCTCATACCTTAACCACTTGTCCAATGCATCTTTGTTGAAATGATTTGGAATGCGAAATTTATGTTATTAGTGAGCAATTTTTTTTTTACAGCGTCTTATAGTTCAAGTTTTAGTAAAAAAATATCAATTTATATGTGTATCTTTTTTTTAGGGCATATGTGTGTGTGTATATATATAAATAATAAATATTTCTAAAATAAAAAACAAATATGAATTCATTCATTTGATTTTTTTTATATTTTAAATATTATTCTTTTATATAAATTTATACTATTTATTTATATTTGATGAACTACAACAATGTTTTATTTGTGATCAACCAAACTGTGATTTATTTTAGGTCCAACATTTCTTTTGAATCAGATGAACTTTTTTTTTTTTGTTACAAGGAAAAAATATAGAAAGTAAAAAGAACAGGAAAAGGACGAAGCTAGCTAGTCTATGGGAAAGTAGGTTCCCCAAGCATCATCCCTAATAAGTAGTAATAGTCCTTTAGAAGGAGAAGAATGATTAGTCATCACATAGTATGTCTGAAGCATAAGCAGCTCCCATCTTTGCTAGAAAATCAACGCAATTATTTTCCTCATGAAGGGTGTGCAAGATAGAAGTATTGTTGTGAATGATCAAATCATTTATATCTTTTGAATCAGATGAGCTATTTAAAGGTATTAAATGAAAATTGTCAAGATAAATGTAATGTTTCTAATAAATATTTTTGCCTTTTATATGTAAAAAAATATGTTAAATATTTGTTTTGCGTTCGCTGAGGATTTTATTTGCTTATATATGTCGATTTAAATTTTTATGTATTTATATGAGAAATTTAATATGACAAAATTTTGAAAACTACTAACTATTTTTAAAATATCAACGTTAATGTAGTGTTTTTATTAAATATTTTTTATTTTATTTGCAAAACATTGTTAAATAATTGCACTACACTCGTCACAAAATGTATGTGCTTATATTGCGGAAGCAAGTTTTTTTGTACTGATATGAGAAAGTTAATGTGATAAAATTTTCAAAACTCATGTTTTTTTTTAAGGAAAAACTCATGATTATTTCCTTGTTGAGATACAGGCGTATTTAAAAACAAATAAACTTGAATTCAATGAAATCATATCTTCTACCAAGACATTCACTGCGGAAACGGGAATCCTTCTGAAAGATGTTATTCAGGAGCAGATGAAACTCTTTTCACTTCCGGAACAAGTAGCAAAAAATTGATTAATAGTTTCATATCTTTATTATTTTCACTAGCAGAAAGACGGGACATTACCTGACTTGTCTGTCCGCTATTTTTGGGTCATTGAAAGTAATTTTGGAATAAGAAAAAGTCAGCTAAAAAGATCCAAAAGAGATTATTTTCTGGTCCTCACTATTTGGAGCAGAAAAAATGGACAAATCTCAATGACCCAAATAGTATGGACGAGAGATTTTATATATATATATATATATATATATATATATATATATATATATATATATAATTTCCAAAATAAAATAAATATGAATGATTCTATAAAATTTCCAAAATAAAATAAATTTTTGTTTTTTTGAGATTTTATGATTACAGTGATCGTGAGAACGTGAATCAGTGAAAAGATAAACGAAAATGTATTTTGGCAACGTGATTTTATAATCAATGATCCAAGAATAAATATTTTATCTCACATATGTTAAGAGGACTCACATATGATAAGAGTCACTATTTTACTCTATAATTGCTCCTTTGAAAATATTTTAGCTCAATGTATCAATGATAATTTTCCTTTTATTATTCCTTAAGGTCTCAGGTTCGATTATTCCTGATACTAATTTGGGTGACCTATAATTTAGCTACTTCAAAAAAAAAAATCCCTTTTTTTTATTGATTGTGAAGAGAAATTTCCAAAATATATTTGGAAAGTTGCAGTGGTTAAATAGAGACATTGTAGATAAAAGGTGTAATTCTTGACTATTGAAGCAATGTAACCATAACTCTTCCAAAGAGTTGTTTCTCTTCACCATATGACATAAGTTTCTCTTTAAATAGAGACACTTTGGAGGCGTGAAAAAAAGTCAGAAACAGACATAGAAAATAACATTCTTGTGAGTCTAAATTCTGCCGAAAATTATAATAATCATTCTTTCTTTTCACTAGTGCACGAGGGAAATTGACATAACTTTATTTTGTAAACTGCCATTGCCGATACGCTTGGTGTGAATGTGCAAGTCGCGTCAAGGATTCTATCATATCCCGAATGTGATTCGCCGATATAACCCATTTACATCCGATTGACATAACTGGTGGGGGCACTCGTTATCTATATTTCTTAAAGAGTGCCGTGTGAGCACTCGTTAACAAGACTCATAGCCTATTTTGAGTTGGCTTTTTCTACTTTCATAATTACCCTCAAATTTCAATATAAATAACACATATAAAAAATAGATAAGAGTAAATTCAATATTAAAACAAAATGTAACATATTGTAACAAACATATGAAGTGTAACAAACATATGAAGTATATGTCCGTTTTTTTTCCTTTTATCCTTAAACAAAGTGTAACAAACATATGAAGTATATGTCCGGTTTTTGATTTTCCTTTTTTTCCTTTCCGCTCTTTTTATTACGCTAACGTATTAAAATTATGAACGGTATTTCTTTTTATGAAATTTTGGTTTTGATTAAAAGTAAAAATGTAAATGTTTGTTGTTTTTTTTAATGATACAAACAAGAATCTTTATTATAGAAAAAGTTGTTTAAGAGTATAATTGGAATAATTAAAAAGTAAGTATAAATATACTCATCTAGTTTTTTAGACTTTTTAAATGATAAAGAAATAAAAACAGATATACGTATATTCATATCGTGTTTGTTACATTTGTTTTAATATTTAAATTTATTCTTATCTATTTGTTACATGTGTTATTTGTATTGAAAATTAAAGGTATTTTTGGAAAGAAAAACCCAACCCAAAAGTGTTGAAAGTGGTAGTTTTCTTTATATATAGTATAAATTTTTTGCTCACGTTTGTTACTAAATTTTTTTTAGAGAATTTAAAGTTCAGTCTTTAACAATATTTTTTGTTTACATTTGTTACTAATTTTTTTTAGAGGATTTAAAGTTCAATCTTTAACCTTATTTTTTGCTCACGTTTGTTACTATTTTTTATTTTTTTTAGGATTTAAAGTCCAATCTTTAACATTATTTTTTGCTTACGTTTGTTACTAATCTTTTTTTAAATGATTTAAAGTTCAATGTTTAACATTACTTTTTGCCCACGTTTGTTACAATTGATCAAAGGCTAAGGAAGAGTAACTTATATTAATAAAATAAAATAAAATAATAAAATAATATGGAAATATTGTTTTTTTGGAAGAGATATGAAAATACTTGACAATCTTTGTCTTTGAAATTGAGGGAAACAACACAGATGTACAACATAAAAGCGGCTGATAAAAAAGTAACATGAGTTTTTGTTTTGTGCTAGATTTTTGTGAGTTTGATTGGTGGTTAACGAAGGTAAAAGAGGGTGAACGGGGAAGATTAGTGACATGAATTAGTAATCCACGTGTTATTTTATAAGGAACTATGTGTAATTTTTCTTTTTAAATTAAATTAAATTAAATTTATTCTTATTTATTTTTTACATGTGTTACTTGTATTTAATCTTAAGAGTATTTTTGGTAAGAAAAGTCCAACCCAAAAGTGTGCTGAAAAGGGTAGTTTCATTTATATATAGTATAGATAAATATAAACAATAATAAAAGGTTTTATTTTTTTTAAGAAGCTAAATTATACCCCATCCAAATTGGCATTATGGAGAAACAAAGCTGAGACCTTAAGGAATAATGAAAGGAAAATTATTATCGATACATGAAGATTTGCTTCCGCAATATAAGCACATAAATTTTGCGACGAGTGTAGTGCAATTATTTAACCATGTTTTGCAAATAAAATAAAAAAATATTTAATAAAAACACTTCATTAACATTGATATTTTAAAAATAGTTATTAGTTTTCAAAATTTTGTCATATTAACTTTCTCATATGAATACATAAAAATTTACATCGGCAGATATAAGCAAATAAAATCCTCAGCGAACGCAATGCAAATATTTAACAGATTTTTTTAAAAGGCAATAATATTTAATAAAAACATTACATTCATATTGACAATTTTCATTTAATGCATTTAAATAGTTTATTTGATTCAAAAGAAATGTTGGACCTAAAATAAATCACAATTCGGTTGATCACAAATAAAACATTGTTGTAGTTCATCGAATCTAGATAAATAGTATGAATTTATAAAAAAAGAATAATATTTAAAATATAAAAAAATGAAATGAATGAATTCATATTTTTTTATTTTAGAAATATTTGTTATTTCATATATATATATATATATATATATATATATATATGCACATATTCTAACCCAAAAAAAATACACACATAAATTGATTTTTTTTTTACTATAGCTTGGATTATAAGTTGCTCACTAATAAGTAATAACATATAATTTGCATTCTATTCCATTTCATAAAAGATGTATTGGTCAAGTGGTAATGTTATATGATCAAGAATGTGTGTGTCATGGTTCGATTCTCATGGATGATGTTTTTTATTTTTGATGATTTTTTGTAAAGGATGAACCCAGATTCGAAAAGAAAAAAAAAATTGGAGAGTGATTGGATTGAAGGGAAAATTTAATTAATTTGATGGTTTAAATTGTAAAATGGCATAATTTAATATGAGATGAATATGCAAATAATAAAATACATGCTAAATTGTGGAATAAAATAATAAATTTTATTTTTATAATTAAGGTTTTTTTTTATTGGTTTGGGTAAATTGCCCACCAATTTTCAAAGGCAATTTAGAAAAAACCTAAATACATACTTAAAGTAGGTCCCTCTCTTGTTGTTCTTGTGCTTTTTCCTTGTTTTTTCTGCTTCTCATCCCCAAATCCTACGAGCCAAATCCATTAAAACTTCCATTCAAATAAATCCCTACTGTTTGGGAGGTTTTTATATAAATCCAAAGTTTTTAGAAAACTTCCATTAAAACTTCCAAAGCTGAATCCAAAGTAGTTTGGATTATTCAAATAACAAATAATAAAAGTAGTTTGGATTATTTAAATAAAACTTCCAAACCCCAAACAGTTTTTAGAATTTTGTGATGGAATTTTTATATATTTTTTATTTTATTTGACAGGTTTTATCAATTTTTTTATTTTGTTTATTTGTTGTTTTTAAAAACAAAATTTAAAACTGCTGAAATGAGAGGGACTCTGATTGTTAACTACAGTGTTTGCATATTTCGGATTTTAGAATCTGAAAATCTCTAAGAAAAACTTTCGGATTATAAAATCTAAACAAATGGTGTTTTTTTTATAAAAAAAAGGCTCGTGTAAATTGCTTCAAGTTTACTAGCTTGAAAATTGGCCCAAAATTAAGCTTGAAAATGCACGTTTTGGTGAGGTAATAAAAAATTTGTGCTATCAAATATTCTTAAGACATTGTTTAAAGAACACAAACAAAAAAAACTGTTTTGAAAATACAAATCAAATACTCCCTCCTTCCATTTTTATTTAAGTACTTTAAAAAAATTTGAGTATTAAGAAAAATAGTTGAAGTAAAAAAAAATTCTAAAAAACTAGTAGTATTAATGAGGGATATAGTTGAAAAAAGAGTAATAAATGCCTTTAGAAATTTGTATAGGGTTTATATTTAGGGACAACAGTTTTTTTCTTTCTAAATGAACTTATGCTTAGGGACGAACAAAGTACTTGTAAAAGTCGTAATTACATAATTTCATATACAAAAATTACTATTTTGTTTAAAGGATGTCATAACGGCACTTTTTTTTTTAAGGAAATAATGGCACTTGTTGGCAATTTTTTTTAATTTTTTAGATAATTTACTATAACTTTAGGCAATTTAAAGGATTCAATTGAATTCTCTCCATTTCTAAATGTCTCCGTTTGGATAGAGAAATAAAAAAAATCATTGTTTAACATTTTTGAGCAATTTTTATTAATTTCAAAAGTTTTGGTCAAACTTGGAAAATAGAGACCAATTTGCAAATATTGAAAATTTAGAGGGGCCATTTTGCATTTTTTGAATTCTTTTGGTGTCAATTTACAATTTTTGGAAAGTTTAGTGGAAAATTTGTAACTTTTAAAAAAATATGTCGGCCATTTTTAAACTTTTGAAACAATTGGGAGAAAGGAATTTCAAATCCTAAGGGTGCACTTATTTAATATTTTCAAATTTTATTTTCGAAATTAGGGAATCATATTTTCAGATAGGGATATAAATAAATACCTATAAATGCAAATAGTATGATATATGTGCTCTCTCAGCTATATAATTGCGATATACATGCCTGCTTCTTATATGTGAAGGTATCTATGGTTGTAAGGACCAAAATGATATATTTTTATATTTGTAAGGACTAAAAACAAAAATTATTTGTTACAATGATTAAAAGTAAAATGTTGTATATTATTAAGGACCAAAATCATATTGAACCATATAAAATATAATTAAGAAAAATAATAGAGAAAAATGAGTAGTTATCAATAATTGGGTTTTATTTTCAGGAATAAAAAGTTCACACCCTCTTAACATGAGAATAAAAATTGAGAATTTGTGTGTAAATTTTATCTTTAGAAATAAATAATGGTTAACAATATTTTTTATAAATTTGTACTAAACAGAAAATTGTCAAATTCTTAACTTCACATTTTCAAGAATGTTTGTGTTAATCTTAAAACAAACACACCTTACCTTTTAGATGTCATTTAAAATCCTCCAAGTTTAACTTGAACAAAATACTTTACAGGATGATAAAAAATGACAAGTTAAAAATTCAGTTGTGATTTGATAAAAATTTTAAAGAAAATGTTTCCGTACAAATTGTTTCAAAACTTGTCAAATCATTTGAAATCATTTATACGGATTTATTTTTATTAAATTGTTTCAAAACGGGATGTAGAAAAATTAAACCTTTATGTACAAATGATTTCAAAAACCTTAATTTTATCCATTTAGGAATAACAATGATAAATAAACACCATTTATTTTTCTATCTTCATTCAATACCTCTTTATTTCAATATCTATCTCCTATTACATCACCAAACTATATCATCACTCTCTTTTCCTCCTTTCTTTTCCTCTTTGTTTTAAAGTGTATACAAATGGCGTACACAAAACATTTTTCATTTAAGAATCTTCTACAGCAATGTATTGTACACTTCATATATCAAATATGAGAAAAGGAGGCTTGCCACCCTCAATTTCCTTTCAACTTAATTTCAAGGAGTAAACCACCAAATTCAAACTCGAAATTATGAGCATCGGGTAACTTGGAACCCAAAATTTACGAAATAACAAATTCCTCCTTCAAGTTAAAATGCTCCCTTTGTCAAGTTGCTTTGTTGGGAGTGCCGAAGTATTATTTTAAAAGACACTAAAAGCGTGTTTGGATGAGGTAATTGAGAAATTTCAAAGAATTTAAAATTCTAGGCAATTTAAATGATTCAATTAAATTACTTTCATTTCTCAATACTTTTGTTTGGATGGAGTAATAAAAAAATTCATAGTCATATTTTTCGGCAACTTTTACAAATTTTAATTTTTTGGGGCCAAATTTGAAAATTTAAATTTGGGGTCAATTTGTAAATTTCAAAATTTTAAGGGGTCAAATTATAATTTTTGAAAATTTTGAGGGGCCAATTTGCAATTTTTTGGGGTCAAATTGAAATGTTTGGAAAATTTGAGGACCAAAATGCAAATTTTGAAAAATTATAACAATAAAGAAATTTGAAATTCTTGACTTTTAGGTGTCATTTGAAATTCTCTAAATTTAACTTGAACAAAATACTTCATAAATTTCCATCAATTTGAAAATTCTTCAAATTATTACCCAAACAATGAAATTCACCTCAAAGTATTTAAATTCCCTCAAAACATAACATTTCCTCGAAACAATCCCCCATCCAAACACACTCTAACGTTTGTCCATGTTGATGACACAACATATGGAGCATTTTGACAATTTTCGCTTTGTAAATTCAAACTGCAGAGATCATCTTGCCTTTAAAATTTTAAATAAACGTCCATTTTACCAATGGTCAAAGGACGCATATAGTAGTAAGTTAGACCATTGTTATGGTTATCATCAAAATCAACAAGTGGCTTTAACATCATCATATGATCATAACCAAAATACAAGAATGATCATAACCGAGAATGATCCCCAAAAAAGAGAGTATAAGATCAGCATACAATAAAGTTTCAACGACTGTTTGGATCGAGAGGTGGCAACCTAGGAGGAGTTGGAATGAAATACGTGAACTCTGGTTGACGCGCCCATGATCCATCTGATCCATAATATGAAAATGGAGCTCTTATTGGTGGCGGCGTTGGTCCTCCAAAAGGCGCTGGTCCTCTGAAAGGTGTTGGTCCTCTATGATATGAAAATGGAACTCTTATTGGAGATGATGCTGGTCCTCTGAAAGGTGTTGGTCCACCTAGAGCTTGTGGAGAAGGTGTGGGTCCTATGAAATGGAAATCAAAGTTTTGCGGTTTTTGCACCTTATGATCCATCCTTACTGGTCCCTTCAACCCGTTGTTAACAATACCACCTCCATTCTCAACACCAGAATTTAACTTATTGCTAAAATTCTCCTGTTTCACCTCCTCTTTGGCCTTGTAGATTTTTAGCTTCTTTGCATTCAAAGCTGCTTCACAAGCAGCCCTGTGTTTCCTCCCATTAAGATGGGAATTCAATGTTTTCTCACATTGAACTGTTACCAAACATAAAGCACATGCCCACTCTTTCTGCACTTCCTTTTGCGCAATAGTAGAACTCTGTGGAACCTCTACACCAATTGTGTCACTCTGTTGTTCCTTTGGTTTCCACTGTGGCTGATGATGCATTTGACTTGGCCAAATTTTAGGCATGACAGGGATATCCTGCCACCTCCAAATATTAGCATAGAGACTAAGTACTTCATGCAAGCCAACCCAATATAATTGGAAGAATGCACATTTTTTGAACATTTTCAACATATAACTATGGTTGAAAAAAGAAAAAAAAAACTTTGGGATGAATGAAGCCTTACTTGTTTGGTTGCAGGAATTTCTTTTTCCTCAATAGCCTCCAAATCTTTGATGTCTTTGTGTTCTGTTTGGAGTCTATCTCCATTTGTCACCTTGAGATTGGGAGATGTTATATTGACTCAAACAAGAACTTGGAATAAGAACTAAATTAATTTCACAACACTTAACATCGAAACTTTACCTTTAGTATTTCTTTATTATCAGTAGATGTGATTTCATTTATCGCTTCTGCGTCCTTTTGCTTCTGCAGAGCAGCACTGTGTTTCCTTCCACTGAAGTGGGAATTCAAGATTTCCTCGCTCGAAGAACTATGAGGAAACTCTCCACCAGCCCTGTCCCCCTTTAGTGTTCCTTTGGTTTCCATTGTATTTGTGGCTGATGATCCAATTTGACTTGGCCCAATTTTAGGTATGACAGGAATATCCTGCAACATCCAAATATTAGCATAGAGACTAAGTACTTCATGCCAGCCTACCCAATGTAATTGGAAGAATACACATTTTTTGAACTTTTCAACACACACACACACACACACACATGATTAATGGCTATTACTCACGCATACAAGAGAGGAAAATTCAATCTGAAGATCTATACTCTAGAGTAGACAAGTATGATGTCATTAAATGTACTTGAAGGCCTAAACCTTTGGGGGATCCATATTTTGAGTGAATGTGAATGAAGCCTTACCTGCTTGGTTTCATGAATTTCTTTTTGCTCAACAGCCTCCAAATCTTTGATGTCTTTGTGTTCTGTTTGGATCCTTTCTCCATTTGTCTGCACAAGAAGCTCCCTCATTTAAGTACTCAAGCTTTGTCTGCGAGTTTGATTTTAGAGGGGAGGGGAGGACCTTTTTTTTCTTAAAATAATACAATATTATTAAAAATGAATTAAGTTTGATTGAAGTATTATATGATCATGTATCACGTTGTTCATGTAGTTTTTTTAAAGTATCAAAATATAGACTTAGCTCTCCAAAATCCAACTCGCAAACAAAATCTAAATGCCACCATGAGATTGGGACATGTAAAATTGACTCATACACTTGTAACAAGAACTAATTAATTTCACAACACTTAACATCAAAACTTTACCTTTAGTATCTCTTTATTATCAGTAGCTATGATTTCATTTGTCACTTCTGCATCCTTTTGCCTCTGAAGAGCAGCCCTGTGTTTCTTTCCACTGAGATGGGAATTCAAGATTGACTCACTCAAAGTTGTTACCAAACATAATGCACAAGTCCACTCTTTCTGCACTTCCTTCTGTGTAGAAGTAGAACTCTGAGGAACCTCTCCACCAGTGCTGTTTCTTTCTGCTGTTACCGTGGTTTCCACTGTGGCTAATGATGCATTTTGGCTTGGCCCAACTTTTGGCAAGACAGGAATATCCTGCAACATCTGAGTATTAGCATAGAGACTAAATACTTCCTGCAAGCCAACCCAATATAATTGGAGGAATAGACTTTTTTTTGAACATTTTCAACATATATTTATGGTTATTACTCATGCATACAAGGGAGTAGATAATTCAATCTGAAAACCTATACTTTAGAGGAGGGCGATATCTTTAAGTTTCTTACTCACAGGTAGAAAATAAAATATATTCTTTTCATTTCCTCCAAATAGCAAACTTTAGAATTTCTGAGCCATTTTTCGTCGCTCACATTTGTCACCCTTTGTTTCACATATTGTTTCATGTTTCCTTGCTATCAAAAGTGAAGAATAAACTAAAGAAAACTGTAGTAAAATATCCACTATTAAGAACAAACAATTACTATCATTGTAGAATTAATGAAAACATAGAAAAGTACAAGAAAAAACAAAAGATGATACAACTAGTACACAGTTCAAAGAAAAAACAAAAGATGATACACCTAGTACACAGTTCAAAGACTGTAATATGAGTGGTGTACAACCACTATGACAGTCATTTAAATGGGAGATTGTGACTGTATTTTAGTTTTAGATGAAAATGCAGAAACGCCTCAAACAAAAGTACAGTTGGTCTAGAATCACCGAACAACAATCACAACAATAATCGCGATCACATCCACACATTTCATATGTACTTGTAAGCCTAAACCTTTCAAAAAGGACCTCTTAGAATGCCTCAAGTCTAAAATTTATTTGTCTTTGGAAGATTTCTATTTGGAGCGAATATGAATGAAGTCTTACTTGCTTGATAGCAGGAAGTTCTTTTTTCTCAATAGCGTCCGAGTCTTTGATGTCTTTGTGCTCAATTTGGAGTCTTTCTCCATTTGACTGCACAAGATCAAGCTCCCTCATTAAGTACTCTATACAAGAACAAGAACTATATTAATGTCACAAGTGACTTAATATTAAAACTTCACCTTTAGCATTTCTTTATTATCAGTAGCTATGATTTCATTTGTTACTTCTGCATCAGGCCTACACATTGTGTTCTACAATAGGAAAAAAATGAAAAGTTATCTAAAGATTTCAATTCTATGCAGATATATATATATATATATATATATATATATATATATATATATATATAGATAGATAGATAGATAGATAGATAGAGAGAGAGAGAGAGAGAGAGAGAGAGACATATCACATACACATAAATGCATCCCTATATATATAGTTCTAGAGTATAGTATTTATACACCACACACCATAGTGCCACATAGCTGTAATTACCTTGCTAGCAATGAGTTTCTCTAAGGCTTCAGTTCCGTTCTCTTTCATATATCTCTCTGCATGCATTAAAAAGTTATCTTTCTCAACAAAACACTTCCTCCAGTGGTTATTTAACCTCCATGTGACTATTTGCAGTTTCATGGGGCGAATGAGGTTATTATAAACATAAGAAGCTCGTCCAAAGTCCGGTATGATGAGACAGAAGATGATCATTAGCTTAATGTACGGCCAGAGGTGAAACCTGATATCAAACATGCATGGGAATGAACACAGTTAAAACCTCCGTGAATTGGTTTAAGAAAACCAAAAGGGAGTCATTTGCCACATTTATTTTCATTTGAGTAAAATAGAAACAGTTTTTGAAGCAACATTTCTTTTCTTATAGAGAAAAAAACAGTCTGGAAGGAATTTCATGCCCTAATCTCGATCACAAATTTGGCACATAGAAAGTGCATTGACTAATTTTTAAGTTCAATCAGGTACTGATTGTTAATGAGAAAAAATGAATTTGGTCAACTCTTAGTACATGTTTGGAATTTTGATTAATTTTGAGTGTGGCGGAATCATGGTATGCCAAACTCATCGGCAATTAGAGGTGGAAATAAGTCAGGCCGATCAAATAGGCCTACGGCCTATCCTATGTCAAACCCAGACTAGACTACAAGCCACTAAAAAACCCCACAAATTATAGCTATCAAGATTTTTTTAAAAGTCTTTTTAGCTTAAAAAGTCAGGCTACAAGCCACAAATAACTTTTAAGCCTACCAAGTCAGCCTACATAAGTAAATATGAATAATATATTTTTATTTAAATCATACTTATATTATAAACTTGCTAACCTATTTGGAAATTTAAGCATATTAGCTTACATTATTTTTTTACATATTTATATGTACTATTATAAAATAGAATAGAAATATGATATTATATAAAGTCAATTTTTTCTAAAATATCATCTCAATGGTCTATTAGTTCCCAAGTCTATTTAAAGATATGTCACATTACTTATTTAAAGACGTTATATGAAATAAGCCTTTAAGCATGCTAATAGATCATACCAGACTTTTAAGAGGGTCAGACTCATAACTAAAAATAAGCCTGTGACATATGGCAAACAAGACTTAGACCTTGAACTTTTTGATCACGTCAGTTTTAGGTCTAGCTCGACCAGTCTTATTCCCACCCCCACCGACAATACATACATTACATATGCTAAACTTATTATTGTAAGGGTTAAATATGTATATAATAATTTTATATTTCGAGGGTAAAGAATTTATTTACCATAGAAGAAGGCTCATAAAAGCATACTCAAAGAGGTAAATTAATGAAAGAAGTATCCAATATGAGATTATATTCTTAATTTCTGCATCAGAATCAGTCTCGATTGCTTGTATGGAAGCACACCTGTCCAAAAGCAGTAATCACAAAAAAAAAAAAAAAGAGCATAACAAAACAAAATGTCAAAACAATAATCTAAAAGGTAGCAACTTTTTCAATAAACAAAACACCAAGATCAAGAACTTACATAGGATACACCAGAGCAAGAAGAGGCCTAGGAAAGTAAAGGAAACAAAAGAAGGGTAGTGTTGATTAGCATGCATTGAAAGTTAAGCTAATAATGTGAAGCAAAGAAAGGAGGAAAATTTTGCATACCATGCGAAATGATGAAGGGATTTGAAAACAAGTTTGAGCAACAATGAAGAAGCCATGTGAGTCAAAATCAAATTCAATTCAAACTAATTCCAATGGCTGTTGCATTAGCATGAGTACCGAGGCCAGATAGGAAAAATAAACGAAACGATCATGTAAAAGGAAAATCGAAAGTCGGTTGTTGTGACTAAATAAAATAATCAAGATGAAGCAACTTGGGAAGGGGGAGCACTTCATCACTTATTCATAAACCTAACTCGGTTGTTTTGTCAAATTTCCCTCTTCCTAAACCGTGATTTCCTAAATTGATGCATCTCTAATTTTAACCTACAAATTTTGCATAATTTTCTCCTTCTAAACCTAACCGTGATTTCCTAAATTAATGCATCTATTATCTCTTATCTCTTATCTCTTATTCATAAACATAACCACCATGTTGCCCTATTTTTAACCTAAAAAATTTACCAAATTTCCTTCCTTCTAAACCTAACCGTCATTTCCTAAATTAATGCATTGGATGCTATTAATCACATATATTAAATCCTATTTAATTCGCATAAATTTTTCGTGGCATTATTTTTTCTTGCTTTGTAGTCAACTGATCTCCCTACTTCTTTGAAAGCGATTAACTATCCTATTTAATTCCCATAATTTTTTCTCACGTAGTCAACTGATTTCCCTCATCTTTCCTCCCTTATCAGAACCAAAATATTATTTATCTGGGGACAACAATATTCAAAACACATTTTCTACCTTTTAGTAACAATAACAGACTTTTAGTAACATTATTAGTAACAATTATCTGCTTTTAGTAACAAACCATGACTTTTAGTAACATGAATCAAATAGTAGATTTTCAACAAATTAATTGTCTTATTCCCTTCGCATCAATTTTCTTTTTCTCTTATATATCATGAAATTCAATATTGGTCACTTGCTAGCAATTAATTTATGAAACATTTGGCAATATGTTTAACTTTTTAGACCTATTGTTTAACCAATTATATACCAAATTTTTTATAATATCGAATAATCCACGACGTAAATAATTTAGAATATCTTAAACAGCCATAATTATTTCATGCTCACTTCAAGCTCTTCCTGTTTTTATGGTAATTATAAACAAAAATCGTAATTACTCTGATTCAATCAACTAAGAGATTTCATCCTCATCTAATTTTTTGTTGTTGCAGACAATGTGCCCCGCTTCCTATATTTATGACAGCAAAAAATCCAAAACCTAATCTCTATGATTGAATCAAGTAGTGGATTTCATCCACATTTTTTGCCTAATTAGTTGCAGGTGATATACACCTCTTCAAGATTGTTTTTGCCATTACCACTTTATTTTATTCAAATATTAAGTCAGACTTTGGAAGTCATTAATTCTGCGTCCCCTCCCTATTTACACGCCAATTATAAAGTCAAACCAAGTCCCCCAACAAAATAATAATTTCATATTTTCTATATTAATCTTTATCCTAAAATGTTGGGCATTTCCTAATTTTATTCCACTTCAAGTGCATCAGTTTTGGAATTATCGTTATAAGCAATACTCCTTATTTTAACCATCAAACTCCGCTCACATGTATTACACCTTTGTTAAAGTAACATGAACGATGTACTAGAATTATGGAACAATACCAACGTCTATGTTGGGCATTTCCTAATTTTATTCCACTTCAAGTGCATCAGTTTTGGAATTATGTTATAAGCAATACTCCTTATTTTAACCATCAAACTCTGCTCACATGTATTACACCTTTGTTAAAGTAACATGAACGATGTACTAGAATTATGGAACAATACCAACGTCTATGGTAATTAACATTATGATTTGAATTGCGACAATTTTAACATTCAAGCGAACTACATTGTTTTATTTCTAACGGTGAATATTAACTTCTTAAAATGACCCGTGCGTTAGCATGGGTCAGGGTCAATGGTCTAGTTGACTTTAAGGAGGGAAAGGCATCAGCCTTTGTTGCCCCATCAGCTGGGACAGTGCCTTATTTAATAAATAAAAATAATAAAAAATAGGAAATGATATTTGAACATTTATTTTGTGACAATTTTTTCTCATACTCATATTATATTTTTTTGCTTTGTGTTTTGGTGTCAATAACAATAGTGACAACTTTTTTCCTTTTTTTTAACTATTAGACAATAACAATAGAGAGAAAAAGGAAGAAAGAGAGAATAAAAGTACAGTAAAAGTATGAGAGAGTTGTCATAAAAAATGTTAAAAAATAAATGTTCAAATATTATTTCTTTTAAAAATAACTACAAAAAATACATTCAATACGCTTTAAAAGTGATTTTTTAATATAACTTTTTTCTTTAAAAAACTATAAAAGACTCTCAAGTAGTTGAGTTTAAAATGTCACTTCGTGGAGCTTTTTAATGGGTTGGTGAACCTGTCAAACAATATATATTATTTTTTATTTCCATTAATCATATAAAAATATCATAATTTGTTTCTATTATTACCTCAAAAATTTATATTGAGTTCTTTTTTAGGGGAAAATTTATATTGAGCTATTCACATGATTTTTATTTTAAGAACTATTCACATGATTTGTTGATGTGAAAACAATAGAAAAAATTACATTTTTTTTGTTAAACTAGGTCCATCCCACCACTAAATTGTCTCACTTTTTCATGAGTTTAAATGGGGTGAACTAACTTATAAGGTCGAGTTCAAAACTTCAACTCAGCCAATCTAAAATAACGGGTTATATGAACCAATTCAAATGATTGGACCTGATTTGCCATCCTTAATTAAAAGGGCTAAAACCTACACACACAAAATATCATAAATTTGCTAAGATTTTATGTTATTTATCTGCATTAGTTTTTCACACATTTAACAATATTATTATAAAATAAAATATTCTCCGACCTTAATTATACGAAGAAAAAACAATTTCACACTATTTTTTTGTCAAGAAAACAATTTCACACTTATTAATTCGTAAAAAAATTTCACACTTATTAATCCTAATTTTTGTTGACAGAAAAAAAGGATAATTTTCTCTTTCATGTAAAATGTAAAATAAGAAGTATATTTTCTAAGTTGCCCCTAATTAAATGTCATTTGGTTATATTTGAGGCCATAAAATTATGTGGACTTTTGCCTATAAATAAGGACCATAACGAATATATAAGATGTCTATAAATCAAGATTCTCTAAAAGATCATGTTAGATCTTCAAATAAAATTTATCTTTTTTTAAGGAAAATAAAATTTATCTTATTGGTCTATTAGCTCATTTAAAGGTATGATGTTAATATGAGATAAGACATTAAAGTAGATCAATAAGTCATACCAAACTTTTAAAAATGTTGACTTGGGCCTAAAGCAGGGGTTAGGTAACTCAAATGGTTTTAGCAAAGTGATAATGAGTTAGAGATTTTACCTTTCCACCGAGCAAGTCGATAATTGATCTTGTCCATTAAATAGTAAGTCACCTGGTTCATATTTAAGAAGAGAACTAACATTTGGTACAAAAGATTTCTTACAAAATCTGCTATGTAAAAACAGGATCAACAGACAACATATACACACACTAGAAATGTGGCTAAAAATAGTAAACTTTTCATGCAATGCTGTCAAACTACTAAGCATTTTCCATTTTAGAATCAGCAATGTTATGGTACAGCTAATATCAGTGAAGAAACCTTGCTACACCAATTTTGTATGAACTTTCAAGCAAATGTCTCTCAAACATGGTTATCTCAATTCTCAAGTAACTATCAACTTTTAACATTAGACAAGTGCTTCGACCCTTTTATGTGAGAGGCCACGTAGTCCTCACTTGGAAGCATAATATTACAGACTTTACATATTATTTTGGAATTAATCATCCTAATAGGTTCTGATAGGTTCTTTTGCAGGGTAGGTTGCTTCTTTGCTTTCAATGCTTCAATAGTTTCCCTGTGTTTCCTTCCCCTGAGGTGGGAAATCAAGGTTTTCTCGCACGTAACCGTTACCAAACATAAAGCACAAGTCCACTCTTTCTGCACTGCCTTCTGTGTAGAACTCTGAGGAACCTCTCCACAAGCTGTGTCACTCTCTGTTGTTCCTTTGGTTTCTATTACGGTTGATGATGCCGTTTGACTCGCCACAATGTTAGCATAGGTTCTCTAGCACCAACAACAATGACAACAAAAATCATGACCACATCCACACAATTCATATATATACTTGTACGCCTAAGCCTTTCACAAATGACCTCTAAGCATGCCTTAACTCCACAATTTTAATTTGTTTTAGGGAGATTTAGATTTAGTGAATATATGTATGAAGCCTTACTTTCTCGGTCAAAGGAATTTCTTTTTTCTCAATAGCCTCCAAATCTTTGATGTCATTGTTCTCTGTTTCGAGTCTTTCTCCGTTTGTCTGCACAAGAAGAAACTCATTGATCACTCGAAATATGTCACCATGAGACTGAGAAAGGTAGAATAGACTCATACAAGAACTATATTTAATGTCACAACTAACTTAACATCAAAACTTTACCTTTAGTATTGCTTTATTATCAGTAGCTATGATTTCATTTGTCCCTTCCGCGTCCTTTTGCTTCTGCAGGGTAGGTTGCTTCTTTGCTATTAATAAAGCTTCAATAGTATCGCTGTGTTTCCTCCCAGTGAGGTGGGAATTCAAGTCTTTCTTGCTTGTCATTGTTACCAAACATAAAGCACAAGTCCACTTTTTCTGCACTTCCTGCTGTGTAGAACCCTGTGGAAACTCTCCACCAGCTCTGTCACTCTCTGCTGTTCCTTTAGTTTCCTCTGTGGCCGATGATGCATTTTGACTTGGCCCAATTTTAGGAACGACAGGAATATCCTGCAACATCCAAATATTTGCATAGAGGCCAAATATTTCACGCAACTTGCAAGCCGACCCAATATAATTGGAAGAATACACATTTTTTAAACATTTTGAACATATTATTGTGGTTATTACTTATATTAGTATTACTCGTGCATACAAGGGAGAGGATAATTCAATCTGAAGATATATACATCAAAGAAGTGTGATATCAATATCGTTAAATGTACTTCAAGGCCTAATCCTTTCACAAATAACCTCTTAGCATGCCAAAAGTCGAAAATTTTAATTCGTCTTTGGGAAATTTCTATTTTTAAGTGAATGTGAATGAAGCCTTACTTGCTTGCTTGCAGGAATTTCTTTTTTCTCAATAGCTTCCAATTCTCTGATGTCTTTGTTCTCTGTTTCGTGTATTTCGTCATTTGTCTGCACAAGAAGCTCAGTCCTTAAGTACTCTAAATGCCACCATGACACTGGTATATATAGTTAGAATTAACTTATACGAGAACTTGTAACATCAAAACTTTACCATTAGTGTATCTTTATCATCAGTAGCTATGATTTCATTTCTCGCTTCTGCATCAAGGCTAAACATTGTGTTCTTCAATAGGATAAAAGAAAAGTTAGCTAAAACTTTCAATTGCTAATGCAGATATAGAGATTATAGACATATCACATACACAATAATGCTGCCCTATATAATTCTTCTAGAGTTTTAGTATTTGGGTTTTTTCTTTGCCGTAAATCTTGTAATTACCTTGTTGGCAATGAGTTTCTCTAAGGCTTCAGTTCCATTTTCTTTCATCTATCTCTCTGCATGCGTTAAAAAGTTATCTTTCTCAACAAAACATTTCGTCCAGTAGTCATTTAACCCCCATGTGACAATATGGGGTTTCATGGTGAGAATAAGTTTATTATAAACATAAGAAGCTCGTTCAAAGTCCGGTATGATGAGGCAGAAAATGACCATTAGCTTAATGTACAGCCAGAGGTGAAACCTGATATGGAACATGGGAATGAAGTAGTTAAACAACTGCATGAATTTGTTTCTAAAAAATAAAAAATAAGTAATTTGCAACATTTCTTTTCATTGAATAAAATAGCCATATTTATTTTCTTATACAGCAAAAGATCGGCATCCTAGAAGGAATTTCATGCTCTAATAATCTCTATTAAGAATTTGGCACATTAAAAGTGCATAGATTAATCATAATTCTCGGTGGAAAAAAAATCAACTTGCTCAATTCTTAGAACATGTTTAGATTGCTTGAGTTTAGCAGAATCATTGTACGTCGCCTTAATTTAGCAAAAACTACACATTGAAGTATCAACAAAATAACAACATCATTTTGCCAAACTCACTATCATGCAGACTACTTGTTGTAAAAACAAGGCTGTTGCCGTATTTGAGGGCAAAGAATTTACCATAGAATAAGGCTCATAAAAAAATATTCAAAGAGGTAAATTAAGGAAAGAAGTATCCAATATGAGATCAAATCCTTGGTTTCTGCATAGGAATCACTCTCGATTGCTTGTACAGAAGCACACCTGTCCAAAAACCGTAATCATATAAAAAAAATAAGTGGAGCATTATACAAAACAATAATGTAAAAGGTAGTAACTTTTTCAATAAACAAAACACCAAGAACAAGAACTTACATAGGATACACCAGAGCAACAAGTGGCCTATAAAATAGAAGGAAATAAAAGAAGGGTAACGTTGATTAGCATGCAGCTAGTAATGTGAAGGAAGATGCATGTGAAAAGATAAGTTGTTTTGTCTAGAAAAATAGAATGTGAAAAAAAAAATTGATATAGATGAAGCAAGAAAGAGGGAAATGCATTTGCATACCATGCAAAATGATGAAGGCTTTTGAAAGCCAGTTTGAGAAGCAATGAAGAAGACATATCCCTGACTATGAACCAGTTTGAATTCAAGCTCCTAATGGAGACTGCTTCAGCATAAGTACCGATCCTGGCAGATAAAGAGGAAGAATTAATGGTAGCACGAAAGAGAAGAGCAAAAGTCAGTCTTAGTAAATAATTAAGTCAAATTCTAATTAGTGGTGAGTGGAAAATGGGAAGATGAAACAGTACACGGCCTTTGCCCTTTACTAAGTTTTAGTAACTTTTAATTGATCCACCAATTTTTTCTTTTTTCTTTTACTATTATTTAAATTTAAATTGGTATTTTTATTTATATAATTTTACTTTTTTATTCAATACAAAAATGTACTAAGGAATATATATGGTCTATGCAATTGCAGAGACGAGTACATCTAAACCCTCGTAAACTCACTCAACTTTCACTAAAATTCATTTAGGTAACACAAAAAAATACAAAAGGGTTGCATGGTAGCTCCCAACAATCAAGTTATTCTCTCAATGTCCAAAATATGTTACATCATCGTCATTCAACCTAGAAAATAGATGTATTCTATTTTATAGGTCCCTTCACGACCGAAAATCTTTCTTTTATATCATCCTACATTTCTATCGGAGTTTCTGTTTAGAATTGAACATTTTGTTATTTTCTATTATTTTATTTTATTTTTAACGATCATTTTTTTTAATATTCACTCTGATGACGAGAACTTATGATACAATAATAAAAACACTCATGTATACAATTATATGTCATGCAATTTAGAATTCTCCAAAAGGTCGTGTTAGATTTTAATCTCATTGGTCTATATAAAACTATAGTCTATTTAAAAAATATGTTAGATTATTTATTTGGCTTAATTACAGTTTTAACCCCCTAACTTTCACAAAGTTGCGATTTTGGCCCCCTAAGAAAAAAACTACATAACGGCCCCCTAAGTTTTGCATTTGTAGCAGTTTTAGCCCCCCAAGGCAAAAAAAAAAGTTAAAAAAAAAATAACATGTGACACATCAGTTAGGGTGTCACGTCAGCGTAGACCGAGTCAAAATTGGTATTAGGGGCCAAAACTGTCATAGATGCAAAACTTAGGGGCCGTTTTGTAGTTTTTTTTCTTAGGGAACCAAAATCGCAACTTTGCGAAAGTTAAGGGGTTAAAACTGCAATTAAACATATTTATTTTAAGACATTAATATGAAATAAATTAGTAAGTAGACTAACTTATACCAAACCCGACTTTGGCTTCGAATTTTTTCATGATGTCTGAGGCCTTGCAAAGAGTGGTCAATTTCTACTCCTGAAAGCAACACAAATGTACATAGTTTCTTTTTGGCTTAAACACACTTTTTACCCCCTAACTTTGCAGAAGTTGCAATTTTGGCCCCCTATTAAAAAAAATGGCAAAAGTGATCCCCCATATTTAGCCCCTTTTGCAAAACTCCAATTTTGACCTGGTCAACGCCATGTGGCACCTCACTTGAATGAGTTGGATGCCACGTGTGCAATTTGTAAATTAAAAAAAAAAATCCAAATGTGTATTTTATGAATTAAAAAAAATAAAAATAAAAAGGAATTGGAAGGGGGCACGTGAGAATCCAATCCTTCTTTCTCTCTCTTCTTTCTTCATCAATCTCTTCCCTCCTTCATCTTTTTAACCCCACAAAGCTTCATCCAAGTTAACAGGTAAGGTGCTCAAACATAGCAATATGTTCATGGAGTCATGTAATAAAATCTCTTCTTTTATAGTCAATTTGATTAACACATTCATGAACACAAATCCTTCAAGTTCTGATGCTCCTGATTTTACAGTTGAAGCCAAAGAAAATAAACGTAGATCCACAAATTTGGGGGTGAGGTTTCTAGAACTGTCACCAAAAACCTCAAATCCACCGCAAAATACTTCTCGTCCACCACCACCACAACCACCGCATCATCCTTCGAATTCCCACATAATCTGACCGAACTTGAATTTGGGTTTAATGATTTTGGGGAAACGAATTTAGGTTTTGCTTAAACGTGTTTGATCCTTGTTTTTGCTTCTTTTTCTATTTGGATTGATGATGTAATTAATGAAGATTGAAGATTCTGGATGTGTTAGATATCTGGAATTGATGATTTTATGAATATTGTAGATTTTGGGTTTTTGTGTTAGATATAAGGAAATGATTTTGTGTTAGATATTGATTTATGAGTTTTGCATTGATGATTTTATGAAGATGATTATGTAAAGAAGGATGAAGATGAGCGAGACATTGAAGAGTGAGAGAGATGAAGGTGAGGGAGAGAGCCACTGGTGTGTGTTCACTGCGTTCTTTTCCTTTTTTTTTCTCACGTGCGGTTGCCTTTTTTTGCTTTCCTTTTTCATTTTTTTTAATTCAATTGGTAAATATGTGGATTTTTTATTTTTTTTAAATTAAATATACAGCTAACAACTTTTCATGTTAAGTGGCCTGCCACATAGCGTTGACCAGGTCAAAATTGGAGTTTTGCAAAAGAGGCTAAACATAGGGATCACTTTTGCCATTTTTTTTAATAGGGGGCCAAAATTGCAACTTCTGCAAAATTAGGGGGTAAAAAGTACGTTTAAGCCTTTCTTTTTTTGACCAAAAAATATACACCGTTTTAAAAACACTAAATTTAGTTAAAAAGTGGTGCAAGTGAGAATAGAAAACATGACACAATTGATCCAAGAGGGCATCCCCTAACCTAAACGACTTCAGTTGAGGATTCTCAATCCATGTTTTGAAGAAGTCGTTGTTGGTGGCACCACGTTTACCCAAAGTTACTCTAGCTGCACGGCTAGGCAATCTACCTTTCCACCCAACAAGCCGATAATTGATCCTGTCCATTAGTAAGTCACTCGGCTCATATTTTGGAAAAGAACTAAAATTTGGTACAAAATATATCGTACAAAAACAGCTATGTAAATATAGCAAGTCACATAAGAGATTGGATAAAATTTCAAAAAAATACTTTTCTTGCTAATGCAATGCAAATGTCGTCGAATCTAATAGAAAAATGATGTTTGTGGGTTAGTCCATATCGTAAGCTAGTCTTTATTTTGACTTTAATTGGGTCCGCTAATGGACGGTGGAATTAGTCTCTCGTATTAGTCATTCATTGGATCTCGAATACCAAGTTAAAAAGCAAATAGGAGAACGATGTTTGTATTACAAATAGTAACAATTACACGAATGATATGAACTCACGTGATTGGTCTATACATCTATGTTTTCCGCCAAATAGAAGATTAAGAGTTTGTCGACTTCTTAAAACATTTACACGAAGTGATATGTGCCTTTTCATTATAACTGTTTGTTTGTCTTACCAAAAATAACAATACTCAAACAAATGATCATTTTCCATTTGAAAATCAGCAAATTATGTTTTGGTACAGCTGTTATAAGTGAAGAAGGCTTGCTACACCAATTTCCTTTTCAACTTTCAAGCAAAATGTATCCCTATGGTAAAGTTATCCAGAGCAACTTTCAAGTTTGAATTTTAGACAAGTGCTTCTTCCCTATTAAGTGAGAGGCCATGTATTCTTCACTTGAAATCAAAACATTGCAGACTATACATATTATTTTGGAATTAATCCTTCTAAAGGGTTCTTCACGAAGGGTTATCGCTTTCAAAGCTAATTCACAATTAGCCTTGTGTTTCCTCCCATTGAGGTGGGAATTCAAAGTTTTCTCGTTCGATGTTGTTACAAGACATAAAGCACAAGTCCAATTTTTCTGCACTTCCTTCTGTGTAGCAGAACTCTGAAGTAGCTCCCCACTAGCAGCGTCACACTCCGCTGTTCCTTTGGTTTCTTCTATGGATGATGATGGTTTTTGACTTGCCACAATATCAGCATAGGTTGTCTAGCACCAACAATGGCAACAAAAATCATGACCACATCCACTAAATCTATAAACATATACTTGTAAGCCAAAACCTTTCACAAATGACCTCTTAGCATTGCTCAAGTCTAAAAAAATTATTTGTCCTTGGGAGACTTCTATTTGCAGTGAATATGAATGAATCCTTACTTGCTTGGTTGCAGGAAAATCTTTTTTCTCAATAGCCTCCAAATCTTTGATGTCTTTATATTCTATTTGCAGTCTTTCTCCATTTCTCTGCACAAGATCAAGCTCTCTCATTAAGTACTCTAAATGTCACCTTGAGACTAAGACCAGTAGAATCGACTCATACAAGAACTTGTAGCAAAAACTATTGCAACTGACTTAACATAAAAAGCTGTATCTTCGGTGTTTCTTTACTATTAGTATCTATGATTTCATTTGTCACTTCTGCATCAGGCATACACATCGTGTTCTTCAATACCAAAAATAAAAAAACAGAATTAGCTAAAACTTTCAATTGCCAATGCAGATATAGAGTTATCATATACAAATAAATGCTTCCCTATATAATTCTTCTAGAGTTATAGTAATTTGACATTTTTAACTGTAATTACCTTGCTAGCAATGAGTTTCTGTAAGGTTTCAGTTCCATTCTCTTTCATATATATCTCTGCATGCAGTAAAAAGTTATCTTTTTCAGCAAAACAATCTCTCCAGTAGCTGTTTAACCTCCATGTGACTATTTGCGGTATCATGGAGCGAATAAGGTTATTATAAACATAAGAAGTTCGTCCAAACTCCGGTATGATGAGCCATAAGATGATCATTAGCTTAATGTACGACCAGAGCTTAAACCTGATGTCAGAATGTCAGAAATGGTAATGAAGTAGTTAAAAACTACTTGAATATTGGTTTGAAAATAACATCAAAAGGGTGTCATGTCATTTGCAGCATTTCTTTTCTTATGGGGAAAAAGACACCCCGGAAGGAATTTCATGCCCTAATAACCTCGATTAAAAATTTGGCACAATAAAAGTGCATTGGTTAATCTCAAGTTCAAATCAGGTACTCATTCTGAGTGAAAAAATGAACTTGGCCATTCTTAGTACATAATTGAATTGCCGGTGAATTTGGGATGAACTAGGTCATTCTTAGTACATATTCTTAGTTCAATAAAACCACAGTGTCCGTGATTTCGCCAAATTCACCGTCAATCAATACATGTTATACTTATGGTGGTAATAGGAAGGTTCTTTCCATATTTGAGGGAAGACAATTTACCACAGAAGAAAGCCCATGAAAGCATACTCAAAGAGGTAAATTAAGGAAAGAAGTATCCAATATGAGATCAAATCCTTAGTTTTTGCACATGAGTCAGTCTCGATTGCTTGTATGGAAGCACACCTGTCCAAAAACGGCAGTCACAAGAAACAAAAAAGACCATAACAAACCAAAATGTCAGAACAAGAATCTAAAAAGTGGCAACTTTTTCAATACACAAAACACCAAGATCAAGAACTCACATAGGATACACCAGAGCAAGAAGAGGCCTGGAAAGTGTTTGATTAGCATGCAATGAAACGGAGGTGAAAAGGATCAAGAAGAACAAACCATTATACACTACTTTATAGTTTATACATGAAACTGATAATGTGAAGATATATGAGAAAACATAAGTGTGTTTATTTGTTCAAGAAAAAAGAATAATAAAAATGAGAAAGATGAAGCAAAGAAAGGAGGGATATACATACCATGCAAAATGATGAAGGCATTTGAAAACCAGTTTAAGAAACCATGAAGAAGCCATGTGACAAAGAGGAATCAAATTTACTTCAAACTTTGAATGGCTGTTGCATTAGAATAAGTAGCCAGATAAAGAGGAAGAAGAGAAGACAAAGAAGTAACAAGTCTTCAATAAGTGGGAAAATGAAGCAGCACAGACATGTCTACACGGCCTTTACCAAGTCCAAGTTTTGATTTTATTAGTAACACACCCTTTAAAACTCTTGTCACACCCTGAAAAGACCATAACACCCCTGTTTTAAAATATACCCTCAAAAGTCCATAACTCCCCTCTTTTAAGAAATTAAATTTGAGTGATTAGGAAAAAAAAAACACCTCGAAATTGTAACTTTCGTCAAAAATCCCCCGACTTTTAAGAAACTTCAAAACCCCCTGAAATTGTCAAACTTTAGACAATTACCCTTCCGTTTATTCCTATCGTTAAATCATATGACGTGGCTGTTAACTGTACACGTGGCACCTTCACGTGGAATGAACGTTATGTCACGTCGTAAGGGGTAATTGATTATTGTTTTTAATTTTCTGCTTTTTTTGTTTAAAATCTGTGTGATTATAAATATAGACAAATACAACTAAAATTTAATACTTATGTACAAATATCCTCTCAAATTTAAAACTTATGTATCAATTACCCCAGTCAAATTTAAAACTTAGACGTGCAAAAACCCCTTCAAATTTAAAACTTATTTGCAAATTGAATTAAATTGCAAATTGAATTAAATCTTATGTGCAAAGATTGCTTCAAAAATTTAATTCAATTTGCAAATAAGTTTTAAATTTGAGGAAGTATTTGTACGTAATTTTAAATTTAAGTGGATGATTGATACATGAGTTTTAAATTTGACGAGGGTATTTAGACATAAGTATTGAATTTGAGGAGATATTTGCCAAATTTTATAATCACGTAGAATTTAAACAAAAAAACCCAAAAATAAAAAATAGTCAATTACACCATACTCCCTTCGGTCACTAATATAAACAAAAATTTACTTTTTAGATTCATTCAATAAATTAAAAGTGAATTTTTGCTTATATTAGTGACCAGAAAGAGTATATAACGTAGCATAACGCTTGGTCCACGTGCAGAAAAAACATACTTAAATAGGCCTCTCTTTTTTGTTTCTGGGGAAATAAATAGGCCTATGTTTGAAGCATAAAACAGTAACCAAAGTTGAAATAAAATGAATTACAGATGAAGTCCTAAAAAATAACTAGAGTTTCCTAAAGGACTACGATGTTTTATAAGTACAAGAGTATTACTAAAAAAAATTATAAATACTAACTAGCTCGCTTTTATATAATATTTTATAAATATCCATATATGAAGTGAAATGAAAGAAGATGGAAAAAGACCAAAAATTTATGAAGTGAAATGAAGGAATATGGAAAGAGGCCAAAAAAATTGACTCTTGTATAATAATGCAATAACTTAAATAAACACTTATTTTGTTATGAATATAAATAAATAGAGATTGTAATAGAGAGAAGGAGAAGAAGAGAGGAGAGGGAGAAATATTCTTATTCACTGATGTGTTTCATAATGTTACAGATGAACTCTATTTATAGGGAAATAGAGTAGCTTATGGACTAAGCCCAATAGGTTAGTAGTATGGTCCATTAACCTATTTGCTATATGGACATCCACTTACAATATTCATAACATATTTGATATTTTGATTCAAATGATTAGCTAAAACATATTGTTTTGCATTATTTTCCTAAAAACTTATTTTTTTCAGAGTTAAAAACTTACAAATAATAATTTACGGTGACATCTATCGTAATCTCTTAAAAAAAAAAATTCACATAATACTATCAATTTTAAATTGTAGAAAAAGTAGATTTTCAATGGCTAGTAATGTAAATCAAATTTACACGGACAATACACACCGTTTGAATTCTATTTTTTTTTAAGGATTCTAATTTTTTTTAATAGATGATTATGCACACTAATAAAAAACCTATAAAGATAAGCTTAAATAAAAAATAATAATAATTTAATAGTTTTATCTTGTAATTATTTTAACAAAAAGTCTCTTATCATAGTTCACTTTAGGCCTCCGAAGGTCTAGGGCCGACCCTGACATGAAGACAGAGAGCTTAGGATGTTAAAGGAGGAAAAAGAGTTTCTGTTGCTGGTGGGGGAAGGAAAAAGGGTTCAAAAATCAATAATCAAAAGGGGAGGAGGATGTCGACGGTGTTCTTTTCAAAATAATTAGGTCTTGCTTCAAAAGAATAATTTTTCAAACTATGTAGATTTTTATTCATTTTTCGTTTTTTAGAATACTCATTATAGAGATTATCTCATAAAATATTATGATAGTTTAATATTTTTTTAATATAGATATCATATGTTACTTTTTTCAATCTTGATCATGTTTACAAATAAAACTATATATATATATATATATATATATATATATATGTATATGTGCATGTATATATAATATTCATATTTTAATAATTTCCACACAAAAATATTTATATTTTTTTTAGAAAAAATATATATATTTATATTTTAATAATATCTGATATATATATATATATATATATATATATTGTGTACTTTGAAAATTAATTTTGTCTTGTACACTTGGATATATTGTTTAAAAATATAATATCTTATTGTATGCAATATAAATTTGTGACTTACCTCACACTTCAATTCACTACTCTCACTTTGTTTGCCAATAACTTTTGGTATTTTCTTCTTCATATTTTTTGTTTAAGAATCATTAACAATGTTTCATGTTTGCTTTGATTGTGGACGTACCTTCCCAAGTGTTAATGCTTTGAATGTCCATCTAAGGGCACGGTGTGTTCGTTGTGGATGTGCTCAATCATGTGCTTGGCGTTGGCGTGGTCTTGTTTGTCAAAGAATAGTTGCTTATGAGTGTTATATTTGTTCAGATGTGTTTTTTAGTAAAGAAGCACATGACAACCACATGCATGGCTAATCATTAAAAATTATGCGAGAAGATATACATGAAGACGGTCTCCGCAAGCACATGTTATATTATTTTTTACTAATTATTTGGTCAATTTTATTTAGTATAATTTAGGATTCTATCTTATTCTAGGAGTTTTTATATTATTTATATGATTTAGTTTTTTCATCAATTAAATATTCTTAGGTTTCATTATTATCAATGGTGCATGTATGGATGAATCTAATAAATTATTATTCATAAATCTTGTGTGAATTCCATGGTTTTCATGTTTCAAAATATAATTTCGGGTCTTCTTTGTTGTATTGTGTTCCATAATTTTAATTTATTTTTGTTATTCGACAACATAAAATTAAAAGGAGACGAAATAATCAGTTGTTTTTTTAAGAAAATAAATGGCTTTGTTACAACTTATGATTTACACCGTGTAAATCAAAATATTGGAAATTTAAATCGTTAAAACATGAAAACGAAAGGTATCATGCGTCATTACCTCTAGGGATGTTTAAATTCAAATCGATCCAAAATAAAACTGCAACCAAATAACATGAAAGAAAAAATTAAAAAATTGGAACATTTTGGGTTACAATAAAGGAGATTTGTCGAGTCAAAAAAGAGTTGGTGTTCTTCGAGTTTACTTTGTTAGCTACCAAATTGGTGGATATTGTGAGCAAAAATTAATTAAGGTTAAATGACACTTTAATTCAACATATTGCTAATAACTCTAATGATGTAATGAGTGTTTCATACTTCCTTTATGTTTCCATTGATATAAACCAAAATCGGGTTTTGTAAAATTTAAAAGTGATGGATCGGTTGTAAAAGATTGTTCCAACACCGTCTCCCAAAGATGGTTGGTTCCCCACTGGCTCAGTGGCGCCTCAAACTCAGCCTCAACACGGAAAATCTCCAACCTCGGTTCTGGCTCTGATCCTAAGCATACACTGTTGGAACACTTGATTGTTTTGAAGGAGAAAAATTATTGAAATCGTCAATTCTAAATTTCAAAATTAAAAAATTTATCTTTTATATTTTTTTTTTATAATTTAGAGATTATCTCATAAAATAATATGATAATTAACATGTTTTTAAACATAAATTATTATGATAATTACTTTTTTTTAAATAGATATCATATATTACTTTTTTAAATCTTGATACTGGTTACAAATATAACTATATATATTTATATTAAAATAATATCTTATATATATATATATATATATATATATATATAATATTACCATGATTATATTTTAAATTAAATCGACAAAAATATAATATTATTTATTATTTTTTTGTGTACTTTTAAAATTAATTTTGCCACTTGTATATATTTTTTAGAAATATAACCTCTTATGTATGTAATATAAATTTGTGACTTACCTCACACTTCAATTCACTAGGTACACTTTGTTTGTCAATTAGTTTTGGTATTTTCTTTTTCATATTTTTTGTTTAAGAATCATTAACAATGTTCCATGTTTGCTTTGACTGTGGACGTACCTTTCCAAGTGTCAATGCTTTAAATGCCCATCAAAGGCCACGATGTGTTCGTTGTGGATGTACTTGATCATGCACTTTGCGAGGTGATGTTTGTCAAATAATACTTGCTTATGTGTGTAATATTTGTGCAAGGGTGTTTTTTAGTAGAGAAGATCGTGATAACCACATGGCTAATCATTAAAAATTCTCCGAGAAGATATATACTGGAAAAAGGTCTACGCATGCACTTGTTATATGTTTTTAATTATTATTTTATCATTTTTATTTATTACGTATAGTTTAGTATTCTTTCATATTTCTAGGAGTTTTTTAATTATTTATATGAATTAGTTTTTTCATCAATTAAATATTCTTATGATTTATTATTATATTATTCTTATCATTAATAAAGGTGCATGTATGGATAAATCTAATATATCCAAGATCCGGGGTTCAAACCCCGGCCACTACAAAATAAAAATATTATTCATGAATTTTATGTGAATTCCATGATCTTCACGTTTCAAAATATAATTTTGGGTCTTCTTTGTCGTGTTCTGTTTCATATTTTTAATTTATTTTCGTCCTTCGACAACATAAAATTAAAAGCCGCGGAAAAAATTAGTTGTTTTGTTAAGAAAATAAGTGGTTTTGTTACAACTTACGATTTACACCGTGCAAATTAAAATATTGAAAATTTAAATCACTGAAACATGAAAACAAAGACACGGTGCGTCATTACCACCAGGGTTGTTTAAATTCAAACCGATCAAAAATGAAAACGCAACCAAAGGAAAAAAATGAATAAATTGGAACATTTTTAGTTATAGCAAAGGAGATTTGTCGAGCCAAAAACGAGTTGGTGTTCTCCAAGCCTACTTTGTTAGCTACCAAGTTGATGGATCTTGCAAGCCAAAAAATTTAAGGTTAAAGGATGTAATGAGTGTTCCCTACTTCCCTTATGTTTCCATTGAAATAAAGCAAAACTGGGGTTTGTAAAATTTAAAAGCGATGGATCAGTTGCAAATAATTGAACTTTATCTTTGTGTGGAGGTGTGATTTGCAATGTTGTTGGGAGATTCGTAATTGTATTTGTGATGAATTTAGGACTAGAATTTCCTATAGGACTGCGATGTTTTATAAGTACAAGAGTATGACTAAAAAAAGATTTATAAATACTAACTAGCTCGTTTTTATTTAATCTTTTATAAATACGTACCCATATATGAAGTGAAATGAAAGAAGTTGGAAAAAGGCCAAAAATTTATGAAGTGAAATGAAGGAATATGGAAAGATGCCAAAAAGTTGACTCTTGTATAATAATGCAATAACTTAAATAAACACCTATTTGATATTTTGATTCAAATGATTAGCTAAAACATATTGTTTTGCATTATTTTCCTAAAAACTTATTTTTTTTCAAGAGTTAAAAACTTACAAATAATATTTTACGGTGACATCTATCGTAATCTCTTAAAAAAAAACTTCACATAATACTATCAATTTTAAATTGTAGAAAAAGTAGAATTTCAATGGCTAGCAATGTAAATCAAATTTACACGGACAATACACACCGTTTGAATTCCAAATTATTTTTTTAAGGATTCTAATTTTTTTTATTAGATGATTATGCACACCAATAAAAAGCCTATAAAGATAAGCTTAAATAAAAAATAATAATAATTTAATAGTTTTATCTTGTAATTATTTTAACAAAAAGTCTCTTATCATAGTTCGCTTTAGGCCTCCATAGGTCTAGGGTCGGCCCTCACATGAAGACAGAGAGCTTAGGATGTTAAAGGAGGAAAAAGAGTTTATGTTGATGGCGGGGGAAGGAAAAAGGGTTCAAAAATCAATAATCAAAAGGGAGGAGGAGGTCGACGGTGTTCTTTTCAAAATAATTAGGTCTTACTTCAAAAGAATAATTTTTCAAACTATGTAGATTTTTATTCATTTTTTGTTTTTTAGAATACTCATTATAGAGATTATCTCATAAAATATTATGATAATTTAATATTTTTTAATATAGATATCATATGTTACTTTTTTCAATCTTGATCATGTTTATATATGTATATTGTGTACTTTTAAAATTAATTTTGTCTTGTACACTTGGATATATTGTTTAAAAATATAACCTCTTATTGTATGCAATATAAATTTGTGACTTACCTCACACTTCAATTCACTACACACACTTTGTTTGCCAACAACTTTTGGTATTTTCTTCTTCATATTTTTTGTTTAAGAATCATTAACAATGTTTCATGTTTGTTTTAATTGTGGACGTAGCTTCCCAAGTGTTAATGCTTTGAATGTCCATCTAAGGGAACGATGTGTTCGTTGTGGATGTGCTCAATCATGTGCATGGCGTTGGCATGGTCTTGTTTGTCAAAGAATAGTTGCTTATGAGTGTTATATTTGTTCAGATGTGTTTTTTAGTAAAGAAGCACATGACAACCACATGCATGGATAATCATTAAAAATTCTACGAGAAGATATACATGAAGACAGTCTCCGCATGCACGTGTTATTTTTTTTTACTAATTATTTGATCAATTTTATTTATTATAATTTAGGATTCTATCTTATTTCTAGGGGTTTTTATATTATTTATATGATTTAGTTTTTTCATCAATTAAATATTCTTAGGTTTCTTTATTATCAATGGTGCATGTATGGATGAATCTAATAAATTATTATTCATAAATCTTGTGTGAATTCCATGGTTTTCATGTTTCAAAATATAATTTCGGGTCTTCTTTGTTGTGTTGTGTTCTATAATTTTAATTTATTTTTGTTCTTCGACAACATAAAATTAAAGGTAGACGAAAAAATCAGTTTTTTTTTTTTTAAGAAAATAAATGGCTTTGTTACAACTTATGATTTACACTGTGTAAATCAAAATATTGAAAATTTAAATCACTAAAACATGAAAACGAAAGGCACCATGCGTCATTACCACTAGGGATGTTTAAATTCAAATCGATCTAAAATAAAACCGCAACCAAATAACATAGAAGAAAAAATGAAAAAATTGAAACATTTTGGGTTACAACAAAGGAGATTTATCGAGTCAAAAAAGAGTTGTTGTTCTTCGAGTCTACTTTGTTAGCTACCGAATTGGTGGATATTGTGAGCAAAAATTAATTAAGGTTAAATGACAATTTAATTCAACATATTGCTAATAACTCTAATGATGTAATGAGTGTTCCTTACTTCCCTTATGTTTCCATTGATATAAACCAAAATCGGGTTTTGTAAAATTTAAAAGCGATGGATCGGTTGTAAAAGATTGTTCCAACACCGTCTCCCAAAGATTGTTGGTTCCCCACTGGCTCAGTGGCACCTCAAACTCAGCCTCAATACTGAAAATCTCCCAACTCGGTTCTGGCTTTGATCCTAGGCATACATTATTGGAACACTTGATTGTTTTGAAGGAGAAGATTGGGATAAAAGAGAGAATGCACATATACTATGTGGAAGAATCAAAAGTTTTATTAATCAATAATACTTGCTTATGCATGTAATATTTGTGCAAGGATGTTTTTTATTTGGTCAAGTAGCCTAGTGGTTAGAGTTCACACAATATTTTTTTTTTTATCAAGTAGTCTAGTGGTTAGAGTTTACACAATTTAATTGTGGAGAAGTGGGGTGTCCGATATTAGAATACTCATTATAGAGATTATCTCATAAAATATTATGATAAGTTAAATATTTTTTAATATAGATATCATATGTTACTTTTTTCAATCTTGATCATGTTTACAAATATAACTATATATATATATATATATGATAATAATTTTTAATTAAATCAACAAAAATATTATTTATATATAGGGGTATGTTAATGCGCACACACTCATTTTTATGAAGGTGTGTATTAGCAAGATACACATTTTAGAGTTGGACAAAAGTACTCTTATGTTTAAACTAAAAGAAAATATAATTGGGGGTAGGAATGTAATTTTGTTTTGTTTTCTCTCCCATGGCCATCTTCATGTCCACCTGCTGATCGAATGGGTTGACTTAAAAATCTCCACCCTATCTGAATTTTCTCCAGCACCTCACCGCCAGAAAGCCACTTCCTCCTCCTATGTTCGATGTTGTCTCTCTCGGAGAAGCACCATGCTAACACATACGATGTATCCGAAATCTCTACGTTTCCTCTCCCTTTGGTCCTCTTCCCCGAAGCAGTCCTCTATATCCAGATCTCCGATCTCCATGAAGTCGGATCAAGATTTCTGTTATCAAAATATGGATTCAGATTTTTTTAATTAGTTCTTCTAAAAACAAAATAGATTTTTTAATTTTGTTTCTCGTTTTAAATTCACAACATGAATTAGGGATCTTGAATTTTTTTCTTTCTCGTGAAATATTGTACCTGGGAATGAGATGCTTCATAGCATAGTCATGGCAAAAGGCCAATTTTTGTTTTTGTCTTCACATACTGAATGTGTTGTACCGAGGAGGAAGATGGAGATGTGAGAGAAACACAACAAAACTACATTCTTACCCCTAACTTTATGTTATTTTGATTTAAACATAAGGGTACTTTTGTCCAACTCTAAAATGTGTATATTGCTAATACACATCTTCATAAAAATGATAAAAATGAGGGATCTGGATTCACTGCAGTCATTTAATCACGCAGTCACTGCAGTCATTCAAATATCAACCATAAGATGGATCTTGCGCTCTATCATTCATCCTGGTCCTTTTGCTCTCTGTTCGCTTTGGTTCTCACATGGTAGCTGTGTTCCACGATCCACCCCACTATAACTTCCACTGATCATGAAGTTGTGGCCATTGTTACCCAATATCACTCTTTAAAACTCCAACATAGTTACACAGAGTATATAAAGAGATAGCTGATGGGATTTTTAATTAAGTTGTTGGTGATGATTGGGTTCATTCTTTGAACCCTAAAAAAATTGAATTAAGCAATAATCAATTATCGAGTAAATTTGGGTTATAGCAGCTCCATCTGCCTTGTGAACACTTTGAGCTTCCATGTGGTAGTTGTTGAAAAAATCAAATTGATGGAGGACAAAAAGAAGGGTATTGGGTGAAGATGGCCAAGGAATTTACAGTGGGTGGTGAGGGTTAAGAATTTGATTCTGTACGTGTTGCTAGAAAGGACGACATTGAATAACAGCCCTTGGATGAATCGAACAGTCTAATTTTAGCCAACTGTATCAACTGCGTGATTACGCGACTGCTGTGAATCCAAATCCAAAAATGAGTGTGTGCGCATTAACATTCTCATATATATATATATATATATATATATATATATATATATATATATATATATATATATTGTGCGTACTTTTAAAATTAATTGTGTCTTGTACACTTGGATATATTGTTTACAAATATAACTTCTTATTGTATGCAATATAAATTGGTGTGACTTACCTCACACTTCAATTCACTACATACATTGTTTGCCAACAACTTTGGGTATTTTCTTCTTCATATTTTTTGTTTAAGTATCATTAATAATGTTTCATGTTTGCTTTGATTGTGGACATAGCTTCCCAAGTGTTAATGATTTGAATGTCCTTCTAAGAAAATGATGTGTTCGTTGTGGATGTGCTCGATCATGTGCTTGGCGTTGGCGTGGTCTTGTTTGTCAAAGAATAGTTGTTTATGAGTGTTATATTTGTTCAGATGTGTTTTTTAGTAGAGAAGCACATGACAACCACATGCATGGCTAATCATAAATTTTTTTGCGATAATATATAATTTTCAATAGAAAAATATGTGACAACCACATAGTTAATCATTACAAATTATCCGAGAAGATATGCAGGAAGACGATCTACGAATGCACGTGTTATATATTTTTTTTATTAATTATTTGATCAATTTTATTTATTATAATTTAGGATTCTATCTTATTTCTAGGAGTTTTTATATTATTTATATGATTTAGTTTTTTCATAATATTCTTAGGTTTCGTTATTATTGATTGTGCATTAATGGATAAATCTAATAAATTATTATTCATAAATCTTGTGTGAATTTCATGGTTTTCATGTTTCAAAATGTAATTTTGGGTCTTATTTGTCATGTTCTGTTCCATATTTTTAAGGGTTAACAATGTTTTTCCCTGTAAAATAGGCCATTTTTGGTCTACCTCCCTAAGAAATTATCGGATTGGAATTCGTCCTTGTAAAAAAAAATCCGGAAAACCCCCCTAATAGGCCATTTAAAAATGAAAATTTTGGAGAAAAAAATTTGAAAATGGCCTATTAGGGGGGTATTCCAGAAGTTTTTTTTTACAAAGACGAATTCCAAACCAAAAATTTCTTTGGAGGGTAAACCGTAAATGACCTATTTTACATGGGGAAAACACTATAAACCCTATTTTTAATTTATTTTCGTTCTTCAACAACATAAAATTAACGGTGGCCGAATAAATTAGTGGTTTTGTTACGAAAATAAGTGGTTTTGTTACAACTTAACTACGGATGACACCGTGCATATCAAAATGATGGAAATTTAAAGTACTGAAACATGCGAATAAAGGCACGATGTATCATTACCACGATGCGTCATTACCACCATCGATGTTTAAATTCAAACTGATCCAAATTAAAACTGCAACTCAATAGAAGGAAATGCATAAATTGAAACATTTTGAGTTACAATAAATGAGGTTTAATTTGTCGAGCAAAAAAGGAGTTGGTGTTCTCCATGTCTATTTTGTTAGCTACCAAGTTGGAGCATACTCCAAAGACCAAAGCCTCTTCCACAATCAATCTGATTATTATATCTTTTCTTTCAGCTGCTTAACCATGAACTCTATCTTCATTCCTACGATATCCTTCTTCCCTATTACGTAAGAGGCCATGTATTCTTCACTTGAAATCACAACACCGCAGACTGTACATATTATTTTAGATTTAATCACCCTAAAGTGTTGTTCATACATGTTAATTGCATTCAAAGCTACTTCACAGTTAGCCATGTGTTCAGTCCCGTTGACGTGGGAATTCAAAGCTGTCTTGGTCCAGTCTTTCTGCACTTCCTTCTGCATAGAAGAACTACGAGGAACCTCTCCACCAACTGTGTCTCTCCCCACTATTCCTTTCGGTTCTACTGTGGCTGATGATGCATTTCGACTTGCCACAGTATCAGCATAGGTTTTCTAGCACCAACAACGACGGCAACAAAAATCATCACCACGATTTAATACACACACACACTTGTAAGTCTGAAGTGTAAAAATTTAATTTGTCTTTGGGAGATTTCTGTTTTTGAGTCTATATGAATGAAGCCTTACTTGTTTGGTTGCAGGAATTTCTTTTTTCTCAATAGCCACTGAATCTTTGATATCTTTGTGCTCAATTTGAAGGGTTTCTCCATTTGTCTGCACAAGCACTCTCAACAATTTACTCTAAGTAAATGTCACCATGAGATTGGGACAAGTAGAATTGACTCACTCATACAATAAGAGTTATATTTTTCATGTATTATGTATAAGAATTTTAGTATGATTTATAATATTAGGTGATCTCTTGCATGTCTACAAGCCGAGTTTGCATTCCAATAGAACACCGGCAAATTGAGTTTACGTAGAATCTCAAGTATTATGTATAAGAATTTTTCATGTCCTTACTTGTTTGGTTGCGGGAATTTCTTTTTTCTCGATGGCCTCCAAATCTTTGATGTCTCTGTGTTCCGTATGGAGTCTTTCGCCATTTGTCTGCACAAGATGCACCCTCATTAAGTACTCTAAATATCACCATAAGACTAGGACAAGTAAAATTGACTCATACAAGAACTTGTAACTACTAACTAGAGCTATATTGATGTCAAAACTAACTTAACATCAAAACTTACCTTTTAAAAAATAAATATCAAAACTTTACCTTTAGCATTTTATTATTCTCAGCAGCTACCATTTCATTTATCGCATCAGCATCAGTCCTACACATTGTGTTCTACAACAGGAAAAAAAAAAGAGGAATTAGCTAAAATTTTCAACTCTATGCAGATATAGAGACATATATCATACACATACATGCTTCCCTATACCATTCTTCTAGAGTTACAGTATTTGGATATTTTTAGCCTTTGTTAGGTTTGGCCTCCCTACCTCCACATAGTTATTTACCTTGCTAGCAATGAGTTTCTCTAAGGCTTCAGTTCCATTCTCTTTCGTATATCTCTCTACATTTCCTCCAGCAGTTACTTAACCTCCATGTGACTATTTTAGGTTTCATGGAGTGAATAAAGTTATAATAAACCTAAGAAGATGACCTCTAGCATAATGTATGGCCAGAAACTGAAACCTGAGATATGAAACATAGGAATGAAGTCGTTAAAAGAATATGAAACATAGGAATGATGTATGTGATAATAGCTTTTAATCCAACGGTTATAATATAGTTATATGGTAAAGAGTTACCACGTGTCATACTTTATTTTGTCGCAAAATATTAATCTTTGATTTATTTTAAGAGAAATTCAGACCTGAGCAATAAGTGCACAAGTTAAGAAAAAAAATTATTGAAATCCTCCATTCTAAATTTGAAATTTAAAAAATTCAACTTATATATATATATATATATATATATATATATATATATATATAATTTGAAATTTAAATATTATGATATTTTACTTGTTTTTAAACATAAATTATTATGATAATTTATCTGTCGTGGTTGTTTATTGCATCAGTGGTAGACTGTGGTAACAAGACCTATGCGTGCTTCGGCTCGTAATTGGTTGGTTTAGCCTGTGTTGGCAGTCGATTATACGCCTTTTATAAGCTCTGGTTGGTCACTCTGCGTCTTTTTTTGCAATTTGGTTTCGTGTTCATACGTGGGTTCACTGCATTGTCCGTGGTAGTGATTGTTTAGAGTTGTGTCTTTCTTATACCACTTATGTGCTGATTTGTTGTATCACCCGTTTTGGATTGTTTTGGTGGTTTACTGGGTCAGGTATATGTCCCCCCAGTCTTGTACTTCCTGATCTTTTTTAATTTTATTTCCTATTTTGGCTTTAAAAAAAATATTATGATAATTACTTTTTTTTAAATAGATATCATATATTACTTTTTTAAGTCTCGATCTTGTTTACAAATAAAAGTATATATATTTATATTAAGATAATATTATATATATATATATATATATATAATATTACCATGATTATATTTTAAATTACTATGTATGTGATAATAGCTTTTCATCCAACGGTTAAAATATGGTTATGTGGTAAAGAGTTACCAGCGTGTCATACTTTATTTCGTCGCCAAATATTAATCTTTGATTTATTTTAAGAGAAATGCATACTTGTGCAATAAGTGCACAAGTTAAGAAAAAAAAAATATTGAAATCGTCAATTCTAAATTTGAAATTTAAAAATTTATCTTTTATATATTAATTTTTTTTAGAATTTAGATATTTTTTAAGAGAAATGCATACTTGCGCAATAAGTGCACAAGTTAAGAAACAAAAAAATAATATTGAAATCTTCAATTCTAAATTTGAAATTTAAAAATTTATCTTTTATATATTAATTTTTTTAGAATTTAGATATTTTCTCATAAAATATTATGATAATTTACTTGTTTTTAAACATCAAATATTATGATAATTACTTTTTTTTAAATAGATATCATATATTACTTTTTTCAATCTTGATCCTGTTTACAAATATAACTATATATATTTATACTTAAAAAATATCTTCTTCTTTTTTTGACAAAATAAAATAACTATATATATATATATATATATATATATATATATATATATATCATGAATATATTTTAAATTAAATTGACAAAAATATTATATTATATATTTATATTTTTGTACTTTTAAAATTAATTTTGTTACTTGGATATATTTGTTTTTGAAATATAACCTCTTATTGTATGCAATATAAATTTGTGACTTACCTCACACTTCAATTCACTACGTACACTTTGTTTGTCAATAAACTTTGGTATTTTCTTTTTCATATTTTTTGTTTAAGAATCATTAACAATGTTCCATGTTTGCTTTGACTGTGGGCGTACCTTCCCAAGTGTCAATGTTTTAAATGCCCATCAAAGGCCACGATGTGTTCGTTGTGGATGTGCTCGATCATGTGCTTTGCGGGCTGATGTTTGTCAAATAATACTTGCTTATGTGTGCAATATTTGTGCGAGAGTGTTTTTTAGTAGAGAAGAACGTGATAACCACATGGCTAATCATTAAAAATACTTCGAGAAGATATATACAAGAAGACAGTCTACACATGCACGTGTTATATGTTTTTAATTATTATTTTATCATTTTTATTTATTATAGTTTAGGATTCTTTCATATTTCTAGGAGTTTTTTAATTATTTATATGATTTAGTTTTTTTCATCAATTAAATATTCTTAGGTTTTATTATTATTATATTATTATTATTATTAAAGGTGCATGCTTGGATAAATCTAATATATGCAAGGTCTGGGGTTCAAACCCCGGCCACCACAAAAAAAAAATTATTATTCATGAATTTTGTGTGGATTCTATGGTGTTCACGTTTCAAAATATAATTTTGGGTCTTGTTTGTCGTATCTTGTTCCATATTTTTAATTTTTTTTCCTTTCGACAACATAAAATTAAAAGCAGCAAAAAAAATTAGCTTTTTGTTAAGAAAATAAGTGGCTTTGTTACAACTTACGATTTACACCGTGCAAATTAAAATATTGGAAATTTAAATCACTGAAACATGAGAACAAAAGTACGATGCGTCATTACCACTAGGGATGTTTAAATTCAAAGCGGCCCAAAATAAAAACATGACCAAATAAAAAAATAAAAAAATTGAAACATTTTGAGTTACAGTAAAGGAGATTTGTCGAACCAAAAATGAGTTGGCGTTCTCCAAGTCTATTTTGTTAGCTCCCAAGTTGGTGGATTTTGCAAGCCAAATTTTTTTCGATTAAAGGACAGTTTAATTCAACATATTGCTAATAACTCTAATGATGTAATGAGTGTGCCCTATTTCCCTTATGCTTCCATTGAAATAAAGCAAAACCGAATTTGTAAAATTTAAAAATGATGGATCAGTTGCAAATAATTGAACTTCATCTTTGTGTGGAGGTGTGATTTGCAATGTTGATGGAAGATTCACAATTGAATTTAGGTGATTGCACTATCACTATGGTTGAACTTTTACTATATATGAATGAGCTTAAAGTGTTAAAGGATTGTGATTTATTGGGACTACCATTGCCACAATTTGGTTAGACAAATCAATTATTTATTGGGGCTATTTATCCTCTAACCCAGGTGCATCCTGAAGCAAACCAAGATCATGATGGTCTTGCCAAACTTGGACTTAGTTTGTCTCCCAGAATTAGAAATTTTTATGTGGCTCCTAGTTTTATTTCTCTTACTTTATGTGCATATTGTAAAGTTGTGCCCTTTCCTAAAGGCTTTTATTACTTTTCTTTTTTAGTTTCTTGTTCTTGGGTCAAGTCCCATTTTTCCAAAAAAAAAAAAAAAGAGAGTATAAAGTGGATAGATATTTTAGGGAAACATGTGAGAAAGGCTAAGAAAGCCACAAGACTGTAGCTTTCACGAACACAAATAAAATGGGAAAGACTGTTAGATGCGACTCATTTAAACATTTTTTGTTTAAAATCTAAGCCATTTAGGTTAATCTAGATGCTAAAATGTGAGTGTATGTGTGTTGTGTAGATCAATTGTCATCATGTTGTCAACTTAAACAATACAACACCTTCCATAATTCTTTATCATATAGATTAAAATCAACCGTACAATTAAAATCTATTATCACATAGATATTGTCTACCAAATTTCACAATAACCGTATATCATTTCATATGTTAACGAAATACATCAAATTTAACTTGTTTGATAAAAGCTCATAAGAGATTAATTTACATGCAGCTCATTGGCATATCAATTGATATTCGATTATTGTTAAAAAAAAAATTACGATGTATGTGATAATAGCTTTTAATCCAACAGTTAAAATATGGTTATGTGGTAAAGAGTTACCCGTGTGTCGTACTTTATTTTGTCGCCAAATATTAATCTTTGATTTATTTTAAGAGAAATGCATACTTGTGCAATAAGTGCACAAGTTAAGAAAAAAAAAATATCGAAATCGTCAATTCTAAATTTTTAAAAATTCTCTTATATATATATATATATAGAATTTAGATATTTTCTCTGATAATTTACTTGTTTTTAAACATAAAATATTATGATAATTACTTTTTTTTTAAATAGATATCACATATTACTTTTTTCAAACTTGATCCTGTTTACAAATATATATATATATATATATATATATATATATATATATATAATATCATGATTATATTTAAAATTAAATCGACAAAAATATTATATTATTTATTAAAAAATTTGTGTACTTTTAAAATTAATTTTGTTACTTGGATATATTTTTTAGATATCTAACCTCTTATTGTATGCAATATAAATTTGTGACTTACCTCACACTTTAACTAACTATGTACACTTTGTTTGTCAATAACTTTTGGTATTTTCTTTTTCATATTCTTTGTTTAAAAATCATTAACAATGTTCCATGTTTGCTTTGACTTTGGACGTATCTTCCCAAGTGTCAATGTTTTGAATGTACATCAAAGGCCACAATGTGTTCGTTGTGGATGTGCCTGATCATGTGCTTTGCGGGGCGATATTTGTCAAATAATACTTGCTTATGTTTATAATATTTGTGCAAGGGTGATTTTTAGTAGGGAAGAATGTGATAACCTCGTAGTTAATCAGTAAAAATTCTTCGAGAAGATATATCTACAAAATTTAACAAGATACATAAAAAATAAAAATTTACGTGTTTGATAAAAGTTCATAAGACATTAATTTACATGCAGCTCAAAATTAACGTGTTTTATTATTGTTAAATTTTGTTTACGATGTATGTCATAATAGCTTGGAGCTAGAGTGTTTCTCCTTAATTCGGTGCTAAATTCGATTTCTATTTTCTTTTTATCCTTTATGTGGATGCCGGTGGCGGTGTAGAGTAAAATACTTAGAAAAAAACTCAAATAATAAGCATTTTCTATGTAAGAATCAGTAATGTTTTGGTACAGCTTATATGAGTCAAGAATACTTGCTACCCCAATTTCGTTTCAACTTTCAAGCAAAATGGCCCTGAGGTATGGTTACCTAATGGAACTAGCAAATTTGAAGTTTGGACAAGTGTTTTCTCCCCATCAAGTGAGAGAACATGTTTTCTTCATAAAGCACAATATAACAGGCCATACATATTATTTCGGAATCAATCATCCTAAAGGGTTCTTCATAAAGGTTGTCTTGCACGGCAGGTTTCTTATCTGCTTTAAAAGCTACTCCTTCTGTTCCTTTTTAAGTGTCTTTTTAGCGTGTGTTTTTTATTTCTATTTAACTTTTTTTTTTGAATTTTTAGAGTAAGATTTGTCAATTATACCCTTTTTCAATTACTCTTAACTTTTTCAATAAATCTAATTAATGTTATCTATTTGGAAAGCTAGAGTTTTTTTTTTTAAACAAAGTTTGTTTGTTTTTTTTTAAACAAAGTTTGTTTCTTATTATCTTCAAATTTAAACAAAATTTTGTTACAAACAATGGTTCGAAGAAGAGTTAAAATTCTATAAATAAGATGAATAACAATTCTATAAATTTAAAAATTCTATAAATAAGATGTCGCACAATGTCAATCTAGCATTGGTTGAAAGCATAGTTGAAGTCTTAACTTTGATTAAAGGAGTTGGAAGGAAGTAAAGTTTTTCTTAGTTTTTGATTAATGTGAAGTTGGAATAATTTTTATATTGACTTATAATAATTTAAAATATGTGCGGAATATTTAAAAAATTGACAATTGTTTATTTTGGGAGAGAGAGCGCGTAAAAAAATAGGAATTTGTTGGAGAAAAAGATAATAACTAACAACTGTTTGTTACGAGAAAAAGATAAAATATTAAATTTATTGGAAAGATAAAGTGTGTGCAAAAAAATATGAATTTATTGTTGAATTAAAAGATGGGTATAATTGGAAGAAAACGTGAAAAAATACACTTTGCTATTTTGATGAAATTTTTTTAAAAAGACACTTAAAAAGGAATGGAGGAGTACTATACAAAGCAGCTCTGTGTTTCCTTCCCTTTAGGTGGGAAACCCATGTTCTATTGCTCCATGTTCGTACCAAACATAAAGAACAAGTCCACAGTTTCTGCACTTCACTCTGAGGAACCACTTGCTTGGTAGCAGGGATTTCATTTTTCTCAACAGCCACCAAATCTTTGGAGCGTTTCTTCATTTGTCTGCATAAGAAGCACCCTCATTAAATAAATGTCACCATGAGACTGTGACAAATAGAATTGACTCATACGACAAGAGTTATATTTAAAAGGTATTATTTATAATTTTTTTTAGTATTATTTCAAATATTAGGTAAACTCTTACATCTCTACGAATCAAGTTTACAGTCCAAGTGCACCCAAGCAAAATAGGTTTACCTTTAATCTCAAGTTTAAAAATTTTGAACAAGAACTATATATTAATCTCACAACACCAAACAACAAAAATATACCTTTAGCATTTCATTATTATCAGTTTCTATGATCTCATTCGTCACTTCTGAATCAGGCCTACACATTGTGTTTATCAATAGGGAAGAAGGAAATTAGCTAAACCTTTCAATTGCAGGTGCAGATATAGAGACATAGACATCCACGCATACTGTATAATTCTTAGATTTATGATACATATGAATGAAGCCTTACTTGCTTGATTGCAGGAATTTCTTTTTTCTCGATGGCCTCCAAATCTTTGACGTCTTTGCGTTCCGTATGGAGTCTTTCTCCATTTGTCTGCACAATGCACCCTCATTAAGTACTCTAAATGTCACCATAAGACTAGGACAAGTAAAATTGACTCATACAAGAACTTTTAACTACTAATTAAACTATATTGATGTCAAAACTAACTTAACATCAAAAATCAAAATCAAAATCAAAACTTTACCTTTAGCATTTCATTATTGTCAGTAGTTACCATTTCATTTATCGCATCTGCATCAGTCCTACACGTGTTCTACAACAGGAAAAAAAAAAAAAAAAAAGAGCAATTAGCTAAAATTTTCAACTCTATGCAGATATAGAGGCATATATCATACACATACATGCTTCCCTATACCATTCTTCTAGAGTTATAGTATTTGGATATTTTTAGCCTTTGTTAGGTTTGGCTTCCCTACGACCACGTAGTTATTTACCTTGCTAGCAATGATTTTCTCTAAGGCTTCAGTTCCATTCTCTTTCATATATCTCTCTACATGCGTTAAAAAGTTATCTTTCTCAACAAAACATTTCCTCCAGCAGTTATTTAACCTCCATGTGACTATTTTAGGTTTCAAGAAGCGAGTAAGGTTATAGTAAACATAAGAAGCTCGTCCAAAGTCTGGTATGATGAGCAAGAAGATGACCACTAGCTTAATGTACGACCAGAAGTGAAACCTGATATGAAAGATAGGAATGAAGTAGTCAAAGACCTACATGAATTAAAAGAATTTGAAGCAAGATTTCTTTTCTTATAGTGCAAAAGATTTCCTAGAAGAAATTTCATGCCCTAATCTCTACTAAAAATGTGGCACATTAAAAGTGCGTTACAATCAGATGCTCATTCTCACCAAAAAATAAAATGAAATTAGTTAAATTTTAGTATATGTTTCAATTGCTGATAAGTTTGACAAAATCACATCATATCACTTTCCTAAAAATTGAGTAGATTTTTTAGCTTAATCAAGATCATGGTTTCATCCTGATTTCACGAAAACCACCACAAAATAAAAATGCACTTACTTTTTTGTTTCTTTTTGTTGTAAAAACAAGCCTATTTCCATATTTGAGGAAAAACTATTTACCATTGAAGGAGCCTCATAAAAACATACTCAAAGAGGTAAATCATTGAGAGAAGTATCCAATATGAGATCAAATCCTTAGGGTGTGTTTAAATTTACAATCCTGGGAATAACATTTCCTGGAACATTATTCCTAGGAATCTTAATCCTATTAAAGTGTTTGTTAATTAATTTAGTTTCTCACGAATGTTTTTAAATATATTTAATTTATAATTTAAAAAAGAAAATAAAAGAGTTAAATTAGTGTGATAGTGGGAAGTTATGGGTGGTTACCTCTTATTCCCATGGAATAAAAGATTCCCCTACTTTAACAAGGGAATAACAAATGGAAAAGTCATGTGTAAATTTTATTCCTAGGAATAAAATGTACCTAGGCATAATTTATGATAACTTGAAACAAACATGGGAACCAAGGATTCCCAATGTCACATTCCTGAGAATAAATTTGCAATCCATGAAACAAACACACCCTTAGTTTCTGCAAAGGAATCAGTCTCAATTGCTTGTATGGTAGCACACCTGTCGAAAAACCGTAATCGCAAAAAGCAAAACAAGAGTATATATAACAAAACAAAATGTCAAAACCATAATGTAACAGGTAGCATATTTTTCAAACTCCCGGCGCAAGGACTTACAGAGGATACACCACAGCAACAAGTGGCCTAGAAAAGAGAAGGAAATAAGAGAAGGTTGCATTAAAAAGAAGGCCAAAAGGATAAAGAACAATTCAAACCATTTTACTACCAAGACCCCGTTTACTACATAATACATACCATAAGTGGTTTTTTTTTTCAACAAAAAGGATAATAAAAATGAGAAAGATTGATGAAGCAAATAAAGGAGGGATATGCATTTGCATACCATGCAATATGATGAAGGCATTTGAAAGCCAGTTTGATAAACCACGAAGAAGCCATACCCCTGACTCGGAGGAATAAAGTACAATTCAAGTAATGATAGTAAAAAGAAGAGCAAAAGCCACTCTTCGTGGATAAGTTGGAAAACGAAGCAGCACAGACATCTACATATATAGCCTTTTTCCAAGAGTAAATTTTACTTGATCTACCATTTTAATTTTAATTTTACCGTTTGTTTAAACTACTACCTACTTTTTTAATTGTCACTTTTGACATTTTACACAAACTAATACAATCAATAAAATGTTACTATTTTTGTTACAAAAAATAAAATATAATAAATGTTACTATTTTTTATGCAATACTTATACTTTTACTATAATAACTTTACGGAAAATTCTATGGTGAAGTTCCGAAAATGACTTCGGTGAAGTAACCCTACAACTAATAAGAATGTGCCACGTGTTTTAGTGATTTTATCTCATATTGGCAGATGCATGGTATATACCGTGTACCTTCAGTCAAATTTATCTCTTAGATTTTTTGAACCATCAGATTAAGCACCTCACTAGTGTTATTGTGTTGCCTTTCACACTATATTTATTTCATTTCTCCTTTTTGAATTTTTCTTCCTTCTATTTCAAAAACTATTTAAATAAACCTTTTTTTTAATAAAAATAAATAATTAAAACTTTTTATGATAATCCTTTTTATAAAAAATATTTCATTATTAAAAATAAATAAACCCAGGAAGATTATGAACATCATCACCATCTTCATACCTTCATCATCTTCTTTATTGAACAAAAAACAAAATAGCTACTCAAATACACCTCCAAATAACATGAATCTCAATATTATCTTCATCTCCATTTTCTTCTCGACACAAAAGTCAATTACCCTATGCTTCTAGTAGTAAGAGCAACTCATTTGTTAAACCCAGTCCATTTTTCCAATTTTAATTTAAAACGATTTATATAATCATCACTTTTGTCGTTCAAAATCGGTGTTAATCGCCCGGTCTAATTTCGGGGTTCGATGGTCTAAAACGGGTTTAAATGACCCGGTTGGAGGTTGAAGACGACCTCATTATTTTTTAATCGTATTTGTTATTATAAATAGGAAAGAGCGAAAAAATTATAATGTTAAAGTTTGTCAGATCGACTTACATCGAAGATTTTGATTTTCGAAATTCTAGCTCCTGTTTTGTTCTTATTCTAATAAGGCCATACTCAACGGTCTGATTGATTATATTTGATATTGTTAGTCGATTTGGTCCGTTTTGAACGTTGGATCAATGTCTTTCCATGTTGACTAGGTTTCAAATGTAATAGTTTGTCATATCGACTTACACCGAAGATAAAACTTTAATAGTTCATTGTTATTTTTAAAAAATCTCCAAAAGAAATTTTTTTTTTTTTTTGAAAGAAGAAAATTTTTATGTCCCGATATTTGAAAATCGATATGGTAAAATTTTGAAAACTCATGACTATTTCAAAATATCAACATTAATAAATGTTTTTTATTGAATATTTTTTATTCTATATGAAAAACACTGTTAAACATTTGCGCTGCACTTGTTGTAAATTTTATATATCGATATGATTAAATCTTAAAAGCTCATAATTTTTTTTAAATGTGATCATTAGTAATATTTTTTGTCAAATAGCGATTCACTTTTTAAGAATGTGATCATTTTAGTCAAAAAAAGAATGTGATCATTGATAATATTTTTATTAATTAAGTTGATAAGTTTTTTTTTGACATACATAATTTTGTTTTTTAGAGACATACTTAATTTTATTAATGTGTTGTTTTATTTTTTTAAGGAATGTGTTGGTTTATTTACTTTAGTAGTTTAGTGTGCTTAAATTATTTCAGTAAATTATGTATGTTTAAATTAGTTTTATTGATTTTCTCAACAAAAAAAATTAGTTTTATTGATCAAAAAACTTGCTAAAATAATATTTTCGTTCATTCATATTTATAAGAACTACACCAATTAAAAACAATCGAGAAACCTATCTAGATCGCCGAGTGACGGTTTCGATGTCATTAATGTTGACTAGGTTTCTTAATGGATAGTTTATCATATCGACTTACCAATCAGATTTTGATCTGAAAAATTTCAGTTTTTATTTCCTTCTTACTCTATTAAAGTCATATTCAACGTAGTTTTTTTTGTTAAAATTCATAAGTTTTTTCATTTAATAAATTTTAACTAAATTTTTTTGAACATATCTTTTTGTCTTCTACGTAGGTTTTATTTTATACATATTTTTACTTGAAAATAATTCATTTTTAGAAATTCATTGAATTGCCTCTTCATTTCCCCATACTCCTACTCCACGTAATGATCTTCCACTGATATCTTCATTGGAAATCAAATTAGTATCACAATCAAGGAGGTATGAGACTTAACTAAAAAGAAAAAATTCATTGGAATCCGTATCACAATTAAAGAATGTGGGAAACATTGAATAGTGTAAAAAAATTGATTAAAGAATTAAGGTGGAGAATCAATTTTCGTGGGAAATAACAATAGTGTACGCTAAATCATATAATCAGTATTTAAAAAAATACTCCCTCTGTCTCTTAATATAACCCTCTTTTTGTTTTTTTTTTTGTCCCTAAATATAACCTCCTTTTCAAATTACAACACACATTAATTATTTTTTCTATGTATACCCTTATTTAATACTACTACTAATTCTAAAATTACAATAAATTGACTTTTCACATTATCTCTTTAATGAGGGTAATTTTGTAAAATTGTACTATAAAACAGACACATTAACTACACCAACAACATTTCTTAAGAAATGTGAAAAAAGCAATAGGTGGCTATATTAAGGGACGGAGGGAGTAAACACTTGTATAATGTCACAAATAATTTAATTTAGAAATTTGTAAATAAATATAATCACCTTACCATTAGCTATTTTTTATTTATGATAATGACATTATTTGATTCACAAATAATTTAATTTTCAAATTTTCATATCGTTGATGATTTTTTTAAGGTTCTTGCAACAAATAAAAAACTATCAACATTATTTGAAATTTATCCATATTACTGCAAAATTTGATTTCAAATCCAGAATATTATATATATATATATATATATATATATATATATATATATATATATATATATATATATATATATATATATATATAGAGAGAGAGAGAGAGAGAAATGATAAACAGACACAGATTTTTTGACACAAAAAAGACACCAATGGTATTTTTTGTAATTTCCTTTAAAGTGTAAAGACAATTTTGTGAAATCATCCATCTCTCTTTTGACTGTAACACCCCAATTTCCCATCTTAAAAATTTCTTTAAATAAATCATATAAAATCAGAGTACTTCTCAAAAGGAGTGTCACATTTCATCTTAAAAACAACTTCGATAATAATTTATCAAATTACAAAAATACTCAATTAAGCAGCGGAATTCAAATAGTCTCATCTCATAAATAGTCTTGGCTTAAAAGCCATTAAACGTCTCAAAACATTATTATTTTCAACATCACCGAAAGTCAACACTTAATCAAACATGATACATAAGGAATAGACTCTACAAAAGACCACATCCCGTTACATATCAGAGCAACCCTACTTCACACATCCTCGCATCAACGCATCTAAGACTGGGTACCTGCACTTGCCCACAAGGCGGCAATTCCAGCAGAAGGGGTGAGATTCACAACAATAATATTAATATATAAATCAAACGTCAAGATTAACAAATCATAAATCCAACTCATCACATATACATTATAGCACATCATAGCATCATCATAAGCATCATCATAACAACATTATAACAACATCATATCAAGCATCAACGTCTCAAAACATCATCTCATATATGTCACAAGTGACTCGACTAAATGCAACACCTAACGTCTCAACATCATGCATGTGGTACCATATGATTATAGCATTAATATGCTTCACCGTCGCTTTGAGCAAATGCTCCACCGTCGCTTTGAGCAAATGCTCCACCGTCGCTTTGAGCATAAAGCTCCACCGTCTCATATATATATGCAAATGCATGGACTCGTCGTTTAACAACTTAATACACCGTCTCAAGAGCATCATTCATAATACAAAACTGACACATGCAGGTATAATAGTTACATGGCAGAACATCATCTCATAAATCATATACATCGCAACACGCATCTTCATCATAATCACATGTCATCATATTTAATCATCACTTATATTCAACCATATGTCATTTATCAACAGCTCAAGTAAATCATCAGCAATCATCTTTACAGCATACATTAAAGGGTATAAAACCTCACTAATACTACCCCAAGGGCTCTTCCCAAATTCCCATGCGAAACAGATCGCAAAACAACAAACAGTCCTGAACCATCTAACTCGCCACGGCGAGTGCATCTGCTCGCCACAGGCGAGTACTCACATCAGCTCACTCGCCAAAGGCGAGTTGGGGGCGAGCTGGAGGCGAGAAATACTGGGTGCTTCGGCCTTTTTGACATTTTTCACCAAAATCCTCATTTTTAAGCTCTCTAAATCAAATTTGATCAAACCAACTTCACAGGTCATCTCTATAAATATAAGGGCACTCAAAACCATCTAAAGTTTGGCAAAAATCCTAAGTTTAAGGGTCAAGCTCGCCACGGCGAGCTATACTGCTCGCCTCGCGAGCAACCAAGGGTTACTCGCCACGGCGAGTGATCCCTCGCCACAGGCGAGCGATCTCAGAATCACTACGGTTTCAGCCTAAATCACACCAATTCATCCCAAAACTCTCATGTTAAGCCTCTAATTCATCAGCAATATCATCCTAGGGGATAATCTAGGTTCTGTAACAAGTTCCTACAACAATGCAACACATTCTCACATCAAACCCATCAAATTCATCAAACCCTAATTCTCAAAACTTCTCTCAATTCTTCCCCAAACCCTAAGCTAATCAAAACAAATGATTCAAGATTAATACTACTGAAGTTAGGCTCACCCTTACCTGGAAAAATTGTGCAGAAAGCAGCCTAGCCTCTCTTCTCTCTTCACGTGCCTTTTCTTCTTCTCTAAATGTCTGTACGCGTTCTCAAAAATTTCCTTCCTTAACCTACTTCTCTTATATACTCCCTCACAACTTAATTAATTCCCTCTTAACCCACACAACTCTTCTTAATTATAAATATAACCCCATCTCTTAAAATTCTATCTTTTTCCACCAAATCTATTTATTTACCAAATAAATATTCATATAAACATCACTAATATTATTTTATTAAACAATAAAATAATAATACGTCACACGTCACAAATACGTCACAAATACGTCACATAATCATCAAAATCCATATAATATATAAACATATACCATATCTTCTAATAAAATAATTAAATAATTAAATAGGGCGTTACAGTGACTGTGTGCCTCTTCTCTCTCCTCACCTCATTGATCTTCTTCTTCTCTTGCTCTGTAACATAACCTGAAGACGACGCATTGTCACCGGAGAAGGAGGCATGGTGGTTAAAATCCGAGTGGAAGAAGCATGGTGGTGGTGGTTGTGTGAGTTGGTCGGAGAAGAAAGATGTAGTGGTGGTGGTGAGAACGACGTTAGTGATGGCTAAGGATGGTGAGATCAGAGAGCCATGGTGGTATGTGAACAGCCACACGGGGTTTGAGAGGTGGTGGTGGTGCATCTGTGAACATAGATCGGAGTGGATATGAGGAGAGGGATGGTGGTGGTGATGTTGTGATGGTAGAAGAAGGCTGAGAGGTGGTGGTGGTGCGAACTGAGAAGGAGGAGCGGCGAATTGACAGCGGTTGTTGGTAGTTAATGGTCGAGGAGGAGCCATGGTTGGTGGTTGTAGTCCTCTCGTGGTTGGTGGTTGTAGTTGTGGGTGGGAGCTGAAAGAGAAAGATGCAGTGGGGAGGAAGAGAAAAGAGAGAAAGAGGGAAAAGAAGAAAAAGAAAATAATAATACAGTATTTTATAAGGTTATACGATGGTGTCTTTTTTGTTTTTGATATTCTGTGTTCAGTTATCATAATTGTTATTAAATATAATATCAACATAATATGCACCTAATCAAATTATATATATTTTGTTAAATTATATATATTTTTAATTTATATGCAAAACATCGTTAAATATTTACACTGCATCCGTTGCAGACTTTACATGTTTATATGCACGTAATCTTATTTTTGCATAAGGAAAGTGAAATTGAGTGAAATAATTCTGAAAAAAAGTTAAAGTGAAATTGAGTTTTTTTATTTTTTTTAAAGTGAAAACTCAATCTATTCCCTTGTAATTTTCTTGCATGCCAATTTAGTCTTTGATAAAACAAATAAAAATAAAAAAACTCAATTTGATTATGTTTCATATCGAAATTTCAGTCTTCGAAATTTGATTATATTTTAGTCTTCGAAGTTTCAGTTCCTACTTCGTTCTTATTCCGATAAGGTCATATTTAACGGTGCGATTGATTATATTTGATAGTGTCAGTCGGTTGGGTCCGTTGTGATTGTCGATGGGATGTCCTTTCATATTGACTTGGTTTTCTAATGGGATAGTTTGTCAGATTAACTTAATTCTGATTAATCCGTTAGAAACTATTCATTACAAATGGTCATGTAGCTTATTACTAAGGTCGTTTTGAACGGTCTGATTGATTGTACATGATGCCGTTCAAATTATAGCCACGTTTCAGCCGTTGAACAAGTGTAGTTCCTAAGTTGACTAGGTTTCTGAATAGATAGTTCGTCCGATCGACATACCTTCGGAAGTCGGATATGAGAAATTCCAGTTTATATTTACTTTTTAGTCTATGAATTTCATACTCAATTGTCTGTTTGATTATATTTTTTACCGTTTGTTTAGGTCGTCGAATAAATGATCTTCCTTGTTGACCTGGTTTATGTGGGGATAATTTGTCGGATTATTTAACATCGTTACCTTTTTTAAATTTTATCATTAATGTATGTGTGTCCATATTAATTTTATGGGAAATGTTAAAAAGTGCCTCTAGGGCACTTGATAAGAGATTTAAAATGAAATTTTTGTCTTGAAACTTGTGTATTCAACACATTAAAACATCAAAAAATAATTTTTCCACATAAAAGTTATCAATTGTTTCTATTTTTTGAATCCTTAACAAGTGCCCTAAGGACACTTGTTAACAAGACCCTAATTTTATTTATTTAGCTTTATATCATTGTAAGACTTGCTCTACTTAGAAATCAAAACTTAAATTAATTAAATCACTTAATACACAATTCAAAACAGTTAATAATAATTAGATAGAATTAAATTCCTAGAAAGTAGCAATTGAATGTATGGTGCAGTTGGTGATGTTAATGTTTTATTGTGTAATTGGTCGTCTGTTCAATTCATGCGTGTTACATTTTTTATTTTTTTATTTGTTTTTAAACTCATCTTCTTCGCCCGTTGTCTGCAAAACGGGTTTTTTTGCCCGGCGTTTCGACCCGACCGAATCTCCCTTCGTACTCAATAAAATTCAACGAATTTTTCGTAGATTTTATCGGAATTGAAAGGTATGAAGAAAGCACAAGTTCATTTTGCAAATCCACAATCCAATCACATATTTTATTTTTTTGAAGAAGCAATCACATATTTAATTTGAGTAAATTATGTATGATGTTTTTTTTTTTTTGAGTAAATCATGTATGATGCTTTATACTCTACATAATATAATGTGCTTAATGTAAAATCCCCACTCCATTCACGCCAACCAGAAGGATTTATCAAGCTGTCCATAAAACATTCCATATAAACCTGTCCTTGAGTACTCTTTAATTAGGATTGAAATTGGAAGTATTTTTATGAAAATGTAATTAATTGAAATGTTTTTTTTAATTATGTAATTTCATTTTTTTTTTTAAATTCTGGGTTTTTTCCCTTCTCATGAAGATGATGAAGATGTTGAAGATTGGTTTAATAAAAATCTATATGAAAGAGAATATGAATAAATAAAGAAAGAAAGTTAGTGAGGAGAGAGAATTGAAATTAGAAGAAAAATCAGGTGTAGAGAGTGTACCACAATAACATAGAGACCAAACAAATATAACCGTTAAAATCTTGAAAGAAACTTGTTCATGGTGGATCATATGGGCAAGTGGTCCATATTATAATTTGTCCTACATCTGACGTGTCATCACTTAAAATCTGATTGGCTGAATTAAACGATTGCACCGAAAAAGTCAATTGTCTCACTTCTTCATAGAAGCTCCCTAACTTTATTCATTTAACATCACATTTCATATATTTTTCTCTCTACAATAAATAACTAAGGGTAATATTAGTAAAACAACATTTAATGTTGCATAGAACTTTGAAAGTGATAGTTAAATTGAAACAAAAATTTTCTTCAAAAGACACACTTAAAAAGGAATGGAGGGAGTAATTGTTTTTACGAGGTTTAAAGTTTAAACTAAATTATTAATAATTTTTCTTTTTTATTATTTAATTTTTTTCTTGGAAATTGGACAATATTTTTTAAATTTCATTATTTATTTGGTATATTGTACTAACATTCAGTATAGTCTTTGATTATCATGTTATTATGTACGAAGTTTCCCACCGTCGTTTAGTGGCGATTAATCTCTGTCAAAGAAATGTTTGTGACACACAAGATGGTTCTCCATATGATGAGGAGCCAAATGTACATGATTTCGTTTGTACACTTATTAACTTGCTTGACAAGAAATCCAATGAAATTTCACCAATTCATTGTAAATATTAGATAGCTAGGTTTCAAGACATAAACTTTTGATATAAGAAAGTGCTGGACATAAAAAAAATGTGTAAGAAATCTGAAATAAGTTCATCTGTAGAAGCTAGTTTCTAGACATAAGTCTATTTTTTACAATCACACCCCACTGTCGGATTTTAATACTATCGTATCGATCAATTAAGTGAGACATCAGAAGTTGATAGGTATTACAAATCTCTTGTTATTTTATGTACATGTACAATGAAACTTATTGATTTCACTTTCCTAAAGCCACCCCCTCCATTTAACCATCGTCAATACGTTGAATCGTTCTCTTCGATTCACCCTAATAAATTCCCACTTTAGCTTTTAAACCACGTGTTATTCTAAAATATCTTCCTACCATTAAAGAACCCTTTAGTTCAAAGACGAGAAATGTTAATCCTCCGGTTAGTACCGTTAAGAAGGTTGCAACCAGGGTTTTTATAATACATGATCGTGCAAAAAAAAAAATAGCCCCCTTTTGGAAACAAATAGGTATTTATGACTTGATCATGCTTAGTAAATCTAATATAGAAAAAACCATATGAATTACAACTTGTAAGAATCAATTTGGTTTAGTCACAATACTTCACTTTTAAGTTTTAATGACAAACATCATCTGATCTGATGTTCTAATAGCAAAGGAACAAGATAGATAGAAAATTCAAGGGATATGAACTATCAAGAGCTCATCAACATGGCAAACGTAAAAGAAATACGTTATTTTTTTATTTCATAATAATATATATAGATCTGATATTTTTATTTAAAAAACAACCATGCAATACGTAAAAAAAATACATTATTCTTTAATTTAAAATAACATATATAGGTGCCAATGCTAGTAGTTGCATTGCATGTCTCATATGTATAGTATAGTAGCTCATGAGCTTGAAATCAATTCCACAAGTTTCTTGAAATCATGGGTTGCACTCCCTTTTGGTCCATTAGCTTCTTCAATAATCTTCTTCATCTTCAAAGCATTTCCTTTAAACCTTTTCCCCTCTTCGTCCACAAGAAGCAAATCCAACCCTTTAAGCAATCCATTTTTAGTGAACACCCTACCATCAATTATCACACCAACCTTCCAGACATCCACAGCCAATCTTGCATTAATCCCTTGATCCGCAAAATATGGCCTAAATATCATAGGCACACCATTTGCTATTCCCTCAAGCATAGAGTGAGGCCCACCTTGACTCACAAATGCACCAACACAACCATGAGCTAAAATTCTAGCTTGAGGCACCCAACTCAAAACTTTGCCACGTGTCTTTGTCCTCTCAAGAAACCCATTTGGCAAAAAACTCATTAGATTCTCTTTACATGACCAAATAAATGGAAATCCACATTCTTCTAATGCCTCTGCCATTGCTACAATCTCATGTTGTGATGGTTCAATCACGGTTGAACCTAAGCTAACAAACACAACTTTCAATGATTTTTCTTTTTGCACTTCCAAAAATGAAATGCACCCACTTTCATCTATCTCATCATTTTGTTGAGTTTTTGGTTTCAAATTAAAAAGTGGAACATAAAGCATTAATGGCAACTTGGTTCTAATGTCTTGAACAAAAAGTGGTAAATCTAATTCTTCAAAGAAACTCACAACTACTGCTTTAGCTTGAGGTAGAATCGTGGTAAGTGAATCAAGTGCTTTTGTAAGAGCAGTTTCTTTCTTAGTACCAGTCACGATGAGAACATCTTGTGGTAAATCTTCAACATGTATCACTGATAAACCTGGAAGAAAATCCAATGTTTTGCTTCCATCATTCTCAGAGCAACGCTCGCGTATTATGTCGCCATAAAAATGGACAGAGAGTGAGCATGAAATTGGAAGCCAAACAGGAATCCATGGAACGTTCAAAGTTTTAGCAAGATCAAAAGTTGATGTGACGAAAGCATCGGCTATAATGCAAGTGATTGGTGTTTTTGTTTCTGAAACTGCTAAGTCTATACCGTTTTGGAAATTCTCTAGTCCTGTTTGGAGGTAGAGATTCACTTCATGAAGTAGTTTGTGATTCTCTGGGATTCCATCACTTACATTGTAGTGTTTAATGTTGTTTGGTATTTTGGTTTTTGAGAAGAGTAATTTGTTGTTTTTTTGGGTGCCAATGAATGAAAAGAAACAGTTTGGAAGTTGATGAGCTAGTTTGATCGTAAGGTTTAAGACAGGTAAAGGGTGGCTGCTAAAGGGGAAAGGAAACACTGCTATGTGTTTGTTTTCATTGAAATTTGACATGATTGGTGAAAATTGGCAAAAAAAAACAATGAAATTAGTATCTGAGAAAGAATGAAGCTATGTGTGGTTTTTGTGAGTGAAGCAAGGGGGATTTTATTGAAAATTGCGTCAACTGCAAAGTGATATTAGTCAATCAATGGGTGGTAAGTGTGACCATCATTCTCCAATTTCAAGCCACCAACCATTCTCATATATTGACGATGTTGTGACATAGCCTTCTTTAGATGAGTTTTTTTAATGAGTTTGTTTTTTTTTCATATAAGGCAAATTGCTCACTTATTATAGAACGGGAAAAGTATCGTTTTATTGGTAGAACTTAAAACACGGGTTCTCTTTCTCTTTTAGGAATTAGACGGTCTTAGTTTTTTAGTGAGAGAAACTACATTATATTTTAAGTTCTCTTTTAACTCATTGAGGAGGGGAGATTGTAGGTTAGTTTTTGACCTAGAATCACCTCTCTATATCTTTTTCTCATTTCTTTCAGTCTAAATAAATGATTTTCACGTATATCAAGTTTTTTCTTTTTATATTTATTTTGTTATTTCGTCGTCTGAGTGCGGTGTTGTTCGTCGTCTTTTGCGTCTTGTTGTTGTGTTCATTTGGTTTCTATTGACAGATCAGCATTAGTCAATCACAGATTCAATCAATAATTTGGACGTCGACGTTGTAGATCTGAAAGTATGAGTATTTTAGTGATTTAGATTTTAACATATTATTTGTACGCATGTTGTTATATGCTATTAACTTGGGTGATGCAATGGTGAGGCGAGAGCACCACCCACATGATAGCTACACGAAGACAATGAGCTTAGGATGTTAAATGAGGAAAAAGAGTTTCTCTTGGTGGTGGGAGGAGAAAAAAAGTTCAAAAATCAATACTCAAAAGGGGAGGAGGAGGTCGACGACGCTGGTGTTCTTTTCAAAATAATTAGGTCTTATGTCAAAAGAATAATTTTTTAAACTATGTAAATTTTTAGGGTTAATATGTTTTTACCCCCCTGTAATTTAGGCGAGTTATGGTTTACCACCCTGTAAAAAAAAAGTTTAGATTCCAACCCTGTAATTTAAGATTCTTTCGTTTTAGACCCTGAGGTCATCTGACTGGACAAAATGCTGACGTGGCATGCTGAGTGGCGCGCTGACTGTGCATATTTGATTATGTGGCACGCTGACTGTATAATTAATTTTGTTTTTTATTTTTTTAAGGGCACATGTCACATTTTGCCTATTTTTTTAAAATAAAAAATAATATAAATGAAATTATATTAATTTAAAAATCTGAAAATTTTATTTTTTAAAATAAAAAAATCATAAAAAACAAAATTTTTTGAAAAAAAAAACCAAATTTTCTAAAAAAAATAAAATTCTGGAATTTAATTTTTAAAATAAAAAAACAACAAAATTTAGGAAAAAAAAAGTTCAGATTTTTTCGAAAAAAAACGTTTTTAAAATTTTTTCTACCAAAAATAAAAATTCTGGAATTTAATTTTTAAAATTAAAAAAAGTTAGTATTTTTTTCTACCAAAACTAAAAATTCTGGAATTAAATTTTTAAAATAAAAAAAAACAAATTTGAAATTAAAAAAAAAGTACAGATTTTTTCGAAAAAAAAGTTTTTTAAATTTTTTTCTACAAAAATAAAATCTGGATTTTTTTTTTTTATAATTCAGGTTAAAATTTTGAAAATTATATAATCTGAAAAAAAAAATTGAAATTTTAAAGAACTATTCCAGAAACAAATAAATTTTTTAAAGAACTATTCCAGAAATAAATTTTTTCATTTTCTATTTTACTTTAATTTCTTTTATTGTCCTCTTTAGTTGTATTTTTCTCTCTTTCAGATTGAAAAAATTACAAAGTATACCTTTTTCGCAGATCGAGATAAGAAATTCGAAAAATTTATTTTATTTTAATTTTCAAAATCTTAATTTCAGATTTTTTTTATTTTTTGAAAATAAATTTGAATTTGTTTACGATTTTTCAAATTTTGTAAATTTCAAAAAAAAAATCTGATTTTTTTTCTGATTTTTTCAATTTTGAAAAAAATAATCATAATTTTTTTATTTTTAAATTAATATAAATGAAAATAAAAAATTAAAAACAAAATTAATTATACAGTTAGCGCGCCACATCATCCAAAAACGCTGACCTAGCGTGCCACGTCATCAGGTTTGTACAATCAAATGGCCTCAGGGTCTAAAACGAAAGAATCTTCAAATTATATGGTCTATTTCGAAAGAATCTTTAAATTATAGGGTTGGAATCTTAACTTTCTTTTTTATAGGGGAAAACCGGAACTCGCCCAAATTATAAGGGGGTAAAAACATATTAACCCAAATTTTTATTCATTTTTCGTTTTTTAAATTCCTCATTATAGAGATTATCTCATAAAATATTATGATAAATTTAATATTTTTAAATATAGATATCATATGTTACTTTTTTCAATCTTGATCATGGGAGAGAAGAAGGAGTTCTCTTTGGTCATCTTGAGTGAGAGAAAAAAAAAATGAATGGCAGTGAGTTTACTTGAGAGAAGGAAAGACAAGGAAATAATAAGCCAAAAAAAAGACTATCTAATTTTATATGAAATTATATAAAGTGTATGTAAGAAAAAAATCTGGGTTGTTGAGATGAATCTATGAATATATGTAGATGAAGAAAATGTGGGATGGAGAAGATCAAGAAAAGGAAAAGAGTTAGTTGGTAGTGGTACATCGTAAGATAAAATAGATATGTGTAATCCAACGGTCCTCTTTCTTAGAAAAAAATCAAATGGTTAAAATTGAAAAAATTAATAAAGTCTATTGTGGACTATCTATAATGTGGGTTCACCATAGACATTTAGAGTTAAAAGTTAACGGTCGGGATTTATTTGACAGAGGAAAAAGTGAGGGATCAAAACGTATGTTTTATTAATTGTGGGACCAAAATAAAAATATGAAATTAAATAAGGGACCAAATGATCTAATAAGCCAAAAAAATTTGATATAGATGAAGCAAGAAAGAGGGAAATGCATTTGCATAAGTACCGGTCCTGGCAGATAAAGAGGAAGAATTAATGGTAGCATGAAAGAGAAGACCAAAAGTCAGTCTTAGTAAAAGTAATTAAGTCAAATTCTAATTAGTGGTGAGTGGAAAATGGGAAGATGAAACAGTACACGGCCTTTGCCCTTTACTAAGTTTTTTTTTTGGTTACATGCCCTTTACTAAGTTTTAGTAACTTTTAATTGATCCACCAATTTTTTCTTTTTTCTTTTACTATTTATTTAAATTTAATTTAGTATTTTTATTTATATAATTTTACTTTTTTATTCAATACAAAAAGTACTAAGGAATATATATGGTCTATGCAATTGCAGAGACTAGTACATCTAAACCCTCGTAAACTCACTCAACTTTCACTAAAATTCATTTAGGCAACACAAAAAAATACAAAAGGGTTGCATGGTAGCTCCCGATAATCAAGTTACTCTCTCAATGTACAAAATATGTCACATCATCGTCATTCAACCTAGAAAATAGATGTATTCTATTTTATAGGTCCCTTCACGACCAAAAATCTTTCTTTTATATCATCCTACATTTCTATCGAAGTTTTTGTTTAGAATTAAACATTTTGTTATTTTCTATTATTTTATTTTATTTTTAACGATCATTTTTTTTAATATTCATTCTGATGACAAGAACTTATGATACAATAATAAAAACACTCGTGTATACAATTATATGTCATGCATTTTAGAATTCTCCAAAAGATCGTGTTAGATTTTAATCTCATTGGTCTATATAAAACTATAGTCTATTTAAAAAATATGTTAGATTATTTATTTTAAGACATTAATATGAAATAAATTAGTAAGTCACCCAACAAGTCGATAATTGATCCTGTCCATTAGTAAGTCACCCGGCTCATATTTTGGAAGAGAACTAAAATATGGTACAAAATATATCGTACAAAAACGGCTATGTAAATATAGCAAGTCACATAAGAGATTGGATAAAATTTCAAAAAAATACTTTTCTTGCTAATGCAGTGCAAATGTCGTGGAATCTAATAGAAAAACGATGTTTGTGGGCTAGTTCATATTGTAAACTAGTCTTTATTTTTGTTTTATTTGAGCCTATTAATAGACGGTGAAATTGATCTCTTGTATTAGTCATTTATTAGATCTCGAATATCAAATTAAAAAGCAAATAGGATTGTATTATAAATAACAATTACACGAATAATATGAACTCGTGTGATTGGTCTATATATACCTCTATGTTTTCCGTCAAATAGCAGATTAAGAGTATGTTGACTTCTTAAAAAGTGATACGTGCCTTTCGATATAATTGTTTGTTTGTCGTACCAAAAATAACAATACTCAAACTAATGATCATTTTCCATTTGTTTTCATATATTGACGATGGGTGGTAAGTGTGACCACCATTCTCCAATTTCAAGCCACCAACCATTCTCATATATTGACGATGTTGTGACATAGCCTTCTTTAGATGAGTTTTTTTAATGAGTTTGTTTTTTGTTTTCATATAAGGCAAATTGCTCTCTTATTATAGAACGGAAAGAGTATCGTTTTATCGATAGAACTTAAAACACGGGTTCTCTTTCTCTTTCAGAAATTAGACGGTCTTAGTTTTTTAGTGAGAGAAACTACATCATATTTTAAGTTCTCTTTTAACTCATCGAAGAGGGGAGATTGTAGGTTAGTTTTTGACCTATAATCATCTATCTACATCTTTTTCTCATTTCTTTCAATCTAAATAAGTTATTTCCATATATATCAAGTTTTTTCTTTTTATATTTTTTTTTTTGTTATTTCGCCGTCTGAGTGCGTTGTTGTGTTGTTCGTCGTCTTTTGCGGCGTTGTTTGATTTTGCTTCTTGTTGTTGTGTTCATTTTGTTTCTATTGACAGATCAGCTTCAGTCAATCACAGATTCAATCAATAATCTGGGCGTCAACGTTGCAGATCTGAAAATATGAGTATTTTGGTGATTTAGATTTTAACATATTATTTGTACGTATGTTGTTGTTATATGCTATTAACTTGAGTGATGCGATGGTGAGGCGAGAGCACTACCCACACAATAGCTACATGAAGACAATGAGCTTAGGATGTTAAATGAGGAAAAAGAGTTTCTCTTGGTGGTGGGAAGAGAAAAAAGGTTTCAAAAATCAATAATCAAAAGGGGAGGAGGAGGTCGACGAAGCTGGTGTTCTTTTCAAAATAATTAGGTCTTGTGTCAAAAGAATAATTTTTTAAACTATGTAAATTTTTATTCATTTTTTTGTTTTTTAAATACCTCATTATAGAGATTATCTCATAAAGGAGAGGGAAATATTAAAAATAACGATAAAAAATTATGATATTAATTCTTTTTATTATTTTAATGAGGTGTTTGATTTTTATTGGTTGGTTATAAGAATGATTTGTTGGGTAAGAGTTCATGTAAGAATTTCTCGACATATAATATCCTTCGATCTTTTCTTATTCCTTTTTTTCTTTAAGAAAAAAAACATTTTGGTTTCCTTTTTTGTTTGTTTTTAATTGTACATTTTGGATTCCCCTATGTCCTACAAATTGTTTGAATTAATTTACTTAGGTGATCTTTTTTCGTTGGATTCCCCTCCCTGCTGCAAACTCGTTCTGCTCTATTTTGGCTTTAAACATTAAACTTTGAAGGTATATTTGTTTCCCATGTGATCCCAACTACAAAATAACCTATATTCATAACTAGTAATATAATTCATGATTTTTTTCTCTATACAAAGAATTGACATCAATTCAATTTAAAGGGTTATCCATTTTCCCAAAACCATAAAACGATACAGCCCTGTGAGTATTTTAATTAACTATTTAATTATGGTTAAATTACTACCTTTCTATCCAATTGCAATTATTTTCATAAACTTAGTCCAAATTGCCTTCATGTACTGAAATCCATACAAGAATTGTCTCCATTGTTGTTCGTGTATATTTTGTTCCACAAGATTGAAAAGGAACAAAAAGAAAACAAGAGTGGGAAACAATCACAAATGGAGAGGAAGGTATTGAATCCAAGAATGACAGTTGAGTTTCTGAAATTTTATCCCAATTTCATAGTTATCCCTAAGTAATAGAATTCCAAAAATTTTGATATAAGAAAATAGAATTCTCAAATTCAAACCCTAAAATATATATTGAGATGGAGAAGAAGACATAATTTTTATTTGGAACATGTCATTGATCGATGGTAGATAGGGGAAATCTGAACAACAACAACAATAAGAAATACGGAAAGCAAAGATTTATGGTAAGAAATTATTCTGGAAATGGTGTGATACAGAAATATGGTAATCAAAGATCTAGAGAAGTAACGATCATGTCAAGTTTCAAGTAAATAAATATGAGTCATTGGCATATCAATTGATATTCGATTATTGTTAAAAAAAATTACGATGTATGTGATAATAGCTTTTAACCCAACGGTTAAAATACGGTTATGTGGTAAAGAGTTACCAGCGTGTCATACTTTATTTTGTCGCCAAATATTAATCTTTGATTTATTTTAAGAGAAATGCATACTTGTGCAATAAGTACACAAGTTAAGAAACAAAAAAAAATTGAATTGAAATTTAAAAAAATTATCTTATATATATATATATATATATATATATATATATATATATATATATATATATATTAATTTTTTTATGAATGTAGATATTTTTTAAGAGAAATGCATACTTGTGCAATAAGTGCACAAGTTAAGAAACAAAAAATATATATTGAAATCGTCAATTCTAAATTTGAAATTTAAAAATTTATCTTTTATATATTTATTTTTTTAGAATTTAGATATTTTCTCATAAAATATTATGATAATTTACTTGTTTTTAAACATCAAATATTATGATAATTACTTTTTTTTCTAAATAGATACCATATATTACTTTTTTTAATCTTGATCCTGTTTACAAATATAACTACATATATTTATACTTAAAAAATATCTTCTTTTTTTTTTGACAAAATAAAATAAAAATATCTTTTATATTTATATATATATATATATATATATAATATTATCATGAATATATTTTAAATTAAATCGACAAAAATATTATATTATATATTTATATTTTTGTACTTTTAAAATTAATTTTGTTACTTGGATATATTTGTTTTTGAAATATAACCTCTTATTGTATGCAATATAAATTTGTGACTTACCTCATACTTCAATTCACTACGTACACTTTGTTTGTCAATAAATTTTGGTATTTTCTTTTTCATATTTTTTGTTTAAGAATCATTAACAATGTTCCATGTTTGCTTTGACTGTGGACGTACCTTCCCAAGTGTCAATGCTTTGAATGCCCATCAAAGACCACGATGTGTTCGTTGTGGATGTGCTCGATCATGTGCTTTGCGGGGTGATGTTTGTCAAATAATACTTGCTTATGTTTGTAACATTTGTGCAAGGGTGTTTTTTAGTAGAGAAGAACGCGATAACCATATGGCTAATCATTAAAAATACTCCGAGAAGATATATACAAGAAGATGGTCTACGCATGCACGCGTTATATGTTTTTAATTATTATTTTATCATTTTTATTTATTATAGTTTAGGATTCTTTCATATTTCTAGGAGTTTTTTAATTATTTATATGATTTAGTTTTTTTTCATCAATTAAATATTCTTAGGTTTTATTATATTATTATTATTATTAAAGGTGCATGCATGGATAAATCTAATATATGCAAGGTCTGGGGTTCAAACCCCAGCCACCCCAAAAAAAGTTATTATTCATTAATTTTGTGTGGATTCCATGGTGTTCACGTTTCAAAATATAATTTTGGGCCTTGTTTGTCGTATCCTGTTCCATATTTTTAATTTTTTTTCCTTCGACAGCATAAAATTAAAAGCAGCGAAAAAAATTAGCTTTTTGTTAAGAAAATAAGTGGCTTTGTTACAACTTACGATTTACACCGTGCAAATTAAAATATTGGAAATTTAAATCACTGAAACATGAGAACAAAACCACGATGCGACATTACCACTAGGAATGTTTAAATTCAAAGCGGCCCAAAATAAAAACATGACCAAATAAAAAAATAAAAAAATTGAAACATTTTGAGTTACGGTAAAGGAGATTTGTCGAACCAAAAATGAGTTGGCGTTCTCCAAGTCTATTTTGTTAGCTCCCAAGTTGGTGGATCTTGCAAGCCAAAATAATTTCGATGAAAGGACAGTTTAATTCAACATTGCTAATAACTCTAATGATGTAATGAGTGTGCCCTATTTCCCTTATGCTTCCAATGAAATAAAGCAAAATCGGATTTGTAAAATTTAAAAACGATGGATCAGTTGCAAATAATTAAACTTCATCTTTGTGTGGACGTGTGATTTGCAATGTTGATGGGAGATTCACAATTGAATTTAGGTGATTGCACTATCACTATGGTTGAACTTTTACTATATATGAATGAGCTTAAAGTGTTAAAGGATTGTGATTTATTGGGACTACCATTGCCACAATTTGGTTAGACAAATCAATTATTTATTGGGGCTATTTATCCTCTAACCCAGGTGCATCCTGTAGCAAACCAAGATTATGATGGTCTTGCCAAACTTAGACTTAGTTTGTCTCCCAAAATTAGAAATTTTTATGTGGCTCCTAGTTTTATTTCTCTTACTTTATGTGCATATTGTAAAGTTGTGCCCTTTCCTAAAGGCTTTTTTTTTTTTAGTTTCTTGTTCTTGGGTCAAGTCCCATTTTTCAAAAAAAAAAAAGTATAAAGTGAATAGATATTTTAGGGAAACATGTGAGAAAGGCTAAGAAAGCCACAAGACTGTAGCTTTCAGGAACAGAAATAAAATGGGAAAGACCGTTAAGTGTGATTCATTTAAACATTTTTTTTAATCTAAGCCATTTATGTTAATCTAGATGCTAAAATGTGAGTGTCTGTGTGTTGTGTAGATCAATTAACATCATGGTGTCAAATTAAAACCGTACAATTGAAATCTATTTTTTTTTTCTCGGTAAACTAGAAGATAGAGAAGACATCAAGGAGAAGCAACGACATCCCAACTAGGTTGGCACCCCGATGAACTCCTATCGTATGCCGCCAATCGCAAAATTTATTAAAAAAAAAGGGAAAAATACAAGAGGGGGGACTAGGCCAAAACCCTCAGAAAAAAGAAAAAGAAACGAAAAAACGACAAATAAAAGAAACAGAAAAAATTAACAACTGCCTACGGATATCTAATCCGAGGTAAACCACAACGGTCCGCATAAAAACCTACTAAAAATAATCAAAAGGTTCAACCAAGAACTCATGCTTTTTGTTTCGGAATTACCAAACCCACGAACAATCCAATACAGCAATATCATTGATTAGATGTAGAGTTATCACCCGTTGAACGGGTTGTGGTAGGCTTACCAGAATTGGTTTTTTAAGGTGTTGCTTCTGTTTTCTTGTTAACACGGGGAGAAAAGGCTCCTTTGTGGATTTTTGATCATATTCTTTAAAACGGCACCATAGTTCCAAATCTTGTTGAATTCTAACGCTGCTATGAATATTAGTAACAATGTGTTGCGCTACACCCTCTTGAAAGCTGATCTCGGTTACATCAACATCAACAAGAGACTCATCCGAAATATCAATATTTGCATTAGGGTCTGCCACTATAGATGAGACATCTAAAGTCCGGACCGACATTAAAATTGGCTCATCATTAATAATTTCAGTACGAACAATTTCATCTGTAACATTATTAAGTTGCATACTGAAAGAATCTTGCGACAAAATAGTATTGTTTACTGTGGCTGCTTGAATAGGTATATCACTTGTCTTCTCCAAATTCTCTGTGTCATGCGTGCTCATGTTGTGTCTGCCACATGTTGTGCATCTGAATTATCTACCTCTATGTGATAATAGATTTCAATTTGGTAAAGCCATCACATAGATATTGTCTACCAAATGTCACAATAACCGTATATCATTTCATACGTTAACGAGATACATCAAAATTAACTTGTTTGATAAATTGTCATAAGACATTGATTTACATGCAGCTCATTGGCATATCAATTGATATTCGATCATTGTAAAAAAAATTACGATGTATGTGATAATAGCTTTTAATCCAACGGTTAAAATACGTATTTATATATATATATATATATATATATATATATATATATATATATATATGGGGATGTATCAAATAAGAAGTGATTTTAAAATGAGAAGTAAGAAGGTTAAATAGCAGCCGTTAGATTAAAATACACAGTTTAGATTAAAAGTTGGTTTTAGTGGAAATCATGGGGTGGTTACATACAATTTAGGTTTTAGTGGAAATCATGGGGTGGTTGTTTATATTCTTAGTTTTCTTGGATCTAGCACCCCATGATTTCCACTAAAACATAAATTGTATGTAACCACCCCATGATTTCCACTAAAACCAACTTTTAATCTAAACTGTGTATTTGAATCTAACGGCTGCTATTTAACCTTCTTACTTCTCATTTTAAAATCACTTCTTATTTGATACATCCCCATATATATATATATATATATATATATATATATATATATAATATTACCATGATTATATTTTAAATTAAATCGACAAAAATATTTTAAAAAAATCTCTTTTATATATTAATTTTTTTTTAGAATTTAAATATTTTCTCATAAAATATTATGATAATTTACTTGTTTTTAAACATAAAATATTATGATAATTACTTTTTTTAAAAAAATAGATATCACATATTACTTTTTTCAAACTTGATCCTGTTTACAAATATAACTATATATATTAATATTTAAAAAATATCTTATATATATATATATATATATATATTTAATATTATCATGATTGTATTTTAAATTAAATCGACAAAAATATTATATTATTTATTAAATTTTTTGTGTACTTTTAAAATTAATTTTGTTAGTTGGATATATTTTTTTAGATATATAACCTCTTATTGTATGCAATATAAATTTGTGACTTACCTCACACTTCAACTCATTGTGTACACTTTGTTTGTCAATAACTTTTGGTATTTTCTTTTTCATATTCTTTGTTTAAAAATCATTAATAATGTTCTATGTTAGCTTTGACTGTGGACGTATCTTCCCAAGTGTCAATGCTTTGAATGTACATCAAAGGCCACGATGTGTTCGTTGTGGATGTGCTTGATCATGTGCTTTGCGGGGCGATGTTTGTCAAATAATACTTGCTTATGTTTATAATATTTGTGCAAGGGTGTTTTTTAGTAGGGAAGAACGCGATAACCTCATAGTTAATCATTAAAAATTCTTCGAGAAGATATATACATGAAGACGGTCTATGCATGCACGTGTTATATGTTTTAAATTATTACTTCATAAGACATTAATTTACATACAGCTTACTGGCATATCAATTGATATTCGATTATTGTTAAATTTTGTTTACATGATGTGTGAGGTAATAGCTTTTAATCCAACAATGAGTTTTATAATACGACTATGTAGTAAAGAGTTACCATGTTTCAAACTTTATTTTGCCACCAAATATTAATAGTTGGTGTTTTTTTAAGAGAAATGCATGTTTGGGCAAAGGCCACAACGTGTTTGTTGTGGATGTGCCTGATCATGTGCTTTGCGGAGCGATATTTGTCAAATAATACTTGCTTATGTTGGTAATATTTGTGCAAGGGTGTTTTTTAGTAGGGAATAATGTGATAGCCTCATAGTTAATCATTAAAAATTCTTCGAGAAAATATATACATGAAGACGGTCTATGCATGCATGTGTTATATGTTTTAAATTATTACTATTATATTAACATTTTTTGTATCTTATTTTTTATTTTTTACCATAAAAAAATACAAAAAATGTTAATATAATATTGAAATCGTGAATTTTAAATTTAAAATCTTAATTTTTCTTTTATGTATTAAGTTTTAATTAAATCGACAAAAATAATATATCTATTCTATACATATATAAAGAAAATAGACTTAAAATATGATGACAGATCATCTTACCTTATTCTTAACATGTTTTTCAATCATTTTTAGTATGTTTTATTTGTAAAACGGAGGAGTATTAGAGCAATTGCATATGATTTTAGGACATTTGTTATGATTAGTCAAGACATTTGAAAGAATGAATTTTTTTTTTTTTTGATGAAATGTAACTTTTTTTCTTTATACTAAAAAAGACCAAATGAAACTCTTGAAAGTTTTTTTTTTTTTTTTTTAAGAAACTCTTGAAAGCTGAATCAAGTCAATCAACTGTTTCATGAATTAAACCCAATCCACTCTAAATTAATTTACATCGCTTTCAAGAGCAGATTCATTGCAGGTTTTGCACTTTAGCCACAATGCCGGTTACATTCATTTCATTTTACCCACTTAACAAAAAGCAATTTCTTTGCCCTCTATTTTTGGCATCATCAACTTATTTCCAATAAGCAAATCAAATATAATCCGTTGTAAAGCTACTTTTTGGTCATAATCAAGGGTCACTTTGACGTGTAATTAGACCAAGGACAACGTTGTAAATAACACAACAAATCATGCCCTTTCTTAAAAAACCACCCTTTAAAACAACAACGTTGTCATCCTCATTCTCAATCTCAAAACTAAGTATCCAAAAATAATTCCCTTTCTCTCTCTCAATCTCTCTGCCACCCTGCACTTTCTCTCTCTAAAAAGAAAGAGAGAGAAAGCATCACCGGAGAAGAGAAACCCAGAATCAAAAATCAAATCTTTTTATATATTGAGAATGGAGAAAATGGGTGGGAGTGGGAAGAGATTTGGGGTGTTGCTATGTGCAGATGATTCAGAATATGTGAAGAAAATGTACGGAGGGTATTTTGGGGTATTTGTGAGAATGTTGGAGGAAGAAGGTGAAAGCTGGGACGTTTATAAGGTGGCGCGTGGTGAGTTTCCAAAGGATGATGAATTGAATCTCTATGATGGTTTCGTAATCACTGGTAGTTGTAGTGATGCACATGGAAATGATACATGGGTCTCTCAACTTCTCAATTTGCTTAAGAAATTGAATGACATGAACAAGAAAATTCTTGGCATTTGTTTTGGTCATCAGGTACTAAATCAATCCATATTTAGTAATTAAATCACTGGTTATGTTAATGGTTTGATGAGGTTAATTAATTGATTTAGTCAATTTTCTTTGCATTTCAAACCTTTCATTTTTTGTTTTCTTTCTAATATCTGTTATTTAATGCAATGAATCGCATTGATTTTGGTGCGTGCCAGTACATGATGCTACAAGTATAACACATGGTCCAGGTGGTCCACTTTCAAAATAAGGAATAGGGATAAATACTGATGTGGCAATACTAACTAACAGCTTTCAGGAGTATATTAAATACGACGTGTTGGTGTTTTATGGCGTAAAGAAAATACCTTAGAAATTCTTAGGATTGGTTCTCTTTACTTTGGAATATTTAACGCACTATACTCAAAAGTGGTTTTAACTTTGTTTAGTTTAATTTTTCACATTTTTCTTTTGAAAAATGTTGATATTGCCTTGACAAAACGTAGATAATGACTTGACGTTACTTTAGTTGTTCGTTAGTACCTATCTATTTATTTATTCATGACATCCATATTACTAATATCTAACCAGACAACTCCAAAAATCATTATAATTAACATTTTCTTTTTAAAAGATATTTTTGCCAGTTTTTGCGAGATGTAAATCTTTAAAAGTATCACACTTGTCTATATGCATGGCCCATATGATGCAATCTTCACATGCATCACTTTACGTTACGACATGATATGGTATCAAACTCAGTTATATAAGTGCTTTGTTAGCATGGGTTTGTCTTTTTTTGTCACATATGATGCCAATGTAAAGCTGAGTTAAAAGTAATTTTTTATTAATATATTTACGTGCAAGTTTTTCCTACCATTAATAAATACTAACTTATCGGACTATATATGTTAATTTGATTAGATACTTGGCCGTGCAATTGGAGGGAAGGTGACTCGTTCTCCAACTGGCTGGGACATTGGTGTCCGAAACATAACATTATCATCCTCTTTGCCATCTCCTTTGTCTTCTCTTGAACTTCCAACGAGGCTTTCCATTATTCAATGCCACAGGGATGAGGTGTGTGTACATCTGCAATACCTTATTAAACTAACATTATCATATCTTTAGTCTCACATTATTTTTAATCATAGCACAAGATAAGTTAGTTTAGTTTGTTGATATATTTTTCATTTGAATTAAATTATTTAGTTAAGAGAGCTACCTGCCAAGGCTGAAGTGATTGCTAAATCAGATAAGACTGGAATTGAGATGTTTAGATATGGAGATCACATTATGGGAATTCAAGGTCATCCTGAGTACTCCAAAGATATTCTTTTGAACATTATTGACCGTCTTATTCAGCGAAATTTCATCACGGTATAACCATCATTTTCCTTTATTACTTCATTTATTTATTTGGAATACTAGTATATCACTATTAAAAAAAAAATAGAGTTATATGATCAAAATTTTGATTATTGCTAATTTAGTAAGAGTTGGTTGTTTTGAATTGACAGGAAAATTTTGCTATGAGATTGAAGGAGAAGGCTGGTATGTGGGAGCCAGATAAGGAAGCATGGAAGAGACTATGCATCAGCTTCCTCAAGGGTCGTTATTGTGAAAGAAATGGAATAGAAAATATGAACATTGGTGGTATATTCTAAAGTAGTAATCGTATGGAAGAAATTAATAGGAAACTAAGTGTACCCCCGTTAATTAAGGTGTGGCACATGCACCATCTAGCTAGATGCATGTGTTATTATAATATAATATTAGTGATAGAATTATGTGCAATCTATGTACCTGATGTGAAATTGTAAATATTAAATTTAAAGTAATAAAAAGCTTTCAGTTTTCTTCCTTTTGAATTTGGGATTTCTTTCTTTAATTAAGAAAATATAGAAAGGTGTGGTAGTTATAAAGTGGTATGTAGTAATGTGCAAAAGACCAAATTTATGGTTTTGGCGTTTAGCCAGAAATTGACTCGTGGGCGCAAACCATGACTTAGGCATTTCAAACACAAGTCTTTCATGTTTATTGTTTGTCCAGAAAAACTGCCATGAAATGGCATAAAGAAGTTATCATAATCTTTAAAAAATGTAGCTTAATTGGAATAAGAATAGTTTTGAACAAAACAACACAAATTGACATTAAAACCAAATAAAAAATAATGACAAAACCAAAAGCAACAACCAAATAGTAAGAAGCATGGTTGACATAACAACTCCCACGAAAAAAGAAAGCAACCATAAAGTAGGGAAAGGAAAAGGAGAAAAATAAAAACACCAAAGGATGGAAAAGTAAGAAAAATTGCCACCCAAGAAGATTCAGAACCTATTTATCCAAGTAAAGGAAGGTTTCGCCTTCCACATATACAATACAAGGTGCAAGAGAATTCATGAGACTTTCTCAGCAACTTTTAAAAATAGAATATAATATCATCTACAAATTGTTCAATACATTAAACTTTATCTAGAAAGATATTCCATTCGTTTCATAATACTTGTTTATTTTAGAGAATAATTTTGTTTCATAATATTTGTCACGTTTAAGTTTCAATGCAACATTAATTATTGTTTTATCAATAATACCCTTACATATTTATTGTAGAGAGAGAAGAAATAAAATGAAATAATAAATGGTTAAAGGTATTATAGAAAACACACATAATTTTATCAAAAATAACAAAATTTATTTGATTTTTTTGTTAGTGCAATTTCTCTAAAATGAACATGTATTTTAAAACAGAGAGAGTATTGTTATTTCGTGACGTTCCGATCATCTGCACCATTGAATTCCACCTATGTTAATTCATGTTAAGTATTTTTTTTTATTGCTATAAATATCCCATCTTTTATTTTTATTCTTACATTAGTTTCTTTCAAACTTTCATTGGTACTTGTTATGTTATCAATTTTAGTTCACACAATTAACTAGTATTATACATGTGTTTAATGGAAATCTATGTGGCTCTTTTTTATGATGCAACATTGTTAGTTTAAAAGATGTTATCAACTTGATGATTTAGCTATTTAAATTTTAAGAGAAATGTTAACGAGGCACTCGTTAATTTGAGGTTATTGATAAATTAATATTTGATATAGTGTTAATTCTCCTATAAAATTTAAATGTTAATTTAAAGTAAATGGTTAAATTATTAAATTAATAATATTTTTAGAGTATGAACAATATCATTCCCCCTCCTGCTTTTTTTCTTTTCAAAATCCCCCCTCCATTCATCAACTCTCAGACGAATTTTAAAGTTAAAACTTCAATTAGTTTCTTAATAACTTATACTCAAGTTATTCTTTGATAAAGTTTAAACTATATATACATGATACCAAGATCATTTATAAAATGAGTTGAGTTAATCTCTTCTGGCTTAAGCGGAGATAATGATGTTGAACTTCTTTTTGTTGAAAGAATCAATGTTAGTAATTTATTGGTAGGTTAATATATTCTCTTTCACTAGGGTTTAAACTTAGGTCCTTCAATTTTTTAACTCTTAGCTCAAACCTATGAGATACACATCCTTCATTCTTGAGTTTGAATCTAATTTTGTGAATGCAACATCAGAGAAATTAGTTTATGCACTTGTGTATGGAAGATACTTATATTTACACATGTTATATATATGATGAAAGTAGTTGTTGTTTCTTAATAATACCTTGAAGAGAAGTGGTGGGAATATTCTTTAACGATCACTATTTTATTGAGTGAAAACAATATGGATTCCATCAATTTATGGGAAATCTATTTCAAAGTATGTGGCCTATATTAATTTTTTTTTTTTAAAAAAAGAATGTTCAAAATGTTCATAGAACTCTCATATCATGAATATTATTAGGATACCACGGATTAGAGTCAAGGATGAATCAAGAATTTTTTTATAATATGAGACAAATATAGTCTATATTTTACAAAACTATAGGCTCAAAGTGACCTTTGGAAAAACACGAACACATATTTATGAAGATCTCATAAAATGACTAAATTTTACTCAATATGTGCAAGTAAAACAACTTATTTTGTCGGGGGTAATTGGCCCATTTATGTCAACATACATTCGTCCGTGATTAGAATAGTTATTCTCACTAATAATGTGTATGGTAAATTCTTTCAAAAAAAAAAATGTGTATGGTAAATGTTTGGTATCAAATCCTCTACCCGTGCAATGGAGAAGTATTTTTAGGAATGAATTTGAGTTCATGATCTTTGTTAAGTAATGGAGAAGAGGAAATCACATTACATATTATACATTCATTATAATTGTGATAATTGTAATTTTTAATAATATCTAAGGGAAAAATCATCAAGAAGAATAATTTTTATGTGGTCACAATTACAAATCTGAATCATGTAAACAAATTTACAAAAATAAAAAAAATATACATTTATTTAATTGTTTTAAAAATTCTAAAAAAATTTCTCTTCTATATTTTTCGATTTGTGCTTATGTCTAAATCCAAATTGTTTGTGATTGTGACCATTCAAACATGCAATGACCACGCGTTCTTCTTTCGTAGAATGAATAATTTAGAAAATTAACAAAGCTTTTGGAAAGTAGAGTACCACAAAAGGAATAAATTAGTCAAAGAAAAGATGATGAGTCCTTCCATTGAAATGCTATAAGACTATAAGAAACACCATTACTCAATAATATCTGAAAGCAGATTCCACAAACAAACAATAATAGTTAAAGGCAAAACAAACAAAAAAACCATTCCAAATCACTGCGCATTAGAGGAAAAAGAAAGTAGAAGATGACCTCCTTTTTTATCCTTTGCCCTTATTATTGAATCCATCATCTATGTATATAGACTCTAATTTCGTAAGTATTCGATTTCATGCGTGCTTTCCACTAAACCAGCACTGAGTAATATGCACGTAATTTGCGAAACATTGTAATCTCACTAGCTAGCTCAATCAATGTATAGGCTAAGGATAGACGGTTCATTGGAAGTATATAATCTCAATTGATGAATTTTTTGTTAATCTCACATACACGTGGTGGACTGGATGGTATATATAGTAACATAGATCATAGATATATTAAAATATCAACCATAATACTTTTTTTAGTCATTCTTAGGCATATCTTTTGCTTATTTGGATCTCTTCATAGTTTAATAAAATTTTGGCTTCTTTCATAAAAAAAGAATAATTATTTTGGCTTCTAAAAAAAAACAATAATATCTTTTTGGCTAAATTACATCAGAAGTCTTCTAAATTTTACGTTTGTAATAAATTGATCCTTTAAGTTATTTTTGTCTTATATCAGTCCTTTAAGTTGCCAAACATTTTCAACATTGTCCTTCTGTTAAACAACCGGTTAAAAACTGATGAATTTATGTCTCATCATGTATATCTAACTTTATATAGTTCAACACTGCCTTTCTGTTAAACAAACAGTAAAAAACTGATGAATTTATGTCCATATACTATATATCATGTATTATCTAACTTAATATAGTTGTTTTTCTCTTCTGCGTGCAGCGTTCTTTTCTGTTTTGCCACGCTACTGTTGCTTGCTGCAATTGACATATTTATTTATTTTAAACTGTCATTGCCTTTTAATTAGGGATAAGACCCCTGTGTCATAAATACACAATGGTTTGGCCAATTCACAAACGCAATTTCTTTTTAATTGGTGTAGCTAGGTTTCCACCTGAGGGAGTCATGTGCTCATATGTAGTATTGGACGCACCTTAAATAGGTTTGCTTCCAATAGACCGAACCTATGAGAAACCAATATCAAATTCATATAGACCAATGATAGGAGCACAAGAAAATTGAGATGGAAGAAAAAATGAAATGCTATCATTGAGGGAAAAGTTAGATAATGCATTTGTTTTGTGCTATCACTATTAGGATAGCAATGAACGGAACCTATGCCTAACAAAGGATGTGATTGTATTAATTTATGAACTTTTTATTTTTGAGTTTATCAACGGACATAAACCACTTTTAGAGTGTTTGAGAAATCTCAGGAAAATAGTTTTGACATATTTATAAGTTATTTTTAGTTTATTTTGATAAATTCTTTAAATTATAATCCTAAGAAAGAAAAAGTTATCTCTTGGTGGTGAAGATGAACATTACGAGCATACAAATCCGTATTTTTTACCAAAGCCACTTTGTCGGTTGATAATCGACATTTAACTTTCAATGAATGTTTCCAAACTCCAAGACGTTCCTCTGCATAAATATATTGTAGGGTTTATGGATAATGAACTTTTGATGAATGGCGGATTTATGGATATATTGCAGTTGAACTCATTTTAGAGTTTTTGATGAGTTGCATGAATATTTAGAAAATATAGATAAGTTGTTTAAATAATTAGGAAGTACAAAACATGATAAAAATAAAAATAAGTAGGACTTATTTAAAGAACTCAAATAGATGTAATAGATGAAGATGCAATAAAGTTGTTTCAAATGAACGAGATAGACAATACGATCTACCCAATTGGTTAAGGAAGCTTTTTAGATGGTATGCCTCTAAGAATCTCTGGTACTTTCAACTTTATGATTGTATTTCAGGCTGCTATGGTATGAAATTAGCGTAAATGTTTAGCACTAATTAAAGTCACATAGCCATGACTCAACATGATCCCCTCAATATTCATATGAAGTATGTACCACAAGTGGGTGGATTTGGACCTTCTCAATTTTGTCTAAATTTAAAGATTATAATGATAATCTTACTATTTTTTTTTTTTTTGAGGGTATGATAATCTTACTATTAAAATGCATCGAACCCCATTTTTATAATTTTATAAGTTACGGAGTACAATACATTTCAACAATGAGATCATTTACATAACCTCTTAGTTTTTGTTCACAAATGAAGAATCCAAATCTACCACACGTCGTGAACCATTGCCTCATCCCTCACGCTGATGACAACCCTACGATGAGGTCAAAGGGACGGGGAAGAAAGATGACAAATATTTTCTTTGCATTTTAAATTTCAATTGCTCCCATTTCTCAATTTTGTCCATGGATGGATTTGGGTAGGACCGATATCTTCTAAGTGGTGTATCGTACTATAACTCCAATTTTGTCTGTGGAGGGATTTTTTTTTTTTTTGGTACAAGTTCATGGAGGTACTTTTAGTACAAGCTAAAAATAAAAGTGTTTACCGAAATGAATTTTCTAAGTGTGATTTTAATGTGAGAGAATAAAGTATAATCTCTCTCCAATGAAATTCGTTTCATTTAAATTTTTTATGTATTTTTCTCTTATTTTGAATGGTGAAATATCACACTTTAGTCTCAAGGATAATCTCACACATAAGAGAATGTATTTCTTTGTATACGAAAAATGATTCTCTCAAGTTTTTTTATATATATCAAGGATTCTCTTAAGTGTGAATTCAATATGAGAAAATAAAGTTTAATTTTTTACTATTGAAATTTCTCATGTATCTGTCTCTCCTTATGAATAACGAGAGATCATATTTTAACCTTTAATGTGTAAATCATGTATAAGAGAATTTATTCTTGTTTTATAAAAAAATGTAACCTTTTTTTTTGGTACTAAGTAAAATGTAATTTCTAACCATTTAAATCCATTTTATTTAATTTCTCATGAGTTTCTTTATCCTTTTGAATGGTGAGAGATAATAATGTGATATCTCATGTGTAAATCATACATATAAAACAGATCTATCCATGTGTATACGAAAATACATTCTCTCAACATTCACAAGAGAGAAAAGTTTTATCGCTAACCACTTGAGATTCTCTTCTTGTGAATGGTGAGAGCTCGCATTTTATCCTCTCATGTGTAAATCACACATGAGATTATCTGAGTATTGCTGTATACACCTTGAGAAAAAATAAAGATAAAGTAAATAGTATAATAGACGTGATAGATTGATGATGTATAAATATCATTGTTGCAATCGAAATATACTTAAAATAGTAAACGGCCGGGCATGTAAGAAAAAAATCAAATATATGATAATCTTTTATATATATATATATATATATATATATATATATATATATATATATAAGATGCATTCATCAACTAAAATGGAAGTTTTTGTAAAAAAAACTAAAACGAAAGTTGAGGGATAAATCCTTCAACATCATAGATTAGAAGAACACTTGGCATGTATTTGGCGTTGGAACATACAAAATGACGTTTGAGTAAAAGCTATATCTTCCAGCTTCAGCCAAATGAAAGTGCATTGGAAATCGATTTTGGGCTTCCACAACATGGAGGCTGGAAGAAGCTGAAATACCCTTTTGAGCTAGCATATGAACACATTATTAGTTTCCCGAGATGAGTAACATATAGGGCTAGCAAAGCTTCTTTGGTTCAAAAGGATTCATAATTTCCTTGACTAACAAACATGTTGAAGTTCTGTGATAATTGTCATACACCGACAACACCAGATACTTTTTATTTCACTATCACTTTCCATCTTCTCTTATCTTTTGTCCAAATCCACCTTGAAATTCTGGAAGAAAAAAATTAGTCTTGAACTAAAAATGGTAACTCCATCCTAAGTCAATATTAGCAACTCAAATGAATTAAATTAGTGAACACACGACGTATTTATACTGATATGGTATCATATGTGAAACTCCCAAGAGCTGGGTTTTTGTCGTTTTTATCTTTCTGTAGTTTTTTCCCATACCGATCAAGGTTTGAGAAATGGGTTGTGTTTAAAAATTTTGATTACATGTTCAAGAAGGTAAAAATTTCAAAGTTTTCTCCATTTTTATCGACAACAATAAGAGTCTGCGGTTTGATTTTGTTTCTTTGTTTTCTTTCTTCTGTTAAGGTTTTATATTATGGAATTGGTGTGTTGGCATGAATATTTACACATTCAGGAGTAATTTATAGAAATTTGAAGCAAAAGAATGAACGAAGAATTTGGTATGCCAAATGTTAACTTTTGTTAAAAAACAATGATAAAGCTACGGGGCATTGGTTGTCTTCCATTAAAGTTCTTTGCGCTGTTGCAGAAAGAAACAAAAAGAGGTGTCGTAGAGGAGAGAAAGCAGAACTAACAAGTCATGCGCAGGTGTACAATAGACTTACTGTTTTTTTGTTTTTTCACTTCGCAATTTTCCTTCATCTCTGTTCTATTTTTATGGTAAACTGAGATGAGATGTTTCGAAAGCAAATAACAGCAGAAAAAAAATAGACAATCAGAAACTGTGATCGCTATTCCATAGAGAGAAAGAGGCCATTTCTGGTGATGGTTTACTCGGATACCAATAACGACAATCAACTCCAATCCCATTCAGCATTTGACGTCTCCACTCTCAATTCAAAACATTGTAAATAGAGCATTGAAAGTTAACATTTGGGCTTCAAACTTGCAGAAAAAAAAAAGCTTCAAACTTAATAAAACTTGATTAAAATCTCCACTTAGAGTTGAAAATAAGATGCCTTTTGAAAGTTAGTTTTAGGCACTAATCCGTGGCATTAGTAAAAGGAGAAGGCTAACAACACTCACTTTTCAACACTCTCTAACACTCCTTTTTTAATTGGATTAAACCAATGTATGTCACACCACTTTGTGTGGGTTCAATTTTTAAAATGTAAATTCACAATGATTTAAAAAGAATGATATTTATACAACCAAATGCAAACAACTTTTGTGACAACCACTTTTTCTTTCTTCTTATTGGATAAAAATAATAGAAAGAAAGAAGAGAGAGAATAAAAATACATTGTGAGTATGAGATAGAGGATTGTTGCAGAAGTTGTCAAAATATGATTGTATAAATATCATTTCTCATGATTTAAACCAATAAGAGAGTGGGTATTAGAGAGTATTTAAAAGAGAGTATTGATAGCATTACTCTTAATAAAAAGAAGTCTTTGGCACCCTACGGCTGTTATCCAATTTTCGAATGTTTAAACAATTGAGATCAAATTTAAAATCACAGTCGCAAGCAGCAAGCAAAATAAATCCACCCACATTAAGTATACTCCACGAAGTTCGCCTAGAATAACCCTGTGGACAGCTCCTAATAAAGACAGCGATAGGAGGAAAATAATCCACAATAATTAAAGTAAAATCACCATGGAAATTTGAGACCAAAAAACTTTCAAGTATCAATAACAAATAGAACAGAAGATTGATGCAACTTTCACTTCAGTTTGACACCAGACAAATAAAATTTATTGAAATTATATCTATCACCACATAAGCAGTTGTATCCATCTTAGACAGAGTACACAGAAGAACTGGCACTTGCTAGCATATCCATGTAGAACTGGCACTTGCTAAAAAGAACTCATTGTGGCTCCAGAGTTCTTTTTGCACTCAGCTAGCATATCCATGTAGAACTGGCACTTGCTAATCTCAGTTCCGTAGTGGTTGATGCACTGCAACAACATGAAAGTGAAAAACATCAACACAAGTAAAAAATTGATCTAGAAATTTCTACCATCTATCTATAAAATAACATAGGTTAACAGTCGCAATAACAAAGGTAAAGTCATACAAACATCATTATTTTTCTTGATCAATGCAAGATAGCCATATGAAGACAAATGCAATTCTTTACATAACCAACATGCATAATAAAGATCATAGTTGTTGGTTGCCTTTTCAAAAGGAAAAGAAACAGACTATATCAACATTAGCATCCTGCTACAGTGTTTGTTGGTTTTCAAGACATGAGAAGATGTATTTTACGTCTTTCAAAATGGAAAACAAATCTTTTAAGGTTTGTGATTATGTAAATATGCTAGTATCAGACACATGGTATACTATTTAATGTTTAATAGCAGATTACGTAAACAAAAACTATTTAAGATTTAAAACGAGAAATTTCAAGCAGTAACACAGAACTAGGAAAACAACATACATCCTGGAATGCCTTTGAATGAATATTGCATGCATCACCACCAAAAGAGCTTGAAGTTGGTGCAGGAGCAGCTGCAGCAGCCTCATTAACTACTGCTTCATGTTGAATAGTGCGAGGACCCACAACAGCATCCACAGCCCTGTGTGCCATTGCACTTCCAGTACCAAAAGCCATACCTGCCAAAAATTGAAATTTAGTACCAGACAAGAAAATGAAAATTTCATTCATATCGATCCACATCACAAAAGCAACATTTGTTTTGGTCGACATACCTTGAGCAATGGTTGAACCAATGCCACTAAGCATACCGCCGCCACCACTCTGAGGATTAGCTGGAGGAGGAGCGTTGTTAACTGCATCAAAACATTAAGACAGTGTTATTAGAAAAATATGTACCCTTCAATATCTTATTTAGACAACAAGAAATGTATCTTCTCTAAAGATTTGCTGTTTTTTTAGCAAAGGTTACTCGGCTCATGTATACTACATTAATATATACCTGGAGCTGGACGTGGTGCAGCACGTGGAGCTGGACGTGCAGATCTTCCTACAAGAGGAAACAAAACAATAGGGTCACGTAACAATCAAAAAAGCACCAGGCAGAGAATAAAAGAAGCCCATTCATCAATTCGCTCGAGATCAGAAACAAACAGTCCACTACACAATGATCCATATTGATCACACCAACCAACAATCAGAATTTCACTTTGATTAAGATATATCATGATTAATGATAAGAATAATCTTTTTAACAATAACCTACTAAACTATATTATCATAATATGAAGTCCAAACACATGAATTAACCAACAGCCATATTAAGTATTGAATACACAAGTCAAAATATCTGTGAATTAGATCATTCAATCAAAGTATAAATTAGGGTTTGTATGTTATGGACCTCCGCCACAAAACAACCCAATACAGCAATCTAAAACCAAAAACAGACCTCCCAGAAACGAAAAGCAAAAATATTTAGAGGCGAAACAATTTATCAAGCTAAAAATTAACAAGATTCATAACTTCCGATAATCGGGGAAGAGAACCAGCTAAAATAACTACGAAAATGGATCAAACATTTTATACATACAAATTAATAGTAACAAAACACCAAATTTTTCATAACAATTAATCCAAAGCCGAAAAAAAAACCCTAGAAATCACGGTATGAGAAAATACAGCATAAAAATGAAAGGGAAAACTATTATAGCAATAGAGAATAAAAATAATAAAAGCAGATCTGAGATGGGAACGTTACCTCCGGAGCTACGGCGTGCCATGGTTGTTGAAGATTAGGTCAAAGACGCAAATGGGAGCAAAGGGGATTTTTAGAGGCAGAGGAAAATGAATGTGTAGTAATAATCGCGAAATAGAGTTTTTTAGGCGTGCGAATGGTCTATTTAAACCCTAGAAAACTTGGAAATGGTCTTGGGAACGTGTCGTGTTCCCATTCGTTTATACCGGATCTTACTCGAACAATCTAGAATTGAACTCGTCGTATATACCTGTACATGTATTTGCCAAGTATTTGAGTCGGTTATTTTTATCAAACAAATATTATCTAATTCATTTTTTTTAGGAAAATGTTACATGAACACCCTTTTATTGATACACCCCATTGTACACCCCATGCATTAAGGATATTTTAGTAAATGCATTTCATAACCACACTTTCTCTTTCATCTCCTCTCCCTCTTCCTTGCCACATGTCAAAATTTTATGTGGGTGTATGGGGTGTATTGCCACATGGGGTGGTACATGTATCACCACTCTTTTTTTTAATAGACGAGATGGCAAAGCCATCGTAAACTCACATAGAGATTGGAGGTACCAGAGTTTGAACCCGATCATAACGTCCGGTCTAATAATTTTGGCATTTTTCTCAGTTGAGCTAGGACTTATGTGACTCTAATCCAATTTTTTTAACACATCTAATCTAATCCAAATATTAAAACTACATGTTAGATCTATTTGATTTATTTTATTTTGTCTAATCAAATGTGATTTATATTTGATCCATTTTTGAGTTGATTCAATTTATAATTGTAAAAAAAGTTAGTGATATTGATATTATAAAATCAAGATAAAGTAGCAATGTATTAAAAATTATTATAAAAGAATAATATTCAGTTATGCTAAACCATAAAAAAAAATTGATTAAACTGAACTAATAAGTCTTTGTTTGGGATTTCTTAAAAGAAAAAGGCAGTCTTTGACCTTAAGACTTTTGACAATAATGTATGCACTTAAAAATATAGCTAAAATCATCATATTTTGGAGTCTTTATTTTGTCATTTGTAGATATCTTAGATGATCTCAGAAGGATTTTGTAATGTTTTGTTTTGAGTCGTTGTAATTCACTTTCTTCTATAATTAAAGAGTCGTTGTAAGTTTTTTTTCCATAACTAAACAATTTCTTAGATGTTTTGAATTTTTTATGATAAATCATGTAATTCAGAAAAGCAAGACATCTCAAAAAAATTATAAAAGTTAGAGAATCATACACAACATTAAGATTTATTCGTCATTAGCATATGGATTAAGCCTGAGCATAACACTAAGATTCTTAAGTTTATTTGGATGGGGAAAATATTATTTATGATTTTTCTTAAGAGTGGCATGCTTAACATCCTTTGTTATATGCCTCACAACATAATGAACCCTTATTAAGATCTATAAATTTACACACATCAATGAAAAATTTCTCGCATTAGAACCCAAAAGACCAGAGGATATCCAACCTAACGATACTGATATTATCGGTTGGTTAGGTTAGGCCTCACAACATTGTTACTCTACACCAAGAATGTTCCTAAATGATTAAACATATTTTCCTTTTGGAAAAAAATATTCCCTTGACATTACTTTGGTTTCTTAGAATCATAAAAAGCTTTGATCCGTTTCAAAACTTTGATTGTTACCTTTGTTTCTTCAACCCCGTTCAGTGGGAAAGTTACTCTTTTAAGCTTCCAAATAACTCCATCCATTAAATGAAACTACTAGCACTGAGATGACAGGCATTTCAAAAAAATAAAACTAATTAGGGTATAAAAGTAATAAGTAATACTATCAATAAGTAATGGAGTTGGGATCTTCTCCATTTTTTCTCTCCAATACTAGAGTTTTTAAGTGTATACAAAATGAAAATAACAATAAACACACATCAAATGTCACTTTACTACAATTCTATTCCTTAAACTTTGGTAATGCAAAAAATTGAGGGTAAAAAATGGGAAGGATCTTGACCCGGGGAAAAGACATCTTAAGTGATTAAAAGACCAAAAACATCATGATGACAGTGTAAATGTTGGGGGATGTAGGAAACTTCAGTGCAACAAATCGTATTCCCTTAAGAAAATGTACTATCAAGTATCTCTGATGATTGAGTTTTTCTTTTTTGCTCGTTACATTTATGCAGTCGAGGTATATGCAATTTGGTTTTCACCCAACCAAAAACGCAAGCTAGTATTAAAATAGTAATAGTGGCACGCTTGTGCATCGTGATGCATCAATTTCTCATAGCAAATGTAACAAGAGGAAGTCCAAAAATAAATCTGACCAGCCATTTGAGACATGCAAGTCTGCCATTGAGGCAAACAAAACCAATAATACAAAAAATGAAAATAAAAACCCATAGGCCACAACCTGGAAAGTTCCTATGAACAATATCTGATATACCCAAAAAAAAATGCTAATACTAATAATAATATACATGAATGTAGTGAAGGATGTGAAAGATCATCCGCTCCCGTTATTCGTTCTGGAGCCTAAAAAAATAATTGCAATGCTATATGAGAACAAAAAGGAAATTAGTAATTGAATGCAGTCCAGCTCCAGGCCCCCAAAAATTGCAAAAGAACAAACGTATAAACAAATTACTGAGTTTGCAGTCCAGCACCAGCGCTCATTTGTCAGTCATGTGATCAAAACCTGACATGTATTATGTAATAGCCCTCAATTTCCCTTTGAACCTTCACAAGCTTGCAACAAACACAAACTTATTAAATATTGTCTCCTGAACACAAACTTATTAGATATTGTCTCCTGAACTGCTAGTAGAATACATAGAAGAAGTTGGCAATCCTCGAATTTTAGGCAAGCCAGTTGTTTCCGGCGAACTGTGTCCCCACTCAGCTGTTTCAGCTTCAAGAGGTAGTTCGTCTAAGTCCTACCAAGATGAAATAAAATCATCATCAGAGACCAACCATATTTTGGAATCAACGTGATTATGCAGAAAAGCTCATGGATTTCAAGATCATATAAATATATCTTGGACAATATATACATCTAAAAATCATGAGAAGAAACTGATTCAGGAAGAGTAACAGGTATACTGCCTGCACTCATGTAGAAAACGGTGTCATCATGACACAAACCTTGAGGTCGACAACCCAAATATTGACAGAAAATCAAGCTTTCAATGTCAATTTCATATAACAATCCAATTACCAATTTACCATTATTACGAGCGTTTACCATGCGAGAACCAAATGTCGATGATCAACAACTTGAATCAAGGAGAACTATGATTGCCTTCTAAATAAAATATTAAGAGATGTGTTGTTTGAACAACCATTTGTGTGACAACTTTTGTGACAACCATAAATTTACAAAGAAAAGTAGATATTGACATGGAAACCAAAGCAATAGAGTGAGAAAGTAAAAATATAATGTGAGTATGAGAGAGAAAGTTGTCACAAAAGTTAGTCAAAAATGGTTGTACAAATATCATTTCTCTTGATGTTATTGTTCAGTAAAAGAGAAAAAAGACAGAATTGTGTTTCTCTCCCTGTCCTTGATTGGTTGGAAAGAGACTCTACAGAGCAAAATGTTAATATTTTTGAATATTTTAAATTGAATTGATCAATTACTTTTAATTAATTAAATTATATTTAACTAATTTTATTTATTGATTTTACTATCAATGTTAATTTAACTGATTTGATGGATCTCATTTGCCGAAACGTGGGTTTATATCACATGAGATGTGTGGCACAATTAGTTTGGTGCCTTGGTGGTATCTTTAGACAACAACGTGTGCAAAGCCTCGGGCCTCAACAGTTCGGTGCACTAAAGCTCCCGCATACGAAGGGTCCGGGAAGGGGTCCAACCCTGAAAAAATTTGTGTGAAAAAAAAAAAATCTAAAAAAACTTTTGAAATCCAAGATGGTCGCTTCCTTCTATCGGTCCATTTTTTTTCCCACTTTATCTCCATAAGTGGAGAGAAATTAAAATTTGTGGGGGCCATCGTGTTTTACTGTCTTCCCTATATCTCCCCTAACCAATCAAGAAAAATTAACAATCCCTTCTTGAACTTCTCTCCCACTACTTCTCTCTTTCCTATTTCTACTCTTCCAATCACACCCTAAAGAAGAGCTTTGATGTAATAGCTGGTGTTCACCATGTGATCTAAAGGTCACACACAGGTCCACGTCATGGATTCACCTATTATAAATCTACACAATGAGACCGAACCTTTCCAAGACGTAGCAGTACCTTTATATCACACTTTTCTTTCTATAAGTGTTGGTTTACAGCGAGCAAATCAATGTTAACAGCAAAGATCATTAGCATTACACAGAAAACCACAGACAGTAATAAAATAATGAAGGTGATCCAAACTGGCTCTCTCCATAAGTGGAGAGAAATGTAAAATTTGTGGGGGCCATCGTGTTTTACTTTACTGTCTTCCCTATATCTATCCTAACCAATCAAGAGAAATTATCAATCTCTTCTTCAACTTCTCTCACACTACTTCTCTCTTTCCTATTTCTACTCTTCCAATCACACCCTAAAGAAGAGCTTTGATGTAATAGCTGGTGTTCACCATGTGATCTAAAGGTCACACACAGGTCCACGTCATGGATTCACCTATTATAAATCTACACAATGAGACCGAACCTTTCCAAGACGTAGCAGTACCTTTATATCACACTTTTCTTTCTATAAGTGTTGGTTTACAGCGAGCAAATCAATGTTAACAGCAAAGATCATTAGCATTACACAGAAAACCACAGACAGTAATAAAATAATGAAGGTGATCCAAACTGGCTCTCTCCATAAGTGGAGAGAAATGTAAAATTTGTGGGGGCCATCGTGTTTTACTTTACTGTCTTCCCTATATCTATCCTAACCAATCAAGAGAAATTATCAATCTCTTCTTCAACTTCTCTCTCACTTCTTCTCTCTTTCCTATTTCTACTCTTCCAATCACACCCTAAAGAAGAGCTTTGATGTAATAGCTGGTGTTCACCATGTGATCTAAAGGTCACAGGTCCACGTCATGGATTCACCTATTATAAATCCACACAACGAGGCCGAACATTTCCAAGACCTAGCAGTACCTTTATATCAAACTTTTCTTTCTATAAGTGTTGGTTTACAGCGAGCAGATCAATGTTAACAGCAAATATCATTAGCATTACACAGAAAACCACAGACAGTAATAAAATAATGAAGGTGATCCAAACTGGCATTTAAAAATAATACAGTCAGCAGGAGAATGCAGACTTAAGTGTTAAAAAAATCTCACCCTAAAAGCTTGTTGATAAGCTCGGAGCAGTTCTCGACAGCGCTTTCTTTTAACGGCTATCTCATTAGGTTCTTGTAACATCTCTTCAAACAGATCGTCTCTGGTTTTAGATTGACAGAAAAATTAGCAACCAAAATCAGAGAAATTAAATAAACTCCAAAGTAAATCTGAATAACCATGTTACCTATATAGATTTGCGATGAAGACATTGTGCAGCTCTCTCTTTGTGTTATTTACCTAGTTATAGAGTGCATGGAAATTCAGGTATGTTCAAACACTTAAGTAGCATAGGGAATTTGGTAAAATATAATAAATGTAAGCTGTTGGAATATTTAGGAAATATCTCATAATATCAAGCATTATATCTTATCATACTTTAGAGATCTCTTAAGACTTTTTTATTTCCACCTTACATATTTCCTGACTTAGTTTACTTATTTAATTAGGATCAGCCCATCAGGAATTTAGTACTAATTTAATAAAGCATAAGGATTAGTCTATTGTCTTTTGTAACATAATATCACACGCGATATATCAATATAATATTCTATCATTCAAATGCTTTTCTTACCTAAATCTCTGTAATTTCAATTTCAATATCTAACAAAATACATACCACGACCCACAAAAGCAACTAGTGGATTAGCACCCAATATGCACCACAACTGGTGGATAGTCATTATTATTAATCAGATTGCAGAACAGATCTGATACATGGGAACATAAGATTTCTGTATACCACATAACATACCATTCGATTTGAAAGCATCATATCACTTGCTTTAAATTTACCGGTCAAATACTCAAAGAAATGAAGGGGAAATACCAAGAAGTGCATGATCGCCTTAGGAATAAGATCCTCAACATTTTTTCTGACTATCTCGTAATATGATCTCAAAAGCAACTTTGTTACTGCAATTTCAACAGCTAGCGTCTCTGAACTTCTCTCAGATGGCCTCAAGACAGTAGGGGGCTGCAAAACCCAAATCACATTAAATACACACGCGGGAAACACAGACTCATGGAACAAATTATTGATACTGATGATAGTTTCAAGTAAAACATAATATATACACCTCTCTCAAATGAATTGTAGAGGATGGCAGCACACTTTGAACTGGATCATTATGATGTTTACTATTTGTATTCTCCTTCACAGACACACGGTTATCACCTCCACCAAAAATAGATGAGATCCCCCAACTAGATCCGCTAGTGGTTCCTGAGGGGATACAAACACCAAGCAACTAAAAATTTAATAACTTGCAATAAGATACATGCTTGTTGAAACAAAGACAGTTGATTGAACAAAAACAAAACAAAGATGCAAAACTAAATGCACAAAAAAGCATATGCCTTGGGAAACTCAAACATTAAAAAGAAAAAAAAAATTACCTGAATGTAATACTTTATCGATATCTGATGAAGCACGTGCACCCTGTTTTTTTTTTCACAGCATTAGAATCAACAAATAAGAACAAGATAACATAGTATATGTTATCATGCCAGTATATAACGTAAGCAAAACTTCTGGTCAACTAAACATGATAGAATTACATGATCAGCCATTCCTCCATTGGCATGTCTTGCAAGAATAGATCGAGACTTTCCACTTCTTTCAGAAGCTGATCCTTTATCAGATTCCACAGCATCCTATTGGAAATTAGTGGGAGAATTTAAAACCAAAAATAGGAAAACAATTAGTTTTCACAGCTACTATGAAAAAACTGTATGATTGGATTAGAGCCCACAATGTATTTGTACCTTCACCTTAGAAACTGTAGAAGACTTGGTCTGTTGCACAGCAGCTTCTAAAGCTTTACTTCCACCAATAAAATTTGGGTGGGAAGTGTTTATGTAATCCATCTGCAAAATGCAGTAGTTTAACTGAGACATTGAAGATAAGGAATAAAAGTTTCACTTTAATAGACAGACCATCACTTTAATAAGTTAAACTTATCTGTGGCATGATAACTGTTTACTACTAGAACTCCAAAAAGATTATCACTGTTCTTTCTTGAGGTAGTGGGATTTTTGATAAAAAGAGGAGAAAATCTATAAGAGTTTAAATATTATTGATAATATTGATACTAACTTGATACAAAAGACTAATATCTATTTATAGGGATACATAGATAGACTCAATCTTTATTAAATAGAGAAATTAGGAATCATGACAATAATAATATAAAAACTAACTACAAAAATAATCCAAGATACTCTAATACTCCCTCCGTCCCAAATTATAAGTCATTTTAACTATTTCACACAGATTAAGAAATGTAATCAATTGTGTAATGGAAAGATAAATTAAAGAATAATAAATAGTTGAGGGCATAATAGGAAAAGTAACATTAATGCTTCAGTGGTATTGTAAAGTGACTTATAATTTGGGACAAATTTTTTTTCAAAAGCGACTTTGTAATTTGGAAGGAAGGTAGTATAATATTCTAAAAATCCCCCTCAAGGTAAAGCTTACCAAGCTTTAAGCTTGTTACAAATATACCCTCAGAAATAGAAAATAGAATTCCAGACACAATTAGACCTAGAAAAGATATATTGTATAAACCAATGAAGAGCTCCAGAACAATCAACAAATGAACTTTTTGCTCAGCAAACCACAACAACAACCAAGCCTTATCCCACTAATAGTAGGCCAGCGCTAACAGCAGCTGAAACCCAACTAAATGTCATGTCTTCAAACCAAAACAAAAAACGTTACAGGGTCAGTGCTACCCGTAGCAGAAGCCCCAAGCCCCAACTAGAAGGTGTAACATTTCAAACCAAACAGAAACAATGGCCCGTTTGTTTCAGATTTTTTCAAAAAAAAAACCACTTGTTGTTTTTAAGTGTTTGCTTAGGATTTAAAAAAAAATATATCATTTTACCAAAAAAAATTATTTTGACTCTCAATTGAAATTAGGATTAACTTTTCTCAAAATCTATTTTTTTCAAAAACAAGGAGGTAACACTTGTACAAGTTAAAACTCAATTTATTTAATTATTTTTTTAAAAAAAGTGATTTTTATGGGTAGTAAACAAACAAAAATAGCTTCAGATTTTTTTTAAAAAAATCTCTAGATTCTTCTAACACATTTTTTTTTAAAAAGCTGAAACAAACGCACCCAATATTGGATCAGCGCTAACCGTAGGTGAAATCCTAAGGAAAACTTAAAATTCATGGTGTCAGTGGCGTCACGACTTCAAACCAGATTGGAATGATAAATTGAGGTCTGGAAATAGCAGCAGAAACAAACATATGGTGCAGCAAACAACATTAGCTCAAAAGAAACAGCAGTACTATAACAACAGGAGGTCACGGATTTTGAGCATCTAATACTGACATGAATATTGCAGTAGAAGTGGAAGCACATATACGTTTACATAACAATGAAGTAAAATTTCAGCATACCTCCATTTCTATGATGTGGGTGATCATTGTCTCCGAGGGTTCAAGGCCTTCTCGTAAAAAGTTCCCAATAACTTCATCCATGCGTTTTCTCAAGAAAGGGAATCGCTGCAGTTCAGTCACCATACAACGATGGCTGATCTGAAAAGAAGATGCTTTAATCTGGCACGCATTTGTGTGGAACGGAAACTGAAGTGAGGTAGAAGAAATGGCATGCCATAAACCCTTACCTTCATTAACTCGTCATATATAAACCTGGCACATTGAAGACTTGGATCCAATAGCCGAGATATCTGCCTCCGTACAAGGACTTCAAACGGAACCTACTTGCAGGTAAATAATAGATAGGTATGTTCTTAATCAATACGGTAAGAATGTGTTCAACGAAGAAAACTAAAATTATATGTGATGGCAATAAGACCTACATCTGGAACAAACAATGCTGCTCTAGGTCCAGTTGCATTCTGTATGGCTGTACGAATATCATCATCAGTCAAGTCTTCACACGGATCAACTTCCTACAAGATACGTTAAATTGCATTATATAATAGGACTCATGAGCTACAGCAACAACGAAGCCTTATCCCACTAAGTCAGGTCGGCTACATGGATCAAACGACACCATAATGTTCTATCAAATACCGTATTTCTATCCAACTCAATAATCTCTAGATCTTTCTTAATAGTTTCTATTATAGAACAACACAGTCATTGGATCATACAGAGTTCAACATAATTTCACTGTTGCCTAAATAAATATGTTCATATAAAATTAATTACTGTGATTTTCCTTTTCATGTTAAGCCGTTCAATTTGATAGCAACGTAGTTTGCTTGGACCATAAAAACAAGGAAAATAAATCATTTAGTTCAACAATTGCAAAATCAAGATGGTCATGTTACTTGAAACAAAAAGACTGACTAAAAAATCAAACATTTGATAAATAATACTTGACATTATCATTGACTTACCAATATTCAAATAGTATATGAATGATGTAAGAATAATAAGAAGACAATGGTATATGAATGATGTAAGAATAATAAGAAGACAATGGCATATGAATGATGTAAGAATAATAAGCAGAGAATGGGTTAATGGGCATCTACCCGTTAAATATGATAAATTGATGAGATGGACACCAACTACAACAAATAGATATAGGCCAGATGGCTCGTTATTTTGTTAATAAATTACACGGGTTAATGGCATAGTTATCCATTTTCTGTCTCTAAAGACGACACCTCATGATAGTTTACCTATATATATTATTTTAACACAATCATATATAAAAGACAAAAAATTCATACCTCTAAACTCCTCACAAATATGGATTGAAAAATGTAATTAATCCGTGCTCCACCTGATAGCTCAGATGTAGACATCGCCTCATTCTTTCCCTCTACTATGGAGGTGAATGCTTTTTTCAACAAGAAAAAAAAAAATAGTATTACTGAGTTTGGGAGATAGTTAATTAGTTATAGGAGATAGTTAATTAGTTATATGTGGAAAATCAATTCACAATTGTGATCAGAAATGGAATGAGTTTGCAAATGTAAAAGCTGGAGAGGAGATAAGAAATTATATGGTAGAGATAGTTAAGTACCGTCAGAGTATTTTGAAAGAATATTCAGGATAAGTGCACCCTGTCCAGCCTGCAAGACATGAAGAATCATATGGATAAAATATATGGCCAGCCAAAGCAGAGAATGTGTTGCTTTATATTACAAGGAGAATCACCATACAGTATTATTTACAAATGTCACAAAGACACATCAAAATAATAACACATGCCTTAGACTCCGTGATTTCTCCATAGCTTGCATGTTCCTTTGCAAGATTGACAAGTGAAGCGCTTATGCGTGCCTTCAGCCCTGGAAGCACAGCCTTGATGTGTTGTGCAAGAATCTGCAAGAGATGAACAGACAAATATGCATATGAAATCTCCAAGTACAAAAATTAGAACTTCTAAGAATTTAAAATGGTTTGATCTTTTGGGTAATTTCTAGGAATTCAGTTTTTTTAATTGTATAAGCAGGTGTAATTAAGGGCAGCAATTAAGAAATTAAAATGAATAACAAAAACTAATTTGGGTTTTCAACATTGCAAAGGCCTACCTTGTTCAACTTCTTTGCCAATTGAGGAACGCCACAACTATCAGCTAGACCACTATATATCTACAATAGCACAGAAGAAATTAGTATAAAGAAGTGACATGTAATGAATATTACTAACTACTAAGCAATGGCACTTCCTTACAGGATGACTGCGGAAGAACTTCTCTTCAGCGACCAGAGCATCCTTTATACTCCGGTTCGTCAGAATATCCTGATTTAATATGAAACCAGACAACTGAATTTCAGTATTACATGTTGACCTAGAAACTAATCAAGCAATTTACACAATGGCATATTTGTTTGTGATGATGATCATATTTCCCTTATGTGCAAGCACCCAATATTTAACAACAACCCATTCTTAACAGAAAGAAGCATATGCAAAGGCTAAATGTAGCAAGTCAGAAACTATCCGCAATTTATTACAGCAGGATGAAATATAAGTATAGAACACATTACCTCCTGGCTACGATTTACAACACCGACATAACCAAGTCGGAGGGGAATAACTTTTCCCAGTAACAGATTCCGAGCATCGGTACCTCTGTCCATGATATCCAACTACAATCCAAGTCCAAGCAATACCATTCTTAAACTCGTCAGAACAAGTAAACCGCATAACAATATTCACAATAACATTTTCATATGCTATACCTTGGTTATGACACCTATAGTTCTATGACCTGCAACAAAGTGCAAAAAAAAAAAAAGCATTTAAAAACCAATCAAAATGATTTGAAAAATATTAAAATTGTTTGAGGCATATAAAAAGGGTAAGCACCGTCGGGATCAGCATTTCCAGCCATTTGAAGAGCATCGGAATTCGCCAAATCTGAATTAGCCGGTGTAACAGCAAGAATAAGACAAGTAGGAACTTTGATATATGACATAATCATAGTTCTAATTCTCGATTCGATATCTGAAGGTTGATCACCAACGGGAACCTTGGTAATACCAGGGAGATCCACAAGTGTAATATCAAGAACATTCGGTGAAAAAATCTTCAAACGAATTTGTTTATCAGAAACACCTTTGTTCCCTCCAGCTTCTCTATCAGTTTCAGCCTAAAAATACATCAAATTCAATTCAAATCAATTCTATTGAACTAGTGTAATTGTAACTGAAATCGGTGAAATGAACAAAACCTGAATTTCGGCCCGGATTTGAGAGAAATCATGGAAAGTGCGACCAGGTAAATGAAGAAACTCCGCTGATTCGGGTTTGGAAGGTGGAATGTGAACGAGTTGAAGAACGAGGGGTCTTCGTGTGCAGATATCATTACCACGGGGGAGGAAGTCACGGCCGACGAGAGCTTCGAGGACGCTAGACTTGCCGCTACTCTGGCTGCCGACGACGGCAACTTGAGGAAGGTCGATGGTGGATTGGCTTCCGACGCGGCTGAAGATGTCTTGAAGTTTGTTGACTAGTGAGATTACGGTGGATCCTAGCGGGGCGCCGTCGTTAGACACCGCCGCCATAGTTTGGTTAGGGTTTTAGCGGCGATTTGATTGGATTGGATTGGAGTGAAATGGTAATAAGTGAATTTTTGGGGAATATTTCAATTTTCAGTTCAACTCAATGTGTGTGGTGATTGTTGTCGTTGTTTTTTAGGATTCTGTTGTGCGCGCTTTTCAACTACTTTCCCAGCTTCTTTCGTAACAAGAAAGTGAAACAGGTTTTTTGAATCATGAAATGTAATGAAATCAAAAGGGATGAAAAGTTTAGTGAGTTTGGCTTTGCCCAGTTTGGAATTTTCAATAGTCGATCAATAATAATACTAATAAACAATTCAATGATTATTATGCCTTAAAAAGGCTTAATAGCAATCTTTGTCCTTACTTTTTCTAAAGTTGGAATTTTGACTTCCTAAAATAAAAACTATACAATCGAAACCTAAGTTTTGCACTTATGATATTTTTGGTCCTCAATGTCAATTTTGACTCGGTATATGCTGATATGTACCCTAAGTGAGATGTCACATGTTGTTATTTTTTGTCTTAGGAGACCAAAACTGCTACAGTTGCAAAATTTAGAGGGCGATTTTGTATTATTTTTTTAAGGGCCAAAATCGCAACTTTAAAAAAGTTAGGAGGCTAAAACTGCTTTTAAGCCTAAAAAAATCAATAATCAATAATAAAAACAGGAGGAAAAAAAAACAAAATAAAAACAGTAGAGACTTCTGTAAAAAAAAAAAAAACTAATTTAATTTTAGAGTCGTGCTATTGCAAACTAGTGTCCTAAAACATCAGTTAAGAATGTTAAAAACATAACATAATGTTTTTATTAAAACCAACAAATTCTTAACTTTTAAAAGGTGAATTACAACTTTTTCATACTTCCAATACAAATTTTCTATATTGATTACCTTAACTAGTGTCTGGAAGGCAATAATCAACATTTCGCTTATGTTTATTACGTGAGTTGAGTCTCAAACTCATCAAGACAACAACACATCTCAAACTTCAAGTATTTTTACGTAAATAACGAAAATTGAACTCACGTCTTTGATCAAAATTAATAAAAAAAGTTTACACTTTAGAAGTGACAAAACAATTCAATATTCCATGTTCATCAAATTTAGTCAAAGTTAAAACATCTTATTCATCCATCGCTGTAACAAATGATTAATAGGTTGGGTTCGAGTCAATTGTAATAAAAATGATTTGTATGCAATTCATCTATTTTTCTTGTGAAATATCTATTAGATCATCTTACACAAAATTATCAAATACATTTGGTAAAACGGATCCAAAAAAAAAAAAGATAATTAGATTTTACTATAAAAAACTTCAAAATATATTGGAAGGTTTATCAAAGTTTTTCATTTTAATATTAGAGCTACTAACTGTACTCTAACGGAGATTTGGGACCTTTTTATTCAGGTAAGAAGCTTGCTCGCACGTTGGCTCTTAGTTTAGTTGAATTTGAGTTGGCCAAAAGAATTGAGGCTACTACACTCACTTGAAAAGCATTATACAACTCCTTAATCATTTGATTCAAGTATGTTCAAATGGTTGCAAGCACACACGTATTTTCCACGAGAGGATTCTCGTACCATTATTTTGTGTTGTCCTCGTTTTTTCTTTTCCTTTTTTTTTGAACAGTTCATAAGCCACAGCCACCAGTTTCCCTTTTTATTGTTTCCTGGCTTATATGGAACAACTATTGCGTTGACAATTTGGACACACTTTATTCGGAGACATTGATAAAAATGTAGTTCATCGTATGATTATTTAAAAAATACATAAGTATTGTTTAATTACTATTATTTTTTCTTCATTTTTTCTTGTGTCCAAAAGATTTTTGTGACCACAAGAATTATTTGGCTTATTGAGTCTAATTTTTCTGTAAGAATTGTCCCCTATTCTCCCATTCAATTATAACTTGAAAAACCGGTTACCGGCAAAGAAAACAAACTCAATATGGCCAGTGAACGGATAAAAGAACTTAACTATTTACACTATACAAAATTATATCCGGTCACAAGGGATGTACAGAAACTATCATGTATGAAGATTTTTAAGTCTCTACGGTCATATAATTCACAGTGCTTCCAGAAATAGTTTGTCTATAAACCATAAACCATCTCCAAAAGTCTAGAGTTAGTTGAACCAGAGCTGCAAATTTGTTTCCACCACGAACAAACCATGCCTCAACGGCACACCAATGTCTTTAGATCACAGCCAGTAAGTCCTCATACTGGAATCATCAATATCGACCTATATGTATGTTAGAACTCATCTCATAAAAACTTTAACAAAGTAATTGATAGATAAAGGCTAGCATTAGCAAGATTGGATGGATACCTGAGCATCAAAATCTAAAGGAATATCAAATTCAGTCCCAGAAGCATCAGCAAAATCCTCCATAATATTATCCTGTAATCCTCAAAAGTATAACATACCAGGTCTCAAATAATGCCCTAATACTCGAGCTGTTATCAGCTATCGCCTCAACCCTTTTCATGACTTTCCCCTCTCAAGGATACCTCATTTGAAGAGTAGGAAGTCACAAAAGTAAAAGAAAATCACCTGCTCGTGCAGATCAAGAGCATTATTCTCCACTTGGATGGACAAGTTATCAGTAACTGCTTCAGCAGCTTCAAGCATATACTGTAATCATATTATCAAAGATCCAAAATGTTCAATAAAATGACATAATGTATGGACAAAAAAAATTAGGTATATTTTTTAAACAGAACAGATTGAGTTCCCAATTAAAAAAGTATGCATGCCAAAAACTTGACAAAACTATTATCATTATCCACATGGGGCTAAAGACACTAATTAAGAGCATGAAATACACTAATCCAAAAACTTTAATTCTCAATATCATGAATTGGCCTCGATTTTCTGGAGGGAATACCTGCTTCATTTACTTAATTCTTACAAATAATTAAGTTCGATATGTCAAGGTTTTTAGAGACCGTAGAAAATGTAACTACATGGTTTGAGTTCTGCAAAAGTTAATCAAATTGTTAATTTTTGCGTATCTCAATGATCTATCTATCTATTCAATGAATTGAATTGCATTATCCCATGTGAGCAAACAAGTCAAATTTCCTCATGGATAGCCTGAGGCTAATTTAGTTTCTTTAACTAAAACAGAAAAGACAATGATTCCGCTAATAGCCTAATACAAACAAATAAATATATAAAACCTGCTCAATTATCATCTTGGGTGACTGTCTGGCATCCATTGGCAAAGGCTTTGTTTCATGGGGGCTTTCCTGAGGATAAAAACACATAACAAAACAAAATTGACATTAGTATCAGAGTCCAGTCATGCAAACAAGAGTACTCAACTATTTGAACAATAACCAGCACAGGATCAAAAAAATTGGAAAAACAACATTTGCCACGTGAACCCTCAAGGAAAATAATATACTGACATGGAGTTCCGCTATTTGTTGGGGTATTCTGGAAACCCATAAAAAAGACTGATAAAAGATAAAGGGACACAACCAATGTCACGAGAAAATAAGGTGTAAAAGAAACAGCTGCCTTTTTTGAATCAACAAAAATGTCGTTAATTTGTGGCAGATAAAATCAAAAGATACCTTCTTGTCCTGTGCAGCACATGAATTTTCTGGCTCTGTTGTTGAAGTATCCTAAAAAAAAAATTAATACTGTTAGACATGAAATTCCAAGCATCTTTGGTTGAGAACAGGTAATGCAAGAAAGAAACCTCGAATTGGTGACCATTAAACGGATTACACTCCAATTTGCATTGAATTTTGAGGGCAAGTAATCCAAACAAAAAGGGTAGCAAATAGACGCAATCTGTTACTTAGTATTTATCATAAATGAAATCATTTATGATCCTATGCCAAAATTCTCTAGTGTTGCATCATAATGCCTCTAGCAGCATATTACAACTATTTTCCAAAACAATTGAAACATAATAATAATAACAACGACAACAGCAACAACAACAACAATAATAATAATGATAATAATAATAATGCTTCTATGTTTCTTAGCTAATACATAATGATATTACACAGTACAACCTTTAATGACAATGTTTTTCACTTTGTTTCTGCGTATGAAGCTAGCCTCCTCTGAAATTTTGGCAAAGCAATGGGCAATAGAGCAAGTTCATATCTCAATCTAACCCCTATCACATCCAATATATGCTGGTTGGATTTGGATCGTGGCGTGCGAGATCATCACATGACCGGTTCAATTGATGAGAGAGATAGACATGATGCTTGGGGTAGGGGTCCCATAGTGTTATATACAAATTCCAGCACAAGGCACTTGGTCTACCTTTCTCATCAAAAGGTATAATCATGCGATGTGCGAACTCAAGAAGATCCAACATCCAGGTTACACGAAAACGGAACTGGGTCTCTAGAGTTGTTAGTTCTTTCATTCTTAAAGTGTAATGCCTAATGCGGAATGAATAACATATTATATTCTTGGTTGCTTTATAACAGGAGAAGACATTGTCCAGTGATAATATGCAAAATGAAAAAAAATAAATACCAGTTCATTCTGTTCAAAAGCAATCCTTCCTGCTTTGCCGAGATCTCTCAGAGTTCCCTTCAAATCAACAGACCATGCGAATGTAGGTCAGTAATTGGATACAATAAATAAGATTTCCCAGGTCACTTCAGGCAAGATGGGAATACAAAATTTGATGACATTACAGAGGACAAAAGCTCCTGTTTAAGCCATGTGTTCTAGTAGGTAAATATAAAAGAAATCATACAAAAATGAGGCATGATTTAACACCTGGTTCTGGAGTGCAGCACTTGCAACTATTACAATACAAAAATATAATCCTATGCTAATCTAACAAAAAGATATTTACCTTATTTGCCCACGTGAGCCCACAAGCATTGCATAGAGTTCTTGGACCAGCCGGTCCTCGACGCATTACCGGAGTAGACTTTGCACCAACTCCACAATGCTGGCATCTACGTTCACTTAAAAATGGCAGGGATGCAACACAACAATAACCGTATTAGCACCAATATTCAAAATATTAAGGCTGAAAGGTAAATATTATTCCAGTTTAACTTTCAAACAAATGATGTAACTTTGAAACTCACATGGATTCTGGGAAAGGAGTACCATTGCTAGAATCCTGGTTTTCAACAGGAGAACTGCATTCTTCCTTCAACGATGCAAACTGTCCATTCTTTCGTTGCATCCTATTAGATAAATTAATATCATCAATCTCAAAAGCACCAAGGTCAAGAAAATCGGCAGAACATGTTAGCATATAAAGTAAAAGTCAGACTCTTATTCAGAAAGCCAACATATCCTAATGCCGTGTAAAGACACGTACGACAAACATTTAGAGACGTAATATTACAAATAACCAAGGTATACTTTATTCAACTTAAATGAAAGCGTATTTAGAGAGGGACGCAGGGGGAAGCAAGCTTACTCTTGAAGACTAGTTTTGTTTAAGCCAAATAATTAAAAAGAAAAAAGAGAACAGGACAAATCTGCAATTTTCTTCGGTTTCAAATAATCAAAATGTTTGTAATTACCACACCAATTTATAATATAAAAGAAGAAAATGTGAAACAACAATGTCAAAAGGAAAGCAATATATGCCAGACTGCACCAAGATCATAACAACCCTGGACTCTACCTCTCAGCAACCTCCTTACGGCAAGTGTAGCGGATTTTCTTCTCAAAAGATCTCTCTTTTCGTTTTTCACGAAACCTAACAAGTGATGCAGATCTCCGTGAAAGCTTTGAATTACGGAAAGGATCATTTTTCCCCTGGCATATATCGTAAATTTAAAAATGTTTAATAACATGTTAAGAAGCAATTAGTACTGATACATGTCTGAATGAAGACTTGTTTTGAAACAAAATACCCAAATGTCCCGACAGTTTTGCTGCACCGAAAAGTCAGAGGCGGGTACATTATTGGGCGTCTCCTGCCCATCTAAGAGTAACAATACAGCCTGCACCTGCATTTCATTACAAAGGGGTGATCAAAGGTCTTTTCCTTTAAAAATCACAAGAATGATGAAATATAGTCCAAATAATAAACATGATCAAAATAAATAAGAGAGTATTATCAACACTCTCATTTTCTTGAAAAATAAATGTTACTGGCTAATCACCACATTGTAGAAAACCCACTATTTGAAACTTATTCCAACCTTAAACTTTATTGCCTAGAGTGCATTACCAGCACAAAAAGTTCAAAAATTCCAAAATTTATTTAGCTATGGTAATTCAAATTCAAGCATTTCAGTTCTTAACACAAAAAACTTCAATTGATCGGTGGGGAAAGAAATAAAAACTGTAAAAATTGAACCTTTTCTGGCGTAACCGAAGGGAAAACATAAACATTGCCTTCAAAGGAAATGGCGAGTTCACTAGCACGAGAGAGTGGAACAGAAGCAGTAATGGGTTGATGTTCTTCACCTTCGTCAGAAACGGAAGCTACATTGGTACAGTGCATGGCCATTAACCCGTTCTCAGACGAATTCAGCATTTCCATTTCTCAAGCATAACTCGCGTTGCATTCGAGAAAATGGAAGAGTGAGTGGGTAGATTTGAGATGGGAACCCTAGAGAAGAGAAGATTAATGTTGAAGAGAATGTGAATTGGAAAAGACAGAGAGAATGGGAATGGAAAGAAATGTTCTTGACTTAGTGAGTGAGACAGTGTTTGTGGTGTTTCCTAGACAAAGGAGTCAAGGGAAGACACGGCTACACCCTTTTTTTCATAACAATTTCAAATCTTAAATCAAGTCTAAATATTTGTAAAATCATTTTTTTCACAATTTTTGAAACAACTCTATGTTATTATTCTCTTTGGTCTTAAATGTAAACAATTTTTTATTTAATAATTGATGTATGTGGTATATAATATGGACAACATATATCATTTATTGAATTAATCTAAAAAATGAAAAGTTGCTTACATTTGAGACCAGAGTGTTTTTATTCTCTCTCTTCTTTTTTTTCTCTCCATTGTTTTGTCCAATCACTACAGAAGAAAAATGATTGTCACTGAAGTTATCTAATAATAATTGTACAAATATCACTCCTCATTCTTAAATTAAGATATTGCACTTGTTAATTATTTTGATGTTAAAGTAATTTTATTTTATCTCATACAAGTTTAGTTTGTTATAAGTCTTTTATGATGAATATTATTATTTATTATTTCATGATGCTAAAAAACAATAAAAATAGGTTATGTAATTTGGTTATCCTTTTACATTTATCTGATCGTATTTTACAAGTTAATGCGTGAGCAACTTAGCATGATTTTCAAAGATTTTAAGGTAATATATGAATATTGTTTGGCTTGATTGTGTCAGGTAATTTGTAAAAAAAAAAAAAAAAAAGTAATTGTTGTTTATTCCGTCAAAAGGAGGAGACATTTCCTCAATAAAGTTAAGTTATTAGTATCTTTTTTATGGTTAATCTTCATCATTGGTGGGTTAACACTTTCGTGTACATGGTTACCACTTAGCTAAGTTTTTTTTTAGGTTTTTTTTAAATTACCTTTGAAAAATAGTGGGTAATTTACCCACCAACCAATAAAAATGAGTAATTTATTGGTGGGGTCAAGATAGTTTATGAATACCACCTAAAAAGGTGAATGTTCATTGGTTGAGGTAAACTACCCACCATTTTTTTATTGTTGTCTCTTGTTACGGTAAATATTTGTTTGTAATCTATGTTTTTTTTCGTCAAATATTTGAGTGGTTATTAAATAATCTGAAAGTGAATAAATAAGATGTTCACGGGTTGAACTCCGACCCCTTCATATTATAATGCATTATTCTTATAAATAAATTCCATTTCATTTTGTTCAAAAAAATATCATAATTTTTTATAAAAAAAAATTCTAATATCGGTATTTTTTAAGGAAATTTTATTTGAACATCTTATAGTTGTGGGACAACTGTATGTCTATACGATTTATCTACCTTAACCATTGCCCTGAGAGCATTGGTTAACAAGACCCTTTCTTTATTTTGTTAGTTCTTTTTACTCATATTGATTTCCGTGCCAGGCAACATTTTGGGGCAAACCCATACGATGTAAATACAACAACCATTATGGGTTGTTCATATAACACTGCTCATATTTTTATCTGGGTTGAATATATTTCTAGTCACTACAAAACCACGGGATTTCAACTTTAGGCCTTAAAAAATATATTCACTTTTACTCCTTATTTATATTTTATATGGACTATTTTGATGACTAAAAGCATCCATTTTTAAAAAATAATAATATTAAAACAGGGACTACTCTTACATACAACAATATTATGGAAGACTAAAATTACAATTAGAATTTAATAGATACTAAATTTGAAATCTTGTAATTTTGTAGGGACTAAAGACATATTTAACCCTTTTTATTTTTTCCAAACAAAAGAATGACAAAATTTTCACTGTGATAAAATCATGCGAAATTTGTAAAATTACTTATTAACATTTATATTTTTTAATTCAATGCCACACTCAATATTTTTGTTCTTAAATTCTTTTTTTTTTTTGGAGATAAATTCTATATTTATATACAATAAAGAAGTTTAATTTATATTTTATTTAATATTTTAAATGATATTTCATACAAATAAGTGAGTAAATTATATATTTTTTATCATATATTTATGGTTTCCAACCCAACTCGTATTCATGATAAAAAAAAAAAAATTAAAAATGAATAGAGACAAGATAAGCTTTCAAATTAACTTATCGCATCTTGGTGGCTTACCAAATGTTAAATCGAGACATGATATGATAGCTTATTTAATCATGGTTAAATCCCTCAACAACAAAAAATAATCATGGTTAAAATATGGTTTTAATACTTTGCATATATATATATATATATATATATATATATATATATATATATATATATATATATATATATATATATATATATAAATAGTACCTTCTGAGACTATTTAAAAAAAAACAAAATATTTTGTAGGGACTTTTTTTCTACAAAATGGGTTCAGTGATCATGTGTCACGTATGTAAGTCATCACAAAAGTAGGGACTATGACTATTTTTAAAAACAAAATATTTTTGAGAGCAGGGAATGAATCTTCAATAACCGGAACAACAAATACCTTTGGGAGCAATAGGAAAGCTGGAAAACTATTTTCATGGTGACATGTTGGCACCTTTGGACTTGGCGAAACAAATCCATTTTTGAAGAGACTTCGCCCAAATGATCCACTCTCGGTGATCACGAGGAAGGTGAAAGTGATTGAGATTTTTTAGCATATGATGACAGTCCGTCATATCACATTTTTAGAGTTTTTTTAGTTAAGTTTCTAGTCAATCTTCATTAGTTTAATATTTAATTTAGAGTCATTTTTTAATAAATTGTCCTTTTTGTTTTATTGAGTCAGTAATGTATTATTAGTATTATTATACTTTTATTAGTCAATAAGTGTATCAAATCAAAGTGAGAAAATGAAGTGGACTATGGAACAAATGCAATGTTGACTTGAATAAAAGAAACAAAAGGGTGTGAATAGCACGTGAATGAAAATTAAGAAAGAAAGTGGATTGGCTTTGGTGTAGTGATGGGTCAATGGAATAAGGCTTTTATGACCCGAGAATTAAAAAGAGAATTCGGCTCTCCACCCTGTAAAATTTGCTCACACCCTGCAGCCATATCGAAAATGCACTTGCGCTAGTTAACTATCGCAATTGTTAATGTCTGCGCCACTTAACTAGTGCCGCGTGAGTTAACTTGCGCAGCGCTAGTTAACTGACGCGCCTTATAAGTTGTGCGCGAGTTAACTTGCGCAAGGTGGCCGACGCTAAAAACTGAAGCACAAACGTTTTTTGGACAGTAGTCAATGGTCTTTACTCGTTTTTGCACGTTTTCCTTCACATTTGACCACGTTTTTGGACCTCATTAAGTGCTACATACCTTATACCACCTATAAAAACCCTCACATACTCCCTCTTTTCTTCACATTTTCTCCTCCCACTCTCTCCCCTCTTTCTCTTCTTCTTCTTCTTCTTCTTATTCTTTGTTTCTATAGTTTCTAGGGTGTTGATACCCCTTTAGGTAAATACCGGTGGCTTTTGCGGGGGAATAGTGGTCCATTAGGTTGGGGAAAAGGGCGTCATCCCTTGAGGTAAATTTCGATTTGCTTCCTTTTACTCCCAAAATCTTTTTACCGTGGGTAAAAAGAATCATCACGGGGTATAAAAGGAACCAAATATAAATTTACCTCAAGGGATCTTGTTGTCATTTTCCCCAACAGGACGGATCACTATTTTCCCCAAGAGTTATTGGCATATACCGAAAAGGGTAAAAATAAATATTAAGTAGATTAGTTAATTGGAATAAAATATATGTATTGCTTATTGTAATCTTTGAATAATATTAATAAAATGAGAGTTCTATTTACTATTTGTATCTATCTTTGCATTTATTCTATAATTTCGAATTTATTTTTGCATTTATTTTATAATTTCGAATAAAAATGAATTAGTATAGAATTATTTTATAATTTCGAATAAAATTGAATTAGTATAAAATCGGATTTATTTTATAATTTCGAATAAAAATGAATTAGTATATAATAAAATCAGTTTTTACACAAGTTGCGCTAGTTAACGTGCGCATAGGGTTTTTGACAGTGGAGGGAAAGAAAGTTGCGCTAGTTAAGGTGCGCAGCGTCACTTAAGTTGCACTGTGTCACTTAAGGTGCGCTGCGCTAGTTAACTAGCGCAGGGGTAAAATTGGCATGGCTGCAGGGCGCGAGCAATTTTTGCAAGGTGGAGAGCAGAATTCTTAAAAATAAGTGAGGTCTTCACCGCACTATGAGATAGATATATGACGGCACAACATGAAAGAAAAAAAGAAGAGGCCGTGGGACAAACAGAAGCACACTTCTTGGAGATGGCATTTCTAGAGAGAAACATAAAACATGGTGTTAAGAGTAGATTCTTACCAAGATTTGTTGAGACATCATGAATCTTAGCATGAAATCTTCATCTTTCTTTCATCCTTTGTCAAGCTTGTATAGATATGTAACTACATCTACCCTTGTGGATTTTGAGATATTCAAACAAACCATTATGTAAACTCTTGATCTTTTAATACATGGTTCTAGCTATTTATTCAATATTGTTGTTATTCTTGTGTATATTGCATATTGAGATTTGAAATGATATTGAAATGTACTTTTGAATCTAGGACTAGAATAATAATCTCTCAAAGTTTTCATTCTAGACATAGATGTAAGTTTTGTTAATCATTTTGTAATCAAGAACTTAATGCTTTTTGATCAATTAATGAGTTGGAAAATCATCGATTAAATGATCCAATCGACTTTGTGATCGTTTAAATAGTTTGGTACGAACATTTAAACGATCCCTTAGAAATAACGATATCATTTGGACACGAATGATATTGTTGAGTGATTGTGATAATATCGTTTAAAAAGCTAGAATCTATTATTTGATCGAGATAGTGCAGTTGTTACTTATGTTGATTATCTCTAACCCCAAGCGAAATGACCCTATCTCGTCTCGTTTTACTTTTATGTCAAATAGTTTATATATGTTTACACAAATAAACATTTTAAATCCATACACTTAGAACAATATTGATTGTTGAATGGCTTGAATATCGCGCTAGTCCCTGTGGAGAAGATATACAATACTTACTTTTGATTGATAGAAAAATACTACATCAAAATGGTGCCGTTGTCGGGGACTGGCGCAATAATATCATAAGTATCGCAACAATTTTATCATTTTAAGCAATTTTGCACAAAAATTCTTTTCTCTACATACGTATACATATATCATTTGTTATCCTTTTTTGTTACTAACCGCTTGGTATAGTCTTTTGAGCTTTGTTTATGCGATGTACCGTTCCCAAAGGACAACTTTTATTTGATCCTGAAATTGAGAAAACAGCTCGTCTGAACAAAAGCAAAACAAAGGAAGAAAAGAGACTAGCTAGGCTGGCTCTACAAGAGGGAACTTCTAGTCCTATACCGTCATCATCTCCACCATCATCTCCGAGGAGTGAAGAAGACCTAGTCATGGAACCACCACCTCCACCTGAAGACGATGAAACTCAAAATGTACTACCTTGTTGGGTGAGTCCAAGAAGACTTGCACGTCTTGGGAAGCAAAATACCAAGCAAAAGGAGATGAAATCGGGAATTATTCAACTTGTGAGCCATCACCCCTTCTCCGGTCTAGATCATGAGGATCCATATCAACATCTCTCAACTTTCTACCGTCTAGCCGGTACACTTGGAGCCGATGAAAATGAGGAAGAGGGTGAGTTCTCGAGGTTGTTTCCTCATTCGTTGATCGGGCAAGCAAGAGAATGGTACTTGGATCAATCAACTCAAACAATGACGGATTGGAATACGTTGGAGAAAGCTTTCCAAGAAAGATTTTTCTCGGAGGATAGGCACCTTGAAGCTAAAACGTCGGTTACAACATTTAGTCAAGGTGTTGGTGAATCACTTTGCGGAGCATGGTAGAGGTACAAGTCTTTGTTGAGGAATTGTCCAAAGCATAATCTAGATAATCAAATGCAAATCCACCTCTTTCGTCAAGGACTTCAAAACCAAACCAAGATCATGTTAGATGAAACTGCGGGTGGATCTTTAATGTTGAAAACACTGTTTGATGCCAAAAAGATTATTGATCAAATGGCACTCAATGACTGCAAATCATCTCACAACAGAAATCCTTCACAAAGGAAAGCCGGTATTCTTGAATTGGAGACCGATGACGCAGTGTTGGCACAAAATAAACTCCTTACTCAACAATTGGAAGCAATGCAAAAAGAAATGAAAGCTTTGCCCAAGCAAATCAAAGATCAATTGCAAAGAGAAGGGGGTTTTCCACAAGTAAACTCTTGTGAGTTGTGTTTCGGCAACCATCCCACTGGTTATTGTCCACCACTTTTTGAAGAGGAAGTAAACTTTGTGGGCAATGAACAAAGGTCCAATCAATACCAAGGCAACAATCCGGTCCGTCTAACCAAGGTCAATTCTCGAGAAATCAAGGGAGATATCCAAGTAACAACAACTATCAACGAGGCAACAATCCTCTGTTCAATCAATATGGTCAACCATGGAGACCACCACATGCTGGGCCTTCACAACCATACAACCATTACTACGAATTTCCACCACAACAAAACCAGAATCAAAGTACGGACGAGACTTTGAATCAATTCATGCAAATGTCAATGGCCAACCAAAAGAACACCGATGCGTCCATCAAGAATCTTGAGACTCAATTCGGTCAAATGGCACAACAATTAGCACAAGCTACTCAACAAGCTTCTTGGTCTTTGCTTGTCATTTCCTGCATAAATTGGGTAGAATCAGGCATGCAAAGCATAAATGGTAAAATTACAACAAATGATTGCTTTCCCTTGGATAACTTGCAAAACAAGTCACCAAAATGCCTATTTTAACACATGAAATATGTTACTTTTGAGCACTTATCATCATACTCGTTTAACTGAAAGCCGTATACAAAAGGATACCATTTACATCGGTTGGAAGCATCCGCATATGGAATGGATCAAGCTTAATCGCGACAGAGCTTATAAGGGCTCAATGAACATTGCGGGATGTGGAAGTCTTTTTGGGGACTCATATGGTCAATGGCTACAAGGGTATACACAAAAGATTGGAGCTTGTGACGCCCTTCATGCTGAAATATGGGAAATGTATACATGAATGCAAATGGCAAGAAGACAAGGATACACTAATCTTATAGTGGAAAGGGATTCTAAGTTTTTAATTTATATGGTAGCATGGAGTTGTAAGCTTAATGGAAATACCCCTATTTTGGTTCATCGTATGCAAGACTTCTCAAAATTATAATGGCATGTTATTTTTAAGCACACTTGATGCGATGGAAACATATGCGCTGATTGGCTAGCTAGTTTTAGTCTCAATCAAAATTCGTATGATGCGAGCATTCTTGAGGTTCCATCTAAAGAGCTTTAGAATCTTCTCTTTAACAACTTATTCAGTGCTTACATGCCTAAGAGTGTTAGCGTGATTTTGTAGTTTTTTCATTTCTTTTGAGCTTTGGCCCTCTTTGTTTAAAAAAAAAGAAAGTAGCACGCTAGAAAGTGTTATAATCTCGTGAAAAATACCATCAACTCGTAAGAGAAATGTTTAAACAAATAATTTGACTTTAATCTACGAGTTTTATATACTTTAATCTAATGAGAGGGAGCTTATACACTATGTTATCTGTTAATAAGCTAAAGGCTCAACATTGGCAATCATACTCTAAATAAGTACTCCTTCTGTTCCTTTTTAAGTGTCGTTTTAGGGTGAATTTTTTGTTTCTATTTAACTGTCGTTTTGGTATTTGAAGGGTATGATTTGTCAATTATATCCTTTGTCAATGACTCGTATTTTTTCTTTGTTTGGTTACTCTTATCTTTTTTAATAAAACTAATTAATACTACATACTTGAAAAACTAAAAGTTTGTTTTTTTAAACAATTTTTTTAAAAACAAAATTTGTTTCTTGTTATATTCAGATTTAAACAATATTTTGTTATATATAATAATGATTTTACGAAGAGTTAAAATTCTATAAATAAGATGAATAATTGTTAAAAATTTCAATTGCAAAGTAAAAGAACAATTTGAGATAAAAACAAATAAAAACTCCATGAATGTTCAAAAGGAAGAAAAAGTGGAAGACTCGTTGAAACTGCTCATGGAAGTAATTAACAAATGTTTGTACGATCTTAAACAAAATGTTTGTTACGAGAAAAATATAAATTAAATTTATTGGAAAAATAAATGTGTGCCAAAAAATAAAGATATATTTGTGGATTAAATTGAGGATATAATAGGAAGAAAATGTATAAATTTACACTTTACTATTTTCGTAAATTTTTTATAAAACGACACTAAAAAAGAACGGAGGGAGTAACTAATAAAAAATTGGGGAATTCTAAATATACAAGTTAAAAGATAAGTGCTAAAAAAAAAAGTTAAAAGATAAGTGCAAGTACTTGGACAAATTAATAAAAACACAAAAAGAGGTTTTCTTTTAGACGAAGTGCAAATTGCCCATAAAACTCACACACAACTACCACGTTCTAGATTCGAACCAAATAAAGATAGCAATATTGACATTATCTATTGAATCAGACTTCCGAACATACCAAAGCATGTTTTATATATGAGAAGTGTTATTCAGTACGGATAATTGATAACAAATTTTCACGGACGATTATTTGCACGCGCTTCAGTTTCTGATTTTTTTTTTAATTAAGAAAAAAAACTCTCATTTAAACGAAACCCACTTCATAGAAGCGTACGTTCGCCACTCACTTCCGCCACACTTGTTTCTCCTTTCCCGCAAATCAAAACCGAAATTCACTCTCATTTGTTGTGAACTAGTGAATTAGCGGCGACGTCGTCTCCTCTTTCCGTGCTCTCGCCTTTGTGAATCAGGTATGTTAAGAAATTGCGCACATATGTATACCCCAATCTCTGCATCGTTGATATACCATCTTCTTCCTAGTTTAACTGTTGTATTGTACTGAGTATTCTGTTTCAGAAACCAGCTGTGTTGAAATTGCAGATTGTGGCTGTTGTGCCAGGTGTTTGTGAAAAGTCCTCACAAAAAACATACCGCTTTTGCGTTCAATTTTTCCAGCAAATGGTTACACGGTGCATCATCTTGCTTAATTCCCACACAATAAAAAACCAATAGATTGTATTTTCATCCAATAAGAAGACTTCAAATCAATACCTGTAACAAAACAGAACAAGTAGCATTATGGTTTGTGACCTGAGAGTAATAAGGAGCCTGCAAAGAATATATAATTAACCACTTATGTTCATTATAAAAATGTTCAAATAAAAACAAAACAACGTCAAAATCTATGTTTGCACCTTGTTTACACTGTGTTTAAGTTATAGGATTTGACTCTAACAGATTCTTTGAGCGACTCACATACTTTCTTGCTCGACTACATGCTAAAGTAAAATACATTTTCCCCTCGTCTCCTTTTTTTGAACTTATTTTTTTTAACTCCAAAACCCACCCGTTCAGCATAATTCTTGTAATACTCAATAATTTCCTTTTCAGACCCGAATGACATCCCATCACAAGGTGTTTCTTCTTCACAAGTACCATTTGCTTCTAAGCAATCATTAGTTTCCAATTCATCACGAGACTCAAATCCTTCTTGCACTAATACAACAAATTAAAAAAAAAACCTATATTAATTGACTAACACAGTTAAGTAAATGAAAAATCAATCAATGAGCACAAAATTCCTTTTAATGATCTATAAAAACAACAAATACACAAAATACTTACTTGTAGGTAAATTAAAACTGAAATACTCTGCTTTAGTGCTATGAATCAATCGAAGCTATGATGGTAAGCAAAAACAGAGTTACATGAGAATGAATACGAGACCTGGTTCAAAGAGACAAGAGCATGAAAAAGAGAACGACCACCCTATATCAAAACAATTGAGATTGAATTTCAATCAGATTAAATTGTCGTACGATATATCATTTTCCTTTATATATAATAGAATAACCATGTTCTTTATCATTGGAGAATTATATGCAACAAACCTATTACAATATATATGTGTCCAGGGTGGATATGGACTCTCAATATTAGTGAGGAATCATATAATTAAATAATACTAATTTTAATAAGAAGTTATATTAAAAATAGTTATAGCAACCAAAATTACAAAGAAAATAATACATTTTGTATTTGTTGAAAACAGACTAAAATTATATCATTATTAATTGTTCTAAGAACAGCTCTTTCTATTTAATTGTACTAAGAACATCTCTTTTTATATATGTTACAAGAGATTAACCAAATGCTCTAGTATGATACCCGTACGGGAGAGCGCGATGAGCTCTTTTTCTGGAAACAAGTCATAATTACATAGTAATCTTAAAAAAAATAGATATTTGTATTGATATATGAATAAAAATGTAGACATATATACAAATTGTACAAAAAAATGTTTTCATATTGAATATGAGTAAAAATACTGACATGTGTATAAATTAATAAAAAGGTCCCCAAATTAATATATAAGTTAAAATATAGACACATATATAAATTAAAAAAAATAGGTCATCTTCTTAATATATGAGTAAATATATAGATACATATATAAACATAAAATAACTACGTGTCTATACTAATATAAAAATTATACCATAAATCGGTAAAATAAAATTTAAAAAAAAAATGATGGACCGAGACCGACATGGCACTTGCCACAACGTGCCTTGTTGAGGTCCACCATATATGTGTCTGAGTAGTCTTGGTTGAATCCTTGGAGGCGTCGAGATGATCTTCAAATTAAATTAATATCCTGAAACAAAACAAATGTGGAATGATTAATTATAAATTACAAACATAAATATCATCTCTATAAATTTATTTACAATCGCTACGATTTTCAAGCTTTACTTTTTTATATCATTTACTAGAAAAGATAAAATCAAAAAAGTATTTTGATTGAAAAATATCATAATTTATTTAAAAATCAATTTTATAATTGTTTGTGCCATATATATATATATATATATATATATATATATATATATATATATATATAGGGATTTCTACTTAGACCAACAAAAAATATGAAGGTCCAAGTTAGCAAAAGTGCACTTTTTCATTGGACAAAAATAATCTTCTAATAACTTGAGGGTTACATTAGTAATTTTCATTAAAACTTATTCCTTAACTTGCAGCAATTTACTAACTTAGACGGACTTTTATTTTATAACAAATAGCTTGAGAGATATTTACTAAATTATGTCTTACTTTAAATTGGTTTATACGAGTGGATATTGGTTTTTTTGTCTAAATAAAAATATGCACTTTTGCTAACTTGAACCTTCATGTTTTTTGTTTGTTTAAGTTAGCAAACCCATTTACTAACTTAGACGCTAATATTTTTCATTTTTTTTTTTTTAAAAAACTTTGTATAGAAGAAAAGAAAAGATATAAACCTCGTACCCATACTAGTGTTGATGATTTCTCTGATCCCTTGAGTAAACTTCTTTCTACTGATTTCTTTGAATTTTTTTGTATAAAAATCTTTACCTTCTCTAATTTACTTGAATGAGATACAATATATTGCGTAAAATCCACCTCAACTTTTATATTTTGAATTCCTTTAAATTCAAACGTAACTAAACTAGTTGAAAGACATATCGGAGTCATTGATGGTCCCGTCCAACTCGAGTTTCCAACCTCCTTTCTTTGAGAATTTTTTTTAAAATTTTTCTGCATGTGGCAATACTAAAGTCAGGCGTTTACAAATAATATATAATAGATAGATAGTGTCTTCGTGTATATAGTCTTTTTTTTTTAATGGCAACATATATATATATATATAGACTTTTGATCTGTGCGACGCACGAGTCTTCTCGATTATAATAGAGACCAATAAATAATCTTTAACTCCTAAGATTATGGGTCGATCAATAAACGCAAATTAGATTATTACAGATACAATATTACAATCCAATGTTAATAAAAAAATTATAAAGAAAAAAAAAATAAAAAGAATACAAAATTATATTGTTGCACATGTTAATTTTATTTATTACTTTTATAGTTAAACATAAAAAATTAATGTAGTTCATGGTTCCAAACAAATTATTTAGGGTAGCCGAGTTTGCATGAAAATTAGAGTACTATGTTTGTAAACGTATTAAATAAGTGTACAACAACTTGTCAAAAAATATATCTACAGAAACAATAGGTTAAGTTGTTGCAGACCTAATAAAATTAATAAATAATAAGGATAAAAATTAAGATAATGATTGAAAAAATATATATTTTGTGCAAATAGTTATAATACTTTACACATACCTCAATGATAAGATCTTTAAGTTTAGGAGCATTTTGAAGAAAGCCAACAAGCACATTCCAATTGCAATTCTCAGATATTCCAACCGATAAAGATAATAATTCATGAAAAGTAAGGAAACTTAAGTTGTGAAGTTTGTCCTCCATGCTTAAAAACTGCATAACAAACAAACAAAAATAACGTATAGGTAACAAAATATGGATCTATGTATATGGTTTTATAATAACAAAATTGAAACTTACCTTAATTGTTTCAGAAGTGAGGATCAATGATTTGACATTAGAAAGTCCTCTCAAGAGTTTATGTATACTGATAAAATCTACATACTTGATAATGCTAAGAGTAGCTCGATCAACATTGGACAAGTTTATAAACTCGTATTTTTTGTGAGAAAAATCAGCAATATCGAAAACTTCTAGTGATGACGTGACGTTAATTTGCAGGGGTCCAAGGGGAGAAAGACTATCAGAAAACTTCCATAAATTGAGGTCTAACCTTCTTAATAAGGGAAAAGAGATATTGATAGGTTGTTTCAAGTTGCCATGCAAAAGAAATTCCTCAAGACGTGGGCAACCAGATAGTAATTCAAGAAGATCCTCACTAAAATCAAGCCTAAATAAATTGATATGAAGAATCTTTAGCGACGGTAAATGTATATCAAAAGAAGAATCAAGTGTTGGTTGATATTCTATATGACCACGCAATTTTAAGACCACGAGTGACTCAGATCTAAATAACCTTAGCGGCAATATAGGGTTAGGTCTGCTCCCAAACTCCAAGTGAAGTTCCTGGACCTTGAGATCTAATGCCTTTGAAACCCACAAATGTACGTCACATGGTTGACAACCATCATAGTTACATATACGTAGCTTTCTTATATTTTCAGTGCGTCTTAGAAGAGCTGCATATACAGATTTAATTTCTGTGGACGAATCTGTAACTTCTGGTATTTCAAAGTTAAGGTCGAGGATCGTGGTGCAGATCGATGCCCATCTTTTAGATAGAACACTTGATCTGTATGCTGCTTTTGTTGGCAGAAAAGATAGAACATGACATACCAATTCGTCTGAGAGATTGCTAAACTGGTCACACTCTTCATCATAGCACGCCACTGTTTTGAGTTTCTTGGCTTCCTCCATATTCTCAATGAAGATTGGATAAACAAAAGTTGCTTTAATAGAATTAATCGAGGGGCTATCCCCTTAAATAAGCTTGGGTAGTTTGTTTGTTATTTTTGCACAGAATAAGAGGGGTTAGTATATTTAAAAAACTATTAACATCGATCTCTTTCGATAATATAGCAGTGTTTTTTTTTTCGTTGGAATATATCTGGGATTTGGTTTTTTTATTTTTTGTGTGCTAGTATTACGTATTTTTTTGTTGTCTAGGATTAGTATTACGTACGTATTTAACGGGATTTCCAATTCCTTTAAACATTCTTAGGCATTTTTGGTTGGATAATGATATCTATAGACAAAATTTGTTTAATATTTTCCTTCAAAAATTTTTTTTGTTTGATATTTAAATTTATTTTAAATAAACTAATATAAAAATATAACTGTGTTCACTTTTTTTTCTATAGTAACATATGATGTTTTAAAATAAAAAATATTATTGGTATGATTTTATTTATCTTTTCAATATCTTATTTGATTCACTTTTTTTTTTATCAATATTTGTTTTAATTTTTACCCACAATCTTCTTATATTTTAAATTCAAATCCAAATTTACCTCAAAAAAAAACTAAATCCAAATAAATATATATTCTTTTTAATTAAATCCAAATATTTTTTTAGAGAAATTAAATCCAAATATCATTGATTTTATCTTGTACTCCCTCCGTTCCTTTTTAAGTGTCTTTTTAGAAAATTAACATCAAAATAGCGATGTGTATTTTTACACATTTTCTTCTTATTATACCCTCATTTTAATCCACCAATAAATTCATATTTTTTGCACAGAGTTTATCTTTCCAATAAATTTAATATGTTATCTTTCTCTCGTAACAAACAATTGTCAGTTATTATCTTTTTTTCAACAAATTCCTATTTTTTTTCGCGCTCTCTCTCATAACAAACAATTGTCAATTTTTTAAATATTGTGCACAACTTTTTAATCATTTTAAGTCAATATAAAAATTATATTGATGAAACTTTTTCTTCTTCATTGTCATCTTCTTCTTGTTCTTGTATCTTGTCAAATGAGTCTTCAAATATTGCTCCCTCATCAGCAATTCCAATGAGTCTTTCACTTTTTTTTCCTTTTAAATATTCATGGAGTCTTTTATTTTTCTTCTCACAAATCTATTCTTTTACTTTGCACTTGAAATTTTTAACAATTGTTACTCATCTTATCTATAGAATTTTAACTCTTTTTGAAACCATTGTTTGTAACAAAATTTTGTTTAAATTTGAAGATAACAAGAAACAAACTTTGTTTAAAAAAACAAACTTTAGTTTTCCAAATAGATAATATTAATTAGTTTTATTGAAAAAGATAAGAGTAATTGACAAAGGGTATAATTGACAAATTGTACCCTTAAAATACAAAAGAGACAGTTAAATAGGAACAAAAAATTCACCCTAAAAAGACACTTAAAAAGGAACGGAGGGAGTATTTATTATATACTCCATCCGTTTCTGTCTGTTTCTTCTTAAGTGTCTTTTTAAATAATTACCATCAAATTAGTGATGTGTATTTTTGCACATTTTCTTTCTGTTATACCCTCATCTTAATCCACCAATAAATTCCTATTTTTTTCACACACTTTATCTTTCCAATAAATTTAATATGTTATCTTTCTCTCGTAACAAACAATTGTCGGTTATTATATTTTTCTCCATCAAATTTCTATTTTTTGCGCAATCTCTCTCTCAAAACAAACAATTGTCAATTTTCAAAATATTGTGCACACCTTTTTAATTATTTTAAGTTAATATAAAAATTATTCCAACTTCTTCTTCATTGTCTTCTTGTTCTTGTATCTTGTCAAATGAGTCTTCACTATTTCTTCCTCTTCACCTCTCATCAGTAGTTCTAATGAGTCTTCCACTTTTTCTTCGTTTTGAACATTCATGGAGTCTTTTATTTTTCTTCTCTCAAATATGTTCTTTTACTTTGCTTTTGAAATTTTTAAAAATTGTTATTCATGAATTTTAACTTTTCTTGGAACCATTGTTTGCAACAAATTTTTGTTTAAATTTGAACATAACAAGAAACAAACTGTTTTTTTTAAATAGAAAAAACTTGAGTTTTTCAAATAGATAACATTAACTAGTTTTATTGAAAAAGATAAGAGTAACTGATAAATGGTAAAATTGACAAACCGTACTCTTAAAATACCAAAAAGACAGTTAAATATGAACAAAAAATTGACTCTAAAAAGACACTTAAAAAAGAACGGAGGGAGTACAATATATAAAGAAAATATCATGTTTTGGCTTTTTAAGCCGACTTTTTCTCTTTCCAATTTTTTTTTAAAAAGTTATCTTTCTAAAATTACCTTTAAATTTCAATACAAATAACACATATAATAAATAAACGAGAGTAAATTTAAATATTAAAATAAAATTGTAACAAACATGTGCATATATATGTCCAATTTTTTTTTATCCTTTAAAAAAAGCAACAAACTAGATGAATATACTAATACTTACTTTTCATTATGCCAATTATATCCTTAAACAATTTCTTCTATCATAAAGATTAAAGATTTTTGTTGGTGTTGTTAAAAAAAAATAAGAATTTGAATTATATTTTTGTTATATTGTTGGTGTTATTAAAATAGATAATCATAGTTTAGTTTATTATAATTTGAAAGCAACAAGCATTTATATTTTTAGTTTTAATCAAAATCAAAATTTCATTAAAAACATTGTTCATAATTTTCAAACGTTTGCGTACTAAAAAATGCGGAAAGACGAGCACATGATAGCCCGTGTTTTTGCTAGTTTAATATAATTTTACATTGTATTCCAATCAAGTTTTACCATTTAGATATTTGGTTAACACTGACCACTGTGAGGCAGTTTGAATATCCTATTCAAACTAAAAAATCATTACCAATCTGAAATAATTGAGCACAATAGAAAATCAATTCAAATCTAAATAAGATGTCAATAAGCCTGGATTAAAACAAAAAGAAGTTTGAATGACTCATAATTTTGTACCCTTTTCTCAGGGTATGTTGAAGTAAAGGTGATTTACAGAGTGACTCAAAAGTAAAGGTGATTGGTAGAGATAGCCCATGATATTCACTTGTCTCCATTATAAAGACAATATAAACCACCTAAATGCCTTAGGGTTTTTTCTAGAAGACACCGTGACAATCCACCGTCTGATAGTCCGCACTCAGCACAACACATCTTACTTTGGTTTGTCATTTAAGGTTACAAGTGATTTAAGCACTCCTGGACTTATCAAGTCGGCAAGAGCACCTGTCTCTGATATAAGATACGATTTTTCCTTCACAATGCTCTGTAGTTTCTTTGCCTCAAAGTCAAGCTCTGCTTGATCTGCAATTACACGACAAAAAGGAATTGACACAGTTATAGTTCAAAATCGAACTTTCACAACAATAACAACAATCAATACAAGAACATCAACAAAGATATTTAGTCTCATCAGAACTTCTGAACTAAAATTTGATGCATAATACTGACGCATGCTCAGTCCTTCGCTTTAAACTATTAAGTAATTTTGTGTTTCATGATGATAAACAAACTAATATAAGAGGCATTTGGAAGTCCTTCAAGTTAAATTACAGACAAAGGACTCTTTTAACTGCCATTTGAAAGTCTACACAAGCACTGTATATTTCGCAATGACAAGATGAAATTTTTCACCACAATCACGTTGGATCAATGAAGAGTATGAAAAGCAATTTAAATTTTAAACATCTTCAAAAATTTACAAAGAAAAAAAAAAATTTAAAATTCCCAACAGTCCAATACACGACTGCATATGCATATTGTTTCTCATATCAAGGATAATGGTCAATAATCCAGACACCAAACTAACGCATACAACCTAGAAAAGGTGGAAAATAATCTCACATGTATTCATAAATCACACCAAAGCAAAGATGGAAAGATTCCAATGATAACAATGGGATTTTATCAAATAATTACTACTGAATGGCCACATACAGAAATATGACTAATCAGCATGTTAGCCAAAGTAGATGAAAAAGACATATAACACAAGCATACATTTACAAAAAACAAAAAAAAAGACCATTCTTCTTTCTCAATATTGTTTTTAACAATTAGAAGATCCCGAGAGCAGAGTAGAATAAAAAACCTGTTTCCAATATAGTATGAGCAGCATGAAATGGAATTCCCACAAACAGACCAGTTCCTGGAAACATTGTCCACGTCTGCTCAAAAGAGTCATGGTTACCACACGTGGTACACACCTCTTGTACCAAAGGTCTTGAGCCGGTCCCTGAAACTCCCTTCATTATTGATCCAAAAGGAGATGGAACACTACTAGTTGTTGTCCGAGCCTTTTTCCTTAGTGCAGTAAGTGCTTCTCTGTTCCCATTCCTCAACTTATCATTCTCAACTAGCTGTGCTTCACCAAAACAGAAAATTGCATGCCCACTTAATTTAATAGAAAAGATATTAAACAAGGGATCCAGTAGAAGGTAAATAGTGTTTGTTAACTTAATGAATAAAACATCTGTTGATTGAACCTACCGAGTTTAAGGAAGATCAGGAAATAGTATAGTAATGTGGAAATTATTTTTAGGATTAAGAGATTGGTTACATGTACACACAGAGTTAATGAAATGAGTTAGTTTGTACTAGGTTGGTTCTTGTAGTTTTTATTGTTGCGAAGCTGATGTTTGTGTTTGCTTTGACACGTTGATGCATAATTGTCAATTGTAGATAGTAGCACATGGTGGTAAACGCTTTAGTTAACTACAGATCATGGGATGGCCTACTATACAAAAGACAGTGAAAATGAAACATAATTTGCCAACACTTGGTTTTTGTTGTGTTAAGTTTGGAGTTGTATTTGGGTTCTGATTTGAATTTCTAACTGGTTTTGTTTACTACCAATGAAGTGGTTGGCTTAAATTATTTGACACAGGCAAGGGAGTTGAGTATTTATTCGGTTCTATGAGACCTAGGATGGGCCATTAGGGAGAAGGTTGAGCAGAAGCAATTATCTAGAACGTCAAAGATAGCCCTGAGGTGTTGGGAACGATATTGTGGAACACTAATGAGTAAGGAGTAACACAAAATACATCTAACCTAAGAAACATCTACCATTGACAGCACCAACTATTGTTATTCAAGAGAAGTGTAGCTGCCCAAGTTCTCTGGTTGATGGATCAAGGTTGAAAAATGCTTTCATGATACAATTTCTCCTCAGAAGCCATTTATCTAGTTTATAGAAAAAGCATTTCATATTTCATGGCTTTTCGCTTTTCTTCAAAAGCTACCAATCTAATTGATTACATTGAGATTTTTTACACATTCTTTTTTAAAAAAAAACTTTTTAAGAGTTTAATACAGCTTCCAGCATGATGAAGAGTGATAGGGTCGTAATATAGTTATACAGAAAGTACTATAAAGGCCAATCAATTGAATACATATATCCCGGTCAAGTTGAAGGGCATACAGATACTTTTTTCTGAAAACATTGGCAGCTAAGAAAAGCATCCCAAAAAGCTATATCTGATGAATAATAATTATAAACTTTACCAAGTAATATAATCTCTCTTTAAGGTGACATTCTTGTTCTCGATGTAGCAACAAAATCTAGATTATCTCGTTGTTGAATGAATATAAGTTATTTTGGTAGCAAGTGTTTCTGCTAACATGAATCAGCTTGAATCTGAAAATTGAAATTACCTGATGTCGGGCTAAAAGAAGATGCTCAGCTTCGAGTTCCAACCCTGTTAATTTCTTTTGAAAATGTTTCATTTTCTCATCCATATTTGATGAAGAGAAAAAACTCCTGCAAAGTTGTAAATAAAATATTATCTTGAGAATTCAAAGCAAACAAAAAATGAGCCTCACACAAATCAAATATACACACAGAGGCTGCACAGTCAAGGACACCGAAACAGAAGCAAATAGAGACAAAAAACCCTGCACCAAACCAGAAAAATACTACAGCCTATTTGTCTCATGGAAAAAACCAGCTTAAAACCAACAACACCTCTAGGCTACCAATAGAAATCTAGACAAACATCATATGCAGAAACAAGTCAAAAGCAGCAATAAAACCACGAAAAAAAAACACAGACAATATAGCCGCACCTAAGTAATGTATGCAGAAAAAACAGCACCACAACTCAACCAAAAACTAAATTTCAGTAACAAGGTTCATGACACCAAACACAAACCGGGATCCCAAATCCATTCCTAAAGCAAACATAGTACCATCGACGTCTTGCTCAAGCTCCATCGCCACATACAAACATTATTTTTCTAATAATTATCCAACCACCACCAAATTCATAATTTGTCTATAGTTTCAACATTCATTTTACCAACTTCATTTCTATTGCCAAAGTACTAAATTCTATCACTTCAGCCTAAATTAAGGAATGCTACTTAAATCTACTATAATTCTCCTAAACTACAACTAGCTTATAATTTTTAACTAATAAAAGAGAGTTCATTCATACAAACTAAACTCCTCATGGTTATTTCTAAAGTGAATATTCAAATTTTCAAATCAATCTAATTGAATTGAAGCCTAGAAAAGAGAACCCACCTCTATTAGCTTCTCTGGATGCCGAAAGCCTCCAGCTTCTACTTTTCCTCTCCTTCAAGTTTCTTGCCTTTCACCGATCCTTCAATTTTGATCCTTATCAATCCAAACAATCATCTTTAGTATTGAGACCAAATGCAAAATCTCAATTCAACCAAAATTAAGAAGAAAAAATAATAATTAGGGTAAAAGGGGTTTGGGTCACATACGACCGACCCAAGTAAGAATATGGGAAAATTTGCTTACCATGCTTCGATACTCTTCCAACTGACCGAGTTTTGTAGCCGGTGATCCGGTAGTGAAAGGACGGTGGTCCGGTGGTGGTTCGGTGAGGAGAGGGAAGCGCCGAGAGGGAGCTTACTAGAGAATAACAAGAGAGAGATATGAATGAAAACTGTGAAATAAAATTACCCTTATAAATTTCGACCAGTAATAAACCCGGTATAAACATTTTACATTTTTTTTATCTGAATTTGATGGAAATAGAATCATTACATAAATTTTTAATGACATAATAGACTAAATGCACACTTTTAATGATATAAAAGATTGATTAGGCTTGACCAAAAAAAAAAAGATTGATTAGAATGTACCAAAAAAAAATTGAATAGAAATTAAAACAAAATTAAAAGAATTAATCTAATACAAACATTAAATTTAAATTCCTCCAAATGCATTTAAATGCAAATTTAAAGGTCAAATATTAATATTTTGGTTCATAGAGACATTGTATTATATATATATATAAAGGTTGATGTTCAAACTCCAAACACTCCAATCATTGAGAAATAAATTTTTAAAATTTATTTCATATATAAAAGTTAATGTTCAAACTCCAAACACTTCAATCATTAAGAGAAGAATTTCAAAAATTAATTTCAAACATTAAATTACTGTAAGATAAAATTAATTTCAAATAGGAGTATTTTGTTTTTTGATATTGACAAAAATTTATTAAATTTTACAGATATAAATTTTGAAACACTTATATTTTTTGAGTAAAAATTGTTATTCGCTCTTTATTTTATTTAAAATTCAACTAAATCATTTTGTAAGAGTAAAACATAATAGCTTAAAAATATTTTGAATAAATTTTAAAAAAGTAAAATATAGTTTAAAAATATTTTCAATTGTTAAAAACAATATTTTCTAATATTTAAACTAAAATTGTAGAGCTTTACACCCAAAGGGAGCCCTTCCAAAAATTCTCAAAGGCCAAGGATGAACCAGGGCCTAGAGGGGGTTTGGAAATAGTTTTCAACCAGCAATAGACGCGCCTCGGTTAGAACCTCATTAGCTGCGTCATTGCCCCAAGCGCAAAGATGCTTACTCCTATCAATCAGCTCCGGTTTTATACAGAATGGTATTACTTCTTCTTTCCAGCTTACCGATGTGGGACATTATGCATTGTTGACTGATAACTCACGATGAGTCCAAACCTGTCCATGATGATCACCAAAACATTCATCATTCATAGCTTTAAACCCAGCTTATACAATGACCTCAATTTCATACAAACACCACATGAACTAGTTAATGTATTTTGAATACTCAACAAATTAAACTCGTTCAATTAAGCCATTCATATTGTAGTTTGAAACAACTTTGATAACTCACAGAGACCTCAAACACCAACCTCCTCATCAGCAGTAGCATATCCCTGGTATTGCTGTACTCAGCCACCAAATCATCCATGTCACTCTCAGCCTTGGCGAGCTTTCATCCATTCCGCCACCAGCATACCAATGCAAGAAAGCCTTGCGCCTGAACATAACTGTGAACTGCTCCCTAACACTCTTGAATATATGTTGAATTTCCTATGAAAGTATATGCAATCTTAATACCCTTTGGTGGTATAACACACACGCCAGACTTGACGATGTTAGCATATATCTCTAGTGGATATCCGACAACGTCAAATCTAACGTGTGTGATATATTGAAATCACTTTCACTTTATGTCTCTCATTTTTCACTTGTTGCTACACATTAAACCAGTTATCTACAAAACTTCTCTACCTTAATCAGTTAGTCTATTTTATTGTATTCTATTACGTGTACAAAATATAGCAAATAAATCATGTTTTCACTTACTCGCTCATGGCTTTCAATTAGACTCCTAATCCCATCAATCCTTATGGCAACTTCAGCGGCAAGATACTCCTCTTGGGAGTCATCTTGACTTTCATTTCAGCACAGGTTGAGATGGACAATTGCTAGGGTAGCAAAAATATTCACAAATGTAAATTGTCGCAAATAATTTCTATAAAATAGTTTTAAAATTCATCAATTTTTTTACCCTTTTTATATAACTATTTTACCAAAATCACGGGTATTATGAAAAAGTTGTTGGAGTTATAAATTTGTCACCAATGTAAGTGCCTATTACTAAATTGCCTTTTGTGTATAGATATATTTAATGTTAACTTTTCATATTAAGATACATTGAAAGTATCAATAAGAGGTATACTTGAAAAGAAAGTAATAATAAATACATCTAAAAATTTATAGATGATCTTATATTTAAGAATTTTTTTTTAAATAATCTTACGAGACAGTGGAAGTATCATATTCTCCTGTCCTAATAATATAATATTAAGTGGATTTGGTATTTTACTATTCATTAGTATTATTTTACCAACTCTTAATACATGTATAGTTTTTTCCTAAAAAAAAAATGTATAGTTTTGTATATGGAAAGCCCCACATCACAAAGCTTATACTTTCTGAACAAGTTATAGGTACTCACTCCTCCAAACTATACTTTAATCTATGTAAAGACCACCATAATTATATTTTAGGAAGTACTATATAGGTGCAAATATTAAATGATTTTTATCACTAAAAAATAAATATAAAAAGCTTTTAGGCCGAACAGAAACTTTAAACACAAGAAGAAAAACTTTCTTGTTTTTGGTGGTCTGAGAAGAAGATATTGTGAAGATGAACGTAGAAGAGGAGGTTGAAAAGCTCAGGGAAGAAATCAAGAGGCTTGGAAATGTTCAAACAGATGGTTCTTGCAAGGTATAACAAAAGGATCTATATTCATCATTCTTTTCCTTAGAAACCATAATATACATTTTCATGATGCATATAGATATATATATATAAGCCTCTTAATTAAGCACTTGATTGAGATCTAGATATATTGATGGGTATTTATTGGATGTGGTCACTTTCTTATTCTTATGGATCTAGATCACGAGGTCATTCACAACATTTGGATCTTTATTTTCTTTCACAGATCCATTGAGAAATATCATATGAAACATGAGTTCTCACAAACATTAAACATATGCATAATTTACCAATGTATCTACCAATACATTTGTTTACTTTAATATAAACCATGGAGGAGAGATATCATGTGTGAGTCTATTCCATATAAAACTGATATGGCTAGCAAAATTGAAAATAGTTCTCTTTTCAGTGTACAGAAGCATTGAAGTAAGCACTAAACAGCATATCAATACTTAGTGATCTAAAGCTTGAAATTAAATTGGTTATCTTGTTCATATTATTCAATGAGGCATAAATTAGTAAACATTTGCATGATTGTGATTAAATGTGTTGGCATAAAGTGTGAATGTTTGTTATGTGACATATTGATTAATTTGCTGAAATAGTACTATGGTATGAAAATCCAAGAATCAACTGAAGATATAGTAAGTGATGGTGAATTGTTAATGAGCATATGTGAATTGGTTTGCTTATGACACAATGCATAGAACTTTATTAGTTGAATAAAATATGTAATGCATTTTGAAGGTATCATTTGGAACACTCTTTCACGATGATCGGTGCGCAAATATATTTGAAGCACTCGTCGGTACACTAAGAGCTGCTAAAAAGCGTAAAGTAGTTGCATACGACGGTGAACTACTGTTGCAAGGAGTCCATGATAATGTGGAAATCACTCTTAATCCTGCTCCTGCTTCTGCTAACTGATTTGGTTGTGAAGGGTCATTGAGCATCCTTTGCTGCTTGAATCACTAACCTGTTTTTATGGCTGGTGTGATTACTATTTTGTATGATGTTGTAATATATGGATGCTGAAAGGACTAAGATATGCATCTCTTTATGAACTCATTACCATTTAGTTTGCGAATCAAATGCAAAATCAACATATTTGAGTGGTAGTTTTTTATCAAACTTATATATTATAATTACCTTTATGTTTATCCTATCCTATTATTTACCAAGTGGCCACAGAACCATTGAAATTTAAGCATCAACTTATTTTTCATCTTATGTTAATATGCATTTACTAAAACAGATTTGGCTTGATTATCATATGCAAATTGTTATGCAAACTATTCTTAGTGTTCAACATATGCTCAAGACAGACAAAAATATGTGAAATATTAAAAGTTGAGATGTCTAAAATTATGAAACAGAATCACATTCAATAGTTGAATCAAGATATAGCATCCTTAACAGGGTAATATTTCTAAAAGAACTGTTGAACACAAGGTGTTGAAGTATACCCTAAAGTGATTCAAGAGACCGGAGTCAGTATACTGCCGTTCAGTAAACAGCCTAAGCTAAATTGATTTAGCAAAAGTGTATTGGCGGAGTAAAATTGAAGGGCTGTACATGCTTTCCGGTGGGGTCAAAAAATATATCGCAAAAAAGTGAAAACTAAGTCGGCAAAATTTAAAACTGTTCAAAATAATGGGACATCGGTGAGGGGATATTATCATGATGATCCATTGAGAATATATGCTTGGAGAAGGCTCTGAGCTGCTTGAGTTTCATCAGGTGTGCCCGATAAGACAATTTTAGCTCTGTCACTTGTTCCAGGGCGAGGTTCATGAAAAACAACCTTGGCACCTGATATCTGATAATAAGAACACAACTAGTTAAAAAGACGGGTTATAAGATGCCTTCCACAATATCTTTGTAACAAGTCCCATTGCTCATATGAACAATGCCACATATCCAGACAAAAATATGCATATATTATGCAGCCAAAAAATTTAGTTCTTTCAGTATCAACATAGTTTCTACTTTTTATCTGGGAACAAACTTTTGAACAAATAACCAATTTTCAAATCATATCAGTGTTTATTAGTGTTCACTTAAGCAAGTTCACAATAATTAACACGACGAGGTTGTAAGCCAGCAAACAAACTGTAAGTTTACGTGTATAAATTTATAAAAGATTAAGATTATGTACCTGTCTCAATTGATCCAGATTGCTACCATTTTCCCCATATACAGAGCCAATAATATCATTGGGAAGCATAATTTCCACAGTTGTATTAGTTACAATGACAGTGTTGTTACTCCCACTGCAGACCAAAAAAGATTAATAATCAGAACATGAAAGTTTGTGACATCTTAAGTCCTTCTCCAAACTATTTCAACAACTCATTCAGAAAAATTTGTTTCCCTTCTTTTTGCTTTTAGGGTGAGGAGAGGTCCTCCTCATTCCATAATTCCAAAGGTTGAGGCCAACAATCAACCTCAACAAGGAATTATAGAGGAATTACATATCACCTACCAATAGGGAACTCTTGGATACAATACCAAGTCATGCAATTGTTATGGGACGACCAGTCAACAGTTGAACGAACCCTTGTTGGCATCAGAAACCATTTCATAGTAGTTCAGTCATATGACTTCCCTCAATGACATGGTTCCAACCTCCAAATAATAGCAAACAAGCAGTGATCGCAGAAAAGTCAAAATTTTATAAAATATAAGATGGTAGTCCAGCGCAAAGATTTGCCACTAGACAGCTAATTACATGGGATAGCTAAATTCTACAATGTAAAAAAGACAGTATGAGCTCAATGACACAAACAAGCAATGTCATGCAAGTACACAGTCTGACCAAGTTAAAGGTGTTGCATGCCACAGAACTCAACATTGGTTGTGTACCAAACCATAAATATGACTTCCTAGTCATTCAGATCTTTGATTCTATGATACTAACTAAGAAGGCCTATGTTTTTCAAAAAAAATAAATAAATACTAAGAAGGCCTATGGTTTGTTCTTCATTAAATTAAATAATTGATATAATTAAAGCATGTCTTTTGTATTTTGCATATCACCAACCTGGCAAGTTCCAAGTCACCTTCACGAGGAGTCAATCTCCTGCTAGCATCATCGGCGTGTCTGGAATTTGCCCCACCCACCGCCTGTCATCAAATTTAATCATACAACAAGGGAAAATTTGCAAAGGAAAACCAGTCAATAGAGAGAAAGAGACATACCTTTGGTGCCCATACCCCTGATGAAGCAGAACGACCTGAATTTCGAGAAAGGGTGAGATGATCCATGCTTTGAGATAAAGAATGAATGCTTGGACCATGATTACTGCCAACAACTGATTGGCCTCCAAGACCAAGAGGAATGGAGTCCCTCGGTCTCCTGTAGGGACCGGTTCCACCACTGTTTTGTGCTATGAGAAAAATATGATCTCGCAGTCTTCTAGTAGCATTATATAATGCATCTCGAACATTTGGAAGTTCACCTGATATCTGAGGGAAAAATGAATGAAGATACAATAATTAATAAATGTCTGAAGCCACTGCTAGATTTTGATGACTTGGTAAACAAAAGTATAGTGACACACGCACGTTATGAATACTGCATATAGGTGAAACTAAATGCTTGGATACAATAAAAAACATAGGTTGAATATCATCGCATATTTTACAACCACTACATATTTCACCAAGGAAATCATGCAGACCATCTTTGGAAAGTGTGAAGATCAGATGTCCAGATCATGCATATGCATGAAGAAAAATTGAGCAGCTCCAACACATCAGTTGCAATAACTGATATATGTATGCATCAGGAAGACCACCAATATCATTTTGGCTAATACAAAGGTGATTATAAGGGTGCAAGTATATAATAAGATACCAAAAAAAAAAAAAAAAAACAGTTTCAACTTATAAAGTATTACTCTTTCCCTTCATAAAAGAAAAAATAATTTATATTTCAAATAAAGCTTATAAAGGGAAGATGTTTGTTTTGAGGGATAAGTGAATAACATGTATAGACACACCCTAGCTGTTTATTACTTGGAAATAAGTCAGGCATAAGAAAGAGATAAAATAAAATTTACAAAACGATGCAAACAGAGGAAGTAACTAAAACCCTTAACGCTTGAAAAATAAACTAGCCAACAGATTATCAGACCCGGTCATGTTTCTATTTGGGTTGAGCATAACGTCATAACAATCATAGCAACTATGAGACACATCAAGAACCTAACTTTTAATGTTGAACAGGAGACACAATTATATCGAAGCAGTTATGCAAACATATTTCCACCTCTGAAGAGATAGATATTAATATACCAAACAGAAGCCTTGTCATATACCTCAAAAAACAATAGCTGAATCAAATTTTAGATCAAGCTAGACTTTCTATAACAACTATTCCTCCCGCAATAACCATTATTACATATATTTATCAGGATAAGCCAGAGATGGCTTCAAACTTGTGTGTAGCCAAGTCTAACTAGTCTAGAAAACAAACACGAGCTCAAACATATCATATGAAGTATGAACAATCTCTATCTGAGAGAAGTAATTTCATTCACTAGGCATTAGCCCGGAGAGAACCTTTTACTCTCTAGGCAAACTCTTCCCCCCAAATCTGAGTTGAAAGAGCAAAAATCAAGAAACCGACAAGTAAGAAGAATGGGACTGCATTCATATACTTGAGAATAACAATTTTTTTGCAGAATATATATCATAAAATGATGCAAATGTCACATGATAAAAAGATTGGCTTTTTTTGTAGTAAAGAAAATAGGTGCATCAGGCATCATTAAATTAACATAATGAATCATGAGAGAGCTCTTATTTTAAGGGTAATAAATTTCGTATGTGACATAACAGAATACACAAAATGACATGTTAAGAAAATAAAATATAAAATCATTTTTCAGCATCTTTTGATTGTAAATCTAAATAATGAATCATCTCCACACCTGTACCACTTGATCATTAAATGATGCACACTTTGGAACTTCGCCATTCCGAGTTATTCGGATGCTAGTCCATGTGGCCTTCCGCATTTCTGAGACTATTGCTCCACCTTTCCCTAACAAAACACCCACTTGGTTGGATGGAACTACTAGCTGTGCAGTGACAGATGACTCCTTGTTTGATCGCCAGTCTAGCACCTTCTCAATAGAACACTCAATAGACCTGCAGAAAACAAGCACAACAGCCTCCTGCGCAGGAGAAAATCTTGATTCGGGATTCTGCCAAAAAAAAAAGAAGCCACCAGCAAAAAGAAAATTAACAAGTACACATAATGATACGCATAAAAGAATACAAGACAAGAAATAAAAGTATAAAAAAACTATTATATTTGACAAACCTCTAAAGCAGTAATAGTAATTAGCCGATCCTCGCACTCAACTACTGGAGGACCAACACTAATATTAGCCCCTGTTTCGTTCTGAAGAGCTTTTACAATACTGCCACCTTTCCCAAGTACAGCACCAATCCTATCACCGGAACAAAGAATTCTAAAGGTAACTTCCTGCTTAAGTGCTTCCGGATCCAGAGATGAGACTCTGTTATCTTCAACTGACAACAGATGACTTTTAGAGGGGACACCATTAGACCTAATGGATGAAGTGGGTATTGCAGAGCTCCTCGGCAGATGGAAATCCATATTGAGATCAGTTAAACCCTCATGTGGAACAGCAGAAGTTTCATGCTGAAATGCTTCATGAGGTCTGGTTCCCGTCATCTTTGTTCTGTCAAGTGGAGGACAATTTTGAAGCCGTCCAGCGACAGCAACAAGGGCCTTCTTTACAGATGACGCAATGCCTTGTATCTGACAACAATCCAAAATATATATTTACTCAGTATTTTAAAAAAAATGATAGCACAGATAAAAATAAAGTTCATATAGCATATTCAGGTGTCCTTTGATTAGTGAGCTATAAAGGGTACAAGCTTGTACGTACCCAAAAAGCACCCCAAGTGTACGGTGTACCAAAATGAAGTACCCATAAAAAAACTATTTTGGTACGTACCACAGGTATCTAACATGCACTGGTGCGGGTATATGCTCAGTATGTGTATAACTTTAATTTTGGAGCAGCCGTGCTTCATAGCTAACTATTGTTACCATGCAATTCGGCAAGACCGCACGTGAGAATGTAAATGTATACAAACAATAGTTTATTACACAATTAACCATGTAAGTATTTTATTAATTTCCTTTAAAGCGCTATTCGTTTAGATTTGCAACTTCGTTGTAAATTTACACATTTTCTATGCAATGCTTTATCATTTAACTACACTAACCAATGTCATAAATGGCAATATTTATACAGACAAGAATTTATTGGTATTACACAATTAACTGTCTTGAGTATTTTACTTGTTTGGACTTGGAATTTTGTTGGGAAACTTGCACATTTTCCATGTTATGCTTTCCCATTTAGCCACACTAACTTATGACATTCTCTTTCTGTCTACATTGAATGAAAATCAAATCCACCACCTCCATTATTGTATTTCACATATAAAAACTTTCTTATTTGTGCAATGGTAAAGTATTTCCTTCCTTGTGACTTAGAAGAGTGGGTTCAAATCATAGAAACAGCTTCTTCACTTGTGGTGATAAAACTGCACACATCTATTTTCCTCAAACCCCACTTGGTGGAACTGCCCTTTATTGTTCATTAATCATTACCAAGCAGGGTGTACGCATCAGTTCAGAGTTACCTCCTTTAACTGATGCTATTTCTTCAAGAATCATTGTATTTGGATATATAACTATTGAATTCAATTCGGTAGTTGTATCCAAAAGCAATGAATTGTCAGTAGTTCTACAACTTTAACTCATATTTTCGATAAATTTAAGTAGCTTAAATAAAAAGATATAGTAGGTTTTTGGTTTGGCATCTAGGAGGTCCTACACACGTTTCCAAGCCATTCCACCGTGAAAAATAGAAGCTAAAAATATTAACTTCATTCAAGAAGTGCGTCTAGTGGCCTAAGTACGGCAGAAACAAACAGAGCAATAGAGGTGGTTCATGGTTACGTCATAGGTCAGATATATATCCATCCACGATCATGGATGCACCAGATTTTTTCAAGAATCCATTAACCAAATGGTTTATTTATTAACAGATGTGTTATTTTGACATACAAATTTGACAACAAAAATAGACAACAATTTGTATGATTATCGGCATTCAAACATGTGGTTATAACATTCAACGGTTGTATAATGAAAATAACAAGGTGTCACAACTCATTAATCATCCACTAAACACACGCATATATATACTCATTAATCATCCAAATTGAGTTCAAAAAAACACGATTTTCAAGTGTTCAAATATACACTTCAAAATGTACACTTCAAATTTCATCAACCACAATTTCCATCCAAATGTACACTTCAAAATCGTGGATAATTGAGTTACAACACCTCGTTATATTCATTGATCATCCACCGAACGTAATTCACCACATATTTAAATTGTGTTGACGATCTAAATTGTAGTCAAAATTTGATTTTTAAAGTCAAACTATCATTTCTCATTATCTATCAATTCAACATCTAGTCCAAAATGAATCCGTTTTCTCAAACCTTAATAACTACAAATACAGACAAAAACATTGATCAAATGCATTAATCAATAACATGCAATATAAAAACAAAACAATGATTTGAGTAACAATGATGAGATAACAAAAGTAGGTAAATAACTACCTCAATGATTTCATCAGAAGGTTTAGTACAAGCCGGCAACTTATCATTCAAAACCCTAATTCTACAACCGGTATCAACCCTAATCTTAGCAACAACCATCCCACCTTTACCAATGACCCCACCAGCCTGACCAGCATTCACCAACAACCTACAAGAAACCACCCTATCACCAACACCATTTCCATCACTCTCCGCAGCAGCAACATCAAGAATCCTCTCAAACACCTTCAACAAAGCCTCTTGTGGCGTTAAAGAAACTTCTCTGCCTGCTCCGTCGCCGTTGAGATTAACGATGACGGCGATAACACGCTCCGGACAGTCGACCGGCGCGTCGTCGATTCGGATCCTAGCTCCGGTGAGTTGTTGAAGGGCTTTGATGACGGAGCCGGATTTTCCGATGAAAGCACCGATACGTGACGCGTGGCAGAGGAGACGGAAGACGACCTGGCCGTTATTGCGCTTGAAGGTAGTGAATGATGATTCTTCAGTGTTGCTTCCCATAGTGATGGATGAAAGTTTTCAGTTTTTTTTTTCTTTTCTAATAAATTATTATGGCGGCGCTGAGTGACGACAGCACCTAAATGTTTTGTTTGTTGGTTGTGTTGTTGTGTTTTCAGTTTGTGAGAGCAGTTACAGAGATTGCGAGAGGGAAGATGAGATAGTGAGCGCGCCGTATTCTTTATTCAATTCTTTTTTCTTTTTTTTATTTATTTATTCATTCAAGATAATTCAAGATATTTTCACACAATTTCCTTCTAAATCATTTTAACTTTTTCTTTTACATTAATCTTATCAATATTATATTGCTTTTTAGTCAAAAAATATAAAATAAAATTAAAACAATAATAAAATGGTTTAAATCCTTAAAAGAAAAAGTGGTCTAAAGTTTTGTCAAAATAAATAAATAAATTGGTCTAAAGTAGTCTTGGGTTTGATATCTTATCTTTAGTGGAAATTTCATATCCATAGCATCGTGAAAAAACGGTTATGCAAATTAAAGTCTTCGAATCACTAACTTACGAAACAAAAAAAGGTAGGTTTTACGTTAAAGACGATATTTTATACACTTTTAAACACATTATCACACAAGTTTTAAGAAATTCTTAGTGTTCTTATTTTCTTAACTAGTTAGCATTTTTCATTCATTTTATTACTCTTAATTTTTTATTTGGTTGAGTCGAGCAAAAAATTATTTGAATACTGTATGTTTAATGTAATATGATCAACTTTTTTTTACAAGATAGTCTACTTTTTTTTATAGATATATGGAATTTTTTATTAAAGGAGTCTTATTGGTTTTAATTTTTTCTTTCTTCTTATATAAAACTTAAAAAGTAATATCCACGCATTAATTTAAAACAGTTACATTTATTTAATAATAAATACTTATGGAAAATTAGTCAAAAAAACATACTTTATGACAAAATTATTATGCTGATACTATTACAATTCATTAAAACCATTCCTAACATGTCATTTTGTTTAGAAAATACTTTTCATTTATAATTATATCGTATATTTAATATTATTATAATATATTTATAGTGTGTAATTTAGGTAATAATATATTTAATTGGGATAAGACCATGTGTAATATAGGTAATACTAACCAATCACATATGGTAACCTAAAAGAAAATCCTAACATGTTAATAAATTATTTATAGGTGTTAATCAGATATCATCTACGTGTAATTGCATAGACTACTATCTTATGTTGAGTGTTGGAACAAAATGTGTTCAACAATGCCTCTTTTAAGTTTTAACGATAACAAGATATTAAAAGTTTAATTGGATATCTTAATATTTGTTCAAGTTTGCAGGACCATTGACTAAAATGTATAAGTCTTAAATCAAGGTATTGGTTCTGGAAGAACAAATGAGAACAAAAGAATTTTAAAGAGAAGTTTGGTTGCAAGTCAGAGTCTAAAGACCATCAAAAACTGACCATCAGAGTCTAAAGATCACCCAGAGTATGGAGACCATCAGAGTCTGAAGTGAAGAATCTGAAGTTAGTTAAATGGAAATTTGAAGATGTAACGCCCCATTTTTATTTAATTATTTTTAGTTGATGTTTGAGTATTTTTATATGATTTTATATGAGTATATTTGACATATATGATTTAGATATGATTTTATGTGAAATATATGAATTGTGTGATATTTGGTGTGATGATAATTTATTATATGATTTATGGTGTTGTGTTTTATTTAAATAAATGTTGTTTGATTATTTTATTTATTTAATAAAAAGGTAGAAAATAGTATTATTTGGTTTAAAGAGAATTAAGTATAATTATGAGGAATAAGTAGGAGTTAAGGAAATAGGAGGGGGTTATAGTTTACAATAAAAAGAAAATGAGAGTCAGAAAGAGTTTTACGTACAATTGAAAAAAAAAAGAGAAAGTGAGTTTTTGAGAGAAGAAGAGGAGAAAACCTAGAACCAAGAGAAGAGGCTAGAAGAAGAGAGAAGAACGCAGCTTAATTCAGGAATCATAATCTAAGGTAAGGGTGGGATTCCTTCAATAATATGTATATATAATTTTGATTGTTGATGAAATTGTGTTCTAGGTTTAGGGTTTAGAAAGTTTATGATAATTGATATGATGTGATGAATTGTGTTGTTTAATGTATGTTTCTGTGTTGTTTTGATTGTTATGTTGTATATAGAACCTGTAAACATTGTTCTCTATCAAATTTGGGATTTGGGTAGATGAAATTTGGGTTTTTGAGTGAAAAATAGAGTTTTCCCGAGAGCTGCCTTTGACAGCATACCCTGTTTCATGTTGTTGCGTCTTTTGCATCAGTTTCTGTTTCGAACTAGCTTTCGGTGTAAACACAAAAGTTGTAGGTATGAATGTTATCTTTCTAATGCCGTTGGTCTGACGTCAAAATGATTTATAGAACTTGAGTTATGGTCAAATTACTGAACGTAGGTCACAGTGAATTTTTATGAATTTCAGCACAACTTTGTCCGAATTTGAAATGAAAACTGGTATTGATTGGTACATATTTGGTCTTAGGTGTAAACATAAAAGTTGTAGATAATTGAGTTAGCTTTCTAATGGCACTGGTTTGACTCGAAAATGTTTTGTAAATCTCGAGTTATGATAAAAATAGTCCAAGTAGGTCTTCAGAAAACTTTAAGAAAACTTAGCATAACTTATTCCAAGTTAGTCCAAAACCTATGGTTAGTTCCCAAACTTCAAACTTAAGTATGAGAGGTTAAATTGAAGTGTTTTATGAGTATTTAACTTATGACTTGTTTAATCAAATTTGATTTCCTTTTGAAAAATGTTTTCTTGATTTATTTAACCTTGTTTATGAAGCGAATATTATAAATGAAAGTGAAGCTATGTGAACGCATGTATATATAAATAAATATGATTATATATGCTATGTCGTTGATTTCCGTTGTTGATGTCGTTGAGTCGTGTTGTCTAAGTTGGGGAGTGTGTCATAAATATATTAGGCACAGTTGTTGTTGTCGTTGTCGTCGTTGTTGTTGTTGTTGGGTTGTATGCTGATATACACCATGAGTCTTCCATCACAGATGTCGTTGCTGTTGTTGTTGATGTTGGGTTGTATGCTGATATACACCACGAGTCTTTCATACTCATGCATCGTTGGGGGCTCATGCCCTGAAATGTTAATCATTCAAATGTTGAGGGCTTATGCCCTGGAACGCTTTATCGTTCAACTGTTGAGGGCTCATGCCCTGGGATGCTTTAACCATCCAATCGTTGAGGGCTCATGCCCTGGAATGCTTTGTCATTCAAATGGTACCACATGCATATTGCATTAGTTGTTGTCGTCAGTGCATTGTCAGAGTCGTTGTTGGTGAGTCGTCGGAGTCGTAGAGGTTGTTGGTTGAGTTGTTGGTGTTGTAGTCAATGATGTTGATGTATTTATGACGTGTTGAAGTATTTGTGAAGTGATGATGTAATTGTGAAGTGATGATGTAATTTGCAAAGTGATGATGTATTCGTGATGGTGTAATTGTGACTTGTTGATGTATTTATGACGTGTTGAAGTATTTGTGATGTTATGATGTACTTGTGAATGTTTGAGATGTTTTCGTTATATGTGATGATTTGTTAATGTTGTTGATATTGTTGTTGTTGATTGTTTATTGTTGTTGTATCTTGCTAAATGTCGTTGATGTTGATAACGTTGCAGTTGCAATATATATATATATATATATATATATATATATATATAGACATACATACATACATACATACATAGATATATGAACTTGTTGATACTTGTGGTATAATTTGTTGTTGTTTCATCGATTTGATGAATTATATATTATTATTGAATGTGTTTCTCACCCCTTCTGTTGGAATTGTCGCCTTGTGGGCAAGTGCAGATTTCCAAGGCTAGTAGGATGTTGCTCAAGTGTCCTAGGGCTCTGATACGTAACGGGATGGAAAACGTTGTCTTATTCTTTCATTCATTTATGTATCGAATTTTTAAATAATGTTGTTGAACCTTAATTATGTTGGATATCATTTTATTGTTGAGGCCTTTGTGCCAAGATTTTGTTGAAGAAGATTTATTCTGTTGAAAGAAATTTTCCGCTGCAATTATTTATGAGATTAAAGTTGTTGAAGTTAAATAGTTTTATTTTCTATTTAACAAATTTTGAAAAGTAGTGTGACATGCCCGTATTTGTTGAACTTTGATTATATATTCTTTATTAAACGTTGTTTTGGGAAACGGGGTGTTACAGAAGACACAAGTGTGCAGAAGAAATAGAAGACTGAAGCAACAAATATTTCAGAGGAATTAGAAGGCATTGTATGCTTATCCACAGAGAAATGACAAGTGAAGAACAGTAGTACAATTGAACATATACAAGCTACAACTGTGTCTCTACCGGTTAATTCTCCATACAAGGAATGATTTTCAAATTATTCTCTCCTAGGACATTAACCAAATCAAGCAACAAATCAACATTGATTAATCAAGCTTCTACAATGACTCTTTGATGTGATGGCACCTTTACAACGTCTCTTTCATACCTCTATATAAAGGAATGAAGACTTGAAGATTAGTAGAGACTCTACAACATTTAAACTGTGTCAAAACTTTGCTAAAATTGTTGTGTGTCAAACACTTAGAATTTCTTAACAACCTTCATATCTTATAAATTCTAGAGTCTTGTAGTCTGAACTGATTTGTATGTGAACACCACTTATTGTATATCAAGTGTTCAACTCAAACTTTTTTTTTTGTAATTTGTTTGTTTAGAAGTCTCTTGCTTTTGTGCTTGAGCATATGAAATATCTTGCGTGTGTGCTTAAGTATTTGAAGTCTCTTGTTTGTGTGCTTGAGCATTTGTAATCAGGTTGGATTATAGTGAAAATCTCTTTGGAAGTGCAATGGGGATTGGACTATTTACGGATTGTGGAAGGAACCAGTATAATTATTTTGTATCTTTCCCTTATCTCTCTTTATCTCTTTTATATCCGCTGCATATTATACTATAAACATTGCTCTAGATTCTGAACTCCATTAGACTTTGGACTTTGGACTTAGTTTAAAAAGAAAAAAAAACTAACACAATTCAACCCCTCTTTTTGTGTTTTTCTCACCTTATTGGATAGTGCTACAATGGATGACAATACTCTTCCTCAAAAGATTTAATAGTACCGTGCTCTCAAGACTGGATTCTAACTAAAAGACTTTCTGATTAAATTGAAAGATATCGCTTATCATCTTATTCAAGTGCTATATAATCCTATAAGGTTTTTCAAAAAAAATATAATCCTATAAGGTAATACTAGTAATATTAGGATTGTCAGTTGTGCCAAGCACGGGCTAGAATTCCGTGATACTTAAAATATTAAGTAAAGATTTGATATCATTCTTGTTTGTCTAGTTGTTTTATGTGCATTGGGTCAATCCATACCAGTGTTGGCTCCCTTGTAGGGTCCAACGATGATATCATAGCTCGGTTCGACTTTGTGGAGAAACATAATTGGTTAATGGTGATAGATCTCAGATGCGGAGTGTCTCGTACTTGAGGGAAAAAAGTTAATGTTTCAAATGTGAGTTAAAGTTCCACATTAGATGCAAAAGTAGATGTTGAGTAACATATAAGTGGTATGACTCATATACCTAATTTCTTAAGGTTTAGGGTGAAGATGTGATATCAAACTCACTTGTATGAATTCTCTTTGTTTAATGTGATGATAAAACTCGATGTAGAATCCCCAAAAAGTCACAAATAATTTGTTTTTTTTTTAATTTTTTGATGTCATTTGTTTACTTTTTTTATCTTAAAATTTAGTTTTTAGATGTCATTGTCTTTCATCTGAATTTTTTCATTGAACCTCTATTAATTCAAATTCATTCACTTTTGGACTTTGGCGGCAAGTGGCAATGGAAAATTGCAGATGTGTTACGTTGAGTTCACGAAATGCATATTTATTAGACATTTAAAATTAGGTGATTTTTGGGTAATTATTTTGGAGATGACATATATATACATGATGTCTTAAGGTTTAGGACGAAGATCTGATATCAATCACACATGTGCGGTTTCCCTTAGTTTAATGTGGTGATCAAATTTAGACTATGACCCCTTGAAAGTTCCAAAATTAGGATGAAATGTTATGTCAGCATTTGGATGTCATTTGTTTAATTTTTTTCATCTTAAATTTTAGTTATTGGATGTTGTTCCATTTCATGTTTTTTTATTTGTTCAACCTCCATTATTTCAAATTCCTTGACTTTCGTCTTTGGTGGAATCTGAAAATGGAAAAAAAATAATGTAGCATGTTGAGTTGACAACATATATACTTAGTAGAAATTTTAAAATAAAGTGCATTTTTTTAATTTAGTCTATTTTTTGGTAAAATAAACCCCGAAATCTTTAAATTCTTCAACAATCCTACAAAATTGATGGTAGCTTACAATGTTTACTATACTCTCGTTGTTAAAGTACACACTCCTTGTTTTTTTTCTTAATATTTCTTTCATATTAAAATTCTTTTTTCCATCTTCATTTTCTAATTTATTTTCTACATTCTCATGGAATAAAGAAACAAAAACCTCTCTCTATGAAACCACCATAAACTCATATTTTTTATCATGTTATGTCTCAGTTAGACCTTATTTGACTATGTCATCATCATACATATGCAGAGTTGTCACACACTTCATAGAGAGATATTAATATCTCATATGCAATTAAAGTTTCACATTGGATGAAAGAGTATATGATGAGAAAAATATAAGTGAAATAACCTATATACCTAATGCCTTGAGGTTTTAAATAAAAATATGGTTGAATCTCACTTTTGTGGTTGATTTTAGCCTACTGTGATTGTACGACTCAATTTAGACCACAACATTATGATGAGTGGTTTTATTAGTTTTGGATATCTTTTATTTATTTATTTTTCAAATTTCAGTTTTTGGATGTCATCCGTTTTGATGTTGTTTTTCTATTCGACATCTATTATTTCAAATTATTTAACTTTTGATCTTTGGTGGAATTTGGCAATGGAAAATTGTAGATTTGTTATTTTGAACTGACAAAATACATACATATTAGACATTTTAAGTTAATATTCGACATTGTAAGTTGTAGATTTGTTATGTTCTATTTGATATTGAAGGCATAAAGAGAATGAATGAACTGTTTATTGTTAAAACAGAGAATGAGTTAAGATTTTTTTTAAATAATAAATTGATCTTTTTGTTAAATGGATGGAGTAGAAGAAGAATGATTTAAACGACGAGATTAGATTTGAAACTTTGGAAAGCAGTTTCACCATTTCATACCCATAAATTGTGCAACTTTCAAAAAAAGATTAAACATACATGAGTAGAAGAAGAATGATTCACCAAATGAATGATTTATCAAATATAATAAAAAATTCATCATGTATTTTTTATCATTTTCCACTTAAAAGTTATCGATAGTTGCATTTCTTCTTTCTATTTTTTGACTTCCGTGTCCAAAATAAAGATTCACTAAAAAACAAATAACATATAAACACCAAAAGAAAAATTTAAAAGAAAATAGAAACAAAAGAAATTATAAACTATAATATTATATCCCTTTAAATGATTTGCCTAAGGCCACAGAATCCGCACCTATGATGTCGATGACAAACATATAGAAGAAATATAGGCGTAAGAATTAAGTATTACATGAATTGATCATAACAAATCAATAAAACTTAGCGTGGTGAAAAAGTTGAAAGATTAATATACGAAATTATAAACTACAATATTAGATATCTTTAAATAATTAGCCTAAGGCCAGAAAATCCATGTACACGCCTCTGGTGTCGATGACAAACATATAGAAGAAATATGGATGTACGAATCAAACTTTTTTTTTAAAAAAACTAATGTACCTAGATAAGGCAACATCCAAAATATATTAAAAAAGACCGGGAATACAAAAAGGAGGGGGCCAAACCAAACCCTCAAAGATCAAGAGAACCTATAATAAGGAAGACCTGGCCTATGCTTGACTAAATCTCACATGAATTGATCATAACAAAAATTACAACAATAACAAAATAAATATAATTCGTAAACATCATTATTGGAACCGCGGAAAACCATCTCGCAACAATCTTTAGTAATATTTTTTCGTATGAAACAATCGAATATCCGAAACAACTACACTAAATTGATTCAAATCTCTAAAAAAATTGAACGAAAATAAGAGAGAAAAGAAATATGGGTGTATGAATCAAACACAACGTGAATCATAATCAACATCACAATAAGAGTCAGATAAATATAATTCATAAACACTTTTATCGGAACGGGCGGAAGCCATATCGCATTAATCTTTTGAAATCTTTCTTCATATAAAATAACAGAACACCTGAAAAAACCAAAATAAATAGATTTAGTACTCTAAAAATAGTTGAACGAAAAATAAGAGAAAAAAGTACTTTAAAATAGTTGAACGAAAAATAAGAGAGAAAAATAATGATTTGAAGAGATGCAAAATGAATATAAGATAAAAAAAAGACTATGAAATGCAAAATAATGATTTGAAGAGATGCAAAATGAACATGGCAACAATGTTTGTTGGTTAATATTTCTTATATACACATAATTGGTATGCGTATGTAAATTGTGCCTTATAATTAAAAATGCTTAATTGATGTATTTGATTGCATGATAATTGCTAATTCAATGACAAAATAAACCATTAAAAAACCATTAAAATGAATTTATTATATTGCGTATTTGACCAAATTATGACGGAGAAATTTATGTCATATTAAAACCATTGTAGAAATTTATTAGAGGAACTTATTGTTCAAGTGATTATTTCTTGTCAAAGTTAATGCGTACATGAATTTTAGGAGGGTAATAATTCGGTGAACAAAATATTAAAGTGGAAAAAATAAAAAAATAAACATTAGAGTCAATTAGAGTCAATTTTAAAGGGGAAAAAATAAAAAAAATAAAAAACTTTGGTCTTAGCAATAATGATTATATAATTCTTTGTTGTCAAGTACTTATGCATTAAGTCCTAAAAAATAAAAAACAAAAAACTAATGCATCAAGGGCACTCATTCTCTGAGTAATTAAAAAAAACAACAGCTAACTAATACGTAAAAGTGATTGATCAATTAAAGTCGAAATCAGAGCGGATTTTTTTTAAAATTTATTTTTGTTTGGAATGAATAAATAATAATAATAATAATAATAATAATAATAATAATAATAATAATAATAATAATAATAATAATAATAATAATTCAGCTTATAGTTTAAGACAATACAATTATTTAACCAAAGGCAAAATGAGATCGTCGGATGTATATGTACACAAGTAAGACATTTTGGTTTATATGTACGTAATTAAGACAATGTTCTTAATTTCTTATTTCTTAATAAAAGGTAAAATGCATTGAAAATTGTTATTGTGATGAGCATTAAATGCTAGAAGAAAAATGTGATACCAATTGTACTTTGGCTTATAGATGTATTCTTTTATATTAGAGTAAATTACACTCCCCTCCCCTCAAAGATGCTTGAAATACACTCCCCTCCCCTCTTATGTTAAAATATACAATTTCCTCCCTTGAAAAATAAAATTTACACTCCCCTCCCTTATAAGATGCTTGAATTACAACCCCCTCCCTTGATAATTAAATATACATTACACTTTAATCTATTTTAACATAAATAAATATTTTTATGATATATATTAATTTCAAACCACCCTTTAAGAAAAATTAATTCATTTCTTTATAATTTAAATGTTAATGATAATTAAATTTAAATATTTTGCTATTGATTTTATAATTTAGAGTTTAAAATTAACTTTTAAATAACCATGGTTTATTGTCGTTAGTAATTTTTCACGTATTTTAATTTTATTTTGGCTTGTTTCATATTTTATAATAGGGTTTAAAACTACATGTTAATGAAATTGTGAATAAAAAATAGCAAAAAAATATGTATTCAATTTTTTATTATGTTAAAATAGACCTGCAATACTGTTATTTTCGAAGTGTATTAGATTATTATTATTTTGCTAGATTATTAAAAATAAAAAAATATATATTGAGGGAGTAAAGTGTAGATTTTAACATAAGAGAGGAGGGGAATGTAATTCAAGCTTTTCTTAGGGGAGGGAAATGTATTTTTCTCTAATATGTTTTGAATAAGAGGGGAGGGGAATGTATATTTTAACATAAGAGGGGAGGGGAGTGTAATTCAAGCATCTTTGAGGGGAGGGGAGTGTAATTTACTCTTTATATTATATAAAGATGTTAAGAACTAATGAGATATTTTTGAGAAAAGTGTATTCAATATATGTTATATTTGATTTTTTTTTTTTGTAGGGACGTGATATTTGAATGTAGTTATGTTATATGTTATATTTTATTTTGTTCTTAGTAATTTTTTTTTTGAAATATATATATATTTTATTATTTTGTTCTTATTAAAATATTATTATAAGAAAAGTTAAAAATAATTTTATTTTTCTTCAAATGTTCAATATTCCTATATTTAATATAAAAGATTTTACGTCATTATTCTCATAATGTTATTTTTTTGTACAGTGTGTCTTCTCTCTTTTCCTTGTAAAGGTGTAAATATGTTGTTTTTATATTTATTTATTTTTTCGTAAAAAAAAATTATTTATTTTTTGTCAAATGTTAATGAGGGTATATATTTTTATGGTAATTAACGTGAATTCATAGTTTTTTTAAGGGAAATGTTAACTTGTGCAGGCACAAGTTAAGAATCTAAAAAAGAATTAAAACATAAGTTTTGTATTGAAAAAAATAAGTTTTTAAACTTTCAAGACATTGACGGCACAAATTAACACAACCCTTTTATTTATTCATATGGCTTGGCTTTGAGTAAAGGAAAATGTTAACAAGTGCCATAAGGACACTTGATAAAAAGAAATTTAAAACGAAAATTTTATCTTAAATTTCATACATTCAACACATTGAAATATTAAAAAGTTACGTGAAAGTTCAAGATATTTTAAGAGCTAACTCAAGTGCTCAACATTGTCGTACTATAAAAAAAAAGTCATTTTGATATGGACACATTATTGCTTAGGCACATATACATTTGAGAACAAGCATAAAATAAAAAGAGGATAAAATTGTTCCATGAGTATAATTGAGTTGAGTTTTTTTGAATGAATATAATTGAGTTGAGTTGGTAGGGATATTTTAGTATCTAGGGCAAGGTTTGAACTATAAATTCTCCACTTATACTATGAATAAATGATTTTCTAATCAATAAACTATTTGATCAAAATAAATAAATAAAATAAAATTCTCCCAACTTATGACCAAACAAAATTTCCTTTTACCAAACAAAATTTCCATGTATTTCATCAACTCCCAAAAAAGTGTAAAAATGTGTCCCCAGATGAATATGGAAACATTTTGATGAAACTTGGATAAGTTTTTTGACACTATGCAGTCAGCAACAACAACAACACCCTTCTATCAACTCCTCACCTTCCGACCAAAGCTTCAAACTTTCCTACCAAAAACTCCAACCCTTTTCTACACTCCAACAATGGCTTCCGTTTCTGAGTTCAGAACAAGAGTAAAACCACTATCAGTCTTAGGTACTTCTTCTTCATCTTCATCAGCAGTAGCAAGTGATGATGGGTCTGTTACTTTGATGGAGTATATGGGTAAGAGAGGAGGAATTGGTGTGAGTGATGATTTGGTGATTTTGATTGATCATATACAGTATGCTTGCAAGAGAATTGCAGCTCTTATAGCTTCTCCTTTCAATTATACCATTGATATGCCAACTAGTGGTTCTGATAGGGATGCTCCAAAGCCTCTTGATATTATATCGGTGTGTTTTTCTTCTCTCATCAATTTCATAAGTTTGGATGATGTTTTTTCCTTTTTGATTGTCTTGGTTTGTTCTGTCATGTTTTTACATTGTGTTTGTGTGTTGGTAATTGGGAATTATGACAAAATGGGTGGTTGAAAATATTGGGAAAAACTTTTTTTTTTTTTTTCCGGTGAAGTAGCCATAGTGGCTAGGAATTATCTTCTTAAGAAGAAGAGTAAGTGGGGTGTTGCTGTTCGAACTCAGTCCTACATATATCATGCAATCTTCCTACCCATTGAGTTAAGCTCACGGGGACATTAACTCAATATAGCATAAATTAGGTATAAAAAGCACTTTTTTTTTGAAGAAGCTAAATGAATTATATTAAAGGAACAATCATTCCCTCAAGCACAGGCGCGCCGGAAGGATTTGAACAAAGTTAAATACAAAACAGTCAGGCTATAAACAGCCAAAAAAGCAAAACAGACACTACATAACAGCCTGTAAACAACAAAAAGGGTTTTGTCTCCAAAAAGGGTAGTCAAAATCAAACAAGATGAAGTTCGCTTTCAACCACCAATACGTTTGAAGTTTAACCCTTTCAAGAAGAGATTCAAGATGATCAATGTGATTGTGGAAGATTCTCTTGTTGCAATCTTTCCAAATAACAAATAATACCGAAATCCAGATAATAGTAAAAGCTGTCATTGAGTTCTTTGAGAAACCTCCAAGAGCACAAAACTGATTAGCATGACTATGTAAATCACCATGTAATACCGTAACAAAACCAAGCCAATGAGAAATCAGAAGCCATAACCGACCATAGTGGTCGCATTTAAAGAACAAATGATCTCTTTCCTCCTCCTTACCACACAGGGCTGCACAAGACAAAAGGGTATAAAAAGCACTTTAAAAGTCGGTTTTGTAAGCATGAATTAGGTCAACTATAGCATTAGAGTCTATCTATTCGTGTCATCCACCAAATTATCTATGTAACAAGCTGATTTTGTAGAGATGAGTTCGACCTGATATTAAAACCTATTAGAAAATAAGTCATCTAGGTCGACTTTTTGTAGAGATGAGTTAGGCCAAATATAAAAATATTGTGTAGCGATAGAGTCTATCCATTCGAGTCATCCAACAAAGTGACACTCGTCACTCTAAGAATTGGTTTGGATTAGTTAGACCCGATATTTAAACCTAATAGAAAAGAAGTCATCCAAGTTGAGGTGACCATGAGATGAAAGTGCAATATTTAAAGTAAAAACTAATGAGTTTTTGTCAGGGTTTCATTTCATGCCTGTTTCTATATGTGCATCAGTTGAACCGCTCGTGGAAAATTAATGTAAGCTAGCCCTTATATCTAAGTTGTAGAACACCATCATGAGAATTTCTTTTGACTGCTGATAGTTATATATCTACTTATAAATCCTTCGAAACTCTTATGTTAGAGTGTGTTGAAGTTTGTATACTCTTAACTTAAGTCTATGTATGTAAGTATTGCATGAGATATATAACCTATATTTCCGTTATGACAAGCAGTTCTATTAATGTCATTAAATGGATTGTTGGGCTAATAATTTTGATCTTATATCAGAACTGGTCTTGTTTTTAAACCCATTACTGATTTACCATACTAGTCTTGAATGTTGACTGTCATATCGAAATTCTTTCTAGCCATTATGTCTATAAAAGGCTGTGTAATTTACTTTCTTAACAAAACCCTTTATTAAATGAAAAAGAGAATCTGAGTCATCAATTATCCCCACCATGCATTATTGCAGAATGAAATTATCTTGTCATCACTTCAAAAATCTGGAAAAGTTGCTGTCATGGCTTCTGAAGAAAATGATACACCAACTTGGATAAGTGATGATGGTCCATATGTGGTCGTGACAGATCCCCTAGATGGTTCTCGAAATATTGATGCATCCATACCAACTGGTACAATTTTCGGTATTTATAAACGCCTTGAGGAGCTAGATGATCTTCCCACAGAGGAAAAGGCTTTGCTGAATTCACTCCAAAGTGGAAATAGGCTGATAGCTTCTGGCTATGTTCTTTATTCATCTGCAACTATACTCTGCATTACCTTTGGCTCTGGTACACATGCATTCACTCTCGACCGTTCAACAGGAGACTTCATTCTGACAAATCCAAGCATTAAAATTCCTCCCCGTGGTAACATATGCACTTTAATTATGACATATACACAAATATTTGCAGATCTAATCTCAACTTTCCTAATTTGATAGATATTTTATAACTCCTATCTTCTGTTATATTGTCAAATGTTGGAAGCATCTTAAATAAGGCTAATTTTCTTTCTTTGGTTATTATCATTGTTTTCTTCTTCATGTAGACATTAATGCTTATAATTTAAGACCCTGTTTTGATAAATAGCTTAACTAAGCACTTGTAGCACAAGCATTTATCATATAAATGCTTATGTATAAGCTATTTCTATAACAAAAGATAAAATAAAGTCAAACTATTTTCGTATAAACTATAAATTGTTTTCATAAACTATCTTGAAGAGCTTATAAAAATAAACTAAAAACAGGCTATGGACATGTCAAAGTTGTTTCCACTGAAAACAACTTATGGACATGTCAAAATTTGTTTCCATAAACTCTACCAAACAGTTTCACAACTCAAATATGTTCATGTCTATGGATAAGTTCAAATAAGTCCATCCTAAACAGTCCCTAAGTTTATGTTGTTGACTACTCTCTTGTTTTGTCACTCAGGGCAAATATATTCTGTGAATGACGCAAGATATTTTGATTGGCCTGAAGGCTTAAGGAAATATATTGATACTGTGAGACAAGGAAAAGGTAGATATCCTAAGAAGTACTCTGCAAGGTATATATGCTCTCTAGTGGCTGATCTCCATCGAACTTTGTTGTATGGGGGTGTGGCGATGAATCCGAGGGACCATCTTCGTCTTGTTTATGAAGCAAACCCTCTTAGTTTCATCGTGGAGCAAGCTGGTGGGAGAGGGTCCGATGGAAAAGGTAGGATTCTTTCTCTTCAACCAGTTAAACTGCACCAAAGACTTCCTCTCTTTTTAGGGAGTTTGGAAGACATGGAAGAGTTGGAAAGTTATGGAGACATACAACAAAAAGTAAATCCTGGTTATGAGGTTTGATGCTATAGCATTGAAGTTTTGAATGTTCAACCTTCATGTTTCCTAACTTATTTGTTACTATGTTGTTTATATCTGTTGTATGCATTGCCTTATCCATCATTTGTGTTCATATATTTCTTTCTCTTCGCTTTTGTTTTTCTTGGGAGATGGTTAATTAGACCATGGCTGTAAACACATAAATGAATACCTCTCTCCTTTTCTTCTCTTCATTTACTACCAAAGTAATTTTAGGGCGATTTGAGTAGGGATACTCTCCATTTCTAAAAAAGAAAACCATGTTAGTTCAGGGTACTAGTCGATAAAAATGAACTTCGAAAATAAATTAATATTTTTAAAAAAAAATTGGAGAAGGAAAAGTTTTATTAGTAACACTGATACTAATAATCATATTACAAATTTACAATTGTCTTAGATGAAATTTATAATTTGCCCATTAAAATTAGAAAGTCAAATTCTAACCATTGAGCCGACACAAAAAATAAATAAATTATAAATCATGAACGGTTAATTAAAAAAAGGGTTGTGTTAACTTGTGTCCTTGTCTTAAGGGCATAAGTTAATAATTTAAAAAATGAATTAAAACATAGGGAAATGTTAACCGGTGTTCTAGGACACTAGTTAAAACCTTTAAAAGGTAATTTTTATTTGAAAATTATGTAATGAATAATAATTTCTTCTTTTGGAATGTTTAAAAAGTGCTTCGAGACATTCGTTAACAAGACCCTAAAATATAAGCATTGTATTAAAAAAATAAGTATTTAAACTTTCATGACACTCAATACACAAGTTTCAAAGTTTAGTTCCTATATTTGACTTCTAAACTTACATCTTAAAAGTATAATTATCGGTGCAAGAGCACCGTGGTATAACATATCCAATTGCAACCTTGTCAGTGTAATATGGATAATTAACATAGTATAAATTGTTTTACATTTTCTTGGTGGCTCTGCATTACTAGCGTGTCTTTACTTTCCATTTTCTAATAGGTGTGTGTTTAATAATAGGTGTGTGTTGTGTTTTTATTATTACTTTTGAAGTATATTGTAAGACTAATGAGACCTATTTTAGAGTTTTAGAAGAGTAGTATGGATATTTAAAAAATATAGTTGACTGGTTTAAATACTCCTTCCGTTTCAAAATGAATGTCATTTTAGTCAATTGCACACAAATTAAGGAATGAAATGAAATAATCATTGGACATAACACTTTTACTAAACTGCCTAAAAAAACAAACTTAAAGTTACATTGAAAATTGTGCGAGAGAAAAGTTGGAGTATTTATTGAGGGTAAAATTAAGAGAAAAAAATTAAAGTTGTATTGGAAATGTAAAGTGACATTCATTTTGAAACAATTTTTTTTAATTAAAGTGACACTTATTATGAAACAGAAGGAGTAATTGAGAAGTATCAAGTAATATAATATATCATGTAAGACCTATTTATACCACCCATATGAGTGGTATGAATGTGGGTGCTCTAAAGGCACAAATTAACATTTCCTTAAATAAAAAAGTGGAGCTTATAAAAAGTTTTTTTTAGAGAGTTATTTAATTTTTTTAGTGGCACAAATAAAGCGTGTTTATTAATACTCCTTCCGTCCTATAATACTTGACACAATTGACCTTATTACACATGACAATGCATAATTTTGAGCTTAAATATCTTGAATAATATATTAGAAAAAATTATGAAAATTTGATATTTTGAAAATATTCATCGAGACGAATCTAATGACATCTTATATAATATTATTTATCTTTGTATATTAGTAGAAAAATATGATTAAAGTAAATTAGGTCAAAATTACACATTTTTAAATAAATCATCTATTACGGGACGGAGAAACTATGAAAGATTCAATGTTACGTCTTTAACATTTTTTCCTTATTTTATTTGAGAAAATATTAAATTAACATGTTAAGTTAGATAATTTTTTTTTTTGAAGGGAAGTTAGATAATTTTAGCGGCTAGTGACAAATCTCCTGACTTTTCCATTACTTAAAATGAGTCACGGATATGCTTTTGGACTTTTGGTGTGACATTGAAATTGAATACACGTATTATTTTCTTGTCATCTCTGGCTGAGAAGTGATAACAAACGAAGATGGTGTCACATACAGTTCAACTTTTGAAGAACGAAATTCCTCTAGAGCAAGAGTCAGTGGTTTTAACTGAAGACAGTGTAAATGGTCTTGTTCTTGTCGATATCATAAATGGCTTCTGCACAGTTGGTGCTGGAAACCTGGTATCTACATAACTTGTTTAAATTCTTTTTCATTCACAAGGAGACTTTAATCCTCTAAAGCAGTTGCACGATGAAGTTGCGTGTAGAACCAACGGATCAAGACTTGATCCAATAGTCCTGCATGTTACTACACCGTGCAACAACTTTAGAAGATCCATATACTTGTTTTTAATTGCTTCTCAATTTTGATAAATTAGAATATTCTTTTGTGAAATCTTCATGGTAGTACTATAGTAGTATAGTCTTTATAAATTTGATGCTTATACACTTGAAGTGGATGAAATTCAAGACTTAAGAGAAGAATGATATATATTTTTTCAGGCACCAAGAGAGTCCAATAAACAAATTTCTGAAATGATCAATGAATCAGCGAGGCTAGCTAGACTCTTTTGTGAGAAGAAATTGCCAATTATGGTTTTCCTTGATTCTCACCAACCTAACAAGCCAGAGGACCCTTACCCCCCTCACTGTATTGCTGGGACTGATGAATCAAATTTAGTTCCAGGTTCAATTAGCATTTATTGACATATATATAATTTTTTTTTTAAATATGCTTTCACGACTACTATTTTTTTTAACTAACTACTGTCTTGTATTTTAATAATCATGGAATTGTAGCGTTGAGATGGCTAGAGAATGAAACCAATGTAACAATCAGACGTAAGGATTGTTTTGATGGATATGTTGGCTCAATGGAAGAAGATGGTTCAAATGTTTTTGTAGATTGGGTGAAGAAGAATAAGATCAAAACTGTGAGTATATATGTTTAATTTCCAATTTAGTGTTACTCTTAATTATGATATTCCAAATTCTAATACTCATATGTATCATCTTGAATATCTTACTGAAATCAGTAATTAATTTGTTTATTTATGGGTAATTTGTGAATTGAAGATGGTGGTGGTAGGTGTATGCACAGATATATGTGTTCTGGATTTTGTATGCTCCACAATGTCAGCTAAAAACCGTGGCTTTCTGAAGCCACTGGAAAATGTGGTGGTATATTCAAATGCTTGTGCTACTTTCAATGTCCCTCTTGAGGTAGCCACAAATATCAAAGGAGCTTTAGCCCATCCTCAGGTACATGCATGCATGTGTTACAGTTACAAACTGTTGATTAGTTGTGATTTTTTCCCTTTATTACTATTAATTTTGAAAGTAAAACAGAAAATATTTCCTCTCAACACACATGTTCTCAAAATGTGTACTGAATATCTTTACTCCAAAAGTAATATGCTAATTGATGCATTTTTCTTGCAGGAGTTTATGCATCATGTAGGTCTGTATATGGCCAAAGAACGTGGAGCTAAGATAGCAAAGGAAGTGTTGTTTGATGCACCAGAGAAGATATAACCCTGTTATGTCTGTGTAGCTCTTCTAAATAAAACTCTCTAAGATACTGATTATGGTTTGGTTGGTCTAAATAAGAAGCAAATGGTCGTAGGTGACATATCATTATGTATGTAAAGTATAAGCAAGATCCTTGGTCCCTCCCACTCCCATGGCTTTTTACTAAGACCGTAGGGTACGTCTTGTGAAAGTCTAAATTTCTGCAGTACAATACAACATAAATAAAGAACTCTTTCATTAGAAGTTACTATCCCAATACATTTTATTGCGTCTCAATACACCTGCGCGCACACACTCCCTCTAGCCCTAAAAATAAAAGAAATTTGGGATTAGATCATGAACTTATTCAACTTTATTTTATATTTAGAAATGGAGAGTATATGAAACAACCTTGATTATCGAAAAATAAATAAATATATATGTAATGCTTCTGCCTTACTAGGTTTCAAAGACATATACACCCTGCTTTTATGGGCAAATTCACTTTCAAAGACCCTTTCCCAAGGGTTAACTAACAACAGTAATATTCTTTTTTAGAAAGGAACTAACAACCGTAATTTTCTTTTCCTTTTTGTACAGCACTAGATTATACATGAATTTTAAATTCAGCCAGACCACTGTCGAAATCCATTTTAACTAATTCTCAATAGGCTTTGCTCATTGTCAAATTAATCGAGACGGTAAAGTTGATACCAAAAAATAAAGCAAACTCATTTTATTAAAAAAGGAATTTGATGTTTGCCTTAAAATAAGCAATAGGCATTAAACCAAAGTATATCGATTTATGAGCCTTGGGACGTCCAACTAGATTACAGCAATGGAAAAACAAACAAATATGATGGGAAGGAAAAACGTCGGGAATAATTTTCTTATGATTTTAGACAACTTAAAAAGGAATTAATAAGTCACCTTTTGGAAGAAGTGAATTTAAAACTATAAGTCACCTTTTGGAAGAAGTGAATTCACTTTCTCTTTTTCTCTAACTCCTCAGCCTCCCAAACAGGATGAACTTTCACCACTTTTTTCTTCCATCACCACCACCACCACCACTACCACATAATTTCTAATTTTTTTTTTATCCATTCCAAACCATGTTTTAAGCAGGTCTCGATAAATTCAATACAACAAGGCTTAAGCTAACTGGGTATATACACTCCCAAGTTCATAAATTGAAGGTAAGGCTAGAATTGAGAAGAACCACAACGGTTTTGTCATATCCCAGTGGCACGATGAAATAACGCTGCTTGTAATGAAATTATTCATTCATCCTAACAGAAAGAACAATGAAACCCTGTACTCATTAAGCTAAGTATGATTACGTGGTTATGATAAATGGATATGACATACAAGAAAAATTTGGACCACTATACAAATTGATGAAGGATGCCATGTGAACACTACAACTCCTACAATACGTAGAATGGAGAGACTAGTACATTGTGTTTTAACGCTGATATTATGAATCCCCCTTCATAATAATTAGTCAAGCTACGACAATCAAGCTTAAGTGTACATGGTTATTTTACACTGTACACTTACACAAGCAGCCCAATGCTCAAAATCTATGCTGCCTGGCAGAAAGCTATTTTACACTGTACGTAAGAGAGCCACAAACATAAAAAGCAAACATCAGAGAAAAATGTTCATTGAAAAAAAACATAAAACAGCCACTATATGGTTAAATAAAGGATATAATTCATAAACGCTGTCAGGGTAAACAAGTTTTACACATGCATTCAATCATATTTTACTATCATGTCTCAATGTAACAGATTTTAATAAGTAAGATAATAAAACAAGATTAGATGCATCTATAAAACTTGTTTACATGGCCGGCGCGTATAATTAGTAAACTCTAAAATGGAACACTGAATACCTTAAATAGAAAAGCCTGCAGTGATGGATAATATCTTTCACTGAAGCATCACAATTTAGCATTCCTCGAAACCTGGAACCAACAGAAAACAGCAACAATCATAAACCATAAACAGAAAGATACAGAACAGATAGATAACCATAGCACTTACAACCGGAGGGAAAACTTCTGTTGCTTGTAAACGAATCTTTGCTTTCTTTACTAAAAGGTTTCGCTAGAAGTAATACATTTTGGTCTTTCATTATACTGGGAAAAGGGGAGAGAATAGAATGATAAATTATATGGGTAAAACACGAATTATGTTTGATGTTACAATCCTAATTTTATACTAATACCAGACCATGATATATATAGAATATGGAACCTAATTTGAAAAAATAATCTAAGATACTCAAACATATTTTATACATTTGGGGTAAATTGTTCAAATAAATGCTTATTTAATTTAATAAGTACTTATCATATAACAGTTTACGTCATAACTTCTCATGTTAAGTAAACTATTTGTATTTACAGATACACATCGAAAAACTATTTGCATGATCAACAATAGTTCTCACTATAACCAAAGAATTTGGGGTGAATGGAAATTAAAGAGAGAACAAGGATATGTATGCTCTACACAAGCTGTTTCTATAAAAATATCTTGGATAGCCTATAATAAACAATGGGCATATCACAAAGACACAAACTATTTTCATGTTTTTCCAAACACTTACCCAAGTACTCATCTGAGATAAGCCAAATTTAGCTCTACACAAATTCTTCCAAACACTCCTTTATACTATTTATAGAAGTTTTCCCAACCACTTATCCAAGTACTCATGTCATGAGATAAGAGCAAATAATCTGTAAAAAAAATTCTTCCAAACACTTCCTTATATTAATACTGGACTTCCATAAGGAAACAAAACATGATACATAAGGACAGTGGCCAATTTCTAAGAGATAATCTAAGATATAACATCTATGATGGAGTATTGACATAATGAGATGTCTTCAGGCAGGTTTGTATTAGGTAAGGATCAAACTTAACAGGTTTGTACGCAACACATCGAGTCTATCTTAATAACTTTACAGACACATCAATATAGGGAAAGTCATCCCAACTATGTTGGCACCTCTCCCACCAACAATCATCCGATAAAGAAAAATGTGTGCACAACCAATTTTGAAATTAAGGTGTAGATTTGTTTTCCTTTACTATTGTAACAAATTTGTTACCATAATAACTGTAGTTAGAAGGTGATCGCGTACAATATTTATTTCATGATTCTATATCCTTGAAACTTCCACACTAGAACCCTAATTCCTAGCCACCTTCATTGTGGTAAACCCCAATTTACCTTCATTGTAGTTTTAGGTTACCTTCAGTCGGAGTGCCTTCATAGAACTTCTTTTTCTATCTCCTGTGAGACTTATTGGATAAAGATCATACTTGTTGACATTAAATCAGGTACGAAGAACGCAAGAGGCTATTGTGTGGTGATAAATTTGTTACTAACTTATCATGCAATCCAAATTAACATGATAGGTCAAAGCACATAGAAATAAACAAACATTTCATCGAGAAAAAGTTCAACAACAGTCTTGCAACTACAAAGTTTTCCCAAAGAGTGGTCTCAATTGTAAGCTAAAAGTGATAAATATTCATTCACCGGTTTGAGAGTGTATTAAGGCAATTAAAAAAAAAAAGAAAACCATTATTATTGTCGAAACATATGTTCTATTATAATTGTTGTACTTAAGAGTTGAGTTGATTGTTACAATCATCATTATCTAAATTTATTTTCATGTAACTCATTAATTACAATAGATTTGATAGAGCCTATACGTTTGTATCAATTTCTGTAATTGAAGAAGAGAATTACAACTCAGATTCTTCTCTTTATTATTTCTTTCAGAGTGTGTTGTGGAGTTCTTTTAGGGAAACAAAAAGCTCTAACTACTACTACAGTTCAATTAGGAAAATGCAGAAGGTATTCTCGCAAACCATACGAAGTAGAGACTTCCATAAAAAAAAGTTATTCATTCCTACATCATGTTCTATCAAGGACATCTCCTTAAAGTAGTGTCCCAAAACTCAAACTAGTTATCAACTCAAAAGAAAAGAATTCACACACAAGTCCATCTTGGAACAACTTAAAATTGAATAGACAAAAATTATATTATTATTAATTTTCTGTGTCAAGGAAACTTAATATTTATATACATTTATAACTTTGGAAAGGACTAAGTGAGTATAACCCATATTTTTACCAGGCCACCTGATGAGGTGGTTCAACCAGAAACTTGTGACAAAGTACAGGTCAAGCAAACTATAGATTCCTTCTATTCTTAATGATTAAATTCTTAAACATTTCATTACTTCCTCTCATGTTTCCTTTTCAAAGTTTTCTTTCCTGTGCTTCTCATTAATCCTGTTCAATGATTTTTGTTCGAGCAACCAGATGAGCCCATGCACAAACTAATGCTATGACATGTAACATCCAATTACAGGACAAAACAAGCACTAAATGAACAATATGAGAAGCTTAATGCATGTTAACATGTTTGAACAAAATTCTAAGACAGAAAAGAATCCATATGGAAAAAAAGAGAAGAAACAAATAGCTTCTTTTAAAACAAATTGGGGAAGGGAGAAATTATTATTAATTAAAGTGGCACTCTGACCAGTTTACTACTGTCCTCGGGGGGATTTGCATTCTGTCCCTTAAGCTGTAAGCTGACATCGCATGGACAAATAACTGGTTCACATTAAACCACCCTAAGTCAACCATGTAAACTCCTCTTTTCAGTAAACTTCTGACTTTATTAGCAATTTTAGGATTCCACAATTCTATGTTGGTTGGCCTAAAATGTAAATTTTATATCATTCAGTCATTGGCTTAATTATTTATGTGGTGCAATGTGTGTGTGTGTGTATGCGCGTGCGCGCTCGCCTTAAAATGTAATCTTGCGTGTCTTAAAAAAAATGTAATCTTACATTTTCAATATTATTTTTTTCCTACTTATTTTTAAACCAGCCATAACTTAAGTGCTAAAATTTCATGATAACTATTTATCCACTTAAAAATACTTATGCTTTAAGATGGGGTTGGAATGTTGAACTATCATTGTTTGAACGAGTTTACATTATGTATATATGTCACGCATAGGTTTTTCAATATTATTTCTAATATTTGGTAAAAACTTACGAGGTTACGATCGATTCTACGAGTCAATTAGAGTCTACAACCACGTAGGGTCCACAGGTTCACCTAGAATTTCGAGTTTCACAACCTTACACTTGTACACGTCAATTATCTGGCTTTTCATTTGGCCATTTCAAAGGACCATGCCTTTTAGGAAACTGTGTGCTAAACACTTAAATAAAGTCATTAAAAATATCCCAAAATTAGAGATGCAAAAAGGTTATGCTAGGCTATGCATAAGTTGGCCAGGTCACTTTATAAAACGCTGGTCTTTGCATATATAAAAATAATAGATGAGCTGGCCAATAAAGCTATAAGGTCTTTTTTTAAGAGAACTTACACTAAAATCTGAAGAAAGAATTTACAAGTCTCTGATAGTATGGACAACAAAATCCTATTGTTGAAGCCTAAGCCGATTGAAGAAGACCAAAAAATGATACTCAGGAGCCCAGTACACAAATCCAACAACAGGTCCTGCTTTTATGTGCTGCAAAAAAATTAACAAAAGGTAAGACACTATTATAAAATATTGCACCAAAGTAAGGTGGAATTACAACAGCAATGGCTAAATAATTAGACCGAGCTGGGGAATACAAACCTTTCCATCAAGAATCACCAGTTCACCATCAACCCATCGAGGATTCTGAAACCCTGGCTCTGCCAATCTTCCTTCACCTTTATAGCGAGCAATCTGAAAAATTAATAATATAAAATAAGATTACAGAACAAAAATAATTTCGTATTCTTCAGTGTGAATTGATGCCAATTCATTAAAAAAATTGGAGGGAGTAGAGAATGGAGAAAGCAAGGAAACAAAAATAGGAAACCCTGCAATATATAAAATATAAAATAAAATAAAATCATACCACTCCAAATTCTTCAGGAATTATGCCTTTATGTGGAAGTTGGTACCCCTTTCCAATTTTTGCACGAAATGCCACCTAAGGGGACCAAGGAACATGATTAATGAGATTTATGATTAATAATGCACAATGCAAAAATTGGCTTCCAAAAGAGACCACACATTTCACACAAAAATACAAGAAATATCTTAGGTTCCATTGAAATTGGTCAAAACCACATCATATCTGACTGTTTTCAAAGAAATAACTATTCACTTCTAACAGAACACATTGAGAATCTTCCCCCAATCTAGTAACAAGCTTAAAATTTTGGTTATCATATAACAAAAACAAAAGAACAATAATGATAGTATTCAAAGTTTAAGATGTTTAACTACTTCACAAGACAAACCAAGTTGAAAGGCTGGGCAGCAGAACATGTAATAAAGTATCAACCATATGCCAGTAATTATTATTCCATAACGATGCTTTTAAATGAAATAGAAACACATATTATATACATGTCATGGAACACCCAAAATTTATGCATGGGATGCACTCAACCAATATATGTGTTACTCCTAACTCAACGCCTAGAACAATTGCCAGCTAGAGATAGCAATCAAAATTGTCGATCAATCAAGTCATCCAGCACATCACTAGCCTTGCTACACCAAACTACTTCTAAAAACAACATTTAAGTGCAAGCCGATACATTATGACTAACTATAAGTACAGGAGTTCCATTTTCCTCTTTTATGTTCTGTCCATGAGCTGTTTGAAGCTCAACAGCACATAGGACCTCAAATACAAAAGTCCATGAGATACATTTGAAGAAAAGCGGTGCCCTAGATCTTTGCATAAAATGATTGTGAAGCTGTTTAAAATCATCTCTCATATCATACAAAGAACGACCTAAGTCACCAATTTGCAGGGTGGGTATAGTCTTTGTACATGTCTTCTAAGTATCTATAACTTTGAAATTGTATACGATTGTATCTAGGGAGACCCTAAAATGGACCAGGATGTTTCCGGTTACAACGGTTTTTTAAATGTTTGTGTATTTTAGATTTAGGGCGCTAGAAATTGAAACATAAACACCGTAAACCCTAGTTCCACATTTTGAAATTGGATATCTTAGAAATGCTATCTCCGTGGTTTGAAACATGGGTTCACCTTTTGATCCCTTTTTCACGAAGTCTATATTAGAGGGAGTGAGGGACCCTTGTTTATACATCTATCAATTAAGTTATCAATATTTTAATCCATTACACAGAAAATGTTCTAAAATATTTAGCTTATGTAACAATTTGGATTTGAATTTAATCATGCATTGCCTTTAAATTTCTTCAAACATTATTAGTTATTATTTTCAATACATGCTTTCAAATTAAGAAAAAGATAAGTCCATTTATCTTGATAATGACAACTTGCATAGAAAAACCATTGCTATGATGGTTTAAAATTCATGGATATTTTCATTTAGCAGCACCAACATCGTCCAACTTCTGTTAAAAACACTGCATCCCCCCTCCTCTCTTTTTCTCCCAGGTGGATGTATTGCATACATAGAAAAACCATTGCTATGATGGTTTAAAATTCATGGATATTTTCATTTAGCAGCACCAACATCGTCCAACTTCTGTTAAAAACACTGCATCCCCCCTCCTCTCTTTTCCTCCCAGGTGGATGTATTGCATACATAGAAACCAACATCACAGAATGAAGGATAGAAATAAAAAAAATAAAAAAAATTGGAGGTCAGTAAAATAAGTTTCATGATATTACCTGGCCAGCTGGTACATAAGGATCCCCGGTTAATTTCAAGGCTTCTACATACTCATAAAACTCGAGATCTGAAGTCTCCTTCGCCCTACCGTCCTCTTGCCATTGACCATATCTACGTCTCATTTGAATAACTTCAGAAGAGTAAAGACCATATGCACCAATATATAAGCCTGGTTGAAAATGAGAATATTTGTTACTTGGTTTGCAATAAACTAAAGATTTAAAACAACCATTTACTGTCAGAAGCAGTCAATAATAAGCATCTCATAATAATAAAATGACAAATAAACAAGAAAATCACCGTTTAAGGGATCAAATAAAGTTGGTATTTCAATGCGATTGAAAATCGTTGACCCAGATAATGGTTGATGATTCTGAGCCTGGCTTAGAGTGAGACTTATCAATTCTCCTACCTCTTTCAGCACCTATAAGATTGAAGCAATGCATTATAGTCTAAGCAACTTGTGACTAGATTTTAAGAAGGATAGTGAATTTTGCCAAAAAAAAAACTATGATTTGCAGATTTTATTTGAATACTTAGCCAACCTTTGCAGGTACTTTGTCCTTGCCAATGGATTTTGCAAGGTCAGAAATAACATTATCAACTCTGTGACGACCTTGAAGCTTAATTGATTTATCTGATGAAGATTTCCCTTTGTCAGGACTATCCAGCTGATTGACTTCGTTTTCAACAGTAAAGGAAAATGAACGACGCCCCTTGATCTCCAGTTTAGCAGGAACTCGAAGCAAATCTCTAGGGGATAAATTGCTGGCAAGTTTCTGCACAAGACCCCCAATGACAACTTTGGCAGCAATTTCATTCTGTTTTTCACGTTCAAAAGTTCCAAGATCACCATTTATCTCAATCTCATCATCACCCTCTTGATCAGTCTCCAACTTAATGTCTTCCAGTTCCAGAATTTCGGTATCATTTTCCTTGTCTTCATCTTCACTGTCATCTTCTTCATCGCCGTCGTCCTCATCAGTGTCATCTTCTCCATTTTCATCTTCATCCCCACTCTCTTCTTCCTCAAATAATTCCTCAATCACCTTAGACATTAGATCCTTGTCTGCTTTCTCTGGAGTTATCACTTCATAAATCTTCACCTTTGCACCAGGAATCATATCTTTCAAGACATTCTGAAATCCAGGCATTCCCTCAGCAGGGTCAGAGCCATCATTCCTATCATCACCACTTTCTGGATCTTCAGTACTCACAACAAACAGCTCACTTCTGTCTTCTGAAGACTCTATTGAAATCGATCTCCCACTAGCATCCAATGGTTTAGAGGACGTTGTTGGGGGACCGTGGTAGGACCCTTTTCGCTTTAGGTACACAGCCTGAAAATGAAAAGAATACTTTATTGCAGTATTGGTGTGGGATCAAATAATAGGTTGAAACTTGAGACTGAGTTATATATTATTTATTAATTTTATAAAAAAAAACTATTATAATTGTTATTTTATTTTATCATTTAATGTAGTAAATTCAGTTCCATGTAAGTAAAACTTGAAACCACAAAAAACTGGTTTAAACCCAAACCAACAACGGTGGTTTCCTTCGAAAGTTAAATGAAAAGAAATAAGTTTCAATTCAAACTTTCTCTACTCTGGATGCAGTTAATAAGTATATTGCTACTCTCCAAGTCTCCTTCATGAGTACCAATTTTGGACCTGTTTGTTTACACCATAAAGCAGATTTTGTTTTACGTTTTTCCTTTTTTCTCGAAAATAAAATCTTACTTTAAGAAAGCACAAACAGATGGCCCTTTTAGAGGATTCAACTTGGTGATGTCTATTTTAGTAATTAACAACCTAGTTAATCAAATTAAGATTCATTCTACTCACTACTGTCCTCATAAATCGTTCTCTCAACTTAATAACTACTGATTAAACCTTTATCTTTCCCAATAACTACCATCTTCATAAACTTTATCAATTGAAAACTTTAAACTTATGTGATCAATATTTTAAAATTAGACAATTTTAAGTATTAATCAATGATAATGTAAAAATTACTTGTCATAAATTATACATTCACGAAAATAGGGAGAGAAATATTTGGTAGCTATTAGGACAAATAAATTAATATTACCATTAAAAAATGTCATGAATGAATAATTTATGACAGGTAATTTTTATATTATCATTGATTGATACTTAAAATTAATATCTACTAGAAGATCACGGATTATGTCACTGAATTAGCATCTAACAAATGTAAGGTATTGCCTAAACTGATCCAAAATGGATCTTCTCCTTCCTTGGACCAGATTACTCTTTTTTAGTACTATTGATAATTTAAAAGTACATTGTGGTTTCTCTTTATTCTGTTTTAAAAAAAATAGTATTATATATTTATATAACATAATAATTAGAGACTAGTTTGAAGTTGGTAAATATTTACTACTAGGAGAGAAATATTTGGTAGCTATTAGGAGAGATAAATATCTACTCATTTAGTTATTGATGTTTTTAATTACTAAAACGACAGTGGCATTTAACTGATTTTATTCAGCAGAAAGAGACTAAAACTGTCTCTTTGTCCAATACAAGTGATTAAATGCTAACCAATACATGAAGGAAAGTAGGTTAGCATTCCACATTAGGTGGGCCTCCATAGTATTTAGGGGAACTTGGCATGGATCTAGTAGATAATAAAGTGAGGTCTACAACTGAAGTCAGAAGTTTCTTATAAATATGGCAACATTACCCAAAACAAACTTTAATATATAGCTACTAGGTCGCATTTTTGAGTAAATGCTAACCAATACATAAAGGAAAGTAGGTTAGCATTCCACGTCGGGTGGGCCTCTTTAGTATTTAGGGGAACTCGGCACGAATCTAAAAGAAATAAAGTGAGCTCTACAACTGAAGTCGGAAGTTTCAGAGAAATATGGCAACATTACCCAAAATAAACTGAATATATAGCTACTAGGTCGATTTGTTAATCGAAACTTAAAGGCAATGAGAACATGCTTATGATTAAACCTGCATTTTCCCAACAAAAAAAAAAAAAAAAAAAAACCTAAGAGGGCTTCATTTCCATATTTTAAAATCCAACTCAGCACCTACAATACAAATTGGTTGGTGTTCCGGATTGTCTTATAAAACCAAATATATGATAAAATTATAAACCGTATGCTAATCTAGATAGATACAAGTGTATGAAATACAGAAAATGTGAATGGATTATGAGTTAGAAGCAATGCACTTAATTCTTGCATGCAATCCCAGTTCCTCAAGCATCATGACTGTGATTAAAATTTGTTTTCTACACAGAATAACTATCAGATAGCAAATTTTTTAAGGGGAACAGAGAATCCATCTTCAGTGCAATGATTTATCTATATGCAAACATATAATTCAGCTCCATTTTAGCTTCTTAAAAAAATGTAATTCAGCTAAAGTTTTAGATATGGTTGCTCTCGTCTAAATTGCATTAACCCAGAAAAAATATACAGAAGTTATAGGGTCAGTCAAGAAGAGATACCTGCGCCTTAAAGTCGCCTTTTTTATCCATTGTAAGAAAAAACTCAAATAGAGGAACACCAGCAGCAGATGTTGCAAGTTGCCTAGTGAAAATATGGTAGGAGAGTTAATAAACAGATACCACAGAAGGTAGTGGCAGAATAACCAAAAGTTTCACGTGCAGAAATAATTTAAAACTATTAGATTTTTATATTGGGTCTAACTGATCATTACAAACTTGGCTTGAAAAGTGAGGAATACTTCTCATTTATAAAACCTTTTCAGGCCTTATCTCTTTTCAATGTAGGACACGCCCAACACTATTGAGCTTGGTGTGTGGATAGTTTAGTGGGTAGCTCGGATTGACAGGTTCTTATGTCGCATTAGGTCTTATTATTGGGCCTAACTTATTCTTTCAATACCAGCTTGTAAAGGGAGGGATGTCACTAATTCTAAACTTGACATCTAGAATTTTGGACTGGGCCTAAGTCAACCCTACAAAACCGGCTTGTAAGATGAAGGATATCTCCTACTTATTAATTCATTTTCAGGCCATGGCCCATCTAATGGGAACTCTAAACAGAAACATCAAAAAGTGAAAAGTTCTTTCCAAGATATCTGTGAGTGATAAATCAATACTATTAAGATATATTTCATACAAGGAAAATAGACAGCACGACAAATAGTTGCAAGTTTTTATGCAGAGTCAGGGTACATGCTTTGCCTGATGACATAAGAGTATAAAATAAAACCCCAGGTATAATTACGGTTGAAGTTAGGCTTTTGTCTATTTAGCACAAAGGAATAAATCTAACCGGTAAATAACTACTATCATCTTATTTATACACAGAAACTAGAGTTACAAACAAGAGTATAAGCATATATGAATCCCCTTTGATGAGCTTATTAAAGTTTATCTACTACAAGTAGCACTTGTAATTTTGATCATGTCTCAATGAGCTTATTACAACAACTTTATGAACTGAATAGATATACTTCGGGATTAAGACTAACAGAGTGTTCTAAATTTCAATGATCAAAAGAAAGGGAGGGAACATGAGAAAATTATAAATCGAATATTCTAGAACTGAATCTATAATTGTATTTTAAATTGTATAGAGATCTGAATCTGCTATAATGTATGTATGCAGTTAGACCGCAATGCTAAAGATTGTAACTACACCTCAACATTAAAGGCCTAACAGAAACACAAGCTGAGACACATGTTTTACAGACTAGCTACCAATGTAGTCAGGAACGAGTTCTTACGTAGGTTCGATCGGCTGGTGAAGGGACGTAAAGTCGGGGAACATAACACGGTTCGTAAGAACCCACTCAAGGGCAAAGTTGTAACTTCACACACATACACACACGAAAACATAAAAATTACTATACATAAACAAAATAACTTATAAATCACAACATCAAACTAAGTTAATTAATAATAGTTTGTCATTTTTTATATCATTTACTACTGTTTTTTCTAAAATAAAAGGCAAGGTATTATTATTTATTTATAATAAAAGGCAAGGTATTTCTTTTTGAAAGTCCCGTGTTTGTTTAAAAAATAAAGGCAAGGTATTTATTTATAATAAAAGGCAAGGTATTTCTTTTTGAAAGTCACGTGATTGTTTAAAAAAGTAAGTGATTTATAAGAAGAAGGTATTTCGGTATTGGGCCTTAGGCCCAAACAAGAGATAAGATTTCTACAAGTTTAACCTAATTTGACTGAGTCCTCTTCTTCCCTATGGAGCGCCGCAGCAGAAACAGAAAACAAGAGTTGCAAATCCTTGATTACATCTTCTCTTATACAGTCTTTCCCTTCTTTAGTTCTTTTCAATCTTCTTTTATTTTGACCCGACCCGGTTCGTAGAGCCCAGCACGTTTTTTCCTTACGTTTCTGCTGCAGAAACTTGATCCTGACCATAAAAATGGCAAAAACAACCCAGATCAAGGTCGTAGCTCGTTTTGGTGGGGAAAGCTCGTAAGATCGTGCGATCCTACGTGCTGGGACTCGATCCTGGCTACCTTGCTAGCTACGCTAACAGAAAAGATGGATGCATAAATGGTTAAATTATTCCTGAACACCTCTTTCATCCAGAAAAAGCGACCAATGTTTTCTGTGTTTTAGTTTCAGGTTGAGGTTGGGCAAAACTTGAAACAATTGACAATCTAAAAAAAATGATTATGGCTACATATCATACATAGTGGAACTCCAACACCAATATTTTAGACATTCTCACAAACTCCATTCCTCCCCAGTATAGCTGATGTAGTGGCACATAACCTATACCAGAATAAGTTTTTTCTTTCAGGAGGCAAATTACCTAACATGTTTTCTATTATCATGATAGAGAAATTACCTAGGACTATAACTCCTTGCCACATATCTTCCATGCTCTGGAGTTATGCGAATAATTAGACCATGTGGATCATTCACATCTTTTGAAATACCAGCCCACCATCCCACCTGCAAGAGCCGATATATGTGTAAGTTTAAATGATTTTTATGGATTGGTTCAAGACACATACCAATGTTACAAATTACAAATCAAAAACAGATGTTACAAACAGTGAAAATTATTGGCTTGGCATACAACACTAAAATGTTACGCCACAGCATTAATCTATTTAAAAGAAAATAAAGGATACATTCAACAAAATACATAAAGAATTGTAAACATATTTGAAATGAAAGTGATGATTACAAATGTTACAAATTACAAATCAAAAACAGATGTTACAAACAGTGAAAATTATTGGCTTGGCATACAACACTAAAATGTTACGCCACAGCATTAATCTATTTAAAAGAAAATAAAGGATACATTCAACAAAATACATAAAGAATTGTAAACATATTTGAAATGAAAGTGAAAAAAGAAATAATAAAAATAATGATGATGATGATGATGATAATAAGCAAAAAAAAACAATTCACAAATGGATTATTGTTTGCAATCTGACTATTTCATAATATTGACTGTCATTAGATTCTACAACTGATTTGCAAGCTCAGAATAAATTTAGTCTGCAAAAATTCCTAACAACAAATGCACTAGCGAGGGAAAGCCTTATCAACCCAAGTAAAAGCAATTTAAGCATCTGTATGTATTACTACTTTACTAGGGTCACGTTATGACATTTCATCGGACATTCTATTTCCCCCACAATGCAAAGACGTTCATGCAAGTTGCCATTAGACAAATCACATAAGAACTTACAAGTCCAGCACCAGCTTTATCTCTTAAAAAAGCTGCATCATTGTACCGCTCTTCTTTTATGGCTCTCTGCAAGATTAGAAAATATACATATATATTTAAATTATACCCAATATTGTGAAAAAGTAAAGCACAAAAATCAGCTAACGGTATAACCCTCATTGATCAAAACGCATACTTTGAGAAGAGTTATCACTTTCCCAACGCTGTCATTGTTAGCTGCAGCTGCAATCGCCACCTTAAGCTTAGCAGCTTCTTCATAATCCTCCACATATACAGCGTGACGCAACTGAGACTGTTGAGCACAAAAAACACCAATGAAAGAATTAAATTATAAACAGGTTCAAAGAAATCCTACATTATACACTAATTAACATCGATTAATTCACAATAAACACAAAATGAAAAAGAATGTAGCAGGGAAGCACCTTGAGGATAACGAGAAGACGTTCCTGGTCATCAACCTGATCGAAATGCTGACGCCAGCGATTCCAATCCCAATCATCATCGAGAACATCACCGTCTTCTTTAGCAGCAGCGCGGCCACTCCTAAGCGAGTTCATATAAGAATCGAATTGTTTAATTGCGCCGGTGAATAATTCGTGGAGCATCGAATCCCAACGGCGGTTGTTACTGTCGCCGTCGTTGTTGTTGGTGGTGTTGTGGTTGTCGTCGGAGACGGAGTTGAGACAGAGGCATAACGGTTGAGAAGGGAAGTGAAGAAGTGAAGGGCGTTTGAGAGGGAAGGTGGTTGTAGAGAGGTTTTGTTTTGGGAAAGTGAGGTGTGGAGTGGAGAGAGATGAAATTGAAGAAGCCATTGAGGTGTGTGAGAGAGAGAGAGAGAGAGAAAAGAATGTGAAAGAAAATTGGGGAAATGTGATAGCTGAATTGTGTGTGATTGGTGAAACATGAGGCTGCGATCTTCACTGTTGAAATTTTTCGGGTGAGTGATGATACTCACCGCTGAAAATATTTTTCGGGAATAATAAAGAGATAAGGATTCAATTTTACTTCCGGTCAAAAAATGAAAAAGACAATTTTTTTTGGTTACAAACAAAATTTTCTTTCTACTTTCTTTTGATTTTTTTTTCCATGAGGCAAAATGATAAATTAAGTAAATCAAGGTTTAGATTGTTTTTATCTTCGTATTGATATGAAGTTTTTAATATTGTTTAGCAATTTAATCTCTATCAAAAAATTTATTAGGCATATAAATTTACTATTATGATATTGATACAAAGTTTTTTCTGTTGTTTAACAATTTAATCTCTTTCTTTAAGAAAAAAAAAATTTAATCTCCGTCGAAAAATCTATGGGGCATATAAAATGTATTCTTTATTTTCAATTGGATTTTCTTCATTCGCAAGTGTAAGGATCAAAGTCTTAACCACATGCTTAAGGAGATCAAGTTTCTTACCACTTGAATTAATCTATTGAAAATTTTGAAGAAGTTGATGATTCTACGTTATATAAAGTCACTTAGAATAAGTTGGTTCCATTGAAGATAGTGTTGTTTGCTTGAGTTTGTTGCATTAGCTTCTTCAAACTAAAGATATTTAATTCGAAAATGAATAAAAGTTTATCATTTATTTCATGTTTGGATGGACATACTTGAACAAAACATCTAAACATTTATTCTTCGATTGTCCAGTCTCTGAAAAATTATAAGTGAATGTTTTATCTTTGTTGGAAATTAGTTGTGCAATGAGAAATGATTGTTTTGATTCGTTCACAAGTTTGCTTTCTCATGGAAAAAAGGTGAATGAGTGATTTCATGCGATTTGACTAGTATGCTTATGGTCAATACGGAAGCATTACAATTATGCAGTATTTATTAACATGACTCTTTAACTCGTTTTTCTTTGGATTTATTAAAGTTGTTGATACGGTCATGGATGAAATCCAAAAATAAACTTTTTCATACGATTTATTTCAGTTGAGCACTCAACCACTAAGATGTTTAGGAGTAAGTTTTTCTATAACTAGATGGTTAGTTTTTATTTTTGGTTTGATGTCACCATTTGTTTTGGTGCTTTTATGTAATAATAGTTTTTGAGTAGTGATCTATGTATAACTAAATGTGACAACTTTTAAGACAATTTTAATTTCCTCTCTTCTCATTGGTCCAAAACAATAGAGAGAAAAAGGAAGAGAGAGAATAACAATATAATGTGAGTATGAGAGAGAAAATTATCAAAAAATTGTAGTAAAATGGTTGTACAAATATCATTTGTTATAGCTTTTCGATCTGAGCACTCTTGTGGGTTCTTATTTAGATAATATAATATTTTGGAAAAAAAAAACGTGTAATATGAATAATATGTGAATCATTCCTTGAACAAAAAAGAATGTGAATCATTCGTTGCCAACGAGGTAAGCAAAACAATTAACCGCTATGATTCATGGATTCTAGCTAGCTATATAGATCAAACGGCTAGCCATTGTAGGAAACCACGATACTTAACTATTGATGGCAACAATATAATTAATGGATTATCCCTCAAAATATAATTAATGGATTATGAAATTTTTAGTACACCCTTTCAACATACAGTGAGGTTGAATGAATAATGAAATAGTATGAAATACTACAATGAGGATGGACACACAATAATAATCAAAACAAAGGAAAATTATTTCACATTCATTTTATTTATGCATTATTGAATAAGTGCATATTAGAAATTAAAATTAGAGGTTATTTTCCCTGTTTTTGACAGTCTACTGAGAGCTGAATTTAATACATCAAGCTGAATATTGATAACTTCATTTGAGGTTGTTTCTTTCGGACATAATATCCCACACAGAAAACAGTTTGGAAAGAATGTCGTGAAGGCATATTAAGACTTTCTAGCACATGTCACGAAGATCTCTTATGAAGTAAGGGGTCACGGATGACTTGAGGCTCAAAGTCTGGTTTCACATACTTAGCAAGTGTCTCCGCATACAACTCATATCGTGCAGTCATTCTGAAACACCACTTGTCTTTAAACTGCCTACACAGGTTAAGATCCATGTCTGTTATTAATAAACCATCACTGTTACGTGACAAAGATGGCGTGCAGGATGCATCTGGTGCTGAAACATAGCTTGATCCATAAAAATATCCCAAATCTGTATGTGCTGGCTTGCCATCACCAGAAGTAAATGGATTGGGGAATATCTCAGTCCCAACGCGGTTGATTGCAGCAACAAAGTAACTATTTGTTATTGCAGCATAACGTGCCTGAGAAACATAACAGTAACACCTTCATTTATTTATTTTGGTAAACTAAAATAACACCTTAATGCCGTGTATGATTATGAATATATGCAGATGTTTTGCAGGTGTAAAATCTAGTTGTATTTGCATATAAAATTAGTCGCAACTGTACAGATTAAACAGGAAGATTAGTGCACGCCAATTTTCTTATTTTGTCATTTATGAACTAATTTCCTGGTGAATATCAGCCGACATGTCTTAACATCGAATAATGTTATAAACATAAAGAAATACCAGAAAAGAGTCTAACATGTCTTCCATCAATATAAAATACTAACCTCTATTGGCCACATTGCTTCAGTTAGTTCACCAACAGTGGCACAAGGGTTGAAAACAATTTCGGCGCCATTCAAGCCAAAAGTTAAACCATTTAAAGGATGGTGCCTACCATAACATATATTAATGGCAATCTTTCCAAATTCTGTTTCAAATACAGGGTGACCTGTATTTCCTTCCATATAATATATGCTCTCAGTGAAGTCTCCGACTCTTGTTACATGGTTCTGCCAAATGTTGTGTTCATTAGATAGCTGAAAGACAGGATATTCCATTAGAAGCGGAACTAGAAAGTTTAGGAAATTTACCTTCCTGTGTATTCCAATTACATTGCCATGATTACCAATTACAACCGCAGTGTTCCAAATAACCTCTCCGTGGTTTATATCCCTCTCAAGAATTGGGCTTATAATCACCATGTTATACTTCAGTGCAAAGCTTCGCAAAAATTCAGTTGATTCCCCGTCAACAGGTTCTGCAAATTCACACCACTTCTTCTCTCGTGTAGAAAAACCAAATGGCATCATCCAAAATTCCTATGATCGAATTTTATAAAAACAAACATCAAAGGTTTTCTGATAGAAAGAAGAAATCAGTTGATAAATGTTCATATGCATGCAACCTACTTGCAAGCATAATATGTTGACCCCTGATGAACCGGCAGCGTCAACAATGGGCTTTACTTTCTCAAAGATAGCCTTTTTTTGGTCGATAAAGTGCGCAGTTGTTGGGAGGGCAATAGAGTTCTGAATCAAACCAACCCTCACAACTCGAGGTTCCCTTAATACTTCTTTATCAGCATGAAAGCAGAAAGCCTGAAATAAATAAACTTAAAATCATGAGACTAATCAAAAGCTATAGCTTAAATAACAGATAAGTTTCAATGCTGAGGAATAAAGCTGCTGCGCCATCTCGTTGAGAAATCGAGCATACACTCCGTCAGTTTAAGGAAGCAACACAACTAAATTAATCCAGCATACCTTTCATCTTGTGATATCATTTGGGCAAAAGTGAACGGTATTCATACCTGGAGGTCAAAACCATGTTCCACGGAGAGAGCTGTGGCAGATTCCGGTAGAGCGATTGTTTCAAGTACTTTTCCACAATTAAGCCCTGTAAGCAGATGATTGACTTCCTGCAGCACAGTACTCATATGGTGAGCCATCATAAAATATGTGATTGATGCAAGCAAGAAAGCACCAATGCAATTAAACCAATTTAGAAGGAATATATGCCATCAACTTTCCATGAAGATTGAATATTCAAAGGCAAAAACATGAGTATCAAGGAAGCTAAATTTTTTCAAGACAGATGGAATCACACAATTGTTCAGATGCTACTGCAATGTAACAGTTCAGTACGTGGTTAATGAATATAGCAAGGTGTCGTGATTCATTAACCATCCACTGAACACAATTATCACGATTTTGAACGTCAATAACCACAATTATTAAGTGTATATTTGAACACTTGCAAATCATGTACATTTGAACATAATTTGCATAACTAATCTGAAAATTATGATTAATTACATTCATAGTCATTATTAATTGTCTGCAGTATTTGGTTAATTAGTTGTGACATCTTGTTAGATTCCTTAACTATTTGAGTTAGCCAGATATTTGAATTGCATTAACCATGTAGTAGTTTGAGTGTCAAAATAACACAACTCTTATGAATATCATTTTGAAGAGTCAGAAAACTTCACTTCACTTGACAAAATTTCACATGATGGTAAATAAGAGAATCCAGGAATGTCAAAAGGGCAGTTGAAAGTATAATAGACAAGCTAAAATGATGAACTCGGCATTTGAACAGAATGAATAAATGGGTTTGAGTTTGAGAATAGAGTGACCTGGAAGTGATGAGGTTTGAGATTTTCCTTGAGAAGATGCTGAAGGGAATTGTAGCCACAAATAGAACCATCCCCATACTTAGAGACCTCGCATTCTTCATTCTCTTCTTTGTTTTGGGACTTATCCATCTTCGTTTTGAGACTATTTGGAAGTGTGATAGTTTGAATACTCTTCACTGTGGCGATGGAGATGATTTATTTATAATGATGATGAATTCATGTTTTGGTGTGCAATAATATTGACTAAAGGTAAAGAGAGATATTTTTGAGAGTAGGTAAACAGATATCTGGTGAGCAATATTATTGAAATTACGAGGAACATGCATAACAGAAACAAACTCCACTGTCTCCATCAACATATGTCAGACTTGCACTACAAGTCAATAGCAGCCACTGCAGTATTGGGCTGCTTGTTATTCGGTAAGTATTAGATTAATCAACTAATAAAAATGTGATAATAGTTGAAATGTATGCGTGAATGAATGGATGGGATTGAACTAAGTGTTTGGGGTACTAAAAACAAAACCTTGTCACTTGTCCAAATTGACTTGTCGTCAATTAAATGAAAATTCTTATGCAATAAAGCAAAATAATAGCAATATATCAAAAGCATGGATCTTTAAGGCACAATCCTTATAATAAATCACATGATTCTATTTATAGGACATAAATATTGTATCCTACAACTTTACAAGTATATTAAGAGCCTAATATAAAACTCGAAGTTAAGAGCAATCCAAATGAGAGAAAGTCATTTAGTCATAGAAGTTATATACTATCATATCCATGGATTTTGAGCATATGGTGGTAAATGAATATTGAGCATATGATGAATTGGTGGTCGTAAGAGGAAAGTTCTTGTTACACTTGCACACAGAATCTAAAATGAAAATTGAAAACATTTTAAGGAAGTAAACAGGCCCTAATATTGACCAAAGGTCTAGCAATTGTAGGCAATGATGGTAATTATGGCAACAAAAATTAATGGATTGTGGAATTTAGAATACACTCTTTCAATACACAATGAAGATGAATGAGTAGTAAAACAAAGCAAAAACAATTTCAGATTCATTTTAGGAAAGGAAAAAAAAAGTGATTTTCCCTGTTCTTGGCGGTCTACTAAGAGCTGAATATTGGAAACTTCATTTGAAGTTGTTTCTTTTGAACATAATACATAATATACCACACAGAAAACAGTTTGAAAAGAATGTAATGAACACTTTCTAGCACAGGTCATTAAGATCTCTTCTGAAGTAAGGGGTCACGGATGACTTGAGGCTCAAATTCTGGTTTCACATATTGAGCAAGTGTCTCCGCATACAACTCGTATCGTGCAGTCATTCGGAAGCCCCATTTGTCTTTATATTGCCTGCACAAGTTAAGATCCATGTCGGTTACTAATAAGCCATCCTTGTTACGTGATAAAGACGGTGTGCAGGATGCATCTGGCGCTGAAATATAACTTGATCCATAAAAATGCCCAAAATCTGCGTGTGCTGGTTTGCCATCACCAGATGTAAATGGATTGGGGAATGTCTCAGTCCCAACACGGTTGATTGAAGCAACAAAGTAACTATTTGCTATTGCAGCATTTCTTGCCTGAAAAACAATAACACCTATAAGCCATATAATCATGCCAATATTCTATTGTTTAGTCATTTATGAACTAACTTCCGGCTAAATGTCAACCTGTAGGTATTAGCATAAAATAATGTCATGAACATTAAGAAATACTCAGAAATCGATCAGAAACAATAATCAATAGAAAGGAGTCTAACATGTCTTCCATCAATATAAAACAACAAACCTCTATTGGCCACATAGGTTCGCTGAGTTCACCAACAGTGGCAGCAGGGTTGAAAACAATTTCCGCACCATTTAAGCCAAAAGCTAACCAATTTAAAGGATGGTGCCTACCATAACATATATTAATGGCAATCTTTCCAAATGCTGTTTCAAATACAGGGTGACCAGTATTTCCTTCCATATAATATGTGCTCTCATTGAAGTCCCCAACTCTTGGTATATGGTTCTGCCAAATGTTGTGTGTTCATTAGATAGCTGAAAGACGGGTATTCCATTAGAAGCGGAAGTAGAAAGTTTAGGAAATTTACCTTCCTGTGTATTCCAATTATATTGCCGTGATTCCCAATTACTACGGCAGTGTTCCACATAACCTCTCCATGGTTTATATCCCTCTCAAGAATTGGGTTTATAATCACCATGTTATACTTCTTTGCAAAGCTTTGCAAAAAAATTGTTGATTCTCCATCAGCAGGTTCTGCAAATTCACACCACCTTTTCTCCCGTGTACAAAAGGCAAATGGCATCATCCATGCTTCCTGCGATCAAATTATATAAAAAAAAACACTTTAGGATTTCTAGTAGAAATTAGAAATCTACTGACAAATGCTCATATGCATGCAACCTACTTGCAAGCATAATATGTTGACCCCAGATGAACCGGCAGCATCAATAATTGGCCTGAGTTTCTCAAAAAGTGCTTTTTTTTGGTCCACAAAGTGAGCAGTTGTTGGGATGGCAATAGAGTTTTGAATCAAACCAACCCTCACAACTCGAGGTTCCCTTAACAGTTCTTTATCAGCACGAAAGCAGAAAGCCTGAGACAAGTAAACTTAAAATCATGAGACCAACAAATACCATAGCTTAAATAAGAGATAAGTTTCAATGCAGAGGAAAAAAGCTGTTGCGCCATCTCGTTTAACCAATCCAAGCTAATAGATTCCGACGATAATTTGACAACAACCATACAAGAAAAAAAAAGATTAATTGTCCCGTAGTTAGGCAAGAGTGAAAAAAGAGATAAATGAGGAGTGAAAGTGTTTTAACAATTTGCTATAATCATTCTTATATGATCATTCCTTCCATATTTCGGTCCTGCCAACTCAAAAGAGAGAGTTCGGATTCGGACTTTGAATGAATATACATAAAAGCAATTGTCTAGCTTAAACAAAGTGATTTCACTTCCCGTTGAAAATTGTCGGAAACAAGTTAAGAAATGTGTGATTCGCTTTCTGAAATGTTTTAGCAGAAGAAAACATAAAATTCATGACTTAAAAAGCAGCAGCAGATATTCATGAGTTATCTATACAATTGTTTTAGAAGCATATGTGTCATAATTTATGTATCCATTAACCCATTATATACTCTGTCATTTTCAGGAAGCAATTCAATCTAGCATACCTTTCATCTTGAGATATCATTTGGGAAAAAGTGAATTGTATTCATACCTGGAGGTCAAAACCATGTTTGACAGAGAGAGATGTAGCAGATTCTGGAAGAGCAATTGTTTCAAGTACTTTTCCACAATTAAGCCCGGTAAGCAAACGATTAACTTCCTACAACACGATACTCGCATAGCATCAGAAAACATGTGATTGATACAAGAACCAATGCAATTAAACCAACTTTAAAAGGATCATATACGATCCACTTTCCATGAAGATTGAATAATATCATTTTGATGAGAGTCACAAAACTTGCTTCACTATACATGATGATAAATAACATGATCCAGGAAAGTCAAAGTCAAAGTCATACATGATCTATAAGATGATGAATTCAGCATGTGAACAAGATCCAATAAATATTGAAGTATAAAGTAATGATAATAATTGGTTTGAAAGAAGAATGACCTGGAAATGATGCGGTTTAAGATTATCCTTGAGAAGGTGATGAAGGGAATCGTAGCCACAAATAGAACCATCGTTGGAAAGGTTGAGTTGTGCATTTTCTTCTCCGTTTTGAGATTTCTCCATCTCGGCAAGAGTGGTGATTGGAAAAGTCTTCTTCTCCGTGATGATGATGATGATGATGATGAGTTTATGTTTTGTTTTCTTTCGCACGTGAATCCATTTTATTATTATTTTTCATTGCGTGTTCTTTTGATTTTATCTATGTACCAGAATTGCCACTAATCAGTGCTTTTTTTTTTAATTCTCAGTTTTGGTTACAATTGTGAGTTTTTTGCTAGTTTTAACTGCGACTTAAGGTTGTTTATTGTTTTCTTTTTTTGGGTAATATAAGGTTGTCTATGTTTTGAGATTAATTTTGATATCCTAGCATTCTGTCAAAAAAAAAAAAAAATCTTGATATCCTAGCATCAACCATACATCATCCTTAGGTTAAAAAGTAAATAAATAAAATATATCATCTTTAGGATGCATTTTAGGTAAATATTTTTGAAGGGGTATAGAAATCTAAATATTATTTTTTGACAAAAATCTATTATTATATTATGCTTAATTGTAGTTTTGATTCTCTAAGTATCACAATCTTGCGATTTTAACCCTATAAAAATTATAACAAATCAGTCTTTAAGTTTACTCCTTTTGCACTTTTGGGCCCAGACCAATTTTGACTAGGTCGATGCACACGTGACACTTCAAAGACGTCATATGTGTAATTTTTTTAATTAAAAAAAAGCCACATATACATTAAATGAAAAAATAACAATAACTAGACCAACGACTCGTGCTAACGCACAAGTCATATTGAAGGTAATATATAAAAATAAAGTATATTATAAGAGATAAGGTTGAGAAGGCAAACAACAATCAAGGAAGGCAGAATTAAAGGATACGTAATGTTGTTTACATTTAAAAAAAAATAGGTCAGTTTGTTATCTCTGAAGGAAACGCATCAGGAAGTAAACGATATTGTTTTGAAAAATATTAGGAAGACATAATTAAATATCCTTTAATTAATAAAGATGAGAAGGCAAGCAAAAATCAAGAAAGACATAATTAAATACCCTTTAATTAATATATTATTTCCAATTGATTAGGTAACGATTTTGGTTAGCTTAGGGTGGAGAACGAAAGAAAGGCAAGCGTAAATCAAGGAGAAAAAACTGAAGGAAATATTATTTGAATTAGATATGTTTTTTTCTGGAGAGAAATAATTGGAGGTTAATACTGTAAATTAAGCAATTAAAATGAGGTTAATACCGTAAAATTAAGCTAAAAAAGTAGGTTAAAATTAGGGCAAAAGACTGCACATGGGTTAACTTTAAGGAATAAGGGATATCAAACCATGTGGCTTTTTTTTTAATGTATGTGTTTTTTTTAATTAAAATATTACACACGTGGCGTCATTGAAGTGCCACGTGTGCATTGACCCAGTCAAAATTAGTTTGGGGTCAAAGGTACAAAATGAGGTAAACTTAAGGAGCTGATTTGTTTTTGTTTTTGTTTTTTTACAGGGGTCAAAATCGCAAAATTGTGATACTCAGGAGGCCAAAATTACAATTAAGTCATATATTTATAGGATACAAATTTTATTTAATCCAAAGAATAATGAACTATATTTCTATTTAAAAATATATTTTATATGACGATTATTTAAAAGAAGAGTCTCTCAGACATAGTAAATTCACAATGTTGATATTGTTAGTTTGGACACTCTAGATTAAAAAACAGGATCTCATAGTTATGCGTGTGAGTTTTCGTGGTGTTTGTCACTTTGTGCAGTAAAAAAACCGAAAAAAGTGTCGATAAAATTTAATTAAATAACATCTTCAAAAAAATTAATTAATTAAAAAAAGTAAAACTATACTTGCTTTCATGAAAATCATGCAAAATTTCCAGCCAATGACATAGTTTTTATTTAGGGAACATATAAAAACTTGTTATTCTTAACCACATCATCTTAGAACTTGTGTACACATTTGAACTCTAAATACTCACAACTTCGATTAAATATCAAATTTTATGCAATCATGTCATGCTCTAGGCATACATTATTTTACCTCTTGAGAGTAATATAAACACATATATCAATTCATCAATATTGATGAGATTCCATACAAATACACAAAGAAAATTCACTTGGACATCCAATCTCAAGCATCATGGTTGGAAGAATATGCTTTGAGAACATTTACTTGCGCCTTTTCTGCTTGTTCTTTGAGGCATCCCAGTTTTGAGAAAATCTTGTGAGCCCTTCTCTAAATACTCCTAGATTTAAACCATTGTTAACCAAAATACTCGTAACTCCCAAATTTGAAACCTGTTATTGCCACAAATCGATAATCACTCCTCTGAACAAAATAAGAGAATTTGAGAACTTAATTAATTAAAAAACAAAATAAAATGATAGATACCGGTTTCATGTTATTGTTATCATCGTCGAAAAAGAGCATAGAGTTATACGGCACCCCGGTCTTTGAATGAATTTTCTGAAAATGTTCTGTTTTGTGTGTAGAGCTGTAAAATATTTCCTAAACAATAAAAAGGAGAAATTAAATTTGGACGTAACAAGAATATGCCGTAAAATAAATATACATACAAATAAGCGCAATAGAAAAGTGGACAGGAGTGTTCGTCTTTCCACCGAGGAACAAACCTGGGCGACAAACATTGAGGTGATTTTGAGTTTGTCAAGATATGTGGTTGCTATGTGGGGAGTTGGTGATTTGGAAGCAATGGCAGCATCAATTCCTTCATCTTTGAGTGCACTCAAGATGCCTCTGGAATGGGGAAACAAAGAAGGTGTATCGTGCTTGGAGCGGCACTCACTGAAATTTGAGATTGAATTGGTGTAGTAAGATAAGAAAGAATATTTGGTGAGTACTCCAGAAAATAGGAAATATGAAAACATGTATCATGTACAAATTTACCAGTAGAAAGGCCAAAGAGTATAATCTAGATCGAACACTACGAGCCTTGGTAGTACTTGAAACATTCCTATCAATTGCACTGCCTCAGCCTTCACCTTCTCCACCTCCTCCATCTCTTGTTTCTCTCAAAGTGGATGATGGATCGATGGTCCTTATTATTTGTTGGGATGTACTAATACCAACTATATAAGTGAACGGTTGTAAGAAGTCGAATGTGTGGAGGGTAATATTAAGAAGAATATACATTTAATTTAGTCCATAAACTATTAACCCCCACTAATTTGGTCCTTGAACTAATAACATCAATGAAAAGGTTTATAAACCATACTTTCATCCATGAGTTTAGTCTCACGTTAGGGATCAAATTGACGGATGTGAGTATAGTTTAGGGACTGATTAGTTAATTTTAATATTTTAAGAATCAATTTGACAAGAATGTAATAGTTTATGGTCTAAATTGATTGTTTATTTTATTAAGAATAAGAAGTTATTAACAAAAAGGGATCAAATAAGGGAAATGATAACAAAAAGTTATTAACCAATGCTCCGGGACGCCGGTTAGCATGACCTCTCAAATAAAAATGTCAAAATTGTAATGTCAAATGTTGTGATTGAAGTTCGAACCTCGACTCTTTCACTTATTTAAGTGAATTTTCAATGACCATTGTCATTTTGTCTATCTAAAAAAAATTAAAAATAAGAAGACGAACATCCACATAAGTTATGCCCAAAATTCATAATTTATTTTATAATTTTTAAATTACAAATTCCACAAAAAATAAAGGGTTAAATTTTCACAAAAATTTAAGTTTGTGCAAAACTTAGTGATTGATTATGTTTATCCAATATTTTTTTCTAGAAAAAGAAAATTTATCCAATAGTTTTTTAGAGGATATTTATCCAATAGTTGAAGAGATGTTATTTGAGTGACATTTGTCAATAGTCTCTTCAAATATGTTCTACATGAAGGAAAATCAAACAATAACGCACCAAAACGACAAACATACTAACATCACACTCATACGCCAAAAATGAAAGAAAAACTAGATTTTTTTTTTGTCAAATAGCCTAATGGCTGGATGTGGAGAAATGAAGTGTCCAGAGTTCAAACCTCGACTCCTGCACTAAGCTCATGGGGATAGTTATTTAGTTTTAATTACTTGAAGAACTACTAATATAATGTTTTAGTTTTTAGTTTTTATTTTTTTCCAACACCAAAAATAATCTTATTTTTTAACAAAGGAAAATAAAGAGAAAAAAATTTAATCTGATTTTTTAGTTAATTGAAAAAAATATCATAGGTTTACAAATGTGATATTTTTTTTTTTTTTTTGAATCAGGTATCTTCTATGCACATACACTAATCCACAAGTTGCATAGGACTGCAATGAACAGTAAAATTCTTTCAAGAGATTTGACACTGTTGCATTTTAAGGAATGCATTCAAACTCATACCATGGTTAAATTGAAAGAAATCCCTTCCTATATTTTATTAATGAATTAAAATGATTATTTTGGTAGATTAATGACTTAAATTGAAGTTAAGCCAAATGACATCATTACGTGCAACGCAAATTTACCAAAGAAGTTAAGCCACCCGACCAACAATGTCTCAATTTTCTAAACAACATATGTCAAAAACAAAATCTGCCAAACTACTCTCAGTTTCAACTCGCGTTTGCAACACAGTTGAAAGTCATGTCCAATACTAACTCTCACGTGTCACCGTACGACCCACAAAAGCATGCCAATTATCTTTTAACAGTCATATCACACCAAGGATAGAGCACCTCACATTGTTCAAAATTTGGATTCTCTACATTTGAGTTTCCCACATTTTCTTGCATTTAGGAAAAAGTTTGCCCATAGAGATTTTTTACTTTAGGGAATCCAAATCCATGAATTTGATGATTGGAATTTGGAGACAATGTTGAAATGGCAGTGTGTTTGGCGATGACGAAAATTGATTTTATATGAATTGATTCAGAATATTTTGATTCACATTTGTCTATCGCAGTACAAGTATCGAACCTAATCTACCAAAATTGAAGAACAAACTTTCAACCAAGTGAACACTAGGGAAACCGGCTCAACGCTATATACCTCATTAAGTGCTACAAGGTTGACAAAAGGGAGTCTGAAGACTTAAAATTGATTTTGTTATGTTTTGTGTGCTACAAGGTTGGACCAACACTCCATTTACTCCACACTGAATCTTGATATGCATAAAAGTTAGTTGTAAAATAGAATCAAAAAAAAAACCTATAGAATTGCAATGCTATGAATTATTTAGTTTTTTTTTAACTGCTATGAATTATTTAGTTATTGATAAGTTACACATTGATTGTAAATTAACTACGGGTTTTTTTTAAGAGAAAATTAACTATGGATTATTTAGCCACCTACAGACACAGCAAATTGGCTATTAATATCATGATATGCCATAAGCTACATATCTGGTTATTCCCCATACAAAATCATTTCAATTAGGCTTCATTGTGAATAACTTATGAAGTATACAAACCACAAACAATGTATGCAAAATTTTAAACAAAATAAAAAGAGATTCCACCAACCACTAATCAAAGGGTTAAAACTGAAAGCAAACAAAAATAAAAGAACACTAGGTACGATTTCTAATACTACTAGATTGATGACCCGTGCGCCGCACGGGTCATATTGACCGTATAATATAGTCTGTATTGTATAAAGTATATATATTAAAAAAGTTGATGTTAAATAAGGTCTCCAATTTTTATTTTTATTTTTAAATTTTACTTGATAAAAAGATCTCATTAATTTTGATTAAATATAAAGGTCTCATTTTTGAAAACTTCTGCTTTCGTGAAAGTCTATTCCACATCTCTCATTATACAATCAAACTTGTTATTTCATTAAAGAAAAATTGAATAAGACAACAAATAAATTCATCAAGTTAAGGCACAATAATATGAGTCTAATGAGGTTTACATATTACACATTTTGCTCAGCATATATTTACAACTTTGAATTACTCCAAATACTTAAAGTACAACATCAACTTATCACAAACTACACATGCATAATTAATAAACACTATAGTATTCTTGTACAAAAAAACTTATAATATTTATTTGTCGCCTGCACCATTGCTTTCATGCGTTGCATGATCAACACTTTTTCCATTCCTCATTGTGTCATTCTCGTGCTACATTTATGCATAAACCAGTATACCCAACAACTAAATTATCTTCCTTCCTACTTCAGTATTTATTTTAACTTCAACAAATAAGCAAAAACCTCCATACATGTTTGCCAAATGCCTTGCAAAAACAGTCCTGAAACTCCAAAAATTAACCTATCTTTCTCTCACATTATAAACCTCCAAAAATTGCATTAGTGCGTCGCACGGAAATCACGAATGATCGAAACATATACTACCTGTTATATTAATAAAATTTTATAATAGATGTTTCATGTAAAAATGTCATATAGAATCAAAATCAGACATGGGTCCCGAAATTTGATTGCTCTGCGGCCAAAATTTTAACATTGTACACCAATTTTTTTAGAAAAAATATGAGTATTTACATCTTCCATATCTTTCTACCGAAATCAAACAATGTAAATCTACGATCTACTCATCCTATTTCCCGCTTGACTTGGTGAATTGATGGAGTACGTATTAACATCTTCCAAACTATAATTAAATTAAAAATAAAACAAAACATTGAATTTCCTTTTTGTTGGACCCTCAAACTTAGTTGATTTATAGTAGCCCAAATGTTTATTCAATCAAGCACGAAATAAAACATTGATGTTATTATAGCAAAAGATTCATGTATAGAAGCACAACCAACACCAGACTATGAGAATAAGACGCCAAAGTTTAGCTCAAAAGGGCACATGTTCACATTGAACAATTTTAATTTATATACAATATTGATTAGAGAAAAGTGTAAAGTATGTTACAATAAGAATGTTAATAAAAAAAATTAAAATAACCTTATCTGATATTCACATTCTTATAGAGCTAAGGAACACTAAAAAAACTCACTGAAATTAAAAAAATAACTGTATCCATTGCTCAACCTCTTAAATAAATTGAATGCTTCAACATCCTTAAGTAAAAAAAAAAGGAGACCATAAACTTCTTAGTGACCAACTAAAGTAGTTCCAGGGATGAACATAAAGGCAATAATATGCTATAACCTTGTAACCACTTCTCTACCTTTGGCTTGCGAACCATATTCCAAATATCTACATAGGAAGATACATCATATTTCAGTTAAGAAGCGTCCCAAAAAAATTGAAGAAATCAGAATCTATACAACAAAGAAAACCAAAGTCAATATTCAAACCAAAAATAGCAATAACTAATAAAAAAATAGAAACATAAATGAATCCGGTCTAGCATTATAGATCTATATATCTCCCTAGTCAGTCACTGCTCACAATTTTCTTAATGAGACAAACTTTTATGTGCACAAATCTGCAGCGGAGAAGTAAGAAAACAAAAAAAGAGTTGGTCAGAGTAAGAACAAAGTTCGTGAAGGGACAAATAGAAATAGAAAGGGTGAGAAGAAAGGAAAAATATAAAGATGATTTAGAAATATTGGAAAGTACAGTAGCCATTGGAGATATCTTATTCCAAAATTAATTTACATCCTAGAGAATCAAAAATTGGAGTTCCTAAAAGAAAAAGAATACGGCAGATGATGGGGGAGTGAAACATTTATGAGGCAAAAATAAATTGGGGGAGTGAAAATGTGATGAGGCAAAAATCATAGTGAACCTACACATATATGACAATCATGAGATATTATTGCATTAGTAAACCTCCAAAAATCATGAAATTCAATATGATGTGGAATAGTTATGAAAAAATGAAGTCTCTCAACACGAACGGCTAACTGTAGACTCTGTATGACTGAATCCACTTACCGTGATTTTGGTAACACACCCATTATCTTTTTGTCACGTCCTGATATGATTTTAATGTGTATTTTTTTCAAAGCTGCAAATGTGAGCTTTTGAATAGACTTGCAATACCATTATTGTCGGTCTTTTGACTTTCCAAACACACATTGTATATCTTGGAAATGAATTGTATTGTCCCATTAAGCTAACAATCAATTCTGTTTAGGACATTCGAGTAATAATCATGTTAGAAGTTAGCACTGAACACATGCGAGTGAAAGTGAATAAGCTCTAACTATTTGCACTTTCCTTTGAAAGGAAGCAAGTACTTGTACTGAGTGCAAATGAATAAGCTCTAACTATTTTTAATTAGACTAAACATTAAACCCTTCTACAAACGTAACTACGGCTGCAATATAACAAATTTAGAGGTATTTGCAAGACTGCAACGACATCACAACTGCAATTGTGGCCACATTGGCCATATTTTTCAATAGTATTGTAATTCATCAACAACTGATCTATGGTTTTGATTTTCATATGGGAGTAGATGCATATAGTTTAAATTTGAACCTTAGTTTTAACTCATACTCTTAAATATCAGTCTATACATTTTACTTGGTTTATCTCTATTCTTTCTGCTTCTAACACCATTACTTCACAAATTTTACTTCATTAATATGCATACATTTTTTTTTGGTTTATATGCAGCACGCTTTTCACTCAACGATAAATTCTCAGCAGCCACCTCGGGAGCACTGAGATAGTGAACACTTCATCTTTCTTTCTTCCTTCCTATATTTTTGTTCATTGATGGCTTGCATGAAAGTTATGTAATGATGCAAGTATTAGTAATGTTTAAGTGACAGGAAATAGAAACATGAAATTCAAACAAATATATGCTACTCATTAGATTATCAAGTTCTCCACATCAATTTTTTCTACATGAAGTTGGAGACACTTCAGAAAAAGGCAAATAGAAAAAGAATGAAACTATGAATATTCCTTATTAGTGCAACTTCAATCATTTGAATCTTTATCTTCATAGAACAAAATAAAGTATGAAAGTAAACCAATCAATTTTAGCCTTATGGACTAATTATTGAATATATCAATTACACAATCAAATGAATAATAACTACTAATTCACTGTCAAACTAAAAAGGTTGAGAAAAAAAGAAAAATCATATAAGCATAATGGAATAAAGAGCTGGAATCACCTGGCGAGGCCACAATCAAATGAAACAGCTGTTATTATTGCAATTGATCAGAAGCTTTAATGGATGATAATACCATGGCAACATAACATCTCGTACCAAGCATTGTAACTACGACACCAGCACCATAATTTTAGCACCACTGTAGAAAATTGACAAACAAAAAGGAAGAACTCACAATTGTTAGTAGGTTGCATTTGAACCCCCAATGAAACAAATTTTCTCAATCTGATTTCAACCTTCACTTTGAAGATACTTAAATAGTTAAATACTAACATAACAAATCTCCGCAGAAGCCACATATCCATAACACTAAAAATCAACACCATCAGCCTTAGAGGGAATTGCATTGAGAACAAAAAAAAATTATATAGTACAAAATCTGCAGCCAGAAGACCACCGCCTATAGCCAAATCATCCATCATACGCACCAATGCTCAAAAACAAAATCGGCACAACGGTCCAAATAAATTCGTTGCGATCAGGACACTAAAAGAAGGCATCACAACACGAAATAAATGCAGCCGAACACCATGGACTCAAATAATAAAAACTGATGCAGCAGACGACAGAAACATTGCACAACAGAAGCAAAATTGCATGAAAGCCGCTACAGCTGAGGCAAACCAGACCAGATCACTCCAAAACAAAACAGAAACGCGGTAATGGCTAGAAGATCAACCTCAAAATGATTTCATAACCTAAAATCACTTTCTTCCAATTGATAATCCAAACAAATTAATATATCATAATAAGAGCAGATTAAAGGACTCAGTCTAACGAAGGTATCAATAACCTTGAAGTAATAATAGCTCATAACTTTTCGATATAACACTTTGACGACTAATCTAGAAAATGGGTAGGTTAAAAATTTCACTAATGAATAGAAAAACCAATAATTTTGAGTTGAAAAAGTTCCAATACACAGAGGACTGAAATAAATACTTAGAATATATATATTCTACACTCACAGCATTGAAATCTAATCTAATCATATTCAAATTAGGTCAAAACAATCAAAATTTAAAAAAACTCAACCTCTTCATCGCCAGGCTTGCAGATAGTTTCATCAACTTCCCTGTTATTTTCAATAGTCTTCAGCACCTTCTTCTTCGGAAGCTGCAACAACACAGAAATCAAAAATCAAAATCAAACAAATCAAAACAACAACAACGATTCAATGATAGAGAGCAAACCTCTACACCGTTCTGGTTTTTCTCTTGAAAGAATTATCTTCGCCGTCGGAATCGTTGTTGCGCTTCCGGTTCCCACCGAAAGCCAATCGGAAGGTTTGGGAAGGTTGTCGGCAGAATCCTTAATCAGAAGGTTTGAAAGAGAGAGGGTGAAGTGATGGAGGTCGGACCAAAGGAATTGGAGGAGGCGATGGATTTTTTGAGAAGTTGAGAGAATTGAATTGTTTGGGAATTGAAGAAGAAAAAGAATTGTTTGTGAATCATATGAATGTGATTTTTTTTTTTTTGAGTGGAGAGCTTTCAGTTTTCTATGCAGCATAGCAAGGGATGGAATTGAATGCAGTACATTGTATCAATATGACACATTACCAAATAGAGGAGAGGAAAGGGTAAAATTGCTCTGATTGATGCCATCATAATTTTTGAATTTCAAATAGTGGAAAATAGAGGGAATTTTTTAGGGTTAACACTAATTGTAATTAATGCATAAGATTTAGAGGGAAATTTTTAGGGTTAAGTGATTGCATACCTAATAACATTAAGGAGTAAGGGAAGACTAACCTTCAAATTCAATTATGAGTGAGTTGAGTATTTTCCGCTGTGTTTATGCAGAAAGGGAATAACAATAATAATATTAAGAACATGACATGTGTCTATATGGATCTTTCACGACATTGTTCTGGACTCCATCTGGAGATTGTGCGTTCTTCGATGGTATAGTTTGTCAAACATAACGGAGACTCATCACTGTGACCATTTTTCTTAACGTACAAAACTAATAAGGTTTTTGCAACACTTCCAAGAAGTCGAGTTGTGCAATGAACATCCGACCATACTCTCAATCTTCCATTTAGATCACCATCACTGTCATGTGATAGAACAAGTACACCATACTCAGAATGCACCCGAGCCGGATGATGGCGATAAACAATAAAGTCTACACCATACTGAGACCCTGACCTCACAACCCAGCCTTTCAGTCGAAGGTGAGAATAAGCCTTGTAGAAATAAGGGAATGCTTCTTTCTTGGACTTGAAGTTACGCCACAACTCTTCATCATTTGAGGGACCAATATCAGCACTGTCATTAATCTTGAGGCATTTCAATGAATAACATAGGTAGAATGCTTCCTCCACGGTTAATTGAAACCAATACATATCTTTGTCAATTATCCTCACAGGTCGACCAAAGCACGCTTTATCAAGCAAGTCAAGTTGTTCTGCTTGCACTGCTAAGCGTACACAGTTATCAAAGAGAGATCCACAAGTATTTGATTGAACTAAAGAAGACTGAAGTTGTGATATAATCTTTGACATGGGTTCTTTAAGTGCTTCAGCTTCTGCTTCCTTTTTCGATTTTGCATCTTTTCCTTTCCATCTTGGAGCCATTTGACCTTACAAAGAATGTAAAACAATGTTCAATTCCAAGTCCACCTTGATTTAGTAAAGCTCGATCAAAGTAGTCACAGGCTACTAAAATGATCTAAATAAATTAAGACACAAAGGCCTCATAAGAATTACGGATTAGGATCCTCTCATGTTGAAAAAAACTTGAGGAAATAACGTGCAAAAACTTGAGAAAAAGAGAAGATTGTACCGAGAGTGTGAGAGATGGATGTTGTTGAGCTGAAAGCGTCGCCAATGATGTCGGTTCTGGATGTTTGTCGATGGCTGCTGCTTGGGGGGAGGTCGGTTTGGTGTGGCAGGTTGGTTTTTTTGCTGCTGGTTTTGGATCTTTCACGGCATTGTTCTGGACTACATCTGGAGATTGTGCGTTCTTCGATGGTATAGTTTGTCAAACATGACGGAGACTCATCATTGTCACCATTTTTGTTAACGTACAAAACTAATAAGGTTTTTGCAACACTTCCAAGAAGTCGAGTTGTGCAATGAACATCAGACCATACTCTCAATCTTCCATTTAGATCACCATCATTGTCATGTGATAGAACAAGTACACCATACTCAGAATGGACCCGAGCCGGATGATGGCGATAAACAATAAAGTCTACACCATACTGAGCCCCTGACCTTACTACCCAGTTTTTCATTCGAAGATGACAATAAGCCTTGTAGAAACATGGGAATGTTTCTTTCTTGGACCTGAAGGAACGCCACAACTCTTCATAATTTGAGGGACCAATATCAGCACCGTCATTAATCTTGAGGCATTTCAATGAATAACATAGGTAGAATGCTTCCTCCACGGTTAATTGAAACCAATACATATCCTTTTCAACTATCCTCACAGGTCGACCAAAGCACGCTTTATCAAGTAAGTCAAGTTGTTCTGCTTGCACGGCCAAGTGTACACAGTTATCAGAGAGAGATCCACAAGTATTTGATTGAACTAAAGAAGACTGAAGTTGTGATATAATCTTTGACATGGGTTCTTTAAGTGCTTCAGCTTCTGCTTCCTTTTTTGATTTTGCATCTTTTCCTTTCCATCTTGGTGCCATTTGACCTTACAAAGAAAGTAAAACAATGTTCAATTCCAAGTCCACCTTGATTTAGTAAAGCTCAATCAAAGTAGTCACAATCTACTAAAATGATCCAAATTAATTAAGACACAAAGGCTTCATAAGAATTACGGATTAGGATCCAAATTAAAAAAACTTGAGGAAATAATGTGCAAAATCTATATATATATATATATATATACTCTTGATATATAAAGGCAGAGAACGGAAAAAAATGGAGAAAAGTTGGTTAATGGTTGACATTGAAAGTGGAGAAACCATAAGAGCGAAAAAATTGAATTGAATTTAATCATAAACATAGAGACAAAAGTGAGAAAATTAATAATGTAACTAAAATGTCCATCATCAGTGATCAGGTCAAATTATGAAGAGTATGATCAATGTTGAGTCTTCACTAAGTTTTATACATTCTTTCAGAACTTTTATCAAACAGTTTGCGTGCAGAAAATATCAAATAGCTTTAGAAGTTAGAACAAAAAAGATGCACAAAATGGTGAGCCTTGGAGTTGAGTAAGAAAAAGAGAAGATTGTACCGAGAGTGTGAGAAATGGATGTTGAGATGAAAGCGTCGCCAATGATGTCGGTTCTATCTCCGCCGCTAAGCAAAGTAACGCCCTTCTTTCCCTCTAAACACTGCATGCCCAATAAAATAATATAATGAAGGCTGTTGCTGGTTTTTGCTGTTAGTCTGTTGTGTTCAGTTCTTGGCAGAGTGGCAGAGCGGCTTTAGGGAGTATTTTTCTTCCTAGTTTTTTGGCTTTTGCTTTGGCTGGGGCTCTTCTATTGTTCTTGTTCCTTCCTCTTTTCTTTTGAGGTTGGGTGCCTAATAAGTCGCGTTGAAAATGAGTCGCGTCGAATCTAACCAATCTGAGCTCGGCTCGATAAAAAATAATTCAGCTTGAAACTCAACTCAAATTCATTTCAAATCTTTTTTCAGGCTCAAACTCGGTTCGACTCGTCAGCTCGAGTAAACAATTCAAAAAAAATTATTAATTTTTTTTACTCACTAAAAAATTGGAACTTGAGCCGATGTTGATGAAGAAATGGATAAAAACACATTTCTTTAATTAATTTTTACCATGGGTAACCTCAATTCCATGTCTGGTTCTCATTTGCCATACGCTGATGCTTTTATAGATCACTAATTCTCTAATTTCTACTAACCCTTCTGATGTGGGACTATGTTTGAAAGCTTAAATTTACCACTAGCTATGCTATTAGCCTAGGTGATTTATCCAGGATTATTAGGTGTTTGTTGGGCTTGATATCTTTATCATTTTATATAATTGTTTTTTATAAAAGATTTGACATAATTTTTCTTTTAGGGGAAAGGATTTTATATAATTGTTAGCCTTGAATTTATCCAGTATTATTAGGTGTTTGTCATGCTATTAACAAGTTGATGATTTTGGACAAATTGCATCATCCCCTGTATCAATGTGGCATCGAGTGATTACAGTGTTGTTTGAGTCCTCAATGTCAATCCCATCATTATTTGGTATATTCAAATCTCCATAAATTGCAATATCCTGAATGGTAATGTTTTCACTTCTTACCAAGTGTAAGCTGCAAGTATAAAGTATATTCGATAGGGTGCTTAATGCACTTTATCAAAGATTTTGCAGAATAAATTTTGCCAAGTAAAATGTCAAACATAAACTTTGCAGTGATTTTTTAATTTTTTTATGTGATTTTGCCAAGTAAAATATACAAAATATTTTCATAAGAAAATGTCTTTTTTGTTTGTCTTGCAAACTTTTCAGCTGATATAATGTTTATCCTTTCCAGATCACAGATGAGCAAAATGGGAAAAGAAAAAAATAAAATAAAATAAAAGAGTGCATAAATAAGAGATAGTAAAAATTCTGACCCAGATCAGCTCTTTTCTGGCGCGGTGGTTGCAAACTTCGGCACGGTGGTAACCTGCGAAAGTGATCTTAATGGGTTTTGTAGAGAAGATGGAGGGGACTATTTTTATGGTGATGGTTTTTCAAAAACTTGTATGTGGTTGACTAGATCTAGCCGAAAAGATAGGATGAAGATGGTGGAACAATGAAACGCCGCTGAAGGAGGGAGGCGGCGGCTAGGGTTTGTTTGTGAATGAGAGAGTTTGAAATGAGTATAGTGAGTGGGGGATAAAGTTAAATAAAAAAAATAATAATAAAAAGACTCCTAGGTTTGTACGAGATAGAAAGGGGTATGTGTTTTTTTAATTGCAAAATTGACAAAGTAGTGTAACATAATAATAATAATAATAATAATTTTTATAAAATATTTAAAATATTGAGTAAATAGTCACTTTAGTCCTTGATTTTGCACCTCGCTGTCACATAGGTCCCTGACTCAGGATTAAATACAAACAAGTTTCTGACTCTACACTTCCGTTATTACTTTAGTCCCTACCGTTAAAAAAATCTGTTAAGTGATGATGTGGCACGCTGACAAGGAGTATGACATGTCACAGGGACTAAAGTGAAAGTAAAAAATGGTCACTTTGGTCCCTGAATCGAAAATCAATATCCTCAATTTACTGTTAGATCCCTGACTGTGTATACTTACTGTCAGTTAGGTCCCTGACAGTAAAAACAAAATTTCACTAAGATCCTCACAAGTTGTTAGTTTAACATACTACTTACTGGACAACACTAAGGTATTTGTGCTAAATACCAAAATATTATTATAACACTTATAAAAATGATTCTATAGTTTAATAACAAATGTAACTATTAAGTTATTAATATCAACCATAGAGTAATCAAAAGATTTGGATTATATTTGAGCATATACTTCAACAACTCATTACATAATGATTCAACAAAATATTAAACAAAATAGGGTAAAATATGTTTTTAATCCCTATAAAATTGGGACATTTTAAGTTTAGTCCTTACTTAATTTTAATAGTTCTTTTAGTCCCCAATTTTTTTTTCTACATTGAGCATTAGTCCCTAATCAATTCAAATTTATTTAATTTATGCTTAAACTCTTAAGTTTTTGAACAATTTTTTGCAGACATGTTTAGAACATTAATAAAAGTTCCTCCACAAAAAATTATTGCAAAATTTGATTTTTACATCCAGATTTTGTTACTTTTTATCTTTAACTTTTGTCGTTTTAAAAAATTCATATTTAATTCATTTCATGTTAGAAAATTCTAAATTTTAGTAAATGAACCTTTCATAGTGTTCTAAACTTGTCTCAAATAGAAAATTCTAAATTTTAGTAAATGAACCTTTCATAGTGTTCTAAACTTGTCTCAAAAAAATTATTCAAAAAATTAAGAGTTTAAGGATAATTAAACAACCTGTATTTTAGCAAGGACTAAAATTATAAGTAATTTTTTTTTGTAGGGACTAAAAAAGCTATTAAAATTAAATAACGACTAAACTTAAAAGTTTCCAATTTTATAAGGACCAAAAACATATTTAAACAAAATATTGCACCACAATTGTGCTTATAATTTAGCAATTTTGGTACATAAATAAACTAACATACATCACATAGTTGGCATCGGACCTCTTGGAGTAAATTTTGGAGTTGGCATGAAAGATGTAAGCATTTGTTGTTCATTCAGACGTGCATTTGTTATTTATGTTATGGAAACATTTGTTATTAAACTATGGAATCATTTTTATAAGTGTTATAATAATATTTTGGTATTTTGTACAGATACCTTAGTGTTGTCAGTAAGTAGCATGTTAAACTAACAATTTGCCAATGATCTTAGTGAAATTTCATTTTTACTGTCAGGGACCTAACTGACAGTAAGAATGCACAGTCAGGGACCTAACAGTAAATTGATGATATTGATTTTCGACACAGTCAGGGATCTAATAGTAAATTGAGGATATTGATTTTCGATTCAGGGACCAAAGTGACCATTTTTTACTTTCACTTTAGTCCTTGTGACACGTCATACTCCTTGTCAGTGTGCCACATCATCACTTAACAGATGTTTTTAACGGCAGGGACTAAAGTGATAACAGAAGTGTAGAGTCAGGGACCTGTTTGTATTTAATCCTGAGTCAAGGACCTATGTGACAGCAAGGTGCAGAGTCAGGGACTAAAGTGACTATTTGCTCTTAAAATATTAGTAGTAGTTTAATTAACCTCTAAAAAATAGTTAAATTAATGTTATTTTACACATATCTAACGACATGTTGTCACATTAATTAATTAATATTGAAACTTTTTTTATATTTATAAAAACATAAAATAAATAAATTTCATTGTTACATAATAAAATTAACGGTAAAACATTGATCATCTGATATGTACAAAAAGACATGTGTATTGATAACTATTTAAAAATATGTGTGATATTTATCACGGTTGAATATAAAAACAAATATATAACAAAATTATTTTTAATTGATAGATAGAAATCAAGAATAAATATTTTTTTTGTAAAAAAAAAGGAATAAATATTTGTCTCCTTAAAAAAAAGAATAAAAATATTTGTCGGTGATACATACAAATAAATATGGAAAAAAGATTTGTCACAAGAAAAAACACAAAGATTTGTGATTGGTAGATATAAGAAAGCAAGAGACAAATATTTGTCACTTATAAATTTTAAAAAATGCCACATAAATATTTTTCGTTAACATATAAAAATTTGGAACAAATATTTGTCACTGATGTGAACAAATAAGCATGTGACAAAGATTTTCCATTGATAAATAGAACTATCTCACCAACAAAAAAAAATAGAAATATGATGCCCCCTTAAAAAAAATCATGCACAAGATACTTTTTTTTTTTTTGAAATGGGCGCAAGAGACAAGTTGGCATTAATGAAATGCACAAGAGAAGTTCACATTGATTAAATTAAATTATCATGCATTTGACAAGTTTTCGCTAATAAAATATCAAAATTAACTCAAATGCATGAGATAAGTTGTCATCGACGAAACTAACTTTGATATACTAGACAAGTCGTTATTTATAAAAAAAAATGGATATGCTAAAACATTTCTACTATTTATAATATCACCTCCCTCCTCAATTCTACAATGATATTGAACCTTCATCGACTAATATACACGAGACATGTGAACATTGACTAAAATTTTATAAATAACCAAAATGAAAGTTGAGAAATTGACATTGATTAAATAGAACGGTCATGCACGAGATAAGTTATCCATAATAAAATGCACAAGAGAAGATGACATTGATTAAATTACAATATCATGTAGTTGACAATTTTACACTGATAAATGTTCAGAATTAACTAAAATAAACACGATAAGTTGTCACTAACTAAACTAACTTTGATACACGTGATAAGTTGTCATTTATAAAACATCATTCATGACAAAGAGTTTGTACTATTTAAAATATTAGTGAAAATCTAACTTCTTTTTTTTTTGAGCAATAGTGAAAATCTAACTTAAACATTTAAACAAAACTCAATATTATATGCGAGATGACATGTTATCAGTACAAATTTAAAATAATCATAACAAAAGAGACAAGTTATGGCCGGTATAAATTTCAAGATAATTATTAACCATGTGACATGTCACACTGATATATATTATAAAAGATTTAATATACACGAAATAAGTTGTCACTGTTAGCTTTAAAAATTATTATTATACACAGGCGAAGTCGTCACTAATACAAATCTACCAACATCTACGTTTACTAATAATTACTTTTACACACGGACGAAGTCGTCACTGATACAAATCTATTAACATCTACTTCTACTAGCAATAATAACAATATATAAAAATCGAAGTCCACCAAAATTTCATAATCGTACTTATTAAAACTCATTATCTTCTTAATTACATGTGTTGACTTTAAAGATTTATTATACACGAAATAAGATGTCATTGTTGGCTTTAAAAATTATTATTATACACGGGCGAAGTCGTCACTAATACAAATCTACAAACATCTACGTCTACTAATAATTACTTTTACACACGAGCGAAGTCGTCACTGATACAAATCTACTAACATCTACTTCTACTAACAATATATAAAAATCAAAGTCTAGCAAAATTTCACAATCCTTCTTATTAAAACTCGTGATCTCCTTGATTTCATGTGCATAATGATTATTTTGCAAAATTTAATTTATTTGTTTTTTATAAAATTAATTACGGATAATGGTCTTCACAAGTGTGACTTTGCAAATTTTACAAAGCACAACATATGTGACAGCCTCATATTATGTGGAGATAATGGAGAAATCCAAAATTTCAATATCATTGTCAATAATGATCGCAAATTAACTACACAAATTGGACAAAAGTGGAATAATTTCTCCCAAATTAATGAATTTCTACCAGAATGAACTATCAAATTTAAATTTTCTATCAATAATTTTTTATCTTTTAAAGGAATTTTCTATAAATAATTATTATGTTTGCCATGTATTTAGCATAAAATATGACTATGTAGGTTATTTTCATGACTATTTATCCTAAAATTGTACCAATGCATTAATGTTGCATCTCAATTGTTTTTTCTACATTTTAAATAATATTAAGTGTCTTCTACGTACTAATTCCAAAAAGTTTAAATTACTTAATCAATGTAATTTTACTTTATTATACCATCAAAAATATAATACACCAATAATTCGACATTTACTTTAAATTGACATACAATTCAATTATATTAAAACTCTTATTAAAATTTAATGATCTTTTACGAATAACAAACGTTTACCATACAACTAAAATGCACAGGATAAACAGAGATTGAATAAAATTTCGTAGATAACTGAAATCCATCGGATAAGTGGTTGTTAACTAAAATTTCTTAAGTAACATAAATGCACCAGATAAGTTGTCGCTAACTAAACTAACTTTGATAAACGACATTTATAAAAAATTGTTCTTGCTAAAATGTTCCTGTTATTTATAATGTCACCTCACTTTAATTCTATAATGATATTGAACCCTCCTAATCTAAAATGCATGAGAAAAGTGAACATTGACTAAACTTTCAGAAGAAAAAAAAAATACACGAGATAAATTATCATTGACTAAACTAACCTTGATTTACATGACAAGTTGTCCTTTATAAAAATTGTTCTTGCTAAAACATCATCAACAACAACATCATCAACAACAGCAACATCATCAACAACAACAACATCATCAACAACAACAACAACAACAACATCATAATCAACGACAACAACAACTTCTCAAATGATCATCAATTATATTATGCAATGGCGACTCTACAATGGAACGACAACAACAACTCATCTTAACATCACACCGACTCGACAATGCAATTAATCATTTATAAAAACTATTCCTGCTAAAACATTTAAACTATTTATAATATCATGACCTCAATTCAATTATATAATGATATTGAACTATTTATAATATTACATGACAAGTTGTAATATTATAATAAACTACTTGATATTATTTTTAATATCTACATAGACTGAAAATATACACACAATATATTTTTTTCCATTATATTCAAATATTATAACATTGTTTTCGTTTCAAGTTTAACAAATTTAAATAAACTTATGCTATGTAAAAATTGTATTATATTTAATGTGCATTATCATATTCTGCAAAACGTAACAATCATTACAGAGAAATAACTGTCCATCACATGTAACGAAGTTATATTAACATTTTCAAAACCTAAAAAAAATATTACATTCAATTTTTAAAATTTAAATAACAATATATAACAACCATTAAAAAGACAATCAGACTCTTTTAAACAACAAACAGTCACTGTACCCGTGCGTCAGCACGGGTATGTTACTAGTTATTATCATGATGATTAGGGAAAGATGTGTATGCTATGATGTTACATACAATTTTTTTTTTTAAAGGATGATGTTGCATGCATATATCTTTCTAGATATTATTTTATTTCATTTTGTAAAAAAATAAAAAATATTTTTTGATAACAAATGAAATTAAAGAGAAGCTAACGATTCTTCATGTGGTCAAGTTGGTGACTATGTGAACACATCGATATCATCATTATGCTAATATGGTTGAAATTATCAAAGATTACATGAAGAAGGATTGAAATTTTGTTTTGACACATGTTCTTCACGAAGAGAATACTTGTGCATATATCCTTGTAAAGATGGGAGCTAACTTTGGAGATCCTTTGATTATGGTTAATGGATCATTTTTTAGTCCATCTTTGACACTTGTAACAGACGTCGAAGGAGTGTCATTTATTACGATTTAGTTTTTTTTTTTTTCCCTTCTCTCATGTAAACAAAAAAAAAGAGAAGCTAACGAACTAAACGAAAAGGTTTTCAAAAATATCATCAAGAACAACTAAATATAGAGGAGGATGAAACAACTCCCCTATACCAAAATCACCCCTATGGACTAGATTCATCTTGTCAAATGTCAATACACCTATTTATCTCAATCATGAGTAAGATCGATTAAAAAAGAGCTTTTATAAAGGTTCAAGATGAAGATTATGACAATGTCTTATAGTAATCATATTAATAATCGTCAAAGAAATGGACATATCCACGAACAAAACTCCAAAACTCTTGACAAAACTAAAGTGGTTCTACAAAGATTGCAAGTGAAATGCGAATAGAACAACTGTTAGTCCCAAAGAGGACCACCACAAGTTGACACGCCATTACCACTACAATGTGATTCACCAACACTTAGAGTTACCCTTCACATTGGTCTTTCTCATAAAAAACACAACTTTTGATCACTATCTTAATCTCTATCCAAAAAAACGTGTTTTCTATGTTGACGTTGGTGTTTTACTCGCACACAATTTAACAAACATGCTATGATTGTTCAAAAAAAACAAACATGCTATGCCACTGTCATGACAGTCGACAAAAAAAGAAGGGACAAATTGATCTCCCGTAGAAAGGACAAACTAATCCCTTTATGTTTAGACTAAATGTATTATCCCCTTTGTTCCCATTTTCTCTAAACTATAAAATTTCAAATAAAGTATGTATGAAGGACTGGACGGGTTTTTTACGCTGAAAACATTTCACGTATATTCTTTTGCATGTAGTCCATTTCATTATTGAATTATACGTTAAACAATGAATAATGGGTGAGAAATAAGAATCAAAACCAAAATATAATTTAGAGAATTTTCCTATATAAATCACCTAATATAATGGGTTTATCAGTGAGCATATCTGCTAATGAGAAAATAAATATATCCACGGGATGACTCAATTGGGGCACGATCCAAAATTCAAAAAAAATCCAAAGTAGCCTATTAAATACAACAGTGTTGCAACTATTAAAATAATTTTGCAGAGACATCATGGGGAGAGTGCTAGTCTACAATGCCACAAACGGTACAATGAGAAAGCTTGTTGTACATTATTCTGACCAGAACAAAATTACATAAAATATATGTACTTAAAACAGAATGCAAACTATTGAAATTTGAAATTGAAAATACAATTGAGTCATTGAGCCACTAGTAAGATTGAGAACAAAAGGTGCATATTGAGTATTGATACTTGAAAGATTTGAAAGACTATCAAATTTGTAGAGCCCATCATCCTCTTCAGTTCCTTATAGAAGGACATTGGAGGAAACCTAAAATTGAACAACACAGTAGGGTGAAATTCAAAGCAAACTGAATTATAACCAACAAAATATTTGTGTTTGAGTGTGATGTGTGGCTAGAAAGGAGATTTAAATGACAAAGAACCAATTGATGTGATAGACAAATATCGTCTGTCTATTAGAAGTTGATCAGACCCTAACAAAGAAATTGTCAGTCATATTTGCTGCATCTGGAATTACATAGTGGGTAGCGCCCGAATCATAGTACCAAAACTGATGTGGAAATGCGTTCGTTTATTCACCCCTTTGTGGATAAGGCATTATGCTGGTAATTTGGGGAGGTGGATGTATTTAGTGTTGTGACAGTCAAATGATAATGGGGCAGTATAAAACCCCCACAGTGTGAGTATGTAAGTAACTTCAAGTAGGAGAAAGAAGCAAGAATCCTTACTGCTTTGTCTCCTTTACGTTGTCCGATCATATTTTAGCTAATGCTACATTTTTTGACGGAAGCTACTGCTAAATGTATAGTTAAAGACTTAAAAGTATACCAAAACTCTAAAAATTATCTGCCTTATTATAGCTCAAATGAGTTTGTATGAATTCAAAATTTGGATTCTCTACATTTGAGTTTCCCACATTTTCTTGCATTTAGGAAAAAGTTTGTCCAGAGAGATTTTTTACTTTAGGGAATCCAAATCCATGAATTTGATGATTGGAATTTGGAGACAATGTTGAAATGGCAGTGTGTTTGGCGATGACGAAAATTGATTTTATATGAATTGATTCAGAATATTTTGATTCACATTTGTCTATCGCAGTACAAGTATCGAACCTAATCTACCAAAATTGAAGAACAAACTTTCAACCAAGTGAACACTAGGGAAACCGGCTCAACGCTATATACCTCATTAAGTGCTACAAGGTTGACAAAAGGGAGTCTGAAGACTTAAAATTGATTTTGTTATGTTTTGTGTGCTACAAGGTTGGACCAACACTCCATTTACTCCACACTGAATCTTGATATGCATAAAAGTTAGTTGTAAAATAGAATCAAAAAAAAACCTATAGAATTGCAATGCTATGAATTATTTAGTTTTTTTTTAACTGCTATGAATTATTTAGTTATTGATAAGTTACATATTGATTGTAAATTAACTACGGGTTTTTTTTAAGAGAAAATTAACTATGGATTATTTAGCCACCTACAGACACAGCAAATTGGCTATTAATATCATGATATGCCATAAGCTACATATCTGGTTATTCCCCATACAAAATCATTTCAATTAGGCTTCATTGTGAATAACTTATGAAGTATACAAACCACAAACAATGTATGCAAAATTTTAAACAAAATAAAAAGAGATTCCACCAACCATTAATCAAAGGGTTAAAACTGAAAGCAAACAAAAATAAAAGAACACTAGGTACGATTTCTAATACTAAGACTAACCTTCAAATTCAATTATGAGTGAGTTGAGTATTTTCCGCTGTGTTTATGCAGAAAGGGAATAACAATAATAATATTAAGAACATGACATGTGTCTATATGGATCTTTCACGACATTGTTCTGGACTCCATCTGGAGATTGTGCGTTCTTCAATGGTATAATTTGTCAAACATAATGGAGACTCATCACTGTGACCATTTTTCTTAACGTACAAAACTAATAAGGTTTTTGCAACACTTCCAAGAAGTCGAGTTGTGCAATGAACATCCGACCATACTCTCAATCTTCCATTTAGATCACCATCACTGTCATGTGATAGAACAAGTACACCATACTCAGAATGCACCCGAGCCGGATGATGGCGATAAACAATAAAGTCTACACCATACTGAGACCCTGACCTCACAACCCAGCCTTTCAGTCGAAGGTGAGAATAAGCCTTGTAGAAATAAGGGAATGCTTCTTTCTTGGACTTGAAGTTACGCCACAACTCTTCATCATTTGAGGGACCAATATCAGCACTGTCATTAATCTTGAGGCATTTCAATGAATAACATAGGTAGAATGCTTCCTCCACGGTTAATTGAAACCAATACATATCTTTGTCAATTATCCTCACAGGTCGACCAAAGCACGCTTTATCAAGCAAGTCAAGTTGTTCTGCTTGCACTGCTAAGCGTACACAGTTATCAAAGAGAGATCCACAAGTATTTGATTGAACTAAAGAAGACTGAAGTTGTGATATAATCTTTGACATGGGTTCTTTAAGTGCTTCAGCTTCTGCTTCCTTTTTCGATTTTGCATCTTTTCCTTTCCATCTTGGAGCCATTTGACCTTACAAAGAATGTAAAACAATGTTCAATTCCAAGTCCACCTTGATTTAGTAAAGCTCGATCAAAGTAGTCACAGGCTACTAAAATGATCTAAATAAATTAAGACACAAAGGCCTCATAAGAATTACGGATTAGGATCCTCTCATGTTGAAAAAAACTTGAGGAAATAACGTGCAAAAACTTGAGAAAAAGAGAAGATTGTACCGAGAGTGTGAGAGATGGATGTTGTTGAGCTGAAAGCGTCGCCAATGATGTCGGTTGTGGATGTTTGCCGATGGCTGCTGCTTGGGGGGAGGTCGGTTTGGTGTGGCAGGTTGGTTTTTTTGCTGCTGGTTTTGGATCTTTCACGGCATTGTTCTGGACTACATCTGGAGATTGTGCGTTCTTCGATGGTATAATTTGTCAAACATGACGGAGACTCATCATTGTCACCATTTTTGTTAACGTACAAAACTAATAAGGTTTTTGCAACACTTCCAAGAAGTCGAGTTGTGCAATGAACATCAGACCATACTCTCAATCTTCCATTTAGATCACCATCATTGTCATGTGATAGAACAAGTACACCATACTCAGAATGGACCCGAGCCGGATGATGGCGATAAACAATAAAGTCTACACCATACTGAGCCCCTGACCTTACTACCCAGTTTTTCATTCGAAGATGACAATAAGCCTTGTAGAAACATGGGAATGTTTCTTTCTTGGACCTGAAGGAACGCCACAACTCTTCATAATTTGAGGGACCAATATCAGCACCGTCATTAATCTTGAGGCATTTCAATGAATAACATAGGTAGAATGCTTCCTCCACGGTTAATTGAAACCAATACATATCCTTTTCAACTATCCTCAGAGGTCGACCAAAGCACGCTTTATCAAGTAAGTCAAGTTGTTCTGCTTGCACTGCCAAGTGTACACAGTTATCAGAGAGAGATCCACAAGTATTTGATTGAACTAAAGAAGACTGAAGTTGTGATATAATCTTTGACATGGGTTCTTTAAGTGCTTCAGCTTCTGCTTCCTTTTTTGATTTTGCATCTTTTCCTTTCCATCTTGGTGCCATTTGACCTTACAAAGAAAGTAAAACAATGTTCAATTCCAAGTCCACCTTGATTTAGTAAAGCTCAATCAAAGTAGTCACAATCTACTAAAATGATCCAAATTAATTAAGACACAAAGGCTTCATAAGAATTACGGATTAGGATCCAAATTAAAAAAACTTGAGGAAATAATGTGCAAAATCTATATCTATATATATATATATATATATATATATATATATATATATATATATATATATATACTCTTGATATATAAAGGCAGAGAACGGAAAAAAATGGAGAAAAGTTGGTTAATGGTTGACATTGAAAGTGGAGAAACCATAAGAGCGAAAAAATTGAATTGAATTTAATCATAAACATAGAGACAAAAGTGAGAAAATTAATAATGTAACTAAAATGTCCATCATCAGTGATCAGGTCAAATTATGAAGAGTATGATCAATGTTGAGTCTTCACTAAGTTTTATACATTCTTTCAGAACTTTTATCAAACAGTTTGCGTGCAGAATGTAACACCCCGTTTTCCCAACATAAAAAATTCTTACAAAAATCAGAGTTTTCAACATAAACGGAATGTAACACTTCTTTTCAAAAATCGTAAATGGAATAAATAACTATTTATCCTTCATAAATCAATAACATAATATTTAATACTTCGCAGCGGAATTCAACATCTAAAATAGTCTTTGGCACGAAGGCCTCATTAAAATATCTCATAAAAATCCAATAAACAACTTAATCTTGTAAATACATAAACAATACGTAAGAAAAACATGCAACAAAAGTTTCTCATCCCGTTACGTATCAGAGCACCTAGACATGTGAGGAGTCCACTCACATCAACAGCTAGTCCTGGAAATCTGCACTTGCCCACAAGGCGGCAATTCCAACAGAAGGGGTGATATTTCACAAAACAATAATATTAAGCATATAATTCATCAATTACATTTAACAACTTAAACATCATCAATTTATAATAATAATTCTTCGTATAGTACTTCATTAAATCATCAACCAACTTCTAGTCATCATTAATATCATATTCATCACATCATGTACATTCATCATATAACAACATAATCATCACATCATAAACATCATCATGTAACAACATAAACATCACATCATAAACATCATCGTATAACAACATAATCATCACATCATAAACATCATCATGTAACAACATAAACATCACATCATAAACATCATCGTATAACATCATAAACATCACATTATAAACATCATAATAATAATACTTCATAGAGTACTTCATTAACAACTCATTGAAAAATGACAACTTAAAGACAACGACAATGCAACTTCAACTTGACTCGACAATGCGAATATGCAACTTAATCTTCTAAATCATGCATGTGGTACCAATCGTCATCATAAGTATTAATATACTTTTAAACGTGCGGAGGACAAAGCTCCTAATAATCGTGCGGAGGACAAAACTCCTATCATGGTGAGGACAAAGCTCAATGAATGCTAATGCATGGACTCTATCAACAAAACACCTTAATCATCATATTAACATGCATCCAATAATTCGGAGCTAAACAACATCTTAAAACATCATATATACATATTATGCACTTAGTTAAACAACAACAGCAACATAGACAGTATACAAAACAGCATGACATAATAATATCAAATGCAAGTCATCAATATCTCAAATATTCATAAACAATTCAAGTAATGCGTATACAATTATATCACAATATGAACAACATCAAATCATCATAAATCAGATTCACAGATCATCATTAATATCATATATAATATTCATAACTAATTCATCAATCATAAACAACATCATACTCATGGACATATAAATTCATATAACACTTCATCAATCATGAACAATATCATATTCACAAACATATACATACATATACTAATTCATCAATCATATTCAATTATTTACTATGACCTACATGCAGTAATTTGACCATAACTCAAGTTCTATAAATCCTTTTGAAGTCAAACCAAATACATTAGAAAGCTAACATCCATACCTACAACTTTCGTGTTTACACCTAAGACCAATTCTGTACCCATCAATACCAGTTTTCATTTCAAATTCGGACAAAGTTGTGCTGAAATTCATAAAAATTCATTGTGACCTACGTGCAGTAATTTGACCATAACTCAAGTTCTATAAATCGTTTTGACGGCAGACCAACGACATTAGAAAGCTAACATCCATACCTACAATTTACGTGTTTACACCTAAGACTAATTCTGCACCTATCAATACCAGTTTTTATTTTAAAATTCGGGACAGAAATAAGAAAAATCAGTAAAAACAACTTATATTATTCAAACTTCACAATTGACAACAAAGTAACATAATCCATCAATTATCACTCTTAACTCTAATTCTCCAATTCTCAAAAACTAAACCTACAACATGTTAAATACAATTTTCAGAATCATAGACTCAAGATTATTGAATGTTAGTCCCACCCTTACCTTGGATTGATCGACGAAGGACATTAAACAGAAGAGGAAAGAGGGATTATGGTCTTGAGAACACTCTTAATTCCGAAGGGACAGAAAGGAGTAGAAAAAGAAGAAAGACTCGTCAACACAAGTCAAAAGAGGGAGAAGAGAAGAAAAGCACAGGAAGCATCAACTGTGAATTTCGGTGTGTAGAATGCACTGTGTGAGTTCTCTATTTATAGAAGTGAGAAACTTTGGAAACAAGTAATGCACCTATTAGGTCTAGTACTTAAATATCTCAATTGCGTACCAAAATATATTATATTAAATACAAAAATATATTAGATTGCCTACCAAAATATTTCTATAACAAATAACAATTATATCTATATAACAAATATATTTCTATAACATATATATATATATATATATATATATATATATATATATATATATATATTTTCTACAACAAATAACATATATTTTTTACAACAATAACATATATTTCTATAACAAATAACATATATTTTCTACAATAATAACATATATTTCTACAACAATAACATATATTTTCTACAACAATAACATATATTTCTACAACAAATAACATGTATTTCTATAACAAATAACATATATTTTCTACAACAAATAACATATATTTTCTACAACAAATAACATATATTTTCTACAACAATAACATATATTTCTACAACAAATAACATATATTTTCTACAACAATAACATATATTTCTACAACAAATAACATATATTTTCTACAATAAATAACTTGTATTTCTATAACAAATAACATATATTTTCTACAACAAATAACATATATTTTCTACAATAAATAACATGTATTTCTATAACAAATAACATATATTTTCTACAACAATAACATATATTTCTACAACAAATAACATATATTTTTTTACAACAATAACATATATTTCTATTTTCAAGACTTATTATATTAAATAATAAAATAACAATACTTAATAAAATAACGACACACCACATAATCATTTAAATCATATAAATATTAAAATAAGCCACTTAATAAATCACATAATCATATAAATATATTCTAAACCTATTAAAACAATCAAATAAATCAAATAATTCAAAGAGGGCGTTACACAGAAAATATCAAATAGCTTTAGAAGTTAGAACAAAAAAGATGCACAAAATGGTGAGCCTTGGAGTTGAGTAAGAAAAAGAGAAGATTGTATCGAGAGTGTGAGAAATGGATGTTGTTGAGATGAAAGCGTCGTCAATGATGTCGGTTCTATCTCCGCCGCTAAGCAAAGTAGCGCCCTTCTTTCCCTCTAAACACTGCATGCCCAATAAAATAATATAATGAAGGCTGTTGCTGGTTTTTGCTGTTAGTCTGTTGTGTTCAGTTCTTGGCAAAGCGGCTTTAGGGAGTATTTTTCTTCCTAGTTTTTTGGCTTTTGCTTTGGCTGGGGCTCTTCTATTTTTCTTGTTCCTTCCTCTTAAAAAATTTAAAAAAACAATAATATAATGAAGAATGAAACAACACTGTATATCCGATAGGGTTGAAAATGAGTCGCGTCGAATCTAACCAGTCTGAGTTCGGCTCGATAAAAAAATAATTCAGCTTGAAACTCAACTCAAATTCATTTCAAATCTTTTTTCAGGCTCAAACTCGGTTCGACTCGTCAGCTCGAGTAAACAATTCAAAAAAAATTATTAATTTTTTTTACTCATTAAAAAATTGGAACTTGAGCCGATGTTGATGAAGAAATGGATAAAAACACATTTCTTTAATTAATTTTTACCATGGGTAACCTCAATTCCATGTCTGGTTCTTATTTGCCATACGCTGATGCTTTTATAGATCACTAATTCTCTAATTTCTACTAACCCTTCTGATGTGGGACTATGTTTGAAAGCTTAAATTTACCACTAGCTATGCTATTAGCCTAGGTGATTTATCCAGGATTATTAGGTGTTTGTTGGGCTTGATATCTTTATCATTTTATATAATTGTTTTTTATAAAAGATTTGACATAATTTTTCTTTTAGGAGAAAGGATTTTATATAATTGTTAGCCTTGAATTTATCCAGTATTATTAGGTGTTTGTCATGCTATTCCAAGGGTCCCACACAACAACAACTTCTCGATTTCCTCCGCTCTAAATCCATCGATCATCTCCACTTATTTGCTTCTCAGCTCGTTTCCACCATCCTCACAGACGCTGCTCCTGCAAGCGGAGCTCGCCTTTCTGTAGCCAATGGTGTGTGGATTGAACAATCACTTTCTCTTCAACCTTCCTTCAAACAAATTGTGTCTTCTAACTATAATGCCACTTTGGCTTCCGTTGATTTTCTGAACAAGGTATGTCATATCCATACCCGACTTGTTTTTATTACTATTATTATTGTTCATTCATTTTTTTAATTATGTTTGATTGGAAAGCAAACTGCTTTTTCATTTTTTGTTAATAAACTAACTAATTAATGAATCTATCTTCACAAACAATTAGTTTTATTTTATTTATTTCATAACCTAAATTAGAGTAGATGTTATTTATTTAGTAATTCTTCAAGCATGAAGTCTTTGATTCATGGAAATGTTAAATCATTCATGGACTTCCAATCAAATGCTTTAGATTGTTGGCTAGTTGAATGGTTTTTATGTTATGATACACCGAAGCTTCTACAGACCAAGTGGCCTAAAGATAGTTCACTGTTTCCTTTCAATCAAGATTATGATTGTTTTTGAATGACAAATATATACATAAAATGAAGAGAGAAACAAATTGGCAGAAAATAAAAGGAACCAACCCAAAGAAACAACAAAAAGATAAATGAAATGCCAAACAAATAACCACCATAAGCATCCATCTACTAAGGTTTTGTTTGGGAGTTTGAAGGGGATGGAAAGGAAAGGCTTTGATGGGTGCAAAACATGAGAAAAAATGAAAAAATCTTTCAAATTTTTTAAAAGTTTTTAAAAGGGTAGTTTTTTTAGAGAATGATAAATTAATGCACATGATTACTATATTTTTAATTTTAAAAATATTGTAATTTGAAATTCATATTAACCCTATGAAACCCCCAAAACCATCCTCTAATACAATTTGTTAGTTGTCCCTAAATGATGAGGGTTTTGTATTACGAAGAAAAGTTAACTCCCAAAGCCCTCCCCTTCCATTTTCCTCTATTTCTTCCACTTGCTCATCCTTTTTTTCCCTTCTCCTTCAAACTCGCAAATAAAGCCTAAGGGAAACAACAACAAGAGGGTAAACACTCGAATCAAACATAGCAACAACCCATTAAAGTCAATGACTCCAAAACTAGAAAAGGACTAAACAAATCCCGAGCCAAAACCAACCAACGTAACCACCTAAAAACTTTATACCATACCGTGCGGTTTTTACAAAACTACGTCAAAAAATATTCGGGGTTTTTCGTTGCAATTTTCAATTTTTTTGGAATCGGTTTGCAGTTTTATTTTGAATCGGTTTGAATTTGAACACCACTAATGGTAACCCCCACAAAAAACTCATGAAGCACACAACTATGATCAACAGTAAGCCAATGTCTGATTTTTTTTTTTTGGCTGATATGGAGCCTATCTTGAAGCAACCACTAAGAAAAGACAATGAACTTAAAGGAGTTCAACTATTCCAAACCTTTGTTAGAAGTTGGACATCCTCTTATGCACATGATCCCTATTCCCTCGACCAATGCAGAAAGAACCAAGTATGTCGAAGAAACCTATATAACTCCATTCGTGTCATGCTTCAACGACAAAAAAACCCTTCGCTCGAGAAATATAAATACCTTCCCAAATTGAAAACAAGTTATCCTCCAACTCCAATCCCCAAACAAACAAATCTCTCATCCATTCAAGTAAACCAAAGAAACCATTCGTGTCATGCTTCCATGATCAAAAACCCCTCCGCTTGGGAGATATAAATACCTTCCAAAATTGAAAGCAAGTTTTCTACCAACTCTAGCTCCCAAACAAACAAAGCTCTCCTCCAAGTAAATTTTCACGCCCACTCGCTCTCCACCTAAGGTCCTATATTACTAACCAAAATCCCTAATTGATCTGATACATAAAAGAGCCTTGGGAAACAAACAGGCAAGGGAACCTCACCACCCGCGGGTCACTGCATAAGGAAGTAAAAAGAAATGTTTATATTGAGCACAAAGTAGGATCTTAGCATTCTAACGGTTACAATATATTAAGAGAAATGATATTTGTACAACTACTTTGTAATAATTTTTTGACAAAGTTTCTCTCATACTCACATTATGCGCTCTTATTCTCTCTCTTCTCTTTTCTCTCTCCATTGTATTTGACCAATGAAAAGAGAGAAAAAAGAAGTTGTCACAAAAGTTGTCTCAAATGGTTGTTCAAATATCACTACTCTATATTAAAAGGTATGAATTGCTTGGTATTCTGATCGTACAACTTCACGACTCTAGTCATTACCAATTTTAAATTGATTGAAGCAATTCCATGTCTTTGACCAAATTATATGTTATTCAAATGCATCAGCCTAGACAACAGACATGTTTGTCTTTCCTTCATGTATGACATCAATAAAAAGAGTGTAGCAAGTTCTGCAATTCTACGGTTGTTCAAAATATTGAATTGTAGGCCTCTTCAAGTATTAACTTCAGTATTAGACTAAAATGATTTTAGAGCAACTAATATCAACTTCTATGAAAAACAATTAATGACTACAACTTTCCTATCCTTAGGTTTACTATTTGGGTTGGTTTGGTGGTATTGACTTGAGATATTGGAGTCTGTTCCTTTCAAGGTCTCAAGTTCAATTCTCCCTGGAGCCAATTTCGATAGGTTAATTCCTATAGAGCTTTGTTCTAGCTTTAATATGTCTCGAAAGTGGATGGTGGGATACCCCTTGGAATAATCGGTCCTTGGACTAGATACTAAGTTATTTCTACTGAAATACTTGTGAAATGAATTCAATTTATCTATTTGTGTAACTAATTTCTAAATTTGATATGGTTTTAAAGGCTGTTGAAGTGACTAAAGAAGTGAATTTATGGGCTATTAAAGAGACAAATGGACTTATTGAAGAAATTCTTCCTCCAAGGTCAGTCGACAACTTAACCAGACTCATCTTTACAAATGCATTGTACTTTAAAGGAGCATGGAATGAGAAGTTTTATGATTCAATGACGAAAGACTATGATTTTCACCTTCTGAATGGTAGCTCAATCAAAGTTCCCTTCATGAGAAGCTACAAGAAGCATTTTATTAAAGCTTTCGATGATTTTAAAGTTCTAGGTCTTCCTTATGAGCAAGGAGAAGATGAGCGTCAATTCTCCATGTACATTTTTCTTCCAAATGCAAAAGATGGGTTGACAGCTTTGGTTGAAAAGGTAGCTTCTGAATCCGAGTTACTACACCACAAGCTTCCTTTCACAAAAGTGGAAGTAGGTGACTTCAGAATTCCAAAATTCAAATTTTCATTTGGGGTTGAAACTTCTCAAATGTTAAAGGAGTTAGGAGTGATTTTACCTTTCTCTCATGGGGATTTGACTAATATGGTGGAGTCTCTTGTGGATCAAAACCTTTACGTTTCTAACATATTTCATAAGTCTTTCATTGAAGTAAATGAGGAAGGAACTAAAGCTGCTGCGGTCACGGCTGGTGTTATGCAACCCATGTGTATGTCTGTTCCAATTACTCGAATAAACTTTGTAGCAGACCATCCTTTCTTATTTCTAATTAGAGAAAATTTGAGTGGAACAATCCTCTTTGTTGGACAAGTGTTGAATCCCCTTGCTGATAGATTTTAACTTCTCATACCGGAATCATTCAATCACTCATAGATACCGAGGGGAACTTTTTCATTAATAGGAATGGATTGTTTACGAAGATAATTTACTGCTTTTGATATGATTTGAGTTTGAGTTGAGTAGCTGAAAGATTGTCTTAGTGATTGTTATTGTTTTGAGACTAATTTAAGTTTTGATAGAATTTTAATTGAGTTTATTTTTCATTATTATTGAGATCATAAATTATTAATAAACAAAATGAAAATATTTTACCATGTTATTAGGGTTAAACTATCTGAATTTTGTTTTATAACTACAAATAGTTTTTTCAGTGATAAAACATTAATATGATACAAAAATAAGCACGGATCCACTTATGTGGTATTGGGGCAATTGCCTCCACTAATGTTATGTTATATATGTTAAAATAACATATTGCTCCTATGAATTGGAAATTTATACTATAAGAGTTTCTCTCATGAATTGTACATAATATATCAAATATGTAAATACATTTGAAATGAAATTTTGAATGATTTTTTCTCATATATAGAGTTTTTTTATAGTATTGAAAATGAGCAAAAATCTACAATACTTTTTTAAATATAAAGACACATAACGAACAATTTTAATTTGTAGAAAATAAGGAATCTTTCATTTTTCTAAACATAACAGTGTAGTGTTTAGTATTTTTCTTAAAAAAAAAAAACTCAAGTATTTATTTTAAATAATAATAATAATGTTATTATTTTATCATTTACACACTGCTAAAAAATTTGTATTTATTATATAAAACCTTTCCTCCACAAGTAAAAATTTATGGATTCGTCGCTAACAAGACACTATTTGTTTTTTTTTGGTTGTAAATCGGGTATCCTCCGTGCGCAACTACGAAGACTAATCTCTCGAGCATTGAGGGGCTCAAATGGTCGGCAGACTCTCCCTAAGAGTTTTAACGCTGTTGCATGCCCAATGCTGGATTCGAACCCAAGAAGTTAAACTAGAAGAGACCCGTTCCATCTCATCTAAGCACTCTTGGGTAACATGACACTATTGGCTATTATTAGACATTAATTTTTATGCATATTTACAAATATATAAAATAAATAAGGGAAAAAGAAGAAGAAAAAAAAACCTTTACAAATAATATGATACTTAACCCTGAAAAATTAATATGATATTTTAGTTTGGAAAACACGTTTTAGAACGAAGCTTAGTGTGTGTTTGGTTTCTGCAGCTTAACGTGATTCTAGTCTCAAACTTGTATGTTTGGTTTTGTCTTTGAAAAATTGATTATGTATTTTAAAAGCGATTCTACCTAAAGCTAAGTACTCGTTTGGTTGCGTGGTGGGGAGCCGTAAACGTGAATTTAGACATCTTTAAAGTGAGTTTGCTAAAAAATTGGCATTTGGGTAACTATTTTTAAAATTGAGCCCCTGTTTGGTTACGCGGTGAAAACCCATAGATGCACGTTTCACCACTTAAAACGTGATTTGATTGCAAAATTTGATGTTTGGCTTCAACCTATGCAAATCGATTCTCTCCCCAAAAGCACGGTGCACATGAAGCTAGCATTCAGAGCTTTCACGTTGGACATGAATCAATTTTGAAATTCTATTTGCTTTCCCAAATTCTTATTCCCCAATTGCCCCTTACAATTGTATACCCATGGTTGAGTGAGAGAGGCTTTCTTTGGTCTCAATTTGTTTCAGGTAGACTTGGTAATTCACTCACCGAGTTATAATTTATTTTTTAAGTAAGTTATAATTTTTTTTTTGCTTAGAGTGTGTCTCATTACAATGCCATTATTTGATAGAAATGAAAGAAAAATTGAATAAAAAGTTGGGGTAAATATTTCTGTAAAATTTGTTCTTTTTTAAATAATTAAAGAAAAATTATTTCAAATAATTGTACCATATTTTTAAATAATTATCTAAAGAGTTTAATTGTGGTGGGTTGACAATCCAAAACAATTTTACTCATACGACTGATCAAAACATTTTGAATTGCCACGTCAATTAAAAACATAGCAATAATTTAATTAACGTGACAATTTAAAATATTTTGATTGGTCGTGTGTACAAAATTGTTTTGAACTGTTAACCCACCATCATTATACTCTTATCTAAAACATAATTAAAAATTGATCCAAAATATATACACACATGTAAAAACCCATTTTAATCATTTACACATCCAAAAGCAATTTTGACATAAAGTTCCAAACAACATTTTTTGTACAAATGACTTATGTTGTGAAATTATCCAAACATAAATCACTTTAAATTCAACTTACTTTTACTCAAAATCAATTCTATAAAATCAATTCAATCAAACTCAATTTTAGTCGCCGCATATCCAAACACACGCTGAGTCTAGCATGTAAAAGTGATTCCTGTGGAAGCTGGTATTAGTAACTTTTGGGAACACGGTGGGAATTGATTACAATTTATTTATTATTGAGTAAATTACACTCCCCTCCCCTCAAAGATGCTTGAAATACACTCCCCTCCCCTCTTATGTTAAAATATACAATTTCCTCCCTTGAAAAATAAAATTTACACTCCCCTCCCTTATAAGATGCTTGAATTACAACCCCCTCCCTTGATAATTAAATATGCACTACACTTTAATCTATTTTAACATAAATAAATATTTTTATGATATATATTAATTTTAAACCACCCTTTAAGAAAAATTAATTCATTTTTTTATAATTTAAATGTTAATGATAATTAAATTTAAATATTTTGCTATTGATTTTATAATTTAAGAGTTTAAAATTAACTTTTAAATAACCATGGTTTATTGTCATTAGTAATTTTTCACATATTTTAATTTTATTTTGGCTTGTTTCATATTTTATAATAGGGTTTAAAACTACATGTTAATGAAATTGTGAATAAAAAATAGCAAAAAATATGTATTCAATTTTTTATTATGTTAAAATAGACCTGCAATACTGTTTTTTTTCGAAGTGTATTAAATTATTATTTTTTTGCTAGATTATTAAAAATAAAAAAATATATATTGAGGGAGTAAAGTGTAGATTTTAACATAAGAGGGGAGGGGAATGTAATTCAAGCTTTTCTTAGGGGAGGGGAATGAATTTTTTTCTAATATGTTTTGAATAAGAGGGGAGGGGAATGTATATTTTAACATAAGAGGGGAGGGGATTGTAATTCAAGCATCTTTGAGGGGAGGGGAGTGTAATTTACTCTTTATTATTTCATGAGTGGATGTTCTCTATTTTACATATTTAACCTTTCCTTTATACCATTTCACACAACTAATTATTTAGGAGCTGCAATATAGGAGTTTTTTCTCCGGGAGATCATAAATTGCACTAAAACAATAAATTGCTAAATAGAAAAAATTGTTGATATATTTTGTACGATTAAACTCAGTCTTATTTATGTCGACGTTGTACATGATAAAAGCCAACCTATTTATATTATGGATTTCTTAATAATTTAAATTCACGTTTTTCATGGACGTTTTTATCATATCAACCCTTAAAATATGATTTAAATAATCTATGAATAATTTTGTCAAAACAATTTTATAAATAACTATTTTTTTTTTTACAATTATAAAATATTAAATTTAATGATACAAATTAAATTTGAGTAATTATATAGAATTGAAATGATTTCCCTTGTTTTAGTTTTTAAGTTTTTAATGCTTTAAAAATTCATAATTAATTTTTTCATTATCGGGAATTTCTATTTTGTGTCAGAGGCCTTGTTTTAACATCCTAAAATGCATACAAAAAATCATAATAAATTCAACTATCAGATCACTTTTTTGGACTCTATGTTAACAGAAAAATGATCACGATCCGTGCGTGGGTCTCAGGTGGCTCACGATTTTGCTCCTTTCAATGATTTTATTCAGGAATGTGCTTTGGTTGATTTACCGTTGGGAGGACGTCAGTTTACGTGGTATAAGGGGGACGGGCGGTCGATGAGCCGAATCGATAGATTTCTTTTCTCGACGGAGTGGTGTTTGTGTTGGCCTCATTGTGTTCAGGTGGCTCACTTGAGGGGGTTGTCCGACCATTGCCCAATTCTGGTGTCTGTTGATACTGAAGATTGGGGTCCTAGACCTGTGAGGTTGTTGAAATGCTGGCAGGACTTGCCTGGGTATGATAAGTTTGTCACGGAAAAGTGGAATTCTATTCAGGTTCAAGGATGGGGAGGGTATGTTCTTAAGGAAAAGTTGAAGATCATTAAATTGGCTTTGAAGGAGTGGCATGTTTCGCATACTCGAAATGTGCCGGCACGAATTGATTCTTTGAAATTGCGTCAGGCAGATCTTGATAGTAAAGGGGAGGATGGCGCATTAACGGAGGAGGAGCTTGGGGAAATGCATGGTATCTCAATGGACATTCATCTTTTGACCCGGCTTCGTACTAGTATTTGCTGGCAACAGTCGAGGTTACAGTGGCTCCGTGATGGTGATGCCAACTCAAAATTTTTTCATTCTGTTCTGGCAGGTAGACGTCGTCATAATTCTTTATCGTCTATTACGGTGGACGGTGAGGTGGTTCAAGGCGTAAACGAGGTTCGTCAGGCTGTTTTTACGCATTTTAAGAATCATTTCAAGTCTGTGAGAACGGAACGGCCAACCCTAGGGAATTTGCAGTTTCGGCAGCTATCACTCATGGATGGGGGTAGTTTGATTAAACCTTTTTCGTTGGAAGAAGTCAAGGCAGCAGTGTGGGACTGTGATAGTTACAAGAGTCCGGGACCAGATGGTATCAATTTTGGTTTTTTTAAGCAATTTTGGGCCTTATTGAGGGAAGATATTATGCGTTTTATATCCGAGTTCCATAGGAATGGGAAGTTAACTAAAGGTATTAATTCGACGTTCATTGCCTTGATTCCAAAGGTGGATAGCCCTCAGCGGCTGAATGATTTTCGTCCAATTTCGCTGGTGGGAAGCCTCTATAAAATATTGGCTAAAGTGTTAGCCAACAGATTGAGGCAGGTTATTGGTAGTGTTGTGTCAGAGGTCCAATCTGCTTTTGTTAAAAATAGACAGATCCTTGATGGCATTTTGATTGCGAATGAAGTGGTTGACGAGGCTCGTAAGTCGCATAAGGAGCTCCTGTTGTTCAAGGTGGATTTTGAAAAGGCTTATGATTCTGTCGACTGGGGTTATCTTGATGAGGTTATGGGGTGTATGGCTTTTCCTAATTTGTGGAGAAAATGGATCAAAGAGTGTGTCGGTACTGCTACTGCGTCTGTTCTAGTTAATGGCAGCCCCACGGCTGAGTTTCATTTTGAACGGGGTCTTCGTCAGGGTGACCCTCTGTCTCCGTTTTTGTTTTTGCTAGCAGCTGAAGGTTTGAATGTTATGATGGAAGCTTTGACTGTAGCCCAAGCCTTCACAGGGTATACTGTGGGGGGCGCGACTTCTGTGGTGGTGTCTCATTTGCAGTTTGCTGGCGATACGTTACTTATTGGTGCTAAGAGTTGGGCAAATGTTAGAGCTATGAGGGCTGGTCTTCGTTTGTTTGAGGCTGTGTCTGGCCTCAGAGTGAATTATCACAAAAGTTCTCTGGTCGGGGTCAATATCAGTGCTTCTTGGTTGGCCGAGGCGGCTTCTGTGCTTCGTTGTAAAGTGGGAAAAATCCCGTTTCTCTATTTGGGCCTTCCGATTGGGGGCGACCCACGTCGGTTATCTTTTTGGGAACCTGTGGTTAATCGTATTAAATCTAGACTGTCTGGTTGGCATAGCCGTTTCCTGTCTTTTGGTGGCCGGTTGATTCTGCTCAAATCTGTCCTGACTGTACTTCCTGTCTACGCACTTTCTTTTTTCAAAGCTCCGGCAGGTATAATCTCTTCCATTGAATCTTTGTTAAATAAATTTTTCTGGGGGGGGTGTGAGGATAAACGTAAAATATCTTGGATAGGTTGGGAGTCTTTGTGTCTTAGAAAGGAGTACGGGGGGTTGGGCGTTAGGAGGTTGAGGGATTTTAATACTGCTTTATTGGGGAAATGGTGCTGGCGGCTGTTAGTGGATAGGGATGGGTTGTGGCGGAAGGTGTTGGTAGCTAGGTATGGTGTGGAGGATGGAGGTTTGGAGGATGGGGGCCGGAGTTGCTCTTCTTGGTGGCGGGAGATTGTGAGAATTAGAGATGGCCTAGGCGAGGGTGGTGAGGGGTGGTTTATGTCGAGTGTTAGGCGTCAGGTGGGTGATGGGGCGGATACTGCTTTTTGGTGTGATCGTTGGTGTGGTACTGCTCCTTTGCGTGACCGTTTCAGTCGTCTTTATGCTCTGACGACAAACAGAGGGGTCACGGTTAGGGACATGTTTTTGTTGGGTTTGGAGGATGGTGGGGGGGCGTGGCAGTGGCGTAGGAGGTTGTGGTCGTGGGAGGAGGAGTTGGTTGAGGAGTGTAGGGAGCTTTTACTTACAGTTTCTTTGCAGGATAACTCTTGTGACAGGTGGTTGTGGATGCCGGATCCGAGCGGTGGGTACACGGTACGTGGTGCGTATGATATGTTGACATCGCACGATTTTCCTTTTGTCCATCAAACATCGGAGTTCAGCTGGCACAAACAGGTACCGTTGAAGGTCTCTATCTTCGCTTGGCGTCTATTGAGGGATCGTTTACCGACTAGGCACAATCTGGCAGCTCGTGGGATTCTTCCGATGGATGCGCGGTTATGTTTAGCTGGATGTGGGCAGGTGGAGGACGTGCATCATTTGTTTCTTTCCTGTCCGTTCTTTGGAGCGTTGTGGCCGCTGGTGAGGAATTGGCTTGGCATCGAGGGGGTGGAGGATCAGACTGTCACCACTCACGTTGGTCAGTTCATACATTATGCCGGTGGTTCGCGAGCGAGGCGGTCATTTTTTCATTTGATTTGGCTTCTCTGTGTTTGGGTTTTGTGGAAGGAGCGGAATGCAAGACACTTCAGGAATACACGTAATTCACTTATGCACCTGTTCGATCAAGTCAAACACTGTTCGTTATGGTGGTTGAAGGCTCGTAATGTCTCATTTACTTATGGTATTCATAGTTGGTGGTCAAACCCGCTTGTTTGTTTGGGTATAGCTTGATTGTTTTTGTATCGATACTCTGATTGGATGTACTCTTTTGCCCGTCTTGGCGTGGCACGTCTTGTGCTATGCTAATATCGGTGCTGTTTTAGTAATATAATTCATTTTTGTCTCTTCAAAAAAAAAAAAAAAGAAAAATGATCAATTTTGTTCACTGTTTCAACCCCTTAATTAATGTTTGCAAAAAAAAAAATCACGTCATAAAAAAACTTGAATATTTCAAGAGACAATTTCTTAACTTATGTTCCAATGCTAACTTGTGTCCTTGAAATATAAGTTAAAAAACCAAATGTAGAAGTTTTTTCTTTGGAATTATGCATTCAATTTCTTAAACATTTCAAAAGTTATCTTTTTAATATAAAATTTATTATTTAATTCTATTTTAAGTTTCTTAACCCAAAAAAAAACTTTTACATTTGGTTTCTTAACTTATGTTCAAAGTGCACAAGTTATCATTTTTCTTAAAAAATATTATGTAGAAGTTGTACCTCCTCTTCTGCATAGGACCCCTTCACTTCCATTTGTGTCATGCTTCCACTACCAAAAAACCTCCTCCTCCTAGGAAAATAAATACCCTCCAAAACTGAAAATAAGTTATCCACCAACTCCAAGTTAGTCTTTCCTTCTTGTATGACATCAGTTAAAACCTCTTCAAGTTTTATAGTACTACATAGGAATCAACTTCCCTTATCCTTTAGCATTCAACTATTAGACTAGATTTTAGAGCAGCAAGTATCAACTTCTATGAAAACAATTAACGAATACAACTTTCCTCTACTTACGATTTGCAATATAATGAGTGAAAATTAGACTAATAAAAAGTTAATTTCTTCTATTTAAACACTTGTGAAAAGAATTCAACTGATCTATTTGCATAACTGATTTTTAAATTTGATATGGTTTTAAAGGCAGATGAAGTGATTAAAGAAGTGAATTTATGGGCTATAAAAGAGACAAATAGGCTTATTAAAGAAATTCTTCCTTCAAGGCCAGTCGACAAATGCATTGTATTTTAAAGGAGCATGGAATGAGAAGTTTTATGCTTCAATGACGAAATACTATGATTTTCACTTTCTGAATGGTAGCTCGGTCAAGGTTCCCTTCATGACTAGCTACGAGAAGCACTTTATTAGAGCTTTCAATGATTTTATAGTTCTAGGTCTTCCATATGAGCAAGGAGAAGATGAGCGTCAATTCTCTATGTACATTTTTCTTCCAAATGCAAAAGATGGTTTGTCAGCTTTGGTTGAGAAGGTAGCTTACTACAACACAAACTTCCTTTCACAAAAGTGGTAGTATGTGACTTTAGAATTCCAAAATTCAAATTTTCATTTGGGCTTGAAACTTTTCATATGTTGAAAGAGTTAGGAGTGATTTCACCTTTCTCACATGGGGGTTTGACAAATATGATAGACTCTCTTGTAGATCAAAACCTTTACGTTTCCAACATATTTCACAAGTCTTTCATTGAAGTAAACGAGGAAGGCAGTGAAGCTGCTGCAGTCACGGCTAGTGTTATATACGAAGAATGCATGCATGTTCCAATTACTCGAACAAACTTTGTCGCATACCACCCTTTCTTATATGAAGTAGAGATTCTTTGTCTATTTTTAAGAATGGTGTTTTGGTGTGACCTTAACGGCGTTTTGTCATGATTTAATGGCCACAGCCCATACTGTTTTGTCGCGGCCGAAATCGCAGCATCAAATTGTTTCTTGAGCAAAACTATAACATCTACTTGTTCCGTTTCTAATTATAAGACCATTTATAAAAAATTATTGTCCCTAAATATAAGATCATATACAAATTCCTAGATGCATTTGTTACTTTTTTTTCTTCTAAATATGTACTCCCTCCGTTCCATATTATAAGCAACAAAAAAAAATCACACAAAACAAAATCACACTTATTAAGAAAACTAAATCATAGTAGTTTGCAACATTAGTTTCTTGTGTTATCCTTGAAATAAGTTTTATAGAAAGATGTAAAAACAATTTTCATTGGTTATTGATTATTGAGAAAATAAAAGAGAGAGCAAATGAAATGCACTTTACATATAATTTTTTTTTGAAAAAGATAATTTTTTGAAACAACATAATTGAATATGATAAAAGTTGGTCTTTTTTCTTATAATTTGGGACAAAAAAATGTATTTTTTTTCTTATAATTTAAGACGGAGGGAGTACTCTTTATTAACACTACCAATTTGTGTTGGTATATGAAATCTTAATTTTTTACCAACATACCCCTATTTATTTTATATATTTTTCTTCAATCAACATTAAATACTACATTTAAAACATACACTAACCATCTCTCTTAAAGGACAAATTTGTAAAAACAATAGTAATTGCAGACAAATTTATTATCATTTTTAATTTTGTTAATTCTCGTTATTTTTATAAAAGGGTCCTATAATTAGGGACGGATGTAGTAATAATTACACACATTTGCGACAACTTTATTACTTTAACAAATTTTATTTTTGTAATATACTCTTTTACGGAGAGAGATGAGATTATAAATATTGGTTTTAGGGTCGGAGCTGGAATGTGGAATGCTTGAAGAGCTAGTGAGGTAGGAGAAGGTTATTCTTTAGTTAGAATGATCTGCATTTCTGCAAGGTCTATCCTATTATTAAACGACCATCATCTTCTTCGGGAGAGTATTCAGCTTGAGCATATTCAAGACACATCAAGTATTACCTTTAGAATTATACGTCGTGTGTGAAATATATTTGGTCAAACTTTTTTTTAAAGGATATTTGGTAAACCTTTGATAATTGTAAAAACCAATCTTGCATCAGACTAAAACATCCTGGATTGGCCAACCAAGGTGGGCCGGAGAGGCGGGTAGACCAGAACTTCATTTTAGGAGAGGTATCAAAGATTATTATCTTTACTTAGTAATAAGTATTATATAAGTATTTTTTTTTAACTTATTTTGATTTATTATATTGAAAATAATTTTTGAACAACCTTGATGTCTGATGATAAATAAACCTTTTGCAAAAAAAATGTACAAAAATAAAATTCAAATAATTAAAACTACAAAACTTTATTGATTTGCTTTGAGCATCAAAAATCTTAAAATCGGTTATGAATACATCATCAACATCAATTATACTGGTATTTAACTTCTATGATTTTTATACATCAATTATTATACTTTTTACTACTATCTTTGCAAATTATGTTGATTTAGGAGTATCCGCAGATGAATTACTCTTGTGAAGGATATGATTAATAGAAACAGACTAATTACTAGCAAGATGGTACCAAATATGTTTCGAGAGATTTTTACAATGATAAAACTTAGAAGTGTCTATTGTCACCGACTTCACTTGTCTATTTCATGTTTAACTTGCAAGAAAGTAAACTCTAAATATTAGTGGAAATTTATATCTTTATTCTCTAAGTAAGGCCATCCACAATGGGGGTGCTTCACCTATTTAATAAATCTTAAAAAAATAAATAAATTTTGTTGAAATGTAATGATATAAAATTATTTGTAGGATCTATTTAATAATTTTTTTTAAAGTGTTGGATTAAAATATTACGGTAAAATGAGTGATGTAAAGATGTGAATTCTGGTGTGGATTGATCTAATTACCTTTTTATGAATTAAATTTGACGCACCACCCGTATAATAAAAATATTAATGAAGTTTACCCGACCCGACCCAATCTGAGCGGTTGGAAGTAGAATGGGTTGATCCTAATATAAATGTTCTTCCTCTCTCCGTTTCCGGCCACCGGTTGTTCTCAACTGGTTCACAATTATTGTTCAGAATACATGGCTTGTCAAATGGGATCTATGAATCTGCCGTCGAATGAAGCCTCCAAAAGATCATTTATCCACAGCTGTTGTTGCGAGCCACGTTTTAGTGCGTTAACTCCAAATGTTGCCATGAAGCCGCCGTTGCCTTTTTTACATAGCCGGTAATTCCTTTTTTCCCTTAGTCCAAACTCAAGATTAAGAATTGATTGCTTGAGCCGTAGATGCTACAATTAGAAGCTCTTCTGTTAAAAGGATAGTTTAATAATTACAATTAGAGGGATATTAGGAAAGAACTACGAGCGGTTAAATAGATTTAGAATTGAAAGGCCTCTATGAGGAATTGGTTTATATAGCTCACACCACCTAGTGGAAAAAAACTTTGTTCTTATCAAGTTACAAAAATGGATATTATGCATTCTTCCCACTACAGTATAATATCTTTTATATCCCACAAAAGACTTTTTTGTTATATGATGATAACTATTACAAACAAGAATGTCACAAGTCCAATTGATTGGATTTTTTGGTTGGTTCTTACTTCTTACCCTCCTACTGAGGGGGGAAATTGTCTTTTCTGTACCATATCCACGCGATACCAATTGTTTTAATGTTTAACAATACCTTGATTCAGTTTCCTGCGAAGAAGACCTAGGTGGACGGTCGCTTTGGCGTTGAACACAGATGGATTGTCCGGTAATGGTGAGCAACAAAGCCTAAATGATTCTGGTTCCAGTTTAGGTGGCACTCGATTGGGTAGGATACTGAGTGCAGGTGGCAGACAACTTCTAGATAAGCTGAATTCAGCTAGAAAGAACTTCCCTATGAAAATATTCCTGCTACTTTTAGGTTTCTACACGGCAAATGCACTAGCCACAATCCTTGGTCAAACCGGTGATTGGGATGTTCTGGTCGCTGGTGTTGTGGTGGCTGCAATTGAGGGTATTGGTATGCTAATATATAAAAAGCCACCTACTACGAGGACCGGGAGGTTGCAGTCTTTTCTGGTGATGGTGAACTATTGGAAAGCAGGCATATGTTTGGGCCTATTTGTAGACGCTTTCAAGCTAGGCAGCTAAGGACCAGAAACATGTCTCTCTTGCTCTCTTCAATTTATTATTGTCTTCCATAAAACCATGGTATGCCATAAGTGCAAAGTTATTTTTCTTCTAATGCTACTGTAGTTCTATTAGTAATGGTGCACATGTAATTGTTATATATGAATATCATTGTTTAGCAAAGCATTGTGCACAGTGTGCCATTGCACATGCTTCTATGAAGTAGAAACTGATGTATTCTTTACTCAATCTGAATTCATTTGGTTGTGCATTGAATGCGCTTCTGTGAAGTAGAAACTGTTGTATTTTTGACTCAATCTGAACTAATTCGGTTGTGCGTTGAATGCACTTCTCTGAAGTAGAAACTGTTGTATTCTTGATTCAACCTGAATTCATTCAGTTGTACATCTGCTTCAGGAGTCCCATTGCACAATCAATTATATATTATATATACTCAAGATTCATAATTTTAATATTGAATACTACATAAATAAAGAAATGAATTTAATATTGAATACTTTATAAAAAACCAAATACATTCTCTTTAAATCAGAAATACTTTTCAAAACCCCCCTTAAATTGGTGGGTGCAATATGTACCAAAGTTGTTAAAAGAAACTGAATGAGAACACCAGAGAAACTGTGAGAATACTGGTAGACTGGTGGTCATTGAGGTTTATCCATTCAATGGCAATTTCCCCGGTGCGAACTTCTTATTTTACAGTGACAATTAATTTCTATATGTTTGGTTGTTCTATAAAAGATTAAGTCTGACGTGCTGTGGAGAGCAACTTGATTATCATAGTAGATTTTCACCTTAGCAGTATGATCAAATTTCAATTCGCTAAGTAACTCATTCTTCTATATAAGATTACAAGTAGTTTGATGACTACAAGGAGATGGTTTTTCATGTCCCCCCTCCCTCAAAACGTGGATGCACTTTTCATTGGTTCTAGTTATGTTATTTGAACATAAAAAGATACAGATACCGTATATATTTACCTTTATTTTTTTTTTCCTTACATTTTTATCTTCTACAATCAATTTACACGTATTTTAAAAATGCAGACAAAAATTAAAGAATATGGTATTTCACATAAAATACAATATCTATTGTCGCATGCAAATATTTTTTTTTTCCCCGAAGAGTCTACCGGCAAGAATCGCACATACTAAGTGTGGAGTAGACAAGTAATTGATTCGAACTCATGTTCTACCAAATCAAATATTTCCACAACTTTTTACCATCCGAGCTACATTTACGGAAACTTATGCAAAATAACTATGAAAGACATGTAATGTATACATATTTTTGACTCAATTAATTTTTAGATAACCAATCGGATTCTTTTTGACTCAATTAAAGAAAAAGGGATATGAAAAAAAAGTTTTTTAAACTAATATTTGGAAAATGTAAATGTAAACTTATCCTTCTTATTAAAAAAATAAAATCTTGATCAAATCTAAGACTAATGTGAATCAAAAATAAAAAGACTGATATTAGTGTTTTTATGGTACTTAAAAAATGTGTTTTTTGCTACAATATTATTGTCTTTTTATAAAATTAAAATAAAAACTAAAAATTATGGTCCTTGAAAAGAGTAAAAACGTGTGACCATTGTAAGAGAAGTTATTTTGAGGATGAGAGCGTTAGTCTCGTTAGTTTGGCGCTAAAGACGTGCTCAGCTTCAAATCTCTCTCACACAAACTAGAACATAATAAACACAAGCCTTCCTTATTCCTCTCATCACTCACTCCTCAAATTATATCTACCTCTCTGCATTTCATTTCATTCTCTCTTGCTTATTATTCTTTGAATCTCAATCTACCATGGATGAAGAGTATGATGTAATTGTCCTCGGCACTGGCCTCAAGGAATGCATCCTTAGTGGTCTTCTCTCTGTTGATGGCCTCAAAGTAATTCATTCTCTCACACTCTTTATAATTTATTTGATTCTGTCTTTTTCTCTCATATAATTATGTACTCAAATGTATTATAGATTGTGTTATAAGTAATCTTAATATTGATAGTGATCAAATGTAACTACATGTCGGCATCATATCGGTGTTAGAGACCGATAGGTATCAGACACCGGACACATCTTCAATTTGAAGTTTTTTGACATTAGATGGCTGTAGTTGACAAAAGCAAAACAAAAATGAGAAGCTTAGAAGAAAACTAAAATTTAGTTTTTGTTATAAGTTCATTGAAGTTATTGATCAAGTAACTAATTTGTACCTAGTGAGATTTGCTAATTGTTAATTACAAATATATAGCCAAAATGCCAATTGCTACATGTTAGTTGATCTATACACACACATAAGAAAAAGATCCACCTATTACATAATTAATTTTTGTTATGTTCTTGCCTTTGACATTTCTTGGTAAATCAGGTGTTGCACATGGATCAAAATGACTACTATGGAGGGGCTTCTACATCTCTTAATCTTACACAGGTCACTCTCCTCTTATGCAGATTTTCAATAGAAGCATGTAAAGTATATATGTTTTGTTTCATGGTAGTTCTCTTTTTATATCAAAGCTCATTTTCTGTTGTATAGCTATTTAAGCGATTTAGGGGAGATGACAAGCCACCAGAGGAATTGGGCTCTAGCCGAGAATACAATGTTGACATGATACCGAAGGTAACTTTTCTCATATTTCACAACCTTTTGATCAACAGAAAATTTGATGTCAGAATTTGTATCGTTTCTTTAATTTGCTGATAAAGCATTGAAACATTAATATTTATTGGTTCTTGCTTGTATGTTAGTATTTGTAGACAAGGTTCTGTTTCTTTCTATTTGAGGATACAACTATTTTGTAAAACAATTTCTAATGAGAAAAAACTATGCAATTTGCTAAGGTTCTCTTTCATGCATTACATAGCTTTTAATTATGCTTTTTTCTTGAATTTTCCATAATTTGGACTGTATTTTTTTCTTTTATGTTTTTCATTTCCATTTATTTATGGCGAAACCAATTTTCATTTGTTTTATGGTAGTTTATGATGGCCAATGGAGCTTTGGTTCGTGTGCTCATCCACACCGATGTTACAAAGTATCTGAACTTTAAAGCTGTAGATGGAAGCTTTGTGTATAACAAGGGAAAGGTATGTACCATATTTTTTACTTTCTTTTGAGTTCTTCATAATTGCCACTTTTCTAAATTACAAACTTTACATTCCATGAAACCTCTTGCATATTGAGGAAAATCTTATGAGTTATGACACGATATCTTTCTTTGTTCATTTTCAGATTTACAAGGTTCCAGCAACAGATGTTGAGGCACTGAAGTCACCCTTAATGGGTCTGTTTGAGAAGCGCCGGGCTCGGAAGTTCTTCATATATGTCCAAGATTATGAAGCAAATGATCCCAAGTCTCATGAAGGACTTGATTTGAACCAAGTTACAGCAAGACAGCTGATTTCGTATGTATCTGCTTTCTTTCTTTTTATTTGTCTTTAAAAATACTACTTTCCTCACTTAATATGAGCATAAGCACAATTCAAATCACAATAAATGAAAAAAATATTACCACATCAGATTTTTATTTCATAAACTATAACATTTTGACAGTGTAGTTTACCATCACTAAAGCATTACGAAGATAAATTTTATTTTACATCTCCAGTGATTCAGTGAACTATTTTTCCAGTTAGTAAGTCACATATGATCTACAAAACCAGCAGTTATTCTAACCCAATTCAATACTTTGATTCAATCTACTTTTGTACATTCTTAATGATTTTTCCAAATGCAGGAAATATGGATTGGAAGATGATACAGTTGACTTTATTGGTCATGCCTTAGCACTTCATCTTGATGACAGTTACTTGGATAAGCCAGCTAAGGATTTTGTGGACAGAGTTAAGGTACTGATTTGCAAATTATCTTTGTATGCTTTTGTAGAGTGATATGGTGTGAAGGACTCTTGCAGTGGTTTACATATACCGGTTGAATTAGAACTCAAACATAAGTACTAATGTACGAAAAATTATGTAGAGACGCATAGATGACATCATAGAATCACTAATCCAGATTTTTTTTCTTCTAAATCATGCATCCAAAGCATTTACAAAAAACTATGAAGGGTATACACAATTGTTCCATGAAAGTATAATGATTCATATTCCTTAATGACTTAAAGATCCGAGAAGTTATATGGCTTTTATTTTTTTAGCCTTTATTAATAATGCATGAAAAAGGATATAGTTACCAACTTACCACGGCAGGATGTGTCAAACATTTTATATGTCAAAACATGGAGTACATTATATGTTCTTAACAAATAAACATAGAAGCATGTCCTAAAAGGCCACAATAAAGTATTACTGATTTGTGCCAGAAGCTAAATCCTTAATACAAAGTATGATATACACCTTTGATAAGGGAAAACTAGACAATAATCTAAAGTTTTTACCATCTGTTAGAATTTAGCATCAATAGTGTTTCTTTCAATACCACTATCATTATGCTGTTTTTATAAGCACGTAATGCTGTTTGTTTTGTATATAGACTTATGCAGAATCCCTTGCACGCTTTCAAGGAGGTTCACCTTACATATATCCACTATATGGACTGGGAGAGTTGCCTCAGGTTTTCCATATCTATATTTCCTTTTAAATTTAATATAATTGTGAAACTAACTTCGATACTTTTGATTACTGGAAGGCATTTGCACGGTTGAGTGCTGTGTATGGTGGAACTTACATGCTGAATAAGCCAGAATGCAAGGTAAGTTTGTGATGATACTTCTATATTCAGAAAAACCAATTGAATTACTTTAAGCTGTGTTATGAAGCTTGTATCTTGTATCAAGAGCATTAAATTGAATTTTGAGACTTATGAATCAAATTGAATTTTTCTGTTTCAATGTTATGTACGTGTGTATGGTACTCTTACTTTCCTTTTCTATGTATTTCTCCTCACATTTTGGTATTCTGGTACATAGGTTGAGTTTGACGGTGATGGGAAAGCCATCGGTGTGACTTCAGATGGAGAAACAGCAAAATGCAAGAAAGTCGTGTGTGATCCATCATATCTGCCTGACAAGGTATATCTGCCAGATTTCTAAGGGTTGTCAGTTTGCTCGTTTAAATACTTTTATTTAATTATTGGAAATGTTAGTTGCAACTTTGCATGAATGTCTAAACATGACTATGTGTAATCTTTACCTCACTATTTAATCAATCCAATAGGTTCAAAACGTTGGAAAAGTTGCGCGTGCTATATGCATTATGAGCCATCCTATTCCAGACACTAATGACTCTCACTCGGCACAAGTCATTCTGCCACAGAAGCAACTTGGTCGTAAATCAGACATGTAAGTTTGCTTTCAACTTCTAAGCTGCTTTCATATTCTTAATTCCACACAAGCTAACTGGTTCGTGATTTCCACGGTTATTACAGGTATCTTTTCTGCTGCTCTTATGCTCACAATGTAGCTCCAAAAGGAAAATATATTGCTTTTGTTACCACAGAAGCTGAGACTGACCAACCTCAGGTGGAATTGAAGCCTGGAATCGATCTCCTTGGACCAGTCGATGAGATCTTCTATGACATCTATGACAGATTTGAACCCACCAATGATCATGCTACAGATGGTTGTTTCATCTCCACAGTAAGCACTAAGAAGCATCTCTGCCAAACAATGTTTTCTTTTGGTTTATGTAAAGTAATTGATACCTAATGTATAATGAATGTTTTCTTACAGAGCTACGATCCCACAACACACTTTGAAACCACAGTGAAAGATGTGGTTCAGATGTACAGTAAGATCACTGGAAAGGTATGTAGCTGTACTCATTATATGTCTAGTTGAAACACTTTCAAATGTACTTTGGTTTAGAAAATGATAGACTTCTAAACCAAGACTAGTGTTTCATTGTTTTTTAATCCCTTTGTGAATATTATCTTTTATTTTCATATGGATTTATTTTTGTTTTATTTTTTCAGGTGCTTGATCTTTCTGTTGACCTGAGTGCTGCAAGTGCTGCAGCTGAAGAATAAGATTTCTTGCAATTTCTCAAGTATTAGAAAGAAAGCAAATCACCTTCATTTTTGTTCCATTTGTCCGTGGTTAGATGAATTAATAGGAAGATAAAACAATATATTTATTGTTCCTTCTGTTTAATTGATATTTTTCTCCCATAAGTGATTGCATTAGTATGTAGTTTTGTAATACACAAATTGTTTTTAATTAAACTAATGCGTGTAAGTTACTACTTAATAAATTCATACTTTAGTGAGTAAAGAGAAATACATATTGTGTATTGTAGTGTATATAATACTCTCACACACAGAAAAACAAACTGACATATATTATACATGTTTGGTTTAGATATGAATTTAGTCCCCCTTTTGTTTTAATCCACGTGAATTTTCTTGTTTGGATTCAATCCTTGCAAAAGCAAAAAAAACTTTTGATTTTAGTCCGTGACGTCAGTTTATTGGCTCATATGAAGTGATTTTATTGAGCCACACATATAACGTTAGAGACTAAGGCGATAATTTTTTAAATTTATACATACCGAATGTAAACAATTTTTCTTTTTGCAGAAACTAAAACTAAAATCGCTATAATTGCAAAGATTAATATAATGTTTAAGCCTACATATTATTTTTGGGAAATAATTGTAGATGAGGTGCACCACATGTATTATTGATGAAATATATAAATATATTAAAATAAAAATGTCATGTCAAACTTTGACAAAAAAATATGTCAAACTATAGGATGCTTCTAATATGAATCTAAAAGAAATGTTTTAAAAGGTGGACTCTTGCGCTTGCGCCTTTGGAACCTAAAGATTCCTTCTTGGGTCCGCTCATTTCTTTGGTGCTTTAATTTGTTCACCAATGTTTGCCTAATCGAGCAAATCCTACCACCTGTGGCATTCCATGTGAAGATCCATGTGTCTCTTGCGAGCTCTTGGTGGAAACTCATATGCACATATTTTTTGTTTGTTCGAAAGCTGTAAATTGTTGGGAGAAAATTGGTTTAGGAAACTTGATCTGTAATTTACTTCTCACAAAGGATAACTTTACTACTACATTATTTAATCTTTTTGACAAGTTGTCGCTGCATCATCAGCGCACCTCGCCGCAATGATCCTATGGAGCCTCTGGAGGAGCCGCAATGCTAAGTTATGGGAAGCCACTGATGCATCTCCTACTTTCATCATCTCTTATGTAAAAGACACCCTCCAAAAATGGACTTATATGCAAAGAGCAAAATATCAAGAGCAAAATCCGACGCATACTTCCTCTTGGGTGAAACCGCCAACAAGTACGACAAAATGCAACGTGGATGCAGCAATGTTTGATAATAACACCATTATGGGATATGACATGTGTTTTAGAAACTCCTTGGGATAACTTTTGCTTGGTAAATCTGGATTCATACTCTCATTTGCCACTGTTCTAGAAGCTGAATCTATAAAGACAACAATCTCAAACGAAATGTATACTGTATTGTTCCCATTAGCGAGTTTGGTAATCTTGTATCCCAATATCGTTGGTTGCTGTCTAGTAATCCCGACTATGTAGTTTCATTTGTTAAGAGGCAAGCTAATAAGGTTGCTCATACTATTGCTAGAGCATCCATATCTCACCCTAGCCCCTATACTTTCAATGATGTACCATCTACTATATACTCTTTATTTATGATTGAAATACACTAAGTTTGCTTTTGCTATAAAAAAAAAAGATGGACTCTTGCGATTTTTAATAAAATACCAATCATGTCCTTTTTTTAATTTACAAAGTTCACAATTTTACTAAGAACAATAAAGGACCATAGTGAGACATTATAATTGAGGTCCATATTAAAAGCACCCGACATATATTAAAAACTGTTTCAATTTTTAATCACCTAAATCTTATTTGTCAATTATTTATTTTTTATTTTATATTTGAAGTTCTCTCTCTTCCCCTCCCTTTATTAATACTAGCGTCAAGATGAGGCATAACTAGGTTGCATATTTTCTAGCTAACTTGGGAAGTAGTTAAAATTTGAGTGTGAAAACTTTCGTTGATCCTCCATCATTCAAGTGTGTTAAGGGCTGATATTTCTTGTACCTCTTTCTATTGACGGTTCTATTTTTTATTTTTAGACATAGTCCCTTTCATTCATTAAAACATAACATGGTGGCATTGTATGATATGTTTTGGGTATTAGTAGATTTTTTTAAAAGATTATTTTGGGGTATATTGAAGTTCCGAATAGAAGAAGAAAATCATAATGTACGAGTTTATAACCATACACATTCCATGAAATACATTCTCTCAAAAAAAAAAATATAGTATACATCGACTTTGGCATATATATAAACACTTTCGGTGAATTAATTTGCCAAAAGAAAATAGAACAAATTGTGCATTGAAGTACAATTCAACATATCCAAGGCCTCATTTTCCTTAACTATATCTATTACTCTACATTACATTTTTTTTTTAAACAGCAAGTAACAATACTGGATTTAATAGGTTGATCATCAACCTAGAAAGGAAGCGAAACTGTTGTCTCCTTCTCACAGTCTTCTGAATCAAATTTTATTTATTTAAGAAATGGTAACCTGCAGGACACAAGACGAACTCAAATGTAGTTTTTATATAATACCACAGAAAATCCAAACTTTATGAGGACAAAATTCTTCAAACTTTATGAATGAGGTTTGATGAGTGAATATTAAAATGAATATCACATATATAAACTTCAATTCATTCTTTATAACATATTTGGGGACTTTTTTTTTTTCTTTTTTTCCAAGTGTTTTTCCATTATCTTGATTCCAAAATCACCTTTCAATCTAAGCCTAACTTAAAATCCCTTTTTTTTTTCCTTTAATATTTAATTTTTGATACCTTCATTAACAAGTAAACATTACATGATAGTTAAAGGAAACTAAACTAACCCCAACTTGAGAGAAGTGTCACTGCCATCGTCTTCAGGAGAAAAAGATGAATCCCTAATAACAGATTCCAATGATTGTCGCCATCGTCCGTTTATAAGGTCTGGTACCTAAAATTCACACGTATTTCATTACTACGCTGCTGCGAATTAATCAATCCATATATATGACAGACTGTAATACATAAGAGTTTGAAAAAATTTACCACATGTTTCAATCTTCCGTTTTCTTCGATCAGTTCCACTTCCTGTGTGATGAATATAATCAAACACATTGTAGCAAGAGAGTTTAAATTCAACAAAGCGCTAGTGATTACAGACTACTGAAAGATCAAGACGATATATTCAAATTTGGAGAATAACACTAGATATTTTATACCACATAGACCTCTCACACAATACGCCCAAGGAGATCCAAACTCTCCAAAGCAAATATGTGAACTACATCTCACAATACTTTAAGATAAGAGCATAAAAGAGAAAAGTTAGAACCCAATACAAGCTTGAAGCGCTTGCAACGGGACGTGAGATTTGTCCTATGTTGTTTCATTCCAAACTACTCAAATACTCCACCTCATTGAAAATTACACATATTCCGTTTTTATTGTCTATAGTTGAAAATAATTATCATACAACTTCATAAGTAATATACTTCATGTGGGGGATAAAGCACGACAATATGTTCATGTTGAAAATCAAAATAGAAAACTATGGTGCAACGTCCATGCTAGCTTTCTCATAAAGTTCTTCAGCTATCGGCATAATCTCACAACACACTTTGCATCAATGTGAACCTAGTTTGTATTTTTTACGATTCAAAATTTATGTTTACATCAAATTTCTCTATGTTAAACTTCACACACTTGAATTGCACATATATTGTCAACTATGCATCATATAGTCTTGGGAAAGAGAGGTGAGTCACAATGAACACACTTAAGTACCGATTCTTTTCCTAATCATAACCTTTCCATAACACCATTTTCACATATTTTCACACGTAAGTTCTGTCCAACCTTGTATTTATATATAGTTTGGATATGGTGTTGTTTTTCTTAATACTTTTTTGCTCTCTTCTTTATATATCATGAGATTTATATATCGGGATAATTATATCTCTACACCCACTGCTTCGTGCATTTCTCCTCCTTATTAGGGCAAATTGCTTCCACTTAACCAACATCACATTGGAACAGTATCAAATTTTTTATGTTCAAATAACATAAATTTTTTATCATTAATTTTTCTTTTTGAGGAAATTATCATTAATGAAATGCCTTAACTTTTTTGTCTAAAAAATTTGCTCTCTCTCACATATAAAAAATGAAACTCTTTAGACCGGACCTTTATAAATTATAACAACAAAGATGTGATTTTAAAAAGTATGAGAGGTTTTTGGTTTAGCATTTACCTTTCTCTTAAGGGTGTCGATGTCTCGCGTAAACATTTCATCCTGAAACATATCAGTATATCCTATATGTCAGAAGCATGGATGGATGGATGGATACATTTCCACACTACCATATTAGAAGATTTCAGTATTGCATGTTAATTAAGATTAGTGCACGATTAATCTGGGGAACAAACCTTTATTTTGGAAACACTAGACAAACTTCTTTTAAGAAGCACCTCTAGTTTCTGGAGTTCTTGTACTGTCAATTCTTGCAGATCTTCTCCATTCAATTGCCTGTGTTGAAGGTGGAATTACTTAGTCTCTAATTCATATAATTAATCAACTTTGTATCTATATGCACCTATTTAGGACTAAAAGTTCTAGAACTGTACCTCAGTTCACGAGATTTATCTTCTAATGTCTTGCGCAGTGTGGCGCAAGTAGAGTCACTCTCAACCTGTAATTAAAGGTCCCAGAATGTGTTAAAATCCCAGAATCAAAAGGGTTTTTCATCAATTGATTCATGCAAATTACAATAAAGTTGAAGTTATATAGTTTACCTGAAGCTGATCAGTAGATGGATGGTCCAATAATCTATGATTTGCTGAATATCCATTACGCCTTTCAATTACTTGTTGCATACTGAAAACAAACAATGATGCTCATGAAATTGAGAACTATGTATATATTACTGTGTAACTAATGTACTACTATTTAGGTTTTAATTATGGAAATGAATATTCCATTCCCATTTCAATTCAATGCCTCATAAAATCTCAGCCAAAATAGAGTAAAAATTCAGAAATGTTCAACGCATATAGATCAAATTATTCTCTATTTTTTTTTACAATAATTTTAGGGATATTTGAGATCCGTCAATTTTTTTTTTTTGGTATTTTACATTTCCTAGAAATCAAATGAATCTCTTTTTGTCGAAGATCAAGTCAAATAATATTTTTATTTTTTTTTATAAAAAAATTGGTAGGGATATTGTTTTTTATATGGAAGGGCTGGGGTTCGAACTCCAGACACCCCACTTCTCTACAATTAATTGTGTGAGTTCTAGGAACTTTTTTTTTTTTTACAATTTAAATTTGACCGACTAATAAACTAAATTGCTTTTTCCCTCAAAAAAAAAAACTAAATTGCTTTTCCAACGTAAAATCAAATATAACGTAATAAATTATTTTAAAAAAAAGAAGAAATAGTTGCATTTTTCTAAATTTAAATAATTATTTAAGTAATATCTTGGATCAAAATCTGAAAAGTTACATTAAACACATACACCATAACTAATGGAAATGTGCCTAATGACAGGCGCAAATAATTCTTTTTGGGATGTCAAAATTATCCCAATTTGAAGTCGGTTGCTTTTTCTTGCCCTAACAATTTAGCGTTCGCGCTTGAAACGGAAATGAAAGGAAAAAGTTAGGCCATTGAACTTGGGGTCGTTAGTTTTAGGGTTGGCACTTGTTCCACTGAAGCTGGTCAAACAAGAGTGGGGTTCAATCGGTGGGCCATCTACCAATCCAATAATAAGTGGGCTATATCAATATGATCCATTTATATAATCGAGCTTATGAAGCCAAAGTGGGTCGGACTAGCCCATTTGATAACTCTAATGTTGGGGGATTTCAAATCATTCCTAGCTTTGGGAGAAAAAATAAGAGTGGTATTTGAAAGAGAAGGGGTCGATGGAAGAGATTGAGAGTTTGGAAAATTTGTGCATTAGAGGAAGGTTATGGATCTTCCTTTGTTGGTACGAAGATTTACTTAGTTTCAACTGAATGGTCGTACTAGGAGTCGTTCGGATCGCTTTATGTTTTCATAAGGGTGGCTGAAAAGTTTTAGGGGTTGCAATTCAGTTTGTTTTCTTGAAAAATGTTTTAGATCATTGTTAACTAATATTCTTAAGTACTCTACCTATTTGCGGGGCCTCAAAACTTTCTGATTCAATAATTGTTTGCTCAAACAAAGAGGTTGTCTCTAAAAGTGTGGTTGAGTCCTATTTTAATGGTTGGATGGGTTTGACCCTAAAGAAATACTTAAATCTGATATCAATAGGTGGAATAGGGTGTGTTGAGGTATTCAAGTGCTAAGATTCATCTCCTACGTAAGGAAATTAAACAATTGGATCTAAAAGGAAGAAAGGTATTTCTTTCTCTCGACGAGGAGGCAACTTGATGTTAAATGATTGTAGACCTAGGGCTATCCTTAAAGTAAATACTCTCGCATGTATGAGAGATAAAGGGTAAGGTGGTGCAAATATGAGATACTTACATTCTTGTGTTAAAATGAGGGAGAATAGGAACCATATTTTCTCCTTGAGGTTAAGTTATTAGTGGGTGGAATATGTGACAAGATTTGATTGGAGGTAACTCATTACTCTTCAAATCACCATGTCGAGAAAATTCAGGATTATCCTAAACTCGATGGGGTTTCCTTTTTGGCGATCTTTATGGCTGAAAGATCCACCTTGGCTGCATTGTTCTCAATTTATAAGATCAAAGGCAACAAAATTTTAATTTTTATTTCTTAAAGAACTTATTGGTCTTGGCTTAGGAGTGATATAGGTGTTATGTACAATCAATTCTTTAGTAATTTCAATCTCCCACATAGCTTTTCTTATTATTTAATAACCCTTATTCCAAAATTGGGCTCCGCAATTCTCCAGGGTTTAGCAATATCTCTTTGTAGGTTTCATGTCAAATTATTTGCAAAGGTCTTGGTTATTTGCTTGGATTTGGTCATGAAGAATCTCATATCTATAAACTAGTATGTGTTCATCAAAAGCAGACAACTTTCAAAGAGGCTATGGTGATGAATGAAATCATTGACTTGGAAAAAAAATTCTATGAGAATACTTATTTTAAAGGTTGACTTTGAGAAAGTGTATGATTTGGTTAGTTTGAGTTTCTTGGATTATATTTTAGGAAAGTTTGGTTTTTATGAGTGGTGGAGAGGTGGATTCGAGCATATGTGTGTTATTAGGGAGTTTGCGGTCATGGTTAATGGGTTCCCACCCCCATGAGGTTAATATTCAAAAAGGACTCAAATAGGGTGATCCTAACGGTCCTTTTTTTTTTGAAGACTCAAGCTCCATTCTTATTCTTGTTGTTGGTAGAATTTGGGATTTTATGTGGGAAACTCATGCCTTGTCGTTTCCCATTCTTCAGTGTGTCGGTGATACCCTGTTTTGAGGGAAAGTGAATGTAGAAAATACGTGGACGATGAAGACAATTCTACGATGTTTTGAACTTATCTCTAGTCTTGGTGTCAATTTTGCTTAAAATATTATTGCGAGGATCAATGTCGTTAAGACATTTATTAGGATGGTAGAGCATTTTCTACACTTTAAGGTAGATTACATTCCTTTTAAAAATTTAGGTATCCTTGCTGGAGCTAACGCGCTGAGAAATAACTATGTTAAATTCGGAGGGAGTATAGTTCTTCCTTATTATGATCTGAATAATATCTTTGTTTTCTATATCTCATTTATGAAGATGACTTTTCAAGTTTGAAAGATTATTTCTCAGCTTAAAAGACACTTTCTTAGGGGGGGGATCATAAGGGACGAATAAGATTTCATATGGCTTTGACTATTTGATGTGTGTAAGAAGGGCTTGGTGTGAGGGATTTGCAAATTGTTAATACGGGCTTCTCGGGAAGCGAATGTTGAGGGAACTTAATGAGGGCATGGCATTGTGGCAGGAGGTCTTGGTAACAAGGTATGGCTTTGGTTTTAACTTTTCCCCATCTAGGAGTCGTCCATGGGATCTCAGGATTGTTCTACATGGACGAGGGATGTCTTATTGATAGAATTTAATCGCACATATTCAACTTCTGATTGATTCCATGAAAGGGCTGTGAAAGTGGTCAAAAATGGTTTGTAGACTTCTTTTTGGAATTATTCTAGAGTGATGGAAGTAGTTTTGATTCAATGTTTCGTGAAGTTTTATTTGGTCTATAACAAGCCCGATTGGATGGTGGGAAACATGGGTCATTGAGTAGGTGCAATTAGAAGAAAGGCCTCTTTGTTTGGGAGAATGAGCTAATCACTTACTTAAATGATCTGCTTAAGAGTGTTCGATTATTACGTTCCATTGATGGTTTAACTTGGTTGCCATAAACAAGCTTTAACATCATGTGTGTGATCGATTTTGAAGTTGAAAAATAAGGTTATCTTCTCCGAACAATTGGTTGATAAAATTCAATTTTTCTCTTGGAAGATGTTTTTGGTAAATCCTCAAGGATGTACTTTCTATTTGTGGGTTGTAATACATTCCTTGTGTTTGAGTCGTTAGCGGTCCTTTTAAGTTGTGTTGTATTTGTCTTTTGGTGTTTTAATTTTGCAAAGTTTTACTTTTTGAAATTTTTCAGCTTGCCTTTGGTTGTGCCTACTTCCTTTGTTTCGTTCATTGGGTGGTCTTGTGGTTTAGGGTTTCTCTATATTCTTTTATTCGCGTTGTTATTGGTTTAGTAGTTGGTTGTTGTATTTAGCTAAGTTGTGAATGAGTTCGAGTATCCTTAGTACTCTATTTTTTTAAAAAATAATTCAATATTTTGTCGTAAAAATTAATTATTTACTTTATTTAATTATTGTTTGAATGACAAAAAGATATGTTATATATAAGAAAATGAGAACGGATAAACATGGTTTGAGGAAGACCAAAAGTGACGAAAAAAACCCCACCAGAAAACTAGAAAACACCACCAGAAAAGTTAAAACAACAACAACAACAAACTAAAACAAAAACCTCCAACCCTCCTAGTGCCCAAAACCAAAGGCATAATGGAACAAGTCTCCTCCACCAGAGAGATAAGACATGGAAATTAAGAAACGGACTAAAAAACCTCACTCAAAGGCACCCGAACAAGTCCCCTACACATCGAGACTTACCAACTCCAGCAGAGAACTAGTACCACTCATAATGAGAACATGGTGCACCAGGTTGTCTTTAGAAAACTAATATCATGAAGACAAATGGGTTTTATGAACCAATTCCTCCACAACCAGTATCTAACATAAAAGCCAAGATCATTGCGGTATGTACACATAAACCACACAACAATATGTTAGATCAACAAAAAATCTCGCCTAATCTTATCTCTCCAAGCTAACCCCAAGAATCCCTCAAAAAGACCAACCAAATCCCTAGAGAAAACTCACTCCCATCTTAACCAGCTATGAATCCCATACCACACCTTAGAGGCCACACCACACAAAACAAAAAGGTGGTTAGCTAACTCGGTAGAAACCCCACAAAGAGCACAATTATAACCATAAGATCAGTGATAACCCCACACATTAGCAAATTAGCGCTATTTGGGATCCTACCGAACATAAGTTGCAAGAGAACACCTGCATTTTAGAAGGAGAACAACTATTTCAAACCCACGCCAGCAAATGGGACAACTCAAGAGAGTGATATGTGAACCGAACTAAGTGCACCCCATATCAAGAGAGCTTTTAGGACCAGGAATATGCACCTTCCAATAACGACCTAGCATCCAAAATAACCAATAACTCAACAACTAAATCTTGCTCCCAATCAAAAAACCTACGTCTTTACCTAAGATTCCACTCCCACACACCTTCGACCTAAGAACCCATATCTCTGACTGACAAAGATTGTTGAACCGAGGTCAGATCCAAACATCATTGTTAATTTAGGTTAGTATTTTATTGATGGTTAAAAAAATTATTGATAGAGTTTGAAATATTAAAATCAAAATAATATGACCATTGTGCATTGAGAATACTTTCTCTTTTTTTAATTTTGAGTTATTGGTTATATCTATAAAAACATGTTGGGTCACGAGAAGAGTCTTAAATACTAAAACTCTGTGAAAATTATATTGTGAAGGAGCCTAAAACACTCAAGATATTTTTACATTGGGCTAAATTGAGCACGCTGCATTTTTATTTCAAATTTTAAGATATTGAATATACTTCTCCAGCCATATTTATAAGCAAAAAAATCATTTTTCAGGTTCATTAAACATCTCCTACGAATGTATCTAACAAGGTTCCATAGGAGAATGAATCTATTCCTTAGAGCATCTCCTATACGGTAATATTGAAGTAAAAAATTGCTTCATGCAATTAAAAAATATAAAGTGTGGACAACTTAATAGTTGCATAATTATTATCATTGGAGTATAAGTTTTGAAAGTATGATGTAACATTGTAGAGGCTTTTTGATAGTAATATTTGAAACTCAAAGTTTAGGTAATTTATAAACTCATAAGTCATAAATCCTCTTAATCATTAATCATAAATATGGCAAAGCAATCTCTCTCTCTCCCTCGTTCATATTCAAGGAAGATCTCTCCCTCGTTCATATTCAAGGAAGAAAATATAAGAATCATATAAACACAATATATACACTATTATACATACATGCCTGATTATATAAGAAGATAATTATGTTGGAATATTACCTTGAACTAGCATACTCAAAGAGCTTACTAGTTGCAGAAAAAACCAGAAGAGCAATGTCTGCATCACAAAGGGTTGAAAGCTCCTGAGCTTTCTTGAAAAGCCCTTTCCTCCTCTTAGAGAAAGTCACTTGCCTCGAACTGATATTGTCGATTTTCTTGATCTGTATCTTCTTTCTAGTCATAATATTCCCCTCTCTACATATATATGTCAAAACATCAATCAACCCATATTTACACATCTAAAAAAACTTGAAAAATATTATATAGATCCTAGCGGATTCATTATGAAAATAAAGAAAGATATATATAACTATTTGCAAAAACAAGGGCAAAAAAATCACGGATCAGGATGAAAAAAATGTATAGAGAGGGAGCTCCTGTAAGGGAGAAAGATTCTTTCTAAAAGAAGCATTTGAAAAACATATAAGACAGCTTCATAAAAAAATGACCACATAATAGTAACTAATTAATTTTTTTATATGTACCTTAAACTGCACTCACCTCGAAATTTAGGTTACTTTGTTTACTATGAATGAATGAAGATAGAAAGGAAAAACAAACATCTGACTGGTATACACATAAATGGAAAGTAGATGGTGAGAGAGAAATACTTACTAAAAAAAGAAACCAGTTAATTTAATTTGATAGAATAAAATAACAAAACAAACGGGTCTTAAACTGAGAGGATAATAAAGTAAAAGCGGAACTTACAAGAGAAAACGGAACAGTTCTTGCTGCGATGGGTGATTGGAAGGCAACGTTGTTGCCAGTTCATTCAGATTCTCAGATATAATAAATTGATGTGAGGGTGAGGTTATTCTTTTTTTTTTTTCTCTCTTCTTTTTCTAATATGGATCGTCTACTTCACTTTTCTCTTATTTCTTCTCATAACTTTCTATATCTATAGTGACTACAATTCATGTTGATAAATAATTGGAGTATTTGAAATTTGAATTTCGATCATGTACATAACAATGTATTATCTCTCTCTCAATTAAGTTATACTCACGAAGACGATTTTACTCTTTTTTATTAGGAAACTTTACGGTACAATGTATTATCTTTGTCAATTGAGTTATATTCACGAAGACGATTTTACTCTTTTTTATTAGGGAACTTCTATAGTATACCCGTAAATTATGGTGTATCGGTACTCTTATTTCAAAAATTTATAAATTAACTATCATTTTTAAGGAAAAAAGAGATGTTTGTTGATATTTAAATTTAGAATTATCATTTCATAAGAAAAACATCATTTATTTGTATATAAAAATCATATTATATTTTTTTACATTTTATTGTAAAAAATAATCAAAATTCTCTATTATGAGTGATAAAAATTCAGAAAAATTAAATTTTATTGTGTTGACGTTTTTGGTAAATAAGATTTAGTTATTATAATTATAGGTGATAGAAAATATTTTTTCTTACAAAAAATAATTCATTTAACTATTAATTTAAAGATTTGATGTACCAATACACTTAAATTCTTGAGAGTACCATAGAATTTGCCTTTTTTTATTATACTTATTTCATAATTAAGAAGAGAGTAAGAATAAGACAGATAAAAAGTTAAAAGAGAGAATGAAGAAAGAAAGAAAAAAGGATGAAATGATTCAATTTATATATTTTCAAGGTCGTGTTCCTACAAATACATTATTTTTGTATTACAAAGATTGGCAAATTTTATTTTATTTTTGGGACAAATTACAAGCCTATGCTATTACAAGTACTTTTTATTCTAACAGGAAAAAGTATATTATAGACAACTGGGGAGTACTTTTCTATTTAACAGTAAAAAGTATGTTAAAGACAGCTAGGATGCAGGGAGTTTCAAGTAGGGATAGAAGGAAGAAAAAAAAGTCGTTGATAGTACAATTTAATGGATATGAAAATTGAAGTAAACGGATATTTTTCGGTCAAAAAAGAAGTAAATGAATATTTTAATCATCCACTGATTTCATGTAAAAAAAAAAAAAAACTATCCACTGATTAATTAATAGATACGTAAGTAAAGTTTTTGTATCAACAAATATATATGTCTATTTCTTTAAAAAAAAAAAGTATATATTTTTTGACGTAAAAAATAAAAAAAGTATATATGTCTATTGATAAATGAGAAATCACATTTATTTCTGTCAAAAAAAATGAGAAATCACATTTATATGATTGTTTTGTAATAACTATGTACGATTTTCTTTCTCGTATGCATATTATATTTTTACTCTATTTTTATTATCTTGGTTTTTGTGCAAATATGTACATTTACATATATTTTAGTTGTTTAACAAATTATCCTAAAAAATAATTCTTCACATAACATATTTCTTAGTAAATTATTAAAATTACCAAAACATCATGTTTTTATGTTGTAAAATGTGGACGAAATGAATGTGTGATGTATTTTCTTAATTGTTTATTCATACAACCTTCGGTCATCATTATAAGAAAAATCAACATATTATTTTTTGTCAAAAAAAATCAATCAACATTTCATATGTAGTCTATAATAAAAATCATATACATCATTAATTGAATTAATTTAAAATGTAAAATTTTTATTATAATAATGACCAGATGATATAATTTGGTTAGAAATTTGAGTGCAATGTATTATACCAATATTTTTTCTTTTAAAAATGTAAATTCTTTAAAATATATTCATTGTCGATATCCGTAAATACTAGTGTATAAATCAAATATCAAATATTCGTGGATATTTATTTTCATTTTGCTCTAGCTTATGTAATTAAATATGTATATAAATATTTAATGGAGTATAGAAAATAAAAAATGCTTTTATTTTAATTTTTCTCCACTGATCGTATAGAAAGAAACATTTTTTTATTTTTTCTTTTCAGAAAGCACGTACTTGATTTTTCGAAAACGAAAATAATACACATACGTACTTAGGTGTATATTGTTTATCTCTTTTTAATTTCTCCTATACCTCGTAAAGTGATATCCGTACATGTAGCCATCTTGCATCGATGGCACAGCATTGACAACTGAAACCCTCTCGTTCTCAGTGCCAACCCTCGTACAGGCATGGCATGGTAGCCATTCATTCATTGTGGTCCCATTCGCACGTTTTAATTATTCTTTCTCCTATGAATTGTACTGTTCTAGTCACTACATGTAAACATTCATTTGATAAAATTGTTTAACATGTTTGAATTTGTAACCTTATCTTTCGAATAAATTTTGAATTATTAAAGTCACTTTCATATGAATCAAATAGTTAACACACACAAAAAATGAGTGACGAGAGTGAAGAAAAATTATTAGGAATCAATGTTATTTTGTGAAGGAACTTTAGCCATCATAATTTGAGGAATTTTTTTATAGTCACAAATACAAATAAATAGTATTTAGTTATACACTCAAATAAAAGTTTTTTTTCAATAATAAAAGAGAAAGTAATAATAAAATGGTTTAGTATTTCAAGAAATATTGTTTTTATGTGTGTGACCAAATACTATTCATTTGTGTTTGTGTTTATGTAAGAATATCTCATAATTTTATAGCTTAATTGCATTTTTGTTCCCTATCTCAATTGTGCGATTTTGCATCCCACTCTTTTAATAGAGCAATTTTGCACCCTCTCTTTTGCCCCTTTTCTAGTTCGATGGGTCCTCATGTGTGTTTAGTGTTGATGTGTCTCATTTTGACGGTGTGTCTTCAATAAATGATGTCCAGGTGTGGTCTCTGAGCTTATGTGGCATGGATGAATTGGCAACTCAAGGGCAAATGTGTCTTTACACACAACACGATGAGATGAATCTGATTCCAACAACTCCTATAAATATACCGAATTTTGATTTTTAGTTCTTAAAAATTTAAACTAAATATTTTCATCCTCACAAAAAAATTTATTTTGTTTTTGGTTTTTAATGACCACTTTATTTTTATGTGAATGTCAAAATTATAACTCTTTTATGTTCAAATTGTATCCATATTATTTTCATTTATTATGTTCAACATATATATATATATATATATATATATATATATATTATGTTCAAAAAAATGTTAAAAGCATGTCAAAATTATATCCATTAAGGACAAAAAATAAAACAAAATATTTTGTGAGGATGAAAACTTCTGATTTTATTTTTTAGATATTAAAATCAAAATTTAATATATTTATAAAAACAAAAAATTTATTTAACCTAAAAAAATAAAAATAATTTATTACTCCACTGTCCTTAATTATAAGTATTCTTTAAAAAAAAAAACCGTGTACTTAAATATAAGCCCATATACGGTATTATGTACATTTATTATTATTTTCATAATTTATTACTCCCCCGTCCATAATTACAAGTATTCCTTAAAAAAAAAATCTTGTCCCTAAATATAAGCTCATATACAAATTATTATGTACGTTTATTATTATTTCAAACATAACCATAATTAATATTACTAACTTTTCTATGAATATGAAAACTCAAATTAAATACACATACAAATGACAATATAGTACTCCCTCCATCCCATATTAGATGACCTAGTTGACTCCGACACACGTACCAATGCATATGTTTTATCTTTGATATCTTCAATTCTCTACTAAAAAAAATTATGAAAATTTAATATTTTAAAAATATTCATCGAGACGAATCCAACAAGATCTTGCATGATATTGTTTATCTTTGTGAATTAGTGGAAAAATATGGTTAAAGTTTGTTAAGTCAATAATATATATTGTCAACTAGGTCATCTATTGAGGGATGGAGGGAATAACGTTTAGACACAACATAGACATGTTAAGTACATTATCAACTTTTTTTAATATTTGTGTTTTTGGTAAACGAGGCTTATAATAAAGGACAAATGGATTAGTTTAATGTTTAAAAAGTTGATTTTTAAAGTTTCAATTGGTTGAATATATAAATTCTAACATATAATTTCTTCCTTAGTTTTCTTAACAAATACCCAAAGAAACTAGTTAGCATTTCTTTTTGGCCAAATACCTCTCCAGGTCCTTTAATTTTTATGTTTGTTTGAGATAGATCCTTTAAGTTTCTAAGGTTTTAGATATGTCCTTTAAGTTTCGAGTTTGTTTCAGATAGGTCCTTTAAGTTTCTAATGTTTCAGATAGGTCTTTTAAGTTTCGAGTTTGTTTCAGATATGTCTTTTTCTATCAACCTCCGTTAATGCAAAGTTGATCTGTCCGTTAGAAACTTAAAGGATCTATCCGAAACAAACTTGCAACTTAAAGGACCTATCTGAAACCTTAGAAACTTAAAGGACCTATCCGAAACAAACTCGAAACTTACATGACCTATTTGAAACCTTAAAAACTTAAAAGACCTATCTAAAACAAACGTGAAACTTAAAGGACCCAAGGAGGTATTTCGCCTTTCCTTTTAATCAATATTGTCGCTCATCCAAACATTAACTTGGCATTTTCTTTGATTAATTTTTTTGTCCTTAAAAAAATATTTTTAAATGTTTAAATACCTTTATTGCTTTTTATTTTTGAGAGAATTATTGTTTTTTTTTTAGTTTTCTTAACAAATACCTAAAAAAACTAGTTAGCATTTCCTTTTATCAACATCATCGCTCATTCAAACATGAACTTATCACTTTTTTGTCCTTAAAAATAAATTTATTTTTAAATGTTTAAATACATTTATTGCTTTTTTTATTTATGAGAGGATTATTGCATCTTTTTATTTAAAAATAAATTCATATTCAATGCTACTAAATATCTTGACAAAAAATATATATCTTAAAATATAAAAGTCAATATCAACTACTATATACATATAATATCACTAGAAAAACTATCTACCTTTTTTTTGAGCAAAGAAAAAAATTATATTATATGTTCATAAAATGAACATCGATACATAAAATAAACATATTAATTACAATACTACTGTTCTTAATAAAAATGTGAAATATGCAATAGATGTTCGTATTAAAGAATAAAGAGTTATAAAATTAGTTGTGTTGACAATTAAACGAAATTACCTAGTTCTTTTATTACTCTTTTTTTAGAATAAAAATTCAATGCATTTCACTCAAAATCAACTAGAAATGCAAAGTGGTTGATGATACAAATCATATGGGATTAGTCGTAAATAATGTCTCTTTAGTGAGTTAAATCATTTGCTAAACGCCTAGCAAAACTAACATCATAAAAAGTGAGAAGGGTCTTGCAAGAATTCAAGATAGCACCCAATTTAGAGACATGATCAAGAGGCTCATGACGATAATGAACAATTGTTTGACTAACCAACTAAACTTTTTTTTGGTAGGCCTAATTCTCTCACCTATTGGATAGCTTTAATAAGACATGTAGTTTCACCTTTAAGAGTAGATAATAATAAGAGATCCAAGTTGTTCTTGCCTGAAGAAAATTACTATAGTGATCATGAATGCACATGCCAAAACTATTTTTCTTCAATTGTTGCAAGAACTCTTCATCAACATTATTTATTCAAAAAAATAAAAAAATACATTTATAGAAAAATTTATGGGAGGGGGTAGCCACCTATCCAAATAATCATTTTGAGTTCAACCATCCACAACATCAATTTGCTGCTCGGCCTTTATCCAATTACAAAGGAAATTATGTCCTCTTTCTACAATTTGATAAGAAGACAAGACATTATTGTCCATCAATTTTCATTTTCAGTCCGCCAAATACCCTACGACATCAGTATTATTTTCCCATTATTTCCCAATAATAATGGAAATTCCATTATTCTTACATTAAGTAAATATTGGAACAATTGACATTTATCTTTTTCACAACAGATTAAAGAAAAGGACTCTAAAAAAGAAACTAAAATTAAATTCACAAGTTGTTGGACTTAATTCATCCCATTATTATTAGTGTCTTGTTGAATTTATGTCACACAAATTTAAAGATAAGTTGTAAACAAAAGGCTTAAATGCAGTTTTGATGCTCTAATTTTTATGAAGCTTTTGGTCCTCTATTTCTTATAACGCAATTTTGGTCTTCATTTTAGAAATTTTGACGGACTTATGGTTTTGAAAATCTAATTTGATGACGTGATACTCTCTCCAGTCTCAAATATAACAAAAAAATAAAAACAAAGTTGATACATCTGATTCAGATTTTTAACTAGATACATCAACTATATTTGACTTGAAATGAAATGAATGAATCTATATTTGACTATAGTTGATAAATCTAATTTTGCTTATATTTGATGCTAGAACAGTAATACATTAGGTAACTTGAAATGAAAATGAATGACCATCGCTAAGAGTGTAAAAAATTTACGAGTAAAAAAATATCAATTGAAATGATAAAAGGGTATGAGAGTGAACAATTTAATGTCACATCATCAAAACAGATGGTTATAATCTTAGATCTCAAATGAAATTCGCAACTCCCAGTCTAAAGTTCGAGCCTCATTGCCCCTAACAAAGATGCGTTCAGTGAAGGAATCAGTCACAAATGTAACCTGCTCATTGTGGCCGGTTCCTCCACTACCCAAAAACATCTTTCCTAGTCTAGGGAGGAAATGAATTTAACTTTATCAAATCCGCACTTCCACCACCACTCAAGTGAAAGGGTGTGGATAGCTCAAAGACGTCTAGAAAAATTAACGTGCCTACGGAAGTACCATCATACTAGAACAATCCAAAAAAGCAACCCCCAAGACCTCTCCCACATCTTTAAAATAAAGTTTCCCACCACCACAAGAGGTTTCAAAACCACCATTTACGATGGCAACAAAGTAACGCCACCACCGTGACTATTTTTATGGGTACCATCACACATAAATAGAAAACAAACTTGTAAAGCAAATAAAAAATGAAGGTGAAAGGAGAAATAAATACTAAATGGTAGACTAGAAGCTTGTGATAGGAGAACAACAAATTCTTGAAACATGAACAATGATCAAATCCTCAACACAAGTTGTATCGAAAGATGGAAATCACGAGTGAAATTGCTAAAAGTTTTTTCCTGAAGAAATGCGAAAGAGATGAAAGAATGGTTCAAAATGTCCATCCAACACTTATTTAAAATAACTAAATAATTCAACAATCTTGTTTCTTCAACAAACAAATGTTCCTAGGTTTTTTTTATATTTAATAAACACAAGTTTTAACAAGCTAGTATATGCTTTGATGTTTTCTTTATAAGTTGAAGGGTTATTATTCCCATGGTCCAACTTCCACATGTATCGGCCGAAATAGATTCATCTGATGCAAAAGAAAAAGTCGTAGAGAGCATTTGGGAGGAATTGAGGAAGGGTGAATATTATAGACAAGACTTTGTTTCTTGCTTAATTATTGGTTTTACTTGCTTTGACCTTGTTAAACTTACAAATTACAAACTCTCCCTTTTTTTATAGACTTTAAGAAAGAGTTCTATACACATCATAAGATAATATATTACACACTTAAAGATAGAGTTCTACACACTTGAAGATAGAGTTCTACTTATGTCCAACTTTTATATTTCACTAGAACTTTCTCTGGACTACGCCATTTATTAAATGTGTTTGGATGTCCTTTATAAAAACCGCAAGAATCATATCAAGCTTTAGATTGATTTTACAAAATCGAACCAAACCACATGCATATACTTCAATACTATCTTTTTATTAGTATGATATATTGCATTAATCTATTATTTTATTAGTTTTTTTAATACTAGTTATTAATTTAATTTAATCTATCTTTTATTCTTAATATTAATTTTTAATGTTATATTTTATTTTATAGTTTGTATGAAACCTATTTTTAAGGCGCCGTTATAATATTAATATTAATTAAAAAAATATACAATTTAACCAAGTGATTGAACTCAAATGGTATATATGTTCCCTTTAAGATGAATCGTTCGGGAGAACCTTAGGTCGAATCATTTAGAAAAACCTGCGTTCAATTTCTAGTGTGAACAATTTTTACCTAGACTTAACTTTTGACCAAACTCTGGATTAATAGGGCTCCTTTCTCCTAGAAATCGGAGAGCTAACATATTTTTTTTATTTTTTTTACAATTTATAGTTTTGATATCCAAAAACCGATTTAAATTAAACCGTATTCGATTTGAACGGAACAGATATATTATACTACTAAAAATCGGTGTATTTGCGTGCTTTGACTATCATGTATATGGTCAAAGTAGTTTTAATGGCTAGTTTGGCTTTGCTTTGCAAAGAAAATTGTTTGAGCCTTACAATTGTTTTCTTAACTTGAGCTTTGTTGATACTACACCACTACTACGTACACCATGGGAGATGATCCAATTCCTTGAACAAGGGACAACGTTAGAACCCAAGGGCTCAAATATACAAACCACACCCTCTCTAGTTTCTCTCCATTATAAAACTATGAAAATATAATATCAGTGCTAGTTAAATGAATAAAGAAGTTATGATAGTTGTATCCAAATGTGTAATTCAATATCTATATTATAAATTCAAAAGTACAAGCAATAGTCCCAAACTGGTATAACTAGAAAGAAAAAAGGTACAGAGGCTTCTCACACCATACAATGAAACAAAGATACTAATATCATCACAACCTAGTACAATTTCATCACACACAATCAAGAAATCATGCATGCAATGCAATGTCTATTGCATGCATTTAGCTGACCTCATAATGATACTTATAAAATCTAGAAGTGTTTAAGGGCTAGAGGTTGATGGTGGTGGGGAAAAAAATGGGATGGAGGGGAAAGTGGTTGGTATTGAAGGAAGGTTGGGAAGTGAAGTGGCCGCTGGCAATGGTGGAATGTTGAGAGATGGAAGTGTTGGAATTGTTGTAGGAAAGCTTGGAAGTGGTGGCATAGTGAGTTTAGGCATAGAAGGGATAGTAGGCAATGGAGGAAGATTTCCTTGAGGCAATGTTGGAATTGAAGGTAAAGGTGGTAATGTAGTTGGTTTTGGTAAAGTGGGAATGCTAGGCAAATTTGGTTGTGTTGTTTGTAAAAGATGGCGAGCTTCTAGGCTCATGTTTGACATAGTCACAACAAGAAGTAAAGCTGCAATGAAGGATTTGGTTGAAGCCATTGATAACTTGATGAATTGTAGGAACTAAGGAGTATATTTGTATAGAGAGAATTTGCTTTTGGATTTTATGAGAAGGAAAGGGGTAGTGGATGGTCTTATATAGAGTGAGATAGATTTGAAGGAGAGTTGTTTTTGGAGAACTATAAGAGCTTTTGCAATTTTAAGTTAGTTCAACTTCTTGTGTTTCCCTTTGACAAAAGCATTTGGTTGCCTACTATTAGTTATATCCCCAAAATATTCCAATGTGATGGCCAACTCTTTATATTCTATATATTTTAAATAGCAAAAGAGGAAAAAGTGACAAGTGTTTATAAATATGTATTTTAGATGGATTTAGTGGCTGAGAAAAAATGTCTTTTGCAAAATAATATCGATGAGTTGGTAATCTGATTTGGGCTGTCCCCTGTTTTCAAAACTCACCCTTAAATTTGGTTTTTTATGCTAGCATTTCACTTACCAACCAACTTTTTTTTTTGTACAATCAATCAACTTTGTTAAATCCAACAATGTTCATGAACTCAATTAAGATAAATTCTTTTGAAACATTAAACCATATTTTTTTTAAGCGTTGTTCAGTTGTTCTTAAATATAAGTTAGGCAATTTCTCCTCAAAAAAAGGTTGACACACTATTTATCTATAATGTCCCACTATATACATAATTTAAAAAAAAAAAAAATCACATTCTATATTTTGTTTAACAATATTATTAAAAAATATTATGCCACAAATATTTATTATTATTATTTTTTTACTTCCAATTCTTGTAATCTTCCCTTCTTATACCATTTACTAAACTGATTTGAGGTAAAGGTTAAAAAGTTGGAAGTCTTAGTTTCAAGTCCTGGTAAGGAGAAAACAATTATCATACTAACAAATATAGGATATAGGGACTACTGAATATGTAATTTAACAAAATGATATTTTAGTGTATTTTTAATTAATTGGCTCCCTTTTGTCAAAGTGAAACCCAAGAAGTTGAACTAACTTAAAATTGCAAAAGCTCTTGATGGTTCTCCGAACTACCCTCCTTCAAATCTCTCAGTCTATATAAGACCATCCACTATCCCTATGCTTCTCATCAAATCCAAAAGCAAATTCTCTTTATACAAATACACTCCTTTTAGTTCCTACAGTTCATCAATTATCAATGGCCTCAGCCAAATCCTTCATCACAACTTTACTTCTAGTTGTGACAATATCAAGCATGAGCCTAGAAGCTCGCCATCTATTGCAAACAACAACACAACCAAATTTACCTACCATTCCCACTTTGCCAAAACCAACAACATTGCCACCTTTGCCTTCAATTCCAAATATGCCTCAGGGAAATCTTCCTCCATTGCCTACTACCATTCCATCTCTTCCTAAGCTCACCATGCCACCACTTCCTAGCTTTCCTACCAATATTCCAACACTTCCTTCTCTCAACATTCCACCATTGCCAGCAGTCACTTCACTTCCAAACCTTCCTTCAATCCCAACCACTTTCCCCTCCTTCCCATTTTTCTCCCCACCACCTTCAACATCTAGTCCTTAAACACTTCTTTCCGAGTTGCATTATGTGATCAGCTAAATACATGCAATAGACATTGCATGATTTCTTGATTGTGTGTGATGAAATTGTACGAGGTTATGATGATCGTAGTATCTTTGTTTTATTGTACGGTGTAAAAAGCCGCCTTTGTATTTTTTTCCCTTTCTAGTTACCAGTTTGGTACTATTGCCTGTACTTTTGAATTTATATTATTGATGTTTTTTTTTTTTTACAAAAAATTTATATTATTGATGTTGAATACACATACACAATTATATACAATTACGATGAATTCTTTCTACGTTTTAATTAGCCTGTTATTATCTTTTCATAATTTCAATGAAAAGAAACAAAGTGGGTGGGTTGTGATTCATTTAAACATTGAATATTTATAAGGGTCAGGTTAACCGATGCTCTGGAGGTACTAGTTAAAAAAAACTATAAAAAGAAAGTTTTAAATTAAAAAAGTTACTTTATTGACTTTTAAGAGATTGACAACACAATTTTCAATGCAATACATACTATATTTGTATCTTAAATAGTGCCACGGGGTCACTAGTTAACATTACCCTATTTATAAACTCCATTTTACTCTTTCACTTGAACCAAATTAAAAATTAATTTTTTATTTTTTATTTTTTATTTTTAAGCTAAATGTATATATTTATATTAACCACGTGATCCCAATCATTTCCTTCGTAAACAGTCATTTATCATTCTATACAAAAACATTTTTAAATAATTATTTTTTTGGAAGGACCATTGAATTTGTCAACTCACATAAGAGCCTATTCTCCGATGGTCTTAGATGCCCAACAATTTTATGACCTTGCAAGGTTTCACTTATCTCATGATTATATTATTTGTCCTCAACTTTAAGGCTCCAATCACCGGTACTTAACAAATAACCTCTCAATCGAAAGGAGCACTCACATTTTACTAAAACAACTATTTTACTCTTAGACAACTTCTTGTGCTCGGCGTAAGAATCTTCTCTTTCACATATCATTGTAACAAATGTTTTTATGCCATTTCCTCCATTATCCGGTCTTCCAATGATAACAATAAATCCTAATTTTCTTGCTTCCACTCAAACCCATGTCAACAACATCCCATGATGTAAACTTCTTTGAGTAGTAAATTGTATATGATGATCACTAGAATGATTGACCGCTAGAGGTGGCACCTCAGCTTTGACGTTGACAAAAAGATTCTCAACTTAAGCTGCAACCTCCACTTTGGCATCGCCAGAGGGATTCTCAACTAGATGTGAAAGAATCTCGGCTTTGGAATTGTTTGGGATAATCTAAAACATTAGGTGAAACAGTTGTCAACATAATTGATGTGAGGTGTGAAACTAGAGGAGGTATCAATTTGAACATCCATATATGAAACATCGTAAACTATAATTAGGAAAGCTGACATGTTTTTGTATAAGCTGAGTTCGAATTATATAATCCTAACTAGGTTGTTCAAATTTTTGAATTATATAATTGAAACGTTTCCAGTACAAATTTGGTGACATGAATCAAAGAAAAGCACATACAAATCGAATTAGGAAGGTTTTATAGTCACATTACCTTTCCATTCATATGAAAATAGTGTGTATGAAGTTCATTGATGCTTGTATTGTTCTTTGAAATCACGAGGTGTGTGGAGTAGTATTGTTCTTTGAAATCACGAGGTGTGTGGAGTAGGAGGTGAGAAAGGTGATGATGTTCTATGAGTTTTAGAAAAATATCCGAACGGAGGTATTTTTATCAAAATAGAGGACGTGCGGGACGCTCGTAAGGTGGGAAAAGAAATCTGCTTACGTAAATTGACTAATCCAAGTCCATCCATTATGAAATATGCTGATCAATGAGTCCAATTTTTTTTTTTTTTTTTTTAAATTTATCCACTCATTTTTCTTTATCATTTCATAAATTAGTAAAAGATAAGTTTTCAAAATCAATTATTTAATGGAATTTGATTAGATGCGCATGTAACTTTGTTTACATTAACATTGAATGTTTATAATCTCAATTTTATTCGAACCAAAGTAAAGATTTTAAAATTCTAAAATTTGATATTTGGGTTTAATATGTTTTTTATCTCTATAAATATATCAATTTTTCATTTTAATTTGTCAATAATTTCTCTATAAAATTTTCAATCACCATTTTTTGTCCCTAATTTTAAGTCAATTCATGTATAGTTTTTTTTTTTAATGAAATTGTGTAGAATACGGTAAAAATCTCTAACAAAAAAATTGAATTTTCAAAAAAACATTAATTAAATATGAACTTTTACTAGCCAAAAATAGAAAAGTTCATATTTAATTAATGATTTGTTAAAACAATCTATTTTTTTAGAAATTCTTATTATATTATAAACTTTTCAGCAAAATTTTATTCAAAAATATGAATTATGCACGAGCTTACTTAAAAAGATGGACTAAAAGCGAAGATGCAAAACTTTCATGGAATTAAAAATTGGAAAAAAAAATTAAAATGACTAAAACAAAAAAATTGATATATTTATAAGTATAAAAATTATATTTTAACCCTTAATCTTTTAAGCCAAATTATTTATTAATAAAAAGTCAAATATACTTTTATATTATTTAAGAATTTTCAATAAAAGATCAGTACTTTTAATTGCATTAACGACAAACTCTATTTATATTAACCACTTCATCTCACTCATAAAATGTAAAATTGCTCTATATTTTGGGCCTCTTCTTCCTTGAAAGTCTTTCACTCGTCCGGTAAATATAATTAGTTTGTAAATTAGCATTGGCCAGAAGGAAATAATAAAGTGGTAAATGCCTTTCACTCCCCTCCTGGAGGTATGTTTAAAGTATAGTCAAAGGTCGAAACACCGTGTGTATAGCATAGCACGGGTTCAATCAATCAATCATTCATTCATTTTAATCCTTCACCCCCACTCGAACACATGTTTTTCAAGATAGAACCAACCATGTCATCACCAGCACAATCTCAATAAAACCACAATTACCAAACTATCCTCTCGCCACCACTGTCAACTGACACTCATGACGTAAAATTCCACCACTATCATCAAAACTCCATTATCGTCAATTCACCACCACCACCACTATGGAGGGTGGAAACAGAGCTGAAGCTGAACGGTGGCTATACACCGCAAACAAACTCCTTAGCGCACGTGATCTACACGGTGCACGCTCCTTCGCTATCCGTGCCCGAGAATCCGACCCAACTTTCGACGCTTCTGAGCTTCTATTAGCTGTCATCGACACTCTCCTCGCCGGAGAATCTCGGATCAATGATCACCACCGTGATTGGTACGGAATTCTTCAAATTCTCCGTTACACCACCAACATCGACCACATCGCGAATCAGTATCGCCGTCTTGCTCTCCTCCTTGACCCTAATCGGAACCCATTCGCTTTCTCCGGTCACGCTTTCTCCCTTGTTCATGATGCTTGGTCTGTTCTCTCAAATCCTGCTAAGAAAGCTATGTATGATAGTGATCTACGGTTGCTCACTACACCACCGGTTCCGCCACAGCCTCAGCTGCAACCGGCTCCTCAGTATCAGCAACCACAACAGCCACTGCAGCAGCCTCCACAGCCAAATCCAACGCCGAGGAAAAACTCTAGATCGAGGGATGGCACTGGCGCCACCGAGCCGACGCCGTCTCGACAGAATCAGATTCCTAGCGAGGCAGGTGAGACGACTCGGCAGTCGCGAACTGCTGAAACAGAAGGTAACATTAGTTTCTGGACATTGTGCCCTTACTGTTACGTTTACTATGAGTATCCGAAACGGTATGAAGATTGTACCTTACGGTGTCAGAGTTGTCGGAGGGGGTTTCATGCGGTGGTGATACGTTCACCGCAGTTGAATGAGATAGATTCTTCCTTTTGTACTTGGGGATTTTTTCCTTTAGGGTTTTCTGGTGATTCTAAAGATGTGAATGGGGCTTCTTCCAATTGGAACCCTATTGCACCGTTGTTTCCGTGTTCAATGAAAGGATCGTCTAATAGGAAAAAGAATTGGGTTTATTATGATGAAGAGGCAACTGCGGCGTTTATTGATATTTCTGATCCGAGTGATAATGATTCTGATGATGGGGATTGGAGGGGTGGTGCTGGTAAGAGGAGAGGGGTGAAGAGGTCAGGGGTTAGTACTAGTAAAAAGATTAGGAACGTTTCCAGTAATGCTAGTGGTAGGGGAGCTGTTGGGAGACCCAGGAAGAGTGCTACTGGTGCTGCATCTGGGAATGAGAAGAATGCTGGGGCTGTTGATGATGCCGCTGCTGCTGGTGGTGTAAGGGCTGATACTAGTACTATTAAGAAAGCTGCACTAGGTAGTTCCAGGAGGAGGGGTGCTGGTAACTTGGATTTGAATGTGGAGTTCAGTAATGATGTGGAGGAGCCGTCCCGTGGAGTGCGTGTCCGTGAAGGGAATACAACTGGCAATGCCGAGGATAATATTGATGGGGTTGGGTTTTTTGAGGGTCTTGATGAGTTCCTCAGTAGCTTACCCATTCTCAATCCGGTGGGAGAGGATAAGGTTAAAGATCATTAGCCATTTTGTAATTTAGATGCTTTTACTTTTTTTATTTTCGTAGACCATAGATGTTATTACTTGTATCTTTGCAATTGTAGCTCAAAATGATGCTGAGCTATTGTGAATTCTTGTTGTTGTTAGATTTTATTTAAAGTTATGACAGCATCTCAGTACATTATAGCTTTTGAAGTATTTGAGGATTGCTTCATGACATGTAGATTATGTTGTACCCTTAAGGAAGGAGATATAGATTGTTTTTTTAAAGAAAGTCAGGTACACTCTCTCAATAACAGGGCAATAATGAGTGTATTTCGGAGTTTTACCTGGCCCTAAACTCCGCTTTGTATGCGCGGCTATCCAGATAATAATATATACATTTGTATTGTCTGATCTGATGGTGCTCTACACTATGCTTGTTAGCAATTATTTTCTACACAACATTCGCCATCACATGCTAGTGTTTTTTTTGGATATATTGTTTTTGTTTAGTTCTGTTGTTTTCTTCTTGAGTGTTGTGTGGTGTGGCTTTGCTCTGTTTTAAGTTTGAGGTCACCTGCAAGTCTAGTCTTAATTTCGTTTCATCACATCCTTGCAAGCCTGCTTGGTCCAGGCTTGAAAACACCAAGCCTTTGTTTTAAAAGGTAGTTCCTGGGTGCGGTGATATTGTTAGGTCTTTGGTCCTGTCAGGTTGTCAGCCAATGTTTCAGCATTTTAAAACTGCTAACAATTTAACCAACTGGCATTTGCTTGTGTCTCCAATATGACGTTGGTATTTTGAGCTAATTTTGAATTGATGGGTTTATGTATCATGCTTTTTCTAAGCGTAGGTATCCCCATGACCCCATCTGCGTGTGCTTTCTATTTCCAAAATTTTAGCGGATGAGTAATGATTTTTCAATTTAAACATTAGGTTCTGAATCCTGATGAAGCATTTTGCCAAGCGTTAATAAGCAATTTATTCATAATTCTTTTCTTGACTGCAAGTGTAAATGAGGTCAAAATAAGTTGTATGCTCTATCAGCATTACATAAGGTGTCATCTAAAATAATACCTTATCATGAACAGGGATCTTAGAAGGTGTTTAATGAATATTTGAAAGAATCACCTTTGTTCTATGGCGTGTTTTGTTAATTTGCCGGCATTTCCTGTAGGGATGTGGTATATATTATCTTTGTATAGATGGTTTATCTTCTGTCTTAAATGATACAATATTCTTATATGGCATACTAGGTCTTAGCAAAGTATATATCTTTGTGAAGCCCCTAAATAGATTGAAGAAACATAGGAACATTGAAATTCCTTGTTACTTGTTCTCACATTTGAAAGAAAGGTAGTTGGGGGCAACATCTATAGTAGCAAAAATACGAGCACTTATATGGTGTGTTCTAAGAAGCATACTAGGTCTAAGCAGAACATATATCTCTGTGAGGCACCTAAATAGATTGAAGATACATAGGAGCATATAAATCTGGCACCTATTGTTGAGAAGATCATAGAATCTCAAATTAAGTGATTTGGGCAAGTGTAAAGTTCTATATAAGCCCTGTAAGGCGAGGTAGAAAGGGAGACCTAGAAAGTTATAAATCTATCCGCTTAGCTTATGTTTGGTAAGTTGCTAGGACAAATGTTGTCACCGTGACTTTTCATTCTTCAAAACACACACTGAGAAGAATTTTGATCCAAATGGTAAAATTCATCATTGTAGGACATTATACAACATTTTATACACACTATAGAACGACACAATGAATGTATATATTTATTGTAGCATATTTGTATGTTGTTTATTCTAGCTTATATGTATGTATCTTTCTGTGAATATGAAGGACTGATAAAACATATGTTTATCCTAGCCTATATGTATGTATCTTGCTGTGAATATGAAGGATTGTGACAGAACATCCTGAACTACACTTCGAGCATGTTGATTTGAAATGATTTATCTTTCAGTATGCTGAACGCTTAGGTGCCCTGAAAGTACCAACAATCGGTTTATTTCTGGGTTTTACTACTCTTTATATGGCCACACTGGTTTAAGTAGATAGTTAGACTTTGCTTTGCAAAGAAAATGGTTTTAAATCTGAGTATGGCATCTATTGCAGACAAAATATATTCGTGCTATAATACTTGTCTCTTAATTTTTTTTGGGTGCATAATTAATGCATGTGTTTGAAGGATTTGTATCTCCTGCAGTCTCAAACTCTGCATTTACACAATCAAGTTATCCTCCTCCAACGATTTACTTTAGGTTGTTTATTGTTATAAGAGTTTAAAAGAAGACATCGTAGCTGTATCTAAATGTGTAATTCAACATCAATCAATAATATAAAATTCAATAGTACAAGCAATAGCGCCAAACTGGTATGTAGAAAGAAAAAAAAAATACAGATTACACCGTACAATAAAACAAAGTTACTACAATCATTGTAACCTCGTATAAACACACAACCAACAAATGATGCAATATATATTGCATGTATTTAGCTGATCACATAATGCAACTCGGAAAGAAGTGTTTAAGGACTAGATGTTGAAGGTGGCGGGGAGAGAAATGGGAAGGAGGGGAAAGTGGTTGGGATTGAGGGAAGGTTGGGAAGTGAAGTGGCTGCTGGCAATGGTGGAATGTTGAGAGATGGGAGTGTTGGAATATTTGTAGGAAAGCTAGGAAGTGGTGGCATGGTGAGCTTAGGAAGAGATGGAATGGTAGTAGGCAATGGAGGAAGATTTCCCTGAGGCATATTTGGAATTGAAGGCAAAGGTGGCAATGTTGTTGGTTTTGGCAAAGTGGGAATGGTAGGTAAATTTGGTTGTGTTGTTGTTTGCAAAAGATGGCGAGCTTCTAGGCTCATGCTTGACATTGTCACAACAAGAAGTAAAGCTATGATGAAGGATTTGCTTGATGCCATTGATAATCTTATGAATTGTAAGAGCTAAGGAGTATATTTGTATATAGAGAATTTGCTTTGCGATTTTATGAAAAGTAAAGGGATAGTGGATGGGCTTATATAGAGTAAGCAAGATTTGAAGGAGAGTAGTTTGGAGAACAACTACAAGAGCTTTTGCAATTTTTACTTCTTTAGTTAGCTCAACTTCCTCTTTTTTACTTTGACAAAATCATTATCCGGATAGACGGGTTGGCTAAGACTATTTGTTATCTCCTAAAAATTGTCGATTTTTTTTTCCCTCCGCTTATATTTTTGTTCTCTTTTAAACTTAAATCATTTTTTTGGGACAAAACTTGACATCATTGTATACCTAAACGTTGTGCTTTTCAATTATTTATCTTTTATTATCTAAAAAAAAAAATGCTTGACTCTGAGTTGATTTATTTTAAAAAATAAAAAATAAACTTCGACGGATGCAAATAAATTACGATGTCACTTGTTATTTGAGTGTATAAGAACATCTATAATGGAGAAATTTATTTTTGATTATCTAAATGGTTCTTACGTGTCCACATAACTTATTTATATTTTTTTTAATAGTAATGCATATTAAGTACTCAATCTCTTCAATTCAGCATCTCATATAAATTTTCTTAAACATGGTAAGTAAAAAGTTGTTACAACTTTAAGGACGATTTTTAAAAACAGGGCGAACCGAATTAGATTACAAACTCTTAGATATTACATTCTGTTTGTAACTACATTCTTTCCTCAGTCACTAAATCCATAAAAAAAAAATTAAAAACACTTGTCATTTTATCCTCTTTTGCTCTTTGATTGAAATATATAAAATAGAAAGAGTTAGGCCATCATACATTTGAACGTTTAGAGTAGCCAACCAGTCTAACCAAAAAATGCTTTTGTCAAAGAGAAAGTTGAACTAACTAAAATTGCAAAAACTTTTGATGGTTCTCCAAAGTCAAACTTACCCACTAAATATCTCTTACTCTATATAAGACCATCCACTATCCCTATGCTTCTCATCAAATTCTCTTTATACAAATACTTTCTCCTTAGCTCCTACAATTCATCATCAAACTATCAATGGCATCAAACAAATCCTTCATCACAGCTTTACTTCTGGTTGTGACAATGTCAAGCATGAGCCTAGAAGGTCGCCATCTTTTACAAACAACACAACCAAATTTGCCTAGCATTCCCACTTTACCAAAACCAACTACATTACCACCTTTACCTTCAATTCCAACATTGCCTCAAGGAAATCTTCCTCCATTGCCTACTATCCCTTCTATGCCTAAACTCACTATGCCACCACTTCCAAGCTTTCCTACAACAATTCCAACACTTCCATCTCTCAACATTCCACCATTGCCAGCGGCCACTTCACTTCCCAACCTTCCTTCAATACCAACCACTTTCCCCTCCATCCCATTTTTTTCCCCACCACCATCAACCTCTAGCCCTTAAACACTTCTAGATTTTCCAAGTATCATTATGAGGTCAGCTAAATGCATGCAATAGACATTGCATTGCATGCATGATTTCTTGATTGTGTGTGATGAAATTGTACTAGGTTGTGATGATATTAGTATCTTTGTTTCATTGTATGGTGTGAGAAGCCTCTGTACCTTTTTTCTTTCTAGTTATACCAGTTTGGGACTATTGCTTGTACTTTTGAATTTATAATATAGATATTGAATTACACATTTGGATACAACTATCATGACTTCTTTATTCATTTAACTAGCACTGATATTATATTTTCATAGTTTTATAATGGAGAGAAACTAGAGAGGGTGTGGTTTGTATATTTGAGCCCTTGGGTTCTAACGTTGTCCCTTGTTCAAGGAATTGGATCATCTCCCATGGTGTACGTAGACTGTAGTGGTGTAGTATCAACAAAGCTCAAGTTAAGAAAACAATTGTAAGGATCAAACAATTTTCTTTGCAAAGCAAAGCCAAACTAGCCATTAAAACTACTTTGACCATATACATGATAGTCAAAGCACGCAAATACACCGATTTTTAGTAGTATAATATATCTGTTCCGTTCAAATCGAATACGGTTTAATTTAAATCGGTTTTTGGATATCAAAACTATAAATTGTAAAAAAAATAAAAAAAATATGTTAGCTCTCCGATTTCTAGGAGAAAGGAGCCCTATTAATCCAGAGTTTGGTCAAAAGTTAAGTCTAGGTAAAAATTGTTCACACTAGAAATTGAACGCAGGTTTTTCTAAATGATTCGACCTAAGGTTCTCCCGAACGATTCATCTTAAAGAGAACATATATACCATTTGAGTTCAATCACTTGGTTAAATTGTATATTTTTTTAATTAATATTAATATTATAACGGCGCCTTAAAAATAGGTTTCATACAAACTATAAAATAAAATATAACATTAAAAATTAATATTAAGAATAAAAGATAGATTAAATTAAATTAATAACTAGTATTAGAAAAACTAATAAAATAATAGATTGATGCAATATATCATACTAATAAAAAGATAGTATTAAAGTATATGCATTAACGGAATATTAATTAAATTGTACGAGGTAGTTACAATAGATATCTTTGCATGCAATAGACATCGCGCCATTTCTTTATTGTGTGTGATTAAATTGTACGAGGTTATCATGATAGAACTATTATGGCTAAATTGCATATCTGGTCCTTTAACTATTTAGGTAGTATCGGTTTGGTCCCCTAATTAAAATTTGATTTATTTTTGTCCTTAACTTCTATCTATTACACATTTTGGTCCTTTTCGTTAGTTTTAATTCAAAAACATTAGATTTTCTTCATCTTCTTCTCCTCTTTTTCATCTTCATATCATCTCCATCAACATTCAACAACAAGAATCCCAGAAAAATTTCAGAAGAAAATGAAGAAAACCTAACGTTTTTGAATTAAAACTAACGGAAAGGACCAAAATATATAATGGAGAGAAGTTAAAGGACCAAAATAAATCAAATTTTAGTTAGGGGACCAAACCGATACTAATTAAATAGTTAAGGGACCAAAAAGATAATTTAGCCTACTATTATCTTTGTTGTATCGTATCGTGTGGAAAAGCCTTTGTATTTTTTTCTTACTTTCTACTTGCTAGTTTGGCATTATTGTTTGTACTTTTGAATTTCTATTATTGATGTTAAATTACACATGTAGATACAACTATGATATCTTTTTCTTCTTTTGAACTCTTATAACAGCAAATAATATAAATCCCACTTAATATCTTTTCATAATGGAGAATAAACGATACTAATGACTATTTTATAACCGGTTTTAGAGCGGATTTAAACTTCACCTATTAAAATTATAAATATATAGTCAAACTTTAATCATTGAGCCATAGACATAGGTTTATACAAAATTTCAGTCAAATATCATCTTTCAATCCAATATTACTAGTATGAAACACCGTTGGCTTCAAAGGGGATGTTATAAAATGTTGCAATAGGTTTGAACATATTTCTTGTGCTCTGGACGAATAAGAAAATGATGCCCTCATAGTCATTACAAATTCATAATCATTTTTGATAGAAATCAAATGAAGATTGTTTAAAATATTTTGACATAGTAGATCACATATAAGATTTTAATAAATTCAATTTTGAAAAACTTCTCTAGCAAAGTGAGGCAAAAGTATGAAAAAAAACCTAATTAATCAATTGGCAAAAGCTTATGCGGTGAGACTTTTTTGAATTGGTGATCAAAGACAGTGAGCACAAAGATATTAGAGAGAAATAAAAAGATTAACAGATATCAAAGAGACTACATTGAAAGAGTATCGTGACTTGACTTAAGTATCACATTAAACATACTTTTATTTATTTAATGTGGGACTCTTCCTTTACATTGTCACACATTTTAAGAGCCAACATCGGCAGAGGCTTGTAGCCCTTTTCGTGATTCAATTTTCAATTTAAGAGTCAACGTCGGTAGAGGCTTGTAGCCCTTTTCGTGATTCAATTTTCAATGAAAGCACCAATTACAAGGACTTAAGCTTATAAGGAGAGATCAACCTAAAGATTAGTCCATTAAGTAGGAGAGTTTCGTGACTTAAGTACTACATTAAACATTTTTGTCTACTCGATGTGAGACTCTTAATAAGAAACAAAGTAAAGTGTATCACATAAAAATGAGGGAGTAATCAGTTGAATTATTTAAGCATGCCAGTTTGGATGACCTTTCCAAAATATTATTCGTTCTCTTAATTCATTTAATCACTTTGATTATTGCTCTGTCCTTCGAGTCTAAAGCACACCTCAAGCGTAGGCTTTACTCTGTTAGCTCACAAAATTGAACAAACCAAAGCTCCGCAAAAGTTACTAATTAAGCAACCATCTAGCAAATTTTGGAGTACTGCATACGCCACTCTTCATTTACAAAGGTTCCACATGTCAAATTCCCGGTGTTTCTTGAATCCCTATTATTCCATTCCCTCAACCAACTACCTCTAGCCACTAGACATATTGAAGTTCACCTTTTTCAGCCTCAAATGCCGTATTTTCTTGTCTTTTTTCTTCTCTTAGTGTGAGCTAAATCTCTAGCTTGTTGCCTTTGATATTAGTGTGTTCTCAAACAAATGCACTTGCATGAGATGATTTGAATGCCTTTCAAATTAACTATATTCTCCGTCTCAAGATAAATGATTTGAATTTGACTAAAATCATTATTCACATAACATATTTTTACCATATTTTTTTACTATTATATAAAGATAAAAGGTAACATATAAAATATTATTGAATTTGTTTAGACGAATATTTTTAAAATATCAAATTTTTATAACTTTTTCTAATACTGTCAAATATATTCATTAAGATGTAGAAAATAATCAACCATGTCAGTTTATTTTGAAACGGAGGAGTAGTAATCTTTTTTCATATTTGCATTCATGCACCGTCTTTAACAACAAGATTTTAGAGACAATATTTCCTAATATGTCCGAGAATAAGGTTGAATGAAGTTATTATTTTTTCTCTCAAGAGGGATTGTATCGTGTATGAGCTGATTCTTGGTTTATATAAAATAAAAAAAATAATAGTGATTGAGATGAAAAACAATGTATTCCCTCTCAGAGGTTTTCAATTGCTTTTTTTTACCATTATTTTGTATGCACTTTTTACTTATGAGACCATAATGTCCACACATTTTCTGCTATTACTAATATTACCTAACAATCTATCTTTTTTTGAAATGGCTAATTTATTCTCGACGAGTATATGCAAGACGAACATAAAACTTGCGGCAAGGAAAGAAAAAATACAACAATAGTGTCGCCTATATACGGTACACCTCCACTCGAGAAAAATAAAACCACCAAAATCCCAAAAAGGCGTCGGGCATTGAGGCTGAGATATACATTTATTAGAACATTAGATATATCCCTTATTTATTTATTTAGGTCTACTTATACATCCCTTGTTTAAAATGAACTTTAGAGGTAAACAATGCTATGTTAGACATAGTTAAGTAATAGCTGCCTTTTACTCTTTCTCTATACGACTAGAAATGTCTGTGATGTACAATCCTTTGGAAATTAAGACATTGCGCACTTGGTTCCCTAGCCTGTTAGTTAGGCAGCATTGAATAAAGTATGGTAAGGCTAGCGAAAAATACGGCTTAATTATTGAATGTATATGCATTATTATCTTACCTATTCCTTTACTATGTCTAACATAGCATTGGGGCCATGTTTTCATTCTATTCTATTCTATCAACTACATATACCAACTTTAATTGCGTTTATTACACGAATTTTCCTGTTTGAAATTAAAATCATACATAAAAAAAGCATAAAAATACTTAGTTTAGTACCATATGGACTCACTTTACATGGTAAAATAATGGATGGGTTTTTGTCAGTTTTTAAGGATATTACTTATGAGAACTCTTGGTTGTGTCGGCTGATAATTTAACGTACTCAATCAGCCCAGCCCCACAACAGTTATCAAATATGTTCCTTCTTCCTGCGGTGCTGAGTTTTATTTTGGTTCATGTTAACAAATGTGTTTGTTAGTCATAATGGTACTACTTGTTAAAGATTTAAAAAATGAAACAATTGATAAGTTTTAGGTTGAATACATCTTTTTTAAGATAATATATTTTTAAATTTTTTAACAAGTATTCTTACGACGCTTGTTAGAGCAACTCCAACAACACCTTTTTTGTGTTACGTTTGTCAGTGTGTAATGCCATGAACTCAACATTTGCATTCGTTCATTGTTGGAATTTGTTAGACAGGAGTAATCGTTAATGTCTGAAGTAACGTTACTTTGGATTAAAAATATATTAAAAAAGCTATGGCTATGTCTGTATTGATGGTGGGTGTGTTGTGAACCTACGTTTGGAGAGATGCTACAACGTGTAGCTTTTGTATTAGAGAAATGCTAGCAACACATATTTTTCAACACACTCTTTTTGATTTGTTAAAATTCACATGGGTCCCAACAAATCATGTGGGTCCCATATCAATTTGGTGGGACCTATGTGAATTTTAACCAATCAAAGAGTGTGTGTGTTAGAAGGTGTGTTGCTAACATTTCTCTTTGTATTATCATGTTCCAAGGCACTCAAACGTACGGTGGTGGCGGTCGAATGCCAAAACAAACACATACTATATGTTGTTGTTCTCCAATCACAAAAGATGTCATAATATTAATATGAATAAAAAATTAATATTTAAAATAAAATTGTGGGATCTAATACGAGTTTTTTAAAGTTTCACAATTAAAATAAAAATTGAATGATTCATCTTACGATGACGCGACTCTAATGAGACCCACAAAATAACTTTGATGGAGTTCACTACTAGAGGTGCTCTTAGCAAGTGGTGATACTTTGATCAACATAAGTGGCACACACCTCTTTTAGTACCATACACAAATGTGATACGTGACTAAGTGACTTTTACCACCCTACCTAACACTCTCTTTTACATAGGATAAAATTACTAAAATGTTCTTTCATATGAGATGTATAATGGAATAGAGAAAAAGGATGTTAATGTAACATTATTGACTCCTAGCATTTTAACTTTTACTAGAGAACTAATTAAAGATTGGTTTCCTACCACCAAAGCGGTGCTTAAGTGACATTAACCCTTGTCTCTTTACAATTTGCATATGAAATTAACTTAGCACGTATATTTACTAGAGATAAAAATTTCTTGTAAGTGATACTTAAATTCACGCAATCACTAAATCGATAATCATTTGATCAAAATCAGATAGACTGAATTTTAAACTCAACATTTTAGATATTCAAAAACAAAAATCAAAATCGGCATGTTTTATAAATTTTCTGATATAAATCTAACAAACGTCAATACACTGAATACAAGATATCCCAACAGTGGGAGGCAGTATCTTAATACCAGTCGTATCAACATTAAGCATGGTCATATGCTAACTTTTATTTTATTTTTTGACAAAACATGCTCACTTTTATGTATCTTCAGTTATTCACCATCAAGAAGAAAAAGATTTTTTTTTTTAATAATAACTAAAAATAGAAGAAAAAGATGGCTAACTAATAACTACAAACATAGAGGACCTCTAAAAAGGGCATAAAGTCTTCAAGTGGGTCACTTTTTGCATCCACTTTTTGTCATCACTTATTAAATCAAAACGGGGTCAATGCGCACCAATTTTTTACAACATTTAAAATCAAATATTGATGAGGTTTACGGTGTATTGCTTTTTCGGTGCTTTATTTTAAACTGTTTTTTCTTCTCACTTTTCTTTCATCTGGTAAGAAAATGACCAAGCTAGATAACTTGTTCAATGAGTCTAAAGTTATAGTATTTCATTCTAATGCGTTAGTTGGTTAAAAGTTCTAACTAACCTGTGTTATTTACCGACTCATGTTATTTAATGTTGATAAGAAACTTTGTCATAACATATGTAACCAAGAGAAATGAGATATTTTGTGGTGTCATAGTAATCTCTACACTACTGGCTATTTTACTGAACTTATACCCATTGATAATAATCTATTTTTTAAAATAATTATTTACAAGATGAAAGTAAAATAGAACTTCTACATTTTAAAATTTAACAAATAATGTGAAGACTTTTGAAACTCCTAAATTTAGATTATCCTATAGTCGTGGTGGTCAGTTCAACCATATCTTGATTGTTGAATTGAGTTGCAACTCCACAGACAGATCTACGAATATATTTTCTGTGTGGCTAAATAAATAGTGATCGCAATAACGATTGATTTTGAATATTTTATACTTTACCGAGCGAATATTTAGTCACTATTTATGTCACTAAATGTACTAGAGATCGTATTTTACTATTTTATATTTTAGTGACCAAATTGTTGGTCACTATTTATGTCGCTAAACATATAAGCGAGTGATTTTCATACCTTAGAGATTGAAAATTGGTCACTAAAGAAGAAAAATTTAATTTTTAAAAAAATTATAGTGTGGCGATAGCCACACCATGCCATGAGCTAGATCCTCCCTTGTGCAAATTATACACGCAAACAATTCAGATTAGATGATTCAAAATACACTTATAGTACACACCACCAAGGCATAGTTCGTGGAAGTTCACCATGTCGACGTGTTTTGTTTGTAAGGAGAGCAAACAAATTTTACTTTTGTCTTTCATGGAAAACTGTCTTGGACAATATTAGAGAGATTTGGTGTAACTTAACTTGTTTTAGCTAATAGATAAAGAGCTTGAGGTCCTAAGTTTGAAACCAAATAATAGAGAAAAACTTATTGCCAACATTTCTCATTAAAAAAAAAAAATCTCGGATGACCAAATCAAAAATCTCTAGAGACAAACATTATTCTCCTTCAAAACAATGGTTTGAACAAATAAGAGTTAAAAAATACAAGTAAATTGAATTGTGAAGTAATTCACCAACATCCAATCACATAATTTTTTTTATTTTTTTTTGTTTAAAACGGTCGTTTTTTTTTTTTAAGGTAAAACGGTCGTTTTGAGCATCTAGCTAGACTCTAGTATTTTCCTTGTATCTATTTTATATAGGTGGTTTCTTGTTGTATGCTGTAACTAACTCTATGTACGAATTAAAGCAATGTTGTGAGGAATATTCAAATGTTTCTCTTTGAATTAACTCATGTACGAATATGGTCTAAGTTGGACTATAAAAACTCAAGAACCAACTCTTATGTTGTCACTTGTCTTCACTCTTCTCTTATCACCCACCCTTTTAGTTATTACATATCTATCAAATTTGTTGGGTCCAAAAATACATTTCCTCACTCAAATGGCCTCTGTCCGTCTGTTTTTGTTAGCCATTTTGATCATTGTGTCACTTTCCAGCATTGGCAATGTCCAAGGTGGTGGGACTAGAAAACTTTTGACACCAACATTTCCTGATGTTGGCAAAATTCCAGGGCTAGATTTTCCTCCTTTCCCACCAGTGACTGAATGGCCAGAATACAGGTTGCCTGCACCCATTTTCAATCTTCCTGACTTCTTCTCCCCACCATCTGACGTCGCCACTGCAACAACTGCAACCAAACCATGATGACATTATATATTAGTGCTTTATTGGTTTCACTCTTCTATATTCATATATATGAAGCAGTTAAATAAAGTTTCAAAGCTATGGACAAGCTCTCTCTAACAATGTTTACTTACTCTCTGTCTTTTATTTATTTCTTAGATTAAATGGTGTGATGTGTTTCCTGTTTTATGTGTACAATGTTTGGTGTGTGGATGAAAAATTATAAGCATTAAGATTATTATTTACTTGATATATGTATCATGATCAGTGTCCCAAGAAAAATATGGTAAAAGGGTATGGGTGGATTATGTATGCTATTTACAACCATGAAAAGGAAATGTTGAACAATTGATATAATTAAGGAGTACTTTTGCTTCTTAATTTTCTTTAGATAAATTAAAAATTTACCCTAATTTAATATCAAAGACTGGTCTATCTTCTATGATACTTATTACACCATACTTGTTTTTGGTGTAGTAAGTACTATTATACATAACAATCATCTGAATTGAAAATCATTTGTTTGGTAATTGAAAATGATTGTTTTAGTCTACGTCATTCGGTGACTATTATAACCAAAGTCAACGTTTTATATTTATTTAATTAATGATGTATATAGTTTTTATTATAAACCGCATACATCATTTAATGAATAAATTTAAAATATTGATTTTTGCTTATAATGGTGACCAGATGATGTACTTGTTAAGTGTTGACACTTTTCGAGTGTGACATGACACAATTTCGTCATGCAATTTCAAACACAATTTACGATTGTAAAACAACCAATCCACTCATGCATAACCATACAAGGTGAGGGTGGATTGAATTAAGTCAAGTCAATTAAAACATGAGATTTAGTCACTTTGTCAATAGTGATTTTCGCAAATACAATCCTTGCGGATGGTTAGCATTTTTCTCTTTGCATATTATTAAACTAGGAAAATGCTTCATGGTACTAGAAAAAGCATGCACGACAAAAGACGAATTAATTGCTACCCTTGGATGTTTTTTTTTCCTTAACCAATTGAATTCTCTCTCCCCCATGTTTTGCTTTCCGCCACATGATTTCCGTTGTGCATGGTCGTTGGCTTTCTTCTCGTGCTATATAGCACTTCTGATTAAACTATAGTAGATACTAAGATAAGATAACCTTCTTCCAAAAAAAAATAAGATAACCAATTCTTACAATTTTATAAGTTACATATAAACTAAAATAAAATGGATATTGTTCCTTTCAAAAAAACAAAAAGGATAATCTAAGACCAAAAATAGATTAAAAATGAAAATTTGCAATAAGAAAATAAAAATAAATTGGTGTCTTTAATGCATAAGAAAATTCAAAGTAATTAGTGTCTTTAAATAAGTGAATATGACTCGTGAGCACAGCTAAACAAAAAGCATACAAAAAAAAAAAACAAAATGTGGCTGCTGGGATTCGAGCCCAGGTCTCCACGGCCACAACGTGGAATTCTTACCACTAAACTACAGCCACATGATGTGCTCGTTCTTCGGAATTAATAATATTAGTAACGACACAAGCTAATGGATTCGCAATTTTGCAATTTTTTCCGTGGTTCTCTAATCCAACAATATGTTTGGTATATTTGGTCTCGTTAACGAGTGTGATCAGATATTTTTTAAGGATCTTAAATTTAGACAATATTTTTTTAAAAAGTTTTTTTTTTAACAAATTCATAAAGATATTATTAATGGTTTTTAAAGAGTGTCTCAAAAAAATTGGTTAACATTTCTATTTTTTAAAGTCTACTAAGGTTGCATTGCTTGCTTACTTCTCCAAACAAGCTTATTGACAAATAGAATTTTGATTAAAGCGAAAAATTTGTCATCTATTTTTTTAAGGAACTTTTTTTTATCTATTAAGTAGACAGGAATGAATACAATTGGTCCTTGAATGTTACTTCCTTCGGTCACTATTATAATTAAAAGTTCACTTTTTATATGATGTATGTAGTCTATATATAGACTATATACATCATTTATTGAATGAACCTAAAAGGTCAATTTTTGTTAATGAACAACCACAATAGCCCTTTAATATATAGAAATTTTAAAATAGTCACTGATTATGTATTTTGTTAGTCAAAATAACTGCTTAATGCTGACATTAAGTTTTTTCATATATGACTGATATGATAATAAATAAGTACTTACATGAATCGATATGTCAATAAGTAAATATATTGAATGATTATTAAGATAATATTAACATTCTTTTTTAATATAAGAGACTATTTTGATCAACATAGTAAACAATTAATGAATATTTTTGAAATTTTGATACATTATGAATAATACTCTTTACATATTCAAGGATAAAAATGACTATTACCTCAAATATAATTTATGAAAATTGAAGAAAAAAATTGCGGGGATATATATATATATATATATATATATATATATATATAACAAAATTCTTTTATGCTTTTCAATCATTTACTGTCGTCACTTTTCTTTCTCTTATAACTATTAAAGAAGGATGATTTGTGATTAATTTTGATCAAATAATGTTGAATAAATGATTTTCACATATTTTTTTTTTATTTCGTCGTCTTTGTACATTTTTTTTTTGTTTTGATTTCATGTAGCAATATGTTTTTTATTTGCCGTTTTAGTGCAATATTTATTTGATTTAAATTGAAATATCAACTTTGAGTACGTGTGGAGTCAATCAATAACTTTGGCGTCATCAATATTTTAGATCCGAACCAAATATTTGATTATAGTAATATTTGTAGGCACATATGCTCTGTTACACTCTATCGATTTGAATAAATGAGTATCAGTTTATTTTAAAAAAATTTGGTTATATTTAACTATTTTTAGCATCCATAAAAAAATGAGTAAATAGTCAATTACCCCATAAAATTGTAAGTTTCGTCAATTACCCCCTAAAATTAACAAAATTTCAATTACTCCCTGAAATTGTACAACGTTAATTAATTTACCCCCTCCGTTAAATTATTCTGTTAGTCAACATCACATTTTGTAAATACTCCCCTGAAGTTTTGCACTTATTTGCAAAATGCCCCATAAACTTGAAAAATTATTTTATTTTTTCTTATTCTTAAAAGTGATTGCATTATCACCGAATTGTGGAACATATTAGCTAAATTTTGACGGTATACAACCATATATGTTCCCTAAAACAATCAAACATTAACCATGTATTCTTATTCTTCTACCACCTTCCAATGTATCAAAGCACAATTGTATCCTACAATTTAATAGTAGAACAACCTCAGAAAGTTATGATTGTTCTTCTACTTTTTATAATATATTCTTATTCTTGTTATACAATCTAAACTATCTCAAATATATTGGATTGTAATAAATGATCCAAATGTTAATTGTAATATTTGATTGTAATATTGTAGAGTTTAAAGTATTAAAGTTAATTGTTAATTGTTTGTCTTTAATATCTTTTGAGTTAAAGATAAGAAAAAAAAAACTTCAGGGGGTATTTGCAAAACGTAATGTTGACTAATAGAAAAATTTAACGGAGGAGGTAAATTGATTAACGTTGTGCAATTTTATGAGGTAAACGAAGGTTTGTTAATTTCATAGAGGTAATTGACGAAACTTAGAATTTCAGTTAAATGTCAATTTACTAAAAAACAATTTTAGCAGAAAAAAATAAAAAAAATTAACGATACAGATTAATTAAATAATAAAATCTGAATTGACAAGAAAATCACACACAGATTAGTAAAGAGAAGTGAAGCAACCACACCCAATAATTTAAGCATCATCAGCAACTGCTTAATTTCTTCTGTTCATATCCTGTAAGTGCTTCTTCCGATTCATTATTTTCATTTCTCTGTTTTCATTCTATCAAATTAAACCAATATGAAATTTTTTGGTCTTGTTAGATGGATCTATAATCTGTTATAACTAGTTCATATGCAGTTTCGAAAGAAACCGAATCCCCAATATATTTTTTAGTTTATAGTTAAAGATACATGTAGCTTTATCAATTCTACTGCACTTTATAATAACTGCATCAATATACAATTTTTGAAACTTAAATGCAATTTTTGATAATTGGTTTTGTAATGTACATGGCATTGCAGGGTGTTATAATTGTGCATTAATAGGATGGGGATTGTTACTGAAGGGAAGTTAAGATTTTGTATCGATAGAGGCGGTACTTTTACTGATGTTTATGCTGAAATCCCGGGTCATCGGAATGGGAGAGTATTGAAGCTTTTGTCAGTTGATCCTTTGAACTATGACGATGCACCGGTGGAAGGGATACGGAGAATTCTGGAAGAGTTTACGGGTGAGAAAATACCGCGTAGCTTGAAAATACCTACTGAGAAGATTGAGTGGATAAGGATGGGTACAACTGTGGCAACCAATGCGCTTCTAGAGCGTAAGGGAGAAAGGATTGCTGTGTGTGTGACTCGAGGCTTTCGTGATTTGCTTCAGATTGGTAATCAGGCTCGTCCGAGTATATTTGATCTTACTGTGTCAAAGCCTTCGAATCTTTATGAAGAGGTTGTTGAGGTAGAAGAGAGAGTTGAACTTGTTCAGGCAAAGGAAGAGGAAGAAGAAGAAAGTCAGAGTGGTTCTTCGCCGATTGTTAAAGGTATTTCGGGAGAGCTTGTTAAGATTGTAAAGCCTCTTAATGAAGAAGCGTTGAAGCCTGTACTGAAAAATTTACTGGAGAAAGGAATTAGTTGTCTGGCTGTTGTTTTGATGCATTCGTACACTTATCCACAGCATGAACAACAGGCGGAGAGGTTAGCGTTGAGTCTGGGATTTAAACATGTTTCGATATCATCTGCTTTGTCTCCCATGGTTCGTGCTGTTCCTCGTGGTTTAACAGCTAGTGTGGATGCTTATTTGACTCCAGTTATTAAAGATTACCTGTCAGGATTCATTTCCAAATTTGAAGAGGGACTTAGCAAGTTGAATGTTTTGTTTATGCAATCAGATGGAGGACTTGCGCCAGAGAGTACCTTCTCGGGGCACAAAGCAATTCTGTCTGGCCCTGCTGGTGGTGTTGTTGGTTACTCACAAACTCTTTTTGGTCTTGAAACAGAAAAGCCATTGATTGGATTTGATATGGGAGGTACATCCACAGATGTGAGTCGTTATGCTGGAAGTTATGAGCAAGTGCTGGAAACCCAAATTGCTGGTGCCATAATTCAAGCACCTCAGCTTGACATAAACACGGTGGCTGCTGGAGGTGGTTCAAAGTTGAAGTTCCAGTTCGGTGCTTTTCAAGTTGGACCAGAATCAGTTGGAGCACACCCAGGTCCGGTATGTTATCGAAAAGGTGGAGAGTTGGCAATTACAGATGCCAATCTTGTTCTCGGTTATGTCATTCCTGATTATTTCCCATCCATATTTGGCCCAAATGAGGACCAGCCTCTTGATGTCAAGTCAACAAGAGAAGAATTTGAGAAGCTTGCTGGTAATATAAATGCTTATCGAAAGAATCAGGATCCATCTGCAAAAGACATGACGGTCGAAGAGATTGCACTTGGCTTTGTGGATGTTGCTAATGAGACAATGTGTCGTCCAATAAGGCAGTTGACTGAAATGAAGGGCCATGAGACAAAGAATCATGCACTTGCTTGCTTTGGAGGTGCTGGACCTCAACATGCTTGTGCTATAGCCAGGTCTCTAGGTATGAAAGAAGTGCTTATTCACAAATTTTGTGGGATTTTAAGCGCTTATGGAATGGGATTGGCAAATGTTGTAGAAGAGGCTCAGGAGCCTTATGCTGCGGTTTATGGAACTGAATCTACTCTTGAGGCTTCACAACGAGAAGCTCTGTTACTGAAACAAGTTAAGCAGAAATTACAAAGTCAAGGATTTAAAGAGGAAAATATTTCAACAGATACATATTTAAACTTGAGATATGAAGGCACTGACACTGCCATCATGGTCAAAAGGAAAACAGTTAAAGATGAAATACCATTTGACTATGCTACCGAGTTTGTGAGCCTCTTTCAGCAGGAGTACGGTTTTAAACTCCAGAACAGAAATATTGTGATTTGTGATGTTAGAGTTCGTGGTATAGGAGTTACCAATATATTGAGACCACAAGCCATAGAACCTGTCTCTGGGAGTCCTATAATTGAAGGCTACTATAAGGTTTACTTTGGAAATGGTTGGCAGGAAACACCTCTCTATAAGCTTGAAAAGCTGGGGTATGGACATACGATGTCTGGCCCAGCAATCGTCATGAACGGTAATAGCACTGTGATTGTAGAACCCAACTGTAGAGCCATTATAACCAAATATGGAAACATCAAAATTGAAATTGATTCACCTTTGAGCAGCATTAAAATATCAGATAAAGTTGCAGATGTTGTACAACTCTCTATTTTCAATCACAGGTTTATGGGTATAGCCGAGCAGATGGGAAGGACTTTGCAAAGAACTTCAATTTCGACAAATATCAAAGAACGGCTTGATTTTTCTTGTGCTCTATTTGATCCTAATGGGGGCCTAGTTGCAAATGCACCTCACGTTCCTGTCCATCTAGGAGCAATGTCTAGTACAGTTCGTTGGCAACTCAGTTACTGGAATGACAATTTGAATGAAGGAGATGTTTTGGTTACTAACCATCCTTCAGCCGGAGGTAGCCATCTTCCTGATATAACTGTTGTTACACCTGTTTTTTTTAATGGGAAGTTGGTATTTTTTGTTGCAAATAGAGGCCATCATGCAGAGATAGGAGGTATTACTCCTGGAAGCATGCCTCCATTTTCAAAGTCCATATTGGAGGAAGGAGCTGCCATTAAGGCATTTAAGCTTGTTGAAAAAGGTGTCTTTCAGGAAGAGGGGATTGTTATACTTTTACAGTTCCCAAGTTCCGATGACCGTGGAACTAAGATCCGAGGAACTCGCAGGATTCAAGATAACCTATCTGATTTGCAAGCACAAGTAGCAGCAAATCAAAGAGGAATTTGTCTAGTCCTAGAGCTTATTGAACAATATGGACTGGAAACTGTTCAAGCTTACATGAATTACGTACAGATGAATGCAGAAGGAGCAGTAAGAGAGATGCTGAAGTCAGTTGGTCGTAGAATTTCATCTGAGTCAAATGAAAACTCTGTGACAATTGAAGAAGAGGACTACATGGATGATGGATCTGTTATTCATCTGAAACTGAGCATTGACTCTAACAAAGGAGAAGCAGTTTTTGATTTTGGTGGGACAAGTGCAGAAGTTTATGGTAATTGGAATGCACCAGAAGCTGTAACAGCTGCAGCTGTCATTTACTGCATTCGCTGTTTAGTGGATGTTGATATTCCTCTCAATCAAGGCTGTTTGGCTCCAGTGAAGATTCATATTCCAGAAGGCTCATTTCTTTCTCCTAGTGATAGTGCAGCTGTAGTAGGAGGCAATGTCCTTACATCTCAGAGAATCACTGATGTTGTATTTACTGCATTTCAGGCTTGTGCTTGTTCACAAGGTTGTATGAATAATCTTACATTTGGAGACGACACTTTTGGGTACTATGAAACCATTGGAGGTGGAAGTGGGGCTGGTCCTACATGGGAAGGGACCAGTGGGGTACAGTGCCACATGACAAATACAAGAATGACTGATCCAGAGATATTTGAACAAAGATATCCAGTGATTCTGCACAGATTTGGACTTAGAACGAACAGTGGGGGAGATGGATTTCACAGAGGTGGTGATGGACTTGTCAGGGAAATAGAGTTTAGGCGCCCCGTTACTGTTAGCATTCTTTCTGAGAGACGTGTTCATGCACCTAGAGGGCTGAAGGGAGGGAACGACGGTGCACGTGGTGCTAATTACATTCTAAAGAAAGATAAGCGAAAGGTTTATCTTGGTGGTAAGAATTCTGTTGAGGTGCTTCCTGGCGAAATTCTTCAGATTTTGACTCCTGGGGGTGGTGGATGGGGCTCTCCAGTGTAATGTTTCTTTCTTTTGGACGAGAAAAGTAAATAAAACAGCTTCGTGTTTGGTGCTTTACCGATGTGTTGTCATAAGTGTGCTGTTATGGAGAAATGCATTACACACATTTTGATGCTAATCAATAAAATTCAAATAATGACATTTCTGTCTCAATTTATTTGATCAATTACTTTCTGAAATCTCCACCTTAATTTGAGCATGATACGGGCTATGAATATTGTCCTTCAAGGAAATGTTTTTACATAGGGATAAAATTATATTATCATTCCTATTCTCACCGTTACCATAGTTATCACCTGGTTATCTATTGATCAATGAGAAATTTTTAAGGTTCCCATGACTACATATTCAGAGTTAAAAGTGTAGGTAATAATCACTCATATACAAAAAAAAATCTACCACTGAGTCGCTGACTACTATGCTATATTCAGATCTCAAATAATTCTTTTTTGCATTAATTCATGAGAATAACAAGTGTGTATAATAGCAGAAAAAGAATTGCAAAGGACTAGATGAAACACGATCCATTCATTTATATCACCACATCATTATTACAGTTAGCATTGTGAAAACATCTACAAGTAGGTTACATAAATTGCATACTCAGTTCTCTCTAGACACAAATTCAAAAACTAGAAACAGATAAAATCATAAAATAGAAAAGCCAAGAGTGTAAGTACTACAGAGTATATTACAGCAACACATAATAGGCTAGCACTAATCAAGTGGCATGTATGCTTCATTCAACCCCACCATTGGTGTACTGCAACACCCTCATCCCTCAGCCTTCCGTACAATGCCAAGCACTGCCAATATGCCCTACCACTCTTCTTTCTCTTCCCATCCTGCCACCATTGATTGTTACATTGGAGAAACAATTCATCCACTAAGCAAATTGTCTTTTTCCGCATCATTTCCTCCACCACATCTGCTTCAGCCTTCATCACAACATACTCATTCCCCTTAACATGCTTGGATAACCAAGCAGAAACATCAGTTTGAGGCACATTCGGCTCTTCTGGTGCTACTTGTAGACTGTGTATTTCAAATTTTGTATTTTTCTTTGGGTAGTTTTTCTCAAACCATTCAACTGCTGCTTTGTTTTCCTCACGCAAACCCACACCAATGAAGACTCTTCGCTGGTAACTGTCTAGAGAATCACCCAACAACTCAGGCAGGTACTTGATCTTCAAGTTCTTGTTTGATTTGGCAGAATCCTGTCTTGGTGGCTCAAGGAGTGCATCTTCGAGACCCTCTAAAGCCGTTGTTTTGGCCACTGTTGCAAACTGACAAAGCCTCTTCTTTGGTGAAGAATCTACCAAATTATTTTCCACACCAATTTTCCTCAATGCAACAAAAATAGAATCATAACGCCTAAGATACACAACTTTATAATTAGATTGTTTTCTAAAACCATCATTTGACGAGGCATCAAGGCTCAACGGAAAAGCTACAATGCCATTAATTTTCAGAACACGATCAACCGAAACAGCATCTTCAAAGCTTGGTGTGAATGCAAAATCATAAGACTCATCATGCATAACATCATCAACCTCGCTATTCCAATTCAACAAAGAATCACCACCTGTAAAACCACGCGGAGGGCTCATAATAAGAGCCTTATCCTCCTTTCTAAGAAGACCCTCATCACCCAAATCATGAAGAATGGAATTCAAAACCTCAACATTGATGGAAACAAAAGTTGAAGTTGAAGTATTAACAACAATAGCATCAAATCCAGAAACAACTAACCCTTTTAAAAAGGACCCCAAGAAAGGAAATGCAACAAAAAACAAAGCCAAAAACAAAGAACGTGACACAACACGTAAAAAACGTGTATCAGGAACCTTAATCACCAAGAAAGCATCAAAATTTAAACCAACCCTACCACCTTGCAAATGTTGCTTACCCATTACGTTAATCTAAAAAACGAAGATGACCCAGATGAAGAAAAGAGAAGATGAACACGAAAATGAAGAAAAAACCGAAAAAAGGTGAGAACTTTAGCGAGTGCAGAACCTTGCAGCGGTGTGGTTTCCACCCACAAGAGCCACATATGAACTTTGTTTTCCAAAAGAAAGAAGCATCAACTGTTTCATCCTCTCAACCTCCATGGTTTTTTCTCCTTTTCTTGTTCAGAACAGCGTCGTTTTCGTTGCTTCACCCGGTTGTTGCTGCCATGAAACACGGCACGGCACCAGCGGAAGGAGGAAGAAAAAACGGAACGCTGTTCTTTCAGAGGAAGAGAGGATGATGAGACATTGATTGATGCGTGTGTGTTGGTAGAATGAATGTGAATGATTTGAAAAATGGAACGAATGAGAATTTATTAAGGGAGAGATAAAAATGGTTGTTCTTAATTTAGGTGTTGGGTTTGATTTTGGTGCGCGTAAGAACTGTGTTGTTGAGATGGAACTTTGTTTAGTTTTGGTTAAATTTAGGATTTTTTCACGTTGTTGGATAAGTCATAAGTTGTTTGATTCATTGCAATTTGGAATTGAGTTGTTTTCTTGGCTGACTCAAATTTCCTTTTATTTTTACATGGAAAATCAATTTTGATCCCTTACAATTTAGTCCCAAGAAAATAATATCCAAACTAATCTATCATATTTTTATACGGTGGACAAATTAATCTTGACTTATTGTAACAAAGGGCATAGTTTGTCATTTGTATGAAAAGATATCCATAACAAATTTGAGTATTACTATTGTCGTGAACTAAATTGGGTCAAAAATAAATGTTGGACTATAATTTACAATGTGTGATATGGGGAAATGAACAATTTAGTCCCAGACTATAATAAAACTCAAAATAATTAAAACTTGAAATAATCCATGACATTTACATATTGAAGATAATTTAGTCTTTCTATTAGTGAGTCAAAGATTAATTTATCTTAATATGTAAATGTCAAAGACTACTTTAAGTTTTATTCATGTTAGGGGCCAAATTGATTTGCAAGAAAATTATCATTGAATCTTCACTCTTAAGTTCATTGATATGGTTGTTGATATTCCAACATGTCATACAAAACTCTATTTGTATAATTTTTTTTTGGGTACAATATCTGTACAAATATTAAAAATAGTTGAAATATATAAAAAGGTCTTAGTCTCATTAATAGAATCATGTCTTTACAAACATCACAAACTCAACCTAGAATCTGGACATATGACATGTGATCTATTTTTCTCACATGTTTTTACTTGTAAAAGTTTATTCCTAATAATATCGCAAATGCATTCTTGTGCAAGTAAAATAACCAAAATCAATTTTGGCTATAATTTACAATGTGTGATATGGCGAAATGGGACAAATTAGTCCCTGACTGTAATTAAACTCGAAATAATCCATGACATTTATATATTAAAGATAAATTAGTCTCTTTATTAGAATGAGACAAAGATTATGTAAATATCAAAGGCTACTTTAGGTTTTATTTATGTTAGGGACTAAATTAATTGGCAAGAAAATTGTGATTGAATCTTATTGATATCAAACTCTATTTTATAAATATTAAAAATAGTTGAAATGTATACAAGTTTTTAGTCCCATTAATAGAATGTCTTTGTCCATGTAAACTTAACATGGTCGATAGAGACATTGCATAATATATGTAGGACCGGAGTTCGAACCTCAAACATCACACTTATTCTACTTAAAAAAAGAATTTCTAGTCACTAGACAACCTGACAAAAATGAATGATGTCTTCTACAAAAATCACAAACTCAATCTAGAGTATGGACATAACACATGTGATCTATTTTTCTCACATGTTTTTACTTGTAAAAGTTCATTCCCATACAATTTTTTTTAAGCATTCCTGTGTAAATCTTAAATATGGATCTTGCAAACGAGTGTCTTAAAGAGAACTCTTTAAGGATTTTCAATTAGGAAATTATTCTCTAAAAAGTCAAACACTTCAATTTTCAATACATTGAATACGCAAGTTTTAAAGTTCCAAGATCATTAACTTACTATTTTAGACACTTAAAGAGTACTCTAAGAACACTTGTTAGCATTTCCCTTTAAATATTAATCTTAAGAACACAACTCATTTATATTTCATTAATTTACTTGAAAAAGGTTCATACCCGATGCGTAGGCCTGGGGTACGACAACCTAAGGCCCACGTTTGTAGGACTCAAAGTTTTTTGGCTGTTACTTTTTCCATCCTATGAGTTTCTCGCGCACTCTATTCGTATAATCCAAAACGTTTTAACGTGTTTTGAAGGTTTTTATGAGGTGTTTATACCGTTCGGATTCTATAATCCGAACTGTATAGAGCGCGAGAAATCAATAAGGTAAAAAAAAAAGAGTCAATATTTTATAGGAGGGTATATATTGCAAAACTTGTTTTATAGAAGGGGGAGGGGGTTATATAGCGAATCACACCAGGGGCCCAAACATAAACATTTCAGTCATAGTGATATTTTTGCCGCCCCCCCCCCCCATGCAAACTTGGAATTTGGATCATGAAAATGAAAATGGAGAAATTGATTATAATTTAAGTGTTCCTAATGATGTGGCATATTCATCCAATATTGAAAAACTTGGTGATGATTATGAAAAAGAAATTTCTCATTCTAATATTTATGATCTATGAAATTGGGAGAATCTTAATAACAAATCAAATGATATTCTAGTTGAAAGGGGTCAAATGAATCTTAAATTTCTCTATGACAAATATTTCAGGCATTTCTCATACACTTATTCATAACGATATTTTCCAAATTATTGGTAAGTAGTAGTAATCCTTAACTCCCAACCCCCTTTCCCCAATTGCAAACCAAGGCTTTCAATTAAATCAAATTAATACAATAATTTTGAACATCATCTCATACTGCATTGCATATAGATGTTGTTACTTGTTATGATATAAGATATTCATGCATTGTCATAAAGTCAAATTACCTTTTCAAGTAAGGGTCCTTGGCAGAATGAACTTATTTATGTCACAGATGAATATTATTCCCAATAGGCTTGATATTTGAATTTTGAGTTGTTAATATGCATGGTCCAGAAATTACTCAAACATGTTTTGGAGGTTTCATGTTAAAATTGCATGTGAGTAACACATTTTGGAACTTACAAATCTCTGTCTTCTTATTGGCAGACAAAAAAATACAATTATCAACAATAATTTTGCATCGAGATTGATATATAAAATTGCAATGTCTGCTTCTGGTATGAATAGTAAGTAACATGTCTACAATCATTGCTTGTTACTGTTTAACCAACTAGCTATGAAATAACTCGTCTCTTGTTACTGTATCTTATTTTGTTGAATGCTATTTATTGGTTATCTTGACTCATTGAAGCCAATGGTTTTGTCATGTTATAACCATCACTTTTCCACTCAGGATCAAGATGACATGATTTATGTTGGAACATCTAATCATGTTTCTTCAATTATATCCTCATATAGCTACTTTTGTAGCTTATTGCTTGCATAGTTGAACTTTCCGTTAAAGTAGTCACTAGTCAGGCTCCTATATGTGTTTGTCAAGTCATGTGAGTTCTACATTATTTGACACCATTCAACTTAAGTGGAGGAGTTATCTACCCTACATGAATATAACTGAACTCGATAAGCCGAGATTTACAATGCACACATTGTACACCAATCACTTGCACTAGACCTCGGTGGTATATGTTACATGAATTTAATATAAATTGATGTGACTTTTAGTATCCATTTTATCTTGATGACTTTAACTAGCTCCTACAAGGTAGAGTATGTTAGCTTTTGCAAAGGCAGAAGTAATAAGCTCAAGACAGAAAATTAAGGTTCAAAATGGTGGAGAAGAAAGAAGAAAAAACCAGAAAATATCAAAAGACAATAAAGTTTTGAGAACAAAGTACTAAAAGCTAAGATACTTTGATACAATAAGCTAAAGCATAGATAACAAATATATAGAGCCAAGCCATAAGCTTGCTTGTAAGACTCAACATAAAATCTGCACTAAATCTACTCTTAAGCACTAGTCATCATTACCTAAGAATACTAGACATCATTACCTAGGTACTTCTTTACTTACTCAATAAGCAACAATCTAATTATGACACTAATTTAAACAAGCAACAATCTAATGACAGAAAATTACAGCAACACAAGTAATTATTAAATCAGAAAAATATCAATCTCCAACGGCTTGCATAGTTGAAGTAGTCACTAGTTAGGCTCCTATATGTGTTTGTCAAGTCATGTGAGTTCTACATTATTTGACACCATTCAACTTAAGTGGAGGAGTTATCTACCCTACATGAGTATAACTGAACTCGATAAGCCGAGATTTACAACGCACACATTGTACACCAATCACTTGCACTAGACCTCGGTGGTATATGTTACATGAATTTAATATAAATTGATGTGACTTTCAGTATCCATTTTATTCTGAGGACTTTAATTAGCTCCTACTAGGTAGAGTATGATTTTGCAAAAAAAAATTAGCAATGCATGTTGAAATTTCACACAAGAAAATTATGATTAGACTTGGTCACAAATTACATGTTATTTGAATTTCATAGAATTCTAATTAAAAAGAAGAAAGAATTGAAATAGAAGAAGCTTGAATGCTGTCCAAAAGTAGAAAAGGAATGAAATATGACCAAAAAAAGAACAAAAAGTCCAAATAACAAATTAAAGTTTGAGAGGTATCAGTTCTTAGGCAATTGAGGATTTGATGTCTCTCAAGATATTGAGTTTCTCCATCTTCTAGTTGTCTTTCTGTTCGGTTCTTCAGAAATTGGAACCATATCATGATTTTCCACATTTGTCATTTTTGTAAGTTTGCTCAGTTTCTTCCACCCACTAGTCCAAGCTGATGTGTGCTTTTGCTTCAGCAGCTTATCAAAATTTTTCTGCAGATTTTCCATATCATGTTGAAGCTCCAAATACTTTGTTTTCACACTCTCAAGTTCAAACTTTAACGTGTTAATGTCTTTCTTAGCTGTTGTCCATCCTTCTTGGAAAGATTGCGGTGTCCCTTCTAGAAGTGTTTTCCTGTTTGTTACCATTGGTTGGTACTGAGATTCAACACTGCCTTTTAGAGAGCTGTTGGCTAGTGCATTGCTTATCTTTACTTGTTCAGAGAATAGAACTTGCACTACTACCCTTAATGGCAGTCGTTCGTTTTGAGCTGCGTGCATGCAGGCGTCAATGGAAAGTTTTTGACAATCCATTACACGACATAGACGCTTCCTTTCGTGCTCAGTTAGTGTTGGATGTGCCTGTTAGTTTGTTTCACAGATCATCAGAAGTAAAGAAATATAAATCCATGATCATATCATGTGAATCTAAACTATACTAATTGTTCCGACTCATTTTTCTAAAATGATTACATAAGACATCAATGAAATTGGTGCATTTATTGTTCCAAACAATGAAAAATATAGCTAATCTTTTTTAGAGAAATGATTGATTATGTGTTTACTAAATTCATATCTTTTGTACAAACCATACCACTAAATACTAGAAGCTGCATTCATGGTAGAATCTGGCTAAATTTATTCTGTAAGTCAAATGTATTTCCATTGCAAATGAAATTTGAGGCTTTTGTAATCTTGTCGTTGATAAATTTGCGATGGAGGGATATAACGGCGCTTACCTTGAGATATGAATCAATTGCTCTGTATAGTCCATCATCAGAAACTCTAGCTGACTCAGGCAAAGCTTCTGCAAGAACCTGAAACTTTGTCGATGAAAGGTTTCTATCTCTAGATACCTCTGTAAGATAACTGTCCACAAGCCTTGCCACTCTTGCCTTGGCATTCAGGTTACCTCCTACATGCTTGTGATCAGAAAAGGATTGTCTACTTGGACTACAACCTTCAGTTTGTTCTTGAACAAGAAAATGCTCCAACAACCTCTGAACAAGATCAACATCATACATAGTTTCGCTTTTCTCATAGCAAGGAATTAGAAGATCAGAAAGTGTAGCTTGCTCAAACTGCATGCCAACCCTTTTCTCTAAATCAGTAATCAATGCATATGCTACCTGTTAGAGATAGTTCGATATTTGTTAGAATTAGTTGGATATTGTTTTAAGGTAGTTAAAAGTTAGTTATGGTCGCTATCTCTAACACAGCCTACCTTTAACATGTTTGCCATTCTCAGAAGCCTGAGAAGGAAGCTACACGAGACACTGTCTTTTTGCGGCGGAATTATGCTGATGAGACTCTCAATAACCATCTTTTGATCCTTGGTTTGAAGACTTGAAGTTTCATCTCTAGTTCCAGAAACAATCATATGAAGTCCACCTCTCCAGCTACTGTTGTTGTCACCACTACTAAAACTACTATTACTGTTGTTGCTTGTTTCCTCTCCTTGGATTGTAGTGTCGTTCCCCGCCAGTCCTGGTAGCCATTTAGTTGCATAATGCATTATTCCAGCACCAATAAGTTCAAATCTCATACCTTTTACCTTAATAGCAGTAATGACTCTAACAAAGTGATCAATCCTAAGGATTGAAACATCTTCAAACCACCAATCAGGAGGCACTAGCTGATTCCTACTTGGGCTTGAGTCTTTCATTTCATTCCATTTTGGGCTTGAAGCTTTCGTCGCTCTTCCGGTATACGCCCACCTTATTCCTTTTGGATTAGCACAAGCTTTCCAAGCTATAGACTCGCTGCATCTTCGGACAATTTGAAGATTTTCTGCCCACGGTGACAGCTTTTCAGAGCTTTTCAACACTACTATAGAGTCTCTCCATGAAGACAAAACAACATAGCTAAGAAAAGCTTCAGTTTTGAATATAAGATTTCCTTCTTCTAGATCTTCAGTCATTTCAAGATACTCAGCAGCACATCTTAGGCCGGAAATGTTGCTTGCTGTCAAATCAATAGCAACTCCATAGCAGAATTTGGCTGCAAGTTCAAAAGCTTCAGGCCCTCCTGGGAGATCATCCATAGCTATCTTATTCAAGTCGGGGTCGCGAGAATCATATAGGATTCTGTTCAGCTTTCCACTTCTAGATAGCAAAGGATACTTTCACAACAAAAAGGAAGAGAATTTCATCAAATTCAACACAATACAGTACAGATGATCACTAGTAACTTTTTTTCTTAACCTTCCGGTTTATAGAGTAAAAACGACCAAGTAGTCCGGAGTTCGGCCAGGAAACAAGTAAAGTTTGACCAAAGGTTGTTCCAGTCAGGATTCGATCTCGGGTTCTCCCAAATGAATTGTCCTTCATTGAGTGTATGTTTGGCATCAAGGTGGGTTTGTTACAATCACGGTGGAAATTCACCGTGATACCAAACATCACTGAAACTCATTCAGGACTTGAGCTCAACCACTTGGTTTATAGGTCAGTAGTATATCTTATCCTTGGAGGAAAAATAAAATAACTTTCTACGAAATAAAAAAAGAAGTACATGAAATATCAAAAGAAAAGAAACCTTGTGCAAGTGGAAACTCGCTTCTCCAATTTGGACTTGAAGATCACTTGGAATATCAGCTGAAACATACCTGCATGTAAAAGAGAGGAAATGTTCAAGTAACTTACATAGAATGGATAAATTAAAAGTTCAAAAAAAGAAAATATTATGATAATTTTAGTAGTTTCAATAATGATTTTCTGCATTGAATTAAACATTAACATACCATGAGTTGCCTCTTTGATGAAACCCTTCAATCTTAACACCATGTTTGGTTGAGGTGAGAACTCCACCCCCATATTCCCTTCCAGCTGCTGTTTCACTTTCTGATTCCCACATACTGAAAAACAAACCAAACTCACAGTAATGTGTTGTATGTTAGGCTAAATATAGTGAGAGTGGGTATAAAGGTAAATAACAAAATGATATCTTTGATGATGGAGATGAGTAGGAACCCACACTAGGTGTTTGCCTCTTTGGACTTATCTCCAAATTGTCACTTTCTTTCTTTCTCCAAATAGCATTAAAAGGATATCTCACTCTCACAAGTTGTGTCAAAATGGACATACTTAAGAGTGTTGTTGATAATGATGCATCATTTCAGTTTCTATTTCTTTCTTTTATATTTTTGGAATGTATACTACAAAACATTTTCTTTATGCTTGAGTTTGACCATATATGTCTCTTCTTTTCAGCATAGTCTTTTTTTATTGTTCTTTCATACTCATGTCTTATTGTATTGTATATATTACAATTCTTAAAAACATTCCTTTTGATGACCAAAGGCACATTTCTATTACTTTACTACAAGATCATTAGTTAAACTAGAATTAATTTCAACTTAAAATTTTGTTTATAAAAGTCTCTTATAAAGGGGTATTAATTATATCATAGCAATAAATATATTAAGAGCAAACAAAAATGTATGTGGGATTGATGGAGCATGTATTATCCATCTATCTTCTTCTGATGAAAAACTTGCTACAATACAACCCATTTTGTGGTCTACCTGTATTGAATGCATGATATAATTGGTACATGGGGTCCCAATTCTAATTAAAACATATATTTGAATGGTGTCTAGAGAGAAAGGCTTGGTCCTACAGAACATATTTGCAACTTCACTATCTCTGTGGAAGTCGCATGCTCATGAACATGGTTGCTCACCATTTGTGTGGAGATCACATGCTCATGACCATAAGTTGTCAACATCTCCTCTGCTCAAAAGCATTTTAACTATATTTTTCCTTATTTTGCTTATAATCTTTACAAAAAATTACAATCTAAATAAATAACTTTTAACAAATAAAAATAGTTCAAAAGTCCTATTAATAAAGGTCGTTAGGCCCCAAAAACATGTAGTTTGCTTCAGCACTTATAAAACCTTAAGACAAAAGAGATTGTATTTCTGCAATAGAAACAACTATGTTTCTAATCAATTTGGAGAAAACATAGCAATTTTTCAAAACTATTAACTAGTAAACTGCAAAAAAAAAAAAAAATCATTTGTAAACATATTTAAAGAAATATCATAAGTCTCCCCATAGCTTCTTCATCAAGACCACTTCTTACTTCAAAAAAATCAAAATATTCATTGAAATTTAATTCTAACACAGTTCATCAAAAATTTCATCACTAGCAATTAGCAGTACTTCACCAACACAACACATCCAATCTAATATCATCAAACATGAACCAACACAACATATAATCATCAATAACATAAAAAAAAAAAAATCATTTTCAAATTAAGCACCAACCCATGAGATCGTCAAACCCTCGAGTTTTACCTCCTGAAACGCGTCTTTTCTGCTTTGATTGGCTTTTCGAAGTTCCAATACTTTTGCTACCCTTTTGCTTTTCTTCTTCAAACAATCTAATGACAAAGAGTGAGTATACTTGAGCAATAAGGCTGGATGACTCAAATGAATGAATGGACTAAAATCTGGATTTTCAGTTTTGGGACGGTACTTCTAGATTTAATGAAAACAATGACATGCTTTTCAAAGTTAAACTTCACAACATCATTTAACAGAAAATTATGAAATAATCAGTAAATGACTTAGGAAAATTCCAACATTATAAGTAAATAAATTTTTTAAAGCAATTCAGAATAGCAAACCATATAAAAACATTATTTTTTCATAAATTTGTACACTCAATTAAAATCATTTAATAGGAAACTTTTTATGCATCAAATTATAAAATGAGAAGTCCAATAAAAACCTTGGTCTTGCAAGCCTACATAGGTCATTCTAATGGATCTTTCTAACAAGTGTTGAGAGGACATTGTTTAAGGTCTTCAAATAAAATAATTATTCTTTGTAAAGTTAAATTTCTCAATGTAATAAAAACAAATGTCCATAATTTTTTTTTATTTATACTCTAGGACATTCATTGACATTTGCCATTATAATTTATGTCTATGTCAAAATCAAACTTCAGTAAAAATATACTTTTAGCAAGAAATAAAGGCATAGTATAATTTCATGACTCTTACATAATGCATGTGTGTTAGGAATCAAAGCTTTGTATTCAGATTTTTAACGGTCAAACTCAACAACTCAAAGGAAAATTATGAAACACTACAATAAGGACTACATGCATGTATGAAAATAGATGATCCAACAATATTTTGAACTCCAAAAATGGTGATATTGATCAAACTCTAACCTTCACTTCCAGCCCCATCAGCAACAAAATGTAAAGAGATGAAAAGATGGAGTTCTTGACGATTTACTTATTGATATATAGAAAGCATGGAAGGTGTAGAGGAAAGATTAATGAGGATAATCCTTTATATACAAGAGCTCAAATGAGCTAAAGAAGAAGGTGTGAGTATTTTCTCTTATGGCTGAAATTTTGTGAGAAACAGAGATAAAGGAGTTTTTGAAGTGTTGATGCGAGTGAGTGATTTGAGATATAAAAATATATGGTGATATTTTCACAGTAATAAGGATGAATCGAGACTTTTAGAGAGAAGTGTAGAGGAAAAAATAATGTGATCTATCATATTTTCGGTAATCGGGTAAGCTGAAGAAATTGTATGGTTATTGAATAATGTAGTCACCACATAAGTTTAAAAAAGAGTGCATATCTAGCATAATTTTGTTGGTGAAATTGAGGGAATGTTTGAATAGTCAATATTTTAGGACCACAAGAGAGACATTACATTACATCTCTATTTAAAACATTTATGTATTGTGTGTACGAATAACTTCTCTTAAATATATCGAACATTTTGCCAATTCATAATCGATATGGAACTAATCTCACACACTTGAACGCAACAATTTTCCCATTTTTGTATGAGTCTCCCACATCATTATCCAACACTAAACATGTTCCACTCTCCCTATCCCACTAAGTTGAATCAAACTCTAGAATAACTAGATGGGGAATTTGAAGTAATGCTGAGAGCAACATTAGACCAAAGCTCTAATACCAATAAAAGAGGGATGTGTTACATGAACATCTTCACAAAAAATCTTGAGACATGAAATGGATCAAATATCTTATATATTAAATACTTAACGCATTCATAGTCAATTACTAAAATAAAATAAAAAAAATCATAGTCAATGTAAGACTAACAACTCATTCTTAAATCCAACAATTCTATTTCGAATGATGCAAGAGCATCATCATAATTTAATATAAAAAAATTGTACCATGTTCTTTAATTAAGACTATATGATTTCACTAAGGGTAGGACCAAATGGGAATGATACATTGATCATAATATTTTACTCGACATATAGTCTTATCCATATTTTTTATGGGAATATCTCGTTGAAGCATATTTTTAGAGAAGCTAACTCTTGCGCTGTTTTTCTTGCTAACCTAGGATACCATGGTTCTTTGTCGTGGATGATTCTTCAATCTCTTTGTTCTTCTTTGGCTCTTAAGCATCAATTTGATATAATGGGATGTAATATCCTTAAATTAGTTCCTTAGTTTATTTTTTTATTTTTTTATTTTCTTCTCCTGTAAAACAAAGTAGGGCTTCTCTCACGAACGGTATTATTCACCTAGATTTTTTATGTGATAGTGAATCTTTAACGTATTAGGATGCAGAATATTCACTAGTCGCACTCATTCGGATCTTCTCTTTTGGTACTTGCTCTGCCATTTGGTTGAATTATATTACAGTTAATGGATTAGAATTGAATTAATAACTCAAATAGTTCTACAAAAAAAAAAAAAAAACTCATAAATTATATCTTAAAGGAAATGTAATTGATCTTGAGACTTCCATATAAACTCCTTGTTTAAGAAAGAAATGTAACTAACAAGTAACAACTATAAGGATTATTTCTTCAAAAAAAAAAACTATAAAGATTATGACAATTTTAACTGTATATGTAAACACTTGAATTAAAACAGTAAGGATGTTTTGTCGCATATATGAGGATGATAAGATTATTGTAAATATGTCATGTGAGAGTAAGGCATTAATGTTTTTTTATGATTAGATATAAATCGACCACTTTCTCAAAAAAATAAAAAAAAATGAAAAGACCAACTACATCATGTCTCTGTTTCCTAACAGTAGTGTGGATAAGAATGGTAGGGTCTCTGCTCCTTCACAATTAGTGTCGCGGGTATGGTGTGTATGGGAAGAACAGCCTATTACATTATCAATTATCATCAATATATGTATCAATTTATTCATATTATTCGAAGAAAATAAATAAATGCTTTCATTTCACAATAGCATAAGGGAAAACTAATTAAGGTTAGTTTTTTATTTATTTTATATAATGTATCTTTTTAAAACTACTTACTATCCAAATAAGTATACATTAATAACGGTTTAGATATCAAAATGATAAAAACTAGTAATGATTAAGGGTATTAAAAAATAACGTGTCTCCACACATTTAATGCCTAGCACATTAATTCATTTTGATAGTCCGACCTAAAAAATTATTTAAAGATATTTTTCGTAAATAAATAATATGTCATGTGTACTTCATTTTGTTATGTCATGTGTACTTGTTTCGTTTAATTCATTCTAAAGTGTATGTATACGAGATACCAATTTTATCATCTAAAGAATGCAAGTTACCCCCAGTGAAGGTAAATTCATATGATTGTGAAGAGGGTAGAGAGGAAGAATGCAAAATTAAAGAGTAATATTGTCTAATCTCATTATCAGGGCAGTTCCGATAAAATTGGAGGCTCGACTCTAATATTAAAAATGGCCCCTAATAAAAATAATTAATAATAATTTAAACAATTGAAAATTAACAATAAGCACTATTTTGATTTTAATTTGTTTTGTTGAATTTTTGTTGTTGATAGATGTGTAGGTTTGGCCTAACTTGTCCATTTACTCTTAATTTTTGTCAAATAATAAGTGTTTGATTTAGACCTACATAACAAAAGAAAATATTTTCCTACATCCCAACAATTATACTTATACCTCTACAAATAATCGAGACTCCATAAATTGGAGGCTCGGTTCCGAAGACCTCCTTGCACATGACAAGGAAGGAACGGCCCTGCTCATTATATAAAAAAAGAAACCAATATTCTGATGCTATTGATTCAATGATTAGTTTTATAGAAGACTTAAAGAGTTTAAGTTATGGAGATACTTTGTAGCATCTATTATAGACCAAAGACCCTAATTACAGTGGGTTAGAGAGAAAATAAATAAATCATAAGTTATATTTTTTTTACAAAATAAATCATAGGTTATAAATGAAGATCAATGGTTGTAAGCGATTTTGACGCTTGAATGAGAAAAATAAATCATACGTTATAAATGAATGGGAAAAATATACTATCAGACACTTTAAATTAAACTTGGTGACAAGCGCCTAGTTTTTACTTGAGGGCGCTGGGCAAAGCTACCCAAGTAAAATGTACTAAAACATGATTAAGTAAATAAGTAAGAGATATGTTTGGTGTATTTGTGCAAACCACATCAAAGCTACCAAAGTATCATGAGAGGGATTCCTTAATCATTTCATTTACATCAAATATGCATATACTAGTAGAGCCGGGTAGAATCTAAAAGTCAGGGTGTGTTTGGATTGAGGGTTTAGGAGGGGAAGGGAGGGGAGGGTTCAATTTTCTTTTTTAAATTACGGACTATATAACATGTTTTTCTAAAATAAATTAAGTGTGATTGAAGCTTTTAATGATCGTTTATCATGTAAATATGTTAACTTTTAAAAAAACATTTTATAGTGTCCGTAATTTAAAAATAAAAAGTGAACCCTCCCCTCCCTTCCCCTCTTAAACTTTCCATCCAAACACACCCTTAGTGTAAAAGCACATACTTTAGTATTTTTAAGTGTAATCTTCATCAATTTCTCAATTGTGCAAGTGTTGCAGCCTCATCCCCACTACCGTTTTTCTAACAGTCATTTCATTTGTGAAAAAGAGGCTGAGAGTTGGGTGTTGTGCCTGGCTGGTAGGCTCCAACTATTTCCCCACGTGCATGTGCCCATTGGATGTTGGTAATTGGACAAGCATGGTGCATTGATCCCTTCACACTGCAACCTGCAAAACTAGAAGCTACTTCTTCATTTATTCATTCATTCCTTCACACGACCCATATTCCAAGTATCATGCACTGTGCTGTGCATGTATGTACTGTACTCTCGATGTTATGAGTTGGGGTGGGATTTGAACCATACCGCAGCAATCATTCTATTCCATTCACACTGCTCAATTATTTGGACCTGGACCCACCTTTGCTTGTTTCTTAGAATATCCAGAAACACTAGTACTATGCCAACAAAGACATCAATTCGGTTTATTGCTACTCACGTCTCAACTTGGTGAGTTCAAATTCTAATATTTTATTGGGCACCGACGTATGAACTTCGTAACCTGATAACGATGATCTCTCAAATTAATCGATCGGTCACAATTATAAGAAAAAAATTATATTTTAGATTCATTCAATAAATGATGTATGTGGTGTAGAATGTAAACCGCATACATCATTTAATGAATAAACTTAAAATATAAATTTTTGCTTATAATTGTGATAAGAGAGTATACTCTAATGGTTTTTTTTTTTTGAGAAGCCCAAATTTCATACACATGATGCGTTCATATGTATGGGAGCACCAAGACCCCAATTACCTTATATTAAAAAATAAAAAATAATTCTAAGAGTTTAGTAGTATAATGGTAAAAAAAAAAAAAAAAAACATATATTAAATTCGTGCAAGTGTTTTTTGAGCCTTCAAAATATTTTTTACTTTGGACCCCTGATGCTAAATTTTGATGTAATAAAAAAAAAACGCTAAGGTAAAATTAGTAAAACCCACTACAATGCTCACTTTTATGTTAGATTCACCCCGCAATTTCTGAACTTTGGACTTATAATTCATGCATATACTACAAAGTAAATGAAAGGAACCGATTTTTTTTTAGAAATCAAGGCAAAGATTGCATTTACTTGAGAATTAATTGCATTATATATTTATCAATGATTGCCGTTTGCACCACAAACATTCCCCTCCCGCCAAGCACCAAAATGATTAACTATCAAACCAGCTTTCTGGCTTGGGAAGATCCCAAATCAACCATAAAAAATAAATAAAAAATACAAGGATGGTTAGCCATACCACAAGAAGTCAACAATGTATTTAAACTATTCTCTTATTTATTTATTTATTTTTTGCAATATTTAAACTTTATATTTTTTTTGGTTTTGGATCAAGTAGTTTAGTGGCTGGAAATTCACACATCAAGGTGAATAAATGGGAAATTCGGGCTTCAAACGCCGACCTCAGTATACCACAATGTCTATGCTTACAAAGCTATACTCACGGGGACTTCAACTATAATCTTTAATGATAATAATACTCAATCCCAGTCAATAAGTTACTATTGCTTAATATTATATAACAGAAATGTTGCAAGGTTATATTTAATTTAGTTTGAGAAATAAATTAATACTTTCATCCATAAAACATTTTATATGTTGCTGAAGATGATCCAGATTATACCGTATGTGGTCCTGAAACATGGAAGATGGATAACCGAGGAGGGGAATTAGGAAACCAATATGAATTGAAATGAGGTCCTCATTGCTTAGCCTTACCCTAAAGTTTCATTGCTTAGCCTAAAAATGTAGAATCCCTTAACAAAATTAAATGCACCATGATTCCATGCATGTACTTAGTTGAACATTCATTCCAGTAGTGGATTTTGATATTTGTACCATTACAGTATTCACTTTTATGCTTGAGCCACCTTAAGGATTCAATAACCTTGACAATGAATAGTTGCGATGTAAGCATGCTATAATGTAAGCAAAATATATCAATGTGTTGTTTTAAAGTGAAATTATTTAGCTGCAAAAACAACCAACAGATCTAGTAGCTTTGCTCTTAATTGAAGCTTCTTGAACCTTTCTTATAGTATTATTTGCAGCATTTACAAAAACTTCACAAAGAAGACTCAGTTGCTTATTCTATTTACAATTTTGTTACAAACTTTTACTTTTGGCCTACTACTTAGAGCAACACTTTTTACTTTTGGCCTACTACTTAGAGCAACACTTAAAGGTGATTCAAAATCATATTTTCACTTTGTTTAGCACAGACTTCCCGTAAATGTGGTTGGTTCGTTGAAGTTTCATGTAATCTATATGTTTCATCCCAACATATGCTGCTGGATTGCTTTCATTGTCTAGTAGTTCTGAAGCTGGTTCAACTACAGTGTCCAAGGATGGCGCAATAACCATTGCTAATGACATTCTTGTAGCTCCATTGCTCACAGCTGCTCTATGTACTACACTTTTGTACTTGCCATTGCTCATAATCTATTGCAAAATCAGAAGGGTAAACAGAATAAAAAGTGTGACACAGATAAGGACATATGACACTGACAGTTGATATGTTGACGCTTATAATAATTTGAAAAAAATGGTAATATCGAACTTAGTAACATGTGTCGGTGATGTGTTGGTGTTGGACGATAACACATTTCGGACACTAGACAAGCCTTGAAAGTTGAATCTAAAGTGTCAGTGCTACATAGTTCAAAATCTTTGTTAGAAAAAGGGAAGAAAAATGGATAAGTTAAAAAGGTTTGATGTGTACCTCAAGATGATCAGAGACAAGGACTAAGAAACAGTTTGAAGTGGAACTGACATTGATCCACTTGCCATTGTGAAGAACTTGAAGGCCACTAACTCCATTCTGGACGAGGAGGTTCAAGAGGCCATGATCAGAATGCGGGGGCATTCCCATTGCAAGCTCAGGTTGAGGACAAGGAGGATAAAGATTTGCTGCCAACATTTGTAAACCAGAATCTAGATTCATTGTTTTGTCTATATAGTTGACTTCCAGCCCCAAACTTTCTGATATTCCTTTGAGTAATTCTCTTCCTAAGTTCCAAGTTCTTCTGCTGTACTCTGCGGATGTTTCCCTACAACCACACAAAAGAAGGATAATTTAGAATACAAGACATCATGTCCTAATGGTTATTCCCTCGTCTCAACCCACCTAACTACTCCACTAACTACGATTAAGAGTGTTTTTGTAAATGAAACTTATTTTATTGTTGAAATAAACACAACTAATCATTTTCGTAATAACTGTGGAAAACTCAAATAAAATAGTACTTATAATGAGACGGATGGAGTAATATTTAAGCTAACATATTGTAATAGCTATTTTATTCATATCAGTAGTCAACATACATCTAATAGGCCTTGGTATTAATTATAGTTATAAACTGTAATATGCAACTGCAATTGCAACAACAATTTAAAGGCTTAGGTGTACTTTAAAACTATTAAGGATGTAAAGGTTTAGAAGTACTCTAAAACTAGTAAGGATGTAGAAGCTAGTCAGATTCAACTAACTTCATCTAAAGTCAATTAGGACAGTTATCCATCTGTTAGTAGTTGATGTACCTGTTATTTGTTACTAGTTGGTGAGTTAGCTAGCTAGCTATTGTGAGCTGCATATATAGCTCAAACACTAGCATTTTTTTCAGCAGACGGATTCATTACCAAATTATGCAGTATGAGATTTCTCTCAATTCTCCACAATTAATAAAAACTGCATTGCGATATCAATAATTGCAATGTGATCACAACTGCAACAACAATATATAACTTAATATGATGTACAGACAGCTCTATTAGGCATATTGCGGCATCTGACGCACGTCAGTGTCGACACTGGAATGACACATGTTCGACACGTGTCGGAAAACTCATACAAGCATCCAAATGAAATTATTATTTTCTTTGCTTTGACACTCATTGGATCCGTATCTGACACCCGTATGACACTTGTACGACAAGTGTCAGACAAGTCATACAAGTGTCCTAAAAAAGTTTGTTTTGTTTCTTTGCTTAAAGACTCTTTAGACATATATAAGATACGTCTACAAGGGTTAAAAATGTGTCGGAGCAATCTTGAACGATGAAGGGTCAAAAACATTAAATTTGGTTACAATAATTTTAACTTTTTGAATAATAGATGGATAAATATATATGTAGCGGTGTCTCATCCTATGTTTTTTAAATTAGGAGTGTCGACGTGTTGTGTCTGTGTCGTGTCAGGTGTGTATGTGTTTCATAGCTTAATACCATCTTCAAAAAGTGGATGCATTTATCCGCAATATCAATGATCACAATGTAATTGCAATCGTAACTATTAGTCTATAACCGCCAATTAGAACCGGACATGTTCAATATAAAGATCATAGTTATAACTTATAATCGTACTTTAATTCGGAAGCTAAATAAACATGTGAGCAAAGTAGCATACACATAAACAATCTAAGAATCTACGGCTTGTTGATTTTTCAAAAATAGTAAAAATACTTGGATCCTAACACAAAAACTAATGGGTGAGGATTATCCTACACATACTCTAGCATATGGTGATTTAGAGTTACAAGAAAAAAGTATTGGATAGAGTAAGCAAAAACCTGAAGCCAGGAGGTTTATCCGGTGAGTGAAATTCAGGATGAACAATGATTTTAATGAAATCCCTCCAGAACAAGTTTTTGTCCCTTGAAACATTAAAGCTTGTACCATACTTTATTGAATCATCCGTTACTTCCTTATCTGCATACACTTGTTTATCTTCTTCTTTAAGATTGAAGAAAGCAAAAACTTGGTCAACCATTTTCTCCATGAGACTCTTTGAAACAGAGTGATTGGTTAGCATGAAGAATCCCCACTCCTCACAAGCCTTGCCTATGTCATGGATAGTTTTGGTCCGTTGATCATGATTACCGTTGACCAAGAGAGAATAATCAATGACTGGGATTGGATCATTGACTTCATCTTGGTCTGCTACTATTTCATTTTCATCATGTGGGTTGGTAGTGAATCTGTATGAGGATGGAATAGAGTTCAAATCTGGTGATTCTGAGAGTGTTTTCACGCTTGTGAAAGTAGTGATTCCGTTGTTGGATTTTTGGTTAACTTGAGGAGGAAGTGTTGAAGCCATTTAGTGTAATGGATAATGTAAAGAAAAGTGACAAGACATCAATATTAAAAGGCCATGTTTTGCCTCTTCAAAAGAAAATAAAGATGTACTTATCTTTTGTTGTGTTCTCTTTCCTTACTCGGTTATTGTTTATCTGAAACGTGTCTATCAATCAACCTAATCATTGTGCTTCGAGAGTGGGCGGGAGGCGCATTAGTTCAGGGCACCGTTTTTTAAGGGTATCAAAATTATGATTTGTACTCTGTAGTTGATACAGTATTGGAGAGTTTTTACTGTACACTCAAATATTTGTATGTACTAATACTCCAAACTAAAATGGTCAATAGTTTTTTGACAGCATGGAACAAGTAAGTTTGACTGGATTATAGAATTAGCACCACTAAACTTATGAGTTTTGCACTTTGGAGCTTTTATTGTATGATGATATACTTAATTTTAATCTAATTTAGCAGAAAACAAATTTCAATCGAACTCAATTTTTCTTCTTCTCCTTCATCGCATTTCTTCCCTTTCTTTTTTCTGAAAATTGAAAAGGACAGCAAGAAGAAGAAGAAGGAAGTACTATTTGAAGTTAAGTCTGAAACCGTAAGTAACAGAATAGGAAGAGGAAATCGAATTGGGGGTTTGAGAAGCAATCAATTATGAGAAAACTGATTGAAGAAGTAGTAGATTCTGTGTGATTTGGGTTCAGCAAATAGATTTGGGGGTTTTGAGCAGCAATCAATTTTGGTGTTTTGATTCAGAAACTGATTTGCGTTCAATCTGGGTTTTCCCTTACAAGTTTTGTAATAATTAAAAATAATGAATTAATTTATTGAAATAATAATTTATACAAGTTTTAGGGGTTAAATTGAATAGAGAAGTGTACCAAAACTCTTTTCTTAAGTCAATTTTTAATAATATTGACATGAATCATTTAATTGAAATGACACATTTCTATTGGTTAAACATTTGAGAGTATCAAAACACTCACTTTTGGTGGGAGTACCATAGAAATTGCCATAGTATTGATATATTTCTATTAAAATTATATTTTTAGAGAACCTTAATTTTGAATAAATTTTTCGCGATAAAAAATACAAGAAAGACGTTCGAATAATTAAAAGAACACAACTTTGTTTATTGATCGGCCCAAGATTTGGATTGTGTGTGGTGTGTGGTGTGACCGCGTGCAATTATCTACATGTTTAAATTCTGATTCATGCAAAAAAATATTTTTTTTTTTTTTTAAAGTGTTTGATCTTGATCTTAATCTGAAGATCCAGCCATTATTCATCTCTTCTTGTGTTCATGATCATGTCCAACGTTACACTTTTTGAAACATGACAATTTGTTTTAGACAAGTATTAACAAGGTAGTAATGTCAATTTTCAAGGATTGAATTTTGTACTTTCTGCTTAAAACTCATTTAGTGTTCCTTAGCTCACTGAACAACCCTTGGATTTTTCTGACATACATATACAATACAAAAGATAATTCTTGCAGTAACATATTCTTTTTAATTTTAAGGAAAAAAGTGCAAATAGTATAATAAGTGATCAATATGTCTAGATTAAGAATCCCTTAAATCCATACAAGATTCAATTGTATTCAATTCAGCAATCAGCATCACATAAGACAAGGAAAAAAATCTACATACACTGTGATTGTTATTTGGCCATGGAAACTGAACAAAACATACCAAGAAGTGAGAACAATAATCTTCAATTCAATTGGTTTAATTTGGGTGCCCTTTTTGCTTTGCTATTATACACTTTATCATAACATTGACTTATTTAATTCATACATAAAACTCTCAAACTCTCATCATCTTGTTGAGAGTTAAAAATAAATACATTATAGTATGCACAATCAGAAGCTTCTCGGTGGAGCATTTTTCTTCTTCTGACTGCTACTATACAAAGATAGTAGGTGTTTACCATTGAAGGATCTTGACCTATTCATTGAACAAGGATCACTATGCATGTTTACCATATTCCCATTTTCACCAACCTTCTTTGAAACAATTTGTTCATTCACTTCCCCTACCTGCTCCCTATTAGAATTCCTTTGAGATTCCACTGATAGAAACTTGGAAAGAGCAAGATTGATCTTAGCAGCAGAAGAAGAATCAAGAGAAACTGATCTTCTTGGCTGAATATTTTCCATCTCTAAACCTGAACTTCCATCTTCAAAAACCCTTCTCCCATTTTCCTCAACCTCTTCCCCTGCTTCCTCTTCTCCATTTCTCAATTGAGCAACAACACTATCTTCATTTCCACCACTATTTTCCAAAACTTCAATCTGAGAATTTCCAACAAAAACATTAGGCTCCATAGATGGAATCCTTAAAGGGTCAACCACAATAGGAGCCCTACACATAGGACAGTTGATGTGTGATCTAAGCCAAGTATCAATACAAGGTAAATGAAAAGCATGGTTACACTTCGGCAAAAGTCTAAGATTCTCATCTTCTTCGAACTCACTCAAACAAACAGAACAATCTGATCCATCAACCAAACCTTCACCTTTCTTAAACTTAACAACAGTGATTGCATTAATAATTGATTGTTGAAGACCAGGAGTTCGAATATACCATATGGGGTGGTCTACAACAGAACCATCATCATGTTCCTCACCAACAACAAAACCATGTCCTGTTTGTTGCCTTGTTAACAAGGTTCTTCTTCTTGACCTGTTCCTACGGGAGAAAAACTTGACATAGAAGGCATAGCAGCACAGCACAAGGAAAATAGCTGCTACAATAGAAAAACTTATGATCAAGTAAGTGGTGGTTTTGTGTTTGGTATGATCAGGAGATGGTGGTGGTGGAGGGTTGTAGGTATTGCAGGCTTGGATGCAATCATCACAGTTTGTGGTACAAGCCCCATGACAGAAGGTTTCACAGTCTGGGTCAGGTATGAGTTTTCTGTGATAAAGCCTCATATCTGATATGGGCTTAGGTGAAAGGAAAGAGGAGAATAATCAAAACAACATGAGAGTGGAAGAGGATGGAGGTTAGGTATTGGATTGGATGAATACTTGGTTTGTTAGGTTCAAAATTTGACTTTGGGGAACTTTGATTTTTCTTTTTCTTATTGAGTTAGCTTAAATGTTAATCTTCTAAAATTAATATTTAATTTGACAACGACAAGATAGTTTTATTTTTTGTTACCATGAATAAATGTTTAAGAGATCTAAATCTCTTACAACTTGAATCAATTTATTATTAGTGAATAAGCTAGTTAATAATAGACTTTTGTAATGCATAGTTGATAAATTAATCGATAGCAAATGGCCTAAATAATAAAATTAAAATTTAAAGTATTAGATGAAATAAATTGACTGTTCAACTATCCAATAAATATGTAATGAAATAAAAGATATTAATGATTAAAAATGATAAGTGATAAGTCATAAGACTAAATGTTCTTTGAAGAGGCACATGAAAAACTATATAAACTTGTTGACGTGTATGTTTGGTTATTTATTAAAAAAAATTAATTTTCAATGAATTGATTTTGTAAACTTATTCTAATTTGAACTAACTTGAAAGTAAAATAATATATGTTTCAATATATTCATTTAAAATGAATTGAACAATAAAGTTGTAAGTTTTAGTTGTATTTAAAAAAATTGTTAAAGTCAATTTTAAAATAAAAAGTTCAATTTCTAATCTCAAGTAAAATTAATTCAATTTTACATTAGAACAACTAAATATATCCGAATCAATTCTACACATCTAAAATCAATTTTGATCGATGAAATCAAACTTACACAAAAAGAAGAAAATACTACTATAAACCAGCATGAGATAATCGGCTACCGAGCACCTATACTTTAATCCTATACTTATCTGTTATGACTTATGAACAAGAACGAGGGGTTAGGTGTTTCCAAAAGTAGCCTTAGACAGCAACAAAAAATCATCTACGCGTTGCAATCTTGACTTTTAATGTAGTTTTTGCCATAGATATCCCTTTCATGGCAGCTCAAGTCGGTTTATTTGGGCTTACATTACTCCAGCACTCTATGGACAAATACAATGGAAAATTGATTTTTCCACTTTAAACAAAGTTAAGAAATAATATAAAAGGACAAGTTTAACTTTAAATTTTCATCGACATATGTCATTGGGGTTAAACTTGACATTTCATTGTGTTTTTTTAGCTTTGTGTGAAGTGGAAAAAACAATTTTCAACACAATGCCACCGAAAAAACCATCTGAAAAATGCAAAATAATGTGGTAAATGTTAAAAAAAAAAACTGTTTTTTTATTTTTATAACAAAATAATAACGCTAAAACCTACATGTAAATATATGCTACAAGCTTTTACTTTTTTTAATTATGATAATTAAGGTAGAATGAACAAAAATAAATTAATAGTAGAGTATGTATTTCAATTTCCATGAATCTCTTTAGTATGTTTAATTTCTTTGAATGTTGTTAATTGTTATGTAAATCATTTTCCTTGTGCCACAATGATTTTTTTGTGGTCCTTTAACAAATCTCAAAGCAAGCCCTTGTTTCATCTCTCAAACTGGCAGCCAAAACCTGCAGCAATTATGCTTCCATCCCAAGAATCAATGCTTGCGATATCAATTTTCCTGCTCAAAACATGTGTTCAATCCGCTTATGATATTTTTGTTACACATTTTAGAAAGGAACAAATCATGATGACAAAAGAAAGGCCTAATTTCAACAAGCAACATAATAATAGATCAGAAGGAAGAAGGAAATGCTACAAGCATTGCCTTCAATACCAAACGTTTAACTTACTTACAAGGAACACACATGAAATCAATGTTCAATGATAATTAGCGTACGTTACCCTTTTTTTAGACCTTAACTTTGCTTGGAGTAACCAAATTCATATCCAAAATATTATTATTTCATATTATTTTCCACATTTTCTGTTACTTTTCTATAATTATTCATTGATTTCTTGCTAGTGCATAGCTTGCAAGTATCACCAATCCCACACGTAAATACCAATGTAAAAATTGAAGAATCTGTATAATTGAGTTTGTTAATATAAATAAACTAGAAAGTATCATTGACAAGAATATATCATATTTTCTCATTCCAGAAATTGTGAAGAAATTGAAAGATTGAAACTGTACCAAATATGTCAACAAGAGGCTCATGGATAACTTTGAAATTCAGAGGTGTTGTTGATGTAGTTCGTGCTAGTAGATTCCAATCAAGCTATGGTGGACTCAAGAGGAACACTCCAATTGTGACAACAACTAGGGTTGAAAGTAGGTATTGGAATAGGAATTCTGGTCTGCAATTCTTTAGCACCAAAAGCAACACAAGCACTAATGCAAATAGGTAGCTATACTCAAGGCCTCAAACTTAATTTAATTTCCATCTTCAGATAAACTTCATTATGAATGTTGATGTTCAATTTGTTTTCAACATGTACTTTATTAGAATAAAGAATGATGAGATTCAACCTGAAGCCCCAGCTTCTAAATTTTTCGCCTTCTCTTCTTGGTATGAACTAACATCCCTTACTACTGTTATGATTAGAGGTTGCATTAGACTAACCAAGCAAACCATTTGAGAGGGACAACCAAATCTCTCCAAGCATATCTGAATGCTATGCTCATGTTCGGACAAAAAACTTAATTAAGCGCTTATAGCTTAAACACAATAAGTGTTTCTGTATAAGCTATAAGCTGTTTTCATAAACTCAAATAAATCAATCCAAACATACCTTAAATTGATTACGATCATGAATCCATTCATTTAAGATAACAAGACATTGGTCTACAATTAACTGCAAAATTCGCATAAACATAGAGAATAATAGTTATGATTTACCAATGAATGGAAATTATAGATTTATGACTACGCAAAACATCTATCTATATGTCTATTCTAACCAAAGTATTCCTCTAATGAGTCGTAGCGAAATTTCAAACATTGGTTTCTTGTCATTTTCTCACATCCGCATAATCATGATGAAAATGCAGGGTTAAATGGGTTTTGTGTTCGTTACTTTCTTTCGTGCTACCTTTCTGGAGTCAAAATTGGGGAAAACTACAAAGAATAGAAGGTATATCAACTAATATCTTATACGAAATATTTAAAAAAGAACAACAAATTTCTTAATTTTTCATATACTTTACTATGAGAATTACATTATTTGATAACTTGGGTTAAATTGTGGATTCAGGAGAAGCAGAGATTGTGATTGAAGGGGTTGAAAAAGTGGCAGAAGTAGTAGAAAAAGCTGCAACCGTAGCAGAGAAGGTAAGTGAGGATTTAGCAGAGACGCTTCCTGAGGATGCTAAGCTAAAGAAAGTAGCGGCGGTTGTAGAAAGTGCATCAAAACAAGCTGCTCATGGTGCTCAAATAACAGAAGAATTCATACACAAGGTACTCTTACTCTATGATTATAACCATCATCATCACTATTAACATTTACCACTAATTATAATTATGTGATTAATTTTGGTTTATATTGGTTGATGAAATACATAACAGGTTGAAAAAGTGACTAATGACATGGAGGATTTAGAATCATTCGTTGAACCCTTAATTGACAAGATTGTGAAGAAACAAAGTTGAAAGAACTGATTCCATGTCGAATAAGATTTGTACATTATTGTTTGGTTGTAATTAACATAGTACTTGTGTTGTGTACTGCGATCTGTGAGGGAATGTTCTGATTTGTATGAAAGAAATTACCAAACAAAATTGAAATTATTTGTCCCTAATAGTTGGAATATGTACAAGTCTGGACAATAATCGTCAATAATATGAATAAAAATATAATTGTAAGGAAATAACAGAATTTGAGACGAATAAATTGTATAATAAATTAATCAAATGAATGAATCGTAGACACATAGATCGAAACAGAGCAACAACAAAAAGGTACATAGTTCTCACGATCCATGTAAATTCGTGACTAAAAAACAAAAACTCAGAGTAACTCTCTACATCAACAAAGCAGCAGCGAAAACCACAAAAGCAGCAGATCCGGCAACGGTAAATCTGTTCAAAGCGGCGCCGTTTGCGGAAGGTCCTTCAGAAGGAGGAGTGGAGATCGATGATGGAGTAACTGCAGGAGAGACGGCGGGAGAGTCAGAGGAAGCAGGAGGAGGAGATGGTGGAGAGTTGATGGCTGAAGGTGAAGGAGATGGAGCGCTCTTCACAGGTACGGGAGGAGATGCCGCCGGTGAGTCAGCGGAGGGAGAGATGGCAGGTGTTGCAACAGGGGATATGGTGGGAGATGAAGATGGAGATTGAGCAAAGGTTGAACTAACCAATAGTGTAGCCACAAGCATCAAAACAACTGTGTATGAAGCCATTGTTGAAAATTGATGAAGGAGAATGAAATTTTAGGGTTTATAAAAAGTTTTGAAGAGGAATTAAGCGATCGAGTCGATTTGTTTGCAACTTCTGTGAAGGAAGGATTTAGGGTTGGGAGGATATTTATAAAATAAAATTGTAACAGCGTGATGACGCGTTTCGAGGCTGAGTCATTTTGTGCCGTTGATGTTTTTCAATTATTGTCTTTTTCTGATACAAGGTGTATTTAGGAAAACAATAATTCATAATCACCGTCCTATTTTGCAAAGAAAAAGAAAATATTCAAAGTAAAAGTAAAAGAAAATATATTGGTCTATTATAAATAAATGATCTATGTGAATACTCATAATTTTATTTTAAGTCTTGTTAAAATCTATATTATTCTATTATATTTTTAAAATTTAATTTTTATAAATCTAAGTGAGTCGGATTTTGAGAATTCGTTTGAGTCATGGTAGATTTTAAGATTAGATACTCTTTCTATTTGTTTTTAAGTGTGGTTTGAGTATAAATTTTGATAGTGTAAGGAAGATAAAAGCGGTACATTGTTATTAAAAAATAAAATATAAAAGAATAATAAAGGGAAATTGTTAAAACTTAAAAAAAAAAAAATTATAATAAGTTTGAGTTGGCGTGAAGATGCAGCACGCTGGGAGAGGGAATGAATGTGCAAGTCCTGGTAAAGTTGTCTTTGAATATTTCGAAAAAAAAAGAGGAAGAAGAAGTAGTCTTTGAATAATAAAGGACAGTAGATGGATTTTTTGTTTTTTGTTGACAATGTTTATTTTAGAGGTTGTTGACAAAGTTATGGATAGTTGTTTTTTTTTTAACTTGATATTTGGTATAAAGACAAACTAATTTGGGGATCAATTCAATCAATTATTAGTGATGCTAAATTGAACTTAGAATAAAACTTATGTGTGGATTGATCCAACATAAAAATTGCTAACACTTAAGAATATAAATCTTTTCGTCAAAAAAAATAAATAATATAAATCTTAGACCTAGATAGAAGTATAATCTTAGGTTCCAAGTCTTAACAGTCATAACAAACGAATATATATATATATATATATATATATATATATATATATATATATATATAAGCCAACATTAAAAATGTACTATAGAAAACCAATAGAAATAGGGTCTAATGGAAGTGATTAACTTCTGAAAATGTGAACAACCAAGTTCAAATTATGGATGGGAGAGATAGTACATTCTTATGCATTTTATATCCAATTCACAAACCCATCAAAAGTTATCTTTTTAAATCTATCCATTATTTTGTGGATTTTGAGAGCATGTGAATATAAAAAAGTATTACTCATTTTAAATATTAAATTGGAGATGACTAGTTAAATGATTGTTTAGTTATTCATATAAAAAAATATTTTTATTGATATTGAAAATAAGAAAATCACTCAAAGTTTCAATAATATGAAAAATCGTAGAGAACAATTATTAGTGCTATAAAACGATACAACACATTAAAAAATAAATGATTAAATAAATTTAAATCTTCTCTCCTCTTTACCAATTATTCTCTCTATTGTTCTCTAACATAATCTCTTTCTCAGAAACACATACCGCAAAATACCCAGGAGCATATGACACATGTCTGTCCTTGTTTAATCAAATCATTCAAAGTTTCGATAATATGAAAAATCATAGAGAACAATTATTAGTGTTATAAAACCATACAACACATTAAAAAATAAATGATTAAATAAATTTAAATCTTCTCTCCTCTTTACCGATTATTCTCTCTAACATAATCTCTTTCTCATAAAAACATACCGCAAAATACCAAAATACTCAAGAGCATATGACACATGTCTGTTCTTGTTTAATCAAAGTTTTAAATTCGAATGCAATCTTAAGCATGCAGTAACATTGAAACTTTTAAGATAGTTTACCGTCTATTTAGATGATACTATTAATTTGTTTAGGGTGCATTTGTTTTAGCTTTAAAAAAAATAGATTTTGTGTTAAAAGAATCTAGAGATTTTTTTTAGAGATTTAAAAAAAATTAAAGCTATTTGTGTTTGCCTACTATTCATAAAAATCCATTTTTTTTTACAAAAAATGAGTTTTAATTTGTACATGTGTTACCTCCTTGTTTTTGAAAAAAAAAAAGATTTTGAGAAAAGCTAATCTTAATAGCTTTTCATTTTAGGGTCAAAATAGATTTTTTTTGATAAAATGATTTTTCTTTTGTGCCGTTAAGTGTGAACATTAACTCTGTTTTTGGTTGTTGAATAGATATGGTATGATGTACAATTCAAAGCAATAATCTTGTTAAAAAAATAATAGAGCAATAATTTCAAGGAATTAACAAAGAATAAAAGAATATATCACTCATTATTAAAATTGATAAATAGTAGATTACAGAGCAACAAAATATAATGGAATGAATGAATTGTCGTCACACGGATCGAAACAGAGCAACTACAAAAATGAGGTAAATGTAAATTCGTGACTAAGAAAACAAAAAAACTCTTCGAAAATTCTCTACATCATCAAAGCTGCAGCGAAAACAATAGTAGCAGCAGATCCGGCGATGGTGAATCTGTTCAAAGCGGCGGCGTTTGCGGAAGGTCCTTCAGAAGGAGGAGTGGAGATGGATGATGGAGTAACTGCAGGAGAGACAGCGGGAGAGTCAGAGGAAGCAGGAGGAGGGGATGGTGGAGAGTTGATGGCGGAAGGTGAAGGAGATGGAGAGGTCTTCACAGGTACGGGAGGAGATGCTGTCGGTGAGTTGGCGGAAGGGGAAATCGCAGGTGTTGCAACAGGGGATATGGTGGGAGATGAAGATGGAGATTGAGCAATGGTGGAACTCACCAATAGTGTAGCCACAAGCATCAACACAACGGTGTAGGAGGCCATTGAAGAAATTTGAAGAAGGAGAAGGAAATATTTAGGTTGATAAGAAGTTTTGAAGTAGTGAGTAGAAGAATTGAGAAATCAGATTGTTTGTGACTGTTGTTGGAAAGGGTATTTATAGAAGCTTCACCGCGTGAAGACGCGTTTCTACGCTAAGTCGTATACGACGCGGTGATCTTTTTTAACTGTTACAAATTTACAATTGTTGTATTTTTTTTCTTCTTTTTTTGTGATTATATGAAATATGAAACTATTAGTATATCGTTATTTATCAAATCGGTAATACATAACAATACAAAGACATAGGTCCCGTGAGTATAACTCAGTTGACAGAGACATGCATTGTTATATGTAGAGGTCGGGGTTCGAACCCAAAAAAATAAAATATAAAGACATGAGAGTTAGCTCGAGATGTTGTTTGTCTCTAAATATACTCGATACGAGAGCTTTTCAAAATACTTACAATAGTATACGAATCCACATTCCTTCAAAAAAAAATAAAAATAGTGTACGAATCCACATAACAACTTTCTACGAAATCGTAACTTAGGGGGTGTTTGTTCGATGGATTGCAAATTTATTCTTAGAAATGTGGTATTGGGAATCCTTGCTTCCCATGTTTGTTTCAAGTTTTCATAAATTATGCCAAGGAACATTTTATTCGTAGGAACAAACTTTACACATGACTTTTTCAGATATTATTCCCATGTTAGAGTATGAGTTTTTTTTATTCCCATAGGAATAAGAGGTAACTACCCATAACTTTCCACTCTCACATTATTTTAACTCTTTTATTTTTTTTGTTTTAAATTATAAATTAAATATATTTTAAAATATTCTTAGGAAACTGAATTAATTACTAAACACTTTAATAGGATTAAGATCCTAGGAATATTGTCCTAGGGAATGTTATTTCCATGATAGTAAATTTAATCCTTAAAACAAACACACCCTTATTAATCTACATAATAACATGATATAGTCCTAGTGCCTCCTCTACTCCCACGCAACACACAAGCACGACCATCATCACAATGCACAAACTGATATCCACTATATTACAGAGATCGAGAAAGACGTGTCAACATTGTATTTAAACATCCTAAATTGTGAATAAAAAAATATCAAATAACTGATTCCAAAATAAAATTTCCTTTGTTGTGTGTCATCGTTTGTTTGTAGAATACATTAGCAATTAATAGAAGTATTACTTGTTATAGAATAATGATCATGTCAAATTTTTTTTATAGCTTAGTAAGTTCGTAGAATAAACCTATTCTGCATTTTTTAAAATAGCTAGTAGTTCGTGAAAGTTTAAGAATGTAGTATCTAGAATATACCTCCAATACCTATAAATAGACAAACCTATGTAATTGTATTAAAGCCTTTGAGACGCAATGACAATAATTTTGAGGGCTTCACCATACTAAATATCCGCTCATACAATAAGTTGATTACTAATGTATTGTCTTTTATCTTATGTTACTAACCCTAGTTCCTATACTATATTTTATAATAACAACGCTATCAGAGCATGTGTTCAATCATTCGCTATGTGTGACAAAATATGTCCTCTTGTCACCAACTATAATTTAAACTATCTTTTCTATAATATGACTCACACTATATATATATATATATATATATATATATATATATATATATATATATAAACTAGAAAATGAGGTCTTCGACTCAAACATAGATGAGTACATGTATGCACTCAGTCCGACTTTGTTTGACTTCAAACCTAAAGCTAGAAAGAAGAGAGATGAGTTGAGGTAGCCTAACAGTCTGACCCTCATAAGTTAAAGTCCAACTAATGTCATAAACATGTGGCATATGAGACTCAAGTTAAGATAGAGCACACAAGCTTATGCGACAAATACGGAGGCATGCGGTCTCTAAAGCTCAACTTGGGTACAAGCTTAGGAAGGCAAATGCAACTATTGTATCAAGAATAAGTCCCTATCAAAATTCTGTTACATAAATTATAAAGAGAATCTGAAGCAACTACGAAACAAGAGTGGTCCTTGTCAGGAATCTTCAACAAGTTTGTGAAGGTGATTCACATGCAACTAAGCAACAAAAGTGGTGCTTGTTAGGAGTCTATAACAATACAAACAAGAAAGAACACAAGCAAAATCACGGAGAGAAAATGATATATGTCAAACGTCTTCAACATGGCCGACAAGGACACTAATAACAAATATTGTGGCAAGAGATGTCACAAAATATTATCATGGCGGAGGTGATACTTTTAAAAATTAGACATTATACATAAACGTTTTCATTGTAGGAGGAGATAGTTTAAAAAATTCATGTTTGAGCAACTACATATTAAGCTTGGAGTTACTGAAAACGCATCTACGAATAGTGATAAATATAATGTACATTTTTAGATACTATTACAAGAGTGTTGTTAACGAGTGCCCCCATGATACTTTTTAAGCATTCCAAAAGAATAAATTATTTCATAAAAACAATAAAAAATTTCAATTTACAATGCATTGATTACATTAATTTTTTAAAATAACTATCTTTTAAAGATCTTAAAAGTTAAAAGTATCCCGAACCACTCTTTAACATTTTCCTTTTTATAATACATGCGATATATAGAATAACTATTACTTGTTACAACAACTAGACACAACTTTCTAGTTGTGTGCGATTTATAGAATAACTATTACTTGTTACATAACAATGATAATGTCTAGGCTTTTCTAAAATAGCTTACTTGATCATATAATAAATCTATTCTACATTTGTATCGGGTAACTGTCATGAAAGTTCTAGACTGTAGTATCTAAGAGTTTTAAAATGTAGTATCTAGCTAGAATTAAACTCCTAACATACATGTATAAATAGACAAATTTATGTGCATTTGTATAGCTTTGAGATGCAATAACGATAATATTGAGGGCTTGACAGACACACTATATGCCTCCTCATACATTAGGCTAATCACTAATTTATGTTCTCTTTTGGTTTTCAGTTCTGGTTCCCTTCAAATATATACACTAATTTATTTAAATACTGATTTAACCGAGGCAGAATTTTTTACGAGAATGGGAATCAAACAATAGCATAACTAAGACCAGCAAATAATTGCAAGCAAATAAAAAGAGTAAAAAGATTAAAATTGAGATAAACAAAGAGTTGACTATCCATGTAAATTCGTGATTACAAAAGAAACAAAATAAAATAAAAACTCAGTGTAACTCTCTACATCATCAAAGCAGCAATAAAAACCACACCAGCAGCATATCCAGCAACATTGAATCTATTCAAAGCGGCACCATTTGTGGGCGTTGATGGTGCTTTAGTTGGAGGAGTAGAGATCGAAGATGGAGTAATAGCAGGAGCGGCAGCAGGGGAAGCGTGAGGAGGAGAGTTGATGGCGGACGGTGAAGGAGATGGACTGCTCTTTCCAGGTACGGGAGAAGATCCCACTGGTGAGTTAGCGCTGGCGGAGGGAGAAATCGTAGGCGATGGTGCTTGAGATGGAGGAGTAGGTGTTTGAGATGGAGGGGTAGAGATCGACGATGGAGTAACAGCAAGAGCGGCAGCGGGAGAAGCAGGAGCGGCAGCTGGAGGAGATGTTGGTGAGTTGACGGCGAACGGTGAAGGAGAGGGAGCACTAATCACAGTTACGGGAGAAGTCGCCACTGGTGAGTTAGCAGAGGGAGAAATCGCAGGTGATGGAAACGGAGAAGACATGGGGGATGATGGTGGGGATCGAGCAACGGTGGAGCCCAGCAACAGTGCAACCAAAAGCATCAACACAGCTGTGTAGGAAGCCATAGTTGAAATTTGATGAAGGACAATGAAGTTTCTGAAGAAGTGAGAATATAAGAATTGAGCGATCGTAGATTAGGGTTTGAAACTGTGGTGAAAATGGATTAGGGTTGGAAATATATTTTTATAGAACAGAAACGTAACCGCGTGAAGAAGCTTTTTTCTAGGATGAGTCGTTAATGACCATTGTTGATCTTTTTGTTTTTTTGTTTTTTGTAGATTAGTATTATTTTTATCAATATATATTACAAGAGATCTTATTATATATAATAGCTTCTTTTTCCTCTAGTAAAAAATAAATAAACTTACCCCTAGTTTTGGAAAATTAAATTATAAACAAAATATTATATTCTTGGAATCACTAGCTAAAAAGAACGAATTTATATTCTTGGTGTCGTTAAAAACGATAAATCATGGTTTTTTTTTGAAACAATAATTCATGGTTTGCTACAATTTGAAAATCACACACAAATATTTAATAATAACTAGCATATAAACTAAGAACAGAAGTTTTTAAAATTTTTTGATTTTTGATTAAAATTATAAGTATAGATATTTTGCACTTTCATATTGTAACAAATTATATTTATCTTCTCTTTTTGTGTGAATATTATCTTATTTAATGATTTCAAAAATATAACAAATATCCCCTCAAAAAAACAATATAACAAATATAATATAAATTCTTATCTTTTTCAATGACAACAAAAATGTAATATTTTTTATGCAAATTTATTTAGGGTTATAATTGAAAGTGAAAAAGTCAGTCTAAAACAATGTACTATATATTTATCACTATTAAAAACATAATGTTATATTCTTGATATCATTAAGAAAATATATGAATTATATTATATTTGCTATATTATTGGTTCCACAGAAAAATATAAAACATGGTTTGTTAGGCAAACATATGTAAGTTTAAATCAAAAGCAAAGTTTTTTTAATTTTTTTTTGTAAATTTACATGGGTACTCTATAGAAGAAAAAAATATTTATATGTAAGTGCAGTAAAATAGAAAAGTTGACAGAAGAATACTTTTAGTGCATCTGAACGTTAGCCGGTGATAATATACTTAGTCTTTTATATGATTCATTTCATATATGCTATTAAATTTAGGTATTTAACAAATACGTTACCAAATCAATCAAATCATAATTAATTAATATGGACATCCGTGTCAAGTACGGATCGAATTCCATCATCTTCAATGGAAAAAATATTGTGATGTATCAAATGTCAGTTAAATCTCAACATTGGATAAGATATTGGAGGTTGAAGAACAAATAAGTGAAAAATAAATCATATACTTAGGTCTTAAAATTTTGGATGAAGATGTAATTTCATTCTCACTTGTGTGATTGCTCTTTCTGATGGTGATATCATATCCTCTTCAACATTTTTGGGGAGCGAAAGTGGTTCGTGGTGGTGGATCGCAGACACAGGGAGTCTCATACTTAATGTAGAGATGTTAATGTGTCAAGTGTGAGATAAAATAACACATTGAATGCAATAGTAGATGTTGAGCAACATATAAGTGAGTGGACTCATATATCCAATGTCTTAAGATTTTGGGTGAAGTTGTGATGTCAATCTTACTTGTGAGCTTGCTTTTAACCTAATGTTATATATGATACAACCGAATAAAGGTTCCGAGGAAAGTCTCAATATTATAATGCTTTGTTTTGTTAGTTTTTTGGTGTCTTTTGTTTAATTTTGTATCTTAAATTTTAGTTTTGGAATGTCATTCACTTTCAATCAATTTTGTATTAACCTCTATTAAATTAAATTTCTTCACTTCTGGTCTTTGGTACGATTTCACAATGAAAAAATGTTGATGCGTTATGCTACATTAATAAAATACATGTTTATTAGACATTTTAAATTGAAGTGACATTTTTTTTTAATGAATCTATTATTTTGGTAGCATAATTACTCAATAATTTCCAACTCCTTCAACAAATTCATAAAATTAGCAGCAAATCATTTTATCCCCTATACTCTCAAAAATAAAGCACACACTCCTTAGTTTTTCCCTTATCATTTGTCTCGTGCACAAATTATTTTCTCATCTTATTTCTTTTTCAAATTTACTTTCTCTTTTCTATAATAATAAAAAAAAAGAAACAAAGACACCCCTCTTTGAAACCGCCACAAACCATATTTTTTTTTTTATATCTTGTTGTGCCTTTGAGCTTATTTGATTCGCATCATATCAGAAATACAGATAGTCTCACACTTGAGCGAAATACGTTAATATGTCATATGTGATTTAAACTTCTACATTATATGTAAAAGTAGATATTGTGCAACATATAAGTGAGAGGACTAATATACCAAATATATTAAGGTTTTGAATTAAGTTGTGGTGTGTATTTCACATGTGGGGTTTCTCTTGGTCAAATGTGATGATCAAACCCATTATAAGCACTCTAAGAACTCTGGACATCGTGATGAATTATTTTGTTAGCTTTTGGATTTCGTTTGCTTAATTTTTATATATTAAATATACGTTTTTGGAAGTCATTCACTTTTATGCGAATGTTTTTATCCAACCTCTATTATTTAAAAAACCTTCACTTTCGCTTTTTGTGAGATCTAACAACAATAAAATGCATGTGTTTTGTTGAGCTGACAAAGAGACATTTTAAAATTATGTGACATTTTCTTATTGGGTTTATTTTTTTAGGTAGAATAATCACTCGTAAATGTTCAATTCCTACAACTAAACCATAAAATTACCAATAACTCGCTTTATTTTCAATACTTCCACAGACGAATCACTCACTACTTATTTTCTATCATTTCTCTTATTTTCAAATTACTTTTTCATATTTTTTTCTCTTTCTAGTTTCATTTACCTCTTTTCGTGATATTTATAATTATATTTTTTTTTTCAAAAATCTAAAACAATCACTACAAAAATAAATAAAGCGATTTGTTAGTTAATCTTTTTTATTTTAAAAAAAATCCCAAAATAATTAGCCCTAAATAACGCTAAAATGGGCTCTAAACATTGGATGCTTTAAGTCATGCATTCACTCAATTTCTCATTCATTATAGAGGATAAAGACAACATACATAATTGCGATTATCAGTGTGATTATTTGTTTGAATTCACAACAGTCCTAGTTTCTTTATAGGTCACCTCACTATTAGGAGCTTGATCACATAATTTAATAACGGGAAAAGAAATTTGAGTGTGAAAGTAATACGTAGGCATGGAAGAGAAAATACATCACTAAAGAAATCTATAACATGACTTTGCATTAATGAATCCCATCATAGATTTACTTCTTGTTATGATCACCAAGAGCAATCGATATGCTACAAGCTTGTAAACTTCCTCGTAAAGAGTAATATTGTTAAACTTTTTTCAAAGTTGGTCTCTAAGTAGGCAGAGTCTCTCCTTTAAAGAAGAAAGAAATGTATGGTTAGGTAATGAACCTCTTAGTGTGGTTTTCTCTAGATTATTCTCTATTGCAAACAATAAGAGGTGAAGGTGGGGGAGATGTGGGGAGGATTTTTGGGCGAGAGGGTGTGGCTTTTTGAGTGGCGTAGGGAGTTGTTTGTGCGGGAAAAAGAGTTATTGCAAAATCTCTTGCTTAGGTTGGAAGGGGTGATTTTAGGTGTGAACCCGGATTGTTGGGTATGGAAGTCGGAAGAGGGGGGTATTTTCTCCATAAGATCATGTTATAAAATTTTACAAAGTTTGTGCTTGGAGGAAGGAGGTGTTTCCAGGGATGAAGAGGTGGTATTCCGGGATATGTGGAAGAGTAGGGCACCGTCGAAGGTCTTAGCCTTCTCTTGATTGTTGTTCATTGATCGTATATCAACAAAGGTAGACCTTGCTAAGAAGAGGATTTTGTCAATGGAAGATTCCAAAAGGTGTGTGTTTTGTGGTCTCTTTGATGAGTCGGTTGAACATTTGTTCCTTCACTCTAATGCTATTTCAAAAGTTTGGAGGGAGGTCATGGATTGGGTGCAATTCCATTTTCTAATTCCCCCTAATTTGATAATACACTTTATGTGTTGGTCAAGTGAAATGCGCACTAAAAAGTTGAGAAAGGGGGCTTGGATTATTTGGCATGCGGTTATTTGAATTATTTGGGGGAGGAGAAATGATAGGATTTTTTAATAATAAAGTGTGTGGTGTTGATGAAATGGTGGATCAAATCAAGGTTCTAGCGTGGCATTGGAGCTTGAATAGATTGAAAATTGAGCCTTGTTTGTACTATGAGTGGTGTTGGAACTCAAGAGAAAGCTTGATTCGTTAATTGGTGTGTTGTTAATTTTAGGGGTTGTTTAGATGGCTTTGTGTTCAGGTTAGGTTGGCGTGAATTAAGGGGTGAGTTTTGTTGTGTCTGTATGCATGTGTATTAGGGGCCATGTTAGTGGACCCATGTTGTTATGGCACTCCCACTGTCTTTTTTTTTTGTCAAATAACTTAGTGGCTAGATTCGCACACATTATATATAAAGAAGTGAGGAATCCGGGGTTCGAACTCCGGCCCTTACACAAATTATCCCTACTAACTACCAATTGAGCTACACTTATGGGATACTCCCACCGTCTTTTGTGGGTGTTGCTTGTTTATATATATATATATATATATATATATATATATATATATATATATATATATATATATATATATATGCCGTTCAAAAAAAAATCATATACACATGGAATATTTAAAAAGAGTAGCTGTTTTCTTAATTTTTCGATAATGAAAATTAATTTACTTGATAACTTGGATTGAAATGTGCATTCAGGAGAGGCAGAGATCGTGGTTGAAGGTAAGTGAAGATGTCGCAGTCTATGCTTCCCGAGGATGGTAAGCTAAGAGAGCAGCATTGGTAAAAGTGCATCAAAACATGTTGTTCATTGTGCATAACTAACAGTAGAATTCACACCCAAGGGGTACTGCAATTTTATCATTACCATTAACATTTGCCACTAATTTTGGTTATTTTGGCTTCACCAATTCTTCAAGTGATATGTTATTAGTTTTTGGCTTCTACTAGTCAATGAAAGTATGAAACATATAGAGGTTAAAAAAGTCACACAAAATACACAGAAGATTTAGAATTATTCATTGAGCTTTACTCAGTAATATTTGACAAGATTGTGAATAAAGAAATATCATATAATTTAGGCTTAAATATTGTATTCGTCCCTGCAAATATGGCCCGTTTAAGTTTTGATCCTTGTAAAGAAAAAATTCAGAAATCAGTCCCTGCAAAAAATTTTGTCTTTTAAAATGGTCCCTGGGCCCATTTAAGCCATGCTATGTCACCAAAATACCTATGTGGCGCACGCTGACTGTGCAGTTGTGCCCACGTGGCATCTGACCGTTCATTTTAAAATTAAAAAATGATTTTTAATATTTGAAAAAGCTTTATCTGTTTTAAAAATTAAAAACAATAATTTAAAATAACAAAAATATTTTTTAATTAGATTAAAAACTGATATATAATAAAAAGGGAAAAATTGAAACCCTAGTTTCAGATTTTCCCAATTCGTCTCAATCCTTTCTTCTCCATTCCTTCATCTCCTTCCATTTTTCAATCCATTTCCTTCGTTTTCCCAAATTCGTATTCTATCTTTTTCAACCCTGATTCCTCCTCCCTCATGGCCACTGTCACCGTCACTATCACCCGTCGCATACAAATTTAGATCCTCCAGCAACAACCTCGCATCCGGATCAACCTCGCATACAAATCCAGATCCGCCATCAACAACCTCACATACTTGCTAACTTTGTATTGTGTATCGACGGCGTTAGCGGATTTGTGATTTTGAGTCTGAAGAACGCGAAATCTTGGTGTGCGTTGGTGTATGTTTGGATCATTTTTTCCGGTGAGAAATTTTCTCCGGCGAGGGTGTAAGGTTTTTCTGGTGGTGTAAGAAGAAGAAGAAGAAAGGTTGATTTAAAGGATTGAACTTTGGCTGAGAATTCAAAGGATTGATTTTGATTGTTTTTGTTGATGAAAGTTGATCTTAATGAAGATGAATGTGTTGGTGATGTTTCTGGAATGGTTTAAAGAAGAAGAAAGGGAAGAAAAAAAAAATGATGTTTTGCAAGAAGGGAAAAAAAAGTTAGGGGAAAGAAGTGTAGGAACGTAATCTTAAGTTTTCATTAATTCCATCAAATAAATAATAAATTGATATAAAAATAAATAAATCTAATTTCTGATTTATTAATTCATTTTTGATTTATTTAATTCAATTAAATGCCATGTGGGACACAATTGTACGGTCATCATGTGCCAAGTAGGATAAAAATGTGCCCAATCATCACTAAACTGGGTCCAAGGACCATTTTAAAAGACAGAATTTTTTGCGGGAACTGATTTTTGATTTTTTTTTTAAAGGGGACCAAAACTTAAACGGGCCATATTTGCAAGGACGAGTGCAATATTTAAGCCTATAATTTATTCGAAAATAAAATTACCTTTGTTGTGTGTCATCGTTTGTATAATACTACTGAAATATGATGCACAATTCTAGAATAATGACTATTACTTACTTGTTATAGAATAATGATCATGTCAAGATTTTTTGATAGCTTAGTAAGTTCGTAGAATAAACCTATTCTACATTTTTCAAACTAGCTTAGTAGTTCGTGAAAGTTTAGAATATAGTATCGAGAATATACCTCCAATACCTATAAATAGACAACCTTATGTACAATTGTATTCAAGCCTTTAAGAAGCAATGGCAATAATTTTGAGGGCTTCACTACACTAAATATCCCCTCATACAATAAGTTGAATACTAATGTGTTGCCTTTTATCTTAAGTTCCAAACCCTTCCACTACTAGTTCCTATAATATGACCATCTTTTCCTATACAATAAGTTCCTTTTATCCTTTTGTCACCAACTATATTTTAAACCATCTTTTCTATAATATGACCCATACTATATATCCTACTAAACTAGAAAATGAGGTCTTTGACTCAAACACAGACGAGTACATGTATGCACACAATCCGACTTTGTTTGACTTCAAACCCAAAACTTACTACTAGAAAGAAGAGAGATGAGTTGATGTAGCCTAACAGTCTGACCCTCGTACAAGTTAAAGTTCAACTAATGTCATAAACATGTGGCATATGTGACTCAAGTTCAGATAGAGCACACAATACAACAAATATGGAGGCATGTGGCCTCTAAAGCTCAACCTATGTACAAGCTTAGGAAGGCAAATACAACTATTGGATCAAGAATAAGTCCCTGTCAAAATTCTGTTACATAAGCTATAAAGAGAATCACAAGCAACTACGAAAAAAGAGTGGTCCTTGTTAGGAGCCTATAACAATACAAACAAGAAAGAACACAAGCAAAATTAAGAAGCGAGAATGATATTTGTCGGACGTCTTCAACATGGTCGACAAGGACACTAATAACAAATATTGTGGCAAGAGATGTCACAAAATAGTATCGTGGTGGAGGTGATACTTATTAGACATTATACTTAAATATTATCATTGTAGGAGGAGATAGTTTCAAAAATTCATGTTTGAGCAACTACATATTAAGTTTGGAGTCACCCAAAACGCATCTAGGAATAGTGATAAATATAATGTACATTTTTAGATATTTTTATAATACAGTGATTTATAGAATAACTATTACTTGTTACATAACAATGATAATGTCTAGGCTTTTCTAAAATAGCTTACTTGTTCATATAATAAATCTATTCTACATTTGTATCGGGGAACTGTCATGAAAGTTCTAGACTTTAGTATCTAAGAGTTTTAAAATGTAGTATCTAGCTAGAATTAAACTCCTAACATACATGTATAAGTAGAAAAATTTATGTGCATTTGTATAGCTTTGAGATGCAATAACGATAATATTGAGGGCTTGCACACTATATGCCTCCTCATACATTAGGCTAATCACTAATTTAAGTTCTCTTTTGGTTTTCAATTCTGGTTCCCTTCAAATATATACACTAATTTATTTAAATACTGATTTAACCGAGGCAGATTTTTTTACAGCCTTTGTGTGAGAATGGGAATTTAACAATAGCAAAACTAAGACCAGCAAATAATTGCAAGCAAATAAAAAGAGTAGAAAGATTAAAATTGAGGTAAACAAAGATTTGACTATCCAAAGTAAATTCGTGATTACAAAAGAAACAAAATAAAATAAAAACTCAGTGTAACTCTCTACATCATCAAAGCAGCAATAAAAACCACACCAGCAGCATATCCAGCAACATTGAATCTATTCAAAGCGGCACCATTTGTGGGCGTTGACGGTGCTTTAGTTGGAGGAGTAGAGATGGACGATGGAGTAATAGCAGGAGCGGCAGCAGGGGAAGCGTGAGGAGGAGAGTTGATGGCGGACGGTGAAAGAGATGGACTGCTCTTTCCAGGTACGGGAGAAGATCCCACTGGTGAGTTAGCGGAGGGAGAAATCGTAGGCGATGGTGCTTGAGATGGAGGAGTAGAGATCGATGAAGGAGTAACAACAGGTGCTTGAGATGGAGGAGTAGAGATCGATGATGGAGTAACAACAGGTGCTTGAGATGGAGGGGTAGAGATCGACGATGGAGTAACAACAAGAGTGGCAGCGGGAGAAGTAGAAGCGGCAGCTGGAGGAGATGTTGGTGAGTTGACGGCGAACGGTGAAGGAGATGGAGCACTATTCACAGTTACGGGAGAAGTCGCCACTGGTGAGTTAGCGGAGGGAGAAATCGCAGGTGATGGAAACGGAGAAGACATGGGGGATGATGGTGGGGATCGAGCAACGGTGGAGCCCAGCAACAGTGCAACCAAAAGCATCAACACAGCTGTGTAGGAAGCCATAGTTGAAATTTGATGAAGGACGATGAAGTTTCTGAAGAAGTGAGAATATAAGAATTGAGCGATCGTAGATTAGGGTTTGAAACTGTGGTGAGAATGGATTAGGGTTGGAAATATATTTTTATAGAACAGAAACTAACCGCGTGAAGAAGCTTTTTTCTAGGATGAGTCGTTAATGACCATTGTTGATCTTTTTGTTTTTTTGTTTTTTGTAGATTGGTATTATTTTTATCAATATATATATATATATATATATATATATATATATATATATATATATATATATATTTTACAAGAGATCTTATTATATATAATAGCTTCTTTTTCCTCTAGTAAAAATTAAATAAACTTACCCCTAGGTTTGGAAAATTAAATTATAAACAAAATGTTATATTCTTGGAATCTCTAGCTAAAAAGAACGAATTTATATTCTTGGTGTCATTGAAAACGATAAATCATGGTTTTTTTTTTTGAAACAATAATTCATGGTTTGCTACAATTTGAAAATCACACACAAATATTTAATAATAACTAGCGTATAAACTAAGAACAATAGTTTTTAGAAAATTTTGATTTTTGATTAAAATTATAAGTATAGATATTTTGCACTTTCATATTGTAACAAACTATATTTATCTTCTTTTTTTGTGTGAATATTATCTTGTTTAATGATTTCAACCATATAACAAATATCCCCTCAAAAAAACAATATAACAAATATAATATAAATTCTTATCTTTTTGAATGACAACAAAAATGTAATATTTTTTATGCAAATTTATTTAGGGGTATAATTGAAAGTGAAAAAGTCAGTCTAAAACCATGTATTATATATTTATCACTATTAAAAACATAATGTTATATTCTTGATATTACTAAGAAAATATATGAATTATATTATATTTGCTATATTATTGGTTCCACAGAAAAATATAAAACATGGTTTGTTACAATTTGAAAATGGCAAACATATGTAAGTTTAAATCAAAAGCAAAGATTTTTTAATTTTTTTTTTTTGTAAATTTACATGGGTACTCTATAGAAGAAAAAAATATTTATATGTAAATGCAGTAAAATAGAAAAGTCGACAGAAGAATACTTTTAGTGCATCTGAACGTTAGCCGGTGATAATATACTTAGTCTTTTATATGATTCATTTCATATATGCTATTAAATTTAGGTATTTAACAAAGACGTTACCAAATCAATCAAACCATAATTAATTAGTATGGACATCTGTGCCAAGCACGGACTAGAATTCCATCATCTTCAATGGAGAAAATATTGTGATGTATCAGGTGTCAGTTAAATCTCAACATTGGGTAAGATATTGGAGGTTGAAGAACAAACAAGTGAAAAATAAATCATATACTTAGGTCTTAAAATTTTGGATGAAGATGTAATTTCATTCTCACTTGTGTGATTGCTCTTTCTGATGGTGATATCATATCCGCTTCAACATTTTTGGGGAGTGAAAGTGGTTCGTGGGGGTGGATCGCAGACACAGGGAGTCTCATACTTAATGGAGAGATGTTAATGTGTCAAGTGTGAGATAAAATAACACATTGAATGCAATAGTAGATGTTGAGAAACATAAAAGTGAGTGTACTCATATATCCAATGTCTTAAGATTTTGGGTGAAGTTGTGATGTCAATCTTACTTGTGAGTTTGCTTTTAGCCTAATGTTATATATGATACAACCGAATAAAGGTTCCCAGGAAAGTCTCAATATTATAATGCTTTGTTTTGTTAGTTTTTTGGTGTCTTTTGTTTAATTTTGTATCTTAAATTTTAGTTTTGGAATGTCATTCACTTTCAATCAATTTTGTATTAACCTCTATTAAATTAAATTCCTTCACTTCTGGTCTTTGGTACGATTTCACAATGAAAAAATGTTGATGTGTTATGCTACATTAATAAAATACATGTTTATTAGACATTTTAAATTGATGTGACATTTTTTTTTAATGAATCTATTATTTTGGTAGCATAATTACCCAATAATTTTCAACTCCTTCAACAAATTCATAAAATTACCAGCAAATCATTGTATTCCCTAACTCTCAAAAATAAAGCACACACTCCTTAATTTTTCCCTTATCATTTGTCTCGTGCACAAATTATTTTCTCATCTTATTTCTTTTTCTAATTTATGTTCTCTTTTCTATTAAAAAAAAGAAACAAAGACACCCCTCTTTGAAACCACCACAAACCATATTTTTTTTTATATCTTGTTGTGCCTTTGAGCTTATTTGATTCGCATCATATCAGAAATACAGATAGTCTCACACTTGAGCGAAATACGTTAATGTGTCATGTGTGATTTAAACTTCTACATTATATGTAAAAGTAGATATTGTGCAACATATAAGTGAGATGACTAATATACCAATTATATTAAGGTTTTGAATTAAGTTGTGGTGTGAATTTCACGTGTGGGGTTTCTCTTGGTCAAATGTGATGATCAAACCCATTATAAGCACTCTAAGAACTCTGGACATCGTGATGAATTATTTTGTTAGCTTTTGGATTTCGTTTGCTTATTTTTTATATATTAAATATACGTTTTTGGAAGTCATTCACTTTTATGGGAATGTTTTTATCCAACCTCTATTATTTAAAAAATCTTCACTTTCGCTTTTAGTGAGATCTAACAACAATAAAATGCGTGTGTTTTGTTGAGCTGACAAAGAGACATTTTAAAATTATGTGACATTTTCTTATTGGGTTTATTTTTTTGGGTAGAATAATCACTCGTAAATCTCCAACTCCTACAACTAAACCATAAAATTACCAATAACTCGCTTTATTTTCAATACTTCCACAGACGAATCACTCACTACTTTTTTTCTATCATTTCTCTTATTTTCAAATTACTTTTTCATATTTTTTCTTTTTCTAGTTTCATTTACTTCTTTTCGTGATAGTTATAATTATACTTTTTTTTTTCAAAAATCTAAAAGAATCACTACAAAAATAAATAAAGCGTTTTGTTAGTTACTTTTTTTATTTTAAAAAAAAATCCCAAACAAATTAGCCCTAAATAACACCAAAATAGGCTCTAAAGATTGGATGCTTTAAATCATGCATTCACTCAATTTCTCATTCATTATAAAGGATAAAGACAACATACATAATTGTGATTATCAGTGTGATTATTTGTTTGAATTCACAACAGTCCTAGTTTCTTTATAGGTCACCTCACTATTAGGAGCTTGATCACATAATTTAATAACGGGAAAAGAAATTTGAGTGTGAAAGTAATACGTAGGCATGGAAGAGAAAATACATCACTGAAGAAATCTATAACATGACTTTGCATTAATGAATCCCATCATAGATTTACTTCTTGTTATGATCACCAAGAGCAATCGATATGCTACAAGCTTGTAAACTTCCTCGTAACGAGTAATATTGTTAAACTTTTTTCAAAGTTGGTCTCTAAGTAGGCAGAGTCTCTCCTTTGAAGAAGAAAGAAATGTATGGTTAGGTAATGAACCTCTTAGTGTGGTTTTCCCTAGATTATTCTCTATTGCAAACAATAAGAGGTGAAGGTGGGGGAGATGTGGGGGGGATTATTGGGCGAGAGGGTGTGGCTTTTTGAGTGGCGTAGGGAATTGTTTGTGCGGGAAAGAGAGTTATTGCAAAATCTCTTGCTTAGGTTGGAAGGGGTGATTTTAGGTGTGAACCCGGATTGTTGGGTATGGAAGTCGGAAGAGGGGGGGTATTTTCTCCGTAAGATCATGTTATAAAATCTTACAAAGTTTGTGCTTGGAGGAAGGAGGTGTTTCAGTGGATGAAGAGGTGGTATTCCGGGATATGTGGAAGAGTAGGGCACCGTCGAAGGTCTTAGCCTTCTCTTGGTTGTTGTTCATTGATCGTATATCAACAAAGATAGACCTTGCTAAGAAGATGATTTTGTCAATGGAAGATTCCAAAAGGTGTGTGTTTTGTGGTCTCTTTGATGAGTCGGTTGAACATTTGTTCCCTCACTCTAATGTTATTTCAAAAGTTTGGAGGGAGGTCATGGATTGGGTGCAATTCCATTTTCTAATTCCCCCTAATTTGATAATACACTTTATGTGTTGGTCAAGTGAAATGCGCACTAAAAAGTTGAGAAAGGGGGCTTGGATTATTTGGCATGCGGTTATTTGAATTCTTTGGAGGAGGAGAAATGATAGGATTTTTTAATAATAAAGTGTGTAGTGTTGATGAAATGGTGGATCAAATCAAGGTTCTAGCATGGCATTAATTGGAGCTTGAATAGATTGAAAATTGAGCCTTGTTTGTACTATGAGTGGTGTTGGAACTCAAGAGAAAGCTTGATTCGTTAATTGGTGTTTTGTTAATTTTAGGGGCTGTTTAGATGGCTTTGTGTTCAGGTTAGGTTGGCGTGAATTAAGGGGTGAGTTTTGTTGTGTCTGTATGCTTGTGTATTAGGGGCCGTGTTAGTGCACCCACGTTGTTACGGCACTCCCACTGTCTTTTTTTTTTTTTTTTGTCAAGTAGCTTAGTGGCTAGATTCGGACACATTATATGTAAAGAAGTGAGGAATCCGAGGTTCGAACTCCGGCCCCTGCACAAATTATCCCTAGTAGCTACCAACTGAGCTACACTTATGGGATACTCCCACCGTCTTTTATGGGTGTTTCTTGTTTTTATATATATATATATATATATATATGCCGTTCAAAAAAAAATCATATACACATGGAATATTTAAAAAGAGTAGCTGTTTTCTTAATTTTTCGATAATGAAAATTAATTTACTTGATAACTTGGATTGAAATGTTCATTTAGGAGAGGCAGAGATCGTGGTTGAAGGTAAGTGAAGATGTCGCAGTCTATGCTTCCCGAGGATGGTAAGCTAAGAGAGCAGCATTGGTGAAAGTGCATCAAAACATGTTCATTGTGCATAACTAACAGTAGAATTCACACCCAAGGGGTACTGCAATTTTATCATTACCATTAACATTTGCCACTAATTTTGGTTATTTTGGCTTCACCAATTCTTCAAGTGATATGTTATTAGTTTTTGGCTTCTATTGGTCAATGAAAGTATGAAACACACAGAGGCTAAAAAAGTCACACAAAATACACAGAAGATTTAGAATTATTCATTGAGCTTTACTCAGTATTTGACAAGATTGTGAATAAAGAAATATCAAATAATTTATTCGAAAATAAAATTACCTTTGTTGTGTGTCATCGTTTGTATAATACTACTGAAATATGATGCACAATTCTAGAATAATGACTATTACTTACTTGTTATAGAATAATGATCATGTCAAGAATTTTTTATAGCTTGGTAAGTTTGTAGAATAAACCTATTCTACATTTTTCAAACTAACTTAGTAGTTCGTGAAAGTTTAGAATATAGTATCGAGAATATACCTCCAATACCTATAAATAGACAACCTTATGTACAATTGTATTCAAGTCTTTAAGAAGCAATGGCAATCGTTTTGAGGGCTTCACTACACTAAATATCCCCTCATACAATAAGTTGAATACTAATGTGTTGCCTTTTATCTTAAGTTCCAAACCCTTCCACTACTAGTTCCTATAATATGACCATCTTTTCCTATACAATAAGTTCCTTTTATCCTTTTGTCACCAACTATATTTTAAACCATCTTTTCTATAATATGACCCATACTATATATCCTACTAAACTAGAAAATGAGGTCTTTGACTCAAACACAGACGAGTACATGTATGCACACAATCCGACTTTGTTTGACTTCAAACCCAAAACTTACTACTAGAAAGAAGAGAGATGAGTTGATGTAGCCTAACAGTCTGACCCTCGTACAAGTTAAAGTTCAACTAATGTCATAAACATGTGGCATATGTGACTCAAGTTCAGATAGAGCACACAATACAACAAATATGGAGGCATGTGGCCTCTAAAGCTCAACCTGAGTACAAGCTTAGGAAGGCAAATACAACTATTGGATCAAGAATAAGTCCCTGTCAAAATTCTGTTACATAAGCTATAAAGAGAATCATAAGCAACTACGAAAAAAGAGTGGTCCTTGTTAGGAGCCTATAACAATACAAACAAGAAAGAACACAAGCAAAATTAAGAAGCGAGAATGATATTTGTCGGACGTCTTCAACATGGTCGACAAGGACACTAATAACAAATATTGTGGCAAGAGATGTCACAAAATAGTATCGTGGTGGAGGTGATACTTATTAGACATTATACTTAAATATTATCATTGTAGGAGGAGATAGTTTCAAAAATTCATGTTTGAGCAACAACATATTAAGTTTGGAGTCACCCAAAACGCATCTAAGAATAGTGATAAATATAATGTACATTTTTAGATATTTTTATAATACAGTGATTTATAGAATAACTATTACTTGTTACATAACAATGATAATGTCTAGGCTTTTCTAAAATAGCTTACTTGTTCATATAATAAATCTATTCTACATTTGTATCGGGGAACTGTCATGAAAGTTCTAGACTTTAGTATCTAAGAGTTTTAAAATGTAGTATCTAGCTAGAATTAAACTCCTAACATACATGTATAAATAGAAAAATTTATGTGCATTTGTATGGCTTAAACATGCAATAACGATAATATTGAGGGCTTGACACACTATATGCCTCCTCATACATTAGGCTAATCACTAATTTATGTTCTCTTTTGGTTTTCAATTCTGGTTCCCTTCAAATATATACACTAATTTATTTAAATACTGATTTAACCGAGGCAGAATTTTTTACAGCCTTTGTGTGAGAATGGGAATCAAACAATAGCATAACTAAGACCAGCAAATAAAAAGAGTAGGAAGATTAAAATTGAGGTAAACAAAGATTTGACTATCCATGTAAATTCGTGATTACAAAAGAAACAAAATAAAATAAAAAGTCAGTGTAACTCTCTACATCATCAAAGCAGCAATAAAAACCACTCCAGCAGCATATCCAGCAACATTGAATCTATTCAAAGCGGCACCATTTGTGGGCGTTGATGGTGCTTTAGTTGGAGGAGTAGAGATGGACGATGGAGTAATAGCAGGAGCGGCAGCAGGGGAAGCGTGAGGAGGAGAGTTGATGGCGGACGGTGAAGGAGATGGACTGCTCTTTACAGGTACGGGAGAAGATCCCACTGGTGAGTTAGCGCTGGCGGAGGGAGAAATCGTAGGCGATGGTGCTTGAAATGGAGGAGTAGAGATCGATGATGGAGTAACAGCAGGTGCTTGAGATGGAGGGGTAGAGATCGACGATGGAGTAACAACAAGAGTGGCAGCGGGAGAAGCAGGAGCGGCAGCTGGAGGAGATGTTGGTGAGTTGACGGCGAACGGTGAAGGAGATGGAGCACTATTCACAGTTACGGGAGAAGTCGCCACTGGTGAGTTAGCGGAGGGAGAAATCGCAGGTGATGGAAACGGAGAAGACATGGGGGATGATGGTGGGGATCGAGCAACGGTGGAGCCCAGCAACAGTGCAACCAAAAGCATCAACACAGCTGTGTAGGAAGCCATAGTTGAAATTTAATGAAGGACGATGAAGTTTCTGAAGAAGTGAGAATATAAGAATTGAGCGATCGTAGATTAGGGTTTGAAACTGTGGTGAAAATGGATTAGGGTTGGAAATATATTTTTATAGAACAGAAACGTAACCGCGTGAAGAAGCTTTTTTCTAGGATGAGTCGTTAATGACCATTGTTGATCTTTTTGTTTTTTTGTTTTTTGTAGATTAGTATTATATATATATATATATATATATATATATATATATATATATATATATATATATATATATATATATTTAATAGCTTCTTTTTCCTCTAGTAAAAAATAAATAAACTTACCCTTAGTTTTGGAAAATTAAATTATAAACAAAATGTTATATTCTTGGTATCACTAGCTAAAAAGAAAGAATTTATATCTTTGGTGTCATTGAAAACGATAAATCAAGGTTTTTTTTTGTGAAACAATAATTCATGGTTTGTTACAATTTGAAATCACAATAATTCATGGTTTCTTAGGTATAGATATTTTAATTCAAATTATAAGTATAGATATTTTGCGCTTTCATATTTACAAACTCTATTTATCTTTTTTTTTTAAATATTATCTTATTTAATGATTTCAACAATATAACAAATATCCCCTCAAAAAAATATAACAAATATAATATAAATTTTTATCTTTTTGAATGACAACAAAAATGTAATATTTTTTATGCAAATTTGTTTAGGGGTAAAATCATGTATTCTCTTTAAGCATGTTTTGATTTGTTGATATCATGATATTTACTTTTGAAATTTGTATGTCATGAATCATGCAGGCTTAAACTAGGTGAAATCCAAAGTTCTTAATTATTTACAAATCTTGAATATCCAATATACAAATGATGTATACACTTTGTGATCTTGAATATCCTAGAGAGAAATGATATTTGAATATCCATTTTATAACAATTTTTGTGACAACTTTCTCTCTCATATTCACATTATTTTTTATTTTATCTCTCTATTGCTTTGATTTTCGTGCAAAAACCTATTTTTTCTTTATAAATTATGGTTGTCACATAAATCGTCAGCCAAATAGTTGTTTAAACAAAACTCCTCTATCCAATATGCAAGGTTGAAGTAGTGGAACCACCTATCAGATTTGGATTAGGTCCTAGTATGTAGGAACGGTTTGGTAAGTAACTATTCATATGTTGGTTACACTTTGAGGTGAAGTAGGGGTGTTCATGGTTCATATATAACTGAACTGTAACTGCATCGCATTAACAGTTTGGTTCAGTTTTTAAAAACCACTTTAATAAAAACTGGTTAATTTTTCAAACCAATTTCGGTTAAGTTTAGAACCGGTTAAGAACCAGTTTACAATTTAACTTTTAAACCCATTTTTTCAGATTTTCATATTATTTTTTAATTATATAATTTAAAATTATTAATAAATTAAATGAATAATGTAATATTTATAAAAGAGAGGGTAGACAGTTGTGGTTAATAGTGGTCAGTGGTGGTTCATGGCGGAGCTCCGGCGACCACCACGGCAGCGGACGGCCGCCTTTCGGCAATTTTCAACGAGCTATCTTTTTCATTATGTCAATTATACCCTTAAACAACTTTTTCTATAATAAAGATTGTTGTTATGTCATTAAAAAAGGCAACAAACATTTATATTTTTCCTTTTCATCAAAACTAAAATTTCACCGCAATAAAAAGAGCGAAAATACGTGCACGAACTGCACGTTTTTCGCTAGTATGCAATAAGGTAACACTACCATATTGCATAGGGGAAAATGATATTTGGTTCCCACTGACTTTGATTGTTTTAGTAATTGGTCTTGAACCACATCGTTATTCATTGTTGGTATATACGAAGTCTTGAGACATGGTCTAATTTTTTTCGACAATTGCTTGAGAAGGATATTTTGTTGTGGCGTAACCCTTCAACATTGGAAGTCTCCAAAGGAAGTGATATGGTCATTGACATTATTCACACAACAGTACTCATCACAACACTAGCACGCCAATACTCGGAGTATGACATATTATTAAGTATGTGAGTTGCTAAATTTTCCACTTTGGTTGGTTTTCCAAAACCCTAATACTTATTTACAGATCCATATGCTTAGGTTTAGGTTTTGTTGGTTTTCCAAGTCAATGCTATGGACTATGGTACCATGAATAAAATCAGGAATGGCGGAATAATTTTGTATGTATATCATTGAAACAAATCACACTTATATAGAAGTGATTACATGGCCGTAACTATATATTGGGACTAGAAATTAGGTACAAAGATATAGAAATAGGAAATAAACCATGCTCAATCAATTACAATAATTAATTTTCCTAAAAAAGGACTAAGGATCTGTGTGGGAGATGTGAGGGAGAGTGTACCAAACAAAACAAAAATTATTTCTCCATTGTTTGTTCGATTTTAAACTCTGGTTCCCTTCAATTACACTAACTTGTCCATTATAATCGGAAAAACATTGATCAAAACAATAATCAACAATGCAAATAATAGTATAAAAATAATTGCAAGCAAATAGCAGAAATAGATTCATGAATAAAAAACATAATACAAGGGTCTGAGTCAGGAATATGTAAATTCGTGATTAAAAACAAAAGTACTCAGCGTCTACCCTAAAAAGAACTCAGCCTAACTCTCTACAACTCTCTACATCATCAAAGCAGCAGCGAAAACCACAACAGCAGCAGATCCGGCAACGCTAAATCTGTTCAAAGCGGCCTTGTTTGAGGACGTTGATGGTGTTTTAGATGGAGGGGTAGAGATCGACGACGGAGTAATAGCAGGTGCGGCTGCGGGGGAATCATGAGGAGGGGATAGTGGAGAGTCGATGGCAGACGGTGAAGGAGATGGACTGCTCTTCACAGGTACGGGAGCAGATGCTGGCGCCGGTGAGTTAGCTGAGGGAGAAATTGCAGGCGATGGTGCTTGAGATGGAGGAGTAGAGATCGATGATGGAGTAACAGCAGGTGCGGCAGCGGGAGAAGCAGGAGCGGCAGCTGGACGAGATGTTGGTGAGTTGACGGTGAACAGTGAAGCCGAGGGAGCACTATTCACAGGTACGGGAGGAGACGCCACTGGTGAGTTAGCGGAGGGAGAAATCGCAGGAGATGGAAACGGAGAAGACATGGGGGATGATGGTGGTGATCGAGCCACGGTGGAGCCCAGCAACAGTCCAACCAAAAGCATCAACACAAAGGTGTAGGAAGCCATAGTAGAAAGATGAGAAGGAGAATGGGAATATTAGGGTTAACAAAAGTTTTGAAGCTGTGATAATTTTGTGAAGAAAATATTAGAGTCAGAAGGGTATTTATAAAAGTTAAAACGCGTTTCTAGACTAAGTTGTTTTGAGTCGGTTATCTTTTTAAATTATTATTGTTTTTTTTTTTGTTGGTTGAATATTGTGTCATTTTTTATTTTATTTTTAAGATTTGTTTTGAGAGGATTTATTTTAAATTAATAGAAGATTTACCTAGAAAATATCTCTCCTTGGTAACAAACTATTGTAAGTTTATAGTATTTTAAGTTTTAACAACTCTTCAACAGATGTTACAACATAACCACTATTATAGGAAACCGAATTTAGTTTTATGGAAGTTTAAATTTGCATGTAACAAAAAAATAAATTTAGTTTTAAAAAACAATCAAACTTTGTTTTGAAGGAAAAAAAACTATTTTTAATTTTTTTTATCAAACAATAAGATGCATTAAAAAACCAGGATAGGCCTGAACAGTTTACAAAGAAATATTACATGGTATTCCTAAAGTATTGTCAGCATGTGCTGTCTCTAAAAAGGGTGGGCAATAGAAAAATAGGACGAGAACTCCTAGAATATACTTACTTCATCATAATTATAAATCAAAAATATTTAGACACACATTAATTAAAAATTTAAATGAAAACATAAATGAATGATATGACTAAATTCTTTCTCATTTGTTTTTCTCCATCTATATGAGTGTGTCTAAAACTTTTTATTTGTATTTGTGTTTATGTAAGACTTGCTCCCTATTAATAAAAGGTGGACAAAGTCCTTGATGTTGATTTGCTGATAATCAAAATCATTTATTCATTCTTTAATTTCAAAAAAAGAAATCATTTATTCATTCTAAACATATTTTATGAATCATTCATTCATTGATTTAAATGTAAAAATCAATAAATCATATTTTATGAATTAATTCTTAGACATGTTAGAAATCATATGCAAAGAAAACAGAACTATCGGAATATTCTTTGACCTCACAAATACATCATGAGACACTTGTGAATGCCAACCGAGTACAATGATTTTGGTACAAGTTATTTCTTTAGAAAAATAGTGTTGGAATACTAGTGTATATTGGGAGAAACTTGGAGTATACTAGTGAGGTTGGGGAGCCTTTGGAATGTAAACACAAGGATGGAGAAACTAGTGTAAAGTGTGAATTGAAAATTTCTATGTCCCACATTGGGTAGATCACACACTCTAGTAGTGTTTATATATGTGGGAGATCACCTCCAAGGGTATGCCCTTGGGGTACCCACTTTTGTGAACGGAGTGAACTATGCCAAAAATATATATAACATGCGACGCCGCTGTCCGCCTGGGCCGTAAAATAATTTTTTTTTTGGCTCAGAAAATTGAAAAAAAAATCTTTTCCAATTTTTTTTTGCTCCGAGATTCCCGCAGAGACTAAGTCTCACACATTTTCCACACGTTTCCGCGCCTTAGGTTACCGTTACTGGGTCAAGGGCTAAAGCTGGCGGGTCGTGAACTGGATCGTGGGCTAAACCGGCGGGTCGCGAACCGGAAATCCCATCTATAAATAGAGGGTTCGGGATTCTCATTCTTAATCCCAAAACTGATAATCGAATCCTCTTCTCTGGTTTTCTCCCCTTTCTCATCTCCCGCGGTTTGTGTTGACGAACCGTTCTTTTCTTCCTCCCTCTTTGGTTTCTCGAGTGGTCTGCGCACCATATAAGAGTGGTTTTTTTTCAAAACCATATTGAGGTGTTGTTCTCGAGCGATTTCTGGCAGTGCAACCTTAATCGTACAGTAAGAATCTGGGTTGTTTTATCCTGGAGACGCCGCGGTTGCTAGTCTACCTTGCACAACTCAGGTAGTGCCACGAAACGTCTTAAAGAAAGCGACTTGGTCGTGACTCACCCCGGTAATTGTTTCAAAGCTCTTTCGTAATTTTAAAATCAAAAATTACAAATAGTATCAAGAATTTTTTAAGATACAACTAACAAATTTTAATTGCATGATTTATTTGTTCACTTCCTATTTTTCAGCCACACATTCTTGAATTGTGGCAAATAGTGCATTGTGATTGACTACTTTATATTCTTGAAGAATTTTTTATGTTTTTTTTCTAGAGATATAGCATTACTCAAAAAAAAAAGGATGAATGTAGAATAAATGGAAACTTGAAATATCTATACCTATATATAAAGGCAATACTATTTTTTGGTGTAGCCTTTTTTTTAAATCCCAAAATGCCCTTACTTGATCACATTTACTATTTTTTGGTGTAGTCTTTTTTATAAAATCTTGAAATGCCCTTACTTGATCACATTTATTAAAAAAAATCTGCATTACCCACTAATAATCGCACACACGATGGCGGTTATTCAGGAAAAAAAATCTCACATGCCCACTAGTCACACTCACGTAAATATAGCTCATGCTTTTATCTTTAAACAGATCTCCCTTAACCACTACACTATTATATAAAAGATTTATTATTTATTAAATATTTTTCATATTTGTGAATGAAAACTTATATATTAATTTAATTTATCCAAAAAAAAAAAGGTAAGTATGGATGCGTTAGCACAATAGAAAAAGCAGACAGACGGGCACGAGTGACCATCTAGACGCTAGTGTTTATAAAGTGTATTCTACAAAAAGAACATTTTTTTTTAAGTAAAGGAACTTTTTTTTTGAAATCTACAAAAGGAACATACTGAATAACATATGACATATAAAAATAATATATTAAATTGTTTGATATTGACTCCACCAAAATGTGAGTAACACTAACATGATATGAGAAGACTACAACACATGAGAGAGTTTGAGATTAAAGAAGAATTCTTTTATAGTCACAAATATAAATGTATAATGTTTGGTCACATATACATTAAAAGCTTTTTTCTATTAATAGAAAAGAAGTTGATAATAAAATAATTTAGTATTTCAAAAAATAGCTTTTTTATATATATGTGACCAAACACTATTCATTTGTGTTTGTGACTATAGAAGAATGCCTTGGTACTAAAAAGCTAATGACAAAAGTGTTCCTATTACATGATACTAAAAGACAAAGTGTGTGTTTAATACGATTCAATTTGATTTGTTTTCTGTCAAATCTCCACAAAAATATGCATGGTACTGTTCAGAAAATATATGAGATGACATCACAAAAACGCATATGTTTATTAGTTGTCCTTACCTAAAAAAAATGTTTATTAGGTCCTATATACATCAGCTGAGAACGTTATCAACACTGCAAGAACATTTTGATAAAAGGCTTCAACAAGTGAAGTACTCTAATGTGTTGGTAACTTTCCCTTCCCACCTTTGCCTTTAGAAACTCCTGTTATTTACCACATCAAGGATAGTCCTCATCTATAAAGGGTTCAACAAGGAGAAAGAGTAAGAGTCTTAAGCACAATCATACTCTCTTGATATATGTCAATCCTCAAGAAACATCAAAGACACTCCTTTGTTTTTATCATATACATCGTTCAAGCTCAAGCATAGAAATCAAACATCTTCAAAGGCAGCAACTTATTTTACACTAGTTTTTAAGTGAGTAAGAAACATATCAAAAGATTCATCAATTTTAAAATTGCTCAAGTTACTCATTGAAGTAGTAATTGAGAAGTGTGAAGGCAAGGTTACCAAATCAAGGTTGTAAAGTCGAGGTGGTTAAAAGGAAAATGAGTGTAAAGATCTTAGGGTGATCTAAGAAAATGCATAGTTGAGATAGTATTAAATCTAAAGTGTTGTGTGGACTAGAGTAGCCCCCATTGAATAAACCAATATAACTTTATGCGTGTGATTCTCTAACTCGTGTCTCATTTAAATCTCATTTTTTTGTGATATTATTTTAATTACTTCAGAAAGAATTATTTTCACAACTTATTTGATGAAGGATATGAGATCTTACCGCACTTTATAATGCTAAACATTAGATAAGAGGATCAAATTATACCTACTATCATCGAATTCAAGTACACAGAGTAAAGGAAGCATTGAAAAGGATGAGTGATAGAAGATTAGCAAGTGTACTAACTTATATCGAAGTAATAAATAATTCGTATCCACAGGGACTATTTCTTCTCAACGAGTAATAGCATTATCATAAAGATGTATTAAAATTGGGGGGGTTGCCCTAGGCAGATGGTTTGAAATTGCAATAAGAAATAAATTGCGGAAATTAAACTTGGTTGAAATAAAATTTGGAAGAATGATTAGGTCATTCGAATCATCTGTAAATCACTCATATGCAACCTGTGTCTAAAAGTCTACTCATGTCTCAAGGTTAACGATAAATTAACAAAATAACTTAGGTCAATCCCTTGATCCTAAGTCCTCTTCTCCAATTATAATTCCCTAATCCCTTAGGTGAACCTATAATTCTCGAAGGTTTTTAGCACGTTAATTCCAAAATCATCACCTAACAACGTTCCATCCCTAGATTGTCCGTTAAGTGAAACAGTATAAGTATATCCGAGTTATACGCTAGTGTCAGTAGTCATATAATCTCTTGAATCGATTATATTTGGTCAGAATCATAAAAGCATTAAGCATAAAATATACTGAATAAACTAGATTGACATTGATAGAGCAAATAGAGTTTCAGGTTACAAGCATGAGCTATTACAGATTCATCTCAAGACCTAATCACAACAGATCTAGCTACTCATGGCTAAAGCACAAATAACTAATGATAAGGAAGAGTTCATTACATCAATTGATAACCGGCTATGAGTTTTTGATGGTCTCCCACCTTTTATCTCGCTTTCCAGCTCCAAAAGTGTGATTTCTTCTCCAAAAATCCGAACCCTTGCCTCTGAAAACAACTTGGCTTTTATAGGGAAATTCTGTTGTACGCCAAAATCGGAGCACGATGCTCAAAATCGGAGCACGATGCTCAAAATCGGAGCACGATGGTCAAAATCGGAGCACGATGGCTGAGACGCTCCTTCAAATCGGAGCACGATGAAGTCTCATCGTAGCACGATTTTTACAGTGTTGAAATGTCTTCAATTTTCTGCCAAATCGGACTACGATGATAGAAATCGTAGCACGATTTCTTGCTTCCTTAAACACTTCAATTTTAGTCTTTTATACCTTCTAACTCATACAAAATCACCTGAACTCAACTCAAAACTCATAAACATGGTACTAAAAACAATATATGACCTAGTGTCATCACAACCCCAAACTTGCATCATTACTTGTCCTCAAGGAATAAACTTTAAAAATGAAATTTAACAGTAAAATAGCATTCACCTTACCAACGGTAATATCGAAAGTTCATCTCCTTGTTAGCAATTGAGAGGGCTAACATGCTTGCCAAAACATCCAATCCACAACTTCACGCAACATTATGAATGATAAGGTACACACAGTCGACATGTTAATCACTATATTGCCAAAACTTGCAAAGTTTCTAAACATCGATCAAAATCACATCATAAAATACACTTTAAGGACTTTAAGGGTGTAACGGGGCTGAGGTTAAAGGTATGATAATTTGGGAAGTAGGCTAAAACAACAACTTGGAGTTGGCATCTTTTCCTAATCTGGACGATTCACCCCTCCCAATCACAGATCAAAATAACCAAAACCAGAGAATATGAGAACATATACAACTAGATATACCGTAGACCACTCTATTTACAACTTGTTGTCTCCATTATTTTGAAAGAACTTTTTTTTTTCTCTTTTTTTTTTTGCGAGTTGATTTTGTTGACTTCAACTCCTTTTGTTTCCTCTTTTTTTTTTTTCTTTGAGACAACAGTGATCTTATCAGTGTTTTTTTTTTTTTTTGTTCTCTAATTCCCCTACCCCAAACTTGAGTTGTTGCTAGTTCCAAAAGCAACCCCAAACTTAGTATTTAACAACACTAACAATGCCTAACTCCAATCAACAAAAATTGGGTTAACTTTCCCAAGGTTTCTAGGCTTGTAATTTTTGGTTGTCACCGAAACAAAGGGGTCTAACCTATTGGCTCAAAAGGGAAAAGAAAAAAGAATTCATGCACAAGGTAGGCTTCAAAGGCTCAAGGAACAAGCATTGTGCCTTAGTGTATAAAAGATGTAACCAATCAACATAAAGAAAAATTGCAAGCCCTAGAAATAGTATTAACATGGAACACTCACATTTGTGAAATTGAAAAATAAGTATTTGGCCATGGAACTTACAGGCTTAGGTTAATGGAAGTTGTGGCTACCTATCAATCCACGCCGTACACTTCACCGTTGATGCCGCGTGCAAGCTCTACCTCCTTTGAACTTTCGATATAACTTTGGTGAAACAAATGCTACTAAACTGGTAAACTTCAAAGAAAAAGAAAATTCGTCAATAATAAACAAATGCCGATGCAATTACAAACACTAGCAGCAGTCATACATTAGAAATTTTATTGAATGCAAAGTACGGAAGAAAAAACAAAATAAAGACTACACTACTGAAATGACAAGCAATGAATCACTCATCATGCTGCTGCGGCTGGTCCTGCTGAGAGGGTTCACCAAAATCTTCTCCTCCTACAAATTCAGTTGCAGTTGCCAAGCTCTCACCATGGTTAAAATCCAGCTCTATTTCCTGCTCTCTCCTCGCAGCTCTATCCCTGTTCGTCTGGAAATACCCTCTCATGCTCTCTCTAGAACCGAATCGGAGATACGAACCAGTGGGTGGCCTCTGATACTGTAATGACATCTGCGAGAACTGCTGAGAGAAACGTGGAGGTTCAATGTATAACTGTGATGACGCCTCCTCCATCCAATGTGCAGAACTGAACACGTACTCGGCCAATGCTGGATGCATAGGTGGATACTCCACTTCTGATGGTGCCTGGTGCTGCTGAGGTGCCTCTGGCACATGTTGGGCTCCCGCTCCTGCTTCGTCCTTCCTTTCCAACCTTAACATAGAGGAATCCGTGATGGGCGACTGAGACTTAAGAGGGACATCCGCTGATTCAGGCAATACACCAACATCCTTACACAATAAGTTAATCAAACAACAATGTCCCAAACTTATGTCTTTGTCGATCATATCCTGGAGATTGTAAGCGATCAGCTTCCCTACATTCATTTGTTCATGCTCAGACAGTAACACAAGCAAAATAAAGACCTGCGAAGTGATCATCTCTGATGCAGATGAAGTACTGACAATAGTTGAGAGGATGAAGGATGCCCATGATCTAGGTATCGGTAGAAGATGTTTTGTGTCGAGTCGCTGTGGGTTGTTAAATGGCTGCCTCCTATACCAACCTGTTCCTTCTTTCATCAACCCCACAATCAAATCGTCCCACTCTTCTTGACTTTTTGGCCTATTTGCGCTTAATCTTCTTCTCTCAACATCACACTCATTAGGAACCGGCAAGCCTAACACTTGATTAATCCTCCATGGACTAAAATCAATGCGTTTTCCTCTCACCCGAGACGTGAAACTCCCTTGGTTCATACTCACAGCATTTGCGAAGAACTCCAATGCTATAGATTTGTTGCTTGTCTTTTCAATCATGGCATTCAAACCTAACCAGCCCTTCTCTATCAAAGTTCCCTCAATAGTCGGATGCCCAGTGAGTTTCCTCAAATCAAACCCTCTTTCAGGAGTAAATGGAAACTCCTTAATAGTTTCAAATCTCTCCGCTGCCTTTTCTGAGATAAACCTTTGGTACGGTTGTGGTTGATTCTGTGGTGGTTGGGTAGGTGGTGGATTTGATGATGCAACGGTTTTATTTTGGTTACGGGTTCGTTTTCTTGCCGGTACTTCTGTATTGTTGGAAGTTTTGGCCATTTGTGGAGTTAGGGTTGATAGGAGATAAGGGTTTCAAAAGAAAAAACAAATTGGTTTTTTTTTTGTTAGAGTTTAGAATTGGGTTTTTGGTGGAAGGGTTGGTGAATTGATGTTTGTGAGATGTTGTGATGAAGTATGATGAATTATGGAGAAGATTTGTGGTTAGGGATGTGGTGTAGGTCGAAATTCCTGAGTTTGTGGGAGAATTTTGGCAGAGCTTCGCTAAGAATTGCTGATGATTTGAAAGAGGGTAGCAATTGAACTTTATAGAGGGAAGGAAATCAGAGCACGATGCATGGAAATCGTACTCCGATTTGGCTGTAACGTTAAAATCGTAGCCCGATGGCACGAAATCGTGCTACGATGTGAAACTGTAACGGTCAGCTTGTTTGAAAATTTTTGAAAATCGTAGCCTGATTTGCTTCAATCGTGCTCCGATTTTTCCAGTGCCAAAATAGCGTTTTCAGCTTTCCCAAATCGTAGTCCGATTTATGAAATCGTACTCCGATGTTTTTTTTTTTTTAAAACAAAATCGTAGTACGATGGGGAATAATCGTACTCCGATTTTTCCAGTGAGCAACTCCGTTTTTGAGAAACAGCAAATCGTAGTCTGATTCATTTAATCGTGCTACGATTTTTCTCTTGGAAATATTTTTCTTGCTCTTGCTTTTCCACTCACACACACGAAACATAAACAATACCTGAACTTGGAAACAGTGGGTTGCCTCCCACCCAGCGCTCGTTTATCGTCATTAGCTTGACCCCGGACAACCTCTAAAGGTCTGTCAGAACAAGACCTACCCTTTCTTTAGGCAAGTCATCTCCATAGTAGGGCTTCAGTCTTTGCCCATTTACTTTAAAACTTCTATCACCATCAGGAGTCACTACTTCCACTGCTCCATTCTTAGAAACATCTTTCACTATGAAAGGCCCCGACCACTTGGACTTAAGCTTTCCTGGAAATAGCTTTAACCTGGAATTAAACAAAAGAACTGGTTGCCCAGCGTGAAACTCCCTAGGAACAAGGTTGCGATCATGATATCTCTTTGTTCTTTATTTATAGATCAGCGCATTTTCATACGCTTGCAACCTCATTTCTTCCAACTCATTTAGTTTGAAAAGTCGTTCTTTACCAGCAAGAGTTTGATCAAAATTCAAAAATTTTATAGCCCAATAGGCTTTATGCTCTAACTCCACCGGTAAATGACAAGCTTTTCCATAAACTAGTTGGTAGGGAGAAAAACCAATGGAAGTTTTAAACGCAGTACGGTATGCCCAAAGTGCATCATCTAGTTTCCTAGACCAATCCTTCCTAGATGATGCAACAGTTTTCTCTAGGATTTGTTTCAATTGTCTATTAGACACTTCAACTTGCCCACTAGTTTGAGGGTGATAGGGAGTAGCAACTTTATGCTTTACATTGTACTTTGCTAAAACACTTTCTAAGTATTTATTGCAAAAGTGCTTCCCCCCATCACTGATCAACACTCTAGGGGTTCCAAACCTAGGAAAAATATTCTTTTTTAGGAAGTTAACCACAGTATGGGAATCATTAGCCACACAAGCAATGGCCTCAACCCATTTGGTCACATAATCAACACATACAAGGATATACAAGTTAGAGTATGAAGAGGGGAACGGTCCCATGAAATCAATGCCCCAACAATCAAATGGTTCAATTTTAAGAATACCGTTTAGGGGCATCTCATTCCTCTTCGAGATATTACCTGTCCGTTGACATTTGTCACAAATTTTGACAAAACTATGACAATCTTTGAACAAGGTAGGCCACCAAAACCCGCTTTGCAACACCTTGGCCGCGGTTCTTTCACCAGTATGGTGGCCTCCATAGGCTGAACTATGACAATGCCACATTATGCTTTTCGCCTCCTCACCTGCAACACATCTTCTTAACAAACCGTCAGAGTTAGTTCGAAACAAGTATGGGTCATCCCACACAAAAAAATTAGCCTCTTTGAAGAACTTTTTCTTCTGTTGGTATGTTAAATCTTCAGGGATCAAATTCCCTGCCTTAAAATTGGCCATGTCCGCAAACCATGGTCTTTCAGTTATTGCAAACAATTTCTCATCAGGGAATTCAGCCTCAATGGCCTTCTCCCTCTTAGTCACCTCTTCATTGTCCAATCTGGACAAATGATCAGCCACCACATTCTCTACACCCTTCTTGTCCCGTATCTCCAAGTCAAACTCTTGCAACAAGAGTACCCACCTCAACAAGCGGGGTTTTGAGTCCCCTTTGGTCAGCAAAAATTTCAAAGCTGCATGGTCAGTGAAAATAATAACCTTTGACCCTATGAGATACGAGCGAAATTTCTCCAATGCGAATATTATGGCCAGCAATTCCTTCTCCGTTGTGGAGTAATTTACTTGGTTTTCATTTAGGACCTTGCTGGCATAATAAATAGCATGAAAAAATTTCTCTTGTCGTTGGCCCAAAACTACTCCTACCGCATAATCACTTGCATCGCACATCAATTCAAAAGGGAGGTCCCACTTTGGTGCAATGATTATGGGCGCAGTGACCAACTTCTTTTTGATTATAGAGAAAGAATTCAAACATTCATCATCAAAAATAAATCCATTTTCCTTAACAAGGAGGTTACAGAGAGGTTTTGCAATTTTTGCAAAATCTTTAATAAAGCGCCTATAGAAACCGGCATGCCCTAAAAAGCTTCTTACCCCTTTCACATTAATTGGAGGGGGTAACTTCTCTATAACCTCAATCTTGGCTTGATCCACTTGGATGCCTTTCCCAGAGATTTTGTGCCCCAAAACTATACCCTCCGTCACCATAAAGTGACATTTTTCCCAGTTTAAAACCAGGTTAGTTTCGGTGCATCTCTTGAGAACAACATCTAAGTGATGCAAACAATTATCAAATGACTTACCAAAGACAGAAAAATCATCCATAAATACCTCGATGTTTTTCTCCAGCAAGTCTGAAAAGATGGCGAGCATGCACCGTTGAAAAGTGGCGGGTGCATTGCATAACCCGAAAGGCATCCTCCGATATGCGAATACGCCGAAAGGGCAAGTAAAGGCGGTCTTCTCCTGATCTTCCGGAGATACCGCAATCTGGTTGTACCCTGAGTATCCATCCAGAAAACAGTAGAATGCTTGCCCAGCTAACCTCTCGAGCATCTGATCCATGAAGGGGAGGGGAAAGTGATCTTTCCTTGTGGCCTGGTTTAACCTTCTGTAGTCAATACACATCCTCCAGCCAGTAACTGTTCTAGTGGGGATCAATTCATTCTTTTCATTGGCTACCACAGTCATCCCTCCTTTCTTAGGAACCACATGTACAGGACTCACCCACTCACTATCGGAAATAGGATAGATCATACCCGCATCTAGCAACTTGAGCACCTCTTTCTTCACAACCTCTTTCATGGTGGGATTCAAACGCCTTTGGGGTTGGACTACGGGTTTATACTCAGCCTCCAAATGAATTTTATGCATACAGTAAGCTGGACTAATCCCCTTCAATTCTGAAATGTTCCACCCAAGAGCACTTTGGTTGTCCCGCAGCACCCTCATTAATTTCTCCTCTTCAAGCGTGGATAAGGAGCTACTGATAATGGCAGGCCTAGACGCGTCTTCACTTAAGAACACATATTTCAAATGGTTTGGAAGTTCTTTCAACTCAGGTGCAGCTGGTTTTTCTTTTTCAATAACGTCGTCACCTTTTACAATCACCTCCAAAGCTTCAACTTTTCTAGACACAGATTCGGCCTTTGATGCCTTCAATTGTTCCACACACTCTTCAATCTCTTCACAAGTTTCTTGATCACTACTTTCAATGGAATTTACAATTACTCTTTCTAAGGGCAAGGTGGGTGTTTCATCCATAGTAGCATCTTCCACAATTTCATCAACCACATCAACACGGTAACATTGTGGGTTTTCATTTCTATGCTTCATTGCTTCAAAAATATTGAAAACCACTTGCTCATCTTGGAATCGAAGCATCAATTCACCCATCTCCACATCAATGAGCGCCCTCCCTGTTGCTAAGAATGGTCTCCCCAACAACAAGGGAACTTCTTCATCTTCCTCCATATCAAGAATAACAAAATCAGCTGGGAACAAAAGATCGTTTACCTTTACAAGAACATCCTCCAAAACTCCATGAGGATAAGAAATAGAACGGTCGGCCAGAGTGAGAGTCATCTTGGTAGGCTTTGGTGTCCCACAACCGAGCTTTTTCATCATAGATAGGGGCATAAGATTAATGCTAGCCCCTAAATCACATAAGGCTTTCCCAACGCTAATTTTTCCAATGGTGCAAGGTATAGTGAATGCTCCCGGATCTTTAAGCTTTGGAGGCAACTTCCTTTGAAGTATAGCACTACAATTTTCAGACAATGATATGTTTTCATCATCCCTTGGTTTCCTCCTTCCGGTCAAAAGATCTTTCATAAACTTTGCATACACCGGCATTTGATCAAGCGCCTCACTAAAAGGAATGTTCACTTGCAGCTGTGTGAACAACTCCATGAACTTCTTGAACTGACTTTCCTCCTTCGCCTTCTTCTTTGCTAGATGAGGATAGGGCAATTTAACATAAGAAGGAACAACTTGCTCTTTCCCATCCTCCGCAAGATGTTGGCTCTTTGTCTTTCTCAACATGGAATCTACATCAATTAATCGCTCATTTTTTTCTCCCTCTATTTTTTCCTTCTTTTCTTTTTCAACTCCACCATTCTCATCATTTTTTTCTTTTTCAACTTCACCATTTTTTTCAACCACTTCTTTTTCAAACTCCTCCAACACAACTTTATCTTTCTTATTTGTCACCTTTGGAACAACCGGAGGTAACACCTTCTTACTTCTCAATTCAATAGCCTTGCAACTCTCATTTTTAGGATTGTCTTGAGTGTTGCCAGAAAATCCTCCCTTGTTCTGCTCCGCCAACTGTTTTGCTAACTGCCCAATCTGAGTTTCCAACATTTTTCGTGAGGCTTCATTAGTCTTTCTTTCAGCCTCTTGATTTGCCTTCATTTGTTCAAAGTTAGATTGAGTCATCTGCATGAACTTGTTCATTGTCTCTTCAAGGGCCGACGGTTTTCTTTGTTGTTGCTGAGGTTGGGGATTTGGGAGAAGAGGATTCAAAGTATTTGTGTTTGAATAGCTCAAGTTCGGATGTTTGGCATACCCTGGATTGTAGGTGTTGGAGTAAGGATTGTTTTTCTGGTAGTTTCCCATGTAGTTTGCTTCCTCACTAAATCCCTCAAGGGTACACTCCCCATTTGGATGGTCTCCTTGACAGAAATCGCAAACTTGAACAGGTATTTGTTGAACTTGTTGGACATTGGCATTTTGTGTTTGAGCTTGTCCCATGGCCAAAGCTGTAACATGTTTTGTCAAAGTTTCAAGGTGTTTGTTCATAGCTGTTTGGTTAGCCAAAAGAGCGGTATGGTCACTCACTTCAAAGACACCCCTTTTCTTCTTGTCACCCTCGACTCTATATTCATTTTGGGCCATGTTTTCTATCAAAGTTTGAACTTCATGGTCAGTTTTATGTCTCATGCTTCCACCAGCCGAAGCATCTAAGAACATCCTATGGTTATTGGATAACCCCTCGGTAAAAATTTGAAGAGATGATTTCTCATCTATGTTGTGTGACGGACACCTTTTCAGAAGCAGTTTAAACCGTTCCCAAGCATCATACAAAGTTTCACTCTCACCTTGCTTGAAGTTTGTAATCTCATGCTTTTTCTCCATATATTTGGACATAGGAAAAAAGCGCTCATAAAACTTAAGCTCTAACTCGTCCCAAGTTTGAATGGTTCCACTAGGGATGGACAGCAACCAGTCCTTGGCTCTACCGGTTAAAGTGAAAGGGAAAAGTCTCAGTTTCTTTTGGCTCTCGGTAACAGTACCTGGTGGGACACAAAACTGACAAGTTTCATAAAATTTGCTTATGTGCTCATGAGGGCTCATATTATCACGCCCATCATATTGGTCTTCCCTCAAGCCTTGCAAAACAGAATTTTTTATGTCAAAGGCAACAGGGTTAGCAGGTTGAAAGACATGAGTTAAGCGCCCACGGTTGGTGGCTAACCCGTAATCTCCCATCATAGGTCGAGGAGGAGGTGGTGGATTTTCACCCATGGTGACAGTAACAGGTGGTGGTGCAGGTATAGGTATGAATTCAGGTTCAAAAGGTGTAGGGCTAGTGTGCTGTGTTCTTGGACTAGGTTCAACTGATCGAGCCAGTCGGACAGCCCTTCGATTCGCTTTTGCGGTCTTCTCGATCTCAGGATCGTACAGCAATTCTCCTCGTGGTTTTCTACCTCGCATAAACAGCAAACTACACCTTAGTAGCACTGCACAATACCAAATAAATATGTAAATTTATTCAAAATCTTTCTTGCAACAAAATTTAAAAACAGAAAATAAATTGCATAAATCTTAATGATAACGATATTGCCTTGTTGAAATGATTCAACAGTCCCCGGCAACGGCGCCAAAAACTTGATAGAAGATTAGCAAGTGTACTAACTTATATCGAAGTAATAAATAATTCGTATCCACAGGGACTATTTCTTCTCAACGAGTAATAGCATTATCATAAAGATGTATTAAAATTGGGGGGGTTGCCCTAGGCAGATGGTTTGAAATTGCAATAAGAAATAAATTGCGGAAATTAAACTTGGTTGAAATAAAATTTGGAAGAATGATTAGGTCATTCGAATCATCTGTAAATCACTCATATGCAACCTGTGTCTAAAAGTCTACTCATGTCTCAAGGTTAACGATAAATTAACAAAATAACTTAGGTCAATCCCTTGATCCTAAGTCCTCTTCTCCAATTATAATTCCCTAATCCCTTAGGTGAACCTATAATTCTCGAAGGTTTTTAGCACGTTAATTCCAAAATCATCACCTAACAACGTTCCATCCCTAGATTGTCCGTTAAGTGAAACAGTATAAGTATATCCGAGTTATACGCTAGTGTCAGTAGTCATATAATCTCTTGAATCGATTATATTTGGTCAGAATCATAAAAGCATTAAGCATAAAATATACTGAATAAACTAGATTGACATTGATAGAGCAAATAGAGTTTCAGGTTACAAGCATGAGCTATTACAGATTCATCTCAAGACCTAATCACAACAGATCTAGCTACTCATGGCTAAAGCACAAATAACTAATGATAAGGAAGAGTTCATTACATCAATTGATAACCGGCTATGAGTTTTTGATGGTCTCCCACCTTTTATCTCGCTTTCCAGCTCCAGAAGTGTGATTTCTTCTCCAAAAATCCGAACCCTTGCCTCTGAAAACAACTTGGCTTTTATAGGGAAATTCTGTTGTACGCCAAAATCGAAGCACGATGCTCAAAATCGGAGCACGATGCTCAAAATCGGAGCACGATGGTCAAAATCGGAGCACGATGGCTGAGACGCTCCTTCAAATCGGAGCACGATGAAGTCTCATCGTAGCACGATTTTTACAGTGTTGAAATGTCTTCAATTTTCTGCCAAATCCGACTACGATGATAGAAATCGTAGCACGATTTCTTGCTTCCTTAAACACTTCAATTTTAGTCTTTTATACCTTCTAACTCATACAAAATCACCTGAACTCAACTCAAAACTCATAAACATGGTACTAAAAACAATATATGACCTAGTGTCATCACAACCCCAAACTTGCATCATTACTTGTCCTCAAGGAATAAACTTTAAAAATGAAATTTAACAGTAAAATAGCATTCACCTTACCAACGGTAATATCGAAAGTTCATCTCCTTGTTAGCAATTGAGAGGGCTAACTCGTGTCTCATTTAAATCTCATTTTTTTGTGATATTATTTTAATTACTTCGGAAAGAATTATTTTCACAACTTATTTGATGAAGGATATGAGATCTTACCGCACTTTATAATGCTAAACATTAGATAAGAGGATCAAATTATACCTACTATCATCGAATTCAAGTACACAGAGTAAAGGAAGCATTGAAAAGGATGAGTAATGACAAGGAAGTTGGACAAAATAGCATATCTATTGAACTTTGAAAAAGTCTTGGGGATAAAGGCAATAAGTGGCTCAAAAACTCTTTTTAACAAAATTACAAGGTTAAATCAAATGTTAGACGAGTAGAGTATAACAACTTAATTTAATTCCAATCTATAAGAACAATGAGGATATATAAAATTGCACAAATTATGGAGAGATGAAACTTACGAGTCACACCATGAAGTTATGGGAAATAATTATTGAGAGAAGAAAGAAACTCAATTTACTAATACAGCAAATTGGAGGGAAATTATTAGGTTAAGATGCTGCAGACATAACAAAATTAATAATTAAGCATGTTTGTTGCTTTTTTTAATGACACGAACAACAATCTTTATTCGTTATTATAGAAAAAAATTTAAGAATATAATTCAAATAATGAAGAAAAAAAAGTAAGTATAAATATATTTATATAGTTTGTTATAATTTTTTTTTTAAGAATATAATTCAAATGATAAAGAAAAAAAAACAAATTTACATATATTCATATCGTGTTTGTTACATTTTTATTAATATTTAAATTTACTCTTATTTATTTGTTACATGTGTTATTTATATTGAAAATTAAGACTATTTTTAGAAAGAAAAGTTCAACCCAAAAGTGATGAAAGGGGTAGTTTTCTTTATATATAGTATAGATATGGATTTATTTGTTACATGTGTTATTTGTATTGAAAATTAAGGATATTTGTGGAAAGAAAAATCCAACACAAAAGTGTTGAAAGGGGTAGTTTTCTTTATATATAGTATAGAATAGATATAGATTCCTTAAAAAAAATGTAATATCATATAAATCATTATATTTTTCGATAACACCAATAATATAACACTTTTATAAGTAAATTTATTTAATTATTTAATGGTATAATTCAAATTGTAATAAATTATGTTTATTTTTACCAACAATATAACAAATATAATATAAAAAAATTTCTTCGAAAAAATATAGTATAAATTCTTATATTTTTTGATAACATCAACAATATATCCTTAAAAAAAATAACACCAACAATATAATATTCTTATATCCTTTCAAAAAATATTCTTATATTTTTATTTTGACAAGTTAAAAAAAAATTAATATTCTTATATGTAAATTCGTTTTAAGGTGTAACTAATATAAAAAAAAAAAAAAAAAAAAGACCCTTAAAAAAATATAATAAAAAAACCAAGCCAAAAAATAATCTTATTATATATAATAGCTTCTTTTTCCTCTAGTAAAAAATAAATAAACTTACCATTAGTTTTGGAAAATTAAATTATAAACAAAATGTTATATTCTTGGTATCACTAGCTAAAAAGAAAGAATTTATATCTTTGGTGTCATTGAAAACGATAAATCAAGGTTTTTTTTTTTTTGTGAAACAATAATTCATGGTTTGTTACAATTTGAAATCACAATAATTCATGGTTTCTTAGGTATAGATATTTTAATTCAAATTATAAGTATAGATATTTTGCACTTTCATATTTACAAACTGTATTTATCTTCCTTTTTTAAAATATTATCTTATTTAATGATTTCAACAATATAACAAATATCCCCTCTAAAAAAAATATAACAAATATAATATAAATTCTTATCTTTTTGAATGACAACAAAAATGTAATATTTTTTATGCAAATTTGTTTAGGGGTAAAACCATGTATTCTCTTTAAGCATGTTTTGATTTGTTGATATCATGATATTTACTTTTGAAATTTGTATGTCATGAATCATGCAAGCTTAAACTAGTTGAAATCCAAAGTTCTTAATTATTTACAAATCTTGAATATCCAATATACAAATGATGTATACACTTTGTGATCTTAAATATCCAAGAGAGAAATGATATTTGAATATCCATTTTATAACAATTTTTGTGACAACTTTCTCTCTCATACTCACATTATTTTTTATTTTATCGCTTTATTGCTTTAATTTTCGTGCAAAAACCTATTTTTCCTTTGTATATTATGGTTGTCACATAAGTTGTCAACCAAATAGTTGTTTAAACAACACTCCTCTATCCAATATGCAAGGTTGAAGTAGTGGAACCACCTATCAGATTTGGATTAGGTCCTAGTATGTAGGAACGGTTTGGTAAGTAATTATTCATATGTTGGTTACACTTTGAGGTGGAGTAGGGGTGTTCATGGTTCATATATAATTGAACTGTAACTGCACCGCGTTAACAGTTTGGTTCAGTTTTTAAAAACCACTTTAATAAAAACTGGTTAATTTTTCAAACCAATTTCGGTTAAGTTTAGATCCGGTTTACAGATTTAACTTTTAAACCCATTTTTTCAGATTTTTATATTATTTTTTAATTATATAATTTAAAATTATTAATAAATTAAATGAATAGTGTAATATTTATAAAAGAGAGGGTGGTCAGTTGTGGTTAATAGTGGTTCATGGCGGAGCTCCGGCGACCACCACGGCGGCGGTCGACTGTCTTCCGACAGTTTCCAGCGACTCTCCGGCGAAGTCCGCCGGTGGTGGCTAGAACTTATCAATTAATTTAAATTATCTCTTAAATAAAAAATTATCCAACAAAGAGTAGAACCCATGACCTTTAACTTAATGCAACGTCAATTTTCCACTAGACCAACATTATTTATGTGAACATTGTTTATTTTTATATATATATATATAAATTAATTTTGTTTATAAATTTGTAATTTTTCTGAAAAATAAATTTTGGTTAAACATTTGTAAAAGAAAATTATAAAGAGTTCAAAACAAGTTAACCAGTTTTTAAATTAAGTTTGGTTAACTGAATTGATTTAAATTTGTGGTTCAGTTCATAAACCATTTAATATGGTTCAGTTTTTTTGTGATTCAGTTTGGTTCAGTTTATAGATACAATTCAGTTAACCACATTTTTTCACAACCCTAGCGGAGCAAGTACTATGAGGTGAGGTGAGATGAGACGAGACCATTTGCTTGTATTGCACGTCGATCCAAGGTGCTATTTCCTACAACGTGATCGAGAAGGTTGACTCTTGTATAATGTCATGCAGAGGCGGTAACCCACCACCCTCGAACGGCTTTGTCTTGTCCCGTTTATTGAACCTCCTTATCTTGTTTCCAAAGGATCATGTCATTGAACTCTTTGATGGAGAATTGAGTTTTGCCTTTTAGACCTATACCGGTACACAACCCATAATCCATTGTGAGTTCTCCCATTAGTTGGAGTATATTGAAATATATTCAATGGTTGACTCCCAATATCCCAAGCAAACTTGGATAGTTTGGGGTATTCATCCTGTATTGGGACGTCCTCATGTTGCACCCATTTCGGGAATGAAGAACCGGAAAATAACTAGTTAGTGTATCCCGGTTTATACAACTTAATTGACATTTTGGTTATTCGGTTGGCTGCAATGTGTTTCACCTGAATGCCAACTACTATGATATTTGAGTTAATGGCTAAATCATCCATCTATACTACTCCCTCCGTCTTTTTTTATAAGCAAACAACACTAATTCACACTTATTAAGAAAGCTAATACTTAGTGATTTAAGGTATAATTTTTTGTGTTCTACTTGGAATAAGTTTCATGGAAAGATGTAAAAATAATTCTCATTGGTTAAAAATTATGGAGAAAATAAAAAGGGGAACAAATTGAATGCAACATGCATCTAATTTTACATTGAAAAAAATGATTTGTTTGAAAAAACACAATAATAGCATAAAAGTTGGTCTTTTTTACTTATATTTTGAAACAAAGAAAATGAGATTCTTTTGCTTATAAAAATAGACGGAGGGAGTATATATAAATGAAACTACCCCTTTCAGCATACTTTTGGGTTGAAATTTTCTTTCCAAAAACACCCTTAATTTTAAATACAAGTAACACATGTAACAAATAGATAAGAATAAAATATTAAAACAAAAGTAACATTGTTGATCTTTTTGTTTTTTTGTTTTTTGTAGATTAGTATTATTTTTATCAGTGTGTGTGTGTGTGTGTGTGTGTGTGTGTATATATATATATATATATATATATATATATTTAATAGCTTCTTTTTCCTCTAGTAAAAAATAAAGGAAACAACCTCTTTCAACACACTTTTGGGTTGAAATTTTCTTTTCAAAAATACCCATAATTTTAAATACAAGTAACACATGTAACAAATAGATAAGAATAAATTTAAATATTATAACAAATATAACAAACACAATATGAATACATGTATATTTTTTTTTTCCTTTATCATTTAAAAAATATAACAAATTTATACTTACTTTTTCATTATGTCAATTATACCCTTAAACAACTTTTTCTATAATAAAGATTGTTGTTATGTCATTGAAAAAGGCAACAAACATTTATATTTTTCCTTTTATATTTTTCTTTTTAATCAAAACTAAAATTTCACCGCAATAAAAAGAGCGAAAATACGTGCACAACTGCACGTTTTTCGCTAGTATGCAATAAGGTAACACTACCATATTGCATAGGGGAAAATGATATTTGGTTCCCACTGACTTTGATTGTTTTAGTAATTGGTCTTGAACCACATCGTTATTCATTGTTGGTATATACGAAGTCTTGAGACATGGTCTAATTTTTTTCGACAATTGCTTGAGAAGGATATTTTGTTGTGGCGTAACCCTTCAACATTGGAAGTCTCCAAAGGAAGTGATATGGTCATTGACATTATTCACACAACAGTGCCCACAACACTAGCACGCCAATACTCGGAGTATGACATATTATTAAGTATGTGAGTTGCTAAATTTTCCACTTTGGTTGGTTTTCCAAAACCCTAATACTTATTTACAGATCCATATGCTTAGGTTTAGGTTTTGTTGGTTTTCCAAGTCAATGCTATGGACTATGGTACCATGAATAAAATCAGGAATGGCGGAATAATTTTGTATGTATATCATTGAAACAAATCACACTTGTATAGAAGTGATTACATGGCCGTAACTATATATTGGGACTAGAAATTAGGTACAAAGATATAGAAATAGGAAATAAACCATGCTCAATCAATTACAATAATTAATTTTCCTAAAAAAGGACTAAGGATCTGTGTGGGAGATGTGAGGGAGAGTGTACCAAACAAAACAAAAATTATTTCTCCATTGTTTGTTCGATTTTAAACTCTGGTTCCCTTCAATTACACTAATTTGTCCATTATAATCGGAAAAACATTGATCAAAACAATAATCAACAATGCAAATAATAGTATAAAAATAATTGCAAGCAAATAGCAGAAATAGATTCATGAATAAAAAACATAATACAAGGGTCTGAGTCAGGAATATGTAAATTCGTGATTAAAAACAAAAGTACTCAGCGTCTACCCTAAAAAGAACTCAGCCTAACTCTCTACAACTCTCTACATCATCAAAGCAGCAGCGAAAACCACAACAGCAGCAGATCCGGCAACGCTAAATCTGTTCAAAGCGGCCTTGTTTGAGGACGTTGATGGTGTTTTAGATGGAGGGGTAGAGATCGACGACGGAGTAATAGCAGGTGCGGCTGCGGGGGAATCATGAGGAGGGGATAGTGGAGAGTCGATGGCAGACGGTGAAGGAGATGGACTGCTCTTCACAGGTACGGGAGCAGATGCTGGCGCCGGTGAGTTAGCTGAGGGAGAAATTGCAGGCGATGGTGCTTGAGATGGAGGAGTAGAGATCGATGATGGAGTAACAGCAGGTGCGGCAGCGGGAGAAGCAGGAGCGGCAGCTGGAGGAGATGTTGGTGAGTTGACGGCGAACAGTGAAGGCGAGGGAGCACTATTCACTGGTGAGTTAGCAGAGGGAGAAATCGCAGGAGATGGAAACGGAGAAGACATGGGGGATGATGGTGGTGATCGAGCCACGGTGGAGCCCAGCAACAGTCCAACCAAAAGCATCAACACAAAGGTGTAGGAAGCCATAGTAGAAAGATGAGAAGGAGAATGGGAATATTAGGGTTAACAAAAGTTTTGAAGCTGTGATAATTTTGTGAAGAAAATATTAGAGTCAGAAGGGTATTTATAAAAGTTAAAACGCGTTTCTAGACTAAGTTGTTTTGAGTCGGTTATCTTTTTAAATTATTATTGTTTTTTTTTTTGTTGGTTGAATATTGTGTCATTTTTTATTTTATTTTTAAGATTTGTTTTGAGAGGATTTATTTTAAATTAATAGAAGATTTACCTAGAAAATATCTCTCCTTGGTAACAAACTATTGTAAGTTTATAGTATTTTAAGTTTTAACAACTCTTCAACAGATGTTACAACATAACCACTATTATAGGAAACCGAATTTAGTTTTATGGAAGTTTAAATTTGCATGTAACAAAAAAATAAATTTAGTTTTAAAAAACAATCAAACTTTGTTTTGAAGGAAAAAAAACTATTTTTAATTTTTTTTATCAAACAATAAGATGCATTAAAAAACCAGGATAGGCCTGAACAGTTTACAAAGAAATATTACATGGTATTCCTAAAGTATTGTCAGCATGTGCTGTCTCTAAAAAGGGTGGGCAATAGAAAAATAGGACGAGAACTCCTAGAATATACTTACTTCATCATAATTATAAATCAAAAATATTTAGACACACATTAATTAAAAATTTAAATGAAAACATAAATGAATGATATGACTAAATTCTTTCTCATTTGTTTTTCTCCATCTATATGAGTGTGTCTAAAACTTTTTATTTGTATTTGTGTTTATGTAAGACTTGCTCCCTATTAATAAAAGGTGGACAAAGTCCTTGATGTTGATTTGCTGATAATCAAAATCATTTATTCATTCTTTAATTTCAAAAAAGAAATCATTTATTCATTCCTAACATATTTTATGAATCATTCATTCATTGATTTAAATGTAAAAATCAATAAACCATATTTTATGAATTAATTCTTAGACATGTTAGAAATCATATGCAAAGAAAACAGAACTATCGGAATATTCTTTGACCTCACAAATACATCATGAGACACTTGTGAATACCAACCGAGTACAATGATTTTGGTACAAGTTATTTCTCTAGAAAAATAGTATTAAGAATTTTTTAAAATACAATTAACAAATTTTAATTGCATGATTTATTTGTTCACTTCCTATTTTTCAGCCACACCTTCTTGAATTGTGGCAAATAGTGCATTGTGATTGACTACTCTATATTCTTAAAGAATTTTTTATGTTTTTTTTCTAGAGATATAGCATTACTCAAAAAAAAAAAAGGATGAATGTAGAATAAATGGAAACTTGAAATATCTATACCTATATATAAAGGCAATACTATTTTTTGGTGTAGCCTTTTTTTGTAAATCCCAAAATGCCCTTACTTGATCACATTTACTATTTTTTGGTGTAGTCTTTTTTATAAAATCCTGAAATGCCCTTACTTGATCACATTTATTAAAAAAAATCTGCATTACCCACTAATAATCACACACACGATGACGGTTATTAAGGAAAAAAAATCTCCCATGCCCACTAGTCACACTCACGTAAATATAGCTCATGCTTTTATCTTTAAACAAATCTCCCTTAACCACTACACTATTATATACAGAAACAAAAAAGATTTATTATTTATTTAATATTTTTCATATTTGTGAATGAAAACTTATATATTAATTTAATTTATCCAAAAAAAAAAAGGTAAGTATAGATGCGTTAGCACAATAGAAAAAGCGGACAGACGGGCACGAGTGACCATCTAGACGCTAGTGTTTATAAAGTGTACTCTACAAAAAGAACATTTTTTTATTTTTTTTTTTAAGTAAAGGAACTTTTGTTTTTGAAATCTACAAAAGGAACATACTGAATAACATATGACATATAAAAATAATTTATTAAATTGTTTGATATTGACTCCACCAAAATGTGAGTAACACTAACATGATATGAGAAGACTACAACACATGAGAGAGTTTGAGATTAAAGAGGAATTCTTTTATAGTCACAAATATAAATGTATAATGTTTGGTCACATATACATTAAAAGATTTTTTCTATTAATAAAAAAGAAGTTGATAATAAAATAATTTAGTATTTCAAAAAATAGCTTTTTTATATATGTGACCAAACACTATTTATTTGTGTTTGTGACTATAGAAGAATGTCTTGGTACTAAAAAGCTAATGACAAAAGTGTTCCCATTACATGATACTAAAAGACAAAGTGTGTGTTTAATACAGTTCAATTTGATTTGTTTTCTGTCAAATCTCCACAAAAATATGCATGGTACTGTTCAGAAAATATATGAGATGACATCACAGAAACGCATATGTTTATTAGTTGTCCTTACCTAAAAAAAATGTTTATTAGGTCCTATATACATCAGCTGAGAACGTTATCAACACTGCAAGAACATTTTGATAAAAGGCTTCAACAAGTGAAGTACTCTAATGTGTTGGTAACTTTCCCTTCCCACCTTTGCCTTTAGAAACTCCTGTTATTTACCACATCAAGGATAGTCCTCATCTATAAAGGGTTCAACAAGGAGAAAGAGTAAGAGTCTTAAGCACAATCATACTCTCTTGATATATGTCAATCCTCAAGAAACATCAAAGACACTCCTTTGTTTTTATCATATACATCGTTCAAGCTCAAGCATAGAAATCAAACATCTTCAAAGGCAGCAACTTATTTTACACTAGTTTTTAAGTGAGTAAGAAACATATCAAAAGATTCATCAATTTTAAAATTGCTCAAGTTACTCATTGAAGTAGTAATTGAGAAGTGTGAAGGCAAGGTTACCAAATCAAGGTTGTAAAGTCGAGGTGGTTAAAAGGAAAATGAGTGTAAAGATCTTAGGGTGATCTAAGAAAATGCATAGTTGAGATAGTATTAAATCTAAAGTGTTGTGTGGACTAGAGTAGCCCCCATTGAATAAACCAATATAACTTTATGTGTGTGATTCTCTAACTCGTGTCTCATTTAAATCTCATTTTTTGTGATATTATTTTAATTACTTTAGAAAGAATTGTTTTCACAACTTATTTGATGAAGGATATGAGATCTTACCGCACTTTATAATGCTAGACATTAGATAAGAGGATCAAATTATACCTACTATCATCGAATTCAAGTACACAGAGTAAAGGAAGCATTGAAAAGGATGAGTAATGACAAGGAAGTTGGACAAAATAGCATATCTATTGAACTTTGAAAAAGTCTTGGCAATAAAGGCTATTAGTGGCTCAAAAACTTTTTTTAACAAAATTACAAGGTTAAATCAAATGTTAGACGAGTAGAGTATAACAACTTAATTTAATTCCAATCTATAAGAACAATGAGGATATATAAAATTGCACAAATTATAAAGAGATGAAACTTACGAGTCACACCATGAAGTTATGGGAAATAATTATTGAGAGAAGAAAGAAACTCAATTTACTAATAATTAATTTGTATTTACACCTGGAAGGTCGACCATATATGGAACCAATCTACTTACTATGATGAGTGAAGGAGCGAAATATGATCGATTAAAAAGACTTGCGCTTAGTTTTCTATGATTTAAAGAAGAAGTACAATACAACGCCTCGAGATATTTTAAGGAAAGCGCTAAAGTAGAAAAGGGTTTAGGGTTTCCTATATTTGAGCAATCAAAGATATGTATGATGGGGGTCTTGACTAACGGGAGAACATATAAAAGTTGAGGCCACCGACAATTTTTCCATAATAATAGCATGTCACCAACGGTCAAATCAAAGTCCTTCTCTTTTTACTTAAGTTTTGGATGTACTTACCGTACACATCTAAAAGTTAGCATTGAGATGTATGTTGTATGTTGATGATATAGTCCTACTTCAAGAGTTGGTGGAGAGATTAAATGAGGTTGGAGACAAGCCCTAGAAGCATATGACTTCCAGCTCAGTTGAAGTAAGACATAAAATATACATGCAATGTAGATTTAGCTAAAGGCCAATCATGCCTAGCATAGAGATGAAAGTTGAAGATCATATGATACCATAAATTATATGATTTAAATATCTTGGATCCATCGCATAAAACAAAGGAGAAATATAAGTAGATGTAATCATCGAATTCAAGGTGGATGGTTAAAATGGTGGATGACCTCAGATTTTTTATGTGATATGGAAGTATCGTTCAAGTTGAAATGCAAATTTTATCGATTGACTATATGATTGTCGATGGTGTATGGAAAAGAGTGTTGGGATGAAAAGAACCAACATTAAATAAATTAAGTGTAGTAGATTTGATTCACTACTAGAAAAATCGGAAATGGAGACGGACCAAATTCGTAGTTATATGGCAAAATTTCAGTTTCTACATACTATAGAAACAGCTTCGGAGACGAAACTAAATCTGTCTTAGAGACGCATTGTCTTATCACACATACAAGACATATTACTTTACCACACAAAATCTGACGTGTGGTAAGTCAATATGAGATAGGATTACAAAAGAAAAAAATTGAGAAAGAGTTGGGGTGACACCAATAGCGAAAAAATATAATGAAAAGTAGGCTTGTGTGGTGTGAGAATGTAGAGAGAGATATGTGGATTTTGTGGCAATAAAAGAATATCATATGTAGGGTAGTCCGAACACTAATGGTCGAGGAAGACCCATCAAAACTACAAGAGGAAATTATTAAGAAATATCTACATAATAATAATGATTTGGATAGAAATATGATATATGATAGAACATAATGATGTAATTTGATTCATGTAATCGGTCTTACTAAGTGATATAATGTTTGATTGTTGTTTTTGTTCACTACAAGAATTACCCTTATTTGTGACCAAATTTTTAAAGATTTTGACCAACAAAAATCCCTCACAAATTTGTTGCCAAAAAATTCCCAACAAATTTGAAGCATCAATGTAGTTGTTTTTTGTGACCAAAAAACCGGTGACATTTAACGTGGGAAACGGTAATCCTTTTCCACCATGAGTCAATTTAGTTTTTACCATTTGATCAAAAGAAGACCACGATATTATCATGTTCCATCAACACTATATTTTTTCATAGTTTCTTCTTTCCCAACCACTATCTCTCCTTCATGTTTTTAACATATTTGTCCCCAGTTATAGCAGTCCACTACTACTACCACCATCCTCACTCCTATCACATTAACATGGCCCAGAAATCAATTGAAGATAGAGAAACAACTCCATATTAATTTCAATAAATAACTCATACTGAAGTATGGGCATGATATTGGCCGAAAATTTCATGCCATTAACTAACAACTCCATATTAATTTCAATAAATAACTCATATGAATTAATTTCTGTAAAAAAAATCATATATTAATTAATTTCAAATTATAGTTCAACCATCATGATTGTTGGGAGGGAAAATCTTGGCATGATATTGACCAAAATTTTTGGATCTAGAACAACACCAGTATAAATTTTTTGAATCTTGGCATGATATTGACCAAAAAATTTAGTTTTAAGAAATTTGTAAAATCGATTTTCGATCAACTTGTTTTTTTGAGGAAAAAGCTTTTCAACTTGTTAGAGGAAAAAACACGGTGCATGAATAATAACTCATGCGTTTCCAAATTGAGCTACCGTTGCCAACAGTGGATACGGTTCCTTTTCATTGCTTTCAAAGTTTTTTGAAATAAAAAATTCAAGTGTTATTGGTATTGATATGGATGATCTAAGTGTTATTGTGATAGTGAGGAATTGGTGGTGGTGGATGAGTTGCTGCAAGTGGTGGGTGAGAGAGAGGAGAGAGTATGGTTGGGAGAGATGGTGTGAAAAAATATAATGCTGAGAGAGCACAATACTATTATGGTCTTCTTTTGATCACATGGTAAAAATTCAATTGAACCATGGTGGAAGGATTAGCTTTTCCATGTTAAATGCCACCCAAAAAATTTCTCCTAAATAGAAAATAAAATTTGTGGCAAACATTTAAATTTGTGAGGCCAAACCAGCCAAAAATATACATGAAATTTGTATTTGTGGTATTTGAGGGTCAGATCAACCATAAAATTTAATCCATTGTGGTATTTGTGAGGGTCAAATCCGTCCTAAATTTATGATAATTGTGAAGACTCAATCTGTCATAAAATTCAAATGATTTGTTGTTTATTCAGGTTGATGTTTGTGACGGACTAGACATCCACAAAGTTTGAAAAAAAATATTCCCCCACAAAAATCTCATTTTCTGTAAAAAGAAAATTCTTTTTTTTGCTCAAAATTTTCTGTAATTATTACTCTCGCATTTTCTCATTTCTTGTTTCTTCCTTCTTTTTAAATTTTTTTTCTACTTTCTATCAAAATTTTCTCTCAATCTTCTCTCTAAAAGTGCAGTGATATGTTTAAACATTCAAAATTTAACCCAGTATAGGTGCCGTATAAAAATACTTCGGAAAAAGTGTGAGTTTGATCAAAAGAGAAAAAAGAAAAAATATTATAAAAAGAACAACCGTGTAATATTTAAAAATAGATACCATACGAAAGTACATTTAAAAGTACATCTAAAAATACTATTTTTAATATATATTTTTTAAATATACTTTTTATTTTTTGAAACATATTTTTTAGGGCAGTTTGAATATAAATATTATTTAAAAAATACTTTTTTGTCTAAATTAGATATTTGGTCTCTTAGCTTATTTATAATTTTCATTTTGGTCTCATTATTAATTATTGTTACGTTGAGGTCATTTTAACGTCATTTTCGTTGGTTGATCACTACAAGAAATGTTGCATTTTGTCAGGGGCGGAAGCCCTGACAAAATGCAGAAAGCCTTGGCAAATGCATGTTTGCCAGGAGCTTTGCCAGGAGCTGAATCACCAGCAAATATGTCCATCGCAAATGAATATGTCAGGGCTTTAGCTCCTGGCAAATGCGCTCCTGGTAAAGGCCCTGGCTTAACCCCTGGCAAATTGTGTCTGATAGATTGCAGACTTTTCTGGTCAATGCAGTCCTTTGCAGACCGTGTCAGTGGCAGGTCAGTCCTTTTCAGAAAAATGCCAGGCGCTTTGCCAGGGGTTAACCCCTGGCAAATTGTGTACGAATATTAAAACAAAAAACTTTTTTTATCTGTTAAAATATTTAAATTTAATAATTAAAATAATTAAAATAAACTTTTTTAAATTTAAACAAAAAACTTTTTTTTATCTGTTAATTTTTAACTCCAATATATGTTTACGATGGACGATTAATTTTAACCGTTTGATCTGTTTGTCAAAAAGACAATCATTAGACCATGAATGTCTATTAGATATAATAGTGCACCACTAAAGAAGAGAATGAAGAAGAATATTAAAAAGAAAAGTTAGACGTCAATAATGCACGATTAAATCTAATACACATGCATGATCTAATGGTTTTCTTTTTTGATAAAAAGATTGGTTGATTAAAATTTTAAAAATTAATAAGATCTTGGGTAGATCACCTACAATTTTGGTCCACCATATTTATTGGGGTTAAAAGTTAATAGAAATGATATAATTTAACTAATGAAGCTAACGTTAAAGGACCTAAATGTATCAATAATTAATTATAGAACCAAAATGAATATTATATATAAGTTAAGAGGCCAAATATCTAATTTATCCTCTTTTAAGCTAATATGTTTATGGCGGGTTGGGCCGCCATAAATGTTTCTGAATGCTAACTGGAGTCATTCCTACCTTTTGTGATGGATCCAACGGCGACAAATTTGTGGCGGATATAGCCCTCACAATACCTTCAAAAATTGGTTCACTTCTTTATGTTCTGTTGATATTAGGGAGGTGTTGGGACTTTATCATGCAATTCGGTGGATAGACGACTTACAACTTATAAATGTTGATTTAGAGGTGGATTCGAAAAAAGTAGTTGACTACTTCAATAAAGGAGGAGGAGATATTACTAAATTTGGTCTCATTATGGATAGTACTATCCAATTATGTAGTTCTCATTTAACAAACTCTCAACTTGAATTTATTAGGAGTCAAGTGAACGAGGTTACCCATAAATTAGCTAAGGCAACCACATCCTTACCTAGCTTCTATATCTTTGATGAAAGTCCGACATGTATTACTGATATGATTAATAATGAAATGATATAAGTTTCCTTTTCCCAAAAGAAAAAAAAAATACCATGTCTATTTAGATTATTTTTTTAGAAGCAAAGGAAATTTTATTATATTTATAGATGAAAATAAGTACTAAAGGTCCTAAACACTCACAAAAATAAGTACTAGAGGTATTAAACACTCACAAAAAGAAAAGGTACAAGTAGTACTCACTCCACCCCTCAAAGATAAACAAAAACAAAAAAAGTATACAATCAAGGCTTTCTAAGATTACACTCTAGTGGAATTGTAAACCATTCAAAAAAGAGGCAAGGATGCCCTGACTTTTCTCCCAAAATACCAAGTTCAAGATTGACTGTTAATTGCATCGATAGTCTCTTCTACCGAAAATGTTTGAGTTAAGAATTTGGTCATTTCTTGTCTTTCAAATAAGCCATAATATTATATGACATATCAATATTCAATAGTAGACCCTTCGATCATCTCCCACTCCTTGACAATCCCAAAAGAATTTGAAATAAAAATTGTACCCTACCCGGAAGCACCACTATCTCTCCCCACACTAAGCACAAACCGGAGCACCCACAGGTACCCCTCTATTCAACAAATTACTCCTTGTTGGGAGCCTTTCAAGTATCAATGGCCAAGATTATACAATCACCTTTGAGTGGACATGGCTCCTCATACCAAAGGCAAACACTCTTTAGACTCCACCGTTAGCAATGTACATAAGAAGATAGAATTAGTAAAGGTAGATAGAGCTAACTGTGAAGGGACCAATGAGATTTCATCTGAAACAGGCATTTGTGGCTGGTAAAACAGCCACAAATTTTTGTGACTAGTGAATATGTCCCGGATTTTGACCCTCGCAAATTCGCCTCAAATTTCAATTTTGTGGCCGATTTTGATCATTTGTGTTGGTTTTTGGCCCCCACAAAACCTTGTTTTTCTTGAGCTTATAAGCTAGTATAAGTTTGAAAATTTGTCTTGCCAAGCAATGTTCAAATATGTCGACGAGAGGTTCATGGATAACTTTGAAATTCAAAAGTGTTTTTGAAGTCATTTCTGGAAGAAGATTCCAATCAATCTATGGTGGACTCCAAAGGAACACTTAAATTGTGTCAACATCTAGCATTGAAAATATGCAAACCAGTCGGCAATTCTTTAACAGTAATGTAAAAAGGTAGCTACACTCAAGGCCAACCTTAAATTAATTTGCATCATAAAATAAACTTGATGCAATTTTTTCTTTTTCAACTTGTTCTTCATTGAATTAAAGAATGTTGAGGTTCAACAACAGGAAGCTCCAACTTCTAGAATTTTCACATTTTCTTCCTGGTTTGAACTAACATCCCTCATTATTGCTATGATGAGAGGTTGCACCTACTAATTTAGATTAACTTAGAGAACAATTTGACCATTCCTTGAGAAGGGATATTTTGCAGGGGTTTTACCCCCTTCAACATTGGAAGTTTCCAATGCTTCTTAAGGAAGTGACATACTTGCACTGACGCTAGCAATTGTTTACATTACTTCACGACATAACCGAAACCACGAGAAGTTGACATTGCAACGGTGCTCACAACTTTGGACACGCCAATATACTTGCTGGATTAGACATGTTATTATTGATGTTACTTGTCGTATTAGAAGTATATGAATTGCTAAATTTTTCAGTTCACAACAACATGCACGCGTAAATGGTCACCACAAGAAAAGGTTACACACGTAAGTTACAATAGACTTGTTCAACTAGGCATTCCAACTTGTCTACGGTTATTGTTGTGTTAAATGAAGTGCGTCAAACCGATCATAAATAAAAGTTGGGTTTTGCTCGAGCTTTAGTTAAAGAATCTATTAGGAGAAACTTTATTTTAAAAATATAAATTTTCACTTTTGTCTTAACAATAATTATATCATTTTTTGATGCAAATTTACTAATTTTAACATTTTAATTAGTGCCTCAAGGACACTCATTTGCCTTCTCCATTAAAAAGTTTAAACAATGTTATAGTGTTTTACAAAATGTTTTGATTATAAAAAAAAAAAGTTGTTTTTTGTTGGGTTGACTTTTAAACATAAGTACGTGACCTTAATGACAACAAAAGTTTGTTGTCATTAGTTTGCAAAACAACTCCCCCCACTACTTAACATTTATGGGTATGTTTTTGGATGCTGATTCCCTGCAGTTGGTAGAATCACGCAGTCACGCATTCAACCCATTTTCAACCACTTGATGCATCTAATGGTCCAAATTACCTTTTTCTTTATTTTTCCAACTTCACGCAAACTTTTCCCAATTCACCCCTTGCACCTCTTCGTCTCTTTCGCAGGCACAAAACTTCACAATTGCAATTCAGTGGTTTTCTATTTATTTTTTTAATTGACATGGAGCTTCACCTCTCCGTCTCTTTCTTAGTCCATGCCAGGCCATATGAGATTATATTATGATAAATGATTCATTTTAATCAGCTTAAATAATATACAAATTACCAACAAATTAGGATTGGTTTCATAGTTAAGAACAACCATTCAGCAATATTATTGTTTATATATTCGCTATTCCAGTGAAATTATGTTTTACACAAGGTAGGAATGAATTAAAAAGTATTGCTAGAAGGTGAAATGGCTAGAAGAAATTGTATTTTGAGATTTGAAAGCAGGGCAAGAATAGAGTTTTGTTTGATTAAATATAGCCACACGAACAAAAATCGCTTGCATACTAAACGAATCACATAATTGAACAGAGCTCAGATTGATTCTCATATGTAAACAGCGGCATTGCTGTCATTCACTAGAGGAAGAACGGTAGCATAACTTTCCAGGAAAGAGATAAGCATTTTATTTATTGGAAGGAGCGAGAAGATTGTGTGTAATTGGGAAAATAACGAAAAAGGTAATTTGAACCATTGGATGCATCAAGTGGTTGAAAGTGGGTTGAATGCGTGACTGCGTGATTCTACCAACTGCAGTGAATCAACATCCGTTTTTGGATGCTGATTCACTACAGTTGGTAGAATCACGCAGTCACGCATTCAACCCACTTTCAACCACTTGATGCATCCAATGGTCCAAATTACCTTTTTCTTTATTTTTCCAACTTCATGCAAACTTTTCCCAATTCACCCCTTGCACCTCTTCGTCTCTTTCGCAGGCACAAAACTTCACAGTTGCAATTCAGTGGTTTTCTATTTATTTTTTTAATTGACATGGAGCTTCACCTCTCCGTCTCTTTCTTAGTCCATGCCAGGCCATATGAGATTATATTATGATAAATGATTCATTTTAATCAGCTTAAATAATATACAAATTACCAACAAATTAGGATTGGTTTCATAGTTAAGAACAACCATTCAGCAATATTATTGTTTATATATTCGCGATTCCAGTGAAATTATGTTTTACACAAGGTAGGAATGAATTAAAAAGTATTGCTAGAAGGTGAAATGGCTAGAAGAAATTGTATTTTGAGATTTGAAAGCAGGGCAAGAATAGAGTTTTGTTTGATTAAATATAGCCACACGAACAAAAATCGCTTGCATACTAAACGAATCACATAATTGAACAGAGCTCAGATTGATTCTCATATGTAAACAGCGGCATTGCTGTCATTCACCAGAGGAAGAACGGTAGCATAACTTTCCAGGAAAGAGATAAGCATTTTATTTATCGGAAGGAGCGAGAAGATTGTGGGTTGAATGCGTGACTGCGTAATTCTACCAACTGCAGTGAATCAACATCCTTTTTTTGGTTAAGGTTTGTATTTGGTTGATTTTCCCAAGTCAAACAATGCTCAATCATACAATAATTAATTTTCATAAAAATAAAGTTAACATCTTAGTTGAGGGTGAGTGTATTGCTCTGTTTGTGTATGAAAAAAATTACCAAACAAAACGAAAATTAATATTCCTTCTCCTTGTTCGGTTTTCAATTTCTGATTTCCATTAAATACTATAATTTGTTGGTGTTGTTGAAGAGATACAATTCATTCAAACACAATAAGATAAATGAAGTAATTGCAAGGGCGTAACAGAAGTTGAAAAGAATAAAAATGTATCACTCATTAATTAATTAAAGTAATAAATGGATTACAGAAAATAATCGAATGAATAAATCGTCGCCGAACAGATCGTAACAGAGAAACAACAAAAAGGTACATAGTTCTCACGATCCATGTAAATTCGTGACTAAAAAACAAAAACTCAGAGTAACTCTCTACATCAACAAAGCAGCAGCGAAAACCACAAAAGCAGCAGATCCGGCAACGGTAAATCTGTTCAAAGCGGCGCCGTTTGCGGAAGGTCCTTCAGAAGGAGGAGTGGAGATCGATGATGGAGTAACTGCAGGAGAGACGGCGGGAGAGTCAGAGGAAGCAGGAGGAGGAGATGGTGGAGAGTTGATGGCTGAAGGTGAAGGAGATGGAGCGCTCTTCACAGGTACGGGAGGAGATGCCGCCGGTGAGTCAGCGGAGGGAGAGATCGTAGGAGTTGCAACAGGGGATATGGTGGGAGATGAAGATGGAGATTGAGCAAAGGTTGAACTAACCAATAGTGTAGCCATAAGCATCAACACAACTTTGTAGGAAGCCATTGTTGAAAATCGAAGAAGGATAATGAAATTTTAGGGTTTATAAGAAGTTTTGAAGTAGTGAGGAGAAGAATTGAGAAAGTAGATTGTTTGTGAAAAAGAGAACAGGGTTCGAAGAGTATTTATAGAAACGTAGAGGTGTGTAGACGCGTTTTTAGGCTGAGTCGTTATGAGCCGTTGATCTTTTCCAATCATCGTTATCTTTTTATTTTAGATTAATATCAGGTGTGTCTAGAAAAAGAATCATTCCTTGTACCGAAAAATTATATTCTGTCAATTAAAAGGAAAAATAAAATATAGCTGTCTATTTTTTTTTGCCGAAGTTAGAATCCCGACTTTGGATATAATATACATTGTCCTTACTAAGCTGTCTATTGTTTTCATATCTACTTTAATATTTTTACATAAATTTGAAAATCAGAGTAGCTAAATTTGTCAAAAACAATATTTTTACATAAATTTGGGGTAGCTAATTTTGTCAAAAAAATAAAAGAGTAATATTTTTGTGGTATAATATATTTTTTTAACATGTTTAAAAAAAAAAATTAATATGAGTTTTGTTTGAAGACACACCGAAATATAATTGTCAAGGTTTAGAAAATGTCGATAAATATACTTACAGATTGTTTATTAATTACATCTTCATATTAACTAGTTCATCAAAATTGTCACCGTAAAACGTAAAACATCTAAAATCTCAATCCAACATCAAATCAACATCTACTAGTCAAAAAAATTGTATTATTTTTTGTATCAAATTTTAAGTTTTAATCAAATCAAATTTAATCTTAAAAAGTTTAACAAATCAAATGTCCTTCTTTAAAGTTATTTAGCATGCTTGTATTTAGATGGTTTGGAATGAAAGAAACAACCGAATCTTCAAAAAGAAAGCTCATGAGGTGGCTCAATTATTAGAATATAAAGTTTTTTTTTGTTGGCTATAGGCTAATAGGTTAACTTCTGCTTTCAGTTACAATGACTGGTGGCGACACCCTTTAATTTGTATGGGTGTTATGGAGTAGTCCTCATTTCATCTTGTTAGTTGTATTCTTTGTTTGGCAACAAATACTTGATTTTGTATTATTTTGAAGAGTGATTTTCTTTGCGGATCTTGTGCGAGATGAATCACTCTTGGTGTTTATAATATTTATTTTGACTTCTTAAAAAAAAAACAAATCAAATCAAAGGTAAACACTAAAAAATCAATTGGAAAAAAAAGGAAAATCAAATGAAATTAAAAAAAAAGAAAATTTTCTCAAAAAAAAAAAGTTAAAATAAAATGAGAATAAAAGGAAACTAAAACTTAAAAGGAAAAATAGAATACCGTTGAGTTGGCGTGAAGAGGCAACAAGCTGGTGGGGAGTGAATGAGCAAGTCCAAGCTGGTAGCAACTTCTTAGAATAATAAGAACCGTTGGACAGATGGTTGATATTGTTTACTTCAAAAAAAATATGGTTGCTATTGTTTATTTGAAGAAAAGTCCCAACAGACTGAAAATTTAGGATTAAATATGTTTTTATTTCTATAAATATATGATCGTTTTATTTTAGTTTTTTTAAAATTTTCTCTTGACTTTTAGTTTAATAAAATTTTCAATCAACAGTTTTGGTGATTATTTTTGAAAAAATATTAACGAGTGTCTTCATAACACTTTTTAAGGTCTTAAATTATAACTTTTTATGAAAAAATGTGTATCTAACACATTGGAAATTAAATTATTTTACTTTTTTAAATAATAATTTCCTAATTTAAAATGTTTAAAGAGTGTCCTGGAGCACTTATTAACAAAACCTTTATTTTTAAGTCAATTTATGTGTAGCATATGTATTTTTCAAGGAAATTGTATAGAATATTGTAAAAATCTATTCTTCTTTTTTTAAGAAAACATGAATTAAATATGAATTTTTAACCACTAAAAATATAAAACTAATATTTGATTATGTTTTGTTAAAATATTCTAATTATTTTTAGGCGCGATTCTTACAATAATAAATTTTTATCTGCAAAATTTTGTTTAAAAATATGAATTTTACATAGAGTTGGACAAAAAAACCAAAAAACTGAACCGAATCAAACAAAAGATCTGAACCATTACTAACAATTTTGAAACTAAACTAAAATAGTTCGGTTCGATTCAAAACAGTTTAGTTCGATACAAAACTAGTAACTAAAGTTTGATTTCATTTGATTTTTTATATTTTTTTAAAGGTACCAATAATAACTGTTCAATTCAAATTCGAAACATTTCAGTTCAGTTTGAAACAGTTCGGTTCAATTCGAAATTCAAACAATTTGGTTCAGTTCAGTTATCAATAGTATATATATAAAGTAAGGTTTTTTATGCCACATGTCACTTCCACATTTATTCTCAATATTTCTATTATTTTTTATTGATTTCTTTATAATTTATGTAGCTTAGATATCAAACAAAATATATACAATACTTCCATTAAATATTTCACTTTTGGTTTAATGAAAATATTTTATTGATTTCTTAATAATTTATGTAGCGTAGATATCCAACAAAATATATATAATACTTCCATTAAATATTTCACTTTTGGTTTGATGAATTAATGACTACTTCAATTTCAGCATTATTTATCTCAATAAATGAAGTTTTTTTATTTGTTTTCGAGTTTTCAAATTTCTTAAAAAAAATTGAAAGAATTTTTTTTATTTTTAAAATTGATTTTTTTCTTTGTATTTTCAAATATTTCTTTGAATTTTCATCACATCAACAAATAATTCATATATTTACTTTTAGGACAATTCCCATAAAGCTTGATTAATTAACTAAAGTCCAAACGACAAAATTAAAACACCTACACTCAAGGAAAGAGACACTAAAACTAGGAATCAAAGAAGGACCCCATTAACTTTAGGTTTTTTGATAAGTAAGTCCATTAACTTTGGATGAGTCTCCCTTGACTTCACGCGGGTGCTGTTTTGTATCAAAGAAATTAGAGATCAAATAAAACCAAAATTCACTTGGTTCAGTTTTCATTTTCAATTCTGGTTCGCTTTAAATACTAATTTTACTTTACCATAGTAGTCGGAAGGAAATTGCTGCGCCGTTAGAGACATCATGTACGATCCAAAGCAATAATCAACAACAGAAATTGAAAAGAATAAAATGTATCACTCTCGTTAAAATAATAATCAATATATTACAGAAAACAATGGAATGAATGAATCGTAGTCACACAGATCGAAACAGAGCAACAAAAGAGTTCACGATCCATGTAAAAAAAAAACTCAGATGAATTCTCTACATCATCAATGCGGCAGCGAAAACCATAACAGCAGCAGATCCGGCAACGGTAAATCTGTTCAAAGCGGCGGCGTTTGCGGAAGGTCCTTCAGAAGGAGGAGTGGAGATCGATGATGGAGTAACTGCAGGAGAGACAGCGGGAGAGTCAGATGAAGCAGGAGGAGGAGATGGTGGAGAGTTGATGGCGGATGGTGAAGGAGATGGAGAGGTTTTCACAGGAACGGGAGGAGATGCCACCGGTGAGTCAGCGGAGGGAGAGATCGTAGGAGTTGCGACAGGGGATATGGTGGGAGATGAAGATGGAGATTGAGCAATGGTGGAACTAACCAATAGTGTGGCAACAAGCATCAATACAACTGTGTAAGAAGCCATTGTATAGAAAATTGAAGACGGAGAATGAAAAATTAGGGTTTATAAGAAGTTTTGAAGCGGTGTGTAGAAGAATTGAGAGAGTTGTTTGTTTGTGATTTGATGATATTTGATGTGAAGAAGCGATTAGTGTTGGAAGGGTATATATAGAATCATAACCGTGTGAAGACGCGTTGTTAGGATTAGTCATTGTTGATCTTTTTCATTTTATATTAATATCAGGCGTATTTAGAAAAACAATAATTCCTTATCCTTGTTGATTTGGAAATAAGAAAAATATTCGGTCACAAAATTAAAAATATTCATGAAAGAGAAGAAATGGGAAATAAAATATACAGTACTAGTCATTTTTTTAATCCACTTTAATTTTATTTACATAAATAGCTCATTTATCATATTCAATCCACTTTAATTTTTTTTACATAAATAGCTCATTTATCATATTCATTAATAAATATGGCATTAATAATATATTTTATAATATATTTCTTTTTTTAGCCTCTTCAAAAAAAATTGTTTTTAATAATTTTTTTAAAGAATCTAATTAATCTATTTAAATTGACATCGGAGATAATTGAACATAAGACCTTGAAAAACACAGGTCCAAAACTAATACCACCAGACTAATCCAAATAAGTGTCGAGATTCACCAAAATCAAGATAGTTCCGAAAGCTCGTAGACAAATTGTTCATTAACAAGTTCTAGAAGTGTAATCTATTTACGGAAAAATATTTGTGTTAATAATAAAATCTATACATATGTGTTTTTATTTTTTTTTTTCTTTCATAATTTTAAATTTGAATCAAATCAAATTTATTCTTAAAAGGAACAATATTCCTTAAACTTGAAAATTATGAGTTTAAACTCCGCTAATATTTTTAGAGGAATATGATACCACCCCTCACAATAAGATCTTTTTACTAACAAATAAAATTAAAAAAAAAATCAAAGAAAAGTAAAAGGAAATGAAAACTTAAAAGGGGAAAAAAAGAAGACGGTTGAGTTGGCGTGAAGAGATTGACAGCACGCGGGGAGAAAGAGAAGGAATGAATGAGCAAGTCCAAGCTGTTACAGCTGTTTTGAATAATAAGAGCCGTTGGATAGGTGGTTGTTATGGTTTATTTTAGGAAAAGTCGTAACGGTCGGAAACAAGTACCCATGTTAAGAATACTTTCCAAACGGAGACAGAGTCGGGTCGGTAGGTACAGCTCGCACGACATGGGGAGGGTGGGACCACCTTCTGTTTTTTCCAATAAAAAAATATGATTATTAATATGCAAAACTCGTATTAAAAAAATATCAAATTTAGGAAGAAAATACATCCAATGATACTTTTGGACTTTGGCAGTTTGGCTAATCACTTTACTAACTTTTTTATTTTTCTGAACGTTACAACGTTACTGAATGATTAACGTTTGACTTTAAAATCTCTACCGTTATTATGTATTCATATAGCTTTACATTTATTAGAAATGGTTAGGTTTGAAATCGACTTTCAAATTTCAACTTCTTTATTTATTTGTGTGAATTTGTTTTTTTTTTATTGGAAGCAAGCTTAATGCATTTTGTTTAAAATATTAGTTCGGATACATATTTGAATGTTAATAAAAATATGAAAGCTAGTTACGAATAACTTTATTTACTTGTTTCCTAACAAATTTGTTATGAGAGTACACAAGATTAGTAGCTAAGATGCATATCAAATCATCAGCAATAACACAAAAATCTGAGACGTTATTTCTCTTTCTGTAGATACTATTCACTATTGTTTTTAAATCCACTTCAAAATCCATATCAACCAGTCGTAGCTCCCTAACCTAGTTGAGTGCAAATAATAGCTCAACTACTTTGCCTATATCAATTTCAAGTATAAGATACACCCACTCAGTTTTTGTTAGTAGCAAACTACCCCTAATCATCTCTTATGCATACAACGGTGCGTACTTCTTAAGGGCATCATTAAAGGATGCATCAACAACAACGTTACATGTATACCACCCCGTCATCGATTTACTCCATCGCGTGGTATGGGGATCATAGAAAAAGTGAGAAAGTGAAAACATTGTACTTCTTTTGAAATTCACGTTTGGTTATCGGCAAAACAAGTTTTTATGGAGCAATTCTTGTTTCTTGGTTACATTTTTATGGAGCAATTCTTGCGTGAATATAAAGATTTAGACACATTATTTGATCACACACTCATAAAAAGGTACATCATACTCTCTCCATCCTAAATTATATGTCGTTTTGACAATTTTATAAAAATTAAGAAATGTAATAAATGGTGTATGAAAAAGAAAAAATATGAGTCACTTTACAAAAATATCCTTCATTTATTGTATGAGAAATATAAATTAAAATATTTAAAAAACAACTGAGTAATAAATAATAAGTGCATAATAGAAAAAGAAATAGTAAGTGCATAATAGAAAAAGAAACAATGTGTCCACAAGTCTTATCTTAACTGATAAAATATTAAAACTGTTAGACCGGACGTTGAGATCGGAGTTCGAACCTTGGCACCCACATTTGTGTTAACTAATTTATAATGGTTTTGTCATTTCATCTGTCTATTAAAAAAAACACTATTTTTTTTAGGGGAAAAAAGAAACACTAATGTTCCATTGACATTGTAAATTGAAATATAATATGAGACAACTTTATTTTGCTAGAATGACATTAAATTTTGGCAGTGAGAGTATAATTATTTAAATTTTTTATTATTTTATTATTATTTTTTCTTCTTTTAATGTTAAAAATATTATACGTGATGAAAAGTAATATGTTCAACTTTCTAAAAATAAATTTTTTTGTCAACTTACTATTTATTACTCAATTGTTTTTTTAAATATTTTAACATACTATTTTCACCGAATATTTTAATAAAATATTTCATACTCAATTGTTAGAAAGTTTAACATAGTATTTATTTTTCTTTCAAAAAAAAACATAGTATTTATTTTAAACTTTCTTAACCGATCTTGTAAAAAAAACTTTCTTAACCGATGGTTTAGGACACTATTTTTTGTCAACAAAAAAAAAAGCATCACTTTTTTTCTTAGTATGTACAAAGCATGTTTTATGCCTATTTAAGAATTATTTTTTACTTATGATACTCATACGATGATTGTCAGGAAATCAAAGATACAAATACGAAAGTTGAAACATGCTGTCACGGATTGATGCTGTCCAACAACCAGATTCTAGTGAGCTGCTTAATCATTAGTAGTAACTAAAATATTTTAGTTTAAAAAATGTTTGTAGGTTTTTTTAAGCTAAATGTAATCTGGAATTAATATTTTCCGAATATGATTGTGCATCACCAACTACAACACAACGAATAACCTTTCATTTAGTTAAAAAAGAAATGAATGATGTCTAAAAACAACTACAATACAACGAATAAGAATCGTTTGCAAATTAAAAATAAATAAAAGTTACAAGTAATGACAACTCGTCAATTGATTTTATTGTTTTCATTGATATTTTTTTAAAATTCAACAAGAATCGACAATTTTTTATTTTATTTTTCTTAGAAAGGCCTAAAAGTAAAAAGAGTGGCACATTATAACCTTTGAAAAAAGAATCGACAAATTTTTATTTTATTTTTTATGGAAAGGCCTAAAAGTAAAAAGAATGGCACATTATAATTTGTCATACATAGCACTAAAAAAAAGAGCCGATTAAAAATAACATGGATTGATTCAAATGATAAACGATTTGAGTAAATCCTTAAAAAAAAAAAAAAGAAGTGATTTAGGTAACATAAACAAACATGGTTTCCATCTCCAACTCTTACACACACAAAAAGAAAATCAATTGAGAGAGGAGAACTCACCTTCTATGCCTAGCAAATTCTTCCATAGAGATCAGGACTTAATCACTCTTATGGCATGTAGTTTGAGTTATGTGCAACTCTGTTCTTTTAATATTGTTCTGGCGGTTTTAGTTTTTCTATTTTAAAAATAAATGAAATACTGTTTCTATAATCAAATGCATTTCACATAACTTGGTGGATTCCTTCATATCTTATTTTGCTAATAATCCTATAATAGTGTCAGATGACATTTTCATCAAGTGGAACAATGGTAATCATTCTGACGTCATCCTTAATCTTGATGGTAGTTGTCTGGGCACCCCTTTGAGAGCTGGTTTTGGTGGTGGAGTCATTCGAAATGATGCAAGGTTTTATTTATCAGGTTTTTCATGATATCTTCCTGACTCATCTGACATCTTATATGCTGAACTTTATGCCATCTACCAGGGCCTAATTTTGGCAAGAAACTTAAATATTGATGAACTTGTCTGCTACAACGACTCTTTGCATTGTATCAACCTCCTTAAAGGTCCTATTTTGAGTTTTTATGTCTACACGGTTTTGATTCAAGATGTGAAAGATTTGATGGAGCAAAACAATGTCACTGTTTACCACACTCTTAGGGAAGGTAATCAATGCGCGGATTTTATGGCCAAATTTGGAGCATCTTCGCCCACTGAGTTGTTTTACCATTCATTCCCTCTAGATCTCTTGAATATCCTTAGGACGGACGCAACTGGAACTTTCTTTTCTAAAGAATAGTCATTTTTGTTTTGTTTCTGTTTTTCCTTTTGCTATATTTTTCTTCCCTTTGCATTGTAACAAAAAAAATGCATTTCACATAAATCCTTAAAAAAAAGCATTCACTACCAATAAAAAATTTATTTTGCTATTTTCTGTGTTTGATTTTCTCGCCTAAGCATGAGTCTCATATGCTATTTTCTTCCAATAAAAATTTTATTTTACTTCAATTATATTTCTGTGTTTAAGAAAAATGTTGTGTACGAGGTTGTATACACCTTAAAATAGAGAGGAAAAGAGAGATGTGATAAATGGGGTTATAAATGGAGAGTTTTCTAACCCTGATAAATGTGATAGTTTGATGATGTGATAGGAGAGAAAAAATATAAAGAGAAAATAAGGTGTTGAATAAGTGTCGAAAAATAAACTGTCTATTTATAATGAGTAGAATACACTCCCCTCTCTTCAAAGATGTAAGTACCCCTCCCTTCATGTTTCAAAACACACATTCTCCTCCCTTAATAAATTAAGTTCAATACATTATGATCCTTTTTTAAATTTTCCGTCAACTATTCTTAACATCTGTTAAATAATTTATTTTATTACCAAAATATCCATTTAACAATATTGATCCAGAAGTTACCGATTTACTATGTTGCAAACAATTTAAAAATGAAATAAAAGAAATCTCTCCATTGTTCATAATTTCCTGAACAACGTATTTGTATCGGAAGTTTTCTATTGGCAATTTCTGGGATTTTAGCATCTGAAGCAATAGCCCTAAAATCCCAAAGATTGAGTTTTTTTATTGGGACAACCCTTTTCAACCAGTTTCTCGTTGATTATAATATCAAAAAATGATTCAAAGGTTAAAGGTTATCGACTCATGAAACACTGGTGCCTTAGATTGAGAATTGCAAGTTACTATAAGAATGATTTAACATTTTAGATTGAGTATGAATTGAACTTGAGGAGGCACACGCAGTTATCGACTCATTGATTCATAAATTGTCCAACCAAAAAAAAAAAAATCTTCGATAATGGTGATGGATTGTAAATTTGTAAAGGTTATCGAAGGATATGGTGAGATGACACTAACATGCTTCACAAAGGTTAAATGTTATCTTTGTAAAAGAAAATAATGCAAGATAAATTTATTTAAAAAGTTAACAGAGTTAAAAATAGTGACGGAAGTGTGTATATTGTAACTATTAGGGGAGGGGAGTGTGAGTTTTGAAACATGAAGAGAGAGGAACGTATTACTTACATATTTGAGGAGAGAGGAGTGTATTTTACTCATTTATAATTGTTGAATTTTTAATGGATCTATGTTTTATAAAACTCAATTTTCTTTCACAATACATAACTTTGTTTTGGTCTTGTTTATTGTAAATACCACATAAAACTCGCATAAATGGGAGGTTCTGAGTTGAAATCCAAGAAACCACAAATATTCAGTCAAACAATTAGCTAGGACTTATGGATCCTTCACAATACATCGTAATTACCTTCATAATACCAAATATTCCCAATCATTATTTAACCCTATTTAAAAAGTAATATTAATAATTAGAGAAATTAATTTAATAAATAAAAAAATTACAATCCACGAAATACCTTTCAACAAAGAGCACCTTTATTGTCACAAAAATGCACCTTAATCACTTATACAAGGTGCCTTCACAAAAACACCCACTCTTGTATAATGAAACTATACAAAAGCAGAACCTCTAGTTTTCTACAAAAGCCACCAAAGAAAGCGAGAAAAGTTAACGTCAAATTTGTCTAAGCATTGGACAATGCCCTCAGCCCCTCACCTATTCTATTATCTATTACACATTACATGGCACTATATAAAGTTTCAAAATGACTTATAGAGCCAGACATAAGAAAAATCGTGCAAATGAATTAGTAAAAAAATAAATCATAAGTAGAATCAGCAGGATTCTTTAATCTTCTTAGATCCATCTGAAGCAGTATAGAAATTTACACTTCCCTTCCTCTTCTGTTTCGTGCGACATAATTTGCGAATCTTACAGGAAAAAATAGGTTTATGTGCCAGGAGCAGCATTGGAGTCATCAACACTACTGGCATTACCATTCAATTTGCTGTTAAATTCCAAGCCATACATGTGACCCATTTTCACACGTTTGGTTTCCAAGTATCTCCTGTTTTCGTTTGTGATAAGTGATAACAATGGGATCCTACCGGAAATCGACAAACCATAACCTTTGAGCCCAACATATTTTGCCGGATTGTTTGTCATCAGCTTCATAGAACGAACACCCAAGTCCCTCAATATCTGCAATTACAATTTCAAATTCTAAACATTACGAGTGAATCCAACTGCCTAAAACATCTAGTTCTATGTTGTATGGACAACAGCATGCCAGTGAACTTAATAATCATGTAAATCACCATGAATTGAATACAGTAAAATAATTGAGTATAAGATGTTCAATATTCAAGTGACTAATTATTTTTTAGGGAAATGTTAACGAGTGCCCTCGGGGCACTCTTTAAGGGTCATAAATAGAAACTTTTTTATGAAAACTTGTGTATTCAATGCATGGGAAATTGAACTATTTCACTTTTTTAAAGAATAATTTCCTAATTTAGAAAGCTTAAAGAGTGCCCCGGGGGCACTCGTTAACAAGACTCTTATTTTTATTATAATTACAATTACCTGTGCACCAATTCCATACTCCCTTGAGTCAACAGGCAATCCCAACTCCTCATTGGCTTCTACAGTATCCCTTCCCTCATCCTGTAGGTTATAAGCACGAAGCTTGTGGCCCAATCCAATACCCCTTCCTTCATGTCCACGAAGGTATACCAACACACCTCTACCAGCAGCCTCAATCTGTTGCATTGCAAGAGCCAACTGATTTCCGCAGTCACACCTGGCAGATCCAAATATATCTCCTGTGAGACACTCTGAGTGTACCCTCACAAGAACATCACATCCATCCCCAATGTCACCCTGTTAAACAAGAAAAGTCCAACCATAACAAAGGCTAAGTGTCGAGTATTGAATCAAGCAATATAAAATTTAAAATTGAAAGGTTCAAGATAATTGGAAGAGTTTGCCGATTTTCAAATCCTGCAGGCTTATAGAAAACACCTTGAATGCAAAAATGTTGAAAAAAGGGGTGTACATCAATTTATCACCTAACTGATCTTGTCAGTTAAAGGATAACAAGTAGACTGACATCCCAATTTCAGTCAATGAGTATTCAATTCCTGGGGAACACATCCAAATAGAAAGATCACTAGATCCCTGGGACTGGCCAAGATTTCACTCAATCTTGTGTGGGCATTAGAGCGGCCTAAACTCACCAAGTTTACCTCTTAGTGGATCCTGGATCAAGGAGTTCTTTTTACCTTTTTCTCTATTCATTTTGAAAAATTCACGGACACTCATCTGCCTGCTCAGGCATTCTATATCATATTTATTTTGTTGAAGCCAAAGTATTTGTGGATCAGAACTCTACAAAGCTATCAGGACCATGCTGCAGAATTTAAAGTTAACTCATGGAAAAATACGAAGGCCTTATATGAGAATTTTTGGGACTTCTAGCCTTGGCAGCTGGCAGGCAATTTGTAAGTAGTTCAATATTTTAAGGTGCCAATCCTTGGGAAGTTAGCTTCTATTCCAAATGTAGGGACTTCATCAAACAAGGTATGTATTGGAATGTTGTGACTTGAAACTCTCTCTGGACTTCAAGAATTGGGATTCTTAGTATCATACTATTATTATTACCCCCTCAGCAGGCAGGAAATAAAAAAACTATAAGAAAGTACGGAAAACAGCAGCCTCGATGTGACTCAGTTTTTTTTAATTTTTTTTTGACAGCCACAGCAATGTAACAACAGGTTATTATCAATATATGATTAAAAAAAAGGTTTGATTGAAGAATAGAAAATAATGCAGTGTTGTATGCTTAACATAGAAGTGCTAGTTAGCTAAATCATATTACTCTACCATACTGGCATCTCTCTCATGCTTTCTCGTCCATTTAGTTAAAATCAAAGTTAAACTATCAAAAATATTCATGCATATTACTATCCATATATATAGTTCAATATAGCCACAAGATTTCTCACCTTTACCATCGCAATATGCTCCATCCCATCTAAAAGTGACCTATAACAGTTAGCTGTGAATGGCCCCCACATTGTTGGTATTAGTGCAGCACCAGCACGTTCCACTAGTTTATCTCTCTTCCTTCTATACCTGCCAGACTAATAGGTGTTAATCTCCTCGATAGGTAACCAGAAAAGAAACAAAAAGTATCCAGGAAGAAAATTAGCTAAAGATGAATCAGGTAAGGAACAAAAAATAGATGCATATAAAGACAAAATAACCACGGACAAATTTAACTGCGCTTAAAGGAGGTATTTTGTTTAATAATTGCAGTGCAAGGAATTTAATGGAAGATAAACAAAATAGGATTTCAATTTTTGTAATGGTATAGAAAAAATATATTCAGTGAAATGCACAAATTAGAAAAAGGAACTTAACACATAAGCAATCATGAAAATTGACTGCTAGCAACCTCTAAAATTAGGAGTAAGTACCACAAAAAAATCAAATTGATTGAATTTCTAGATATGTAGTTCGAATTTTTTAAAGACAAATTTCGGTATCAGACAACATGAGGGATTTAAATTATGCTAGCTGTAACTGAAAGCAAAATATGAACATGACCGACAACAAAAATTGCATACAATGGTAGAAACCAATGGATCCTGCAATCAACCAACAGCAACACAGCACAAACAAGAAGAAGAAATAGATGACAATTAAGGAAAATAGGATGCTTTATTGATAGTAATGATAATAGTAGTGGAGGGTTTCTCTAACTACTACCAAAGAAAAGCTCCGATACAACTCACTGACCCAGAGGAATCCCACTCTGGTCCTAACATAAACTTATTCCATCATACCTACAACTCGTAAGAATTTCCCTTTATATACAAATAAAGAGAACATTCTACTATTTAACCCTCATGAGCTTTTTATTATTTAACCCTAATGGGCAACTTGCTAATAATCTACTTAACCCTACTTAGCCACCTACTAATTACTTAAAAACCCTCTCATATTGGGTCCTAACATACAATGAATTTTGCAATATGCTACCACATGGAGTACCTTATTAGGTCAGCAATAGATATAATTTTCAAATTTTCACGCTCTGCAAACTGGCGAAGCTTAGGTAATCTAGCCATGGAACCATCATCATCCACAACCTCACACAAAACTGCCACAGGATCCAAACCAGCAAGTACTGCAAGATCAACTGAAGCTTCTGTATGTCCAGCTCTCTTCAAGATACCACCTTCCCTGTATTTTAGCGGGAAAATATGGCCTGGGCGGTTGAAATCACTTGGTTTTGAATCTTTGGATGCAAGGGCCAAAACTGTGGTTGCCCTATCCTGAGCCGACACACCTGTGGTGGTACCATATTTGGCATCCTAGAAAATTGCATTGATAAGTTCCTGAGTTGCATAGGAACAAAATTTCTACCACAAAATTATAGTTTATTAAATTTCAATAACTGTTTATGACATGATGCTATTTTTTTTCTTTCAAAACATGACATGATGCTATTCTAGTATATAATAAGTAAATGTCTGTTACATACTGGGAGACAAGATATTTAATGCAACAAAGTGAAGTCACACTGATTTTTTGTCGAACTCAATGCCTACACAAGTGCAGCTAAGGCAATATAAATTATTCCCGAAAGTTGATCATCACATGAAGGTGAGTAAATATAGTGTTTTAGCTGATGTAAGAATGGAAAAGTTTTGATCAGATTGATATAGAACTAGCTCCAGATAAAAAAATGCACGCACCAAATTGTACATACCACTGTCACAGTGAATGCTGTACGGAGTTTCTCATCATTATCCCGACTATTGACCATCAAAGGAAGCTCTAATCTCTCCAGGTCTTCCTCTTTCATGCTTATACAAACTATGCCAGTTCCGTGCTTCACAATAAAAGCCATAGCCTCAGGTGTTGCCAATTGTGCTGCCATTATTAGGTCCCCTTCATTTTCTCTGTCCTCGTCATCTACAACCACTACCATCTGAAGTACTAATGTCAGTTAATAACAAAAATCTAAGTGGAGGCAACACAAAAGCAAAACTTTTAAATAGAACTAGACTTTTGACCCGTGTGACGCACGAGTCTTGCCGACTATAATAGAGAACAATAAATAATCTTTACCGTAAGATCATGGGTCGATCAATAAACGCAAATTAGATTATTAGAGATATAATATTACAATCAAATGATAATAAAAAAAATTATAAAAAAAAAAGATAAAAAAAATACAAAATTATATTGTTGCACGGGTCAATTTTATTTATTACTTTTATAATTAAACATAAAAAATTAATGCAGTTGGTTCCTAACAAATTATTTAGGGTAGCCGAGTTTGCATGGAAATTTGGTATTCTGTTTGTAAACGTATTAAATAAGTGTAAAACAACTTGTCAAAAAAAAAATCTACAGAAACAATAGGTTAAGTTGCTGCAGACCTAATAAAATTAATAAATAATAAAGATGAGGATTAAGATATCTATTAAATTTTTGCTTTGAAAAATATTCACGGTTATTAGAGAGAGAAATGATTCAAATTTAGAGCCAAAATTTTAGGATAGAGTTGTTGCAAACCTAATAAGGGATTAGTGGAGGGAAAAAATTAGGTTAAGACTTAACAAAATTAATAAATAAGATAAGCACAGAGAGACAGAGTAACGACCTTTCCATTCCGAATGTCTTCGATAGCCTCAGGTATGGAAGCAAAACCTTTTGTTGGACTGTCCGAATCAAAGTCATCATTATCATCAGAAAAACCACTGCCTGTTAGAGCTGTATCTGCTCCCAGTGTTCCAAGCGCTACTGCATTAGGTTTTGCTGATTCAACGCCAACCAGATCTTCGTTGTTTAGGTTTCCTCCTCCAGAGGTCAATGCAGCTTTAACTCTACATAAACCATTGCGACATGAAGGGAATTTTGATCTCAGCCGAACAAAAGCCAAATCTGAGCCACGCACATGAATCATAGACGGACTTAAACCGTTAAACCCATTGAGCAATTTGAAATTTTTGCATGCCCTATATTGAACAGAAAGAGACAAAAGCTACAGTTAATAAATGTGATATCCAAACATAATTCCCACGAAAATATCACAAAAATCAGAATTTATTATCAAAGAAAGACACAATGTGCATCTATTCGCTCTGTAGTACCGACACTTTTGATGGAAGGCGTGTCCAACGTCCGACATGTGTCTGTGATCAACACCGACACATTACATTCAATTTTGTCATTTTTTAATTTACTACGTTGACATGTTAGTGTCAATGTCTTGTTCGGTGTCCGCTGTTGCAAAGTCTATTCGGATACAACCCATCTCCATAAAAGAAAATTGGGATAAGGAAAGTTTAGCTAAAGCTTTGGCAAGACATGAAAGCTAAACATATTAAGCATATAACAAAACAGATAAAATTAGAGTCACAATTGATTTAATAGTAAAATACAATTACGTGCTCAAGTATATTGATTAAAGAAATGTAGAGCTTTATTCGTAAAATAAGCTAAAAAGTTAAGATACATAATATAATCCACCATAACTAAAAATTATGATAATCTGGATTAGTTTTCAGTAACAATTAGCTTCAAAATTCAACGACTAGAAAAATTGGTATTGAAATAGAACCTAGCAAAGCGGTTTCAGAAGTTACAGATAAAGGGAAAAGAAGGAAGAAAGAGCGAAGTTGAAGTTGAAATTGAGAAGGTAAAACTGACCGTGGACGGGAGAGAGAGGGTGTGGAGAGATTGAGAGAAGAAGCCATTAGGTTTGGGGATTTGGGTTTCAGTGAAATGGATTTATTTATTTATTGAGAGTTTGGTTGGTGCTGCGTTCTGTGTTGTGTTGGATTAGATGAGAGGAAGGTGGAATGCTCAAAGATGGCTTCTTTACTGCTGTCATAATCCTAAATAAATTACACCCAATTTGCAGTTTTGCCCCAAACACTCTTTAATTTAATCATTTTAAATTATACATTCTTTCTTCCCCGTGAGCTTAATTTATATCTATAATACATCACATTTGAAGATTGTGTGATAAATCATCTATCTTATTTTTATATCATTCAAATTTCTATGAATTTTAGTACTTAGTTCAATCTTTTTTATAATGTCATGTTAAATGCCTATGAAACACTCTATATAAATGTTATACTATTGCGACGTCAAAACAAGTTTTCAATAGTCATAAGACTAAGATAAGTCTTAGGTATATTAAATTATTTTTAACATATTTTTTTAAAAAGTTAAACTAGTATATTCAAATTGGTATCATGAAAGAATTAAGATTAACACAATATATTTTAAAGTGGGTTATTTTTGACATACTTAAAATAAAGAGATAGAATTAATATTTAAGAGATTTATATTTGATCTTACTATCATGTATCAAACTTTTTGGCTACCACTCTCAATTTCTGTATGGAAAAATAAAATAGAAATCCAAACAAAACACATGACCTTCCGACTCTCATTTGTAGCTTCTAGAAATTGACATAGGAACATGAGAAAGTTCACTTCAATTAAAACTCCCTATCAATTTAGCTTACCTTGCACAATTTTTTCCCGTGCAAAATATTCTTTATGAATAAAGATTGGTAATGTGTATATTCTTTTGTATCATTCGAGAAATTTTCAATTAATCAAATATATGATATGCGTGACACATTTTTTTCAGTTGCGTGACCACTATTTAGAAGCTTAAAAATGTGGTCACGCGACTAAAATGCGCGCAACCACTATTTTTTCATCTAGTTAACCAAATAAATTCTGAAAAACTAGTGGTCACACAACTAAAAAAATGTGGTCACACCGACCATATATTTGGTTAACTAAAACTTTTCAGAATGGTACAAAGAGGTGTACACATTAAGGGTGTCTACCTATCAGTGTGGATGTGGCGTGACATTGTGAAGTGTAAAAAAATATTGATCCACACCAAATCAAAGAATATGCCTAGGCCTCACATCTCATTTTCTCAAGAAGAAATTGATGGGTTAAAGGTTGTGCTGATTCTAGATTGTAGATGTTGTTGACATCATAAACTTGTTCAACCTGAATCTAAGATCAGATTTTGAGACACATCAACTCTTATGCAACAATGATAAATGATAAAAAAAGGCAATGATTATTTCACTAACTTTCTTTTATGAATATAAAATATAAACAATTTTGTCTAGTACAAGGACAAAATGACATTATCTCTATAAGTTGTAGATTTAGCTCTTGTTCACTATAAACAAAATTCGGAACCAGATTGAATGCTTAGTGCCTACTAAGTTACAATTACATGTTTGAAATATTCCTATACAGCATTCCTGCAAACTGGTAAGAAGTAGTGATGATACATTTAAGTTTATGTTGCAAACTTCATTTCCTTGAAGTCTGCTCTATGATTATATTATTCACCACCAGAATCTTTGTGTTCCGATGGTGGACGTTTCAATCTCTCAAATATATCATCAAGAGATTCAAATGAAGAGGTTGAGTTAAGAGACGATGTATAAGTATTATTACTAAGTGGAAGGAATTTATTGGAGTCAATGTTAGATTTTAAATTTTTAAATCCATGCATCATTGATTCCCATTTTGAGGCTATCACAGAAGATGGTGCTGAGCTCGTGTCCGGAAGAGAATCATTTGTCAAAGAGGAAGAATCTCTTTCTAGGGTGAAATCTTTACTTGACCCCTCTTCATTCAAGTTTGTCCTTAAGGCTGAATACTTTCTGCCACCAACTTTTCTGCTCATGTCAGCTTCTTCATTTTTGGTCTCTACAATGATGGTTGTTTTATCTTCGCTTGCGACACTCTCATCCAGAGCCTGTGAAAGTATCATAAATCTAGTCTTGAGACTGTTTCTAAGATTTGATGAATGAAAATGATCAAAACACAGTGGTTTTGGATTTGTACCTTGGCCCTGTTGACAGACTCAACATCCATACTCATGCTGAAACTCCTAGCTAAAGGGAAAACAAGTTCGCCAACTTTGTGCCCTTGCTGAAGAAGAGAACGCTCTGAGGAGAAAAATCAAGGTAAAAAATTAAGTTGTTATCTTAACCAATCTGAGAAAATGATGATAATTTTTTATAAAACTAAGGATGTTTAGAATGCTACATTTACAAAACTAAGGATGTGTCCAAAAAATTGTATATAAAATATATAGTAAGTAAAAGGCTTGAGCTTACCTTTCTGCAAGATTATTACTCCGGATGGATCAAATCCATCCATATCTTCTGCATCATCACGAAACTTGAATATTTTCCAGTTCCCGCAATAGTTGATGACCCGGTTAAAGAAATTGCCTGCTATTAGTGAAGTGTATATAACCATGATAAGAGGGTAAATTTTGTTGAATCCTTTCCCAAAAAAGGGAACAGCATCATCAATGTTTCCCATTTTCTGCACAAAACATTTGTTTCGCACGCGAGAGTAAACATCAATCTTTGTGAAGAGGTAAGGAAGCGAAATCCACAATGCTTAGATGAGGTTAGTTCTAACTTATAAATAACTTGTCAATAACCTAGGCCACCAAACAACATGCAACGTGCCATAAACTTCGATCCTATCATTCTTATGGTTGTTTGATGGAAACACTTCTAAAAAATCGTACTGCTGTGCCTGTGACCTTATATTGATTATTTATTACTTCACCAGGTACTGAATTCAATTCACATAAACAGAAAAATAGCTTGCATCAACTATTGGTGGAGATAAATAATTTCATACTGGAATCAGTTAATTATACTTTTTCATTAATCTATATTTAAGTTTTTAGACGATAAGTTAGCCTTATATTGAATATTTAAGCCCTTATCTTTTATCTTGGTTGTAGACATGATTTTTTCGATGAGTATGAAACAAAGGTTCACATCTTGTAGTTATTATTATGCACATTAATTCATTTAATGACGAAAGTCATATAGACTAGCTAGGAACATCATTCATAAAGGACAACATCATAATTGTTGAACAATAAATAAAGCTGGAGACAGCAGTAAAATACTTTTTCAAAAACGGTTTTTCTATCCCCGCCAATATTGATGAGATTGAGAAAGTTGTATGATATAGGTGCAGCATATCTTGCCACCATCCTGCAAGAAGATGTGCAATGCATAGGGAAAATTTTTAGAATAACTATACTATATACGAATGACTTAAAATATATAATATGAAAACGGAAAAAAAACTTACGAGCATATCATAAGCAAGCTTACGGAGCTTGTTTGTCTTGGTGTCAGTGAGTAAAACATAAACATTCCCATTTTAAACAAGGAATAATATGTACAAACACACATATACATCAAAGGGACGAAAGCAGCTAACTGTGAAAAGAATCAAACAATGAGAAAAATGAAGACAATAATATTTTTTCAAAGACAGTGACTACATTGGAATACATAGGAACAGGTCTACAAGTATCACCTGCACAAGCACTTCTGTATGTCCTGCAGCATGTACTAGGATAGAGAAAAGAGACAAGTCAACTCCACTGGGTAGTATGGTAGCCTCAGCTAATAGAATAGAAAATGACATGAAGCCCAATATAACAGCCAATAACTTCTCAAGTTGTTTCCTTAATATACATCGCCATAGAAACTCTGTGATAAAGCAACATATTTGAGCCATATGAAATTGTTCTCTTTGGTACATAAAAAGTTTAGTGTGTACATAGTATAAGTTTTTTGTGAGCAAATATATTCTTGATTGCATTTGTGCCAATAATATTAGTTCAGCATAATTCAATTATGATCAAACTAGAAAACTCCTGAGTGACAACATCCTATTTTATTTTCTGTTGCGAAAAGATCATAAATTTAATAATATGTGGTGATTACCAATTGTATCCAAAACTGCACCTACTTTGCCTATTCGTTCAGGTCTCAAGCATGAAATATATTTCCTGCAAAATTGGAATGAAACATTTAAATAATGACATAACAGCACAATTACTTAATAAATGTAACACTTGAACACATACTTTCTCTTCCCAAGTCACTTTCAAGTTTCGAGTTTGTTAGATAGAGGATCCTTGAAACATAAACATCATGGTTTTAAGGAAAATATTTCTTTCATGATAACTGGAAAGCCTTTTGTCTCAGATATCTGCCTTTAGATCAAAGAATAGACTACTAGATTCATATTTTAATCTCGCATAATATGCTTACACTTCATTCTTTATGTGTTTACTTTTCACTGAACCAATTGTCCCGAAATTTATATTTCACTTTTCCCACAACCAATGAAATCTGGGACTAAAATCCATATAAAATTGCGATAATAACAATCAGGAATATTGGACCCTTCCCTCCCACACAAACAAAGATGTGAAAAGAAAAAAAAAATGAGTGGATAAACAATGAGAAAAAAGAAGTGTAGGTTAGGAGTAAACCATCTTGTAGAATCACAACGGTCATAGTTCTTTACGGTATCCTCCAGCTCGAGGGCTTCTAAGACAAATTTTGTATATTCACTGCAAATAGTAATAGTAACCTATGAATCATAGTAGTTAAGAAAATGTATTTAGTACTTGAAAAGATTTTGTATATACTAAATATATACTAAAAACAAGAGCGACTGTGTAAAGTATTATGGCATGTTTGTGGCACAATGGCATGTGAGAAGCTATAAAATTATTTCCAGGTAAAAGATGTGTATCTGTGTGATGAAACAGAGAGGTATCTTGTCAAAAAAATCAAAATAAAGAAAAAGGTAATTGATCAGTGTCTACCTTCTGTACCGATAATACTGCTCACGAGCTCTTCTAAGACGACGTCTTAGTGATGCCATTGATTTTTCATCTGTATCATAATCCATGTCACTTTCTCCTAGTCTCCCACCCTGTGGTTTGAAGGAAGGGTCTTCGTTCAACTAGAAAAAACCAATGTTACATAAACACCTAGCAAAAGAACATTTAGAATCTATATATACCTGAAAATATTACAAACTCGTAGACTTTACCATTTGAATCAACATTTTGTCAATAATATTCATGTAGGGTCTCAAAGAATCCCGCTTGGACATTTGCTTTGATGTTGCCTGTGTGATCTGACAATGGCACACCATCAAAAATCATATCTGCAAAGAATAAAGGATAAAAAGAAAGTATTTCTTTTTATCAATAAATAAGATGCAGTTTTATATGATCTACTATACATACACTAAATTTCAGAACAAAATCATTCATAAACGTATAGATGGGGTGAGATAGCCAGTAGAGTGTAGGAAAAAGTAAGTGTAAATCATACAGATGCAAGATACAGTACACTAACAATATGGTAATTTAAGTGGTAAATTGTTATGATAGAGTAGTAGTAAGACTAACTTACAACAATAGCATTTGAAAAATCTTGATGAGCATCATCTAATTTGACAGCCATTTTTGCAACTTTGTGGGAAAGAAATTTTTGCTGAATGGCCCAATCTGCATTTAACCAAATGCCTTTTGGAATTTCACTCATGCCAAATCCAAGTAGAAATGCACCAGTAACAAGTCCAAATGTGTTAGAACAAGCCATGGCGAAACCCCTAACACTACCACTCCTACAAATATCAAGCATAGAGTTAGATGGGGTGGGTTAACTTACAAAGATTAGAAAAATCTTGCACTGTATAGAATGGTTTTAAATTGCGGTCTGCAATCACAGTTGTGGCCGCAATATAACAGATTTTGAAGTCTCTACAACGGCATTGTAACAATAGTCTTTATTGCATGTCTGCATCAGTAGCATTTTGCCGCAATATAAAGGTTTGCAATGTAACCGCAATTTAAAACCATAGTATATAAGAAGTGTGGAATATCAATAAATGAACAAAAAGAAAAAAGCAAAAAGAAAGAAAAGCAAACCAAAATTTGTTCAGAGATATTAGTAATATCAATCCAAAAAGAGCCACGGAACCAAGACACAGTAAGAAAACAAGGTTTCCATGTAAGCTTGTCCTTAATCTTGCTTTCACTGTAAAGTCTCCAGCATCTTCATAACCCTGAATAAGGGGAACCACAGCCCTGTTTAGAGAAATAATTTAATACAAAACTATGAGTGGTTTTTTCTATTAACCTAGCTTCCATAAATATCCTAAAAGATCATGTCACACCTTCATATCAACTAGGTCAACTTATGAAGAAGAAAAAAAATGAAATACAGTGAATAATAGTAGCGGAAATATCTAGAAGACTTTATGGAAACATACATATAACATATATACCAAACATCACACATAGCTATTAAATTTTAGGGCAATATTCTAATTCTAGGGCAGTAAAAAAGGGAAGAACCTTACCATGTAAGTAAGAAGGTACTCCAATATGATAAACTCCATAAGAAGGAAATTGTTACATTTACAGCATCATTCAGCGTCTAATAATCAACGAAGGCAAATGTCTCAATCAAGATATAAAGTACAATCAAATAGAAAGCAATAAGGTCTCGAACTTTATGAATGACATATATACGAATGGAAAATACCGTCCATATGTCAGCAGGGACAAGAATGATGATGGAAATGGAGCAGAACCAAGTATAAGCAACGGTGAACAACACATATTTCGGCACATCAGGTCCAGAGAAATATCTCAATGTAAAAATCACCATGCCGATTGTCATTGGTAATGAAAACATATAGAACACCCTCATTTTGATTATTGTTTTTATAGGTTACACTTTCTTTTGTATTATTATTTTTACCTTATTAATTCTTATAATGTACGTATGTTCATATATGCAATGTAATGTAATTTGTGTACCCTTCTTTTCTCTTTCTCTGAAGAACATTACATTAGAGGACAGAGACACAGAAAAGGGAAACCAGAGAGACTCTGGTGATGTGTGAATGTCTGATAAACTGAGGTGAATTTTAAGAAAGGAGAACCGGTCAAAATGACCCTATTTTCACTCTTCACAACGACCTCAATTAGCACATGACATATAAATGTTCTACCAGGTGTTACCTCACCTCACAATATGTAACTAATATATACCGTTTTGTCTTTCAGAATCAATAGTATTTTTTTTTTTTAAAATCGCAAATCAATAGATGCATTATCAATGAATTTTTTTTTGGTTACACATTATCAATGAATTTAATAAAAAATTAAAGAACTTTTTTTATACAATTATTAGTCAAGTTTGATGAGGGCATTCTATATATTATTCAATTTGACAGGAGGACCATATTTTTTGAGAAAATCATGGTCAACACTTTCAGTTTAATTCAACCTATTTATCAGTTCCTAAAATGTCCAATAATAATTTCCAAATTTCCATTAGCTTAAACTGCAAGTAAGACAAATGAACATGATTTCCAATGTACTTCAAGGAGGAAAGACTTTTTTAAGGACACCATTTTGCACACCAAGCCCAAAAATATATCCTCATCGGTTATCTTGCTTTGTTGGTAGGAAAATAATCTGGATGAATTTGCTTGACTTGTATAGTAATAACAGGATTTAAAAATATTTCTTGAAAAAAAAAAAAGGATTTGAAGTCTGTAACGACAATTGTTATTACAATATTTTGAGATACATATGTTTTGAGTCCATACAACAAAGTATTAAATCCAATTTCAATTCAAGTTTGTAATGTTTCTTAGGGCAATATAAAATTACAGCACAGATTTAGCAAGTGCTCTGATTTTTTAATTTTTTTTTACTTAAATAAATAAATTCCTATCAGCAAATGTTGCCATCTTATTGATCAACTATGCACTATCAGTTCAAAATTTAAATCAAGGCGCCTAGGTAGTTGAACCATCCCCTGACCTCTTCTGATGTGACTAGCCGTAAACTTGTTGATGCACGCATGCAGCAAACCGCTCTATATTTGTCACAATCTAACAGTTTCTTCAAACCTATACAGCCACAGGATGTGGATATGAATGACAAATGTTTCAAAATCTTGTTCAGAGAAAGTGTTCATGACCCCCAAAGATATAGCTCTTGCACCTGACAGGATTGCATCCTTGATCCTCTTGAACAAAATCCTCACTTCATATAATTTCCTTTTACCTAAATGCTATTCTCATTGGAGTAGTAGCTTTGTATTAACCATTCTAGCCAATACCAATCCAAAAGCCAGTGCAGCACCAAACAAAGCATGCAACCTCACACAAAAGTACTTGGCCATGAAAATCTTATCTTTGTCCTGCAACAACACAACCTAGTTTTAATATAAAAAAAAACTAAGAAATATATTAGAATAACAAAGACTTGACAACAGTTTTTCACTTGCCTTGTGATTGTCTTGGACAAATTTAACTACCAGGTTTCCGATCGGTAATGTCAATGCACAAAGGAACTAGTACAGCCGTATTCATAACCAAAAGATTAAATCATAAGTGCATGGTCCAAATAGCAACTATACTCGCAAAGAATGGAAGAAAACAGATACAAGATTCATATACTCACAATACAAGTGAGAGGAAGTGCCTTGCTTAGACCAAAAGCAACCAAAAGAACATAGAGCGACAAGACTGCTACTTTCACTACCTCTGCACCTCTTTCAGTGCCAAGTCTAACCTGAAAGAAAAATAAGAAATAAATATTTGTTATTAGATTCACATCAACAACATAGATAAAGAAAAATGTTCAATATAGCAAAGTGTATCTACCAGAGGCGATAATTTTCCAACTTCTTCGTCTCCATCCACCTGTGTTATGGACAAAATAAAAAGGTCACCTACTTGAAGGTACTCTTGTAATTGGAGTTCAGAAATAACGGTACCTGATGAAAATGACTGCAGAAAAGGATAAGAGATGTTGTGAAGCCAACGAGGATTGATGCTGAAAGAACTGTTCCACTCAAGGGGAAATGGTTCGTCACGCTACTGAAATCATTCAGAAACAAAAATCAGGCCATGAATAATAAATATTATAACTCTGTAGTTAGGTAACTGAGATAACCTTGCACTGCCTTGTACTAAATAAAAAGCAGTAGTGGCAAAAGGACCAAATGCTGCAAAACACAAAGGCTCTCCCAGTCCCTGATAGCTTAACCGAAATGGTGGACACTACAACAGCGATGAATCAAATTGATAGTTAGCTTATGACTGAAATGTTTTCCTGCAACAAGATTATGATATCAGCAGAAACTTTTACCTGATATATATAGCCATAAATAATTGCGCAAGTAAGAAATAACACTGAACGGATGTTTCCGGCCTCAATAGCAGCCCAAGTCAGCCCAACGAAGCCAAGAGCAAGACATAAGTAGGCAACAACAAAGATTCCTGTACGGCTTTCCATATTCAACATGAGGAAGAAGACAAGCCAGGTTATTTTTTTATCCAAAACATGTACAGAAGGAAAAGAAAATAGTCAAATAACAAATAAAAGTTTGAGAGAAACTAACCTTCCAACCAGGTTTACAACTGATTCGTTTTTGTTCTTGTCAACTCCAGTGTCAAAATCATAAACATCATTGCTGCCATAACCACGAAGAAACTCCAGGGTCAAAATCATAAAAATCATTTATTTATATTTTTTATTCACTCACTCAAACAGAATTGAAATTTACCTTAAGTTGAGCCAGGTAATAACAAGAATTGAAGAAGCCAATAGAACAAAATAGCATTTAGCTGAAAAGATTCCTGTCTGTAAATATGCTGCTGCACTACCTACCTATTTGTGGAATGATATAAAACAAAACTTGATTAAAATGACATGAATTTACGATGCAACATAAAAAATGATAGATTTGAGTTGCAGTGAGAACGATCATAGTTTTAAATTGTGGCCTGTAACCACAATTGAGGTTGCAACATAAGGATTTTAGAGGCATTTTGCAACCTCAATTGCGGCTGCATCAACATATTTGTTCATAAAATTCTACAATATCAAGGGCTATAATAAGCAACCACAACTACAATGGCAACTGCAAATCAAGACCAGCTTATCTCATACCGGAGCACAACAGGCTCAGTAGCCCGACACTTTTGATCATAGGAGTGCCCGACACGACAGGAGTGACTAGCTTATCTCATACATTCAATTAATTCATTTTCTCATATCATTACCAGTGTCATTCGTGTCCGGTGTCCGTTCATAGAAGACAGGAACCTATACTGAATTTAACAATATAGCAATTAAAATCTTAAAATATATATATAGTTGAGATGCTCACAGTGAGAGGGACCAAAGCAACAGAGTAAATAGGCAACTTGATAGCCCTCCAAATCAATGTTTGCATTGAAATATCCTCTTGAATTTCCTTTCCAACATCTTCAAAGCTGGAACTAGAAGAAGAGGATAATTCAGCTCCTCCAGCATAACGCACATGTAGGTAGTGATGATCCCTTCTTTGAACTTGAAAACTCCTATGTAAAACTCTTTCCACACTGGTATTACATTTTGAACTTTTGGAAACTAATTGGTACCTGAAAATTTACCAACATAACATGTTATATACTTATATGTATCTATATTTCCATAAAAACTATTAAGAGGGAACTTGCCTTTGGAAGGAGAAGAGGTGGTGCTTAAGGAAAGGAGGAGCATGTGTGAGGTTACAGCACGTGACAGCCATTTAATCTTCTTCTATAGTTATAAGTCACAACAACACAAACACAACCTCTTTCATTTCATCACGTATTTTCCTATAGGAGATGTAAGTGATTATAAGTTTGACCAATGAAGTGAAGCTTGAAGCAACATTCAAAGTAAGCAAGTTTTTTGAAGCTGTGAAACTGGAGATATCATACCATATCCTCTTCCTACAATCCTTCCATGGACCACTAGGATAATGCCACCTAAGGTTACTACAGTAACAATGTCTCCTTCCCTCATAATAGTTGTAAAATCTTGATTGTACACATTTTAATAAAATTTAAATTTAGCAATAATTTGTAATAAGATTCATGAATTAATTTTTTTTGAATTGAGTTCATGAATATTTAATTATTTATTTATAATTAGGTGTCTGAATTTAAGGACTTCATTATAAATTATTTAAAGGTTCAAAAAGCTATTTATATATTTATTTAAAATTTAAGAGAAAATTGATAGAAAATTATTTAGAAGTGTAGGGATGTGAGTAAATATATTTTAATACACGAATCAAATTATAAATTATTAATATTTTGATATACTCTTAGGGCAATTAAACATCCACTCCTTTCGTCTTTATGTTTGGTGTTTATAGGTTTTTAGTATACTTGTCCAAAGAGCCTTATAGATAAGAGAATGAGGGGACATAATTTTATTTTTTTTAAATTGTGAATAAAAAACAATAAATTAGAGTAAATAAAAAAAAAACTCGTGAATAGAGTAAATCAACTTATCCGTTTTTTCTTTAAAAAAAAAGTAAATCAACTTATGTTTGATTAAAATGACACAAACAAAACCAAGTTGTTTGGGCTCCAGTTGCAAGGAGCTCCTTTCAAGGACGTACCCAGAGAATACTGAGTTCGATTCCCAGAGGAAACAACGCTTGGCCAGTGCGCATGCCTCTACGCACGAGCCGGATTAGTCGCCCACTATTGGTGGGTCAGAAACCGGTGTGAAAGCAAAAAAAAAGTGACACAAACAAATATTTGGTCAAGCAAAAGTGGATGACTCTCATAACATAGTCAATCAATATTCAGATCCATGATTTGAAGAGGTAATCACATTTAATGATATGATTTACCTTATTGTTCTTATACATCTAAATGCATCGATGCTGAAAGGAAAGAATGATTAAGGAATGAATGTAAGTAGACCTTGAGTCCATGTTGTTGCATCACCCTCACCTTTGATTCAGTCAATAGAAAGACCAACACAACTAGTGGGGGGAGGGAAGCTTCGTAGACAGATTCGCGTCCTCACCGCTTCTTCTGGCAACTAGCTTTTCAAGTGGGTGGCTTGGAAGGATAGTGAAAGTAAGATAATTTTTTTTTTTTGGTATGAATGAAAGTGGAAAGAAAGTGAAAGAAATAAATAATGTGTTTTTTTTCCAATGACACAAATACCCTTATATATAGTATATAAAAGATTGACACAAGCAAGGACAAAACAAGAATAGCAAAAAATGTAGCTGTCATCCTACTTTCTCTCCACAAGTGAGGGGAAAGTTTTTGTGTGCACTGCACTCCACCTCCAATTTAATCTTTCCTTTCTTTCCTTCAAGTATCTTTCCTTCTACCTTTCGTTGGATCCAAATAATGTGTAAGCGTGTGTTTGGTTTTACGGTGGAGAGAATTGATTTTGCAAAATTGATTTTGATTAAAAATGAGTTTAATCTAAAGTAGTTATGTTTGGATACCTTCACAGAAGAATTGATTTGTATGTAAAACGAATGGGCCCCAGCCGAATAACTCATCTTCTCTAACCTTGAGAAATAGAGATTTTTATGATATAAAGTATCGTTTATATTGGGTTATTGTTTATATTTCCTTTGTTTTAACTCATGTTAAGCTTTTTGAATTGATTGACTTGGCTATACTCATTGATAGTGTTTATAAAGTATCGTTTATATTGGGTATAATTGTTTTAGTTTTCGCGGTTGCATGGGTTCTCAACACCAGTGTTAATAAAAAACAATTTTTTTGTCAAAAAATTATAAATAAAAAATTTAATTGTTTTGTTATTTCCTTTAAAAAAGCATTAGACCTCTGTATATATTAGGCTAGAAGGAGTTGGACCCAATCTAATACTATATTTTCTTTCTTAATTTTATTATTTTACCTATTTTAAAAAAACTTCCTATCAATTTCTTCCGTCAAATAAATTTTCCTTCCCACAAAATTAAGAAAGAAAACACTAGGAAGATTTGCTTGTTTCAATCCATTTTTGTGATATCTTGCTACTTTTAACTTCGCTTTAGACCGCTGTATATATTGGGCTAGAAGAAGTTGGACCCAATCTAATGTTTTTTTTCTTAATTTTATTATTTTACCTATTTTAAAATAACTTCCTATCAACTTTCTTTCGTCAAATAAATTTTCCTTCCCACAAAATTAAGAAAGAAAACCCTAGGAAGATTTGCTTGTTTCAATCCATTTTTGTGATATCTTGCTGCATCGTTCCAATCCATTGTAGAATTCACTGACTCAACAACTAGGGTATTTCTCGCTCCCTCCGACTGAGACATCAAATTACTTTCTAGGTGTTTTTCATTTCAACCGCACATGATTTTAATTGTTCTAATTGAATCTTCGTTGTAGAATTTCTCATATGTTTCTTGTTCCGTAGTATTGCATAATATCATTTTATTTTGTTGATACTTTTCAATGTTTCACAAAGATAAAATTAGGGGCATGTCTGATTTTCTCGAAGAGAGCAAGATTCGAGAAAAGACGAAGAGAATAAAGGCTTTATGGGGTAAAAAATAAAGAAATTGAAGATAGGCTGAGTGACTTACCCGAAGGCGTTCTCCTTCACATTTTGTCATTTTTGGACGCCAAATATGTCGTTCAAACTTGTGATATGTCCACAAGACGGAAATATCTTTGGAAACTTATCCCAACCCTTCAATTGCATTCATGGGAATTTTCCACTTAGAAGCGTTTTGCCATTTTTGTGTCCAAATTTTTGAATCTTCGTGATAGCTCAACTACACTGCAGGTTCTTGATGTTGACCGTCATGGTAATGTTGAGCCTCATCTACTTAAAAAGATTTTAAACTATGTTTGCTCCCATAATAATCACCTCTACAGATTAGAAATCTCTATCAATGGTGATAGTTCTCGCATTCTAAGATGTGTTTCTTCATGGCGGGCTCTTACAACTCTTTCGCTTTAAGTTTTCCCTGAGGTGTTTATAATTTTGGAAAAATATTATTTCCAAAGTCTTTGAATTTGCCAGAATTGACTAGCTTGGATCTAACGAATTTTGCCTTTTGCGCTAGTGATAATGCTGATCGTGCTGAGCCCTTTTCAACCTTTAATAACTTGAATACTTTAACCATTGATGGTTGTGCCGTAAGGGATGCACCAGTTCTAAGCATATCAAGTGCAACCTTGTCAATTTTACTTCACCTAAATATACCAAAATTGAGCTATCCATACCAAATCTTCATTCCTTTACTTTTCGTGGTAATCCTCATCAGATACTTTGTGGGAGCAGTCTTTCATATGTTAAACAAGTAAAAATTGATGCATTGGCATGGCCGGACCGCCGGAGCATCCATCGATTCTTTACAGATGCCTGCAAGACCTTGATGGTATGAAATCATTGACAGTCACTGCAAGTACTCTACAGGTACTCTCTTCTTAAGATTTTTTTAATTTTTTTTAATTTTCAAATTATGTCAAAAATCAAGTGCCTTGCATCAACCTCATCCCTCATTGCATATGCTCCTTCCGTATTTCCACATGCTTTTGGTGTAGAATAACTTCCAATACTGTTATTTGGTTTAATTTTCGGCATTTGTTAAAAACTCAAGCCTTTTGCTTTCGTTTTATTTTTTGGGCATGGGCATGACTAATGAGTTTCAATTTTTATTTTAATGATAGTATAGATACTCTTAATTTCTAGAGTATTCTCTTTTAAATTATGGTTTGAAGTCACGAACTTTATTTATGTCTAGAGCAAATTCTATGTTAGATTTTTTTATTTATTTTAAGAATTCTATGTTAGATTTATGTTCTCCTAGAACTTTTTTTTTTTTTTTAAAGATTTCTTAGAAGCATAGTTTTAAAAACCGGATCGATCATCGACTCAGTATGGATAGTGGGTCATTGGGTCATTGGTTGAACCGCATGAAAGAATCAGATTGACTCGGATAACTTGGACATACCACCCGGTCTTCATAAAGTTTTTATCTTTGTATTAAACAAGATGACTCGATCTATACAAAAAATCATAACACTAATAAATGTTGAAAAAATCATCAGATAAATTAAGATGATTTCTCAAATTTGTTATTCAAATTTAAGTCCATCGATTATGTTATAATTATCTAATCAAACACCTAAATTAATTTTTTTTTTTGACAAGAACACCTAAATTAATTCTATTTTGTGTGTGTATATATATATTAACTATGAGAATAATAAATTCGAAACATTTACTTTAAAATATATTATCAAGATAAACAAAATTGAAAGAAAGAGATAATACAAGTTCTTAGTCATAAAAAAAAATACAGGTTTCCTTTTTTATTTTTGACGGAAGATAAAATACAAGCACTAACATTTTGTATTTTTAATTATATATAATTAATAAGAACGAATAAAATGTCACAACCTGCTGCATGGTGCAGTGGTCAGCGCCCATGTGCATTCCTACAAGTTCCCCAGTTCGATTCCTGCTTGGGGCATGTAGATTTTTTTTAAATATAAAACAGCTGTTCTAAAAAATAGGCTTTAAACCGGTCTGCTCAAAAAACCGCTGGTACACTGGTTTTCAACAGGTTTATCCGCTTCTTACCGGTTCGTGCCAGTTCATTAGCATGATCGATCCAATATGTCAACCGAACCGGTCAAGTCACTGGTTCATGGTCGACCGGTCCAACTGATCGGTCCGGTTTTTAAAACTATGTCTAATAGTTAGAGCTTACATATTTTAAATAATGTGGAGGTGTGAGGTGTCAGGGTCACGAAAATAAATAAAAAATAAATCACGTTATCATGACCTCTTGTGGCATCATCTATATCATTAATATTGCCCAAAATTGGAGATAAATACAAACCTTAATTGCACTCGGAAGTTTTTTTCTTTTGAGAAGAGGAAGGAATGTCAAATGTATTTTTTTAGAGGAAGATAAGTCATTTTATTTCATCCAAAATAATAGAATGAATACAAATGGAGGATGATGGAAAGTAGTGGGACTAACATGTAATATGGACGTTTGAACAAAATTATGAGTGACTATTAGTTTTTCTTTTAACATAAGCTAGAGCATAACCAACATTAGAAAAGAAAAAAAAAAGCAAAGTCCTATAATTAGAAATTAAAATTCTTAACTCATTCACATAGAAGCTATTACTAATTAAGGACTGCATTCATCATTCATATCTCGCTGACAATTAGTTTCGAATACTATCCAATTGAGGCTAAAATTGTTTATTGAAAGATGAGTATGTTATATAATTAGTAATGGATTTATAAAAAAATTATTGGTAGAGTTCATTTAATAATTATTTGTGGTGGTGAATTTAAGTAATTGAATGATTATTACGTACAATCTTAAAATTAAAAAATGGGTCATGTATGTATATACCTACCTTTTGATAATTATTATAAATAAAAATTTACTTTGTAGATCATAGAATAAATGATGTAGCCTATAATATAGACCACAAACATAGTTTATTGAATCAATTTAAAAAGTAATGTTTTTTCTTTATAATAATGGTCAGATGATGTACATGGTAAATTTAGACATCAAAAAATCGGTAGAACTCCATTTTAGATGCTCTTATGGTGTGTTTGATTCGCGAAACACTAATTATGGTGAGATATAAGAGTATTTTTATTTATTTTTTATATAATTTGGATGTTTGATAAAAAAAATCTCATGATTTAGCGAGAGAGATATGTATTTTTTTTTTGTACGATCCATAACTACATGTTCTGTCCAGTCCAATGACCAGTTTCTATATAAGATTATTTGAGCGATCCGTTGTCAGACAATTTGAATTGGAATTAGATTGCCTGGAGTAAATATTTGATGCATTCAACACATAATTGGTCGTTGATCGAGATCAGAAGATCTTGATTTTTAAAGATTTTTAAATTTATTTTTTAAATAAAAAATATTGAGTTTGACATTGCACCGTCCAAACTCGATCGAACGACACGAATGTGCTGACTACGTAAATGTGTCAAGTCGTCCATTCGTGTCATTCTCTTATAGGGTGTGGATGGAGGAGTATCCATTGGCTTCTATTATTAATCATACGTTTGATTAATAATTCTCTTTTCTGATTGTCAAAAAAAAAAAAAAAACTCTACCCACTTTTTGTTGATGGTGACGATAAACCTAGATTAGATATATAGACAAAGGTGTATGTATATACGCATGTGAGAGAATCTTGGTCCTTTAAAGGTACAAGAGAATAAACGTGTTCGGCAAAAGTTGTCCAATGAATATATTTTGTACATTTCTAAGCTCAATCTGTACTCTCTTGTCGTGCGTTCCAAGGAACTGAATGAAAGGGTCAATTCCAAAAATACAAAATAGCACCTGCATGCATATCTGAAATGAGTAATACCGTTGTTTAAATCGCCATTCATTTCTATTATATGCACTATGTCGGAGATTATCAGTAGCAGCACGAAACAGAACTTTATATTATACATGTAAAAATGTAACTTGGACATCTTCACCAAAACAAAACTCCTTTATATCTTTATAATTCATATCAGACATTCCTTTCAATTCCAAGATCATAAATGGCTACCTTTAATCCACGTATTCAACCAATGGTTTTGCAAACTAACTCACAAGTTAATTTGACCACATTTGAAGGTGACAGTGACATGATGAGTGGAAATGTTGAGGGAGAGAATAAGGAGGGAAACATAACAGTGACATGGGAGAAACTTAGGGTCACTGTTCCAAATGGACGCAAAAGGAAACCTATTCTTCAGGGTCTTACTGGTATTGCTCAACCTGGAAGGCTTTTGGCTATTATGGGCCCTTCTGGTTCTGGAAAATCCACACTTCTTGATGCTTTAGCAGGTTATTATTATAGTAACTCACTCAAATCAAATCTACTAGTGCTAATGTGCTTATTATTCGATAATAACCGTTTTAAATCGTGGTAGTCGTTGTGTTAATGTCACGATTCTTAATATTACTTAGAATCACAGCATATTGTGGTCTAAATAGCGGTTGCGAAGACTTAAAAAAGCACATCCCAACTATAGACCTTTCTTAAAAACTTTGATTATTATATCTTGATGTACTGTTAACACAGCTAAGCTTTTGCTTTTAAGAAGTAAAAGCATTTTAGACATACTCCAAACATTTTCCTAGGAATCCAAAGGTTAAGATGAAATCAAATATTTTAAACAAGCGTGTGAAGTTTTCGATACCTTATAAATTCCTTTTTGGGAATTACTTGTTAAAAAAGCAATCTCACATATCTATGGTCATATGAAATTAAACTTTGCAAATTGGAGAGGTAAAATTCGTTTTTTTTTTAATATGTAAATGATATGTGTCTAGTTATATAAATAAATGACTTTCACTTGTATAATCAATATGTTGTAGGAAGATTAAGCTCAAACATGAAGCACACTGGAAATATTCTAATCAATGGCCACAAACAAGCACTGGCTTATGGAATATCAGTAAGAGAAAAAAATATGTTAATAGACAGGAAAAATTGTTTTATGAAAGGAGAGTCATTAACATCTTCATTTGAAATCAGGGCTATGTAACACAAGACGAGGCTATGCTATCGAGATTAACGGCCAGAGAAACTTTATACTACTCAGCTCAGCTTCAATTTCCAGATTCCATGTCCATAACAGAGAAGAAGGAACAAGCAGATCTTATACTTCGAGAAATGGGACTAATAGAAGCTGTTAACACAAGGGTTGGAGGATTGGGTTCTAAAGGTCTAAGTGGAGGACAAAGGAGGAGACTTAGCATTTGCATCGAGATTCTAACGCGCCCAAGACTTCTCTTTCTTGATGAACCGACTAGTGGACTTGATAGTGCAGCTTCCTACTATGTTATGAGTGGGATTGCACGTTTGAATTTAAGGGACGGAATTCAAAGGACTATTGTTGTATCCATCCATCAACCTAGCAGTGAACTTTTTGAACTTTTTCATGACCTTTGTCTTCTGTCTTCTGGTGAAACTGTCTATTTTGGTCCAGCCTATGATGCTAATCAGGTTAGGAACTAAATCCCTTATAAAAGTACATGGTAATTTTAAAATTTTGATTCTTACTAATTTAGTACTTCTGTTTATCATATTAATTTTGTACCAACTCCATGTTTTACACTTTAACATTATTGTATCATATATATTTTAAGCTCAAATTATATTATACATAGCGTGAGCGTGATACTTGATTCGGTGCAGTTTTTTGCTGCAAATGGTTTTCCTTGTCCAACTCTCCACAATCCTTCTGATCACTATTTAAGGATCATAAACAAAGATTTTGAAATGGTAAGAAAACTGAGTAAGGCTAGTTTTCATTTAGGAAGTGAAAAACTTTAAACTTAATATGATTCATTTTATTGTCTACAGGATGTTGAAGAAGGATTTGGTAAGGGAGTAACCACAGAAGAAGCAATTGGTATCCTTGTAAAGTCTTATAGATCATCTCAAATTAGAAACCAAGTTAAAAAAGAAGTGGAAAAAATAAGTAAAAGTGTAAGTTTCATGTTACATCCTTCTTTCCTCACACTAAGAATATAACATCACAAAAAAGAATTTTGCCAAAAACAAGAGAATTATATATGAATCTAAGAATTTTTCTCTCACACTAAGATTTGCATGATTTTAGGACTCTGGTGCAATAGGGAAGAAGAGGATTCATGGTGCATTTACCACTCAATGTCTTGTTCTAATAAGAAGATCTTCTTTGCAATTGTTTCGGGACGTAGGCAATTATTGGCTACGTTTAGTCGTCTTTGTTTTGATTGCTATAAGCATTGGTTCTATCTTCTATGGCATTGGTTCAAGTAGTGGCTCAGCATCTATTCAGGTAAGATAGATAAACATAAATATTAGTTTTATTATACAAATTTGGTAGGTAATGGTACATAATTACAGTATCTTCTTCATGCATGCTTCAGGGGAGAGGTTCGCTGCTCACATTTCTTGTTTCAGTTCTGACTTTCATGACCCTTGTTGGTGGATTCTCTCCTCTTTTGGAGGAAATGAAGGTAAATTTTTTGACATTATATATGTACTTTTATTTTAGTTGAATTTAAGCTTAGTTTCATATTTTTGCTACATTGCACTTGAGCACATGTGCCATCTAACATATTTTTAGGCCTAAAGTAAGCTTTAATGTGAGCTCTATAATTGTTGCCTTTGCTAAAGATTATGCTAGGCGCCTAGGACGGATAATGATGCAAGTTTTCTAAATACTAATAATAGTAAATAAGTTTTTTTGTTGCTAAGCCTAAATTAAGAGTGTAGACCAGTGTTTTAAGAACCAAACCAGACCGACCACTTCAATCGGTTGTATTAGAAACCAGCTAGTCTTCCGTTTGGTCAGTCTTCTGAAACTAGATTGAACCAGGTTCAGCTGCGGCTGGTTCAACTGGTTCATTTGTTTCAAACAAAATATGTTTTAATTTTTTGTTATTAGTCATATGGTTTAATCGTGTTTCGACCAATTGTTCAGGACTCGAAGGTCTCACCGGTTTGATATTCGGTCCGGTTATAAAACATCGGTCCTTAACTCCTTATAGTTTCGCAATAATCTAAATGAAAATGTATATATTTTTTCATTTGTTAGGTATTTGAACGAGAGAGATTGAATGGACACTATGGTGTTACTGCTTTTCTGATTGGAAATATATTCTCTTCTCTACCTTACATAATAATGATCTCTGTGATACCTGGAGGAATAGCATACCAACTTTGTAAAATGCACAAAGGACTAGAACATTTTCTATACTTCATTTCATTACTAATAGCCATTGTAATGTGGGTTGAAAGCCTTATGTTGGTTGTTGGAAGCATCTCTCCAAATTATGTAATAGGAATGTTCATTACTGGTGGAATTGAAGGACTAATGATTTTAACTGCTGGATTCTATAGACTACCAAATGAACTTCCTAAACTACTATGGAAATACCCTTTATACCATGTATCTTTCCTTAAGTATGCATTTCAAGGATCATTCAAGAATGAATTTGAAGGGTTAAAAGTTGCTGTGGGGACCAACATTGTGAGTGGTAGGGAAATATTGACTGATAAATGGCATGTTGAAATAGGTCACTCTAAGTGGGTTGATCTTGCTATCATGTTTGGCATGATTTTGTTGTATAGAGTTCTATTCTTGGTCATCACTAAGAGCAAGGAGAAGTTGAAGCCATTTGTTTGTGTCATAAGTGGTCCTTAAGCAATAAAGTTTCACATGTCAATGATCAATAGAGACCAAGGAGTAAATATTCAAATTATTACATTCTGAATTCTGACAAATGTAATGGTAGATATATTAGTTGTTGAAAATGCTAAATCTTGTCTTTCCTCAACAATAAAAAAATAGATATTTGTCGCATTGATATTTCTTTATCAATCAATTAATATATTGCATAGATGGCAGACCATTCACTTTGCAGTAGTTGTGACTTTTATATTCAAAGTTCATCCGTTGAAAGGTTATATAAGAAATTTTCATTAGAAAAAAATGGATGTCACAAAACATATACAGTTGTGTTAGGTTAGGTCACTACAATGACACTGAACTAATTTGACGATTGATTACGATATTGCATGGGTTTCTAAGGCTGTTTTTGTAGACAAAATGGGATTTCAAAATACATCCCTCTTTAACTAAAAACAAAAGTGAGATAGGAGAGAAGATGGGAGAAACGAGGAAGTGATCAGAAGAGAGACAAAATTAAGAGAGTCAGCTCTATGATGTAGGAGAGAAACAAATTTTGCACTATGCATAAAATCGTGTTTTCACCATTGAATAAATAAAGCTCACTATTATATCAAATTAAATAAAGGGTAAAGAAATTTATTAATTTAATCGGTGAAAAATAAACTTGTGCAGAGTGCAAGACCAATTTATTAGTGGATTATTCGCTATTACAAATAATGTTACTTATAACTTATTGTAGCCGACACTGAAGTACTACCTCTTGGTCATTATTATAAGAAAGAATTGACTTTTCAAGTTTATTTTGTAACAATGTATCATGTTTATATTTATAAACCAATGGTTACTCAATGAATTTTAAAAAATCAATTATTTCTTGTAAAAATCGGAGGGACTAAATGACTTCAATTTAAAGGTGAAAATCAATTGTATCAAGGAACATTGTCTATAGGGAACAACTGTACACAACAGTTGGACCACTTAATTCAATTCCCATCAGAACTGACAATAAACTGAGCTAACTTGAACATGGTTTGGAACTCGATTCGATAATTAACTCGTTGAACTTGGTTCATAAACCAAATGAGCTGAACTTGAGTTGAAAATTAAGTTCGTTAATTAAATGAGCCGAACTATACAACTCGTTCGATAATATATATATATATATATATATATATATATATATATATATATATATATACCATATTAAAAGCTAATAATAAAATAGTGTAAAATTGTTCCTCAAAAAATAAAATGGTGTACCACCGAATGTGGACGAGGCAAATAGCATAGTCAATCTCTAGTCTTTTAAACAAATATACGTGTTAATACTTAAAAAATAATATTTGTACAAGTATTTTTTGACAACTTTTTTTCACAACTTTCTTTCTTATATTTATATTATGTTTTTATTTTCTCTTTTTATTACTTTTATTTTTGTACCAATACCTCTTTTATTTTGTAAAATTATGATTGTCCCAAGAGTTATCAATCAAATGGTTGTTCAAATAACACAACTTTTAATACTTAATATATATTTAGGGAAATGTTAACAAGTACCCTTAGAGCACTTGATAAAAGATTTAAAATGAAAATTTTATCTTAAAATTTGTATATCTAATAAAACATCAAAAAATAATTTTTTCTACGTAAAAGTTATCAATTGTTAACAAGACGCATGTTTATAAACACCGGAGAGGGCGAATGTCTGTATAAAAGAGAATAGCATCACATTGTTTGTCAAGCATCGGTGGCGGTAGGTTAAATGTACTACAACAAACATAAGTGCATCTACCATTCCTCCCTATTGGCCTACTTTTTAGTGTTCATTTGGTACTTGATATGAAAATGTACCAATGTTTTAGAGTACATCTACTCGTCTATTTTAATTTTAGTACAATACAATCTATGATCTTTTTTTAATTAAAATGTTTATGGTTTAAAAGAAAAATTGACAAAAAAGATTTTTGAATTAAGTTATTTTTTGAGCAAATGAGTGTATGGTTCGTGAACTTTTTTTGTGGTGTCCGAGGTTCAAATCCTAAACCTACCGGCAAAGCTCACGGGAACAGTGGTTTGTGAACTTTGAATAACCTAAACTCGAGTTAAAATAGAGGTTCGTATTAAACTCGAATAGAATTTTAAACTGAACAAAATCGACTCGAGTCGAGCTGAGACGCATTCGACTCGAGTCGAGCTCAAACGCATTCGACTCGAGTCGAGCTCAGACGCATTCGACTCGAATCGAGCTCAGACACGTTCGACTCGACTCATTTCAAGCTTAGTCCCCATGTGAGTAAACTAAGAGTGCTTTAATTTGTTGTATAAAACAATTTTGAAATATTGCTTTTTGTGGGTGTCAATATATATGTATATATCCACAGGCCACAGACATACTCACTTATTTACTAAAATAGAAAAACTCATTCATTCTTGCTACAGCTACTTGAATACTGTAGTAAAGTAAAAATATGGTGGATGATGCTCACTCCTCAGATATGGCCATAGACACACAAATTACAATGTTAGTGATTGATTTGTTAAAGGAGGAAAACGTGTCACCATCAACATATCGAAGCCCTAAACTTTTTACATATACCTAACTCCTTTAATATTCTAATTCATACCACTAGACTATTCCTTCGGGACATATTTCCTGATGCCTGCAATTGAGGTGACCTAATCATTGACCTAAATACAAACTGATTCAATTAATTGATCATAATTCAATAATTGAATCCATATTTAGACGTTCTTTAATTACCAAACAAATCCAACAGTCCAATTTACTATCTACTCTCCTTAAAGAATATTAAGGATGCTAATTAATGGTATTTTTTTTTTTTGAAAGGTTGGATGTCAATAACTATTAACAAAATTCTCCTTAAAAAAAAACTATTAACAAAATTCATTTAAAAAAAAAAGAAAAATAACTATAACAAAATCTTCTTGGATAGTACTTATCTTTTCAACTCTCAATCTCATAAGACATGTTTAATTAACAGACACGTCCCTAAAGAGAATACCAACGGCTCTTGTTTGTTAGATTAATTACACTCGCTCCCAGTCATTCCATATCTATTTAAGGAAATCCTAACTTGTGCTTTAGGGCACATGTTAAGATACTTAAAATAGAAATTATAGATTGAAAATTGTGTGTATTTATTTCTCAAGAAGTTAGAAATTAATTTTTCTTAATAAATATTTATTATTAATGAAATTTTTAACATGTGTCATAAAGGAATAAGTTACCATGACCCTTCCATTTAAATGGCACACACCCTTCTATATTTCTTTTCATAGCTTTTGTGTTTTTAAAAGCTATGAGAGATAACTCACGAAGGTAAAATAGGGGGCCAAAAGAAAACCTATCAATATCACAACTCACTCCACCAAAAAGAATGAATTAAACAGGTCGACTCGACATATGCAACCCCCATAAAAGAATAGAATTTATCAAATTCATATTCAAGCACTTTTTTTTAACTTAAACGCAATTTTGGTTCCCTTGTTTTAAAAATCGATTTTTTGATCCCCCTAATTTATTTATTTTTGAAATTTTGACCCTCGTCTCAATTTTAAATTATTTTTTGATGATGTGAATTATTCATTTACAACGTGACAATGATTAAAAAAAGTGAATTATTCATTTATGACATGACAATGATTTAAAATAAAAGAAGGTCAGTCTGATGCACTAAAGTCCTGTATACGAAGGGTCCGAGAACCATTCCTACCATTTTTTTGGGTGTATTTATGCGATCTTAACCTGATTTTTATACAAGAAGTTGTTTTCAGAACTTAAACTCAAGATCTTTCGGTCAAAGTTCCCTCTTATAACGTGACAATGATTATTAGACATATTTTTGTTGACATGAACATTAAGTGTGATTGAAAAAGCGTCGTCATGTCATAAATGAATAGACCACTTCATCAAAAGTGAAACGAAGGACTAAAATTGAGAAGAAGTAAAAAGTTAAATTAGAAAATTAACAATAACGTCATTTTTTTAATAAGGGAACAAAAATGCATTTAAGCCTCTGCTTATGGATTGAAGTTGACCTTGCTGGTCCTAGTTTAGTTAAAAAAGAAATTGAGTGCCGTGGAACATTCAAAATACGGCAATCACTCACATCAACGTACAGACACCCTTCTGTTTTATCAGACACAATTAATACGTGCATGATGCTGCATGATCTATATAGTGGAAAAACTTCCTTTAGGCTACAATAATTTGTCATCTTCTGACCATAAATAATCATTCCATTTGTAATTGATGTAAGATGTACACCAATTAGTTCACTGACATGGGTGAGGGGAAAAAGGGTGGCATTACTGTGAGCTGGGAGAATTTGGAGGCCATTGTTACAAATGGAAAGAATAGAAAACTAATTCTGCATGGACTTACAGGTTATGCTCAGCCAGGGAAGCTTTTGGCAGTAATGGGTCCTTCAGGCTGTGGCAAATCCACACTCCTTGATGCTTTAGCAGGTGATCAGTACTAGTAGTCTACTGCAATTTGCATGCATGTGTGACCACTATGTCTGAGTCTCATAGCATATTATTATTATTATTCTGTCATATCATTTCTTTTATGTACTATTATAACCACCAAATCACTAACTTTATGTGTCAAAAAAAAAAGTCACCAACTTTCAATATTATGCTAGTTTTATTTAAACCTTACTCTGTTTTAGTATTGCTTCTTGAAAGACCAATTTCAATGATAATTGGAGTTTGGACATAAACGAAATTAGTCAAATTACTCTAGAATCAGGTTACATGTGAGAGTAATTTGACTTATTTCATTTATGTCCAAACTCCAAATATAATTAAAATCGGTCTTTCAAGAAGCAATTCCAACAGAGTTGATATATCTTCCTTTTTCTTGAATTATTATAATATGATTCGAGCAATGTCGCAGGAAGATTGAGATCAAACATACAGCAATCGGGGAAGATTCTAATCAATGGCAAAAAACAAGCACTGGCTTATGGAACATCAGTAAGACAAAATTCCTGAAAACTATACAACAAGTCCTAAAAAATGAAATAAAGTATTAGAGAGCAGATAGATTATTTACAGCTACTAACCTTTCTTCCACCATGCACAATGTAAATTCAGGGCTATGTAACACAAGATGATGCTATGCTGTCAACTTTAACAGCTGGTGAAACTTTATACTACTCAGCTCAACTTCAATTTCCAAACTCAATGTCTATAGCCGAGAAGAAGAGGCAAGCAGACATCACACTTGCAGAAATGGGCCTGCAAGATGCTATTAACACAAGGGTTGGAGGGTATGGTTCCAAAGGCCTAAGCGGGGGGCAAAGAAGGAGACTAAGCATTTGCATTGAGATTCTAACACACCCTAGACTTCTTTTCCTTGATGAACCGACTAGTGGACTTGATAGTGCAGCTTCCTACTATGTTATGAGCAGGATTGCAAGTTTAAGTCTAAGGGATGATATTCAAAGGACAATTGTTGCATCCATACATCAGCCTAGTAGTGAAGTTTTTCAACTTTTTGATGACCTCTGTCTTCTTTCCTCTGGGGAGACGGTATATTTTGGTAAAGGTTCTGAAGCAAATCAGGTTAGGAACTAGAATCCTTGTACATATTGATTTCAAGTTGGCAAATTACATATATAGTAACGCTTGATTCAATGCAGTTTTTTGCTTCAAATGGTTTCCCTTGCCCAACTCACTATAATCCTTCTGATCACTACTTAAGGATCATAAACAATGATTTTGAACAGGTATATATGCCAACCCTGAGCCTAAATAATGTTTATTTGAAAGCTTTGGGAACTTTAGAGGTCCTGTATACTACAATATAATAAAATATAATTACCAAACAAAATTTAATACCTGAAAAATTAAAATTCATCTCTAATTTCGTACCAGCCTTTAAAAAAATTAGAGATGGATTTCTTTTTTTTTTCCTCGATTTTTGTCGGTAATTTAATTTTTTTATAGTGATGTTTTACAGTTAAATATGTTCAAAATTCTCAGATTAGAAGGAACAAAACTTTTTCCTTTTCTTGACCAAAAAAAAAAAGGAAGGAACAAAACAGTTTAAAAACTGAAACATAATGGATTCATCGAATTTGTTTTCAGGACACTGAAGAAGGCTTTGGTAAAGGAGTAATTACTGAAGACGCAATTGGTATCCTTGTAAATTCTTATAAAGAATCTGAAATTAAAAGTCAGGTTTTGATTGAAGTTACAAAAATAAGTGAAAAAGTAAGTATCATAGTACATTCCTAAATTAGACTTAGACTAGAAAACCACAGAATATATGTACTTTTCAAATTCAACAGTGAGGGAGGTACAAATTCTACTAGATATTACTTTGATAGATGGTACTTGAAAATCTTTGGAAAATCCAAGAATGACAAATGTCATCTTCTGGAAGTAGAAGTTCTCGTCTCCTTGCCCTCATGACTGAGGTGCTGACTTGATCGGTGTTGATTTGATAAATACAAGAGAAAACAAATATAATATAAAGGACGGTGAGCTTCTACTTCCAATGGTGGTTGTCGATCGTCGTTAGAACTTCAAAGTGGCTTTTAAGTATTGATCCACCGTGACCACATATCAAGGTGGTCCACCATAGAACCAACGTTAACTATATGATTTAACATTTTGCTTTGTGAAATTGTACGTACTAGGATTTGAGTGCAATAAGGAATAGGAGGACCCACGCTCCATTTCTGACTCAGTGCAAGGTTCTTATAAAAAGATCCTCCCAACAATTGTATCGTGATATCAGCAATTACTGGTTACGTCTTGTTGTCTTTGTTGCCATTGCTATAAGCCTAGGCTCTATCTTCTACCAAGTCGGTTCAAGTACTCGATCTATTCAGGTAAAATATGAAATGATAAATTGATAATAAAAGCATGCTTTAAAATTGTACCCAAAAAAAAAAAAAAGCATGCTTTAAAAGAAAATTAACTTTTAATTATATGATGTAACAATCATTAACATTAAATTCAATAAAAATGCTAGCAACAAATACTTCGTTATCATTTGAAATTCATATAAGTTCTGCTTATTTTAATATAGAACCTAGAAAATTTAGTGGAAACAATGTCGATTACAACCTGTAAAAAATTTATTAAAAGAACTATATTAGCGAATATATTACCAGCACTCCGAGTGATTTATAAATTTGAACGGTAACTGTATCATTGTACATGGCATGCTTCAGGTCAGAGGATCGCTACTTTCATTTTTTATGTCAGTTTTGACTTTCATGACACTCGTTGGTGGATTCTCTCCCTTGATTGAGGAAATGAAGGTAAATTTGTTGTCTTTTGCAATTGAAGCTTCACTCACTGCATTGAACTCTAGCTGTAGACTATTGTATCCAAATTCTAAAAGAACTTGACTCATCTAAAGTAAAAAAGAAATGTCAATAGAGTAAACTAGGATTGCTATTTCATCAAAGTCATGACTTATTATGATGCACATGCAATATTCACATTTGATTTGTTAGCCAATTGTTGATAATACTTACTTTACACTCTAAAGTGAGTTAATAAATTTTTTTGGTTTAATTTTGTTATTTTTATTGAATTATATATAGTATCAATTTACGAAGATCTCTAATTTACGAAAGAAAAAAAAAATTGCCCTCCTTTGGTAGTTATAATTTTGGGTACAAATGCATCTGCAATATTATTTTCATTTCTAACTAAGAATGTTCCCTTCCACCATATTAGGTGTTTAAACGAGAGAGATTAAATGGGCACTATGGTGTTACTGCTTTTCTCATTGGCAATATATTATCTTCTATTCCATACATGCTAATGATCTCTCTCATTTCCGGAGCAATAGTGTGTTACCTTTCTGGACTACACAAAGGACTAGAGCACTATCTATACTTTGCTTCTATCCTATTTGCCATTATGATGTGGGTTGAGAGCCTTATGATGGTTGTGGGGAGTATCTTCCCAAATTTTGTGATGGGGGTGATCATTGCTGGTGGAGTTGAAGGACTTGCGATTTTAACAGGTGGATTCTATCGAATTCCTAGTGATCTTCCAAAGCCATTATGGAAGTACCCTTGCTACTACATTTCATTCCTCACTTATGCTTTCCAAGGATCATTCAAGAATGAATTTGAAGGCTTAACATTTGTTGGGTATCAAGATGGAGGTACCACAACCGTTAGTGGTAGAGATGTACTAACAGATATATGGCATGTGCAAATGGGTCACTCGAAGTGGATTGATCTTGTTATCATGTTTGGTATGATTGTTGTTTATCGAGTTCTATTCTTGGTGATCAATAAGGTCAAGGAGAAGTCAAACCCTACTGTTTCTACCATAAATCGACCTCAAGCAAAAACCTTCTCTAGAACCAATATGGATGAACTCTAAATAATGTTCTACATAGACCCTATGGGAGATAACAATATTATGAAGAAAAAAATGACAAGTCAATTGTATCTTACAATATTATACTTGTACTTTGAGTGTGGGTTGTTTAGCTCAAGTAATAAAGAGTGCTATATTAAATTTGTTTAACTCTAGGCTAACGATGTTTCATTATGTTACGATTGCTATAATCATCAAGGCATGTATGAGACATAGGGAAATGTTTGCGAACCTGCCAATTACTATACACCTAGCTGCCCAGACTGGATTCGCGTTTCCTGGAGGAATTGGGTTTCCCCAATTCATTGGAGGCCCCCTTGCCATGAATCTATGTTCAATGCACAAAATATTTAGTTAAGACAAACATAACATGTAATCCACAGTCCAATGAGATGTCATTATCTATATCTTCATTTTATCTTATTATAAGTTTCCATTAAAGCGCATACATTGATCAATTAAGATTGTAGTGAAAGCAAAATATCATTTAAAGTTGTGAATCGATTCAAAGACTATTACAATGGATGAATCAATTCACAGAGTACTCATCAGATAGTATAAATTATTCAGAATTTCCCAGCAACTATACCAAAAATGTTTCATTTTTTTTCCTCAATGAAGAACGATTTGCCAAAACGATAAAACCAGAAAATCAAACGAATAGGGAAATCTGGTGCAAGAATGAAAACCACAAATTTTAAATTGAATGGAGCATAAAAAAGGTGAGAAGAACACACATGTATCCGAAATGTGACGAAGCAAGTGTGGTATCATAAGCTCCTGCTTCTTCGGTGCATGCAACGTAGGAGAATCAGTGGGTTCTCTTCCTGGAAACTAATTAATAATGTGATGAAGTTAGTGTGTTTATCCTGTAAACTTATTAAATTAATAAGAATTACTTTGTTTTTATAATAAAGACTTAATTACATTTTTGGTCCCTAAGTTTTCCAAAGCTGTGATTTTGATTTTGGTCCCTAAAAAAACAACTCTTTTCAGACTTCTTAAGTTTACTTTCTGTTGCAATTTTGGCCCCTTAGCCCAATTTCGACCCAGTCAACGATGACGTGGACGTCATGCGTATAATGTTTTAATTATTTTTGAATTTTTTAATATTTTTTTATTTTGTAATTAAAAAAATAAAAAATAAATATTTTTTATTTTTAATTTTTGTAATAAAAAAACAAAAAAAAAAATTATTTTTGTAATTAAAAAAAAGTAAAAAAAAATTACACACGTGGTGTCCACTTGTCCGTTGACTGGGTCGAAATTGGCGTGGGGGCCAAAATTGCAACATAAAGTAAACTTAGGGAGCCTGAAAAGAGTTGTTTTTTTTAGGAGGCCAAAATTACAACTTTAGAAAACTTAGGGGGCCAAAAGTGTAATTAAGCCTATAATAAATTATAACAAAAACTTGTCTTTGAGTTTCTTTTAAGTTTTAATGACAAATATTTATCTAAATTTTGTTTTTCAATGATAAATATTTGTCTCGCATTTTTTTTGCATCACTCACAAATATTTATCCCTTTTTATTTGATGTACCAATGAGTCCTATGGTTCTTGGTTGAATAAGGCAACTAATTTGGTGTTGAAATGTAAAGCTAGAACTATTCCTTTGATAGATTCTTGTATTAAGGAAGGTGGGAGGTCATGATCTATTTGGTGGAGGCAAATGGTGGGCATTCGTAAAGGGGAGGGGTTGACAGTAGGTATATGGTTTGATGAGAATTTGGTGCGGGTTGTGGGCGATAAGACCAAAATGTTCCTTTGGTCGGATGCGTGGATTGAGGGGGACTTTGTGTGACAGGTTTAAGCGTAGGTATGATTTAGCTGGGAATCGTCTCTTAACAGTTCACGGGATGTATTCTTTCGGTTGGAAATTTGGTGGAGATGCTAGAAAATAGCGGTGTCATTTATTTACTAGGGAAGATGAGATGTTAGGGGAGAGTTGTGAGGTTTTAGCTAACATTTTTTTTACATGTTGTTGTTGAAGATAGGTGGAGCTGATATCTCACGTCCATTAAAAGCTACATCATTAGTGGGGTTTAACACATGTCGACGACATTGAAGTCGAGAAGTCAGGTTGAATTTCTTGATATTATATAGAATAAAGCAGTTGGCGCTTGTTAAGGAATCAAATTTCTTGAAAAGACAATCCAGTAAGGTGTGAAGTTATTCAACCAAATTTGAATGTGTGTTAGTGGTTGCGGTCTAGAGGAAGGCATTGATCACCTCATTTTAGGTTGTGGCAATTATGGAAGCATTTGAGTCTTAGTTAGGCAATGACTCGGTATTCATTTAGTGAACCATTTACATCTATCTCACCATATTTTGCAGTTTAGTGTGCTAGGAGGATTCTAAAAAGATATATCAGAAATTCTCTCTATGTTATTTGGCCTGCTTGTTTTTAAGTTATTTGGAAGGAAAAGAATTGCCGCTATTTCCGACAAAAGGAGGAATCACTTGTTCATATGTTTGATAAAGTTAAGTTATTATCTTTTTCATGGTTAAAAGCTAAAAATCCAATGTTAGTTTTGACCTTAACCATTGGTGGGTGATTTCCTTACTGTATTTGGGTTTAGCCACTTAGCTTGTGCGCTTTGTTGGTTTTGTTGTGATATTGTATGTAACTTTTCGTACTCTTGAGTTCTATCTAGACACTTCTTGTGTTGAGTAGAACCTTTTCTGCGAAAAATATATTCCTCTTTATCTTGTTTAAATAGAAAACTCAAAAACAAAATGTTATTTTTTGTTGAGGGTGGTAATCGAACTCTCTCCTCATCATTCAACTTTTTAACTCCACTTTTTCCACTGTAACCATGATGTAAAAGTAAATAACTCAAACAATATTTTTATTCTTAACGACCAAAGCAAAACTAACTACATACTACTAGCAACTAGGGGTGTTCAAATCCAAACCGATCCAAAATAAAACCGCAAACCGATCCAAAAAAACTGAAAACCGCAAAAAACCGAATATTTTTGGATGCGTTTGGACGTTGTTTTGTAAAAACCGCTAGGATCGGATCGGTTTTCGGATCACTTTTTTAAAACCGAACCAAACCAAACCGAACCCAAAAGTAAATATTAATACTTATTTATTTTTTAATAGTATTATATGCTACATTATTATGTTGCTTGTTGGTTTTTAATCTTATATATTTCACTAATTTAATCTATATTATTATTATTTCATGTGTTCAAAAATGATCGATGATTTTCATTTTGTAATTTAATTTTTTTAATATAGTTTGCATCAAATATTTATTTTACCGTGTTTGGATAATATTAGTATTAATAAAAAAATGCAAATAATTTTAGTTTTTTTTACATTTTGGATATCCAAAAACCGATCCAAATCAAATCGCATATATTTGGATCGGATCGGTTCAGATTTTTTTAAAATAATCATCCAAACCGAACCGAACCGCATGTGATTTTTATTTTGGATCGAATGATATTTTGCCTCAAAACCGATCCAAATCAGACCGCAAACACCCCTACTAGCAACCAGTAAAATAACTTTTACTGATAGCAATTACCTGATTCAAGTGGCCAGAGTATGAATGCTGTTTGGTGCCTTTGTCAGTGTGGACTTTGTCTTTGGGGGGACTATTCATAACATACATGATCCATTAACTAGAACTCGACCAACTTTAACTACTGTTCACGTCCAACATTTAAGAGCTCTCCCTATGTGTCTGGGCCTTATGTTCGTCCACATATTTAGAATTTTAGCTTTTATGTTACAAAATTATGTATGTATAATTTGACAGAAATATAATATGGGACCAGTAAAAAAATATAATGCAAACTGGTAGTTCTTCTGGCTGAAAATTCTTTGGAACTGACAGAAGAAGCTGTGCATCATGTGTACGTGCTCTGAACTGACATAATTCAACGATTTTTCAAAAAATTTGAGTTCTTCCCAATATATTTCATTATTTTGGACTAAAAAATTGTCATTTTGGTCTATAATCTTGAACATTATAGATAGGAATCGATCAAGTTAGTCTTCCAAAGTCACGAGAGAAATGATATACTCCCTCTGTCCGATAATATAAGCAAAAAAAAACACATTTTCTTTGTCCCAAAATATAAGCAAAAAAGACAAACTTTTATCTTTTCCAAGATTTTTTTTTGTTTATTCTCATAAAATTAAATGTAAACTACTTTCAATTTTCTCTCTCTTTCATTTTTTCCATAACCAATAGCCAATGAAAATTGTTTTTACATCTTCCTATAAAACTTTTTTTAAAGAAAACACAAAAAACTATACTCCAAATTCTTATGTTATAGTTTTCTTAATAAGTGTGATTTTTTTTTTTTTGCTTATAATTTAAGACGGAGGGAGTATGTCACGCGATCAACATAATGCATGATGAATGCACTGCATTGCCAACGTTTTTTATGGTTGTCAAACTTTGACGCCATCCGCGATTTCCTTGAAATCAAAAACTAAAATTTCATACATAACCATCGTGAAAATCCGTGAAGTTGTGCATAACATTGCTCAATTCACTAAACTCATTTATGCAATTTCAGATCTCAAACCATATAAAAACTTATTTGTTGATATTATCAAGCTTAACATTACTAGGAGGTTGGCCTCCCTAAATAGGTCCTGTACCACAGTGTACACAATCACACTTCACTGTAAAACTTCTGTTGATTTCATTTTCCATGTTGTCTATCACAAAGTTTGCTCAAGTGGCATATGCTCTGTTTGGTATTCTACCTTTGCTTTAAAGTCATTTAACACTTACTATATATTAAATACAATATATTTGATATAGTAAGTATTAAATAGGCCAAACACACACAACATACATATCACCATGAGTTCTCTTCTTCAACCACATGCTAGTGATTGTGAGCAAGACAATAGCTCTAAACTGTTGCCAACAGTTGTGGAATTTGAGTCCACATTTGAGGTGGAAGCCACCAAATCAGTAGAAACTGATAAGGAGGAGGGCATTTTCTTGACATGGGAGGACCTTTGGGTGACTATTTCAAATGGAAAAAATGGAAGAAAACCAATTCTTCAAGGTCTAAAAGGGTTTGCAAAACCAGGACAGCTCTTAGCCAGAATGGATCCTTCTGGTAGTGGCAAGTCTACTCTTCTTGATGCTTTAGCTTAGCAGGTAATGAATGGTATCAATTTAAAATAGGTTTAATTACACTTTTAGCCCCCAAGTTTCTCAAAGTTGTGATTTTGACCTCCTAAAAAAACAACTCTTTTCAGGCCCTTAAGTTTACTTTTTGTTGCAATTTTGACCCACTTTAATATTTTTGTATTTTTTTTAAAAAAAATTATTTTGTAATTAAAAAAATAATAATAATTTTTTTTATTTTTAATTTTTGTAATAAAAAAAATTGTAATTAATTTTTTTTCATTTGTAATAAAAAAATTAAATTTTTATTTTAATTTCGTAATTAAAAAAACATTTTTTTTAATTACAAAAATATTATTTTTTAAAATATAAATAAACAAAATTACACACGTGGCGCCTACGTGTCCGTTGACTGGGTCAAAATTGGCGTGGGGGGCCAAAATTGCAACAGAAAGTAAACTTAGGGGGCCTAAAAAAAGTTGTTTTTTTTAAGGGGCCAAAATCATAACTTTAAAAAACTTAGGAGGCCAAAAGTGTAATTAAGCCTTTAAAATATCTTATTTGACCTTATTACTTTCATAGTTTATTTAAGACCCTATTATGTGATATGTAAATATTATCACAAGCATTTGATGCTAGCTGATGTATAATGTATTCATGGGCCTCAAATTTGTAGAAATTCATATATCAATCAATTGTATTATACAAATATTGTCACCTAATAATGCCACCTTAAAAGATATTTTGCACGTGTATGTTATTATGTCTATGACGATGATTTGGATTTTGTGCAATGTGTCCGCGTGCAATCAGTCACGTCTACACCATTCAATCAAGATCGAACAATTCAAATTTCAATAATTTTATTTGTTTAAATTTAAAATCCTGACCTTGAAATACAGACTCTCTCATCTTGATGGGACAATCAAGATGTAGCTAACTACATGCATCAACAGGGTTGTGACACCGCAAAACCTAGAACCTATGACGATGACCTTTAAAACCTCAAATTTTATTTTACTTGTCGAAGTTATTTTCAATTCTAAAATGTTATTATAGGGGCCTCCTCTAAGTTCCAAAGATTTCTTTTGGGCCAAACTAACTTTGCATAGAAGCAACTCCATGCTTAACTCAATTTCAGTAGTTTATATCTTTTGAAACACAATAATATCTTATACTTGATATGAATTTTCAGGAAGAGTTGGCTCTAAAACAAAAAAACAGGGAATATCCTAATCAATGGGCGCAAACAAGCACTTGCATATGGAACATCTGTAAGAATTTTTCGTCTTAGCTTTTGAACAACTCTTCTCAAAATAGAAATTTTTTTAATAACCAATAATGTGCCATATTTTTTCTCATTAATCACTTTTTTTTTCTCTCTTAACTGAACTCAGGCATATCTCATAAAATGGTTTTCTCTGCCCAAGTCTCCAGAGCCCTTCTGATCACTTTGTAAAAATAATTAACAAGGATTTTATTGTTCTTGCATTATAATTTTGCAAACATTTTGTGTGTAGAAGAATCTTAGTTTTAAGCAATTAGCTTCAAAAATTGAAATTAGTTCAGTTTTCAATGAAGTACATACTAATAATTTAACTGGTTCACCTATTATATATTTGCAGGACCCTGAGATAGGGATAAGTAGAGGACTAAGCACAGAAGAAGCTATCCAAATTATTCTTGTTAAATCATATGATTCATCTGAAATTAGTCACCAAGTTCAAAAACAACTTTATCAAATTAAAAAATTAAGGGTGAGTTTTGTTACACATCATAATAGTGTCTGATGCATCTTTAACTGCGGTCACAGACATCAAAAACTTTGATGTTGCAGCCCAGATTACAGTTACCTATCCTTTTATTAAGCGTGACTCTAAGGTCGTAAAAATGGACAAAAGAAATATAAATATAAAGTAAATGAACTGATTTATAGTTCAAGGGAAGTGTATGTAGTTATTTATGAAACTAATTTAATATACTTAATTATGCAATCATTCTTACAATCCTAAGAAACTACTTTATTTCACAATCCTAAGAAAAGCTAATTTTAAGGCCTAAATTTATTTACTTTTCAGGCCAGAGGTTCACTGCTTGTATTTGATGTTACATTCTTGACATTCATAACTGTTAGTGGAGGATATGAAGGTTAAATAATTTCTCATAAGTTTTTTGTCATTGAGCATTCTCCTTTTATCCCCATGCATAAGGAAAAATTGAGGGTGTATACCAATGCCACATGTTATCACTTTATTTTCTATTTTCTTAAGTTTTTTACATGAAACAGAGTAAACAACAAAAAATTCTTTTAATTGTTTGCTGTAAAATATTTGGATCGTGTAAAGTGTAACTACACTCGGTCAAATTACCGTTTGGACGATCAATATTTTGAACTTGGTATTTTGATTTCAAACTTGTACGGTTTAGATTGTGTGTAGTGTGACTGTACACAATCGTCCAAATTTGTCAAATTTCAATACATTATTTGATTTTTTGACACTATAATATTGAGTTTGAAATCTAGACCCTCTGATCTTGATTAGACAATCTAGATATAACTAATGGCATGGAGTCACGCGATTGTGAGTGTACACAATCCAAATCCAAGTGTTCCATAGCATCACTATAAAAACAAGAAACAAAATAAAATAAGTTGGTACTTTTATGATTGAAAATGAAAACAAAAATGTTTCCTTAAACCAATTTCTTTGTCATTTTAATCATAGATTTTCAACCCTGAAAATCCCTCTCTTTAGATTGAGATGCTTGATCAAATATATGCCACAATCCTAAATCTTTCAGTGTTTGGATTAGGTATTTGAATGAGAAAGACTCAATGGGCATTATGGTGTCATTGCATTTACCATTGGCAATACATTATCTACTATTCCATTCTTGCTATTGATGAAATTGATCCCAGGAGCAATGGTTTATTACCTAGTTGGACTTCATCATGGACATGAACAATTTGTGTACTTTATATCTATGCTTTTTATTTCAGTCTTCTTAGTTGAAGGTCTCGTGATGATTATTGCCAATATGGTTCCAAATTTCCTAATGGGAATAATCTTTGGTTCTGGAATCTTGGGGGTAATGATGTCACATGGTGGATTCCATAAACTACCAAGTGATATACCAAAGCCATTTTGGAAATACCCTTTGCACTATATTTCCTTTCACAAATATGCATATCAAGGATTGTTCAAGAATGAGTTTCAAGGTTTAACATTCACCATTAGCAATCAAGTGACTAGTGGTGATGACATATTGAAACACTTGTGGCAAATGGATATGAATTACTCAAAGTGAGTGGATTTTGCTATTTTGGTTGGAATGGCTTTGGTTTATAGAATTATGTTTTTGATTATCATCAAGTGCTTTGAGAAGGTGAAGCCTATTGTTGCAGCAATTAATTCTCCTAAAGAAACTTTTAGGTTCACTAAAGTGACTAGGACCAGTGAGATTGATTAGCTATTTGGCTCTTGACCAAACAGTGATAATAATGTATTGCTGAGGCATACTAGTAGTACAAATGAATCTGAAATTCACAAGATGTTGAAATTCTTAGAATTAACTCACATATGCTAAAAATACATGAAAATTGTATAGATATTTGTGCGTGATGCATGTGCTTCTAAAAAATATTTAATGGCGTTGAAGTATAGTGTGTGTGGACATTTTATTGTTGAGCAACAGTTTTATTTGGTGAGACTTTTATTGAAATATGAAATTTCTTGGTTGATAATAAATTGTCATGTAAATGTTCCATAAGTGTAGCTATCAAAATCATTATTTAGAAGAGTTGGAATCTAAACTTTAAATTCTTCACTTATTTAAAGTGAGAGCATTTATATAACCACTAAACTACTTGATAAAAAATAATATGATAAATTTTTCTTTACAAATAATGATTTTGGTAAATTTTATCGTAAAGTTTTGTTCAAGCTAAAGGTTTTTTTAAGTATAAAAAATGCTTATGACAGTTGGATTCCAAGCTCAACATTAGTCAAACTATCAAAGAAAATTTAAGACTGAGGACATCAACAGTGACAATTTATTTATAACATTTATCAACAAAAGAACAAAATCAATCTGACATCAAGCGTGTTTGTATCAACAAAATCTTACATCAAGCCTGTTTACATTCAATGATCTACATTAATTTTATTTTTTTACAAAAACAAAATGATATTTATTCATTCAAATCCAGAGATTACATCATTTAACAGTGCTGAAAACGTAAAGTATGAATCTGCGAACAAACTCACAGCGTCCAAGTTAATAGCATATAATGGCATAATGCCTATAAAAATATATGTTAAAATTAAAGTGATCGAAATATAGTCTCCGAATCTTCAACATTGACACTCAAATCTTTAATTGAATAATCGATCTTTCAATATGAATCAAATGAACATCGCAAGAAGACATGAAATCAAACAACGCCGCACAAGACAACGAACAACAAACCACCACACTTAGATGATGAAATCACAAAGAAAAAACCTATATCTATGTGAAAATCACTTATTTAAATTGAAATAGAGAAAAAAAGATGAAGAGACCAAAAGAGTAATTAAGCCTAAAATATAATATATTCATCGTAATACTACCTATAAATGAAAGATATTAATTTTATCATAAAAAAACAAAGGATCTTGTTAACCCGTGCCTCCGAGAGCACTGGTTAAGGAATCCAAAAGTAGAAAAAACTGTCTTGAAAATACAAACTGTTACTTTTGATCATTAATTATTACACCGCTTTTTAATAAAATCTTGCTTCTTTTGGATGCTTAACCAATGTCTCGGGAACACCGGTTAACATTCTCTAAAAACAAAAGATATTAATTTGACATTAATGCACAACTTCGGCTTTCGAACTAAAAAGATTTTTTTTTAAGGAAAATAAAAAAATTGACAACGATATTGACTATTGGTCCTGAGAATCAAACAAAACTATGTTAGGTGCAATAGTGATTTTTATTCAAATTAAAAATAAATAGCTTATTAGTCGAAACCGGCAGATAAGCAATTTAAGAACATGTAAATTTCTTTTTATTGATAGTAGGTTAAACGAGTGTTAATATAGACGAATCAGGTTCAGTCGAATCTTTCTCAAGTTACTGAAATATGTGAACATCAAGAAGATATTAAACTTAATCAAAATTTGTTGAAACTGGCCAATAAAACGTTTAACTCGTGCTACATGTTTATAGTGCTACTGACTGAAGGTGGGGTGTCATTAGAGGAACACTCACGCACAGTCGAACAATAGCTTAAGCCACGAAATGGAAGACAGTAAGTTGAATTTGGGGTGCCATGTACCCTCTAATTTCGGTAGGTCACATCATATTGATGTTTGTCTTTAAATTTTGAGCTTTTATTTTCGACACACAATTAACCAATCAAGGCTATTTTACGCATTTTTATCTCTTTATCTTTCTGTCTTTATCATTACTTTATGCATTTCTTAGATTATTAACTTAAAAAACCCTAAAAATACCATATTTAACCTTCTTTGGAGTAGTTAGGGAACCCGTAGATGAGGGACAAAGTTCCTTCATCATCATAATCGCTTGAAGAAATAAAATCATAGTTGAAAGCTGTTAGTAAATACCTCAGCTAACTTTCAAGTTCGACCACAAATTTAGCATGTCTGATGGGCTGGGGCGGATTTGTTCAATGCTGAGTGTGGCTATTGCCACACCAGCCCATCCCAAACCCCTTTTTTTTAAAAATATTCAAGTCCAAATTTTATATTATATCTTCAATTTAGAGATATATTTACATATGGTGCCTTGGTCTAGCCGTCAAGTACATGTTTTCCTAACTCATAGTCATGGGTTCAAGTTTTGACTATTGTTTTTGTCACTAAAATATGAACAATATTTATTATTTTTAGCGTAATTTATTTTGCTAAAATAATTAGTCACATTGATAATTTCATCCAAGATTCACCCCTACTGATAAGACACTACAACTTTTACCAATGAAAAATTCAGGTCACCAGGTCAACACTATGTTTAGTGTATGAACTTGAAGTTTGGAGACAGTCTTAAAAATATAAATTAAAAATATTAATTGATATGACAATTTTAAATATTTTGATTGATTACGTATGTAAAAAATTGTGTTGAATTGTCAACTCACGACTATTAAATTATATATATATATATAGGGAGCATATCAAGTGAGAATGAGTATCTTATGTGAGAATGATAAGAATAACTAATAGCCCTTGGATTAAAATCAATGGTCTAAATTAAAATAACTCACATGCTCTTTGTCTTATCTAATTATCGTCATTAAACCATTTCACTTCATCTTCTTCAATTCAACATCTACGGTGTCTGTCTCCCGTGCCGTTCTCGTTTTCTACCAACGGTGAATCGGCAATCGTACCTCTTTTGCCCTCTTTCACCCTCGCTCTCTTGTCGTCTCTCTCCATTATCCTCTCTCACTCTCTCACACGGCGGCGGCGGCGATGGGAACAACTACATGGGAACCATCAACAGGAGGAGATGAAGACAAGAAGTTGTTTCCCGTCCTTTCTTTTGTTTTTTCTTAATAATAATGGATTTTTTTGAAATTCCGATGAGGTAAACGGCGGCGGCGACCAGCTACATGGGTGATTGTGGTGGTTGAGAGAAAGATGAAAAGGTGAATGTAGACTGAAATTCTGATGGCGTAAACGGCGGTGGCGACCAGCCACATGGGTGATTGTGGCGGTTGGGAAAAAGATGAAAAGGTGAACAAGAACAAGGGTACACAAAATCTGGAACTTGAAAAAACCATAGACGAAGATAGAGAGAAGAGATAGAAAGAGGAGGCTCACAATATCATTTAAATTGAGCTTTTTAATCTAGACCATTGATTTTAATCCAAGGGCTATTAATTATTCTTATCATTCTCACATAAGATACTCATTCTCACTTGATATGCTCCCTATATATATATATATATATATATATATATATATATATATATATATATATATATATATATATATATATATATATATATATATATATGAACTACGGTTTTCTAGCGGAGAAACAAGTAATGTCGAAGTAATTCTGTCATCACTTGCAAGGTTTAGACATGAATTCACGAAAAAAAGAAACACGTCACATATATTTCTATGACTAGTCTATTTCTATATTGTTTTATTAAACATATCTCACCTAGTTCTTCCTTTTGGTACGTATGGCTTCAATTCATCCATGATCCATGCATTGATTGTGATAGTAGACACAGCTACACATTCACGTTACCCCTAAAAAATTAAAGCTGCACATTATTATTATTATTATTATTATTATTATTATTATTATTATTAGTGGAAAGACAAACATATATTGTGATTGATTATATTCTTTTTCTTTTTAAATTACGTAGTGGTTAAAATTCACATTTTAAAGTGAATAAATGATTCTTACATATTTCAGTGTGTTGTACATATTTTATCAACTAAGCTATTCTCATTAGACAGTTAATTATATATCTATATAATCAAATTTAGATATGAATTTCTAAGTATGTATGTAATTAAATAATTTGAGCAAATAATCAAATTTGGCCTTATTAGTTGTGTCAGCATGTCAGTGTCATATCTGGTGTCCGTTTCTGTATTCGTGCTTCATAGACATTTATCAGAATGGAGTATAATAAGAATAGGTTGAGTATGCCTGATTCCATATTTATTACCTTTGAAAAGGTCATTGACCTAGTCTCCTTTTTCTTTCCTGTACTTCTCTTCCTTTGGTTATATATTTTGTGTGGTGTTCCTTGCATCACTTTGGTTAAAAAATAAATAATTTGAGTAAATAGGATCAAAATAAGCCTCTTTATAATGTAATACCGTAAAGCGAGAACTAACGCGTGCTTGTTTTTTTGTTATTTCTGTCGTGTTTAATTGTACGTTTATTTTATCATATTTGGTTATGAACTTGTTTAGAAAGTATCACAATCAAATAAACATTTAATTTCCCCTAAAAAAATATTTAACTTATTATTTGAAGCAAGTGTTTAACTTATATTGTTCCTATTATAGTGGAATTGTTCTTATTAAAATGTGATTTAATAGATTTTTTAATTAAAGATTTAAAAGGGTATAGGGAAATTTAGGCTGACTTTTTTATATTATACCCTTAAATAAAATTTTCTATAATAACTTTTATTGTTGGTGTCATTGAAATAGATAAACATTGTTTGTTAGGTTTGTTATATTGTAATTTGAAAGCCATAAATATCTATATTTATACTTTTAATAAAAAATTTATAATAACACTGTTTATAATTTACAAATGTTAGCACAATAAGAAGAGTGAAAAGACGGATGATCATTTTTCTGTTAATTATTATAATTTAAATGAAATGGTGTTTAATTGAAAGATATCCCTTAAAGCACTTTTAAGAAAACACTTCAAGACTTACGTGTGGGGGAAAACATAAAAGATCAATTTAATACAAACTCATAGATTAAACGACTTGATGCAGTTTTCCTAAATTATAGTATAATAATATATATTTAATTTCCATTAGTTCAACCGTATGAGTTGAATCATTAAACGAAGAAGAAAAAAAAAACGTGTGTTTTTCATAACGTGAGAAATTTTGGGTAAAGAGATTGTAATTCAATCTAATGTAAGAAAGAACTTAGGAGACTTTTTTTTTTTGAAAGAACTTAGGAAACTTGTAGAGCTTGAACACAGGACCTCTGAATTCAAACTTCAAAGTTTATCTTTCTACCATGATTAATACGAGAGTGTCTTTGTAATTCAAAAATCAATCCAATTTATGAACAATGGTGCTACTTTGATTTTTTCTCTCCAATGAATTGGTGAGTGACATAATAACAATTACTCCAACTTATACACTCTTGCTGGCATAATCATCATAATCATTACTCCTTCCATCCTAAAATAATGAGTTATCTGTAATAAAAAAAATTGTCTTAAAATAATTGACTTATTTTACTTTTCAATGCAATATTAATTAATTTTTTCTATATTTTATAACTCTAATGAATATCACTTTCATCACTTTCAATTCAATATATTCTACCTTACATTTATTATAATAGAAATGGCATCAATACACTCAAGTAACTACCTGCAAATTTGAATGGATACAGATGCAAGTACAAACACTCTATCGTCCAGCCCGCTTCAGAGCCCGTATATTATAGCACTAAAATATTTACACGTGAAAGACAAACGTTTGCATTTGTTTCAAGACTCTAATTTAAAAGAAGTGGTAAAATAATAACAAACTTACTGACAACTTATTATTAAAACTTTATAATTTTTTTAACATATACTGTAATATATAAATACACTTTTTTTATAGGAATTGTTATGTTCTTCTTTTTCCCTCAAATATTGAGAACATAACTAGGGAGTCACAAGTTTATGATTTTATTTTGTTTGAAATTGATCACAATATGCATTTTTTGGTACAAACTTTGAATGTTTTTAATTTGGTAAAATACTATTATTTGTAATATTTTGTGCATTGATTTGAAATAATTTGGATCGTATTTATATTCAATCGTTATGTTCTTTTTTCTTCTTTTATTGTCCTTTTGATATTAAAATATAGGTAATGAGCGTGGATACCGACACTTAGATACTTATATGGCATAAAAACATGTAGTAAAATTGTGTCTAAGAGGATATCAATTCGGATATGAATATTTTTTACGAATGTGGATACGAAGACGGACATTATAATATCCTGGCTATTGGGAGACGTTGCCATCCATACTACTTAAGCCGATAAAAAAAACATGTGACGTGAATGAAAAATATGAAACACGCACGTGCTTAATTTAAGCACATTAAAAAGTCTATATATGTAGCATGACTTTTCTCACAAGTTCACACATTCTTCTTATACATATCTCTCTCCTCTCTTAACTATTGCTACCGATGGCTTCAATGTCTCTTCCATCTTCTGGTTGTGAAATTAAAACAAGTTCAGAATCAGTACTCCAACGAACTGTTCAAGACATTGAGGCCAACACAACCACACTAGAAATGATGATGAAAAGAGAAAAGGAAGGTGAAGTTGATGGTGTATGCTTAACATGGAAGGATATATGGGTAAACACAATTTCAAATGGAAAGAATGGAAGCAAATCAATTCTGCAAGGATTAACAGGTTATGCTAAGCCTGGTCAACTCTTGGCCATAATGGGTCCTTCTGGTTGTGGCAAGTCTACACTACTTGATACATTAGCAGGTACTATTAAACTTAATTAAGTTATTCTCCTGTATGTGATTATCATAGTTAGTATTAGTCTTTCTAAAAATAATCTAAATTACTACTAATTTATTTTTGACATGGAAATTAATATTAGATTTATATACATACGATTCAAAAAAATCTATAAAAGTGACATTTTTGTACACTTATACACAAAATGTATACTCCCTCGATCCCAAATTGTAAGCAAAAAAATAAAAAAATACACTTATTAAGAAAACTAAAATATAAGAATTTGGAGTATAATTTTTTGTGTTTTCTTTGAAATAAGTTTTATAGGTAGATGTAAAAACAATTGTTATTGGCTATTGGTTATGAAGACAATGAAATAGAGAGATAATTGAATGTAATTTGCATTTAATTTCATAAGAATAAACAAAAGTTTTTTTTGGAAAAGATGATTTTTTTTAAAAACAAGATTAAATAGAATAAATGTTTTTTTTTTCTTATATTTTGAGATAAAGAAATCGAGTTTTTTTACTTCCATTTTAGGACGGAGGGAGCATGTTACAACTTAAAAGTACAAAAAGAAGACTTATAAAAATGGACGAGGCGCAATATATATTTTCTGACATATATAAATGACAATTTTTTTATTTGTATAAAATTTCAAACTCTTTTCAATCCTTTTTTTTGTTGTTGAAAAAACTAAGAAAACATTAAACGAACAACAAATGTTCTTTTAACACAAGGCGTACCAGAGAAACAAAGAGCCAACGTATGTTACAACACAAAACTCCTCAAGCGCAACATTAGAGAAAACTTAGGAAACTCCCTTTAAACGCATCAAAGGATTCAGTCTCCAAGTAAGGTAATCAAAATCAAACAATACATAACGCGCTTTTAACCCCCAATATAAATGACTCTTGATCTTTTCGAGTAAAGATGTGAGAAGATTAGTTTTTTGATTAAAAATCCTCTCATTCATGTCCTTTCAAATAATATACAACACTGATATCCAGGTAATATTGAAAGTCAAACGAGAGTTTTTTGAAAACCCCCTAATCTCCCAAATTGGAGAAGATGATCAGATAAATTTCCATGAGCAGTCAATGTAAAACAAATGATCTTTGTCTTCCAAACAACTACAATCAGTTGAGCAATGAATATTTGATGCAACAATAATATTTCTCCTAAACAAATTGTCCTTTGTTGCAATCAAATTTAGTTTTAAAAGATACTTGTTATTTAAAATTTTAAGAAAATTGTTTTTTTGGCATCAAAAATTTTCTACAAACATAAATAAATGACCAAATTACCTCCAACGATAGTTAACTATCACTGGGGTAATTTGGTCATTTACTTGTGTTTTTAGAAAACTTTTAATGTCAAAAAAGCAATTTTCAAATTTTAAACTCTCGAGAGAAAAGACACATAGGAGTTAGTTGGGATGGAAACAGTTTCTTTTAATTGAGCCAAACGTTTTTTAAAAAATTGATGATATGAACAAATTATCTCACTCATTGTAAGTTTTCTAAAAGATAATAACCTATATATTCTGGTCAAAAAGAAAAAAGGGCCTACATATAGTAGATTATAGTCTATATTTAATTAAAAAGCAGCCTATATATATTCACTAACTATTGCTCCCATCAATATTCCTTAAATAAATATTGACAAAGAAATGTTGTTTTTTTGTAGTGAATTGAAAAAGAAATGTTACAAATTATTAGTTAATATTTCATTGATATTTTTCTATTATTACGAAGAACAAAACAAATAAGAACAAAAAGCAAATTTGTCTTTGATCAAACATAAGACAAAAAATATGGACTCCTGACAAAATTTTCATATGTCAACTTATAAGTATGCGAATATAATAACACGTTTTTTTTTATTTAAGTCATAAAAAAAACATAAAAAGTTAGTTTTTGTCAAAAAAAAAAAAAAAAGTTAGTTATACGTTACAAACCACTGAACAAAGTGAACGAAAATAACATTCTTGCCGACGTTTGACGTGTGTATACAGATATGTTTCTACATCCTTTCCTTGTTCCTTAATTCGTGTTAGTAATGGAGATGACTTTAAGGAGAAATACCGATTTAGTGTTTTTTTTTCCGTCAAAATGAAATTATATCAACAAGAGTCTCTTGCAAGCACAAATGGTGCACATAGAGAACCAAGAAAACGTTTAATTACAAATCATAGAATTTAGTTTTTTTTTTTTATCAAATAGACTATTGGTTAAAATTTTGTGAATAAATGAATAATCTGAAATTTGAATCTCAACATCTATATATATAATGCAATGTCATTACTAACTTAGTTAAGCTAACGTAAAAATCAATTTATTTTTTATTTTATTTTAAAATAAATTAATACAAAAATATGATATGTCAAATGGCGAGTACATACCCAACTAAACTTTAAAAATACCATCATATTCAACTATGGAATCTAATATCAACAAAACGTAGCAAATTCATGCTATATATAATGAATACTTTTTTTTTTTTGACAAAATATATAACGAATCCCTAAAATGCATTCTTATAATCAAAATAGTGAAACTTTTTTTTTTTGTAGGCAAAAGTGGAGTAGCAGAAAGCTACTACCACCCAAAATATATTCCATAAAAGAAAAGAAAAGAAACGACAACAAACAAACGGAGGGACCAAACCAAACCTCCTTAATAAGAAATAAACCTAAAATAAGGCTAACCTATTTTGTTTATCTTAGTGAAACTGAAAATGCAAGTTTGCTACGTTTTGTTTGTCTTAGGAATGAGATTGAAAGAGAATTACTAATTAATCTATACCACTATATTAAGGTGATATACACTTGAGGTTGAAGTGTTAGCCTGGTTGTAGGAGTTTAGCATTGTAAACTTAAGAAAAATAATTTTTTTCCTTTCCCCAATATTTTTTTAACTAAATAATTGATTTTTTTTTTTGTTTCTAAAGTCTATCGGCCAAAACCCTCACCCTCTGAATATTGAGAAATAGGAAATATTAACTTTTGGTGTAACAATTTTTTCTTTTGATTTTATTTGTTTACAATTTCGCTCTACTATATATATATATATATATATATATATATATATATATATATATATATATATATATATATAAATTAAAACAAAAGGCAACGAGACCTTTCGAGTTTATCTAATAAAAAATGAAAATAAGAGAAAATATAAATATCGAGGGACTAGACCAAAATCCAATGTCAACAGTTAAGGATATAAAAAACATCTACTTCATTAGAAACTTTACCATGAAAGTTCAATAGAATAAAACATCAATGGAGGAAAAAAGAATGCAGTGTAGAATAAAGTTCACATCCTTTAAAAAATGAAACAAGAAATGTAATCAAAGAATGATGATGATAATATATCAATACAAATTTATTTATTTTTCAGGGAGATTAGGCTCAAACACAAGACAAACCGGAGAAATTCTGATCAATGGTCACAAACAAGAACTGTCTTATGGAACCTCGGTACAAATTTAATTTGAACTCTTTAAGAAAAGGAAAAGAAGGATCATGTTCAACTATTAATTCTTTCATTAATCTATGTAGGCTTATGTCACACAAGATGATACCTTATTGACAACCTTAACTGTTAGAGAAGCAGTTTACTATTCAGCTCAACTTCAATTGCCTAACACAATGTCTAAGGAAGAGAAGAAAGAGAGAGCTGAGTTTACAATCAAAGAAATGGGTCTGCAAGATGCAATGAACACAAGAATTGGAGGGTGGGGTGTTAAAGGCATAAGTGGGGGTCAAAAAAGGAGAGTCAGCATTTGCATAGAGATTCTTACACGTCCTAGACTTCTCTTTCTTGATGAACCTACTAGTGGACTTGATAGTGCTGCTTCTTATTATGTTATGAAAAGAATTGCTACCTTGGATCATAAAGATGGAATTCAGAGGACTATTATTACATCCATCCATCAACCTAGTACCGAAGTTTTTCAACTTTTTCATAACCTTTGTCTTCTGTCTTCTGGTAGAACTGTTTACTTTGGACCTGCTTCTGCTGCATCTGAGGTTTGGAACTAGCCCCTGTATTACATTAGACTAATGAATATGCGCCACTGTCTGTGTAAAATTATTTTACACAAACATTGTACAACTCTTCAATTTGTCATATCATGTTTCATGATATTTATATAAAAGCAGTTATAAAGTTCTTTATTGTGTTGCAAGTAGTTATTGGTTGTGAGTGTAAAATAATTTTACAGTATTAATGTTATCTCATTTTGTCATAATTTATATCTATAATCAGATTTTATTTATTTTTTATTTTAGTTTTCAATTATGATTGACTTTGCTTTTGTTTCAATATAGTTTTTTGCTGTGAACGGATTCCCTTGTCCTCCTCTCCAAAATCCATCTGATCATTTACTTAAAACTATAAACAAGGATTTTGATCAGGTAAATTGTTGATCAAGCATAAATAACACATTTGTGTTTTTTCATGATTTCTTCCCTCTTCAATGTAACATACCTTAAAAAGTTTTTTTTTTTTTTAATGGCAAAAAATATTTGAAATACATATTAAAATCATTTCAGGATATTGAGACTGGATTGGCTGGGACTGGAGCAATGCCAACTGAAGAAGCAATTTGTATCCTTGTGAGTTCATATAAATCATCTGAAACGAACCAAGATGTTCAGAATGAAGTAGCACTACTATCTAATAAGGTACACTATGTGGCTTAGTAAATCATGCCTAAGGTTAAATTGTTCTACATTAAGATAAGATTAAAATTAATTAATTGAATCTAAATGTATTTTTCAGCACGCTAGCTCAATGGATCACAAGAAGAAAGGACATGTTGGGTTCCTTAATCAATGCTTAGTTCTTATGGAACGATCATCAGTGAACATGTTTCGTGATCTAGGCTATTACTGGTTACGTTTAGTCATATATGTTGCATTGGCTATAAGTTTAGGCACCATTTACTATGATTTGGGTACAAGTTATGACTCAATTAAGGTATTGAAACTAAGAGTTGATAACTAGTTAGAACCTAGGAAGGCTTTGATTTTAATTAGTTATATATATAATGTGTAATTGTGTATTTTTCTTTTCATTATTTCAGGATCGAGGTTCACTTCTTTCATTTATAGCTGGATTCTTAACTTTCATGAGCATTGGTGGATTTCCTTCATTTGTGGAAGACATGAAGGTAGTAGTTTCAAAAACTATTTTAGCGAGAACAAAAATAGATATGGATTGCCTTTAGTGAAAAATCTTGTGCATTTATGCAGTCTTACACAGTTAACACATTGAAAACTGTTGAATTAAGATCGGACGATTGAGATTTTAAATTTGATATTTTAGATCAAATAATTTATATTGATGTCTGGATTGTGTGATTGTTGACCACAAACAATCCAAATTCAAAGAAGTATGAATTTCATCTAAAATTCCACCATTGTGAGATAATTATAAAAGGATTTTGTTTTTTATCTCTAATTTCAGTCACTAATTTAAATTCTGAAGTATCAAAATAAATCAACCGAGTCTCTTTAATCTTGACAAATTTTTAATTTTCTAATTTGAATTCTACTAATTGTTTGTAGGTATTTCAACGAGAAAGACAAAATGGGCATTATGGTGTGACTGCATATGTGATTGGGAACACTTTTTCATCAATTCCATTCATTTTATTGGTTACACTAATCCCAGCAGCTATAACTTATTACCTCCCTGGTCTACAGAAAGGATTTGAACACTTTTTGTACTTTGCTTGTGTTTTATTTTCTAGTCTAATGTTAGTGGAGGGTCTTATGATGATAGTTGCAAGCATTGTCCCTAATTATCTAATGGGAATCATAACTGGTGCTGGAATTCAAGGAATCATGATTTTGGTTGGAGGGTTCTTTAAATTGCCACATGAAATTCCTAAGCCATTTTGGAGATATCCACTACACTATGTTGCATTTCATACATATTCATTTGAAGGATTGTTCAAGAATGAGTATGAAGGACTAAGATTTGATATTAAAAATGGACAAGGCACAAGTTACATCACTGGTGAAGAGGTTTTGAGAGATATTTGGCAAAGTAACATGAGTTACTCAAAATGGGTTGATCTTGCAATTTTGCTAGGGATGATTGTTTTGTATCGAGTTTTGTTCCTTATTATCATCAAGGTTACGGAAAAGGTAAAGCCTATTGTTGGATCATTGTTATCTTGCATGTCAATGTCTCCCAATACAACAATACATGTTGTGGATAAGCCTGATGCTACTCCTTTGGATGGACATGTTGTATAACCTTAAATGGATTTACCATGAAGCTGTTGTTGTATGCGGCAGGAGACCATTTCTCACATTTATTAATTGTAGTTTGGTAAGTGTAAGAAGTGGAGAAATGTCAACTTCACATTTTATAGATGTTGCAAGATATAAACTCTAGTGTTGTTCTTATTCGGTGACAGATCCAAAAACTTTTTATAGTGTAGACAACATATAATATTTTATTTTTTAAGCATATCAGAATTGTTCTATGTTATTTTAATATTATATAAATATCGAATGGTTTTTCAATGTCCATAAAATTATCGAAGTATTCATTTTAATATAAGTAACTAAACGATCATTTAAATATTCATCTTTGATATGATTTTATATCTGATTCTTGATAATATTTACAACAAAGAAAAATACAGAAGTAAAAGATAGATTTTTAGTGTATTAGATATTAGTATATTTGTTTTTATAATATAGGCTACAATTTATTTATTTTTCTTCCTACTTGTGCTTTAATATGCTTTTTTAAGTGTATCAGATATTAAATCAATTATTTTTTCAAACAAAGTGAGGGCCTTTGCCCAAACCCACACTAATAGATTACTCGCACAGTTGAGAATTTTAGCTTACGATGTCAATAGATTACTCGCACAAACAAAATTGTGAAAATAAACATGTTTTGAAAAACTAAAAGTAAACATTGTTTAAGGAGGAAATGCAGGGACGGATCCATTAACAGGCTATGTGGGGCTAGCCCCACTTCTATTATTAGTATTTTTAATCAAATTGTTTCAATATTATTATTACTGGTTTGAGACCGGTGCCTACCAAAAAACTATTTTGTATATTTTAAATAATATAGTTTTTTAAATGAAAATCATCATTCGGTCACTATTATAAGCAAAAATCTACATTTTAAATACATTCAATTAATGATGTATATGATCTTTATTATAGACCACATACATCATTTGATGAATGAATCTAAAATATTAATTTTTGTTTATATCTACTTACCTATTTCTATTTTTGATATATTTGTACTAGAAAAAATAAATACGTAACATACATGCATAAAAATGAAAAAATGAAACACGCAAGTGCTTAATTAGTTTAAGCACATTAAAAGCATGAATTTTCTAACAAATTCACCAATTCTTCACCTCTCTCTCACCTCTTAACTACAAACCACTCCTACTGCTACTACTGATTGCATCTTGCAGACCCATTTCTTTGATTGTAAAATCAGCTCTCTCTTTCTTCTCTTCCTTGGACATTGTGTTAGGTAATTGAAGTTGAGCTGAATAGTACACTGCTTCTCTAACAGTTAAGGTTGTCAATAAGGTATCATCTTGTGTGACATAAGCCTACATAGGTTGATGAAAGAATTATTAGTTGATCATAATCCTTTTTTTTTTTTTTTGGGAAGAGTTCAAAATTAAATTTGTACCGAGGTTCCATAAGAAAGTTCTTGTTTGTGACCATTGATCAGAATTTCCTCGGTTTGTCTTGTGTTTGAGCCTAATCTCCCTGAAAAATAAATAAATTTGTATTGATATATCATCATCATTCTTTGATTACAGTTTTTGTTTTAATTTGTTTATATATATAAGCATTAATGGCATTTTTTTTTCTTCATGATTTCATTCCTCTTCAATGCAACATACATACAAAAATAGTAAAAAAAAATTATATTTTAAATACATGCTAAAATTATTTCAGGATATTGAGACAGGATTGGCAGGGACAGGAACAATCCCTACTGAAGAAGCAATTTGTATTCTTGTGAGTTCATATAAATCATCTGAAATGAGCCAAGATGTTCATAATGAAGTAGCACTACTATCTAACAAGGTACACTATATGGCTAATTACTAGATCATGCCTAAGGTTAAATTGTTCAACATTAAGATAAAAATTAAATAATTGAACTTAAATATGTATTTTTCAGCACACTAGCTCAATGGAACTAATAGTATTTATATATGTTAGTGAGACTAGGTGGCTAAGATCTATGCGGTATGGTTTATAGGCATTGTTGCAATCTGAACCATAGTATTTATATATGAGTTGTAACATTGTAAACTCTAATCATATTCAATGATGATAAGATGGAACTAATGTTGCTATGTAATCGAAGATGTAGGCACACTTATCCGAAATACGTGAACAAACATCGTGTTCATTGTTTGCCTTTTATCGTTCCATTTATCTTTTGTACCAAGTTGTTGTTCTAGCACAAACCTACACATACCATACACGCACTTAATCTTGATTGACAAGTTGATTAAAAACATTTTATTTTGTAATTTGAATTCTACCAATTGTTTTTAGGTATTTCAACGAGAAAGACAAAATGAGCATTATAGTGTGATTGGGAACACTTTTTTATCAATTCCATTCATTTTATTGGTTCCAATAATTCCAGCAGCTATAACTTATTACCTCCCTGGTCTACATAAAGGATTTGAACACTTTTTGTACTTCGCTAGTGTTTTATTTTCTAGTCTAATGTCGGTGGAAAGTCTTATGATGATAGCTGCAACCATTGTCCTTAACTATCTAATGGAAATCATAACCGGTGCTGGAATTCAAAGAATCATGATTTTGATTCCTTGAATCATGATTTTAATAAGAGAAAATAGCGTAAATTAATGACCATGAACTATGTTTTGGAAGGCATTAAAATATAAGAAACCATATAAAGATTCATGTTTTGGAAGGCACAAGACATGTCCACAAAACAAAATTGAATGTACTAATTATACAACTTCTACATGTAAAGGAGTGGCACTAGGATTCTCCAAGACTTGTCTTGTTTGCCTAGGAGACACCGACATAAGTGACATAACAATAGGCTTTAGCTTCTCCGTAGTTTTGATAATAATCAAAAACACAACTCGATATAGAACAATCATTCCCAACAATACTCCAAGATCAACCCACTTTGAGTAACTCATGTCTACATGAAATTTATTTCTTAAAATCTCTTCACCACTAATGTAATTGAGTGATCCACCAATTTCATCTCTTTCAAATTTTAGTCCTTCAAACTCATTCTTATAGGATCCTTGAAAAGCATACCTATGAAAGGCAATATAGAACATAGGGTATCTCCAAAATGGATTAGGAAGATCATTTGGCAATCTAAAGAATCCACCAGCCAACATCATAATTCCTTGAATTCCAGCACCAGTTATAATTCCCATTAGAAAATGAGGGACAATGCTAGCAACTATCATCATAAGACTCTCCACTAACATTAGACAAGAAAATAAAGCACATATAAAATATATGAAGTGCTCGAATCCTTTTTGAAGACCTGGAGGGTAATATGCTATAGCTCCAGGAATGAGTGAAATCATCAGCAAATATGGAATGGCTGAAAGTGTGTTTCCAATTACATATGCAGTAACACCATAGTGTCCATTTAGTCTTTCACGTTCAAATACCTATACAAATTGACAGCATATGAAAATATAAAAGATCGAATAAAACAATAATCTATGACTATATATATCAAGTAAATAGAGAAACTGGTAATCGAAATTGTAAGACTCTCTAACAACGAACGTTCAACAAGGGATAATTTTGAATGATATTTTTCATTTTTGAAAATGTATTTACCAATTCAAAAAAATATGAACTATTTTGACCGATGCTTACAACTTCGAGAATTAGTTTGACTATTCATTCAATATATATTTGCAAAACTTTTTATAAAAATAGTTTGAAACTTTGAATTATACCTTCATGTCCTCCACAAAAGAAGGGAATCCACCAATGGTCATGAAAGTTAGGAATGAAAACACAAACATAAGAAGTGAACCTCTATCCTGAAAAGGAAAACCAAAAGTGACATGCAAAATTAGAAGATGTGAGCTAAACTTAAGGTCAGTTAATGTCATATAAGGTATGACATATAGTATTGTGTTATATATATATACTTTCACATTACCTGAATTGAGCCATTACTTTTATCCAAATCATTAAAGACAGTGGCTAAACTTATAGCCAATGCAATATATATGCCAAGGCGTAACCAATAATAGCCAAGATCACGAAACATGTTCACAAAAGATCTTCTGGTAAGAACTAAGCACTGATTGAGGAAGCCAGCATGTTTTTTCTTCTTGTATGTTGAATTATTGTCCTAAAACACCCATCAAAGTTTCATGTCAATATTTTTTTACTATAACAATTAATAACTGTAGCTCAAATTTAGAGGATACCTTTATAGACAATACTGCTACTTCATTTTTAATTTCTCGGTTTCTTTCAGATGAAGTATATGAGCTCACAAGGATATCAATTGCTTGTTCTATAGAAATTGTTCCAGTCTCTGATAAATCCATCTCAATATCCTAACATTGAAACATGTTTCAAAATCATTTATATGAATAATATATGTTTGAATATGTAGTAATACTAATCATGGTTACTAAATTGAAATAAATTACATGAATCAGAAGAACTATTTTCTGAACATCGAATCAAATTTTATTAGGACTCATAAGATACATTACGAGTATATATGAACCTTAAATAAATCAAGATTCAACTCATAAATCAAAATTACAAAAGAAAAGTGACTGACTATACAAAGTTGACATAAAAAAATGGTTGGATACAAAAATGTAGGTTTCATACATCTAGATTATCAGAAATCACAATGTGATTCATGTGCGAAATAGATAGACACTAGGGATTCATATTGAGTTCAATTTTGTATCGAATCTTGATATTTCCGACATGTATTAGAAGGATACTGATAACCATGATACTAAAAAAAGGAGGAATCTATGAAACAAACAATTGATGCTATCATTACTTAATAAACATTACCTGATCAAAATCCTTGTTTATAGTTTTAAGTAAATGATCGGATGGATTTTGTAGGGGAGGACAAGGAAAACCATTTGAAGCAAAAAACTACATTGGAACAAAAATATAATTAATCACCAAGTGGTCATCAGTTATATATAATTGAAAATTAATATGAAACCGAATTAATCCTAACCTCAGATGCAGCAGAAGCAGGTCCAAAGTAAACTGTTTTACCAGAAGACAAAAGACAAAGATTATGGAAAAGTTGAAAAACTTCAGTACTAGGTTGATGGATTGAGGCAATAATGGTCCTTTGAATTCCATCCTTTTTGTCCAAGGAAGCTATTCTTTTCATAACATAGTAGGAAGCAGCACTATCAAGTCCACTAGTCGGTTCATCAAGAAAAAGAAGTCTAGGACGTGTAAGAATCTCAATGCAAATGCTAACTCTCCTTTTTTGACCCCCACTTATCCCTTTAACACCCCACCCTCCAATTCTTGTGTTGATTGCATCTTGCAAACCCATTTCTCTTATTGTAAAATCAGCTCTTTCTTTCTTCTCTTCTTTAGACATTGTGTCGGGTAATTGAAGTTGAGCTGAATAGTACACTGCTTCTTTAACCGTTAAGGTTGTTAACAAAGTATCATCTTGTGTGACATATGCCTGTGATCACATTTACATATTAATTGCTTGAAATAATATATGGACTAATTGAGTAGTATACTTTACAATTTAATTTTGTTAAAGGATTTTAGATTTTATATATACCGATGTTCCATAAGCCAATGATTGTTTGTTGCCATTGATCAAAATATCACCTGATTGTCTTGTGTTTGAACCTAATCTCCCTGAAATACATATAAAATAATATCATATTTTAATTGCTTCAAAGACTATATGTATCGGAACTTCTTTATACATAAGAATCTATTTGACGGTTAACATTTTAGACATTTGTATATAAATATCTAAACTTATTATTTTATGTGTGCACGTAAAATTGTCCAGCAAGATGAAATAACGCGTATGTCAAGATGACACGCCTCCTGTTTAAGAATTGAAAACACATCTTCATCCTAAAAACAAGTTAAAACCACATGGAAGTAGTTTTGACTTTGATTTTTTAATGTGACAATCTAGTTCCCTTCGTAGTTTAATTCAACCAAATTACTAGTAATATGCAGTAGTAAATAGTAATATGTAGTTTTTTTCATAAACACGACCCGGACACTAATGATTATTTTACAACTGATGCGATTTGAATTTTGTCGGATTACAAAGTCAAACTTTTACCAATGAGTTAATATCTTCGACGAATTCTCCAGAAAAAAGATGTGTTAATCAAAGGAAAAGATTATATCTAGTCAATCACATATCATCCAAAAAATGAAATAGAAGCCATCAGCCATGAACTTTAAAACATAAGGTTTTAATTTAAAATGAAGTATTTTTCATTTGAAGTTATTAATTAAGCTAATATATTAATTCGTTTAGGTGAGTTAACCTTGAGAAAAAATATACAAAATAAGACATGTTACATATTGTTGAAATACTATGTTGGTGATTGGGATTTAGGAAGTTATATATAGCAGTTGGAAGTTAGTTATAATTTGCATGCATAAAGTGTCAAGAAATGTAGATTTTCCACAAAGCATAAATGGTCAAGATCATGTAGTACCTGCTAAAGCATCAAGAAGTGTAGATTTTCCACAACCAGAAGGACCCATTATAGCCAAAAGCTGACCTGGCTTTGCATAACCAGTTAGACCCTGAAGAATTGATTTGCTTTCATTGGTTTTTCCTGTTGAAGCAGAAACAGTAACCCATAAATCTTTCCAAGTTAAACAAATTCCATTCTCTTCTACTCCATTCATCTTTTTTGATTCTCCCACCTCCTCTCTTGTCCTTTCAATCTCTAGGGTATTAGGTACAGCTGAAAGAAGGGAAGCCATATTGTGAACATGTAAGAATTTGTCTAAAGTCAAGTCAAATATATAGGCAGTTTGGCATTAGGGTTTTTAGCATGCATTTGGATTTTTCTTCTTATTAGTATAATGTTTGTACTTCTTCATTCAGATTACGTAGACTATTTTCTATTCGGTTAATATCTATGAAATGACATAAAAATGTATACTTAATATTTAATTTTCTACAATTAAGATAAGAATTATAAAATTAAAAGAAAAAATGATAAGTTATAAGTTTTAGGTTATAAACGGCTTGAATTAACTTGTACGAAAAAACACTGTAAACTCGTTTTTTTTATAGGGAAAGACTATAAACTCGTTGGAGAGCGAAGGTTACCAAACAATTTTTCATAGTCATATATAAGTGTATAAGCTAAGGTTACCAACTAATGTTAGTCATATTAGTTTATTTTTTATTTTTTTTGAGCAAAGTCCTAGTATTAGTTTTTTTTTTTTTTTGAAAGTATAGTATTAGTTTATTGTATTTGTCAAACATTGTCTAATGAATATTTTAATTGACATTAATGGCGGCTTCATCCTAAAATAAAAGGGCGCCCTCTTGCTTTAATTTAGTTCGCCCACCTTAGTTAAATAGTTAGGGACCTCTCTCATTTTTAGACTTTCCGAGAATTACGTGTTTTAATTTAAAATTTGTAGCCGACAATATAGAATTTTAATGAGTTCATTTTGTAGAATTAATTTTAATTTGTTATCAATTTTAGTGGATTTTTGTAAGGATATTAATTTTAGTTAATGTTAGTTGAATATAAATATAAAATGATTTTTTTGTCAAGTAGTTTTGTGGTTGAATTGAATAAGTGAAGTACTCAGAATTCGAACTAACACCTGCATGTTACGGTGCATTGCTCATATCAATTAAGTTAAAGCTCACATAGATTAAATATAAAATGATTTATGTACCAACAAAATAAAAAATGATGTCAATCATCGTATTTTGTTGCACATTGAATGGAGCTTTCACAAATTAAACTTGATTTTTTTTTAATCAAGTAACTGTAGAGACTAATCATTCGATCAAAGTAGGACGGTTATGTATGATAAAGTTTTCTTTCTAGAGATTTTACATTGTTGTATTCAAATTCATAACATCTCGTTAAGCCGAAAGAGATCCATTACCATATAATCTCAGTGTGTTTTGTTAAACTTTATTATTATATTGTACTAAAAGTTTTATAGGAAATGTCCCACGTAAATAAAGACTATGTTGGTAACATTTATGACTATATAGAATAGTCAGGACTATGTCTTCGTGAGTCTAACTCATTTAATAGAGACATTGCATTGTATATTTAAAGGTTGGGGTTCAAACCTTATATTTTTCTTCTGAGTGGAATAATCCACTTCCAGTGCAAAAGTCATTGAAGGCTATTCAATATTGAATGTTAAATTTTTTATTAAAAGGTACAACCAATTTACAATTCCTCAAGCTGAATCAATCCACTTCCTGAATCTTTGAGCCTATTAACGCTTTCACTTAACCTTCGAAAAACTCAATTTTGACAACACAAGATTACCTTTAACTTCACCAAGATGTTGATTTTAGAACACTTCCAACCTTGAGCAATCATTTTCCTTTGATCTTCATCGATCTATGCTACTCAAAAATGCTCACATGAACCTGAAATTTAGAAAACCTCATGTTCTCAATTGGAGGCAAAAGATCACACAATCTTTCCTTTAGGCTTCAATTGCCCCCTATTGCAAAACCCTAGAAATATCACTCTAGCGTAGAAAGTTAAACCCTAAGCTAAATAACTCAAAAGAATCACAGAGCATAATTGATGTCCAAGAGTTTTCAAAGAGATGGAGAAAATGAGTGTTTAAGAAAAGAAAGTAAAAAGAAATTCATACCTAGAAAGATATAGTTGTGACTTATATAGTTTTTTAGAATAAAAGGAGTTAACTTCTAAAAATGTTGAAAAAAATATGAATCGATTCACTCATTTACATAAACAAAGTGTGAATTGATTTAGTCATTTAAAAATCATTTATTGACAAAACATAGATTGAATCGATTCGCACTAGCAAAGAGTACATCCATCTTTAAAACTCAAAGCAAATCAATCCACTTAGTCTCAAAATTAGACGTTGATAAATTCATCACATCAGCATAAAGTGTAATAAGTCATTTACATTATTGAGTAAAAAAAGGTCATTTACATTATGTGAATCAATTCATATGTAAAAAAGTGAATCGACTCATAACAATAATGCTTTCAAAAACATGTGAAAATGAGATTTCATATTAGTGATGTGATTCTTAAGAGACACTTAGTTACATCAATTCTAAACTTAGAGTATGTTTGTTCCATTTTCTAGAAGGGCCATAATTGATTTTGGAGGTGTAAAATTGATTCTAACATGTTTGCTTATTTTCGACTAAAATTGACATTTCCTCCAAAATTGATCATGCTTAAAGTTATGATTTGTAGCTTTTGAGTATAAAATTGATCCATACACACAAATTTATTATTCAACTCACTTTTCCTTAAATGTATCAAAAGACAAATCACTTTACATGCAACTCACTTTTAGTCAGATCAATTTAACGTAATTAATTTACTTAAAATCGGTGAAAACCATATATACACTTGGTTTTAACATCTAATCGAAACAAAGTATAATCCTATCTATGTACTTAGATATCTAAGTGAAAATAAAATTTGATCCTTAAGTTTTATATTTTGTTGATGGAAATAAATTGAGATCGAAAAGAGCAATAAGATGGAGACAATGCCGTTGGATGTAAATTTCATACCATAACATCTTGATTTAAAAAAATATTCATAATATTTTTTTATTAAAATAACATGATACAGAAATGGTTATATATATTTTAATAAAATAGTTTTAAAAATTTATATGTGACGTGATTTTTTTTTTGTGGTGGCCGGGGTTTGAACTCAGACCTTGTATATTTTATGCATTGTCTAAACCAATTGAGTTAAACTCACGAAGACATATATGACCTGATTTGATTGCATTAGATTAAACTCATATTGTTATAATTTATTCCTCTAATAAATAAAAATTGGTTATCAGTACCTATAAATATATTAACTTTTCGTTTTAATCTCTCTAAAAAATTTCTTTAACTTTTTTAGTCCGTAAAAAAATTTCATCTTCACTTTTTGTCACTCCTTTAAAATAACTCATATATAGAATTCATATTTTTGAATAAAATTTCGCGAAAAATTTAAAATATTATAAGAATCTCTACAAAAAAATATTTTTTTTTTAACAAAACGTAATTTTTTTTTTGAACAAGCCAAAATGAGAATTAAATTATCACCGGTGATTCATCTCCCACAAAATGTGCAAAAGAGAATCACAAAAATCAAGTACAAAGTGTAGTCTCTAGTGCATAAAAAAAAAAAGACACCGAAACGAGGAAACTGAAGAAACATGAAAATTACAGCCCATCACCCATACAAGACAAAGGGTGCTGCCGCCAATCATGATAACTAAAAACAAAAGTGGACATCTTTGCCCTTAACCAACGGAAGGATAACAACTTAACCTTCTCTGCTAAAATATGAGGAGCTGTAGCCATCTGATGAAAAACACGATTGTTCCTCTCCTTCTAAATAATCCAGACACAAGCCATCCAAATTATCCGAAGGAACATATATGTAGAACGAGGAAAGCCGGCCATCTCCACGAAGTGAAGAAAATGATTCCTACACCCAGTTGGGGCTACAAAAGATAACTGAAGCCACCGTAAAACCGCAAACCACACGCTGCCAAAGGTGTCGCAGCGAAAAAGAAGGTGATCCACAATCTCCACAGAAGCGCACCCACCCACACACGAGTTATCATCGATGTGTAGGATTTGTCGCCTACACATCAATGTGTAGAATATTGAACAAAACATGAATTTAATATGAATTTTTGTATTTTTTACGGTTAAAAATTCATATTTAATTTGTGTTTCGTTAACAAATTCTAATTTTTTTGAAAGATATTTTTACAATATTCTACATATTTTTGTACAATTTTATTAAAAAATAGAAAAATTAACTTAAAAATAGCTATGAAATTAACTTAAAATGGCCACCAAATATGATGATTGAAAAATTTATAAAAACGCAAAAAGAAACGAAAAGTTCAAATATTTATAAGAATAAAATAACATTTATTTTATCGGTTATTTTCTATTTTAGACTAATGAAAAAAACAACCTTAAAAAAAGTATTCGTCAAAACGGGAATTGTAGAAGTGTTCCGGGATTGAAATCGCAGCTGGACGACGGCGTACCCTTCTGCGACGGAGACATGGAAAACGACGACGTTGATATGATCGGCGCCGATAACAACGAAGCCGTATGTAATACTTTCCGTTTTTCTAATTCTCACTAACTCAATTTCAGTCCCAAAAACCCTAATTTTCATTCATGCAACAATGTTGATTATGATGATTGCAGGATTTGGATGATATGAAGAAGCGGTTGAAGGAAATGGAAGATGAAGCTGCTGCTTTAAAGGAGATGCAGGCTAAGGTCGAGAAAGAAATGGGATCTGTTCAAGGTGACTCCTTTTTGTTCCTTTTCGAATTGGGGTGCTTTGTTTTTCTCATATTTTGTTACTTGTTTTTCAATTCTGCTGTTATCTTAAAGAAAAGAATTTTTTTATGTATTTTTTTATGTTTTTAATAACTGGGTTTTGTTCTTCATGTGATGTAATGTGTGCTTGATACGAGTTTGGGTTAAATTGGCTCTACTTTGCTTATCTGTATTTAATTTCATAACAGAGAAAATTAAGATTTCAGTTTGTTGCCAGCTTTGGTAATGTGTTGGTGTTGTGCCATTGATTTGTTTGTGAAAGATGGTGTAATTTGGTGCCATTGATATGCCATATAGATTTTTGTGTAGTGGTATGATGCTAGCTGGAAATGTGCACTGACTTTTTCAACTTTTTAGTTTCGGTTGATACTTGAGTTTTTTTCGATAGGGGAAATGCTACGGGATGCTTGAGTACCCTGGTGATCTGGATGCCTAGCATTTTTCCTAATAATTGATGCATATTGTATGAAGATTTTCTCCATTATGTGGATGGGATGGGAGAGGCGTGTGCTGAGATGCTTGGACGTCTCCTATAACAATCCTTTTATTAGACATGCTTTTCTAAAAATTAAAAACCATAGGACGGGTAATTTTATATGTATTTTTCCTTCTAGGTTTTCTTCTCCTAGCACTTATACATGGTGTGATCACTGTACTTTCTTGCTGTGCAAGACATTTCGTTTATATATATTGTTGGACTTTTGTCTCTGTTATTTTTTGAACGGAAAATTCTTGTCTCTGTTATTGATTATTATTATCTCCAAACAGATCCCGCTAATGCTTCTGCAAGTCAGATTAATAGGGAGGAAGTTGATGCTCGATCAATCTTTGTGGGCAATGTGAGCTGTCTCTTCCCCTGTTTTTGTTAAAATTGTATATGTTGCTTATTAAGTTATCTTATTGTCATGTTCATAATATGGTCTGTGAATATCATTGAGATTAACAGATACATTTTGTCGTAAGTGATTAGTTCAATTATAGTAGCCAACATATGCATATGGATATGCTGCTTTTGGGAACAAATTGAAGAGTTTGTTATGCCTCTAGATTTTTTTTACATTAATTGGGTAGCAGGTTTCGGCTTAATCTAAATCGTCTCTAGTATCACATCAGTGTACATGATTTGGAGATCATTAAACCATAATCATGTGTGAAACATTTTGTGGATTTGAAATTTCGCACAAGGTCAATTGTGTATGCATGTCTGTGGAAATGCCATCATTAACTAGTCAAGATTTTTCTTACCATATATTTCCAATAGCAAGATCCGAAAAATTTGCAATCTAACACAGATTAGATTGAACAGCATGTGGCATGTTTCACACTGTTTTACACAGCTTTATATGGTTTTCCACTTTTCCTTTTGATTGCTAAGTTTATTATATATAGTGAAATGCCTTTGTTCATGGGTAGCATTGTTCATATAGTGTAGAGGAGATCGTAGGGGATTGACTACATGTAGACGAGATACGGTGGAAGGAAGAAGCAAAGGAATTGGAAAGTTGTGCTTGTATATATATATCCTGGGAAAAATAACATTCTTAGATATTAATGTTTGTGATTAAGTTGACACAAGTAGAATTTAAGGACCACATTTTATGCAAACATTTCCATTTAAATTAAACAGTACATGAGCTGGATGCTTACCAATGGTTATTAGTTTAAGAGATTAAAAACTAGATTGTGGCAAAGTAGATTTTTTTATTGAAGTTGAATATGGCATGAGATATAGCAAATGAAGTCTCCCTCAAGGCCAAGTCATACATTCTTTCGTAAGTTGTATCATTATATAGGTTCATGCTTTACCTGATTCTCTCCTCATATTAGTTTTCTTTCTGCCCAGTATGTTATGAGTTGTTACTGTTTGACATTCTACTCAAAGCTACATTCACCATAGTCACTTGAGCTTCTCCAGGTAGCCGTTATCTTTATATTTATGATGCTAAGCTACCTGAAACCCCAATCTTGCTTCTAGAACGCCCTTGTACCAAAATCCTTAGCTTTTCAATTCTGTTGGATGAATGAACCTTTATCTCGCACAATTGTGCATGCAGTCTTCGTAAAGTTTTTTCAGGAAGTCTAATTGTCCATGTGTTGCTTGTATCTGTGCCTCTTCATTTCCAAAATATTCAGTGAATGAAAATAATAATTCTCGCATTCTTGCGAAAACTTATATGATTATCAAGATGGTGATGATGATGATGGCTTTCGTGGCTACTCGTACTTATTCATCTAGACCTTCCCCCTCTTTCCTCGAGAACTTTTGATTTCATTAGGATTTGACTTTAATTTCAACCTGGTGTTTATTTTTTGCTCCATTTGTTATCGATTGCCATTCATGGTCTTTTGTATATATTCGTGCATACATTTTTCTGGTATACCTAAGCCAAAGCTGTCCATATTTGTTGCAGCATATTTTTACCACTGTCACTGTTAATTGAATTATAAATGCATTAGTCTAAATTGAATTAGCTTCTCTGAATTGAGCTCTCACATTTGCGGGTAAAGTATAACTCAACAATTGATGAAAAAAGTCTGTTTATATTTTAAAAATTCATGATTTGTTGTCATGTATGTGTATGGACTATCATCATTTATTTTGCATCAATGGTTGATATTTCTTATTCTACCCTCAAAAGTTATTTGTGTACTCTAAAGGAGTTAAATCCATTTTCAGTTCACTATACTCTATCAGTGAAAGTTTGAATTTTGTAAAGATTATGGATATGTAGGTAGCAGAATTTATTTGTTTGATGTTCACTCTTTAGAATTTGATTGTGTTTTATACTGTGAGCATTGTGCTTTGACATAATGTTTGACTACAATTGCAGGTTATGCTTCCATCTATAAGTTTCTGCTCTAGTCATGCTGCAGTTGGAAGTATATGATTTAAAGTAAAACATATAGCTGGTGGAGAAAAAAAAATTAGAAAAATCAAATTTATGAAATTAAAAAAAAAAAGAGTGGAAAAACAAAAGATGTAACTCTTAACAAAAAAAAAAAAACATTAGAGGGGTAGAAAAGGGGATAAGAAAGTTGAAGTGTCAGTTATTGAGTTGAAGAAAGTTATAATTATGGTTGAGAATGTAGGGATTCCGATACTGAAAAATTAGGGGGGAGAGATCTAATCAGCATAATCTATTATTTAGGATGAATAGGAAAGGTGTTTCGGATGGAAAGTTTTAACTACTATACTTCCTGAGTTTTTGTGGACTGATGGACAGAGGAATGAATAATGTTGCAGATCAAGAACTTGGACTTCTACTGGTGAGAAGAGGACACCCTTTATAGGTAAAGAACTATGCATTGGTATCTGGAGTTTTGATTGCAAAGCCAAAGGACACTTTTTGTGACGCTTATCACTCAAGAAATTTATAGGCATTATTTTCTAACAGTGAGGGGTCTTTGATATTCCTGTTTTTATCCATGGGACCAAGAGGAAATTTTGAATAATTTTTCTTTCTGCTTGCTTTTAACAATTTACCCACATATCAACTGTTTTCATGGACAAGCAGTTCGGAATTGTTGGGCTGGACACGGTGATAAATGTGTTCTTGGGCGAAAGATCCTTTTAGAGGCTAAAGGGCAAGGTGCACTTCAAAAAACAAATTTCAGGGTGGATAGCTGATTATGACGAAAATAGTGATTGGAATATTTAATTAACGAGTACACCCTCTAAATAATAACTACGAGATTCGACTTCCTTGATTTTACTTGTCTTTATTTAGTGGCCCTTTGGCTTAGCTATTAGTAGCTTGTCCTTTGGTATAGCAAAATTCTGATACTAGCAATTGCATGAGTAAGGACAAATTGATTTCTTTTGCAGCTTCTTTTGATGCTATAGTATGCCCACGTTTGAAATGATTTTTTATTTGTTTTTTGTTGAGCTGCTATTGAAAGCTGTTCTTCATCAGACTGAAATTACAGGCTAAATGAAACTATTTGGTTGGTAAAGTCTGACATGATAAGCCCTTTTCCTTTTGTAGCTGAAATTAACAGTCTTTTCCTAAACTGTTTTCTCTTATGAAAACTATAGCATATTCTCAAACAGTTTTGACTCTGCCATCATTTGACCTCTTGGGTTTAATATTTTCTACAGGTGGACTATGCGTGTACTCCCGAAGACGTGCAGCAGCATTTCCAATCGTGTGGTACTGTAAACCGTGTCACTATTCGCACTGATAAGTTTGGCCAGCCCAAGGGTTATGCTTATGTAGAATTTGTTGAAGTAGAAGCTGTTCAAGAGGCTCTTTCGCTGAATGAATCTGAACTACATGGACGTCAATTGAAGGTTATTACAGCAAGAGGCTCCTGCTTTTCTGAAAAAGAGTTTGTATTCCCCTTTGCAGCTATCTATACTTATTTGGACTTTTTCGCAGGTTACTGCTAAGAGGACCAATGTACCTGGGATGAAACAATTTCGTCCCCGCCGGCCTAGTAATCCTTACATGGGATTTCGAGGCAGAACTCCATATCCACCTCCTTTTGCCTATGCTCCCGCTCCTTATGGATATGGGTATGTATGTTGTACCCAGTTATTTCCTTTCCAAAACTTTCTGTTTTTTGTGATAGACATGGTGTAGTTTAGAGCATTGTTTTGTTGATTGCAGAAAAATGCCAAGGTTCAGAATGGGGATGCGTTACAGCCCCTACTATTGAATGCCCAATTATGCTGAAATGGATTTTTTATTGATTATTGGATGAATGGACATAATACCCTACACCCTCACATGTTATCGTGGCTGATGCTTTGGCCTCTAATGAGAGTATTATCTGACCGCCTAGACTGAGGTGGTTTGTCATGTGAAGATCGAACATATTTATAACAGTGAACCTTGTAAACTTATGGTGTTTTTTCCTGTGATTTTGCTTTAGTGTTTATATATATATTCAGATGTTCTTTGTAAAATTATCCATAGTAAAAACGGAAGTTAATATATGGGGTTTACATTTGCCTATTCCCCATCCCTTGCAATATGCTATATGGGTTAATCTCTCTGCTATCTTGGTATAGTCCCATATCTTCTTGAAGAAGCCCAAACTGTCAAAATATATGGTAAATTGGTAATCCATAGTTGGTTATGAAAAATCATTATGTATAATTTGTTTTTTATTGGAAAAAATGTAAGTCTTGCAAGATAAGGTATGAAATGAGTTTGTATTCTAGAGTAACACTTCACTTTATGACATAATATAAAAACAAAGATATTAGAGTCTATCTCATTGGTCATCCTCCATACATAGGTACATACATATGTATATACACAGAATGAAAAATAGGGCAAGCAATTTTCATCATACATGTCAATTTTGTGAGTAAGTGTAAGTGTTAAGCCAAACATAAAACAAGCTTCTATTGTTTTTTTCATTTGTTTCTTTGACATCTAAAATCATATGATACATATTCAGTCAAAGTGAGCTTTAAACATGTATTACCTTTTTTCTTTTTTTTACAATAACATGTTATTAGATTCCACATTAGTCATTCAAAACACTAATCACATTTATTTTTTTTGGTTACATTTGATTTCGTATAGCACTTATTATTGGATTTTTTTTTTTATGCAGTTGCTTTCATATAGGACTTCTACTTGTCCATCTCTATGACGTTTGTCCTGTCTTAGTACAAATTCATGAACGTGACATAATTTCAGTGATTCCTGAAATATTTACAATGATTTTATCTCAAGATTCCACACCCAATGTGATCCAAAACTTTAATGCTTCTGATTCTGAATCTACTGACCTAGCGTGTGATTATGAATCATTCATCAATGAACATGCAAGTTGGAGTCCATAATAGGTTATAATTATTTGTTCATTGCTGCATACCTCTATATTTGATCAATTGTAGAAAATGAGTCTGTGACAGTTTTGAGTACTAGGATATTGCTAGGCATGGATTGGAAACAGAAAGAGACAAGGCATGGATTTGAAAACTAGTAATGTAGTATTGAGTATGGACTAATCAATTTTTACTTATTTCACGGAAATAATACCAGCATTTTCAACTTTGGTTGAATAGAAAAGAAGAATGGACCCCCAATCCTCACATTTTAGCAACAGTTATACTAAAACTTATCCGAATCAAATCATGATTGAACAGGAAGAGGACCTACCTAAATAATACAAACAAAAACATCTCTGTATACTTTTATGTCGAATCGGATTCACCTCACCTCACCAATGTCATCATCACTGCCACATCGCCATAATGGTCTCCTAGGCCCTCAGCTCCACAAAAAGAAACCACCGCTCCATTATAGAAAGAGATGAGTATTCGAAATTTTTTTTTTTTTGCCCTACTTTATTTCAAAAAATACAAAACTACCCTACTTTTTTGAAAAATTGCAAAAATACCCTACTTTTAGGGACCACGCAACCTCCAGTAGCGAGGTACCCTAAAAGTTCAGGTACCACGCTACCTCCAGTAGCGAGGTACTTAAAAAATATTTTGGACCATTCTACATCGCTCCTTGGAGCAGCGATGTAGTTTCTTTATGTTTTTTACGAAAATGCCACGCAACGTTTTTTTTTGAAGTTTTTTTTTTTTTTTTTAATTTTTAATTATTTTGATGTTCTTTATTAATTTTTTAATAAGGAAAAAAAATTTTAAAGATAGGGACACGTAAATACATGCAAAATTGTTATATTTTGTTGTTTATATTTTTAATTTTTAAATACCTCTAAACCCCAAGTTGCAAGGTATAATAAAGACAAAAAAATTTTGAGAGATAGGGACATGTGCATGCAAAAATTAATAATAATAACTTAATTTTAAAAAATTTGAAAAAACTTAATTTTAATAGATTAATAAAAATTTTATTACAAACAAAATGACCATTAAGTCCACAAAAATAAAAAATGCCCCCACAAGAATTATAAATGGCCTCCTGTCCCACACCCTCGTCTTCGCCGATTTCTTCCGCGATTAACTTGAGAATCATGTTGGTCTTCGTCATTGTTATCCGTAGTCGATTGTATTTGACTACCATAACCCAACGACAATGACACATCGTGTTCCCGTGTTGGCCATCCCATATCCAGAAATTGTTCATTAGAGTTGAATGAAGCCGGAGAGAAGTGAGATAGTAGGTTTGTTGGTGTTGGTGGGTGGTTGTAGTCTTGGTTGGTGTACATTGGGTATTGTGGGTTGTTGAAGGGGGGGTAATTGGTGTTCGACGGTCCAGGTTGATTTGGGTCATTATAGGAGAAGTATTGTGGGTTGTTGAAGGGGGGGTAATTGGTGTTGGATGTGCTAGCTTGGTTTGGGTCATGATAACCATAGTTTGGCATTGAACTTTGTTGGTTAGTTGGCTGATAATGGGGCTCATATGCATTTCTCGGGGAGGTATATGGTGGTGGTTGGATGATATTTTGTTGGGGGGTGTCGAGAAAGTCATACATTACAGAACCACCATGAATGTTTTGTGTTGTATGTGGTTGGGATTGATGATCTTGTAATCGGGAAAACATGTCTTGATCCCAAAAATCATTCAAGGAACTTGGTGTTTGGTTGGTGTGGATTTCAGGCTCACGTTCCGGCTCCGGCTCTTGCTCTTCGTCTGGATCTGGATCTGACTCGGAAGGGTTTGTGTCAATTGAAATTCTTAGACGTGGGTTGCATGTGGTTGTCAACCACTCAATATAGGCATGAGTTGGTGTGAGTGATCTTGGCCGCATGCGTGGTAAAGTATAACGCTGTCGGTTGTCCCAATGTTGGCACTCGTCCGGAAAGCGATAACCATTTGATTCGTACCACGTCTTGAACCGTCTGTCCAACCTATGAAATTGTTGCATGTCTCGTGGGGGCCCTGGTATTTCTTGTGGCAGACCAAATTGAAGCTTGACCCTATCAGTTGGATGCCATTCAACTTTGTCAAAACATATAAGGTAAGTTGTAGCAGTCCAATCCCAATAGTCTTCAGGCAAATTGTGTGGAACTTTCTTGTATGGTCTCCATTTAAACTGACACAAGAGAGAAGTTTTAGTGTAAGGTTGATATATATATATATATATATATATATATATATATATATATATATATATATATATATATATATATATATATATATAAACTCATAATGAGAAAATCAATGATATATTACGTCATGTTCTAGTATGTCATCAAACTTTTTTCTGTACGATATAGTATCATGGCTTGGATTCTCGTAGTATCTTGAACCTACACCTGTCCATCTATCAAATGATTTAAACAAATTAGTAACTTATTTATCAAATAATATTATTAATAAGAGCCAATAATATGTGAGGGAATTAATTAAAAAAATGAAGTGAACACGCTTACTTTAATCCTAGCGGCCACCGGAGTGCGTTATCATTTCTTGGAGCGATATGACTCAAACGACAATATCCCCAAACTTGTAACAGGAAATGACATCCGGTGATTGCTTTTATTTTTGGGTGTGACGCCTCACACAATCCACGATAGAGATAAGCCAAAACGGCGGATCCCCAACTATACAACCTTGTTTCATTAAAATCTCTTAACAAAAACACCCAAGAGTTGTGCACAAATAGTCCACTTTTATTTGGAAACAAGAACCCTCCGATGAGGTATAGTATGTACCTCCTAGTGTGTTGTATTTTAACATCCGGAGGTGATTGATCATTGAAGTTTTCATCGACTATGTTATCCTTTAACCACGTCAACGAGATACTAAAACCATCAGTTTTGTCTGGTGGAGGACTTATTCCCAAGAGGTGACCACATACATCCAACGGACAATTTGGAGGACCCGTAACAGCTGATCCTCCAACAGGTAACCCGAGTAACATATACACGTCTTCCAACGTGACTGTACATTCACCCGTTCGAAAGTGAAAAGTATGTGTCTCGGACCGCCATCGTTCTACAAGAGCGGTTATGATGTGCCTGTCAATTTTGTATCGCCCTATTTGAGACACCTCAAAAAATCCTGATTGACGTAAATATTCCTCGATAAAAGGACTTGGTATAATGTGTTGTCTTGTACGGGTGGCAATAGGTGTACCGTCTTCATCCTAAAAAAATAGCATATATAAGTTTTAAACAAGTATTAAAAAAAATGATATATAAGTAATACACAAGTATTAATAAAATTGGATATATAAGTATTAAACTAGTATTAAATTTTTTGGATATATAAATATTAAACAAGTATTAAAAAAAAGTATATATAAGTAACAAACAATTATTAATAAGATTGGATATATAAGTGTTAAACTAGTATTAAATTTTTTGGATATATAAATATTAAACAAGTATTAAAAAAAAGTATATATAAGTAACAACAATTATTAATAAGATTGGATATATAAGTGTTAAAACAAAGTATACCCATTTCCTGATGTGTTGTTCCATGGATCTATGATCATTTTGGAACCACAAGTATGCCATTGCAGTATATAATTGGTTTGTTTGAAAATATTTCTTATGTGAGTGAGTTTGGAGAGAAATGTGAGAAGTTGATTGTGTGTAATGAAAGAATACAATTATGCTATTTATAATGGAAAAATAGAAGTGGAAGTAGAGGTATGATTCTTTATTATGAAGTGAATACTGCTTTGTTAATAATGCAAGGAAACATGAATTCAATGGCAGACGATTGAATGGCAGAGGCATGGTGGTATACAGTGTTCAATTGTTTTGTAAAAACTGTTTTATGAAATGACAATTGCCTGTAAGGAGCAATTGAATGCAGCAAGAAATGTAAGCAATGAAATGACTAAAGCCTGATATATATCACATGAGCTTGTACGCAATGCATGCAGCATGCAGTACCTCGCTACTCCCACCAGCGTGGTCCTCCAAGACGCGCGCGTGCCTGCCCTACCTCGCTACTGCAGGTAGCGTGGTATCCTTCCACTCGCGCGTGCAGGCCCTACCTCGCTACTGCAAGTAGCGTGGTGCTTCAAATGGGCGCGCGTGAGGCGCGTGCAGGCCTACCTCGCTACTGCAGGTAGCGTGGTGCAGCATACCTCGCTAGTGCAGGTCGCGTGGTGCTGTGCTGCATGCTCACGTCCTCTATAATTTTATTTCTTCCCTCTTTATATCAACCCATCTAAACTCTTACTCATTTCATAACCTATCCATTCAACTCCAAACTTTTCTCATTTCTTAAGTCTTAGATATTTCTTAAGACCAAACCATTCAATGGCACCAAATATAAACGTTTTTGTGTACTATAACGGAGAAGTTCAACATAATGAAGCTGGTGTTTTTTTCCAAAGTGAGTATACCAAAGGTTTTAAAGTGAGCATGGCTAGTACTTATTTGCATCTAAAACAAAGAATAGGGGAAAAATTATGTTTACGAGATAATATGGAGGTGTCTGAAATTATATGTCGGAACCCCATGTTTGTTGGAACTACAACAGTTCACTACCAGGCGTTAAGAATAACTGATAACGACGATGTCGAGTTTATGTTTAACGTACATAAAAGTCACCCTTCTTTGTCCTACATAGAGCTTTATGTTAAATTTGAGATGAAGAATCCAACGTCTAATTTCGAGTTAAATTACCCATCAAGTTCTAGTCAACACCAATGTCTGCCACAACAACAACATATTCCACAACACTATAACCCGTCATCATCGCAACAACACTACAACCTGTCATCATCGCAACAACACTACAACCCGTCATCGTCACAACAATACTACAACCCGTCATCATCGCAAGAACACTACAACCCCTCGTCCATTCATGATGCATCCTTATCACAACCTTTTCAATCACAATGGTCACAAAATGTGTACGAACCATCACAAAGAGTAACTCAACCTCATCCATCTCAAACACCATCCCGTTCGACACAACCCCAAACTTTAAACGATGACAACAATTTATTCACCTCCCAATTCGAAGACCAACCAAATGATGAAGTTGAAGAAGATGAAGACAATGATGATGAAGAACTCCTTGCCGCACAAAACGGTGATGAGAACGAAGATGACGAAGACGACACCTCGCTACCACAACAAATTTTACCAATCAGAGCTTCTTACAACCCACCAAGATCCATGCGCAACGTCGTTGATGACCACTCAACTGAACTTTACCATTCAATGGCTCTTCCAGTCGATCAAGGAATTGCCCCGGGGATGCAATTCCATAACAAGAATGATTGCATCCTCGCAATTAGATTGTATCACATGAAAAAATCAACAGATTATATTGTGAAACAATCAGATCCTGAAAGGTATGTCATCAAATGTAAAGATCCTAAATGTGGTTTCAAATTGCGGGCCTCGTGGAGGAAAAAAACAAACAAGTGGGAGATTGGGAACATGAATGATCATACATGTGTCTCACAGGAAATGACGCAAGATCATCACAAACTTAGTTACAATGTGATATGTGAAAGTGTTAAATCACTACTACATATGGATACTTCAATTACAGTGAAGGTTATAATTGCACACATCCGAGAGAAGTTTAATTACACTGTTTCATACAGAAAGGCATGGAGAGCAAGAAATAAGGCGATTGAATCAATTTATGGTAATTGGGAGAAGTCTTATCAAGAACTACCACAGTGGTTGATGGTCATGGAAAAAGATTTGCCAGGAACAATAATTGATTTTCAAACAGACCCATCAACAGAAGTGGTAAATGAGACCGTCTTCAAACGTCTCTTTTGGGCATTTCGTCCATGCATATTAGGTTTCGAATTCTGCAAACCAATAGTACAAATTGACGCAACTTGGTTGTATGGAAAATACAAAGGAACATTGTTGTTGGCTGTTGCGCAAGATGGGAACAATAAGATATTTCCCATAGCTTTTGCAATCGTGGAAGGCGAGACCAAGGAGGCATGGAGTTTCTTTTTGAAAAATCTAAGGCAGCATGTCACCCCACAGGCGAACATATGCCTCATTTCTGATAGACATGTGTCGATAAAGAGTGCGTATGATGATCCACAAAATGGATGGCACGATGCTCAAACAAGCCATGTGTTTTGTGTCCGACACATTGCACAAAACTTTATGCGATCATTCAAGGATGTAGAACTTAAGAAGAAAGTAGAAGGCATGGGTAAAAATTACATCTCTTTTCTCGTAAATTCGACATATTAATTGTTTAAAAAGATACATCTAACTTTTTCCTAAACAATGCAGGTTACGCCATGAACATCCCTACATTCGAATACTATCGTTCTGAAATTGCTGTTGCTGACCGAAATGCTTTAGCATGGGTTGACAATATTCCCAAAGAAAAGTGGACTCAATCACATGACGATGGTCGACGATGGGGCCACATGACAAGTAACTTGGTAGAGTCACAAAACAACGTGTATAAGGGTATTCGAGGACTCCCGATCACAGCTATTGTGAAAGCATCATATTACAGGTTGGCGGCGTTGTTTGCTAAAAGAGGACATGAGGCAGCGGCAAGGGTAAATTCAGGTGAGCCATTCTCAGAAAACATCATGAAATATCTCAGAGTAGAGGTGATTAAATCGAACAGTCATCATGTCACTCAGTTTGACCGGAATCGGTATACCTTCTCCGTCCGTGAAACCATCGACCATAAAGAAGGAATACCAAAGGGAGAATACAAGGTGGACCTGCAAAATAAATGGTGTGACTGTGGACGATTCAGAGCATTACACCTACCATGCTCACATGTCATTGCCGCATGTTCTAGCTTTTGTCACGACTACAAGACTTTTGTCGATAAAAAATTCACGAATGAGTGTGTATACGCCGTATACAGCATCCACTTCGACGTGGTTCACCACCAGACATATTGGCCTGATTATGAAGGACTTAAGGTAGTTCCCAACAAGTCCATGCGTCGGGCAAAGAAAGGTCGTCCACCAATTACTCGCATCAGGACCGAGATGGACGATGAAGAAACTGAGAGAAGATGTGGCATTTGTAGGATGCCTGGTCATTCCCGCAAAGATTGCATTAATATTAGACATCAGTAGAAATGTAGTCTTTATTGTACATGAATAAATATATGTTTTATTTATTATATATTTTTAATTAACTTTTTTTAAATTAAGTTTTTTTTTTAAATTTCAAAATTTTGCATTAATTTGCGTGTACTATAATTTAAAAAAAAAAAAAACTTCAAAAAAAAACGTTGCGTGGCATTTTCGTAAAAAACATAAAGAAACTACATCGCTGCTCCAAGGAGCGATGTAGAATGGTCCAAAATATTTTTTAAGTACCTCGCTACTGGAGGTAGCGTGGTACCTGAACTTTTAGGGTACCTCGCTACTGGAGGTTGCGTGGTCCCTAAAAGTAGGGTATTTTTGCAATTTTCCAAAAAGGTAGGGTATTTATGTATTTTTTGGCAATTTGAAGGGCAAAAAAAAAAAAATTTCATGAGTATTCTCCTTTTTTTACCATAAGGTAATCAAAGTTACCCTCTTCAATTACACCTTCTCATTCATTCCACAACCACCTCACTTTGCCCAAAAATATCACAATACTTTTCTTTTTATCTTATCTTACAATTTAAAATTAAAAAAGAGGAATAGATGAATGAAAAGAAATGTCACTTGAACAAATACATACATATTTTATATTTAATGATATGCCTCTTCTTTTTTTCTTTTTTTCAAACGTTTTCCAGATTTATAACAAGTTTTTTATAATAACATTCCTTTTCAGTCTTTAGAAACAGAATTTACACGTCACACTAAAAGACAAAAGCTGCTTTAATAAAAATTTAAAAATACACTCCCCCTTCCCAGAGCATCATTCACCTGCCCCAGTATTTATCAACCCACCATATATATCTACACCATGTCACCATATTATGCCACGTGTCAACTACCCGGTCCCCACCTCAGACGAGAGTCTTGCATGCCGAAGTTTGAGGGTCCCACATCGCCGGCAAAAGGTACTTCCTCCCATTAGCACCGTGCGCATTATAGCTTGACCCACTTGCCCCATCAACAAGAACCCGACCCGCGTAACCTGGATAAGCTCCACTTCCGAAAACACCAGTACACGCCGTCACAGCCTCCAACGGCGCCGCTGCAGGTCCCTGAAAATATCCGTTGTTAAACGGATTCGTAACAGTACCAGCCAAAAGTGTAGCCAAGTTTATCACCATTCCGTCAACACCGACGTCACCGTTAGGCGCAACTAACGGTGGTGTCTGTGGTCCATAAATAGGTTGATGAAAAGGCCACGCGCATTGTCCGGGACAGAGCGTCTCAGCGTTTCCAACCCAAATATAAGGAGTTCTCGCTCCACCTTTACCACGTTGGACAGAACCATGGGTCCCACAACGACTCATACAGAACCCTTCAACGTTAACATCTTTCGCCGTAAGCACAACAGTTATAGAAGAGAGTTCATTAAATTTCGTAGCTAAAGCAAGAAGATCTTTTCCTTTTAGATTCTTTCCAAGTGTATAAGCAGGGTGTAGGAACTGTTTCCCTACGATTAACGCAGAGGATCCTACCTTGTATTTTTCAGTGGTTTTCCACCACGCGGAGGCTGATGGAAGAGGCGCACCGGTGGTGCTAAGAGAGTTTACGAAATCAACGATTATGGAGCGTTGGATTGGGGTGAATGTTCCGTACCAGATTAGATTAACGGTGATCTTTCCTTTAAGAAGTTGGCCGTTATGGTACTTGAGTACAAGAGGTTGTTCTTGTACAAGCTCTCCAAAGGAGAGTGTAGGTAGAACAAGAAGCAACACTGCAGAGAGAACGATGGCAAAGTTGTAATGAGATCCCATGCTTATGGTCCAATAGGTTTATTTGAAATTTAGTATTAGGATAGTGTAGTGAGAAGTGAGAGAGAAAGAAAGAGGAAATTTGAATGTGTTTGTTTGGGTTAAGTTACGAATTGAATTGGAAAATGGGAGTGGGTATTTATATACCCAATAAGGGGAGACAGCTGTGAGAAAAAGAGGATGATGAAACTTCCGCGTGGATGTTTTTTATTTGGTGTCATCTTTGCCAGCCTGTCATGGTTTGAATTTCGGTGACGTGGCAGTCTACAAGTACTACGGAGGACTAGTAGTGAGATTACTGATTTAACCTTGTTTTGATTTTGAGTTTATGATCCCAAGAAGGGTTGGTTTTGATTGCTTGCTTGCTACACTACACCATGAGTTTCAACACAGGTTTCAACCTGACTAAGTGGGTCCCGTGAGGAATTTGGGTGATCATGTTAGCCTTTGGATTGGAAATGAAGGGTGAGATTGGAGCCATATAATTGGAGTGGGTTTGCGTTTGGGACCTGGGTTTTATGAGTTTTGACGTCATATGCAGAGTTCTAGGAAGAGTGTTTCAGTAAAGATGCTGCTGCTGAATTCATCATCTTTCTATTCTCCAAAAATATCTCTGACACTAAAATTTATTTTTAAAGAGTAATAAAAGACTTTTTTTCTCAATCCCATTTGTAAACAACTTTGTTTTATTCCTTACAAAAAAAAAAAAACTTTGTTTTATTTAATTTATCGAAGAATTGATATATCTTTACTACCCTATTAAGTTATTAGTATAAACAAAAAAATTTATTTTTTTATTTATTTAATTAATGATATATATAATCTTTATATATTATTTAATAAATAAATCTAAAATGTTGATTTTTGTTTAAATGTACAATTTTCAATCAATTGACCGATTTTGAAGGGCATGTTGAGCATGGCTTGTCTAAGTAGGTGTAACAAGGTCGATTGCATAGGGACTCAAACTTGGAGGGGTCTCAAACTTTAAAAGAAAAAACTTGTATTTACAAACAAAATACATCTGTAAATGTCATTTTTCTATAGGCAAATGACTGGATGACAACATTTCCGATGTCAAGTATGCATTATCCATACATAATTTATGTTTGTCTTCATGTAAAAGTCACATTTAAGTCATTATTTATTTAACTAGATCTTAATGTCTCTTACTATAAATGTTGTTGATTTTTTTTTCTTGCATTCTTTTATAAGAGAGCCTCCGAATTATAAAAGACGGCTATTGAGTAACAATAAATCTTAAGATATTAAATCGTAAATATCAAATCTCAAGACATTAGGTCCAAGTTTACTAGCAATCGCGTTCATAAAGTGTTAAGTCTTCTCTTTTTTGATTAATGTGATATTTTTATTCACACTTGTTACATTGCATTTTTTATTTTCTTTTCTCAATTTTTCCCCTTTGAAATTTCGAAGAACGTGTTGGAAGGTACCAGCTCCAATTTTACGAAAAAGAAATCCATTACATTACAATACAATGTTTTTGCAAGGGAAGAAGAAAATTTACTGCACGCGAGCAGATGAAGAATACACCAAGGAAATAGAGTTAATGTATTCTTCTCTCAATGCTGGGTTTCAAATCAAGTTTCTCAAACCAAGTTTGTCGAGGTTGAAGTAAGAAACTCTTAACCAGGTGACTTCTCGCGAGACAGACAAAGTTAATATATTTTAATTCTAACAAGTATTTTTATAAATAATTTTGTTCAAACAAATTTCATTTAAAAATTTTACTTTTAGTAAACTTGATTGCGCGTAATTTACAATTAACTACCTTTACGTGAAGTAATTGAAGTCCGCAAAGTTTAATACCGTTTATGTGAGTGCAATGGTTTTTGAGAAAGGAAAGAGTCAAATTTATTAAAAGCAGAAAAGCAACGAAAGTTTAGGAGGTTAATACGGTATGGTGTGGGCATCTCTCATTAGTTGAAAGCTTAAAATAATTCATGTACCACTCGCACAAAAGTCATTTTATTGAGAAAAGTAGAGATGAAATGATGGTAAAGAAGAAATTAAAGTGATTTGAATTGATTTTACATGAAGTTAAGTTTGCACTTTATACTTAAGCTAGTCTTTTTCATTCATTCATTATGCATTTGTAAATAAAAAAAAAGATAGAAAAACAAGTTTCCCGCATTAAAAGGAAAAAGGGTGAAAAAGAAATAGTAGGGTGTGTGGATAAAAAGGATAGCAAGTGGAGAGTGAAATATAAGGCAAAGGGTCACGTGTGATTAAACGAAGAAGAGTAGTGTCGTGTTGTGTCATCGTCGGCAACACACGGAGACAAAGGTTTAGGTCGGCTTCAAAGTTTAAAGTTTGAAACCACAACAACTTGTTTTACAATGAAGTGAAGTGAACCAATGAGGACCCATTCATTCGCACGCCACTCAGAATTCAAGAATATAATCGAGGATATTTAGTCTCTGTTTTGTTAAAAGTTTTTTATTTATGTTGTCACATGATAAGGGATTTAATTAAGAAACTTTTAACAAAAACAATAACAATTATACGATAAGGGATCTAATTGAATTTTTTTTATTAAAGACAAATTATTTTAAAATATTAATAAAATTGGAGACTAATTTGAAAGCAGTTTAGAAAGATAAAATCAAGTCGGAACTAATAATCCAAATCCAAATATCAACACGTCGAGACTCACTAGTCATGAGTTGGTACCCATACTAGTACACACTTACAAAATGTTTGTTCCAATTGGACGGATTCATTTAATTAACATGCATAAGTGCATGTATAGTACAGTTACCATGTCCATGTCTTATTAAAGCTTTGACGTGGATATCAATAGACCTAAGGTAGCTAGCGAGCTAGCTAGCTGGAAATTTGATTTTAATACTATACAATAATTTTGCTTGTTAGAAGTTTTGTATTTTAATTATATTAGGAGAAAAATGATCATAACTACTAGTACTAATGTATTTAGAAAATTCAAAGTTTCAATATAGGGTAGGTCAGTGAGACCATTCATGGGAATTGGCTCGTTGCGATGGATTGAGATAGTCAAACGTACTAGCATTACCCATGCTGTGTGGATCATTTTGAACCATACAAAAGAAAGGACAATCCTTATGATATTTTCACATTTTCATTGTGTTAGGAGGGGAGTTTAAAATATCCGAAGATCATCACGTTAAATTAAAGGATTATTTATTTAAGAGTATTGTATACTAGTAAAACCTATACTATAATTTTGTATGCAAAAGTTAACATTTTTACTTAAACTTGTAAACATTTTTCTAAAAGAAATCATGTTAATGAATATCATAAATGCACGGAATTTCAGTCGATAGTGGCACAATAATATCAAATTGGGGAGGAAGATTTGAGTTAGAAATCGATAGAAAAACAAGGATATGTGCTCATGTAAGTTGGAAATAAAAAAAATTCCACCCCGTCTTAAAATTTTCTAGTTACGCCAAAAAAAAATTTGGTTTCAACTTTTTCTAACGACTTATGGACATTTGTTAACATATCCCGTTAAAGTAATTATTCAAATAGTTTTTTTTTTACAATAATTAATCAAATGAATCGAACATCCACACTATTTCATACATTTATACAACATCTTATTTTATCTTTATCTATCTATTCCTATCATAACATTAACCGTATCACATCTTTCACACCACTCATTTTTTTCTTTAATTAACATGCACATCAAACATTTTTCTATTATTTGAATCATTAATTGAGCAAGCCCCATTCGCTAGTTGGTTGTTTGTAGGTAGTCATTGACGTGCTATATCAGATATGTGTTCCTCATTTTTAACAGCATGGTAAGAAAGAAAGGTGTTGGCACAAAGGTTATACTTGTTTTACAAGTAGTGATGATTTTAAAAACCACAATTTTTTTGCCAAACAAAAAAAAGTTAAGTTTTTTTTTTGAAAAAACAAAATATATGATAGGTTCTAAACTAAGCATAAAGTGTGCCAAGGGAAGATCAAAGAAAATTCACAACTCTCTTAGACCATCCATTATTAAAGTATTCTAACTCCATAAACTTTATATTCTAACTCCATAAGCTATAGGTTATAATAGGAGCTCCCATTATGGAGAAAAGAAGATGAGCACTTAAAAAGGAAGAGCTAGAGTTGCTCAATTAAGCACTCTTTTTTTTTAAGGTCTTACAATATTTGGTGTTATTGTTTTCAATGATATAATGATTGAATGCTTGTTGGATACTGTTAAACAACTTTCATTTGCTAAACAAGTAGCAAAAGACCAAACACCACTAAACCAATTCACCTAACCACTTCTATAAAATCAATAAATTTACACCTACATTACATATTTACATAAAAATTCTCCCAAATTAACATGACAGTTGCTACATATACATGCATCAAGAACCAGAAAAACCACTCCAAGTCAAGCAAGTTGACCGCAAACAATTGAGTTTGATCGATATTCAATACTGTTATTATCACTTCTACGCGAAAGTTGAACTTACGTTCTTAAAGATATGAATCCTCCTTATCAACTTAACCAATCTTTGATCTTTGATGTTTAAAAGCCACAATTTTATGGTACATAATATTTAGTATCTCAAATGTAGGATAAAACTAGTTTGTCTATATTATCTATCTATAAATCAACAGCTTATGAATTAACCATTAGGCTCTTCTCTGTAACCCACTACGATGAAAGTAATTATAATATTGTCCTTGTTCTAAAAAATTATAATATTGTCGTTTTATTTTCTTAGAGCGTTTATGAGTCATGACCCGTGCCTTGCATTGATGAAAGGGCCTACAATACGTGCAATATGATATTGTACATGTCAATCATTGGAAGGAAGGGAAGTGAGAGCTATTAATAAAAATGAACCCACCAACACCAAATTGGCACCCATTTTGACTAAGAAACAATATTGAAACAACAAAGTGAAAATTACAATGCATGCGGTCTAGAATGGACAACTCCAGCTGTCTTACAATTCGTGCATTTTCATGTACAATTATTTGTTTACCAATGTCTTTCTTCTCTTCTATGTGTGGTGATAGAATACTAGAATCACATTTGAAATGTGTCCATTTGAGACTTGGAGGGACCATATCAATTATTCTGAGCAAAAAGAGAGGTAAACAAAATAAAAGCTTTGGTCGTCACCTACCAAATATCCAAGAGTACAATTCTCTATTTTCGGCTACTTTTTCAGAATTGAACTAACTTGTTTGGATGATGGTCATAGCAAGGCCAAGCAAGTTGTTTTTTTTTCTTTTTACAAGAAGCCAAAGCCAGCTGTTAAAAGTTAACTATTGTATACATGATGTTGGAGGACTTTATTATGATTTTCGATCTTTGTTCCCTCTTTTTGGCTTGTGTTTTTTTTTTTTTTTAGATTGACTATATAAAGTAACCATATACATACGAGTAATTACCAGTAATTACTATTAGGACAAAAAACAATTTAACTCAAGTGGTTAATGAGTTCCACTAACGAAAAATTATTCAGAAGAATTTGAGTTTAATTTTTTATTGGAACAATTTTTAATCAAACTTTACTTATCTCTCGATCGAACTTTATATTACCATAAACTCATTTTCCATAAAAAAACCATTAGGTGAAAAAAAAGACTATATTAAAAGTCTATATACTTTAAGCCAAGGGAAATGATAGAATGTACAAAAGAATTTTCGCTCAAATATATAGGTTTTAGAGTATATATTAGTGAAAAAAAATAAATTTAAAAGAGTCTAAGATGCAATGAATAAAAATATATTAGCGAAAAAAAATATATATATATTTCATTGATAATAAAAAAAATGAAACATATAAATATGTGACACTTTAATATGTAAATTATGGAAACCAATAAACGTTGGTTAGAGAGACTTATATTACTACACAAAATCCAAATTCAGAAGAATATTGATTTGCAAGCTATCATTAATTTTTAGTGATTTATGGGCTAACATGACTCAAAAAGAGGAGATTGTGGATAAGGTCGAAAACGCAAATCAATAATTTGAGTGGTGGTCTTAAAAAAAACATGTTAAAGTAGAAGCAAAATGAGGCTAGGTCTTGAAGGTTTTTGTTTCGTTAGTTATTTCGTAGGAAGTTGTCCCTCTTGTTTTTAAGTTGTTCTTTTGATTTATTTTTGTTTCGCTGGTTATTTCGCTAGTTATGATTTTTGTTTTATAACACTAAATTTTTAACAGTTTGTATTATTTATTCAATATTTCCTTGTAATTATTGAACTCATAATCTCATTCCCCTCACTTCACTTAAGAAAAAAAAAATCATCCAAATGTTTTGTATTAGGACGCACCACTGACTTTCCACCTATTTTCTTCGATTATTGTTAAGAGAATGACAATGAAGTAATTAAGGATATTTAATTAAAGAACCAAAAAATGATAGAGATATTTCATAAAAATGACAAAACTATTTATATATTCTTTCAAAACAACGAGGACCATTCACGTGGCAGTTGCTTTTTCCCTTTTTCTAAAATTATATAAATAAATTTGATTGTTAATCTCATCTTCATCTCTGAATTGAATTGGTAATTAGTTTGTTATTTTTCATTTTTTTTACAACTTAATTCTTTACTTTTCTAAAGTGTTGTGATGGCCTTTTTTTTTTTTGTGACCATATTATCATGTCCTTAATTTATCATTGTTTTTATACAAATTGTTTAACAAGCCCAGCTAATATTAATATAAAATGATTTGCATTATCTACAAAGAATCTTAAAATAAGGATATGCATGCTTTCTCATCTTCATCTAACATTGAATAATGACATGTTTCAAAGCTCATAAAATTATATTTGATTTAGGTTTGCAAATCCATTACACTGGTGTAACCCTCGAATAATGTTACACTATTCAGTAACTTCATACTATATATATATATATATATATATATATATATATATATATATATATATATATATATATTTTACAAAATTGATTGTTGGATTGAGTGTGTATACAATTTTTACAATAATATAAAATCATTTGACGTGTTCTTGAGATGCATAAAGATTAATGTTATTCAATAAAAATAACATTGATTACGATGTATTTTAACGATATCATGAATGATTTTAGATTTTTGTAAAAATATATAAAGATGATTCATATGACATATTTTTGATCCAACAATCAAATTTTTAAAATATGTATCGAGTAGGAAGTTATTGAACGATGTAACACGATTCAAGTGTTATACCGATGTAATTTAATCTCTCTTCTATTTTGTTAACATGCAAATGATAATATAAAAGTTATTATGTTAATTTTGCTTTCATCAAGGTTTGAACCTCGGTCGTTTTAATTTTTTGCAACTCTTTTTTTTTTGATAAATTCAAAACCCTTTTTATTTTGTTATAATATTGAAATTTAATAAACCATAGTTGAGTTCCTTTGTCTTGATCAATTTGCTAGATCACGTCAAATTTCTCTTTTGATCGTAGCTGAAATTTAGTGAATCATTCTTTGTTTCGACTTCAATTCTTGGTAGAATAACCTTCCATTTATATTGGTTATGTCACCCTGTAATGTTGCGTTTTTGAATTTATTTCTTTTACCTTTTATCCTTGTTTTGGCTCCCTTTTATGCAAATCTTGTGCCGATCTATATGTGTCATGTGTATAAAATGTGTTATATTAGTTTTTTCTTTTTTTTATAGAAAATGTGTTACATTAGTTCAACTTCAAATAAAAATGAGGTAAACACTTACACGAGTTGGTTCCTTCAAAAAAAAAAAAAACTTACAAGAGTTGGTTGGATTGAATATACAGTTCGATCTCTATGAAGGGTATCAAAGTTCGATTATAATGATTTGGATTTGAGACCTGATTAATTGAATTACTATAAACTTTGCGTAAAAGTTATTTTTAGAGTTTCAACAATACTCATCGTTCATCAAAACATACACTACAAGACATTTTGATTCTACATTTACGCGGCTAAATCATCAGTTAATCTTATAATTGGCCCAAATTATAGAGATAAGCATGACATTATCGTATATTGATAAGTGTTCAAAAGTAACATATTTCATGAGTTAAAATAGGCATTTTAGTGACTTGTTATGCAAGTTATCTAAGGAAAAGCAATCATTTATTGTAATTTTACCATTCATGCTTTACATGCCTGATCCTACCCAATTTATGCAGGAAATGACAAGCAAGGACCAAGAAAGAAGCAACCGAACAAAGTTCAGCACGCTTAAGCGACCTCAGCTCGCTTAAGCGTGCAAGTTCCAGTAAGCAACGGGTTCGCACGCTATTGGTACGCTTCCAGCACGCTTCCAAGGTTCAAGCAGCACGCTTAAGCGACGACAGCTCGCTTAAGCGTGCAAGTTCCAGAGAGCAACCATTCTGCACGCCATTCGCACGCTATTGGGACGCTTCCCCAAAGTTCAACCTGCACGCTTAAGCGACCTGAGCTCGCTTAAGCGTGCTAGTTCCAGAAAGCAACCCTTTTGCACGCTTCTTGCTCGTTGTCCACACGCTCAAGCGAAGTTCATTAACTGCAGTTGGATAAGGCACACGTGGCAGCTCTCAAGTGGGTAGAAAATGATATTTTAGTGGCACGCTTAAGCGACCAGTGCACGCTTAAGCGTGCAGGCACGAATTCTGCCCCATATGAATAGCTTTCTCCTCTCTTTCCATATATACTTTTATGGTTTTCTTTACATTTTTTGGTTTTTAGAGAGAGAAATAGGGCATTTCTAGAGAGAGAAACACAAAGCAAGGTAGTTAAGAGTAGATTCAACCCTAGATTTAATGAGACATCTTGATCTAGGCATGGAATCTTCATCTTTTCTTCATCCTTTGCAAAGCTATCATAGACATATGTAGCTACATCTACCCTTGTGGTTTTGAGGTATTCAAATAAGCTATTATGTAATTTCTTGATCTTTTAATATATGGTTCTAGCTTATTTATTCAATGTTGTTGTTATTCTTGCATTTAATGTTTTATTGAGATTCAAAATGATATGGACACATACTTTTGAATCTAGAAATAGAATAACAATCTATCTTAAGTTATCACTCTAGACATGGATGTTAATATTTGGTAATCACTTTTAATCAAGAACTTAATGCTTTTGGGTAATTTAATCGGTTGGGAAATCGTCGATTAAACTATCCATTCGACTTTGTGATTGTTTAAATGTTTGGGAAATCGATGTTTAAACGATCCCTTATAAATAACGATGTCATTTGGACACGAATGATATTGTCGAGTGATTGTGATAATATCGTTTAAAAAGCTAGAATCTGTTAATCGATCGAGAGATTGCAGCTGTTACGCTTGGTTGATGTCTCTAACCACAAGCGAATTAGCCCTATCTCCTCTCGTTTTACTTTTATGTCGAATAGAAAAATAGTTTTACACAAACAAACAATTTATACCCAAACCCTTAATATGATAAATGACGTTTAAATGCTTATGATATACGCAACTCTCTGTGGATACGATCCTATTATACTCACGTATAGTTAGGTAAATGAGATGTAAAAATCTTACATCATATATGTCATTATCTTTATTATGAAATTAATGTGTAAATTGTACAACTATAAGTTTATAATACACAGTCTCTGATAGCTTAATATGTGAAAGGAAACGGTAGTGAATAACATATGAACAATAAGTTGTGATAGAAATTAGGGTCAAGTTTAATCAAGCCGGTGGTGAAATGAAAGGCTTAAAGCCTTGAACCACCAATTAGACTTAATCACAATCAGTTATCCACTTGCTTGCATGTCAAGTTAAATTATTATACTATGAAACAAGAGATTTGACACTTATTCATGCCACCCATTTGTTTTGATGGCTATATTGTTAGGCCAAGAGCAAACATTAGACTAATTAATCACATCATGATTATTTAATTAACACTGGATTAGTTTAATTCTAAATCAAATGGGGTCTTTCGGGGTAACAGCTAGTAGCCCCTTAGACAAAAACTTAAATCGAATTAGAAGTTGACAGAAGTCGCTGATCGGATAGGTTCAAAGTGAATTCAATAATTTAGGACCCATTTGACTTTCTAAAAAGGATAAAAATCAAAGTCTTAGATGGGGGCAAATAAATGGAAGCAGGGATGTGAAATGTGAATACGTCGTACCGCCTTATTTTAAGATTTAGATTTGGATTCTCTACGTTCATAAACCTCGAAGTCCTCAATATTTAAGGGAAAAAATAGTGAATAGATGTAAACTATTTTATAGCAGATAATTGATGAAGTTAGGACAAAAAAATAAAAAAATTATAGTGTTTGATAAAATTAAGACTGAACTAACCTAAAAATATGAGATGACATAAAAATAATATAATTAATTAATTTTAATTGTTTTTTCAATTAAAACTATAGACAAAAAATTGAGATAAATAATGATAAGTTATAGGTGCTTTTTTTTGAAAGAATAACCTATAAGTACTTGAATTAACTTATAAAAAATATATTATAAATTCGTGAGAAAGAGACGATTATCAAATAGTCATTTTTAATCAAATAAGTTTATATAACATAGTGTGTGTTTGGTTCAGCTTTGGATATAATTGATTTTGACAAAATTGATTATGATAGAATTGATTATGACAGAATTGATTTTGAGAGAATAGATTTATGTTTGGATACAATAATTTAGAATTGATTAAACAATCTGAAGGTTGTTTGGATAGTTTTTATCAAAATTGTTTTTGAATGTATAATTACTAAAATGAACATAGCTAAATTCAAGTAAATGTGCATAGTTGCATGTATATGTAGATCAATACTAAATGTGGATATATTATTTAATTTAAATAAATCAATTTTCTATATATCAATTTAAAAGATAATAAATACAATCATTAAACTAATTTATTTTTTTTACAAAATATTTGTTCTTATATTTTATATTGTTTGATAAAATGTATTTAAGTTAAATAATACTAGAGTTAGTCGTCAAAAATGATAAAATATAGCGTAAAAGAAAGGTAAAAGAAAAAATACAGTAAATCTGAATAGGGACACCGTAAAGGAAAATCCAAAATTTGGTAACTCATGACCATAAATATTTTTCGGGGGCTAATTTGGTTCGTTAAATTTTCTGATTAAATTTGATTCATCAAAATAATTACAAAGCAAAAAGAAGGAGAATTGATAAAGGGTAATAAAAGAAAATAATAGGTTGTAATAATCAAAATATAAAATATAATGTAGAATTGAT